>JBANSL010000019.1:40221161-41481161 GCA_037127255.1 Persicaria tinctoria | reverse complement strand
TGTAGCTTAATTGAAGAACATTTATGTCGCTTGATTCCATAAAGAGGAGTGCATTTGACATATCTCAATAGATGACACAGTGCAACTTGATGTGTGGCATCATGAGATTGAAGGAAATTACTTAGGACCTATACAGAAAAGGAGATATCTGGACGTGTATTGGTTAAGTAACTCAATTTACCAACCAAGCTTCTGTAATGAGTGGGATCAGATATTAAATTGTTTAAATCAGGAGGAAGATGTTTGAAATTAAGAGGTAAAGGTGTGACACAATGTTTCTGATCATCAATGGCTGCCTTCTTGAGTATCTCTTGACAAAATTTCGTTTGACTGAGTACCAATGAACCTTGTGATTGAATTACTTCAATGCCTAAGAAGTAATTCAATTTTCCCAAGTCCTTGATACTGAACAACTCATGAAGATGTCGCTTGAGTCCTGTGACTTGAGATAAATCTGAGCCTGTGACAATTATATCATCTACATACACTACAACAATGGTTAGATGTCCATTTTTATGAGAAATAAACAATGATGGATCGTGTTTGGACTGAATAAATTGAAACTCAGTCAGAGTTGAATATAGTTTATTAAACCATTGCCTCGAAGCTTGTTTTAAGCCATATAGTGACTTTTTCAGTAAACAAACTTTATTGGTAGGATTAGGAACCCCTTGAGGCATGGTCATGTAAACTTATTCATGTAAATCACCATGCAAAAATGCATTATTTACATCTAACTGAAAAATATCTCAACCGTTGTTCAAAGCGAGAGATAGAATGACCCTTGCTGTTGACATTCTTACCACTGGTGAAAAAGTTTCATCATAGTCAATTCCATATTGTTGAGTGTAGCCTTTTGCCACCAACCTGGCCTTGTATCTTTCAATAGATCCATCAGCTTTAAGCTTGATTTTGTATGCCCACTTGCATCCTATAGGTTTCTTTCCTGCAGGAAGATCAACTAAAATCCAGGTTTTGTTAGACTGTAATGCATCAATTTCTTTATCCATTGCTTCAATCCATTTTGGATTCTTAGAAGCTTTGGTAAAAGTTTAGGGTTCAACCAAGTCAGGAGAATTATGCACATATACTGAATTACACATGAATTGAAAATTGTCAGTGGGTAAGAAAGAGTCATGAAATCCAGACATTAATGGAAACAATTCAAAATTTGAACCAAAATTACATATATAATCTTTGCAAAAGAATTGGTTGCCTTGGAATTCTTTATGACCTTCTCACACCATATGAAATCTGTATTTTAGAAGAATTTGTTGATAGACTGTCAGTTGAGGAAGAATTGCTTGAAGAGCTATCAACTGAGCCTCCATTATCTGTGTTGTCACTGAAATCACCAGCAATTGCTACATTCTCATTGACAATCTCACTATCATGCATGAAAATAGAATCAGGACTATCAAGCATTATATTAGGTAAATGAATACTCTTATCAAAATCAATCTTATGTAATGGAAATTGCAACTCATGAAATTGAACATCTCTAGATATGAAAACCTTATGGGATTTTAAATCCATGACTTTATAACCTTTAGTACCATGAGGATACCCCATGAAAATGCAAGGAATACTTTTGGAATCAAATTGGGACATGTTTCACTTGTTAGTGCTAACAAAACACAAGCATCCAAACGACCTTAACAATGCATAACGACTACAAAACTCCATACCATTGTCAGATCTAATAACTTTCACTTTAGCATCAAACTGTTTTAATACAAAAATAAAAAATGACTTCAGTAGAGCTAAAGCATTTCTCTTAGCTGCAATTAGATGTGTCCATGTAGCTCTAGAAAAATCATCCACAATAGTTAAGAAATATCTAAAACCATTATGAGTAGGAACCTTATAAGGACCCCAAATATCAACATGAATCAACTCAAAACAAGTTAAAGACGTTATTGAACTATAAGGAAAAGAACATCTTTGCTGCCTATCCTTGGGACAGACTTTGCAAACATGATGTTTTTCAGTTTTTACAAGACTTTGCAAGAAAGGAAAATGAAACAATTGATCAAAAGGTACATGCCCAAGTCTGCAATGCCACGATTCTAAAGAAACAGCTCGAGCATTGTTATAATGAACAGATTTATCCACATTTAGCACAGAAGACAAAAAATCAGGAGCATCTTTGTCATGAATGTTAACATTGTCCTTCAGAGATGTAAGATACAGTCCCTTTGACACTTCACCAAGCACCAGTGGCTTGTTCATTGAAGGGTCCTGTATCAAACATTGTGAGGGAGTAAACAACATGTATGCCTTTAAGTCATGAACAAACTTTCTCACATATAGTAAATTATAAGCAAATTCAGGCACATGTAAGACATCATGTAAAACAATCTTATTTTGTAAAATAATAGAACCAATATGACAAATGTTAGACTGTTGGTCATTTGGTACAGTGATATAGCTAGGCATATCAAAAGTCTTGTAAGACTGAAACATGGATAGTGTAGGACAGGTATGATGAGTTGCACCACTATCTATTACCTAATTATAATCACTTCCAAACACACTAAAACAGAATTTAGTACCTGCAACCATATTGGCACCTTCTCCTTTACTTTGCTTGCTAAAAAATGCCAATATTTGTTCATACTGCCCATTAGTCAGAGAATGAGTAGCATCAGGATTATCTCCCTCCACAGTCACATTAGAAGCAAATTTCTTTGACCAATCCCCCTTGAAATTAGGAGGATATCCATGAACTTTAAAGCACCTATCAATTGAATGTCCAGCAACCGTACAATGGTCACAAAAATAATTGTCTTTCCCCTTCTGATTTCCATTCTGATTCCCAGATTGTCTATTGCCTTGATTTCCATTTGGATTGATGTTCTTCTGATTGTTGAAACAACCATAGTAAGAATTAGCACGTGAACCATTTCCAGACTGATTGCCTTGCCTTTGAAAAGCATTGAACGCAGCAGTAGCATCAGTAATTGAATTGGAATTGTTGAGACACCTTTTGATGAAACTCAAACTAAAAAGGCCTCTGTTTTTTGTGGGACCCGAGAATATACCCAGTGGGGCCTTCAATATTCCCGACGGACTTACCTGACCTGTATCGAAATAACCGATACGGCCCAACCTGTGCCGCGGGAATAATTTGATTACATGCATTGACAGGTTATCCCCTTATCGAGGATTCCACGGACGAAGTGGGAATCAACCACTTACCTGCCGCCGTTGGCTGGCTTGGGAACCAACAACAACAAATTCTTGATTCTTACTTCGGGCTTTCGAAGGGCGAAGATGGGATTATGTCCGTGGAACAGTTTCTTCTCCTGAAAAAGAGTTCTTCATGTGTCCAGCTTACTCTCTCTCTCTCTCTCTCTCTCTCTCTCTCTCTCTCTCTCTCTCTCTCTCTCTCTCTCTCTCTCTCTCTCTCTCTCTCTCTCTTCTTCACTCTTCTCAGGATTCTCGATCTAGGTCCGCTCCTTTCTCTCCTCTCTTGTCGTCCGAAAGTCCTTTATCTGTATGTCAGTTTTTGCTTTTATAGGTGATGGGCGACCTTCGGATGACTTGCCACGTGTGGTTTGTTATTCGACATTTGTCCAACTCGTGGGGTGTGGGCATGTCTGACACTTGCCCTTCTCTTCCACCCACGGATGATATGGCTTATGTGAGTTTATAGTTTTCTGTTGGATGCCCATCCGCGGATGATTTTGACAATCCGTCTGAGGCAACCCTTATGATGATTTTACTATTTTTTGTTTATCTAGATGTTTTTTATGGTCGGTTTCGTCACAGCTCCTCGGGCTGGGTCGATTCCCTTGGAGATTGACGCGGGCCGATAAAAATTTCTTAGAAAACATCCGACTTTCTGTGGTTGACTCAATTTTGCTTTCATTTGCGATGATGGGCTTTTTTGCTTTTTTGTGTTGGCCCATTTAGGGCCCATTAGGCCCATTTCCGTCTGGAAGTTCAACCGTCGGTAATTTTTCTATAAGTTACCCCGTTCCGTTATTTTCACCTCACATTTGTCTTCTTCTGCTTTTCCAAAGATTTTTGTTCTTATCTACAGCTTGGTTTTCCGGTGGTGGTCCGTTTGAAGTTTCCAGCGAGGTTCTTCAGAATTTCAAGGTATTTCTTTTTGTTTCAAGTTGTTTTCTCGGTTTTCCTTTCAATTCTTTGATTTTCTTGATGGGTAGATCGAGAATTAGGGTGCGACTTTGTCTCTGAATGTGTTTTTGAGTGAGGTTTCGTTTCGCGTAAGTAAATCTTCATACAATTTTCTCTAGTTTCTTTGGAAATGTCTAGTCTCAGCGGAGAGCATGATGTGTTGGACGATTTCGAGAGAGGAGAAGGGTGGAAGGGTGACGTCGCTTCGTCTTCTCAACCGCGTCAACCTCAAGATATTCTCTCCTCTTCTTCTGAGAGTTCTTCTTCTAGCTCTAGTGGTACTTCATCAGGGTCATTTTCTGCCACATCCACATCGACTCCAAATCGGGTTGGTCCTACGGGCAACCCTATTAAGGTGAGAAGGCGCCGGAAGCGTACTGATCCTGTTTACTATTCTTCTCCTTACACAGTTTCTTCTTCTTCGAAGGGATGCGCGGGAGATGAAAATTCTGAAGATGGGGGTGAATCAGGTGCTTGTTCTTCCATGGACGTGGTTCTTTCTTCCACCTCTCATCCTATGGACACGGATCAAGAGGTTGAAAATGTTTGGATTCCTTACGAAGCTTCCCTTATTGGTGTAGCGGAAACTCCGAAAAAGATCCGTTCCAAAGAAAATTTGATTGACTTGGATACCCCGTTGTATGACCTAAGGGATTTAGACACTTGTCTCTTTCTTGGAGATTTTAAGCCTCTGCCGCCTCCGTCTGACAGTCCCTTAGTCGTAGCTGAAAGGATTCACCCGTGGAGATCTCATGTGGAGGAGCTGAGAGGATGTACCACTTTGCTAGGATTGGCTGATCTTGACGCCATCTCTCGAATTTTTCCATGGCCTGCGGGGCTAGAGTTCTGCCTTCCTAAGGAGGGGGGAGGTTGCTTGGATGCTTATGAGTATTGTTTGGTCGTTTACGCGGCCAGCCTGTCTTAGGGTTTTCGACTTCCTTTAGATCCCTTTTTCTCGGAGTTCTTCAGCGAATACAACTTAAGCCCTGCTCAGATTGTTCCCAATGGTTGGATGTTCTTCACTAGCTTTATTATGAGGTGTAAGGAGATCGGGGTCACTCCTTCTTTGAAGTTGATGTTCAGTATCTTTTCCTTGAAAAAGGGAGCCCAGGACTAGTCAGTGCAACTCCAGTTGTGGATACATGGATAGGCTTTCTGGCAAACCTAATTGGAAATATAAGTGTTTCTTGGTCCGCGACAAGTCTAGAAATGGTTTCAATTGTCGGATCGTCCCAAGGCGTTTCTGCTTTGTGAAAAGACCAACTGTTTCCAATCTTCTTGAATTTAAACGATTGTTTTCTCACACACCTAGGTTTCCCTGGGATAAAATGCTCTCCGCGTTCCGGCTTGAGATGGCTGGTTTGAGTTTGCCTCATCCGCGACTAGGTGGCTCCTTTTGTTTTATTGTCTCTTTGAGTAATTAGACCTGTGCCTCCATTTTGGTTCTTATTTTGATGGTTTATTTATCTTTGGATGTTTTTGTATTCAGACACAATGGATTTGGATTCTCTTTTGAAGCGTCACAAAGCAAGATCTGAAAAGAAGAAGAAGGCGAGTTCAGAGATCCGTGATCCCCCTGCCCCTCTCTCAGTTCTTGAGGTGGCCCCGATCACTGATATGACTATAGCAGGAGAAACTGGCGCTCTGGTAGAGTCCTCTTCATTAGTTCCTGTGTCTCGGGCGAAACGTGTTCGTGTATCTGCCCCCGAGACTTCCAAGAAGAGGAAAGTTAGCATAGTTGTTGAGTTATCTGTCGCGGATGAAACGGGACTCTTCCTTGAGGGTGAAATGACTCTTCGCGAGTTTCCCATTCCAGGTTTTGATATGGTCAACCTGCGAGGTCTCGCCTTTCCAGCCAAGAAACGTTGTCTTCCTGAGCAAGGATATGTCAAACGATTAGATGCTGTTAATCTTTCGACTAACTTAGACCGTCTTAACCAGTGGGTAAGTTTTTATATTTCACGAGTTACTTTTTGTTTTTTTTTTTTAGAAAAATTTGACGCGGTTTAACTCTGACCTTTTTCTTCTTCTTTGTCTTGTTCGAACGGTTTTTGGTTTCAGCTGAGGGTGATCCAACAGGACGTTGAAATACGTTTGGTGTGCGGTGAAGAGAGCCTTAGTAAGAAAGATGAGGAGATTAAGATATTGTCTCACCAGCTGCGGATCCTTGAGAACACCGTTGGTGACCCAGCTACGGTTGAGAAGTTCAAGAAGAGGTCTGTGGAACTACATGAAGAATTGCAGGCACAAAAAGAAGCTATGGAGGTTTTGAAGAAAAAATATGATGATCTGAAAACTTCTTCGGACGTTGTCAAATCCCACGTCAAAGAGCTTGAGATTGCGGAAGGGTGTTCGCGGGAACTTCTTCAAGCAAAACAGGTCAGCATTGATAAGATGGAAGAAGATTTTTCTATCCTTCGTGAGGAGCAATCTATTACTAAACAGGAGCTTGATAACATCAAAGCGCGTTCAGACCAAGATGTGGCTTTTCAATGGCTTCAAAGTCCAGAGGGTTTGGCTTACTTGTCCTCTGAGTGGATTAAAACTGAGGCTGGTGCGTCTTTCATGTCTTCCGTAGCCAAAGCTTGTCTCCAGACTCCTAAAGGCGCCAGCATTTTGAAAGACAAGTGTTTTAGCTATTTTCGGAAGGGGATGGCTGCGAGAATTAATCAAAGTGTGGCACATTCGGCAGCTAATCCTAGAGTTCCCTTAGAGAAATTTGACCCGAGCATGACCAGTGCTGACCGGGGGCTTTCAAAGGAGGAAATGGTCGCGGAAGAGTCATACTCCGAGGATGAAGACGCCGAGGATGCTGGTGATGACGTTGGAACGCCGACCACTACAACTGGATCTTTGATGTTTTAGCTTTAATCAGTAACTTTGGGAATGGAACTTTTCTATCTAGAGAACCTATGTTGGTTCTCTTTTGTGGCACTCCTATGAGATACTTGTGTTTTTTGTGAATTTGGGCTTGAGATCTCTTTGGATGAAGTTGCATATTCATGTATATTTTTGCTTATTAATGCTCTGATCTTTTCTCCAAGTGTTGAGTTGGTTAGTCCAAATGTACAAACCTTTCTTCACTTGTCCTTAGCTCGTAAGAGGGGACTTCTTCTTTTTAAGGTCTCAATCCTCCTGTAATACTTGCTGCTTCTCATGTTCGGTGATTAATTACATTTTCACACGCGTCATGTCTTCGGGAGGTTTTAACCCTTGGGCCTTTTTTCAAAAGATCGAAAATGTGGATCAACTTTCTCGACTGGTGAGTTTTCTTTGTTTTTCTTTTTTAGAAAGTTTAGGCTGTCTTTTCCGAATTTTATCTTTTGTTTGCGCGCAGGTTATGCCTCCTCAATTTGAAGCTGAATATGGGCCGCTACCGCCCAGATGGGCTTTTCTCTCATCGTATTTGGTTCGCGACTTCCCGGTGGCCGTTTCTTGGAGCGAGAATGGTCTTTTTCAGATTGATAGCTCGTGGGACAAGTTTCTCTCCCTTCACCACCTTGGGATAGGTAGTGCCATGATGTTTTTTCATAAGGGCAATGTTTCTTTTAAAGTTTGCTAGCGTCGCGAGATTGGGAATGATAATGAGGTTAATGTTAGCTTTGTTTCCTCTTCATGTGATTCAAACTAAACTTTTCCGGTGATGTGTTTTGAGAGATTGTAATTTGCTTATGGATTACTCCTCCGCGGATGACTTGGAGGGGAATCACGATTTTCTTTCACTATTTGTCATGTTTTGCGATTTTTAATAGGCTTAAAGGGGGATCTCTTGTTATTCATAATAAAAAGGAATATACAGAAACTTTTGAGAGGATCGATCCTTTTAAACCTAATACACCATACTAGGATTGGTGACGCGGTGCATGAAATAGAAACTTAAGGACATCCTGCCATTTTCCTCGCTATCGGGACTGACGACGTCAACTTCAAAGATGAAATCGCCCATGTAGGTGAAAATCAGAGCTGATCCTACATTGACTCGATTTGCCTGTGTGAAGTCGCGCCACCCTTGTGTCAACCAGAAAAGGCCGTCCTCATCTCTTTCTACCTTTACTTCGTGTTCCTGGTTGGAGCGATACTAGAGCCTGGCTTGAGTGTGAGCATCTTCGTCGATTAGGACATACATGAGCGGGAGTCGGAGTGTTTGGAGTTGTTCTTCTCTCATGATGACCCTATAGAAAGCCCTCGGTGGTAGACCTGGATCCAGTTTTGTGGGCGTTTATTACCTGGGTCATTTTTGTGTGTTTTATACTTGCTGAGTGAGGATCTCCGTCCTCGTTTTTATCGCCTTTCGTCGATCTCTAGCGAGTTGGTCAATCGTTTAGCAATAAAACGAATCTTTTTTTAGAAAAAATAGGACGCGTGCCTTGTGTTACTGTGCTACCTGTTGCGCGTCATGCATGCATCCCTTCCCTATTTATTCGATTGTTTCCTGGTGAGTGATGGGACAAGAAAGAAAAGATTACTGTTTTTCCCTTGCTTTTCTCGAGATGCGAGGATCCATTATAGTCCATCCTTTAGCATTCAGGGCTGACGTGGCATCTGAGCTAGGACCTCAATGGGCTTTCTTCGAGGCGATTGATTATCCTGAGCAGTTCTCGCGTTTGGTGAGATTTTCGCGTTTTATTTCTCATCTCTTCTTTGTGAATTTTTTCCTCGTCTTTATTGTTTTTTATTTTTAGCTGCTGCCACTCATATTTGAGGAAGTGTGTGAGGACGCTGTTCCGGATCGAGTCTTACTCTCTTCATATCTGATACAAAACTTTCCGGTTTGCATAGAACGTCAGAATTGTGGTCTTCTCTACTTCGGTCGCGGATGGAAAGACTTCGTAGAGTCGCACGATTTTGAGATGGGTGCTTCCATGATTTTTGTCCATATGGGTGAGGCGCGTTTTGAAGTTCAGGTGATGGATTCCCGCAGAGGGGAGAGCGAGGTTAATCATGACGGTCCTTCTTCCCACGGCTCAGCCCCAAATAGTTTTTAAGTTTGGTTTCTTATGATAGTTAAATAAAGCAAAGTTTAGAGCTCGTTTATCGACCTTATTTAGTTTGTGGATGTGTTTATGGTACTGTCAATACACGTTTTAGCTCTCAAACCGATTTATTTTCTGAGTCATTTTTTCGGACGCGAGTTATTTATTTCTAGGTGGGAGTAATCGAGATATTAGCCACAATCTCCATTACTCGCAAATTTTTTGATCTTTACTCCGGGGGACTTTTAAGATAATGCATGCCAACTGAATGGTTTAGTTTTTCGATACTATTTTGTCGCGATGTGTTATTCACGCGTCTTCTGAGTTTTTTCAGCAATAGTGTTTACTGTCATTTCATGCATGGCGCGCCAGTGGTTATGTTTAGTGAATGACCTTTCGAACTCATTGAGATCCTGTCTCTTCTTGTGAAACGTGTTAGCTTTGTCAGAGCGTCCTATAAAAGAGAGAGTATAGGGGAGGGGTGTTCAAACTTGATCTTTTGCCTTCAACATGCCTTCTCCTATCCGTCCGTCTTGGTCCTTTTTTGAGCGCATCAGTTTTCCTGAGCAACTCCGCCGCTTGGTTAGTTTCCTGTTTGCTGAGTTTCTCTTCTTTTAAATTTATCTTTTCTCAACATTCTTTTTTCTTTGTATTTTGCTAGTCATTGCCGTGACATTTTGAGGATGAGTTAGGCGCAGATCTCCCTAGGAACATTCTTCTGTCAACTAGGATTCGTCGTGACTTCTCGGTGGAAGTTATACGCGGAGATTATGGGGTCCTCTTTCTGAGAGGTGGTTGGAATGATTTTGCTGAGTCGCACAGCATTAATGTTGGTTCTTCCGTGACTTTTGTTTATAAAGGAGGAAATCGTTTCGAGGTTCATGTTTTAGATGATGTGGGAGATGAAGTGGATGCTGAATGGGCTTCTTCAGAATCAGGGGGTCCACGCTCGAACGGATTTCGCTTGAGCCAAGATAGAACTCATCTAATCTCAGCTAGGCCCAGGTGGTCATAAGCTGGCGCTTGTATGTTTTTTAAAAAGACTACTGCTTGAAAGCGCCGAAGTACCTTCGTTATCTATTGCTTACCTTATGTTTAGTTGCTAGATCATGACTGTAACTTTCAACATTAATAAAGAGTCCAAACGTTATAAGGGCTTACAAAAACTCATTTTTCAAGTAATTTGACCAAAGACCTGACGCGGGGTTAAACTCCAGCGTACTTGGCACTTATTAAGAACGTATCTTCGAGAATTGCTTCGATCAGAGGCACGACGCGAAGCAAAGCTCCTGCGTCCTTGGGACTTATTTTAGGAACTCATCTCCGAGAATGTAGCTTCGATCGGTGGCCCGACGCGGAGCCAAGCTCCAGCGTACTTGGGACTTATTTTAGGAACTCATCTCCGAGAATGTAGCTTTGATCGGAGGCCCGACGCGGAGCCAAGCTCCAGCGTAGTTGGGACTTATTTTAGGAACTCATCTCCAAGAATGTAGCTTCGATCGGAGGCCCGACGCGGAGCCAAGCTCCAGCGTACTTGGGACTTATTTTAGGAATTCATCTTCGAGAATGTAGCTTCGATCGGAGGCTCGACGCGGAGCCAAGCGCCAGCGTACTTGGGACTTATTTTAGGAACTCCTCTTCGAGAATGTAGCTTCGATCAGAGGCCCGACGCGGAGCCATGCTCCAGAGTACTTGGGACTTATTTTAGGAACTCATCTCCGAGAATGTAGCTTCGGTCGGAGGCTCGACGCGGAGCCAAGCTCCAGCGTACTTGGGACTTATTTTAGGAACTCCTCTTCGAGAATGTAGCTTCGATCGGAGGCCCGACGCGGAGCCAAGCTCCAGCGTACTTAGGACTTATTTTAGGAACTCATCTCCGAGAATGTAGCTTCGATCGGAGGCCCGACACGGAGCCAAGCTCCATCGTACTTGGGACTTATTTTAGGAACTCATCTCCGAGAATGTAGCTTCGATCGGAGGCCCGACGCGGAGCCAAGCTCCAGCGTGCTTGGGACTTATTTTAAGAATTCATCTCCGAGAATGTAGCTTCGATCAGAGACCCGACGGAGCCAAGCTCCAGTGTACTTGGGACTTATTTTAGGAATTCATCTGAAAGAAGATAATAAAAGCGCCCTCTAACCGCTTTATTTAATTTTTGCGGGGGCGACTAAGTTTTCCGTTATACACAAGCCCTGGCTATTACACATAGTATTTCTTTAGATTATCTGCATTCCAGGTTTTGTTTAAAACGATGCCTTCGGGGGTGCCGAGTTTGTATGCTCCTTCTTGGATCACCTTCACGATTACATACGGCCCCTCCCAGTTCGGGTCCAGCTTTCCTCCAGTGGTAGCTTGACGGAGCACCGAATATCCCTTCTTGAAGTGTCGCGGGCAAACTCGCTTGTCATGGTACTCAGACAGACGCCTTTTATACTCTTGCTCTCTTATGGCTGCTGCCATTCTGCGCTCCTCTATGAGATGGAGTTCGAGTTCCAATGCTTCATCGTTGTTTTCCTAGTTGTATGTCATGATTCGCATCAAGGGGACCAACCTTTCTACTGGAATGACCGCGTCCATTCCATAAACTAGCGCAAATGGGGTTTCCCCGGTTGGGTTTTTTACTGATGTGCGGTAGGACCAGAGAACTAATGGTAGAAGTTCAGCCTATCGCCATTTTGCTGTACTTCCAAGTTTCTTTTGTATTCCGTGCAACAATTACCGATTGGTTGTTTCTACTTGTCCGTTCGTCTTTGGATGGGCCACAGATGAAAACTTAAAATTTATGCCCAATCTTGCGCAAAAATCCCTGATTGTTTCACAATCAAATTGAGGCCCATGGTCTGTGATTATCGAGTCGGGCACCCCAAAACGGCAGATGATGTTCTTCCACAAGAATCTTCTTACTTTTTCCGCGGTGATTAGTCCCATTGCCTCAGCTTCTACCCATTTTGCGAAGTAATCAACCAAGACGAGCACATACTTCAATTGTCCTGGGCAGTTGGAAATGGACCAAGGATATCCATTCCCCGGACAGAAAACGGGCAAGCTCCAGTTATGTTGTTCATCATTTCGGTAGGGTGATGCGTCAGATTTCCAAACCTCTGGCACGCGTCACTTTTTTGAATATAATTATGGATATCTTGCTTCATAGTTGGCCAGTAATACCCCAGTCTGGTCGCTTTTGCTACCAAGGCCCTCCACCCTTGGTGATGTGCACATATTCCATCGTGCAACTCTTTCATGACAAGACTTCCTTCTTCAATTGATATACATAGTAAATCCGGGAGGTAGTAGCCCCTATTATAGAGCTTTCCTTCTCTGATGGTGAAACGAGAGGATTTCGTGATCACTCTCCTAGCCGCGTCCTTCTCTTCTGGCAAAAGGCCCCTGCCCAGATAGTCCGCGAGCGACGTCCTCCAGTCTCCTTCCTCAATCCCCTGGACTTGATAGACTTCTTGGATAAGCCTACGGCTATTCATTCTTTCGAGGACAACCTCATTTCCTACTTCTTCGGGCATAACTGCCCCCATTCGAGCCAACGCATCTGCCTGCTGGTTGTCATTCCTGGAAATCACTGTCAAGCAAAAACTCAAGAATGCTTTCGACAAGGCTTGCACTTTTCTTTGATAGTCAGGCATTAGTCCGATTCTGGCCTCAAACTCCTCTGTTATCTGTTGTGCCATTACCTCCGAGTCGGTGTAGATCGATACTTGTCTGGCTCCCTTGATCAAAGCTATTTCAAGGCCCACGAGCAGGGCCTCGTACTCAGCTTCATTGTTCGTGGCTTGAAAATCCAGTTTGTAAGCGTAGTTATATTGTTGCTCATCTGGTGCAGTGAGAGTAACCCCAGCTCCGCATCCATCTTTATTAACCGCGACATCCACCTTGAGTGTCCACTCGCTTCTTTCTGTTTGAGCGCTTAGTTCGAAGCTTGTTTCGCTGATGAAATCGGCTAATGTCTGAGCCAGTACCGCCCACCGTGGGGTGTATTCAATTTCAAACTCTGTCAACTCAACGGCCCACTTCATCATCCTTCCTGACAAGCACGGGGAGTGAAGGATTTGTCGTAAAGGTAGGTCAGTCATTACTCTGATGACGTGACCCTGGAAGTAAGGCCTCAACCTTCTTGCTGCGAACACCAGACATAGAATCATCTTTTCTACTGGCTCATACCGCATTTCAGCATCTTGTAGCACACGACTGATGTAGTACACATGGTACTTCTCTTCCCGCGTTAAAACCGCGCTGATAGTTATGTTTTTGACTGAAAGGTACAGGTGTAGAGTCTCCTGTTTCTCGGGTCGGTGCTGAGTGGGGAGTGTCGACAAGAAAACTTTTAACTCCCTGAATGCTTTCTGTAATTCTGGAGTCCATTTTATTGGACCTTTTTTCTTGAGCAAGGCAAATAAAGGTAATGATTTGTCCGCTAGACATGAGCAAAATCTGCTTAGGTAGTTTACTGCTCCATTCAGAGATTGTAACTCTTTGATCATCCGCGGTGGCTGGAGGTTCTGGATTGTCACAACCTTTTTAGGATTTGCATCAATTCCCCGATGGCTGACCATGAAACCAAGGAACTTCCCATAATCGACCCAAAAGACACATTTTTCCGCGTTCAGGTTCATCCCTCCTCTGCGAAGGGAATCAAATGTCTCTTGCAGATCTGCCGCGTGATCTTCTGCCTTTTTTCTCTTAACCACGATATCATCCACATATATCGACACATTCCTCCCGATCTGCTTGCGAAAGATTCGATCAACAGTTCTCTGAAACGTAGCTCCTGCGTTCCTGAGACCAAAAGGCATGACGCGGTAGCAAAATATCCCCTGGTTGGTGATGAAAGTAATTGCTTTTTTATCTAGCGGGTCCAAGCTTATCTGATTGTACCCAGAATAAGCACCAAGAAAACTGAGGACCTTGTTTCCCGCAGTTCCGTCGACAAGCTTGTCTATGGATGGTAAGGGGTAACTGTCTTTGGGACATGATTTGTTAAGATCAGTGAAATCGATGCACATTCTCCATTTTCCATTGGACTTCTTTACCAAAACAAGATTTGAGAGTCAGTCTGAATCTTCAACTTCTTCAATGAACCCTGCTTCTAACAGTTTATCAGTTTCTTCTTTTGCCGCGGCTGCCTTTTCGGGGGCCATTTTTCTCTTCTTTTGCACTACGAGCTTTATTCCCGGACGGATTCTTAAGGTGTGCAAAACAGTTGTGGATGGGACCCCTAAAAGTTCCCGTGGAGTTCACGCAAAAACATCTCTTGACCTTGCTATGATTTCCAAGACCCGGTCTCTTTCCTCTGGTTCTAACGCTTGCCCCATATAGACTTTCTCCTCGGGGTTCGGAAAAGGCGTGTAGACAACCCTTTCGTCCGCGGTTGGTATTTTTGTTTATGTCAATCTCACTTCAAGCTCAGCCTCCGAGAGTTCTGATGGGCTACTGTTTCCCACCACGGATTCACATTTTTCGCTAATACACATCACCTCTTTCTTCCTCTTGATAGAAGTTAAGTAACAGCTTCTGCTTTCTGGTTGTTGACCGCGGACCTCACCTACTCCTCCTCCTAGTAAAGGAAACTTTCCGACAAAGTGATAGATTGATACTATCATCTGGAATTTGTAGAGCGAGACGCGTCCCAGCAAAGCATTGTATACGGTTGGTATTTTCACCACTGTGAACACGACATTCTCCATGCGCCTTTTTGGGGCTGTTCCCAAAACCACTTTCAGCTCGATCGTTCCTGCCACTTGCACTTCTCCTCATGAGAACGTAATCAACGTGCCAGAGTATGGTTTCAATGATGCCGCGGAGATCCCCATCTGAGAGAAAGCTTCCCATGATAAAATATCAACAAACGAACCGGTGTCGATAAGCACTCTTTTGACTATCTTGGCAGCTATCTGAGAATGGATGACCAAAGGGTCTGAGTGCGGCATCCTTACTTCCTCAGCATCTTTCGGCAAAAAACATATATCTTCATGTTGTGACAGAGAGATCCTTCTGCTTGACGCGGATGGTGGTTGCCTTCCCTCTCGCTCGTAGTTCTTTTTCTCTTGTCTACTTGATCCTGCCATGGAGTACCCTCCCGCGAGGGTATTGATGAAACCCTCGGGTTCTGGTATATGGGCTTCTCCCGGTCTTCGAGCTCCTTTCTGATTAACGAATCTTTGCATAGTGGGTGCATGGTTGTGTCTACCTCCGCGCCCTCTTCGTCCCCGGCCTCTTCCTCGATTGTAAAACGGGGGATCTCTGCGCTGATCTTGTTGTCCTGGGTAACGGTTATGTCGATCACGAGGGATATCAAGTCTGTGGTCTCGGTCCTCCCAATCTGGTCTCCGATTGGGCCGATCCTCCCTCCGCGGTGGAGATCTCAATTCTTGATTCCTATAGGGGTTCTCCCTTGGATGATAGGACCGCGGATGTTCCTCTCTTTGATGAGACCCTTGGCCCCTTTCAGAATTCATGTGTATTTCGTCGCGGCGGGGGCGAAAATCTCCTGCTTCTGGATGATGTCTGGGCGGCTTGAGTTTCTCTTTTTTGAACTTTCCAGCGAGTTTCCCAAAAAAGCCCTGATTTCCTGTGTTTGCTCTTGAACTGGACGCGGGTGCCTCCTCAGCCTCGATCTGTCTTGACACCCGTTCCCTCAAATCATCGTAGCTGGCTGGTTTCTTTCGAAACAGGTAAGTCTTAAAATCTCCTTCTGCTAGATTTCCCATAAGTATAATGATTGCCGATTCATGATTAAAGTTGGGAATTTGCACCACCACACTGGTGAATCGAGTAAAAAAGTGCCCCAAGGTTTTCTTTCTCGACCGTGCACTTCCAAAATGGGATGTGAAGATGTGGGACAGTTGGGTGAAACTGGTTACGGAATTCTTTGGCAGGTTAGTGAACCATGTAATGGCGATTTTCGTCAAAGTTGAGGGAAAAGTTATGCATAACATAGCATCGTTGTATTCATTTATCCCCATCGCGGTTGTCAAATGACAGAGATGATCTTCGGGATCGGTCGTTCCATCCTACTTTATAAGGTTCACATCTCTCCACCTTTTTGGTACTGTAGCGGAACAGATTTCCTTGGTGAACACAGATGGGAAGGCCGCCAGTCCTTCTGCCCTTTTATCTGTTGAGTCAGATTTTGTGGAGGTGGAAACGTCCGTGGACTTCTCTCCGCGTCGGTGCTTGTTTTCGTGCTGTCGCTGATCATTTTGCCATGCTTGGTGCGGCATTACCTAACCCTGGAAACCGCGATTCATGTTGCCTGGGTTGTTATATGCAGTATAATATCTATCTAAATTTCCACGCTGCTCTTCATGATGGAAATTCCCCTGCTGACGCGGATTTTGTCCCCAGTGATCATAATAGTAATACTGCGATTGTTCTTGCTGAAGGGGGTTGGGCTGCTCATGATGGATTTCACAATACCAGAAATTCTGAGGAATGTGCTCTCCCTCTGCTCCGTACTGATTGTAATAGTGATGAGGAAGAGTATCGTGGTGCTGATCTCCTGTTTCACCCACTGGATCAGGCTGAGGTATCAACGGGACATACATACTTGAGGCCTCCTGATCTTGGTGGATCCCCTGGCTCATGCTCTGTGTCGTGTTGTTTTGATTATCACTCATTCTTTCAGCGTCGTAATTCTGCCATAGTGAAAGACGCATTTTCATATGTATATATATATATATATATATATATATATATATATATATATATATATATATATATATATATATATATATATATACACGTTGTTTTAATTATCACTCATTCTTTCAGCGTCGTAATTCTGCCATAGTGAAAGACTCATTTTCATATATATATATATATATTTAGACGCAGACCCTTTATTTCTTTCAATGATCTGAGGTCTTTGCCTAAAATTTTTTTAAAAAAAACGAAAGTTTTCGAGGAACCCCTTAGTGTGAGAGGGTTTCCACAGACGGCGCCAATGAAGAAACTCGAACTACAAAGTCCTCCGTTTTTTTGTGGGACCCGGGAATATACCCAGTGGGGCCTTCAATATTCCCGACGGACTTACCTGACCCGTATCGAAATAACCGATACGGCCCAACCTGTGTCGCGGGAATAATTTGATTACAGGCATTGACAGGTTATCCCCTTATCGAGGTTTCCACGAACGAAGTAGGAATCAACCACTTACCTGCCGTCGTTGGCTGGCTTGGGAACCAACAGCAACAAATTCTTGATTCTTACTTCGGGCTTTCAAAGGGCAAAGATGGGATTATGTTCGCGGAACAGTTTCTTCTCCTGAAAAAGAGTTCTTCGCGTGTCCAGCTTACTCTCTCTCTCTCTCTCTCTCTCTCTCTCTCTCTCTCTCTCTCTCTCTCTCTCTCTTTTCTTCACTCTTCTCAGGATTCGCGATCCAGGTCCGCTCCTTTCTCTCCTCTCTTTCCGTCCGAAAGTCCTTTATCTATATGTCAGTTTTTGCTTTTATAGGTGATGGGCGACCTTCGGATGACTTGCCACGTGTGGTTTGTTATTCGACATGTGTCCAACTCGTGGGGTGTGGGCATGTCTGACACGTGCCCTTCTCTTCCACCTGCGGATGATATGGATTATGTGAGTTTATAGTTTTCTGTTGGATGCCCATCCGCGGATGATTTTGACAATCCATCTGAGGTGACCCTTGTGATGATTTTTACGATTTTTTGTTTATCCAGATGTTTTTTATTGTCGGTTTCGTCACCTTTGGCCTTCTTCATCAATAAGCATCCGGTAGACATCAACAATATTCGGTGTAGGCTTCATCAAAAGAATATTTGTCCTAACTCCATTGTAAGTGTCAGGCAATCCAACAAGAAATTAAATCACCTGCTGATTTGCAAATGATCTAGAAACTGGATTCACAGATCCACAAGTAACACACACATGTGCTTTCACCAAATCCATATACTCGTCCTATAATTTCTTGAATCTTGAGAAGTAAGAAGTGATAGATGAGCCATTCAAAGAAATATTAAACATCTCCTTTTGTACCTGATATAAGCGTGTACTGTTCGGAGATATAAACCTCATCTTTAATTCCTCCCAAATCTCCCTAGCAGTTCAAAAATACAACAACGTCTCAGTAATTTCTTTTTCAACCGAATGAAGAAGCCACACAACGACCATCCCATTGCATCTACGCCACTGAGCATAGCGAGGCATCGGTTCGGCCGGAATCTTAAAAGAACCATCAACAAGACTAATATTGTTCTTAGCAACCAAAGACACTTCAACATCGCGTCTCCAATGGTTGTAATTACTTTCGTTTAGCAGATGAGTTGACAGATTGTAACTCAGATGGTCCGAATGATGCAAATACAAGACATCACTCGCATCCACCTGATTCGCATCTTGAGGATCCATGATCGATCAACAAATTCAAACAATATGCGGAAAAACAACGAAAAAACAGAAATCATAATTAAAACCTAATTGCAGATCTAGACGAGCTTTTGTAGTTCTGATACCATTTCAGAATTGAGAATTGAGCTTAGAACCAACAAACTAGAACAATCTGGAAGCCATTAAAACCAAACGCAAGCTTTCGATTTCTGTTGATTGAATCAATTCGGTTACGAAGGAAGAAGAAGAGAATGGATTATATAGCCGAAGACGATCACGTGACTAGCGCGTGGTTACACTAATAACCTTATAAAGAAACCCGGTTTGCCAAATATAAAAATATTGAACCCAATTTATATAATAACATCCCTCCTCAATATGGTGGTGGATCTTGAAGATGCATCCCCAGCTTGCTCAAGAGCAATTTGTGAGATGTGCAACAGGAAAAATCTTAGTCAAGACGTCGGCTAATTGATTCTGAGTAGGAAGGTAAGTGAGCTGTAGCAGACCCTCCATCACTTTCTCCCTGGTAAAATGGCAATCGATCTCTATATGTTTCGTACGCTCGTGGAAAACTGGGTTCCGAGCTATCTGAATTGCCAATTTATTGTCACAATTTAGAGTGGCAGGCTTCAAATCTGTCTCTCCAAGCTCTTGTAAAATGTTCACCAACCATGTAACTTCAGCTGCAGCCTGACTCATCGCTCTATATTCTGCTTCTATGGAGCTTCTGGAGAAAGTGGCTTGCTTATTTGATTTCCAAGTAATGGGATTGTCACCATAAAGAATTACATAGCCAGTGACTGACTTCCTTGAAATGGGACATAATGCCCAGTCCCAATCAGAGAATGCTTGTAGCTTATTTGAAGAACATTTCTGTAGCTCGATTCCTTAATGAGGAGTAATTCAATTTCTGATAATCAATGTTTGTCTCCTTGAGTATCTCTTGACAAAATTTCCTTTGACTGAGTATCAATGAACCTTGTGATTGAATTACTTCAATGCCTAAGAAGTAATTCAATTTTCCCAAGTCCTTGATATTGAACAACTCAATAAGATGTTGCTTAAGTCCTGTGACTTGAGATAAATCTGACCCTCTGACAATTATATCATCTACATACACTTCAACAATGGTTAGATGTCCATTTTTATGAGAAATAAACAATGATGGATCGTGTTTGGACTGAATAAATTGAAACTCAATCAAAGTTGAATATAGTTTATTAAACCATTGCCTCGAACCTTGTTTTAAGCCATATATTGACTTTTTCAGTAAACAAACTTTATTGATAGGATTAGGAACCGCTTGAGGCATGGTCATGTAAACTTCTTCATGTAAATCACCATGCAAAAATGCATTATTTACATCTAACTGAAAAATATATCAACCTTTGTTCAAAGCGAGAGATAGAATGACCCTTACTGTTGACATTCTTACCAGTGGTGAGAAAGTTTCATCATAATCAATTCCATATTGTTGAGTGTAGCCTTTTGCCACCAACCTGGCCTTGTATCTTTCAATAGATCCATCAGCTTTAAGCTTGATTTTGTATGCCCACTTGCATCCTATAGGTTTCTTTCCTGCAGGAAGATCAACTAAAATCCAGGTTTTGTTAGACTGTAATGCATCAATTTCTTTATCCATTGCTTCAATCCATTTTGGATTCTTAGAAGCTTTGGTAAAAGTTTTGGGTTCAACCAAGTCAGGAGAATTATGCACAGATACTGAATTACACATGAATTGAAAATTGTCAGTGGGGTAAAAAAGAGTCCTGAAATCCAGACATTAATGAAAACAATTCAAAATTTGAACCAAAATTACATATATAATCTTGCAAAAGAATTGGTTGCCTTGGAATTCTTTATGACCTTCTCACACCATGTGAAATCTGTATTTGAGAAGAATTTGTTTATAGACTATCAGTTGAGGAAGAATTGCTTGAAGAGCTATCAACTGAGCCTTCATTATCTGTGTTGTCACTGAAATCACCAGCAATTGCTACATTCTCATTGACAATCTCACTATCAGGCATGAAAATAGAATCAGGACTATCAAGCATTATATTAGGTAAATGAATACTCTTATCAAAATCAATCTTATGTAATGGAAATTGCAACTCATGAAATTGAACATCTCTAGATATGAAAACCTTATGGGATTTTAAATGGGAATTGTTAAATACATCGCTAATTTTTACTGGATACACCGCTAATCTTCGCAATTATTTGCGGAACAAGCTCCGCAACAGCTTGCGGACGTCGCTGAACGTCTGGCCAAACAACGTGTTATAGTGTGCCAAACAACCTTTATTCCACAACTACTTGCGGACTAAAAAAGAAAAAAAGTTCCGCAACAACATGCGGAGTAAACATCGTGCTTGTCAACCAACAATGAATAGCAAGTTTTTTTTTTTTTTTTTAAAAAAAAAAGAGAGTTACGCACCAAAGTGCGTAGCACTACGTACTTTGATAAACCTTTTTTTCTAGCGTTGAGTGGATTTGTTGTTATGCCTTTGCTTGAAAGTTTGACCCTAATTACATGATTGTCTCTTTTTTTTCCTTTTTTATTTTCTTCTTCCTTTTCTACTTACTTTTTTAAATTTCCTCCTCCCTAATGGTAGTATATGCACACCAACACACTCATATTTGAATGTGAATTGCAACAAAAAAAAAGTAAATAGCGGGATTTTGACGAAAGTGGGACCCATTTCTCTTTATACTAATGCAAACTTGCATTAGTATAAAGAGAAATGGGTCCCACTTTCGTCATTACTGTATATTTCTTCAATGAAAGCCTCTAACAAGCTAGAGATGTGATAAATGAAGAGCAAGTTCTTTATAAAAAAAAAAAAAGTTACGCACCAAGATGCGTAGTACTTTGATAATTTTTTTTTTTTTTACATATATGTTAGGGACTCCGCATCCTCCCTAATGGTAGTATATGCACACCAACACACTCATATTTGAATGTGAATTGCAACCAAAAAAAAAAGTAAATAGCGGAATTTTGACGAAAGTGGGACCCATTTCTCTTTATACTAATGCAAGTTGCATTAGTATAAAGAGAAATGGGTCCCACTTTCGTCATTACTGTATATTTCTTCAATGAAAGCCTCTAACAAGCTAGAGATGTGATAAATGAAGAGCAAGTTCTTTATAAAAAAAAAAAGTTACGCACCAAGATGCGTAGTACTTTGATAAATTTTTTTTTTTTTTTACATATATGTTAGGGACTCCGCATCCTAACGCGGATCTCTCTCCGCAACGTCTTGCGGACCTTTTGTCGATGGCCTTTTAGGGCGTGTTTGGCCCGATGCTCGGTGATGTCCGCAACGGGTTGTGGAGCTCGGTCAGCAGGGGGTTGCGGAGATTAGCGGTGTATCCAGTAAAAATTAGCGGTGTATTTAGAAAACGCGTTTTAAATCCATAACTTTATAACCTTTAGTACCATAAGGATACTGCATGAAAATGCAAGGAATACTTCTAGAATCAAACTTTGACCTGTTGCACTTGTTAGTACTAACAAAACACAAGCATCTAAAATACCTTAACAATGCATAATCTGCATCCTTATTGAATAACATCTGATATGGAGTTCTGAACTGAATAGGAAATAAAGGAAACCTATTGATCAAATATGTAGCAGTTAACACACCCTTTTCCCAATATTTTAATGTGATATGTTATTTTAATAATCTTAATAATTGTTAAAAAAATTATTATTTAAATAATATTTAAATAAAAATAATATCATAATCCAAAAGAATTTTAAATATTAATTTAATAAAATTATTATTTAAATAATATATTAGCAAAATAAATGATTAAATAATTAATGTAAGATTCGAGGGTAGAGTACACGGATGTGGGTAAAATTTATAAAATAGTTAAAGGGGTGTTCTTATGCTGATGTGACATGAAAAAAGTGAGTGAAGTACAGAGATAAGTGTACACGAATATGCATGACCTTATGTTTTATAATGTCTGCTTTATGATTTATAAAGAACACTATTCCTAAGGAGTGTTTGACTATCCAAAATCAAAACAATATACTACCTCCGTTCTAAAATACATGGGTTTTTAGTTTTCGACACGTTTTTTAAGGAGTAAAAAACTCTATAAAATATTATTTTTTTAATTAATTTTTTTATATAATTTAATACTTATTAGTAATAAGTATCAAATTATGTAAAAAAATTCATTAAAAAATAATATTTTATATAGTTTTTCGCTTATTAAAAAATGTGCCGAAAAGTCAAAACCCATGTATTTTGAAACGGAGGGAGGGAGTATATTCCCTAGTGAGATATAATGCAATCTCATCAACATCGTACATCACAATGACTCTTCGTCTTCACTCATTTGGGCCATCTGGCCATGGTCTCATCTCACCATCACTCTAGTCTATGGCCTTATCGTATACCCAGATCTTCACACTGAATTCTTTCCTCCCCGCCGCCATCATCTCCACTGCCAACAAAACCCAATTCGTTTTTATTTATTTTGGTGGCAGATTTGGGAAAAAGAAAAGGTTATGAGAGAGATAATCAGATATACAAAGATATGTGGGTGTGTGCGAGACGAAGAAGTGAATCTAGTCTAATGGCTTCCATGGTTGCCGCCTCCTCCTCGTTGTCTGAGTTTGTCGTGAGAGTTCTTAGATCTGATTTCTTGGGTATTTTGAAGTGTTAATTTGTTCGATTTGATTATGGAATTTGTGGTCAATTTTAGGCAAGGCTTGTGATCGAATTAGGTGTAGTGGTGGATCGGTTTGACGTACCTCAGTGGAGCGGCGGTAGTGGGACGGTGGTGGGTTCAGACTTCAGCGTTTGTTAAGAGAAAATGAAGACCTTAAAGGGCATGATATATAGAAGAGGTGGTGGAAGCAGTGACTCCGGCCTCCGACTTATTCAGGGCGGCTTAGTCAGTTTATGGTGTCGACAAATGACAATGGGAACAATTTCACCTAATAATCGGGTTACATTGATTTATTATTATTATTTTTGCGATTATAAGGTCGGTATTCACCAACTTAACACGAAAGCTTAAGCTATTATGTAGAGTTTCATCATTCATTATAATCTATCATTTTTACTCTTTTATGACACTTCCATACCAGATCTCTCAACAGAGATGAATTTGGGCCTTTGGGGAGTTGGGAGAGAAGGAACAGTATAATTAATTATATTTGTTATAAATCTGTGATACAAATTAAACACATATTATAAACATTACCGACATTATAACTTACTTGTTGCTCTTATAAGACGATCTTAAAAATAAACTCACATAAAACATAAAGACTTTATAATATATATTCTAAGAGCATCAATTAAAAATTATTTTGTAGGATATTTATTTTCTCAATCTAGAGAATAGTTTTGAAATGAAAGATTCTTGACAAACTGTTATTATTATTGTTGTTGTTGACCATAGGTCTGTATGCAGTATGCTACTTGCATTGTAGTTTTTGTTTTTTTTTTTTTTTTTTTTTTTTTTTATTGGGAAATAATTCGGGTGGGATAGTCCTACCCGGCAGCATCCTTACAGATGAGGTCAAGAAGACCCAAATTATTGTTAATATCGACTCCTCGGGCAGAATGGCTAAGGTGTCCAACCTTGTCAGCCACTCTATTGCCCATTCGAGGAATGTAAAAGAAACTTATTTCTTTCACTGTCGATAGTAGAAGTTGAATATCCGAAAGTATTAGTTCGATTTCCCATGGGCATGAAGATTTCCGGTTTAAATGGTCAATTATGATTTTGCAGTCTCCTTCAATTTGGATACTGTCGATTTTTAGTTGCAGAACTTTTTGAACACCCAATTTTAGAGCTAAAGCTTCCGCTTTAAGGGGATTTTGTTTTCCGAGCAGCTGGTGCTGAATGGACACTGGTTGTCCTTCCCAATTCCTTATAACGACCCCCGCTGAACTGTCACCATTTGCAAGAGAGGAACCATCGAAATTTAGTTTATACGTACCCCTATGAGGTTTCCGCCAGCGGACGGAACGTTGTTTGAAACTTTGTTTTGGCATGAGTGGCCTGCGGGTGCGCGACTCCTCCTCGAATTCAGTTTCCTGTACATAAGTTCTATTCCAGTTATCTATGTGATTATTTATCGCCCTTATAGCAGTATCTCTCTTTGGGATTGCAATCTGCTGGAATAGAAATTGGTTCCTTGTATACCATGTCGACCACCATGAGAAGGCAAGTTTAGTCACTGCTACGGAGTTCAGGCTCTTCCCAAGAGCAGATAGAATAGGCCTGATATCCCGGGACTGGGCAATCAGGTAGGCAACCACTGATTGATCTTGGATCGGGAGCTGGTGTATTGATGTGATAAAAGGACATTCCAAGAATAAATGGACCTCGTCCTCTGTTGCTGAATTACAAAGGGAACAGGTGGAGGGTACCGCCGAACCCCTAGAAGACAACCTAGCTGCTGTGGGGAGACCATTCTGAGCCATTCTCCAAAGAAAGTTTTTAACTTTCGGAGGGATATTGATCTTCCAAATCCAGTCATTACTGTCCGGGGTTGCAAAAGCCTGAGATGTTATCAATTTGTATGCACTGGCAGTTGTAAACCATCCTTCTCTATCTGGCCACCAGTAAAGACGATCTTGCAGTTCTGATGCCGGAAGCGGGATCTCTAAAATGTCTTGAACCAGATTGTCAGAAAGGTTCTGTTGTAGTTTCTCCTTCCACCACTGCCCCCCCCCCCAAAATGTAGTCACTAACCATTTCTTCCTGGTTGTAATGTAGAGGGCAGTCCTCCCTGGCCCGAATAGGGGAGGTAGAGATCCAATTATCTGTCCAGAATTTTATCGAGTGTCCATTTCCTACAGACCAAATTAGTCCAGATTTAAATTTGTCTATTAGTTCCGATAGTTTGGACCACTGCCAAGAGCATGATCCAGATCTTCTGTACTCGAAGATATTATTGGTACGCAAATATTTATTTCTGATCAAAGAAACCCACACATTGTTAGGTTCTGCTAGAATCTTCCATAATAGTTTCATCTGGAGAGCGATGTTCATATCACTCGATTTACGAATTCCTAAACCCCCAGATTGTTTTGGTTTGCAGATTCTGTCCCAGCTAATTAGCGGCCGGTATTGGAGGTCCTTATTCCAGAAAAAAGAACGATTTATCTGGTCAAGTTCTTTATGCATAGAAGCAGGGAGCAAAAAGCTCTGCATCACATGAAGTGGCTTAGACGAGAGGTTGGAGTTTATTAGTGTGGCTCTACCTTGCTGAGATAGAGTATTTGCCCTCCATTTTGTAAGTTGTTGTTTAGATTTACAGATGATATCTTCAAAAGTACTACTTGTGACTCTGCCATTGATAATAGGACACCCAAGGTATTTTTCTATTGAGTTTTCCTGAGTAATGTTGAGGCAGCTACGTGTTGTGAGCTGAATCTGCCATGTTTTACAGTAACTTTTATATCGATTTTTGTATACATTGTATTCATTTGGGTTTAGATAGTACAGAATCTATGTAGTTTATATTTATTTGCCAAAATTATGGAATCTACACCAGTTTCTGTTTAATTCGCAGAAATAGAGGCATATTACAGCAATTCTACAGAAGGTCGGAAAAGCTCGGAAAACCGCTACAGAAGTCCAAGGTCAAAGCAGCGGAACCAAACTGAAAGTCAAGGCTACTCGATCTCGAGTGGGCCCTACTCGACATAGACGAGCATGTCCGAGCACATCCTTGTCGACAAAGCCTGATCGAGAGCCAGACCAACCCGGCTCCGGGCCCTACTCGATCTCGAGGACCACTAGTCGAGATCGACGAAGCCTCAGCGCCACGCCCGGGGTTGACGAGAAGAAGAGCTGGTCGACAAGCCGAGGACGAAGCCGAGGACGACCAGGAGCACTCGCTGCCAGCGACTCGACTCGCTGCAGCGGACCGCTTGCTGCCGCGGAAAAACTCGCTGCCAGCGGGAGAGGCAACTCGCGGAAGCGGAAAGAAAGAGCCCTACTCGATCTCGACTACGCCTTGTTGAGATCGACGACGCCCAGGAGCCTTGTCCGAGCCTTGCCGAGTAGAGCAACCCGAGGAAGCCTAGTCGACAGAGCCATCCTACTCGACATCGACTAGGGTTTGTCGAGGTTGATGAAGCGCCAGTGAGCCAGGACCGAGCCACATCGAGTAGATCTAGCCAAGGAAGTCCAGTCGACGAACCACCCTACTCGAGGTCGACGAGCCGTGGTCGAGGTCGAGTAGAGCCGTTTCCAGAAACTTCTCGACGAAGACATATCCGACTAGACTTGGGATTCCTTGGGCGCAAAGGAGTCGATTTGGCCGAGATTCTATCCAAATCCATCAAAGTCTATCTATGGAAGGAGATCTATCAAGACATGAAGACTTACCCTATTTAGTTTTATCTTTTCCTTTTAGATTTATTTCCATAAAACAACTTATTTATCCTTTCAAGTTTTAGATATAATTTTAGATAGAGATAGATATCTTCTTTCCTAAAATAGCTAGGGAATGAAGCCTATAAATAAAGCCCATGGGGCTCAGTTTTAGGCATTCAATTTCAGAGAGAGACAAGTAGTTCCACAGAGACAGTTTAGGGAGTTCTAAGGTTTTTAGGGTTTTGGCTTTCTGCGAAAGTTGATTGCCAGGATTGTAAAGGCTTTTGAATTTAGTTTTAATGCAATTTAGTTTTTTTCATCAATCAATGTCTGTTATTGCAATGAGGCGTGAGTAGTCCACCCACTTCTGGGGCTGGGGTGAGCCCAACGGTGGCCATGTGAGGCGATGCGATAAAGGTCAGATCTTTTTGTGCGATTCATCTTCTATTCCTATGAGCATGATTCTTTTGCGAAAGTTGAAGGTGATCCTTGTTTGTGTTATTGAAGCGAAAGTGATCTTAATGCAACTTGGATTAATTATGTGAAAAAGGGTTAGTAACAATTAGGGTTTATGCGAAAGCCTCTATATGCCTATTTGTTAATAACGAAAGTTATTTGATGAAAAGCATGATCTTTTATGCCTTTATGTGTTACTTTGCATGGTTATCGTTGTGGTGTTGAAACCCTGGCTTTGGAAGTCTTTTAGCATATTGAGTTTTTTTCTGTCGAAATTCTGAGTTTTGTTCGAGATTCTGCAAATTAAAGTTTCTGTTTCTTGTCGACATAGAGTAAGCCTTGTCGAGATCGAGTACAACCTTTGTCGATCTCGAGTAGAAGCTGGTCTAGGTCGAGTTGGTTTTCTTCTGTTTTCGTCGATTTTCACTTTCTGAGTTTCTGTTGTTCACTGCTGTGGTCGATCTCGAGGAAGCTGTTGTCGAGATCGAGTACGCCTTTGCTTTGCTTTTAGTTTTTGCTTTGTCTTTGCTTTATTTCTTTGCTTTATTTCTTTGCTTTTGTTTTAGTTGCCCTTGTCGGGTTTATTTGTTTCTTTCCTTTCTGTGTTTCTGTCCTTTCTGCTGCTACTGTGAGAATTTGCAGCTACCTGAGAACTGCTGACGTGCTTCCTCGTGGATTCGATCCTGACTATTCTCTTACTACAACGGGAGGAAGTCTTGTATTTATTTGCTGAGACAGGGAAGTCAGTCTGAACTTTATTTCATATTTATTTCATACTTGACCATCCTCCTGCAACAACAAATTGACGTCGTTGCCGGGGAAGCAATCATTCGCGCCTTAGGTAGTCAGTTCTCACTGTTTCTTTGAGTTACTTTTCAGGTGTATGCGCCGTTCTGGTCTACCACCCGAGTTTGACAGCTTAGACGAACCAGAGCGTTACCTACACATTCACTCTAAACTCAAAAGGATCATGGCGGCCGCTGAAACACAAGAACAGCTGATTGCCAGGCTTACAAGGGAGCTAGCCGCAAAGGATGCCACTATAGCCAATGAAAGGGCAGCGAGGGAACAAGAAGCTGAGCGCACAAGGCAAGCAGAAGCTGAGCTTGCCCAATATCCAACAACTGCTGAGGATTAACTGCATCCAACCCTCGTCGTGCCTGAATCGGCGATTCTTATCCCTGATAATTCTTTTGAAATTCGCACTCAGTTTCTCATAAAACTTAAAAATAATGCCTTTTATGGTAGATTTAATGAGTGTCCTCTTGAACATATTACAAACTTTGCTGACATGTGCCGTACTCTTGCTGAAGGTACAACTTTGGAATATGTCAAGATGAAATCTTTTCGCTGGTCTCTCGCTGGGCCTGCACTGAAATGGCTGGAAGGGCTGCAACCAAGATCACTCACAACCTGGGCCCAAGTAGAGCAAGAGTTCCTGAACAAATTCTTCCCACCCGCCAAAACAGCACATCTCCGCCAGAAAATCACCGCCTTCAGACAGAAGCAAGGGGAACCGCTGGCAAAGTCATGGGAGCGCTACAAGGAACTTCTGCGATCTTGCCCTACTCATGGACAGCCACCCTACGTCATTCAGGAGATCTTCTTCAACTCTCTTGATCAAGGCACTAAGGACAGAATCAACCATTATACTCGCTATGAGTATCTGACAATGCCTCCACGTGACGCATGGGGTGTGCTAGAGAAGCTCCCTACTTACGACAACAAGTATGGGTCTACTGCAACCTATGAAGAGAACCCATACGCCAGGCCAGCACCATCTATGCCCCTATATGATCCCCCTAAGGAGATCGATCCAGACGTTAGGGAGCAATACTACAGAGACCAGAACAAGAAGCTCCTCAAGCAAGTCAAATATCTCTCTGTCAACCAGCCTTGTATTGAATGCGGATCGCAGCGGCACACCACTCCTGAGTGCCCACACACAGAGCAAGTCAAGCTGGCAGAGCATCATGAGGAGGCAGCTTACGCAGGGGGTCCCAATCGTTACATGGGGGGCCAAAGGTTTCAGCAACCACAATGGAACTAAGGTGTCCCTAGAAACCCCCCACCCTACAGAGCTCCAGGACATCCGGAAAGGGAGCAGAAAAAGGATGATATACAGATAGTCCTGGAAGAAATACGGAGGAACCACTCAGAAACTAGGCAGTCCTTCAACTCAGTCTATACTCAGATGCAAGGTGTCAACTCTAGGCTTGGGGAAATTGATATCTGGCGGAAATCAGTTGATACACAGATTGGTCAGCTAGCAGCAGGAATCCCCAAACAGTTAGGGTCACTTCCAGGATCTTCAGAACCAAATCCTAAGGGAAAGACTGGACACATCGCTGCTATAAAACTCAGAAGCGGCCATCAACTACGAGAGCCAGAAGTCGGAAAACAGCAGAATGACGAGGAACAGCAAGTCAATCTCGATAAAGCCGTGGTCGATCTCGACAAGAGCCTCGTCGACCTCGAGGAGACACTTCCAGAATCTTCGTCTGCACCACACAGCAACTCGACTGGGCCCAATCTGGTCGATGTCGACAAGGGCCTTGTCGATGTCGAGGAGCCCCTGGTCGACGTTGAGCAGCCTGCAGCACCTCCGACGTCCGTTCTGGCTCCGAATCAGAAAAAGAAGCTGCCTTTCCCCACAAAATCTCTAAAGGACCCAGCAGAAAAGAAATTTCAGCGCTTCATTAAGATGCTTCAGAAACTCAACGTCACCATCCCCTTCACAAAAGCTCTCAATGAAATGCCATCTTATGTCAAGTTCCTGAAGGAGATTTTGAGCAAAAAGCGATCGATGGCTGAAATCACAGAGGAGTGCAGCCATCTGGACATATTGGAGAAGAGGCCGGATCCAGTTAAGTTTGCTATAACTATTGGATTTGGTCCATACAAAATTAATGCCCTATGTGATCTTGGAGCCAGTGTTAGTATTATGCCTTTAACAATTTGGTCCAAGATAAAGATAGGTGCCCTGGAGCCTGTGGATGCTAGACTTTACATGGCCAACAACACGGTGGTCATTCCGACAGGCATGGTGGAAAATGTCCCAGTACAAGTAGGTAAATTCTTCGTCCCTGCTGATTTCTTAATTGTTGGTATGCAAGAAGATCCTGCTTGTCCAATTATTCTAGGAAGACCATTCTTGGCAACGGTGGATGCCAACATAAGCGTACGGAAAGGAGTGCTCACCTTCAACATCAGCGATGAGGTAATTGAGTATTCCTTTAATAAAACTGAAAGGCATACAGGTCCAATGGAAGAGGTCAAATCTATCTCAGCTGGCTACATCACCTGCGGGGAACCCAAGGTCAGAAATATGACCCCTGAGGAGATAGAAAAGAGGGACATGGGGGCCCAGGTGGAGGAGATCATGGCGATCCTCAAGGAGAACACAGAGAATCCAATCGACACAGACCAAGGTAAGTCGTTCTGGATTAATTATTTTACGGATGCCTTGACAGGGACTAAGTATGGGGTCAAGATCGACCAAGGCTCCTCGACATCGAGTAGAACCCTAGTCGATCTCGACCAGACCAAGGAGACTCCACCAGCACCAGCATCATCGAGTAGCGAACCAGACAAACCAGGCTCGTCGATCTCGACTAGACTTGTCGAGGTCGACCACCACTCGACGGCCTCGGCTTCATCTCCCTTGACGCTGACTCCACCAGACGGACCAGCCTCGTCGATCTCGACCAGCCTTGTCGAGATCGACCACCACCCGGCGCCACCAGATCCGCCTCCCTCGATGAGCAAGCCACCAGGAGCAGGATCCTTGTCGAAGTCGACCAGCCTTGTCGATGTCGACAAGCCTTGTTCTTCATCGACTTCTGTCTCTTCGACCAGACCACCACCAGAACCTGCAGTCTTGTCGAGATCGACTAGCCCTAGTCGAGATCGACCAAATACAGTGGTCCCCGATTCCGTCTCTGCAAAGGTAAGTCAAGGTATGGATCTTTCTTCTCCTATTTCCATTAAAGATTTATCTATACATGGGAGAGGTCTGCCTTGGTATGTGCGATTGTGTAGGATATCCAATGATGAGCCTAAGGAATATGAAGTTGGAGACAAGCTCTATGTCTCCAAATCAAAGGATCACTGGTTTCCCAACAAATTCAACAAGAAGCAGATGGGACCTTTTGTGGTGAACAAGATCCATTCTGGAGGACTACAGCTGATGGACAAGAATGGAGTCCTATTTGAGGCCCAAGCTACATGGGCCCTGCAGATGCCACCTTGAGCATTAATGGAAAGTCGGCCTAGCGACTATAAAATCTAGAGCATGTACATAGACTTTTTAGGACATTTTGAGACTTTGTTGCCTTTTGTTTTGGTTTTGAACACTTTTAGTTTTGCTATTATGGGTATATGTCTTCTATTTTTCAGGTCCATGGATAGAACCAAGCTACATTAATACTCGGTCCAGGAGGTGCTCCAATCGAAAATATAAGGCTCTGCACACATGTCTTGTGAGTTTCTTTCTTTACCCTTACCTTGTTTGTTTTTATATACAGTGAGGACACTGTAATGTTTAAGTATGGGGTGGGGGAAGGGCTTACTTCATGCATATTTGATCATATTTGACATTATGTGTGCATTATTTATTCGAATTGCTACATGGCTATTTTGGAATGCATTATCTATTTATGTGCTTATATGCATGTTTTCCAAAATTTTGAGAGAAATGACCCCCATTGAAAATTTGAATAATGTCATGGAAGCTTTATTGAACTCGACGATGCAAAATTAGATTCATTAGAGATATAGCATGAAATTGCCTAGTAAAGGGAAGTCACAATGAAGTGCATTATTTCTTGAAAACCATGAAAGGAGGTAAAATTTGAAATTGCTTTTGACATGTTGCGTGATAAGATGATGGAGGACTTTATATTTCCATATAATGCTCATTACTTGAATCCTAGCCTTACCTATGCTTATGCATCACAAAATCCATATTACGCCTTATTTCAATTATTGCTCCACCAGTTCTAAAATATTGCCATTCTTTACCCTATCCGGGGATTATGTTGAGAATGATGTTACATTATGGAGATTGTTATATGGTTGTTGTGTTTATCATTATTGGAGTTTGGCAGGAAATTGTTTGAAAGATATGGAAAATTTAATGAGTGAAAGAAAATCCAATCACCTCAGGAGATAAAGGTAGATTGACCCTGCTCTATGAGATAATAGTTTGGAGAGATGGGACGCATTGTGAGGAGTTCAAAGCACTAAGTATCCGGGGCCATTCATGACACCCATGTTTGCGACTCGCGAGAAGGCAGTGCTGAGGTTAGAGAGGTAAAAGCATTATTATTGAGAAAAGCATTATGAAAGGTGATGAATCAAATGGAGAAGGAATGTGGAAATTCAAGTTTGGAAATACTCCATTTCCCCGGATCATTAAGCACCACATTGCCAGAAATTGCCCACCTTTTAGCCATTTACCAAATCTACTCCTTGTTTGAGCTTAAATTAAAGTCTTCTTGATTATTAATGCTTTGTCACGAAAAATTGTTTATGCATAACCCTCCCTTTTGTGAGTAGATGTTGCTTTTACATATTTGCACATGCATGAATCTGTGACATAAGTACCTTTTCGAGGATGGTAATTGATTGCAGGGTTATATAAGAATGAATCTAAGATGTTGAGAGTTTTGATTTCTTCCCCTGAATGACAAATAAAAGTATTGCTTGAGGACAAGCAAGCTTAAGTATGGGGTGTTTGTTGTGAGCTGAATCTGCCATGTTTTACAGTAACTTTTATATCGATTTTTGTATACATTGTATTCATTTGGGTTTAGATAGTACAGAATCTATGTAGTTTATATTTATTTGCCAAAATTATGGAATCTACACCAGTTTCTGTTTAATTCGCAGAAATCGAGGCATATTACAGCAATTCTACAAAAGGTCGGAAAAGCTCGGAAAACCGCTACAGAAGTCCAAGGTCAAAGCAGCGGAACCAAACTAAAAGTCAAGGCTACTCGATCTCGAGTGGGCCCTACTCGACATAGACAAGCATGTCCGAGCACAGCCTTGTCGACAAAGCCTGATCGAGAGCCAGACCAACCCGGCTCCGGGCCCTACTCGATCTCGAGGACCACTAGTCGAGATCGACGAAGCCTCAGCGCCACGCCCGGGGTTAACGAGAAGAAGAGCTGGTCGACAAGCCGAGGACGACCAGGAGCACTCGCTGCCAGCGACTCGACTCGCTGCAGCGGACCGCTCGCTGCCGCGGAAAAACTCGCTGCCAGCGGGAGAGGCAACTCGCGGAAGCGGAAAGAAAGAGCTCTACTCGATCTCGACTACGCCTTGTCGAGATCGACGACGCCTAGGAGCCTTGTCCGAGCCTTGCCGAGTAGAGCAACCCGAGGAAGCCTAGTCGACAGAGCCATCCTACTCGACATCGACTAGGGTTTGTCGAGGTCGATGAAGCGCCAGTGAGCCAGGACCGAGCCACATCGAGTAGATCTAGCCGAGGAAGTCCAGTCGACGAACCACCCTACTCGAGGTCGACGAGCCGTGGTCGAGGTCGAGTAGAGCCGTTTCCATAAACTTCTCGACGAAGACATATCCGACTAGACTTGGGATTCCTTGGGCGCAAAGGAGTCGATTTGGCCGAGATTCTATCCAAATCCATCAAAGTCTATCTATGGAAGGAGATCTATCAAGACATGAAGACTTACCCTATTTAGTTTTATCTTTTCCTTTTAGATTTATTTCCATAAAACAACTTATTTATCCTTTCAAGTTTTAGATATAATTTTAGATAGAGATAGATATCTTCTTTCCTAGAATAGCTAGGGAATGAAGCCTATAAATAAAGCCCATGGGGCTCAGTTTTAGGCATTCAATTTCAGAGAGAGACAAGTAGTTCCACAGAGACAGTTTAGGGAGTTCTAAGGTTTTTAGGGTTTTGGCTTTCTGCGAAAGTTGATTGCCAGGATTGTAAAGGCTTTTGAATTTAGTTTTAATGCAATTTAGTTTTTTTCATCAATCAATGTCTGTTATTGCAATGAGGCGTGAGTAGTCCACCCACTTCTGGGGCTGGGGTGAGCCCAACGGTGGCCATGTGAGGCGATGCGATAAAGGTCAGATCTTTTTGTGCGATTCATCTTCTATTCCTATGAGCATGATTCTTTTGCGAAAGTTGAAGGTGATCCTTGTTTGTGTTATTGAAGCGAAAGTGATCTTAATGCAACTTGGATTAATTATGTGAAAAAGGGTTAGTAACAATTAGGGTTTATGCGAAAGCCTCTATATGCCTATTTGTTAATAACGAAAGTTATTTGATGAAAAGCATGATCTTTTATGCCTTTATGTGTTACTTTGCATGGTTATCGTTGTGGTGTTGAAACCCTGGCTTTGGAAGTCTTTTAGCATATTGAGTTTTTTTCTGTCGAAATTCTGAGTTTTGTTCGAGATTCTGCAAATTAAAGTTTCTGTTTCTTGTCGACATAGAGTAAGCCTTGTCGAGATCGAGTACAACCTTTGTCGATCTCGAGTAGAAGCTGGTCTAGGTCGAGTTGGTTTTCTTCTGTTTTCGTCGATTTTCACTTTCTGAGTTTCTGTTGTTCACTGCTGTGGTCGATCTCGAGGAAGCTGTTGTCGAGATCGAGTACGCCTTTGCTTTGCTTTTAGTTTTTGCTTTGTCTTTGCTTTATTTCTTTGCTTTTGTTTTAGTTGCCCTTGCCGGGTTTATTTGTTTCTTTCCTTTCTGTGTTTCTGTCCTTTCTGCTGCTACTGTGAGAATTTGCAGCTACCCGAGAACTGCTGACGTGCTTCCTCGTGGATTCGATCCTGACTATTCTCTTACTACAACGGGAGGAAGTCTTGTATTTATTTGCTGAGACAGGGAAGTCAGTCTGAACTTTATTTCATATTTATTTCATACTTGACCATCCTCCTGCAACAACACTACGCAACTGCTGGATCCTTTGATTCGTAATCCCTCGAGTTGCTTGGAAACATGATTTGTGGTAATTTACCTTCTGACCAGACACTCTGCAGTATGAGTCTATGATCGATCGGACTTTGGACCCTGCTTCAATGCTACCCTTTGAGAAGATGATGATATCATCAGCGAATGAAAGAAACGGAACACGGGGCCCGTTGCGTCCAATCGGAAAGCCCAGCTGAGATCTATCTAGGCTAGCTTCCGCCGATAGTTTTCGTGCTAGAATCTCAGCCCCTAAAATGAAAAGGAAGGGGGACAGCGGGTCACCCTGTCGAATTCCACGAGATGGGAGAAATAGTTCCGTAGGCCCATTGTTAATTAAAACCGAGAAAGAAACGGTCGTAATACACTCCATGATGCACGCAACAAATCTATCATGGAAACCGAATTTGAGGAGCACACTTTTGAGGAAGAACCAGTCCACCCTATCATAGGCTTTCTCCATGTCTAACTTTATTGCCAACCATCCTTCCCGACCCCTCCGATTTTTGTAGGAGTGGAAGATTTCTTGTGCTATAAGGATGTTGTCCTGTATAGCCCTATCTGAAACAAAGGCACCCTGAAGAGGATGTATTAGCTTATCGATAACTTTCTTCATTCTTTCTGTCAGAATTTTGGAAATTATTTTGTATATATTTGAACATAGGCTAATGGGCCTATAGTGACTAGTAGTAGTGGGATTATCTCTCTTGGGTAGTAGGGAAATAAAAGTATGGTTTATTTGTCGTAGCATTTTACCGGAGTGAAAAAACCCTTTTACTGCACATATTACCGATTTTCCGATTATATCCCAGTATTTCGTGTAGAATTCAGCTGTGAATCCATCGGGACCTGGGGACTTGTTTCTGCCAAGACTAAAAACAGAAGCTTTAATTTCTGAGTTACTCGGGATTGCTGTAAGAAAACAATTTTCTTCTTGCGTGATGGACGGTTGTATAAGTTCTAGCATTTCGTTAAGTAGCCCATTATCAGTTGGCTCTTTCTTGAATCTCTTTTCGAAATCTCGTTTTATCTCATTCCTGACGTTTTCTTCTCCCACAACCAGAGTACCAGTGGCAGAGAGGACGTTGCGTATCTGTTTTCTATGTCGTCGTCCTGTGGCTACTCGATGAAAATAAGCTGTGTTTGAATCTGAGAGTTTTAGATGCCTAGTTTTAGCCCTTTGGCTCCAAAACGTTTTCTGGAATAGAAGGAGTTTATCCCTTTTTAGGAGAAGCTGCTTTTCCCTCTTTTGAACTGCTTGAGAATACGAGGCAGCTCCTACTGACTGAATGTGGAGCAGCTCAGAGTCAACGTCTTTTAATTGACGAAAGATGTTACCGAAGCTTGTCTTATTCCATTCTTTTGCCTTGTTCTTTAGTATTTTCTGTTTAAACATTAATCGAAACATAGCCGAGCCCGAGCAAGAAGCTCTCCAAGACTGCTTGACTATGTTACGAAAATCTTTCCGAAACAGCCAAGCGTTTTCAAATTTAAAGGGTGGGGCTTTGAAGATAGAGTTGACGTCTAAAGAGATAGAAATTGGGCAGTGATCCGAGCTCGAGAAAGCACCGTGGTAGGTTATCATATTGGGGAATGATGCTTGAATCTGTTGGTGAACAAGCACCCGGTCGAGTTTTTCGCGGATGTTGCAGGCTTCCTCCGGGTTCTTCCTCCAAGTGAAAGGGTTCCCAAATGTCGGAAGGTCAATCAGAGAGCAGTCATTTTTAAAGGCGATTAGACGAGAGAACCTGGAGACCTGGGTAGGAGCCCCGCCGAGTTTATCAGAGCTGCAAAGGATTTCATTTGGGTCCCCAAGAACAATACACGGGATAGTGGACTCGTTTACAGTTGTTCTTAACATTTCCCAGAAAGTGTCTTTATCAGTTGGTGTCAGCGGTGCATATACAAACAGAACTAGGATCAGAAATCCATCCTGGGGGCTCTCTATTCGGAGGCCGATGATGCGAGGAGCATGGATAGCTACAGAAATAGAGAAGTTAAGCAACTGGTAAGATTTCCAGATGACTCCAATTCCACCAGATCTTCCGGTAGCCGGCGACCAAACCCCTTCGTCAAACCCAATGTTTCTCCATAATATGTCATCGGGTATATTTTGTGTTTTGGTTTCCGCTAACGACATAATTTGAAAGTGGTCGTTTTTGCACATAGAATCGATTTCTGTCCAAAAGGTTCGTTTTCCAATCCCTCGACAGTTCCAAAAACAAATCTTCATAAAAAACCTATAAGGATAAAAGGACAAAATTTTTGAGTCCTTAAATCGAGCCGGCGTAGCGAATGAGATGATTGATTATTTATATTGTGACTTAAAGTTTGTAAATGGTAATACCCCAATTTCTTTGGTTTTTTAAGGCAATAATGCTTGATGAAATGGTGTAGGCAGGCAATTGGCGCACTCCTACCAAACCAGCCCATCAAATGAAATTGATTAAACTTACATTTTGGGTACTTAGAAACCCATCCGTATTTGCTAATACTTTGTAGGAGATGGTTCATTAGTAAATTAATCCTAGGTTCCCAACACCACCAGGTAATAGTCAGGAAAGACCAAGTAACACGTAGGAGGAATATCACGCCACGACTTGGGCTTCCAGCTAGAATTCCCAGCCAGTAGACTGTCAAGACAGTTAAATGGGAAGCATACACATGGCAGCTCCTGATCCACCAAGAAAGACTGGAAATGACCCCTTGTATACCCACGTTGGAGCAATTAACAAAGCAAAGGTACTTAAACCAAAATGAATAAGACGGATAATAGTTACAGGGGAACATTAGCACACCAAATCGAGAGCAAACAAGTACCCCTAGAACCAGAGTCCATACACTATAAGCTAGGATAAAGCACAGCTGAAAACGAGCAATAGAAACGATAATATTACATAGAAAGACATCGAACACCATATAGCAGCTACCATGTTGAATCGAAATCTTGAACAAACCACCGTTGAGCCACCATGACAGCAGGCCGAAAGGGAGATCAAAAGGACAGTGGCACCGAAACGGTGGTGGATTCAACACTCCAAAAGTAAACGCCCAACCATACCAAAATGGGCGATTAAGCCGAATGACAATAGGAAGGCTAACCATGGAAGCGCTTGTTGCTATTACTTGCCGGAAGGTTTGAGCAAGCAGTGTCGGTTTCATCTTGATACAGCTTCCGTTTGCAAGAGGAGGATCTCGATACCGAGATAGAACCCGGAGTACTGGAAGGAACAGTCCTACCAGAACCACCAGATACGCCAGCCAATTCAGCAACCGTAGCATCAACCAACATGACCTGAACAGGGGCAGCCACATCTGCAAGCCGCACCTCAGAGGAAGGGGCGAAGTCCTCGAGCATTCGATCGAGTGCGTCATTAGTGAAGTCCGCAGGTAGTGCAGCACACTCGTGAATCACAGCTGGGTCATCGTCGTAGTCCACCATATCGAGGTCGAAAACCTCATAAAAGGTGGAGTTGGAGAGCATCGGGTCATAACCCGGCGAGCCATAGTTCTCGGACACCATGGTGTGCTCCGATGGACCACCAGCAGCCTGCACAGTAGTGTCGACAGTGGAGATAATTGTAGGCTCCTTGACATGGGCTTGAGCCAGAGGAAGACCAACAGAGGGGAGGTTAGCAGCTGGAGCGCTCACATCCATATCAGGGTGCAACTCACCCTCGACAGAGACAAGAGGGCCCGCAGCGTGTCCAGCGACGCCCGAAGGAACTGGCATAGCCGAGGAAGAGTCGGCTGCGCTGTCGGAAGACACCGAGTTTGAAGAGTCGGAGTTATCGTCAACATTAGAGCCAAACAGAGCAAGAAGAGCCGCCTTCGAGTGACCAAACCTTGGTGGCGGAGCTTTCTTCTTTGACGCCACCCTGGTCCATTCTCCAGAATACCCCGATTCCTCCGCAGCAGAAGGAGCGTCCCCAACAGACTGATCGCCCAAGGGCGGATCATCATGTGCTAATGGCAGATTAACCAACCTTGAAGGACAATCAGCGAAATCATGCACGGCAGCTCCGCAGGCACCGCATCCTTCTGAGATATCTTCAATCCAAATCGGGTATGAGACCAACTCCTCCGCATCATTCAGAACCAGGATCCGAAATTCCTTGATCCGGGTGATATCAACTGCTGCACAGATCCGCGGGTATCGGAACCTCGCCCCATTCCTTCCGAATGCTGCCACCCTGATAACTTCTCCAATCTTATTACCTTCAATAAGATCACGCAGAACCTTATCACTTATATATTTCACCGGCAAGCCCAGAATACGAATCCAGACATCCAATGTGGTAAGCGACTCGGAGAGCGGATCGAAATCGATTCTCCAAGGTCGGATAACCAACATCTGCTTCTTAACATGGAAAGGCCTTCCCAGCCAAACATTCTTGCAATCCTCTGCTACGTCGAACCTGATTTCCATCCAGTTGTTGCTCATCGGGATGATCTGGAATCCCCCAGTCAGGAATTTCCAATCAAACGAGATTTTTTTCCGGATGGTGACAATCGATACTGGCTCTCCAACTATTGTGGCATACACAGATGTTTGGCTAAGATTCATGATATTATCTTGCACTCCATCAAGAGCGCCCTTCAGTTTCTCCAGATTGAGGGACAACCTCTTTTTCTTGATCTTTTTTCCTGCACTGGACTGACCACCACACCCTCCCAGAAGAGGGGTAGCATCAGTTATGTTAATGGCCTCCCTAGGAGGGTTTGGGCCCTTTCGGGATTTGGGAGGGGAGGAAAAAGAGTTCACAACCCCCATGGGTTCCTTACCTGAACGGTGTGCTGGCATGGGCGAATCCTCCATGCTAAACCAGAGCAGCAGAACGACAGTGACACCAGCAAGCAAAGACAGAGAGGGAGAGTAGAATTGAGGAAGAGGAATTAGAAGGAGAGCGTGGAGAAGGGAGAGAGACAAACCAAAGCCCCAATTTATAATAGCCCCAACCAAATCCAGTAAGAGGGAGCAACAGTACTGAATCAGATTTACACCCAACTGAGAGATCAGGACCCAAGCGCCCCAACCTAAAATTCTAGTTTCAGGACAGTGCAATTTGGTAGGCAGGGAGGGCCAATGGGGGGGTTTTGCAGGGGCTCTATGGGAGGGGTTAGAGATGAACCATAGATTTATCAGAGAAATTGTCTGAAGCCACAGTAATTTCGTCCCTCTAGGGCAGAGATTGCGCCTAGAGATAGCAGGAAGGGGCGAAATAGGCCGACCCAAATTCGACGCACAATCAGAGATGTTCTCCAATTCATGATTACCCTGGGAGGAGAGGAGGAGCTTGCGCCGCCTATGCACAGGACGGATTTGGTAGCCGCCAACCCCACGAGGAGAAGAAGCCGATGCTCGAGAAAGATATCCGGTCGCTTTAGAACAGATTTCCCTAAATCCCTTCATTCCGGGAGTTTTTTTTTTTATAGTTTCTCACTATTTTTTTTTGGGAGGGGTTTACTTGCATTGTAGTTTTATTGACTTCAAGTGATTTGATTCTCTAAATACCCTCGATGACCCTACCATATATTTTATTTTATTTCATCAATCTAATTCTAACCCCTTTTTTCATTTTTTTTTTCCAACCTTACTTATCTATTACTCCCCCTATTCGGGAAAAAAATACATCATTTATTAAAATGATCGACTTACTTCCTTTACTTCTTTGGTTACACCTATAAATGAACCATATGGTGTGAACCCTAAAGTATCCTTTATATATATATATATATAAGTGACATTTGAGTGAGAAGATGAGAAGTAAGCTTTATACCTCTTAGAGTAAAATGATTTTTTTTTTATATTGATATAGGGGACATATCTAATGATAAATATATCAATGTTTTTTTTAAATTATTTTTTATGCTATTTTTTTAGATGATGAATGAAAAAACTAATTTAAATAATTAGCATAAAAACCCTAAAATGAACCTCAAATCACCATCTAGATAAATAGCGTAAAAAATAATTTTTTTTAAAAAACATTGATATATTTCTCATTAGATATGTCCCCTATATCCATATAAAAAAATCATTTAAATCTAAGGGGTATAAAGCTTACTTCTCATCTTATCACCGAAATGTCACTTCTTTATATATATATATATATATATATATATATATATATATAAAGAAGTGACATTTCAGTTTTTCTATTATCTTCTTCAATTTCTTTGTGCTTTAATTGCTTGTGATGTTGATTCTATCTTGATTCGCGACCTCGTTAGAATTGCATCATTGCTAGGGTTTTGATTCATACGTTTGTGAAACCTAATCCAAAGTAGCAAATGCAATTGAGTAGATCTCATAGAAAAGCTTGATTGTATAAGAAATTGACTATAGGTTAAATGTTAGTTCTCTAGGGAATTAATATTGCTTATAAGCTTAATATAATATATCTTGAGACTTAGTGCTATTCCTAGGATTAAACCTTAATCTGTGTTAAGATTGTCTAGGAATAAGGGATTATTAGGACTCATAGGACTAATAATCTACTTAAATCAAGATAAGAGTGGATATAGAAAAGATACAACTAGAAAGAAGAACTATGACCAAGGAGACGAACCAAAGTTGAGAATCGTAGGTGAAACATCTCATTCATCATTGTTTACAACCATCACCATTATTCACTTCTTGAATTCTTTGCATCTTTACATCTCTACAACCCCCTTGTTTACTCTTGTTGGTAATTATAACGCTTAAAGTAACGGTAGTTCCCTGTGGATCGACTCCGGACTTACTAGCTGTACTAGTTGGGTAGTTTGGATATTCTTTTGATAGGAACCCGACGATTTTGTCCTGTCAGTTACCAATCATAATGCTACCATGTAAAACCAAGAAGCAATTAGTCATGCTCATCACTTATTTTGCTAAGTCATTAGCCGTGTGCTTAGAATTATCTCTCTTGTGAAAGCAATACCCAATGACACCCCTAATTCAACCAAAAGGTATATTATGAAAATAAGTTACTGGAATATTCGGGGCCTTTCTTAGAAAAACATATGGACTCAAATTGACTCGACATGTAAATCTGAGCATATACAAATACTAGCGCTAGCGGAAACCAAGCTCAAAACGCCTCTAAAAGAATCTTTCTTGAGACGTGTGGGTTTCGATCACATTCGGTTTTGCTCTTCTATAGGCCTCTCGGGGGGGGGGTCTTTGTCTTCTGTGGAAATCCTCTCACCTAAACAAAGACTCATTTACGATCATTTCTTCGGGAGAACGATATATACTATCAAAATACCATAGTGACAATCGCAACCTCACATTAATAATCATATTCGTCTATGCACCACCACACCAGCACCAAAAATTAGCTTTTCGGAATGAAATATCTACAATAATCCTAACTAACCCTCACCCGTGCATTATTGTCGAAGATCTAAACGATATCCTTTGCTCCATGGACAAACAAAGAGGGGTTATACCAAGTCCCTCTAGATTCCAAAGACTTATAGAATTCATATTAAAACATGACCTAGTAGACCTCCCAACGACTGGGAACCAATTCACGTGGCGCAAAAGCTCCCAGGCAGAAAACAACACCTATGAAAAATTAGACCAGGTTTTGGTCCACAAAAATATTTATGCAATGCTTCCACACTTATCCACCAAAAACCATGCTTTCACAACGTCCGACCATACTCAAATAACTTTAGAACTTTTCCCTAATGAAATGCCAATAATGCAACTGTTTAAATTCGAATTAGCATGGACGAAACATAAGGATTACGAGAACTTGGTTAAGCAGGCTTGGCGTCTTAACCCCACTGGCTCACACCTATTTAAACTAGTCAAGCGACTCCAAGACCTCAAAAAGAAAAGCAAGCTATGGAGTAAAAGAACATTTGGGAATATCTTCTCATAAATTGCTAACACTGAAGTTGAGCTGCAACAACTGCAATCCCAACTATTCATAAAATATGACAAGAACATAGATATGAAGCATAAACGCCTACAAAACAAATACAACCATCTAGTAAATTTTCAAAAAAACCTATTGGGGGCAGAGAACAAAGAGAATCCATATTAAAAATATGGACACTAACTCCAAATACTTTCATCGTGTGGCAACCGGAAGAAGGAACAGAAACATAATTAAATCTATTTCCACCAAAGAGGGCATTACACTCAACACAGCAACTCGGATCCGAAATGAAATTAAGCTTGATTTTTACGGCCGATATTCTAACACACCTCATATCCAGGGGCATTGTCGTCTTTTAGACCACATTACGCCAACCCTCACAACAACAGACAACGATTGGCTTACCCAACCAATATCGAACTCCGAGGTTAAAGTCACAGTCTTTTCTCTAGCAAGAGACAAATCCTTGGGCCCTAATGGTTTCCCTGCAGGCTTCTTCTGCTAGTACTTGCACATTGTTGGCCCCTCTGTTATCAAAGCCACAAAAGGTTTCTTCACCAGTGGGAAAATTCTCAAACAAATAAATCACATCTTTATCGCACTGATTCCAAAATGCGATAACCCACAAACGACAAATAACTTCAGACCCATTAGTCTCTGCTCAACTATTTACAAAATAATCTCTAAGATTCTAGCGACCAGATTACGACAAATTCTCCCCAAACTAATTCACCCGCTCCAAAGTGCTTTCATAGCTAAACGCTCTATTGAAGACAACATCCTAATCGCAAATGAAATATTTTACACTTTTCAGCATAAAAAAGGGTCAACCGGGTGGATGGCTGTCAAACTAGATATAGAAAAAGCTTTTGATATGGTCCGATGGGATTTCTTGGACAAATTTGGATTTAGCAGCAAATTTTGTTCCTGGATAAAGGAATGTATAACGACAGTCACTTACTAAATCCTTATTAACAACGAACCTACTGACTTGTTCACCCCATCCAAAGGATTGAGACAAGGTAACCCACTATCCCTATATCTTTTCCTCCTTGTCTCCGAGGTCCTCGCCAGAGGGCTCCAAACTGATGCGAATCTACCAGGGAGCCACCTTGGTATCTCAATCAAACGAGCATGCTACACGATCCATTTTCTAGCTTTCGCTGATGACAACATCATTTTTGCTTCTGCTACGAAAAAAGCATGCGACCAAATTAACACAATTACTCAAGAATTCTGTTGACATTCGGGTCAGCGGATAAATTTTCATAAATCAACATTTCATACCACACCAAACACAACCAACACCATAATAAACACTTTTAAAAATGAACTACAGTTACCCTATACAACCAACCTTGGAAAATACCTAGGATGTCCTGCCATTACTAGTAAAGTCATTAACGCCACCTTCAACGACATTATAAACTCTAGTAGAACACAATTAACAAAATGGATGGCGAACAATCTATCACGGGCTGGGAGATGCACATTTATCAAATCAAACTTGGCTGCAAAACCGCTACACATAATGCAATGTTTCCTGCTTCCATCGCATATACACAAGGAACTAGATAAAATCAACAGAAACTTTCTTTGGAACAAGGGCCCAAAATATAAACCCCTTATCAATTGATATGAGGTATGCAAATCTCGCTCTAATGGAGGTATAGGCCTTCGTCTTTCTGAAGACATGAACAAAGCACTTCACCTAAAACTTCTTTGGAAAATCCTAGTGGAACCGGACAACCCATAGGTAAAACTAAGGTTGTGTTTGGCAGTAGATTGTAAAAAGTAGATTTTGTGTAGATTATGTAGATTTTGGAGGTTATGGGTTTTTTTTTTGTAGATTATTGAGATTTCAGAGGTTATGTTTTTTTGGGAACAAAAATCTCGTTAAAAGCTAGAAAGGTGTTTGGTGTGGGTAAGATTTGTAAAGGGTTTTTGTTAGAAAAATGTCCAAACTGCCCTTTACTTTTACCCTCCCCTCCCCTTCGCCTCAGCCCCCCCCCCCCCCCCACACACAATCATGTCACCATTGCATTATTGTAACCTCCCACTGTGAGGGATCCTCCTGCTCGTGCCCAATCGGACCAAACACATGCGATCGCGATGCCGCGTCGCTGTCTGAATTCTCCAGTTTCCGGCGAGGCTCTGTTTCGGATCGTGAAAGAGCGGCGGAGAAAGACGCTGGAGAGACGGAAAACCGCGGTCAAATAGGATGAGAATCGAGAAATCAGCCAGGAGAAGAACATGACAGCGAAACAGAACTCGAGGGCCCTGACGATCTTGACGATCTTCCTGATTCTAGTGAAACCGAATGGAAATTGACAGTAAAAAGTACAAACCACAGGACAAGTGCAGCAACTCGATGACGGAGAGGACTGGCAGCTCGGTGATGGAGAGGGCAGATGCAACAGCTCAATCCATGAACGATTCAAGAGGGGAGGAGAGGGAGGGAAGAAGGGAATCGAAAATGGGGACATGTGCAGCAGCTCGGTGACGGGGGTAGGAATGGAAAGGAAAATGATAATCTCCTCCAAAAGCTTGAAAAGCTTGGCCCCCCAAGGTTTCATTTTCGCCGAATTCTAATCTACCAAAAGCTCCCCCAAAGCTTGATAATCTTCTCCTTGGGCTTCTGCCAAACACCACACGGAGAGCTTTGGGTTTTTTTTTTGAAAGCTTGAAAAGCTTCCAAAGCTACTGCCAAACACAGCCTAATATCCCAAAAATATCTGAAAGATAAGCCAATTCTCAATTACGAGAAAAAGGGTAATGTATCTTGACAATGGTCAAAACTGACATCTCTTATTCCCCTTTTTAAAAGCGGTCTCCGTTGGGGCATAGCTAACGGAAAATCAATAAACTTCTGGCATGACCTTTGGATTGGGGATTCACCCTTGTTGGCACAAGCTTCAAACCCAATCTTAATTGACAACGACTTAATGGTGGGTAGCTTCATAACAGATGATAAACTTTGGGATACTGATAAACTTCATAACACTATAAACAACAACGTTGGAAGGGATACTCTAAAGAGAATCATACAAACCCCAATTCCAAAGCATATTAACCAAGAAAGACTATACTGGTCCTATAGTAAAAATAGTTGTTTCTCAACTGCTTCGGAAATTAACCTCATCAAAAAAGAAAAAAATCACTCAACAACACACCTTCATTGGATATGGAAACTAGACGTGGCCCCAAAAATCAAAGATTTTCTGTGGCGAATCTCCAAAAATGGATTGCCTACATCAGCCAAACTGGCCTCCCGAGGTGTTGGTGTTCCGACTGATTGCCCCCTTTGTGGAATGAATTATGAAGACACTGACCATCTGTTATTTCACTGCCCAACAATAACACGCACAATACATCAACTCTCTCCTAAAATCTATAACACACTTCGTGTTGCTTATGACTCCACTTCTAACATGAACGAATCATTATGCGCTCTTTACACCTCACTAAGCAAATCGGAATTTTCATCGCTTGCTACAACTTGGTGGTGTTCTTGGTACTTCAGAAATAAAGCCCTCTTTGATAAAGTTAAATCTAATCCTAAAACAATTGTTTCCTTTATAAAGGATCAGTTAACTAACTGGGAGAAATAAAAAATTGACGACATAACCTCAGAACAGGACATTCGTAACAAAGAAAATAACCCTGGAAAAACAAGGAAACGCAAAACCAAATGGATTAAGCCAAGAAACAATTGGTACAAATTGAATTTCGATGGTGTTATTTCTTCTAACAAAATTGGCACTTATGGTTTTCATATCCGAGATAGCTCGGGTTGTACTCTGTTTGCATAATCTAGATCCTCCCCCCTTTCTTCCGTTATTGGATCCGAATGATATGGTCTGTGGAAAGGCATGCTTAAAGCAACAGAACTCAAAATTTCGCGCATCTGCATTGAAGGCGATAATCTTAGTACTATCAAATGTCTCAACGCAGGCGTGTCTTGCTTCGGCGAGATAGAGATGCTCATATCTGATTCTCTATGCGCCCTAAGAATGTTTTCTGAATTTGAGATTTCTCATGTCTTTAGGGATATTAATTAAGCTGCTGACCGTCTATCTCATCTTGGGATCAATTTCTCCGGCTTGACCTACCCCTCTGATGCAGTCTTGTGCAGCATCATCCGAAAGGATGCTCTTGGCTAGTTGGCTCTATCAACTGTCAAATTCTTTCTTGTTCAAAAAAAAAATTGAAAGCTATGCCCCTTACGATCATTGCCCGGTCTTCGCCTGACCTGAGGAACTTGTCTAGAAACTCCTCTTCGGAGGTTGAAATCCACCTCTTCGGAGGTAAAAAAAGACCGCCACTCCGGCATCCAAAATCAGGGTCGCGGTACCCTTTCACCCGGCCGATGCCGTTACCGAACCTACTTCCACCCCCATACTCGAATCCCATTTGGACTGTTATTGCCTTGGCTGGTTCCGATTACTTGATTCAGGGCCTGAAAGTAATAGTCCAAACAGAACCTACTTTTAGGGGGTTTGAAACCCCCATACTCAAACCCTTGAAAAGCCCTTTCTCATCGGGGCGCTTGTTTTGTTTCAGGGTCAGTAACCCCAAATCTTGATTCATCCTCATCCAAGTCGATTTACATGGCCCTTTGATTTTGGTTTCAAGGGCTCGGAAATCCGACCTTCTCTCTTCGGGCTAGCGGATCTGGACTCCGCTTCCGTCTCCGGACGTTGTAACTCCACTTGGAACCTCGATCCTGTCCGACCTGTTGGTCGCTGGCGCTGGTCGCTTTCTGGCCCGGTTGTTGGTTGGCGAAAACCCTGCTCGCTCTTCTCGCTTCCTTCCTGTTTCGTTGGTCGGCAGCGGCGAAAACCCTGGGTGTCCCTACCCTGTTGCAAGGTCGCTGGTGCTCTGCCCTGCTCGTGACTTCACCGGCTGCCCCGCTTGCCCTCCTTCCCCAATAATTGGTCGACGGTGTGGTGTGGCTCAATCCTCCGTTGTTGAGATGCGATGTACATCCCTCCCTCTCCTTGGGCTTAGGATAGGCCTAAAGTGGTGCTTAAGGCATTTTCTTGGGCCTAAAGTAGTCCGAAACTCACCCAGAAAAAAAAAAACATGAAGTCATATATTTATTTATGTTTATATTTATAAATATATGGTTTTATATATGGATATACATTTTTGTATATTTGTGTATTATTTATAAAAATCTTGTAAGGGTTTCAAACTCCGATAGGGTATGGAAAATATTTTAAATATATGGAATAATAATGCTCCTCGAACGTACTGCTGTGTTATTGGAGTTATGTTCACAATTCTGACGGTAGAACGATTTCCCCTTCTTTGCCCATATTTGCTTCGTCATTTGGCGTGGGGTTGGTGCCTTGGTGTTGCTGCGTTTGTCTTGTGTTGGGTTGCAGTATCAGACGTCCTGTTTGATCGGCAACGGATCGTGGTTGTGTTCGTGGTCTTCGAAGATCATTCATCTAGGTGGGAACAACGTCGGTGATCCACACTTCCTCAGGAGTTGCCATTTCCAGCTGGGGTACTGTCGTGAGTCTTAGCACTCTCCCGCGTTTTTGGCACTCGTGGTTGATGTCTTGTATGGGTTGGTTGGATTTTTCTTTCTTCTCTAACGATTTGTGTTATTTGATGTCGTTTGTATTAACGGTTTTCCGCCTGTCGACCTGGTCGGCCATCGAGTTTTCAGGTTTACTTGAACTCGAATTTATACCTAATAAATAAATAAAAAAAGCTATGCCCCTTATCAAAAAATAAAAATAAAAATTGAAAGCTATGCCACACATCAAACGTGCTCTAAATCCTTTTTTTCTAATTTGTTACATACGGAGGGAGTAATACAATTAACCTTCTTTATAAATTGGAAATCTATCGATACAACAAATATTAATTGCATAACATGAGATGTCAATTGCCGATTTCTACAGTATGGCAGTATGCGATAAGGGTGGGTGGGACACTAAAGTCCTTATCGTCCTCTTCCCTACCCTTTTTCGTAATTTTACACCACCCCTCTGTTTCTCTCCCCCTGTCTCCATCATCACCACTACTCCCCTCTCTCTCACTACAACTCACTCCCCCCTTCTCTCTGCAGTCTGCACCCATTTCTTCCCCCTTCCCCGAATCCCTATCTTCATCTTCTCCCAATCCGCAAAAACAAATTTCAAATTCAGCTCCTGGGAAGTAAAAAGCTTCCATCTTTATGGGTAGCAGGACCCAATCTCACCAGCTTAGCAATGGCCTCTACGTTTCCGGCCGGCCCGACACTCAACCCAAGGAGCGGGCCCCTACAATGGCTTCCCGCGCCGTGCCCTACACTGGCGGTGACGTCAAGAAGTCCGGCGAGCTCGGCAAAATGTTCGATATATCCTTCGACCCCTCCACCGCTGCCACCGCCACCACCCCACGCGCCTCCCGCGCCTCCTCCTCACAGCACAACTCCGGATCCATGCGTCCCGGGTCCGGATCCGGCCCCAATTCGGGCCAGCAGAACCCGGCGGCCTCCAAGCTCTCCAACTCCGGCTCCATAGGGAAGAAGTCCTCGGGGCCCTTGCCACTGCACCCCACCGGCCTCATCACCTCCGGCCCGCTGAGCTCGTCGGGGGAGAGAGCGGCAATTCGGAGATCGGGACAACTCGACGGGCCAACGGCTGCTGCTGCGGGCGGGACGAAGGCGGTTTACGGGACGTCGGTGACGACGTTGGGAGAGGATGTGAAATTGGGGCTTAGGGTTTCGAGGGCGGCAATGTGGGTGTTTGTGGTGGTGGTGGTGATGGGCTTCCTAGTTGGGGCGTTCCTGATGGTGGCGGTGAAGAAGGCGATCATACTCGTCGCGGTGGCGGCGGTTGTGGTGCCGGCTGCAGCGGTGGTCGGCTGGAGTTGCGTGTGGCGGCGCAGGACGATTCTGGATTATGTGAAGAAGTATCCAGACACTGAGCTCAGAGGTGCTGTCGATGGTCAGTATGTGAAGATCACTGGGGTAATGATCAATTTATCCTTCTCAATTAGGGTTTTGCTTGAATCTCGATTTTAAAATTCAGATTGTTAGTTTTCATAGGGACAATTGAGATTTGAGATGAGCTAGCTGCTAGCAGGACCAATTTGCTAAGAGTTGGGGTTTGATGGGTGGTTTTCAGTAATTTCGCATTTAGAGGGGGGCTTTGCGCAAATTGCCCTTTTTAGCGGGTGGTTTTCTGCAGTTAAACCCTTTAGGAATGGTTGTTGGGTAGCCAAGAGGTGAGCTAAGAAGGTCTTGCAATGAGTGGTGCTGCTGCATCAATGCCTTTGCATATGCATATTGGAGACCGATTGGTGTGTTGCTTAAAGGTGATATAGGATCGGATGGTTTCGGAAGGTTGATAGACACAATTCATAAGAAAAAATGTTTGTATGTGAGGAAAGCTAATGGAGATTGGGAGTGTCGATAAGGGTTTTCGTAGGCATGTGGGGAGAAGCCATGGAGTGAAATTTGAAAGTGATAGTTATTTCGTAGGAATGTTGTTTACATGAGATTGTAAGTTAAATTAGGAAAGCTTGTAGATGGGCCTTGATGTTACAAACCCGTAATGCATTTTTGTTTGATCTTTTCCGTCACAAGGCTTGTAGATGACTGTGTGGAGTTAGAGGCTTGTAATATAATACATGAAAAATGGAACCGGAAAATTATTGCCTTCGGTGTATCTTTCAGCGTAATCATGTCTTGATGAACTTGCTTAGCTTCATGTCTTTCCTGCTTTTGGATTGGTCAGTTTTGACAATGTGTAACATCTTTATTGATATAGGTTGTTACCTGTGGAAGTATTCCTCTAGAATCTTCCTTTCAGAGGGTGCCTAGGTGTGTCTACGTCTCAACGGAGTTGTATGAATATCGTGGATGGGGTGGGAAATCTGCAAAGCCGAGACACCGTTTCTTCTCTTGGGGATGCAGGCACTCAGAGGTCGGTCACTGTGTGCTTATCGGCTTTCCAAAGTAGAAACTTTTGTCTTGTTATCTTGTGTTTTTGAGCCCTTTTTTGGTATTCCTTTTACAGAGATACGTGACCGATTTCTACATATCAGATTTCCACACCGGGTTGAGAGCCCTTGTCAAAACAGGCTATGGAGCGAAGGTGGCCCCATTTGTCGAGCCTTCAACAGTCCTTGATGTAAACAAGGAAAAGCGAGATTTATCTCCAAACTTCTTGCAATGGCTTAGTGACCGCAAACTTTCCAGTGATGACCGCGTAATGCGTCTCAAAGAAGGGTAAGCTTCCTAGTGCCTTTACCGGGATTACTTAAGCCTTGACCTTCGACATTCCGTCTTAACCTCTGTGCTCTGTCAGGTATGTTAAAGAGGGCAGCACCGTCAGCGTCATGGGAATGGTCAGACGCCACGAGAACGTGCTCATGATCATCCCACCATCAGACCCCCACTCGATAGGCTGCCATTGGTGGCGCTGCCTCCTACCCATGTACGTTGAAGGTCTCATCTTGACGTGTGACGATACCCAGAACTCTGACGTGATCCCTGTATGATGACCAGACGCCATTTGATCTCAAAATCTTCGCTGGTCCGTCAAATGAACCAATCACCGGTAAATATTAAAGTACTTGCACATAACGACAGGTAGGTGCACTACCAACGCCGTAATCCTGTCCATATAATCCATTCCGTTTCAAGGTTGCAAGTGTAATTTTTAGCATCTACAAGGCCGGATGCACGAAGAGTGAACGAACGGTGTAATAAGTATTAGTTATCTGCTCAAGTTTTTGTGTGCTTTGGAGTTCATCCGAGATCCGTGTAGACGGAAGAATGAGAGGCTCGTGTTCCTCGTATCCACATTATACCCCGCGCCCTATTGTTTTGTCAATCGTTCATTGCTTTCGGTTTGTGCTGTGTATACAAGTCTTGCATTTTTAGTTGGATTAGTGCAATCTTTGGCTTGTCTAGTTAAAATGTGATCCGTTCACACTTGATTCTTAATCTCATATCCATGGAAGATGGTGAGGGTGATTTACAGTAAGCCACCTTTAAATTAGGGGATTTTTCATGAAATCTCCCCATAAAAATTAAAATAAGAAAATGCACAATTGCCCACAAATTATTTTTTCTTCCAAACGATCATCTACAAGCCTAAGCCTATCAATACAAGGATAAAATCCACCTATAATTCCTGAGCTTTGACAAAATGTTCAAACAGGTTCCTATAGTTTATTTTTGTTCATCGAAATCCATGAACTTTGAGAGTTTGTATATATTTGGTCCTTCTGTTTGTAAATCCGTTAAAAAAGCGATAAATAATGTCATGACATTAATGTGACTTTGTATTAATGGCATGAATTAAGTTATACATATGTAATTTTGAGATATTTGTTTTACAAAAAGTAAAAATTTGGGTTTTTTTTTTCCTTACACCTTATATAATAGAGTTTGTTTTTTTAACAAAAACACTTTTTTAAAACAAAAGCACCTTATATATAATAATAATAATAATAATAATAATAATATAATTCATTCAATTGAAGTATCGACAATTTTTTTCCCGATGACATTTTATGTCTATAGCTGAAATGCCCTTATTTAACTAACATATTTTAAAAGGAATTGTATATAATATTTGTTTTGTAATCATTTTATTTTTGGGCGGAAAATTAAAATGCATTAAAATAATGACATGACATTGTATATAATATTTTTCTATCATTAAAATATGTTAAAATAAAATATCATTGAAAAATTATAAGATTTAGTATGAAAATATAAAGTGGCGGTTCAATTGAATGGATTATATTATGTAAAGTGTTTTTGATATAAAAAAAAATGTTTTGAAATATGATTTATTTAAAAAAAAAATACTCTACTATATATGATGCCTTTGAGGGAAAAAACCCAAAATTTTACTTTTCTTAAACAAATATTGAGTAATTATGTGTATAAAAAGCTACATAAAAAGAATCCAAAACGGGTGATGATATCTTCACCGCTAATTTTTACTATTTTCACCGCTAATCACCGCATAGGTATGCGGTGGTCTTAATCCACTTTTTCTCAGACCCACCGCATATACATGCGGTGAATCCGTTGACCGTATACAAACCCACCGCATAGGTATGCGGTGGGTTATGGCGACCGTATACATGCGGTCAGTTTTTGGCCAATTGAAAATGGTTTGTAGAAGTGGTCCAAAACCGTCGTCATAACCCACTACATACCTATGCGGTGGGTTATAGAGACGGTTTTGGACCGTTATGGCGACGGTTTTGACTGTTATGGCTAGGGGTGGGCACGGGACAGGACGGGACGGGATTGAGCCGGGACGGGACTCGTCCCGCGGAATTTTTACGGGACGGGATAGGCACTTTTTTTTTCGGGACGGGACGGGCCTTGTTCCGCATATAAAAATAATAAAATATTATATAAATTTGCAAAGTGAAAAATGCTTTCATAATTCATTATTTTCTATAATATGTTGAATACGGTATTCTTCTCAACTATATTATTCAATAATAATAATAATAATATTATTATTATTATTATAATACTATTATTAATTCATACAATGATTGTATAATTAATTATAATGTTCAACATATTTGGATACATTATCTTACTAGATCAAGACGGAAAGGAATTGACACGAGATTCACCAGATATTGTCTCATTATCAATTGATAGTTGTGAAGAATACCGTATTTAATTAGCTATTTGCCTCTTGTAACTCTAAATGGGTATAATAATAATAATAATAATAATAATAATAATAATAATAATAATAATAATAATAATAATAATAATAATAATAATAATCCCACATTATAATTAAAAATAAAATAAAATAAAATAACTTATTTTTATTGTTATTATTATAAAATAATTGTACTTTACAAGAAAAAATATAATATGATATAATAATAAAATAATAATAATAATAATAATTTTATTATAAATTATTATTATTATTAAACTATATTATAATATTATATTATAATATTATTATTATTATTATAAATTGAAAATTATTATTATAGTTATAAATAATATTTGCTCAAATAATAATAATATTATTATTATAAACAAATAATAATATTATTATTATAAATGGAAGATTATGATTATAATTATAATTATAATATTTGCTCAAAATAATAATACTAATAACATATTATTATTATTCTATAATATTATATTATTATTATTATTATTATTATTATTATTATTATTATTATTATTATTTTATGCGGGACGGGACGGGATTTGCGGGATCCCACCGGGATCGTCCCGCGTTTCGTCCCGCATAATTTTTGCGGGACGGGATCGGGACGGGATTCGCTATTTTGTCCTAAATTCCACCGGGATCGGGACGGGACCGGGACGAGATCGGGATTTGCGGGATTTGTGCCCAACCCTAGTTTTAAGTAAATTTGATTTGGTAATTTCGAAAAAAAATAGATATATTGGTTTAGAAAAGGAAAGAGATAAAATGAGGTTGGGATTCTATCCAAAATAACCAGTTCCGCTGCCCATCTTCACGAGGCCAGCTGCGCACTGTCTGCCACCAATCTCCACGCCTGAGGCTCTTTACAGTCATCTCCACCGCCTACAAAAACATATAATGAGATATTCAGCTACACAGTTGCACACAATACCCGTAAATACTTTCAAATCCTTCATACATGTACACCCACCTCATTTATCCACAGGTTGCGGCACCTGTGAGTCCTGTAGTGTCGAAGTGGCTCGACAAACTTGGGGCGACCGTCATCCACATCCCTAACGTTCAACTCGTCCAAATACCCAAGGCGGCAATTGGGGTTATGCAAGGGGTCTGTACTGGATACACCCCTAAATGGGTCACTTACCCCGAAGGTGTTAAACGCTGGTTTCGATGTACCAGCACCTGGGTTGGATGAGGATGCACCCTCGTCACGAATGGGCTGAGTGGTCATTCCCGCCCACATCTGCCACTGTTCAGGTCCCAGCACGGTCGTATACTCGAGGGCCTGGTGCCATTCGTCACCCCACGAAGTCGTATGATGCCTGAAGTCGGAGTCGGGGTTGTGCTAGGTCTCTGGAACCTGTGACGTATCGATCTCGTCGACGCTGTAATCGGCGAGAAAATCCTCGTCGTCGCACCCTAGAAACGTTTTGCTAGTCCGCGCGGGCTCCTACACCGTTGGTTCAATTGTTGGTTGTCTAATGGCTGACGTGCTCGCCCGAGCCGGCTCTAAAGGCCTATCACCTCGCCTTAGAGACGCGGTTGGCCGTACCCGTTCGCGCTGGGATACGGCCCGCCTCATTGCCTACATTATCAAAATGATCTTTATAAGGACTGACATCCGTAACTTATAATATTAATTATAATTTTCACATAGTTGGACCACATCTTATCAAGTTTCATACTAAATTATCCATAATTTGTCTTTCATACTAAATTATCCATTACTTTAACATTTAATATTAATTATCCCCACGAACTATGTGAAAAATATTTATCCATTATGTTAACATAAATTCCATATCTAAATTTAACATTACTCGACCTACATTTCTCTAAATTCCATTTAAATCTACATTTTATCTAAATTCCATTTAAATATACATTTTATCTAAATTCCATATCTAAATTCAATATCTCAATTCCATGATTGCATTAAAAATTCCAAAAGTAAATTTGACATAACTAAACCTACATTTAACATTTTATCTTTATTTCTGTACAGTCTATTTAAATATACATTTTATCTAAATTCCATATCTACATTCCATTTATAATTGCATTTAAAATTCCATATGTACATTTTACATAACTAAACCTACTTTTTATCTTTATTTCTTTAAAATGTAAACTTATAATAACATAAAGTTAACAATAAATCTCGACATACCTCGGCTGCTGCTTGCGCTCGAGGATCGTTAGGTGAAGGCTCTCGTGGATCGTTCGACGAGGGTTGAGGTGAAGGCGACTTTGAGCTGCTCCTCGTTCTCCATATCATGTCACGCCACCTCACCATGTCTCCTTCGAATATCTCTTCACGACAATTTCTCCGGGCTACCGACTTCGAGTGCTTACAAATAAGGTAAGTAGTAGTAGTGTGTGACTATGTGAGTGGTGTGTGTAGTGCAAAGTGAGGGCGAGGCTATTAATAACAGGTCGCCACCAGCTTCGAGTGCTATGCCGACCTGAGAGTTCGGCAGTGGCATCAGCGCAGATGGGACGGAAAGCTGAAGATTCCCTGCAAAGCTGCAGATGCGTGATGCACAATGCCGATGGGACACTGCCGACTTCGAGATCCGGCATCGGCTCAGGTGTTACGTGACTCGCCACAGTCGATGGGACGTGTCAGGTTGACCGTCCAATCCGTCTTCCCTTCCGTCAGTCTGTGTTTGCCGGCCTGGAGAGTCGAATTCGGCATTTGGGATGCCGACTTGGGAGTTCGGCTTCGGCCTTTTCTGTGCCGACTTGGGAACTCGGGTTCGGTACCGTGTCTATGGCGATATGAAGGTTGTGCAAATAACAGAACCGTATTTTAAATAACTTTCGTTTATATAGGTGTAATTTTAGAATATTTTATTAACACACCCAACGAACATACACTAGTACTCCCTCCAAACCAAAATACTCTCTCCGTTCCAAAATAAGTGTCGTTTGTCTGTTAATGCACGTTTTTCAATAAGTTAAAAAATTTATAAAATATTATTATTTTAGTTAAAAAATTTATACAATTTTATACTGATTAGTAATAACTATGAAATTACATGAAAAATTTGATTAAAAAAATAATATTTTATAGAGTTTTTAACCCCTTAAAAAACGTACCGAAAAGAAAAATGACAATTATTTTAGAACGGAGGGATTCAGTGTCATTTTAACATTTGACACAAATTTTAGATAAAGTATTAATTATCATTTGTGTTATACATTTTTTTCTTCTAATTTTTTTCATTTATTAAATGCTTAACAACTTTATCAACCAATAAATTGAAAGTTTTAAAGAAAAAGTAGTCAACAAAATATAAAACGATACATAATATTATTATTATTATCCGCTTTTGATTTCCTTTGTTAGAGAGGTCGGCTCTCTTTATCCGCTTTTGTTGTGCCTCCTCGTCGGCGTCAACTTCACTAGCAATAATCCTGGATTTGGAGACGGAGCTCGTCGCCCCTTGATCGTCGCTCTCCTCTCCCTCCTCGTCATCTTCTTTTGTCGCCACTCTCTGTCTCTTCACGCTTTCGAAAGATCGCCGGTGCGAGCCCTACCTGCAGTTGACCCCGAAACAAAAACTATTGTTACTGATGTGCAAATAGTTTGATGCATTTTTCCGTTATGCTACGTACCACTAGTATACTACACTCGTTTGTTGTACGTTTGATGTTTAAAACAATCAAGTGTATTTTTTTATATTGACCTCTCTTTAGCAATTAATGTTGATTGGTGATCTCATGCTTAGTTTGTTTTATATATAGTAGCCTATGTGGGTAGGCGGGATTTGAACCCACATCTTTTTGTATAAACACATCGCTCTACCAAATAATAGTATAATTTTAAAATGGGTTTTAAGAAAAAAAATTCTTGAACACTGTAGAATAGAAGAATAGATTTATGCAACGAAGTTGATATGTCTAGTATGTTGCACCCACAGAGCTTTCTAAACAAGGTAGCCAACGAAAATCATGCAAATATAGAATGGATTTCTGCAACGAAGCTGAAATGAGAAGTTGAGTAAAAACATTCCATTATAGAAGCTGAAGGAAGGAAGCATGCATCCATAAGTAACACATACCTTAGAAGAGTCATAAATTCATTGAAACCTAATATAACGAGAGCAAGAATGGATATGTTCAAGAGATAGGATAATCAACCATGAAATAGCACAATCAACCATGAATGGATATGTTCAAGAGATTATAAAGTATTCCACATGCCCTTTAAACATCTGCTTAAGATCCACCTTACTCTAATGCAGATTTAATCAAGTAAATGTAAGACCTTTAAACATCTTCTGCCCGACATATTGAAACCACCATGTAAAGCACTTGTATTTTATGGTGAAAGTAATTAATAAGAAAACATAATAAGAACAGATAACCTAGCAAGAAAATTTCACAGTAGAAACAAAACCAACATTCTTACTTGAGTTTTGCTTCAATATTGTCATTTAGGTAACTTGTTTATTCTCTCATGTGCTTGATCTTCATCGCATCACCGCTGCAATTTCACAAAAAGTAAAGTATATGAGTGAAAATTAAACTATTAAAGTATTAAACCTCTGACGATTCTAGTGAAAACTAAGCATACACGTAAAAATTACCAAGCTATTCGAAAGAGCTTAGTAAAAATAAATTCCCAAATTTAAAAGCATACAAGTAAAAATTCCTTTATATTCCGAAGGAGAGCTTCCAAGCCACCCTGAGAAGGCAAAATAAATTCCTATTTCTATGCCATGAAAAAAGAAATTCCCAAATTTTATTTCATTTTGGTTTATGCCAGAACAAATAGCACAATCAATTAAAGGATTTAATTCTAAACTTAATAAATTACTTCAATTCTAACATGAAAGACATCTAAACTATAACAAAATTTAACATGACAAACTTCTAAGCAGTTTATTGTGACAAGGCCCTAAAAGATTAAGCAAACAATGAAACTGAGTCCGGTAAAAAATAGCAGCATAATAAATTTCAGCATCTTATAAACCTACCTGACTGCTGGTAAGGAAGTTGCCTGGTCCACCAGAATAAATGCCATCAGGGAGGAGGAATGATGCATTGCTTGCTGTTGGTGCAACATTTACAGCCCCAGTAAAAGGCGTTAGTGAAACCAGTGAAAAGAGGGAATCAACAGCAGTTGATGGCGTTGATGCAGTGGTTGAAGAAGCTGCTGCAGAAGAACCGTTAGAAGTTGGAAATTCTGGTGCAGGAGCTGGAAGTGAGAGTTGAGTCAAGACAGAATCCAGTGGGCTTGAATTCGGTGGTGGTTGAAGAGCTTTTAATTGAGGAGCACTGTCGAAAGACCATATAGCACTAGTAGTTAAATCGGATGATTGTAGTGGTTGTGAAACAGCTGCAGTTACTGGTGTCTGAATATCAGCATCAAAATCAATCAAAGAAGTCTCCTACTTAATTGCTGGTGGATTCTGGTTACTAGAATCCAAGCTAATAGATGAAGCGGCCTGAAAAACAATAATTTACAGCACCATACTAAGTAGATGACTTCAGAATGAAAGAGGATGTATGCATATATTTATTTATTTTTTGGTTAAAAACAAGAGTCAAGAAAACATTATAAGCCACTACCAATACCACAGCACCACAAAATGTCCCATAGACTGCAATCAATGTTAGACAAAACAGTATTAAACAAGAAAGAATATGACATACTATTAGATGGATATGTCGGAAAAATACAAGTATTTTCAGCGAAAAAAGTAAACTGCAGAGATTTGCAATGGTAAAAGGGAAGAAACACAAGATCGAGAAATTAAATTGAGTCAAATTTCTCAAACTTAAATGAATCAGTCAGCCTCACCTGTGTGATTTGAGAGGAACCATCTGGCATCTTGACACTACTTGTTCTCAAACTTAAATACATGAGGCAATGAAAGCATCCATGATGGATTTACAACTTCTTTTCCAAGGCTGTGTGAAAGAACTAAAACAAACCAGTAGAAATCTACAGTGAGTCATCTCAAACCCCTGAAATCACAAAACCGACCACAATACAAGTGTACTGATAATAACGAATCAATTAACACACCAGGTACACTCTCTTCAAGGTTAGAATCCAGATTCTCCCTAGAAATACGCTTATAAGTGGACAAGGAATCACGTTCAGCCTCTGATCTCCCACATTTCTAAACTGGAAAAAGGAATATTCAAACATACACGCTGACACGCACACAATACAATCCGATTCCTCTTTTGTACCCAGCGAACTCCTTATTCCTTACTCATTGGCCAAAATACACAACACAAACAACAACAATCCAATCGGTAACAGAAGAAATCACAAACAAATGGACCAACTATTATAATACTTGAATGCAGGAGAATCAAACTCGCAAGAACAAACAACAACGATCCAATTATAATAAGGGAAACACAGTAGCAAGGCTAAGTAGGTTAGATGACCTAATCGACAAATTCGATCAAAAAAATAGACTTTCCCATTTTCATAAAATCAAACCCTAATCTGGTTCTTGCTCTTCCCGATTCCCTATTTCCCCAAATCAAACCCTAACCAAACACTATCAAGCTCCTAAATTGAAGAGAAAAGGGTTGAACGAGGTTACCTGAAGTAGGAGAGAACACGAGAGATCTGAGGAAGAGAGACAGAGAGAACGGTCCTTATTCTCAACCGCGAACCAGCAGCCACGTCGAGTTGAGAGGCACTCAGGCGAAATCAAGGGGAGCTCCGACACAGGCGGAACCGAAAGTCGATGGCGATGGAGAGAGGTCGATGGTGATGGAGAGAAGTCGGGGGAAGATATCAAGAACAAGGGCGATGGCGATGGACGGAGTCGCGGTGGTTGATTATCGGGCAAGTAGATTCGATGGCGCAGGACCACAACCGGCGACAGCGAAGGAGGAGAGGAGGAGGAAGTGCTGCATGGAGAGAGGAGGAACATGGTGAGAGCTTGGGAGGCGAGCGATGGGGAAATGTCCGGGAACCGTGGTAAATATGAGGCTAATTTACTTCGGTTCTCCAATAAACTGTGGTGTACTTGTCAACTTTGAAAAAATTTCGGTTCTCCTAAAAACCGTGGTAAACTCGTAAGCCTTGAAAATTTACCACACGATTACACGGAAGTGATAAATTAAGTGTAGTCAAAGACCATTTTTCTACCATTGACAAAAGGAATGATGCAATTACATAAATATCAGTTGCATTTTTACAAAAGGAAACACCACATTTAAAGAAAAGTCAATGCTCACCCTGATTCGACACTTGTTTCCTAACACCTTTCTAAAACTTGCTTCCGAGAACTTGGACAACTCTCATAAACCCCCCAAAAAAAGGATCCTTACACATTCATTAAGTCGGGGAGTCAACAACAGCGATAGAGTAGTGCATGATCGTAACGGTTATCAACACCAATGTGTAGTTCTTGGTTCTCTTCTTTTCCGACCTTTGATTATTGTTGTTGCTCTTATTTTGTCCTGCCACCAAAAGCCATAAGAAAAATGAATTGATAAGTCAAACTAGAATGTAGCATTAAAAAAATGCCTAATAAAAAAGGGCAATCATTAAACATATATGTAAGACTAAGAATAACTTAGAAATTTTATAACTTAAATGAAATCATATTATTCATGATTCATCAATCTTAAATTTCTTATATAAGCACTTGCAAACCAAAATTAATGAAGTTTGGATACATTGCAAAAAGAAATAAACAATAACAAATCCAAGTTCAAACAAGGAATAAAAGAAGAGAAAGCTAAGGTGCTCACATAAAAAAATACCATACGCATGCCTCTGCCCTAAACCAAGTTCTTTTAAGGTGTTGAAGATCTCTGTTATTTATAATGAATCGCAATCAGTGGCGGCCATAGGAATTGCCGAAGGTGGGGAGGGGGCGGAATTTTTCGGTGGGAATTTTTTTTTCTCAGTATATATAATAATTAAATTTTCTAAAAATATATTGTATAAAAACCATAAATTATGGTATATTGAAAGAAAACCATAAATTATGGTATATAAATATGATATTTTATTTAAAAAATTTATACAATAATTTAATAATTTATATATATGTGTACTTCATTACGATTTTTTTGAATACTGAAAAAAAATTATAATTTTTTTTTAAGAATTTTTCATTGGTAAATAAAAAATGATAGGATTTGACAAGTATGACAAAAAAATCTCACAAATTGTGGTTTAAATATGACATTAATAGTAAAAAAAATTCATATGAATAAAAATTTGATTTTTTTAAAAAATATATGTGTAACATAATGAAGTATCTTATGAAAATATTAAAAGAAAAATATAAAATTGGATTTAAATATGACATTTATAGTAGGAGTAAAAAATAGTGAAAAAGGTTGAAGGAATGAAACTTGAACCCATGACCTCTTGGTTAACTAAAATTTCCTTCCCTCCTTTTACCAACTAAACTAGACGAGTTTTATGTTCTCTTTCACATTTTGTTTATGTTTTTACCTTTTTTTTTTAATTTTTTTTTTTAAAATACTACGAAGCTCCGTCGCCGGAGGATGCGGAGGCCGCCCCCCCCCCCCCCTCCCCCTGCGGGCGCCACTGATCGCAATATTCATCAAATTATTTAAAAAGGTGCTTTTGACGTCAACAATGACACCATCATTCTCAACAGGAAGGAAAGGCACTCAAGCCACAATCCGGAACATCTGATTGATCAAATCCCTATAAACCTCTCGGATAAATAAGAAGTGCTATCATCGATAAAACCATAATCTGTTGTTTGATGTGACATACTCATTTCTTTTGTAAGCCCTATTGTGCTTTCCAACCCCTTTCTCATATTGCTTATATTAATAGAAGGACCGAATTACCAATATCAAATTACTGAGGAACAAAACTAAGCTCAACTGCATTAAATACCATTCTTTGACAAAGATTCAAATTATCAAATAGATTCATTCCTACGACTCTAAAGAAATTCAAACTATTCATGCTCAACCTAGATTGATCTTCAATTGGGAGGATTGGAATAAACGGTGGTTCTCCATGTGAAATATGTCGATAATAACTATCAACAAAACCTTTTCGATAAAGATGAAGACGTACATTTTTAACATCTTGGAATTTTCCATTATTACACTTCAAACAAGGACAAATAATCTTGTCCTTGTCCATAAATTGGACTTGTGGTTTGGCAAAATTGATGAATTCTTCAACTCCATCAAGAAATATCCAATCACGATTATCCATCTATAAGAGGAACAAAAAAATTAAAAGTATGATAAGCAGAATGAAACAAAAGATTGGTAGATGTTTAAAAAAAGTTCTACATTTACTCAGGAACACACTCTTGATGGTGCCCTCCAAATGATATTTGGAGGCTATATGTAGCATCAAATTTGCCCTCGAAATCATAATATTGTTGCTATTGAGGAAGAGTTCATGGGCTCGCTTACCCTCGAAAATAATAATTCGAGAGTATTAACAAGGGTAAACACAATACTTTACCCTCAAAATTATGAACTCGAGGGCATGTTCGAAGTTAATACTTACATATTATGTGACTACATTTTCAAGCTATCTCTCTAACGGTTTCTAATACATATAGATTTTCTTGCTTTCTCACCATGTAACGTGTATGAAAATAAGGAAATAATTATCAAAATGATGATACTTATCAGAAATGAATATCAAATACAATCTAAGAAAGCACACAAAATGAAAGGTAGGTAGATATATTAGACAGTTGTGGGAGAAAGAAAAGTGTATGAGAGTGAAAATTGATTAACATTGTACGTTTTAGTTGATAAAGCAAAATAGGTAGTTGGGATTTCTATTCAAGGTTTACCTTGCTCCTTACTAGTGGGTCGAGCCGGTCAGCGCAAGCCGGTTAACCTAGCACGTGGCTCTTGTCGGCTGGGTCACGTGCTTGGGGTTTGCCGCCAAAGATGGGTTCCTCATTATCAAAAAAAAAAAGTAGTTGGGATATTTAATGTATTAAGTATGACAAACAGATTTACTATCGATCTTGCCCTGGATGAAAATTCAATTTTTTTGAGGTTATACACCTATAAATATACCCTCGAATACATAATTTGATGTTATTTAGCCACACCGTTAGCCCCCAAAAAAATCGTAACCATTTAGGATCAAACTTACCCTTGAAATTAGCCTCACAATATATATTGAGTTGTTACACCCTCAACTCTAGCCTCCAAAAAATATTCGATCCTATATGCCCACGAAATTAGCCTCGAGTGTACCCTCTAACAACTTCATTGCTACACTCGTTAGACAATAGCTTCAAAAAAGTGCTCTCGATTTTGTTTTCGAGGCTAATTTACACCCGACGACGCTCTCAAAATATTTATTCGTGGTTATATAGCCTGGAAAAATAGCTCCAACTTTATTTCAATGCTACTTAGGCTCCAAATATTTTTTCGAGTTTAAATTCGAGGGTACTAGCTACGAAGGTACCCTCGAAATAATTGGTAGCCAAAACTTCGAGGCTATATAGCGTTTTTCTAGTAGTGTTCATCACGCAGTCCTGAACCAAAGGATATCACAAAAAGCGAGAACTTAAGGTTAGGAGCTTCAGCGAACAATTAGGTAATTTAGGGGCCGAAACTGAACCAAATAAAGAGAACGGACCTTTACAGAGGGAGCGGCTGCGATGGAAGAAGTGGAGGCAGGGCAATTGTGAGCCGGCACCGGCGCGAAACTCGGGCGGGGAATTCCATCAGAGAACGTTCTGCAGCGAGTGCCGAGCTCAAGGGACTTTGAATCGGGGGGAAACTCCGGCGGGGCTCTGAGGACGGTGCACAGGAATCCACATAGGTTGTGATGGGGGTACGGTTGGAGAGAGCCGAGAATTAGGGATTTGGAGGAGACGCTTTCACGGCAGTAGAATTCAGGGGAATTCTAGGGTTTGGCAGATCGGATTTGAGGGTGAAATTCATGGAAGGAGGGGGTTTGGCACCAGCGACATCACGGCGATGCTGATCCCAAATCACAAGAGATGGCGAGGGCGAGCAGGAGTCATGGGAACGGTACGAACGGATGAGCACTTTCATATCTGAGGAATGAAAGGAAAATGGTGGAATGGGGTACAAATGCCTAATTAACTTTCAAAGGTGTCCTGTACGCCTAATAAAATATTGAGAGGTGTTAATTATCTAATTAAAACTTCAAAAAGGCACTAAATACCAAATTTTCTCAAATAAAAATTAATTGATAGATGTCTATATACTGTAAAAAAAATATAATTTTTTAAACTTATCGAAACCTTGAAATAAAAATATCCAGACCTATCCTAAGTAACCAAAACCAATTACTTATCACCAAGGCCTTGATGTTCAACCTCACGATATGATCGATCTTTTCCAGATGGTCGGAACTCGGAACAACTATTTGGAAATTCTCACATGTTTTCCAGTTAATTTTCACCTCTTTTCCCAATTTTGTTGATTAACCCAATCAAACTTGCGATTTGCGACCTTTTCTTTATGAAAATTATTCTACAAATGCTTGCCCACTTTCAATTTCCAAATGGCTATATATTGCTTCATACTTGTTCTTGTTCTCATCCCAATCATAAGAGATGAAGATCAAGCAATCTAAAAACATACTAGAACAAAATTAGAAGATAGATTTTGATGAAGACAATGTGATGAGAGATTGAGCTTGAATTTGGAGAGGAATCAAGCACAATCAACCGAATATGAATGAAGAAATGTAAAAGAGGAAAACAGAGAGATTGAGGGAATGTATCTTCATATTCAGTAAAATGAAATTGATGATGTACAACTGAGAGGGAAAGACTATATATACACAGATTTCTCTCGTGTAAACAGACTCTCAGTTTGTTATTCTAACAACCATCTAACAGCCTATAAGCTGACATCAGCATACAATGCTTATACATCAACACTCCTCCTCAAGCTTGAGATCATGATTCCAAGCTTGCCTAACAACTTATTATGTTGAACTTGATTCACAAATTTAGTAAGGATATCTGCTGGCTGATCGCTGGTTGAAATGTACTTGGTGTTCACTTCCTGCTTCATTACCAAATTTCGAACCAAATGGCAATCAACCTCTATATGCTTTGTTCTCTCATGTAACATTGGATTCCTGGATATGTGTAATGTTGCTTGATTGTCACAAAACAATTCCACAACTTGAAAATGCTCAATTCCCAGATCCTTAAGAACTCTGACAAGCCAAATTAACTCACAACAAGTCATTGACATGGCCCTATATTCGGCCTCTGCAGTTGACATAGCCACAAAGGACTGTTTCTTTGTTCGCTAAGATATCAAGGCATCTCCCAGTAGAAAGAAGTATTCCGTAAGAGACTTCCTTGTCATTGGACATGCTTGCCAATCTGCATCACAGAAACCTCTCAATCTCAAATCTGAACTACTTGACAGTAAGATGCCTTGCCCTAGAGCTTTCTTAATGTATCTGAGCAGATGCTTTACAGCTTGCCAGTGAGCTGTGCATGGCCTTTGCATAAATTGACTCAATATATGCACAGAGTAGGTAATATCAAGCCTAGTTACAGTTAGATAGATCAACTTTCCAACTACCTTCATGTACAATTTAGGCTTTTCAAATATTTTCCCTTCACTTGTCATCTTGCAATGAACATCTAGAGGTGTGGATAATGGTTTTGCATTCTCCATTCCAGCTTCCTCTAATAATTCCATGGCATACTTTCTTTGATTTAACCAAATTCCATCTGTGGTTCTATCAATTTCAATGCCCAGAAAGTATCTTGTGTGACCAAGATCTTTAATCTGAAAGTGCTTGTGAAGATGCACTTTCAATTCCTCAATCCCCTCCTTGTTGTTGCCTGTGATGATCATATCATCAACGTACACTAAGAGAGCAGTGAAGGTACCTTCTGCATCATGTTTAAGTTTCTGTAATTTCTGTTTAGTTTAGTTAATTTTAAATTTTAAATTTTTGTATTTAAAAAAAATCCAAAAATAAGCATGCAGTGCATACATATGTGTTATTCAAATACCCATCTAGCTTAGTTTGTCCTCTAATTTAAATTTCAAGCATGATTCATAAAAATCCCATGGAGTTCTGGATGTTTTGATTATTGTCTTTATTTGATTTTTGTGGAACATGAGCTAGCAAATATAATTGAGCATGTATGATTGAGCTAAAGTATGATTGAAGTCCTAAAAACATGACCCTGTGAGAATGTTTGGCTTTATTTGAATTCTTTTGCTCAGTTGTGTGAATTACGCTCCTAGTGTTCCTACCTCTCGGCATTGACTGCAGTATCTATTTTTCAAGACCGACTCACATGTTTGTTCCTTGCGGAGTTTATGTTTATATTTTGAGTCTTTTGTTTGAATTTGTGCATATTTAGTGAATAAGGTGGCAATGATTAATGCACTTAGTAACCGGATCTACGCATGACACCCATGGGTATGATTCACGCAAAACAATGTTGAAAACTATCCACTAGGAGAGAAAGCTTGATCATTGAGTAACCAGGTTCATTCATGACACCTGATAAGACAAATTTAGGTAGTGTTAACATGTGCATTTAGATAGATTTAGGTATGATAAAGTGCATGAATTAGAGTAGTTTTCATATATTTAGTTACTTATGCATGGAGTCGGAATCTACATATGTTTGCACATACTTTCAGGCATTGGTGGAGCCAATTGATGACATGAGAATGATCTAACACCGAACAAGAGGATAAAAAGCAAGAAGAAATCGGAATATTGAAGAGCTAAGCCTACAAAGGATTGGAGCTGTCCAAGCTGGCGACGTTGCACTAAAACGAGTCGTATGAAGGCTGTAGTTATCGGATCGGGACGTACTTATACTTGTTGGAAAGATGATTCGAAGACCTACAACTTTCGTGTTTACTACTTTTCCAAATTCGGCCTTAAAAACAGCGAAATCTGGACGTCAAGATTACTGTTCAAAAGAACTCGGGTGGAGTAGGCAACATACTCGACCGAGTTCTTTGGTTTCAGGCCGAGTTATTCAGCGTGTTCAAGCCGGATTGGGCCATGTTTTGGGCTGAGTCTAATTGACATGTTATTATTATTATTAGGGGGAAGAACCATTAGGGTTTGGTTAAGGAGGTTTGGACGGAATTCATCAGCCGTTGAATTAGTTTAGGTTTTCTCTTCAAGGATGAACAACTAACTTTCTTTGCTTGGGAAAATTAATCGAAGCTTCAGGTTTGCAATTTCATTGTGAGATTTCTCTATTTTAATACTCCTCTTTGAATATTATCAATTCTTTGCATCGAATGTTTAGGGTTTTCGTGAATTTTCATTAGCTTGATTAACTGATGCCTCTTCATGATAATCTATAGCTAGATATAGGTAATTTCTGGTTGAATTATCTATATTCTTGAGTAGCAAAGTATGAATCTCTGAAACTGGTTGATTTAGGGATTTATATAAAGAATTGATTTGCAATTGATGCAATAACTGGTTGTGCGTGTCGATTGTCTTTGTTGATTTCCTTTAAGCTTAATCGATTATTGAATTAAATCTTGATAGTTTCAAGATTGTTTGATAATTAGGGTTTTCAGGGTCTGGTTGTCCTGTTAACTAATTTCGATAAGGAATTGGATTCAAAAGACCTAGTCTTTCCACAACAAAGTGTTCAAGAGGAAGTTATCTATTCGATTTCGATGATCAATGAACAAACCTGCTTGCTGAGATTGGTTGACCTAAGCTATTTATCTCATTTTCATTCATTCAAGTTGTTTAGTTTGCTAGTTTTGCTTACTTTTGCATTCTTAGTTAGTTTAAACCACCAAAATCCCCCTTCTTTGTGTCTTTAGTTCTTATTAGCACACTCTGACTTGCATACAAATCATTGACTCTCTGTGGGATCGACCCGTACTTGCCAAACTACATTAGTTAGGTTAGTCGGATTTATTTGATAGGATTTAAGGCGACTGAAAATCCTCCGTCAACACCCATGTTTGCAACTTGCGTCAAAAGATGCTCAAGTGGACTTTATATTAGTAGGTTGAGGTGTTGATTGGCCGGGGCCATTCATGACACCCATGTTTGCGCCTCGAGTAAGGGAAGCACCAAGACAAGAAAAAAGAAAAAAAAAAGAAAAGAAAAAAAAAGTGACACATTTTATTTAGTTGTCTTTATTGTGTCCCGCAAGTAATGACATTTCGGTAAATATTTGGTGATATGGTGGTCAATGTCTATGAGCTTAGTGCATTTTGGATTGAGTTGAGAGTTGTACCTTAAAGCCTAAACACATGAGTGAAACACATATTTCTGGTGAGGTTGGATAATGTCTATTTCTAAGCTTTGATCACTAGAATACATGTTATGATGTTTGTTTGCTTGGCTTATTTTTCACTTGTTATGATGTTTCTTTTTGATGAGGTTGAAACTTGAAGGGACTTCCTGTGGGATGCATTGATTCATGTTCATTCTATCATTGCTTGAGGACAAGCAAAGGTTAAGTGTGGGGGAGTTTGATAGCATGCATTTAGGTAGGCATAATAGGTTGCATTTAGCTTAGTTAAGATGCATTTCATTGATGGATTAAGCACGATTTGCATATTAGTTCTCTATGTTGTCGGAGTCGGAATCTACACGCTTTTATTGATTATTTCATGTAATGGTGGATCCGAGGAGGAGACATGAGTTGATAACGCATTGGATGAGAATGTCTAGTTGATCGAAGAAGCTTACATGAAGATCTCAAGAGGTCCTGAGAAGAAGAAGCGAGCTTAAACGAAGAACAAGTCTGCAGAAGTTGTCGCCAGACATGCTGAACTTGTTTTGAACTTTCTGGAGGCCTCGGTTGTCCGATTGACTATTATGACCATGCGTTGAAAAGCTCTTTCAGAGAGAGCTACAACTTTCTTGTTGGGAAGAAGAGCAAATTCGAGACGGATTTTCCGGGAAAGACCGATGCAGCGGCCGCAACATGTATGCCGCGGCCGCCGCCAGGGCCGATGCAGCAAGGCTACGAGGAAATGCTGATGTTGCGGCCGCATCATCCATGCGGCGGTCGTCGCATTTGCCGTCAGTGATTATGCGCTGCGTTTTGATTAATGAAAAACCCTAGATCTATTTGTTTATTTTGTGGCCGACTTTGGATGTTTTAAAAGGCCAAGTTTTATATTATTTTCAGACTTCTATGCTATTCTTTCTTCCATTAGACACTTTAGAGATTTTGAGCGATGTCTTCCATGAGGAACTAAACTCATCTATTATGCTTGCAATTTGAAGCTTTATTCGGATTGATTGTGAGTTTCTAATTCTCGTTCCTTGTTTCCTATATTTGAATGCTTCAACTTCTTTGTGCTTGATTGTCTATTGTTTTATTCTATCTAGCTCGCGCAACTAGTTAGAATCAATTCAATTGCTAAGATTTTGTAGATTCCTGATTGTGAACCTTAACCTAAGTGGCAAACTTGTTCCTTTGGGGCTGATTGAACTAATTGAATAAGTAGGAAGTTGAATGTGTTGTTAAATCCTTCTTTAGGGACTGCAAATACCTTGGCTAATCTCTGAACTTAAAGCTATCAATTGGGTTAAGTCCTTCTTTAGGGACTGTTCGATTGATAAGGGTTTCTAGGACTGATTGGACTAGTAACTATATTAGGTCGGGACAAGGGCATTCATAGAAAACTTAATAGGACGAGAAGAAGTTACAAGGATCGCTTCAAACCAATAAAGTGGAAAATTGTAGGTAAAATTGCTTCTCCAAATTGTCTAAAACAAATTCCTTTACTTTGCTTTATTTACTTCGCTTTGATAAAAGGCGAAACTTTCACACACAAAAACCCCCAAACTGGTTACTTTGATTGACACTTGAATCAAACTTGAGTTATAACTTTCCCTGTGGACCGACCTCTTGCTTATTGTTATACTTGCTATAGGTTTGAGTTTTCTTTGGCGGATCAACGATAGGTTTTACCTCCGTCAATTTTCCTTGGTAAATAAGGCATGATCAGCTTCAAATTGCACAAAGTTTGCTAATTTAATGACTTGAGGAAACTTGTTGAACCATTGCCTTGGAGCTTGCTTCAATCCATACAAGGATTTGTTGAGCTTGCACACCAACTTGATCTTATGCTCACTTTTCCCACACTCCTCCTGAGCATAAGAGCCATCAAAAGCAGACGAGCGAACTTGTATTGCCTTGAGTCTATCGTACTCTGGTGGAAGAGCCATGAATACCTCCTCATCAAGATCACCATGCAAAAATGCATTGGTGACATCCATCTGAGCTGTGTGCCAGCCTTTGGCAGCTGCAACTGCAAGGAGAGTACGTGCAGTAACTAGTCTTGCCACCGGTGCAAGAGTTTCTGAGTAGTCCAGGCCCTCAATCTGACTAAAGCCACGAGCAACAAGTCTGGCTTTGTGCCTTTCTAGAGATCCATCTGCCTTGAATTTCAGTTTGAAGAGCCATTTACTGGTGACAACTGAATGTCCATCAGGCAAAGGCATAAGAGTTCAAGTATCATTCCTTTCAAGGGCATTCAACTCAACTATCATGGCATGACACCAAGCAGGGCTTTGAATAGCTTCATGCATTTGTGGGAGACAACATTATTGATAAAAGCATGATAAGAAGAGGTAATGGAAGAATAACACATTAGAGAAGTGAGAGGGTGAAGAGAATTGACCTTGCAAGGCTCAGATAATGCATTGGTATTCTTCATAGAGGCCATACTCACATAATCCTTCATCCATGTTGGAGGGTTGTGTGTACGTGTAGAATGTTTTAGAGTTGTCTCAGTGGGCTCAGAGGACAAAGAGGTTTCAAAATCCACATATTCAGTGGGGTCAAAATCCACATATACTTTGTAAGAAACAATATATACATCGATCTAGATGATTCGCATACCTCAAGAAAGGACTTGGATCATAGAAAGGATGATGAAACCATGAAAGCAAAACACTGGACAATGATTTATAACTCCAATCGATTCAACTATTCAAGGCGGAAGGATTTTGTAAAGAAAACACTACTTCCTTTTCTAATTAAAGAATTTACAGAATCATCACCGGTCTACCTCAAACGAGGTTTTTTGTATGAAAGAACTAGAATTTAAGTAAAGTGTGTATATATATATATATATATATATATATATATATATATATATATATATATATATATATATATATATATATATATATATATATATATATATATATATATATATTACTCTTTTTAAACAATCGACCTCAAATGAAGATATATGGACTCGAACTCAAGAGATTTCCATTTGCCAAATGGAAATTGACAGAAGTAAGAATGTTGATAGAATAGAGGTTCTATGCCTCAAAGTTATGGCGATGGTTCAAACCCACCGTATACCTATGCGGTGGGTTATAGCGACGGTTTTGGACTGTTATTGCGACGGTTTTAGATTTGTATACTTTTCGACCCACCGCATAGGTATGCGGTGGGATCGTTGACTGTCATTAAACTCACCGCATACCTATGCGGTGATTAGCGGTGGAAATAGCAAAAATTAACGGTGGAGATATCGTTTCCGATCCAAAACACATCAGAACAACCAAATTAAAAGGGTGCAATTCCATACTCAGGCTAGAACTATCGACGAAGGAGCATAGGCAGTGTGGGACAACTCTTCCGTCAGTTGGTAGAGACAGCGTAGGGAATCTCTGGGAAACTAAGTGAAAATCTCAGATGTAGACTCGGACATCAACGAGTCATCAGGTTTCGATCACGTCTACGACCTCTCACGCATCGACAAAGGAGAAGAACACCACCCAAAACCACTAGCCAAAAAGCCAAACAATCACACAACCAGGCAACCCGGCACAAGTCCAACCCGTGTTGATTTTATTCTTAAGCAGCTTTGGGCCAAACCAAACAACTTGGCCCAAAGAGCAAGAAATTATGCCAAACTAAAACAAATAATCTAAGAGCAACTCCAAGAGGTTCCCTATTTTGGAAAAAATTCTGAATTTGGGGGATTTTGGGCCATTTTTCAGGTCCAACAGCTTCCCCAGCTCATTCTCCAAAATAGGGTGGGAATGAGAAAACTAGGGTAGCTTCCCCAAATGTGGAGCAACGCTAAATATTTTGGAGCAACCCTTTTTCCCACGTTCTTCCACTTTCAACTCTAAAAAATCGACTTTGAATTTGGATTGCTCTGCTCGACATGTTGTCAACAAAGAAGACTCTGCTTCTACAGGTGAGCCTTCTTGAACTATTTTTCTCTTCTTCTACCACCTCTGTTGGGTCAATTAATCAAAGAACTTTTTTCATGCTCTGGTGAAATTTCAAAGTTAATTGAGCCTTCATTGTTAAACAATTCAAAAACGTTTTTGAGAATTCAATAACCAAGCAATTCAGATTGGGATGCTCTTTTGAACAACAAATCGGAACTGATGGAAATACTTCAGCCTTGAAAGAGTACACCATCAACCAAGCAACGAATCTCAATCAACACAAAAAGAATGGAAAATGGTGGTTAATGGTTATATTGTTCTGATTTGTTAGTGAATGACAATCTGAATGACAATCTGATTTTTTAAACAATCATATAAATCTCAATTTTAGAGAATGAAAATCTGATTTGTTAGAGAATGACAATCTGAATGACCATCATGGCTTTGCTTCTTTGAACTTTTTCACGACAGTAGGTGTTTTCAGGCTCCTTTCTAGCTCTTTTATGGTAAAAAATAAGCTTAAATGATATGGTTTTTTCATTCATGACAGCAGCTGTTTTTTCAACTCTTTTCTAGCTCTTTTATGGTGAAAAAAATAAGATACAATGTCATGGTATTCAGCTATGACCTTTGTCATAACAGTGGCTGTTTTTTCAGCTCTTTTCTAGGACTTGTATGGTGAAAAATAAGACACAATGTCATGGTGTTCAGCTATGACCTTTGTCATAACAGTGGCTGTTTTTTCATCTCTTTTCTAGGACTTTTATGGTGAAAAATAAGACACAATGTCATGGTATTCAGCTATGACCTTTGTCATAACAGTGGCTGTTTTTTCAGCTCTTTTCTAGGACTTTTATGGTGAAAAATAAGACACAATGTCATGGTGTTCAACTATGACCTTTGTCATAACAGTGGCTGTTTTTTCAGCTCTTTTCTAGGACTTTTATGGTGAAAAATAAGACACAATGTCATGGTATTCAGCTATGACCTTTGTCATAACAGTGGCTGTTTTTTCAGCTCTTTTCTAGGACTTTTATGGTGAAAAATAAGACACAATGTCATGGTGTTCAGCTATGACCTTTGTCATAACAATGGATGTTTTTTCACCTCTTTTCTAGCAGTTTTATGGTGAAAAATAAGCTCCAGTGTCATGGTGTTTAGCTATGAACATTGTCATAACAGTGACTGTTTTTTCAGATTTTTTTCTAGCTCTTTTATGATGAAAAATAAGATCCAATGTCATGGTGGTTAACTATGAACTTTGTTATAACAGTGGCTGTATTTTGAGTGTGCTTCATAGATTGTGTGGTGTGGTTTTACTATTTACGTCACTGGATTGTTTAATTTTGTGTTCTCAGAATCTAATCAACCCAATCCTTAGCTGATTGCTGTTGTTCAACGTGCAATTTAGCCTCCAGATATCTCTCCTTTACAGTTTGCAAGCTGTTTTTAATTATTCAAACAGCACTGGAATCTATCAAGTGAGTTTGGCCGTTGGAGGAGTTCATGGGGCTGTTATTGGTGATTGTGATCAGCTTAAATCTCTCCAAAACAGCTCCACAATTGGCCTCCTCCAACACCTCAGTTTAAAGAGAACAAGATCTCCTTTCTCTGATTGCTGCACTTGTTGTTAATGTACATCAGTTTATGTGTTTTTGTGTTGCTGTTTTCTGTAAAAAAAAACATTTATTACATGCCATGGCAAGATTCTTATGGTTATCACAAGTTAAACTAACCAATCTTTTCACAATTTGAATTTTTTTTCCTACAGAATTTTTTTTCATGCTATAGCTGCTGCACTTGTTGAGTTGCTGTGAATTTACAGCAGATTATGTGTTGCTGTTTTCTGTAAAAAAATTCCATGCATTTGTTGTTTTGTGTTCTTTGCATAGTTACACTCGTTGCATGTCATGATTGGTTTTATGTCTTTTTGTTTTTATAGTAATAGGAGCTATAATTAACCATGAAGATAGGTGCTTTCTGATATGAAATTTTAAATGTTATTCTTCATATTTTTATTGATAACAGTACAAATAAGTTTTCATAAAAAAAAGAACAATACAAAGAAGTTGGAAAAACATGCTATGAATTTAAAGAAAGCAAATTACTAATTGGCTCCATGCTTATTCCATAAGTGCTCAACAAGATCTTCTTGGAGTTGAGTGTGCATTTGTCTATCTCTAACCCGATGACAATTTGCGATAAACTCCATTATTGTTGGTGTACGCTCGAGCGAAAGTGATATGTGTGGAATATCATCAAAGTGATCATATTCCTTTTCGATATCATGCATCTTCCTTAGTCTACGAATACACTCATGTCCATCACGCTCATCTTCGACTATCATATTATGCATAATTATACATGCCATCATAATATATTTTAGGTTCTCCTTATTCCAAAGTCTTGCCAGGTTCCGGACAATCGCAAAACGAGCTTGAAGAACTCCGAATGCGCGTTCAACATCTTTTCTTGCTCCTTCTTGCTCTTTAGCAAAGTGTCGATGCTTATTTCCTTGTAGAGCTGGAATAGTCTTTACTAATGTAGCCCATGATGGATATATACCATCGGCAAGATAATATCCCATGTTATATGATCTCCCATTCACTTTATAAGTAATCTGAGGGGCAATGCCTTCATCCAATCCACTAAATACGTAAGAACGCTCTAACACATTGATATCATTAAGAGACCCAGGCAAACCAAAGAAAGCATGCCATATCCACAAATCATATGAAGCTACAGCTTCTAAAATAATGGTGGGTTCATGAATGTGGCCAGTAAACATACCATGCCAGGCAGTAGGACAATTTTTCCATGCCCAGTGCATACAGTCTATGCTACCGAGCATCCCAGGAAAGCCGCGTTGTTCACCTATTGCAAGTAATCTTCTAAGATCATCACTATTTGGCACTCTTAAGTATTCATCGCCAAACACTTCAACAACTGCCACGACAAACGTTTTGAGACTTTCAATAGTAGTGCTTTCCCCAATCTGCACATACTCGTCAATATAATCGGTCGGAACACCATATGCAAGTTGTCGAAAAGCAGTTGTTACCTTTTGAATTGATGACAAGCCAAGACGCCCCGTAGCATTTCTCTTTTGAACAAAATAAGTATGATGTGCGACAACAGCATCATGAATGCGCATGAAAAGATCTCGCTTCATTCGGAATCTTCTTCGAAAGAGACGAGCCCCGTATTTTGGAGGGTTCCCAAAGTAGTCACGATAAAGTCTTTCATGACCCTCAATTAGATCATGATTAACAGTACGATGACCCACAATAGAACCACGACGCCTTTCTCTTGAACTTTGGCTAGTCATGCATTTTTTTTCTATTTGAACTAGTAATAATTCTTCATATTCATCGTCAAGATTCTCCTCGTCATCCATGAACATGTCAACTAGATAACGACTAGCGACCGAACGAGGATCCATAAAATAGACGTTCAAAGTGAGACAAATATAAGAAAGCAAATATTGAGAATGAGATGATGACAGTGATGAGATTGAGTGGAGATGCTTAAAATAAAAACTAGATTATCTAGCTTAAATATTGACAAAACTTGTAGACAAATTGAGATCCCGTACAATAAGGGATTACACTAATACTCAATTTGACTTAATCAATTGTGAATACGGATTTTAATTATCCCTACCAAACTCATTGCCTCTATGAACAAGTCAACAATTAATTATCCTAGCTAGCTACCAAACCGATTCTATGTGTGAACAAGTCAAAAAAAATCACAAATGGTGTACAATAATTTTAAATAAATTATTTTTAAAAAAATAAAATGAAGGTGAAATTCTCTATTATAAGGAAGCTTTTGGAGTTTGGTCTAAAATAATTTGGAGAAACTTGGTATTGATTCCCCATTTCAGAAAAACATTTGGGGAAGCTGTTGGAGAAGCTCTAAGTCCGAAGGTTTCCCACTTTTTTTTTTTCGAATTTTTTTATATAAATAATCTACCCAACATGCTATTTTGGGTCCAAGGTTTTACCTTGGCCCCCCAAAGAATGGCGATCGGGCTTTGGCAAAGAAGGCGCACCAAAGTCAGACAACCAACAATCATCATCAGTCAAATGCCGAACCGCTGACAATCGACCACTGGCAACCGACGGCAAGAAGAAGCCAACAACGCCAGAGATGTAGACAGGAGCACATACAGAGACGAGTAGAAGATCCGCCCAGGCCCAGCCGACCGTCACGAAGCACCAGGGGTGAACAAGGGCGTCGAATGAGACAAACGCCGGGTTGAAGCAATAGCCAAAAGCCAACGGAAACCTAGAAACGGCGCCACCACAGAGCAACTAGTGCCAATAATACACTAGGAGATAATTAAGCAAACAAAGCATCGCCAACGGGAGTAGCACCAAAGCCACACCACCAGGAGACCCAGTTCGACGATATACAAACGGATATGGCGGAGAGGAGCGGAGAAACCACCGAATCCGGCCAAAAAACTCAAGAATAGGGTGATTAGAATAGGAAGCTGACGAAATTTTGTGATTTGGGGGAGTAATTTGGTCCAGACTTGAGCGATTTGAGGAGAATGATCAATCAATTTAGATAGACAATGATGGATACAAATGATGGATACACAGGGGAGAACTCTCGACTTTCGGGAGAAAGTTTTTTTGGTTGTTTTGATTTTCGTTTTGCAGCCAACGGACATCGGTATTTCGAATCAATTTTTATATTTTTTCAATAAAACATCAAAACCCAAATCTTACATCCCTTTTATAAAAAGGGCGCAACAACCAAACCCTCAAATTTAGAAAGCGATGTCGTCCTGAACGCCCCCAAGCCTCCTACTATGTCCACCGCCCAACCCTCCGACGACGAATACATTGACCCCTTCTTCATGACTCTCCCTGACAGTGAAGACCCTAATCCGCCCTCCGCCGCCGTTGACCTAATCCCCGACGACCTCATCCACCGCCACTCCATCCCTTCCATCAACGCAATCCTCGCCATCCGCCAGCTCCCCTCCCTCGGCCTCTCATTCCAGCTTTGGCCCGCCGCTTCCACGCTCGTCTCCCTCCTCGCAGACCTCCCACTTCCCGCCGCCCCCGGCCGCCGCCTTCGCGTCCTCGAGCTCGGATCCGGCACCGGCCTCGTCGGCATCGCATCCGCCGCCATCCTCGGCGCCGACGTCACCATCACGGATCTCGGCCACACCCTCGCCAACCTCCGGTTCAACGCGGCGGCCAACGTCGTCGCGGTGGGCGCCAGCGGCGGCAGCGTCGAAGCGGCGGAGCTTGGCTGGGGGGTTCAGGACCAGATGGAGACGATCGGGAGGGACTTCGATCTGATCCTGGGATCGGACATCGTGTACCACGATCACCTCTACGAGCCATTGCTGAACACTCTCAAGTACTTCCTCGCAGGAGATCGAGATTTGGTGTTCCTAATGGCGCATCTCAAGAGGTGGAAGAAGGAATCGGCGTTCTTTAACAAGGCCAGGAAGTTGTTCGCCGTCGACATCGTCCACCGGGAACCCCCCGCCGACGGGAAGAGGGTCGGTGTTTTGGTGTATCGGTTTTTGTCGAAACCGCGCCGTTTAACTTGAAATGTACTGTTTTGCTTCTTCCTTTTTCCCTGTTTATGTTACTTTTCAGCATAATCTCATTGATCAAGCAAATGTAAAGGTACAACTGTCAAAATGAACAATGCAGATACTGAGTTTTTAACTTCAAATTCATGTTGCAGAAACATCATAACTAAATTGAAACAAAGAATGTCGAAACATGATCATAGAACGTGCCATCTCCACGGCGACTTATCTACATAGAGCCGCATAGGTGCATACAGCCATAAGCCGTTTCAAACACTGCATTCCTCTCAGTATTAGCCGTATGGGTTTCCGAAGTTCTTGAGGAGATCCGGGATGTCATAGCCAAGCATATCGTCAACAGCTTGTATCATCTTAGGCTTCAGTTTCTCAAACTTGTCGAAACTGTATCCGCTCAAAACCTCTCTGAAATGCTCTATGTATGGGAAATCCCCTGCGGGTAAATGGAATTCTCGTTGAACCTGTTGTTAAACAAGTACCACGAGAGTCAACATTCCAAATTGATCTAGCACATGAACATTGCATTAAAGGAAGCCACCACGAACAAGAAATAAGATTGAAGGAGAGGAAGAAGGGATGGACCTTTGCAAACTCGTCCTCCAGATTGTCAATTAGTCTTTTTTGAGTTTTACTCTTTCCCATCATAGCAGGCATCTCCTTCCTAAGATGGCTAATAATATAAGCGTGAATCTTAGCTGCTCTCGCACGTTTGACAAACTCGTTGATCTGCAGGATACATAAAACGCAGAAAAATTGCCTCAGTTCACTTTGAATAAAAAGCAAAGCAATGCAACAGAGAAAGGTGGAATCATACTCGTCTATCACAAGCCTTCTTTGGTATATCTTTCAGATCAGCAAGGAGATCATTCTGCTCTTTCTCAAAGAGGTCCTTGCCCATAGGGCCAACGACTTCATCCTTGATGGGCTTATCGTTAAATGAACTGTGTGGATAAATAAACGAGTTAACCTCAGTCTCAATAAACAACAAATTTCGAAAGAGGAAAGAAACCCAAATAAATGAGGTAACGTTAGATGTATCCCACTCATGCCGAATGGAAAGAGTGTTGTGTAAGGTAGTGAAACTGCTGATTGAAACATCTACTCTTTTCTTAATAGCCACAAGAAAAACAGACCATCCATTTTGAAAAGGAAAACATATTTTCAAAGAGGGCAAAATTATGGCCAATGCAGTAACAATCATGTAAAGCAAGAAACAGAGAACTCAAGTTCTTGGATCCATCTACTTTTAGTTTATTTATTTGAGGATGATAAACACGGAAAAAGTGACGCCAAATCTCAACTAGTCTTCCACTCTTCCTCTCAACGAATGCAGAAGCTAAACCCACTAAAGAACTAGTTAAATATTCTTGAAGAGAGGATTATCAAATTGGTTCATAAGCAGTAAAGAAGTTCATCAAACATGTAACAAAAAGACAATCAACATACCCAATATAGACACGCGCAACCTCTGGAGTGTTTAAGACCTTTCCTAGTGACCACATTAAAGCTCCATACACTCTCATCAGCTGAAAGATACACCACCATGTAAATAATTCAGTTTCTATTGTATTAGTCACAAAAGAAAGGTCCAAGTAGATCGAACTCTTACTTGTTGGGTATCAACTTGATCTGCTTTGTTTAGGACAACACGGATCTTATCATCATGACCACGCAGAGATGAAATTACACGCTTAAATTCGTCACTTATATCAAGCTTGTGAGGATCAAACAAGAGAAGAATGAGGTCACATTTGGCTGCAAACCAAGATATAACTCCGGTAAAATCATAGCTACGCATAGTTCTTTGCTTTTCTCCAGACAGCACACCAGGAGTGTCAACAAAGGTAATATGCTCCAACAGCTGTATGCATTCATGAACATTTAGTTTCAGAAGCAACGTCTATGGCTGAAAATGTTCAATCTAAAGAAAGATGAAAACTCACTGGATGGGGCATTTGTGAGCACTGAAACTTTGACAGGAAAGCTCCCCCAAAATTTGAGAGACCGCTGAATGGCATGTCCGCTTGAACAGCTATAGTATTTCCCGGAACAGTTCTCTCATCAGGTCCAGACTGACATCAGTGGTGAAAGAATGAAATATGTTACTCCTTCCAATCAACAATAAGTGTTGTTTTAGACTAGAGCACAAGTTTTAAGAAAAATATCAGATCAATTAAATTTTGTAATGATTACACATATCTTATCACATTATTAATATTCACCTCTCTTATACGCCACTCAATAACAATTTGCACAAAAAGTAGTCAACAAAAACAAGTTACAACCTAAAAGAAAACTTAAAACCGTCAAATGAACAACTATTCAGGTACTACAGATATTTAACAAAGGGGTTCTCTGTTAGGAGAATGCTTTGCAAAATACCGTCAAACTACAGCTGAAGTTTAAAGTTAGAAACCAAATATGAAGCTATACATACCATTACAACTACAAAACGATCAGTTGTAGGTTCTGGACCAATATGAGCTCCTGTTGGAGGGGGAAAAAATCAGAAGGATGAGCCATCAGGCATAGATGTAATCATGATTGTGCTGCCATATTAAAGAAGAAAAAGATGACCAGAACCAAAAAGTGACCTGGATATTCACATTTCAGCAAATGCTTTATAAATGTAGTCTTTCCGGTTGAATATTGTCCCAATAGCATTACCATGGGTCTAGCATCAAAATCACTATTTGTCTGTAAACCACAATACGTACGACTATTATGCACATGCCACCTCTAAGGAACTTCAGATATAACGTGTCTGCTACTGCTATGAATATAAAAGGCAAGACAATCAATTTTGGAAGGGAGTAATTTCTCACCAAAGCAGGGGACACAAAATCATTAAAAAGGTATGTCGTTTCTAATGGCTTGAGCTTTTCAATATATAATCTCTTCAGGCCATCGATTATGGATGTCACGGCACTAAGAGGCACCTGAGGCTTGAAGAAAATCAGAACGAGGAAAATAGTTATTATCCGAAATGAAATGAAAGGGATGTAATTTGTGAGGGGGCAACATTGAGAGGAAGATAGATTTATCTAGCTAAACAACAAAACCAAGTAATACTTTTTGGGATTAAACAATTTGTTAGATGTGCAAAATACAAGAACAGATTAATAGAAAGCATGTTTTTTCTGTAGGATAAGAAAACCATTCTGCTTCCAAAGAAGTGGTGAACCGTATCGAAGAATGAAGAACAGAAGCTAAAGGCTGAAGGGGAACTTGAAGAGAACAATACAAACAGAAAGAACTTTTAGTTTCAATTAAGAAAAAGTAAATTACCTTTTTAGATTTTGAGGTAAACCAACCAGATGCTATTGCTGATTGTGCTTGTGGAGACCCTATATCATCAAGGAAAGCAATTCAATAACCAGTTGGCCAGAGAAATTCCCTTCAAAAAGCCGGATTAAAGTATAGCTAACCATTTACTTCAGGATCATAATTTATCACAACTTTCTTCTTCTGCCAAAAAGAAAATATGTACATAAGATTTTGACTTCTTCGAAATTTATAAATATCCAAAAGTATGTTACTTACTGCAAATAAAGCGTCAAGTCCTTCCATCACTGGGATTTTGATCTCCTCCAGGTTGGCTGTAATACATTCAAAAGGTAATCATCTCACATGAGGACAAATAACTACAGCATTATCAATTACCGGAAGCAACCCAACATGGAAGAGACACAACAGGAGCGGCGTTTATGCAGTGTAGAGAGACTAGATACTAGCTCTTAGCCAGGTTAATTATTTCCTCTAATTTCCAGTTTGACATTGATAACAACAGACAACCCATTACCACTACTTCCCTGCACTAAAAAATCATAGCTTCGCACTCATCATAGATTTAATTTAGATGATTTTCATTTCTATATAAATAATTAAAAAAAATCAACCAAAAAGGCTTAGCATAAACAAACTATTCTTAAGGATCGCAAGTTCACAACCTTAGAATCATTCCAACATGTTAATTTAAATTTCAAGTAACAGTATGACCGAAAGTTCAAGGAGTCTCAAAGCAAGATACATATGGCTCCAAATATGCATTAAGCTACCCAAATGAACACTTGCCTTCATTGCTCAGAAGGTCGGGGGTCAATTCATGTCCAGATTGAGCCAATGAAACCAGCTGTCATTAGAGGAAAGAGCAGGATTACCACTATCATAAGCACATTCAATTTCATAAAAATCCATTAAAAAGACAAGAATTTAGATGAATGAAACCTGCATCGCAGAAACAAACTCCCTGAAACCCAAGTATCCCTGTCGCTTTGTATCTGCTAATGCCCAAACCTATACAGAGAATTCTCTCTTAGATCAAAGGATACAGAGTCCGAGTAAACAAAGAGAAAATTAACACAAGTGCAATGCTGATATAAAATAGTCCATTCAACAATACTTATAGAATACTAGTTTTACTAAACAACTATGAAGAAACATCTAACATATTGAGTCAATCAAATACAATCAGCTGATGCAATAAGCAATCAGTTATTTTGCTTGTTTCCAAAATGATTCAAAATCACTTCAATAAATTAGCCCACCAGGTTCAGAATAATAGCTAACTTAAATAATACTTATACTTTAATTTGTACCTAAGCTAAGTGTACCTACTCGATGTCACAACTCACAAAGTCACAACTGCACCTAAGCAATGTCAACAGCAAGTAAAACATGGTTGAAATACACTTTTTTCTCCCCAGACACATGCTACAAAGGTTCAATAAACAGAAATCAAGTGAATTAACATAAGATACAAACCCTAAACCCTAACTTATACTTCCAATTGTACCTAAGCACAAGGACCTCACAATGTCACAGCTCCCTAGTGTACCTTGGCAATGTCAAAAGCAGGTAAAACCTGGTTGAAATTCACTTTAACATGAAACGATGATACAAAAGTTAAAAAACGGAAATCAGGTGAATTACCGTAATGCGCAATTGCACAAAAGTCAAAACATAGCCACATTGAGAAAATGAGTGTGCAAAGAAATGGAAAACAAAACAAGGGAAATCAATCCAAATAAATTCGAAATCCACAATCTCCGGGAAGGGAAAGAGATCCAAATCCAGTTGCAAATTTGTAAATCTCATATCTCCTAGCTTATATTGAGGTTGCGGCGAAAATTAGGGATTCTACCACTTCAGCCCCGACTAACAACAACAGACGTACTCCTCCCAACTCGACCAAATTCACAGAATATCCATTACGATAAGAAAACCCTAAGAAACAGCACTAACCTGTTTGAGTTCAGCACGGGACAAATTCGATATAGCGAAGAATTTCGTAGCATCGTTACCGGTGACACGGCCGTCGCCATCTACAACAAGATCGGAAGAATTACGCAACGATTAAGTCATCAGCAAGTAAAACAAATTCAGATAAATTGACAAGGGAAGCAAAAATACAGCACCAGAGTCGGCGACGGCAAACCACTGTTGGTAGATCTTCTGCTGCTCTTTTGAGCAGGTGATCTGACCGCCTCCTATATCCATTGTTTCTCTGGACTGATGCCGCCGAAGGATTCGACGGAGACCTGCCGGAGCTGAGGTTTCTCCGGCGACGGAGTTCGGGGCGTTCGAAAGTGGAGAGGGGAGAGTAGACACCTCGCGGCGGTGGCTCGTTCTTCTAAAAGCAGTTTCCGCGCTTACAGGTAAAGCAAGATTAAACGGGAGATTGGGGATTTTTGATCGATCTCATTAAAAAAAAAAAAAAAAAAGACGGAACGACGTCGTTTCTATTGTAATAAATAGTCTAATACACCGGACTCCAAGTGGAAATGGAACGGAAAATGGAAATCCCCTTACATTTGAAATGGACGGAATTCAATTCAACGTGTACCAAAAAAAAAGTTCACAAATGACAAAATTGACAAAATGCGCATTCATTTTAAATTTTAAACTATTGGAAATTATATGTACGGTGTGTATAAAGGTTTTGACAAATTTGTTATGATAACTATGAGGTTTTATTAAAGTTTGTGTGATAATCAAAAGAGTTGTTTTAATATTAACAAATCGATATTTTGATTTTGAAAATCTATAAAAAAAAAAACTATTTATACATTATTTGGAAAATATTTATAATATTGTACATTAGTTTGAATCTTTTAAAAAAACAAAGTATTTATATACGTTTTTTCATACATAATCTAATCCCTTTTTTTAAAAAAAAAATCTTAGGTATTTAATTTTGATTTGCTCTTAATATTTACCTTACCTCTGCGGCTAAGGTGGAGCTTGTCTTTGTTTGGTGGCCAATTTGGTACATTCGAAATCAACATGTGTTTAGACAGATCCCAATCCCTCACCACATCATTAAAACTCACAAGGAGAATTGATGCAAAACATCTCTACTTGAGAGTAGTTAAGTTTAGAGGAGGACTCCCCCTCTTTCTCACTAAGTGTCAATCACCCAAGAAAGAAAAATAAGCATGGTAAGATTATGTGGCGTAAACCACCAAGGGGAACTCTTAAATTAAATTTTGATGGATCCACAATTGCAAACAATGACAGCTCTACAGGAGCAATAATCAGGGACTGGAAATGGCAACCAATACACATAAGCTATCAAAAACTTGGTAAACAAAGTCCCTTGAAAGCATAAGCTCTTGCACTAAAATTGGGAATCCAACATGTCATACAACTCTGTATCGACAAGATCCACATTGAAGGTGATTCCAGTATATTTATAAACCACTTACACAAAACATCTAAATGTCCTTGGGAAATCGAACTGATCATATCAGATGTTGAACTCTTATTATCGACTTTGAAAGAAGTTTATTTCTTTCATGTTCCCCGCATGACTTGCGGGCGGATCAAAGGTGGCGAGGGTTGCGGCAGACACCGCATGACTTGCGGCGGCCGCCGCCAGGGAGGGGTGTAAAGCTGCGGGCGCCTCCAGGGAATGGTTTAAGGCTGCGGGCGCAGCATTTGTACATGTGGCGGGCGCCGCATGCCCTGCTGCGAGCGCCGCACGTAGGTGACGGGAGGCGTTTTGGCGGGGTGATGGGAGGTGGATAGCGGGGTGATGGGCGGTGGTCATGGAGACGATCTGACGGGGTTGGAAGACACCGGAGACGCTGCGGGTGTGTGGTCTGGTGGTGGGGGTGGTGGTGGTGGTGGTGTTGGGGGAGAAGCAGGAGCACTGGGAGAGCTCTGGGGAAAAAGGAAGTGAGGGAATGGTGACTCGGACACAGGGGGTGTGGGAGACGCAAAGGGAAATCGCGACTCATCAAAGGTGACATGACGTGAGAGAATGATCTTGTGGGTCTTGATATCAAGGCAAATGTAACCGCGATGATCAGACGGATAGCCTAGGAAGACACATGGAGTGGAGCGCGGGTGAAGCTTGTGCGGGGCTGTGGAGGACTGGTTTGGGAAACACAAGCACCCGAAGGTGCGAAGGTGATCATACCTAGGCTCGGCGTAATAAAGTGTCTGAGCTGGCGAGCGATGGTGTAGGGTAGTGGAAGGGAGAATGTTGAGGAGATAACATGTGGTGGATAAGGCGTGAGGCCAATAGGGAAGGGGAATAGATGCGTGGAAGAGGAGAGAGCGCATCATGTTGGTAATGGTTCTGATGATTCTTTCTGTCTTTCCATTCTGCTGAGAAGTATAGGGGCAAGACAAGCGATAGGAGATCCTATTTGCAGCAAAGAAGGAGTGAAAGTCTTTGTTGTCAAATTCACGGCCATTGTCACATTGAAAACATTTGATGGACATGTGAAACTGTGTTTTGATGTAGGTATGGAATCTGGCAAAGACAGGAAACACTTGGGACTTGAAATGCAACGGGAAGACCCATAAGTAATGAGTGTAATCATCAAGAAACAAGAGGTAGTACTTGTGACCCTCCTTGCTAGGCACGGGAGAGGTCCAAATGTCGTTGTGAACGATATCAAAGGGAGCAAGGGTAGAGGTCAAAGACCGTTGGAACGGCAGTCTGGCATGTTTGCCTAGTTGGCAAGAAGAGCATAAACAAGAGCGTGGGTCTTTAGTATAGGTGACAAGGTTCTGGGAACAGAGGACATCTAGAACGGCAGCGCTGGGATGGCTCAGGCGTGCATGCCACAGGCTGGACGATGATGCCGAGAGGGCGACCAGACACAACTGACTGGACGCAGGAGGTGGTGTGACAGGGTAGAGCTCCCCGGTGCTGTTACATCTCATGCGAGTAAGTCCCATAGTAAGATCGTTCACAGAGAAACCATAGGGATCAAACGTAAGGGAAACGTTGTTGTCAGTAGTGAACCGACTGACAGAGATAAGATTTTTGACAATTTTTGGGGCAATAAGGACATTGTTGAGGTGTAGTGGGTGGGTTGGGGTCTGTAATTTGACGTGGCCAATTCCCGAAGTAGCAAGACGACTACCATTTTCGACGATAATAGAGTGGGCAGGGCTCTTAAAAGAAATAGATGAGAGGTTACCTGAGGAGTTCGTCACGTGGGAGGTGGCACCAATGTTCATGTACCAAGAAGAGTCTGAAGATGTCGGCTGCGTAGAGGAGAAGGCGTGATGCAGAGCTGGCGGAACATAGCCTGGGTCAGGCGATGTTAGAGAGGCCTGAGGACCGGCATGTCGAGGGGTAGGATATCTAGAGTATTCAGAGAAGGCGTGATGTTGGTGATCGTAGAGAGCCATGGTAAGAGATTTTTTTTATTGGCTTCTGAACTTAATAAAGAACAAACTTAGGGCCAGAAACGTAATTAGGAAAACACAAGGAACTGCGAGCGAGGGAGGGCTTTGGTTCCAAGTGCCGAGGTTGACCTTGGATTGAATTAAAGGCGGCAGTCGCGACTTGCAAATTGGATTCTTCAGTCGACTTCAAATTCCAATTGACAAGTTCGGTGGAAGCAAATGGCGAATTTGCTTAATTAATCACCCAGGGATATTTAATTGAACATTCACATGTAGATCGATCGCAATATACGAACGAACACGGTGGATCGGTGAAGCAGGTACACGATGGTGCGATGTTTTGTGAAGAGCGGAGCATTGAGAGAGAGATCGGCGGCGAGGGGACGACGCCGGCGGCGGAAGATGAGGGGTGGGGCGGGAGGATCAAATTAGGGTTCCGTGAGGAAGAAAAGGCTGTGATACCATGTAGGATTGTAGAATTGATGTAAAGTTCCCCCCTTCAGGGTTTCATTCATTGATATAACATATATATAGCTTACAAAGGTATTGAGCCTTAATGGGCTTTTAGCCCACTATACAATATTAAGACCTATATAATCTATCAGTAAAGGCTGAATATATTTTATATTATTTTATTATTACATACTACCTCCGTTCAAAAATATAAGTCCTTTTAGACATTTTAACGGAATTTAATTCCGCTTTTGAACTCCGAGTGTTAATAAATTATTTTAATTCCGATAACGATTTAAAAAAAATGATTAAATTGTCGAGTGTCTTAGTGAGCGGGATCAAAGTCGAGCATCGAGAATTCAAATTGGTATTGTAGGGACCATCCCTCAAATTTTATTCCTTTTCCTTTTTTATTATTTCTCTCTCACTCTCTCGTTCATAATTCTTTGAGAATGCCTTGCATTGTACAGCTATGCCAATTTTCATCCTCCTCCTCCCATCTTTCTTCCGTCGTGTATGTGCTCTGTCCAAATGAAGAGCTCTGCTCTTCTGCCTCTCTTTCTTTGTGGGCTGGGCCGGAACCGGGTAAAGTTTACGGGTTATATCGTTGCAAACCTGGTAGGGCTTGGATCCGGTTTTCCCTTCCAAATTGGGCTTCTTTTCCGGGTTCCCTTTTCTTTCTTTTTGGGCTCGCAGGTCTTGTGCTTCAATCCGGTTTGGGGGATTGGACTGCTGAGGATTATTCGATATGATATGTGAATTATATATAGGTTATATTATATATGATTTGTATTATTGTCGAAGTTATTATTATTATTACTATAATATCCTATTTTGAGGAAATGTATTTCTGAAATTATTATTATTATATATTATAAAATGGTTTAAAAGAGACATTATTTGGAATATGTATTTAGTGATGGTTTAATTTGTGATTTAAGGAAATCGGAAATGAATTATGACTTTTGATTTATAAATATGGTTGTGAAAATAAAATTATTGTGGTGACTAAATGCCAGACTTTTTTATATAATGATTTTGAACTAAAATGCCAGTATTATTTCTATAATATGATTTTGAGAGATTGATTTTAAGGTTTAAATGTTTAATGTCGTGGATTTGACTAAGTACGATTTTAAAAGAATTGTTGATTTTCTGAGTTGACTTAACTTGAGATTTAAGAGTTTGGAAAACTTTGGGAAAATGATTTACTTGATTTAACTTGGTGAATTTATCGTTGAATCCTGCTTGAGAATTTTGTGAATTTCAAATAAGACATGGAATGTTATATGATGATGCAAGATGAGATGATGGATGAGGTATTATATGTTGAGATGAGATGAACATGAAATGATATATGATGAGAAAAGACGGAATGATCTGAAATGGGATATGTGAAGTTATGTATGATAGTTAGGGGCGCCTTGTGTGATTTAGATAGACTTATGCATATTTGTATATATGTTAAGTGATTTGTGATCTGTTGGACATTGCTTGCTTTTGGTGTTGATTTCTTGGATTCTGCGCGCCTCTGGATAAGTATCCTACGGGACTTACTCAGCAACCTGGACCTCCTGCTTCATGTGTCATATAATGTGTAGATGTTACATATGCATAAAAGCATGCCATGTAGTATCATGTTTAGAACTTGCACTTATGAATGAGCATCCCTATTTATTATGTGTTTGAAAAGAGAACGATCGTTATATGTGAGTCCTAGAGTCTTTTGCTAGGGTCATAGGATAGCACAACATCATCGGGTTTGTCTTGAGTCGTTGTGTCATTACATGAGACGCTATGATAGCCAAACACCATCGGGCTTGAGCACGATGAGTATGATGATGATGATGATATGATGATTGATTGATGTGCACTTATATGATGATGGATATGCTATAGTGATGCAGGACCATCTTCTACACCTCCGGACACGCCTATCATCCTTAGGGATGGACCGATGACTCGAGCTCGTGCTAAGAAGCTTCAGCGAGACTTTTTCATGTTCGTGAGTCATGTTCTATTCTCAAGCGATGTACAACTTCCCGAGGCGCCATTAAAGACCTACATGTGTATAGGCCAAGACATAGCTGATCCACCTTAGTCTATGTCAGGGACGAGTTTACTAAGTGTTGAACACCCCTTCTATTGCTATTTTTAGTATTATTTTTACTTAAGATATTTTAGGAAACTTTTGAGGTTAATTTTAATTATTTCTTTTATTTATTATTTTGATTAGAAATCAACCTTTTTAGGTTATAAAGGGCTGGCACCTTCATTCTAGAACTCATGTCTCTTTTATGAAAGCTTTTCTCTTTTGTGTTGAAACACATTGATTGCAAAAGTCAATCGATTCGAAGCGTTGCTCATTGATTGCACCATTAGTATAGATCTCAACTTGGTTTGCCTTGAGTTTGTCAATCTCGCAAGGGTTTGGTAATCCCTGGTATCACGAGCCCTCTCCTTGTGCCTCCAAGTTGTTCGCTTGGTTGTGTAGGGTTGTAGAGGCGGGTTATATAGTCATTGGTGTTGGTTCCTACCTTCTACGGAGGCCTGGGGTCTTCATCTTGTTCTATATAGATCAACTCAGTCCACTATCGGTGATGCCGTGCAATTATCGATGACTCCCGGTGACATTGAGGACAACATGAAGGTTCCATTTGATGGTCCTGTCACTCGTGCAAGGGCCAAGAAGATTCAAACTGCAACTAAAGCCTTTCTTGTCCGTCACCATGGAACATTAGAGCAAGGTTTCAGGCCACCCTGGATCACTTGGCTCAAGGTTACACCGCCAACACAAGAAGTGAGCCTACGTCCACACACGGAGCTCATGAAGACTCGTCTGCACCCACCATGAGCAAACCTTACACGGCATTTTCCTAAACCACTCGAGATCACCATTGTCGAGTGGGCCAAAGGAGTTTGTCGAGTGTATGGGCCGCGTTTCTTGTGCTTGGGCCAATTATCTAGTTTACTTAATTATGTTATTAATTTATGCAAATTAGATAAATAAGGTGGAATTAATTATATCTATTCTAGATATCATTCTTGGCCACCAAGTTATTAAATATCTATCTTATTAGGATTTATTTATCTTAGATTTATTTCATTTATCTTTAGATAGAATAAATCTATCCAAACCCCTTTCCTTTGCAAGGAAGGATTGGTTAGATCTCTCATAAGTTTTCTATATATTCATGTTATGCAACTTTGAATTAAGAAGATTGAAATAGAATTGAGAACCCCTTTATGGATTAAAGGGTTCTTGGTTATCAATCCCAAAACACTTTCCACACTCTTGTTCTTGAGATCTTTCAGCAACACAGTCACCCTCACCCTCGCTGTTTTCATCGACATCGAGCAGCCCAGTCCACACACCCTCTCGGAGCCGCCATCGAAATCGAGGAAGGCCAGGCTTGGCGTCGCTCACACCCGGCTTCGCTCCCAGCGAGCGCGGCGCGCCCAGCATCGCCAGCGCCTCGCTCCCGCGTCTTCGATCTCGACTTCGCTCGCCAGCACTCCCGCGCCCAGCGAGTGCTCCTGTCTTCGCGCACCCGGAATCCCGCGCACACCCTGAGGACAGAAGCCTGTGTGCCCAGTGACCTCCGCGCGATCAGTCCCTCGCTTCTCTCTCTCGCTGTCCTTTGTTTCTGTCGCTAAAACTGAGTCTTGATTTGCTGGAAATTTTACTAAGTGTGGAAACTGTCGCTATTTCAGAAATTTAATTACTTGTTTAATTTGTTTCAATCAGGATATATCAAAGAGCATTGCAAGATCTTAGCAAATATACGACGTGGTTCTTGATCTTGAGCCCATAGGCGAAGGATCGGGTATCCCAAACGTATCACCTTCTCTGTCAACCGGGTCTGTCAGTATATGCATTCTCCGACTCCAGCTCACTCACAATCAGTCAAGCGTATGTATACTCCGGTACCTTAATGGGAGTCTCCACACGAGTCTGCATTTTCAGCCAAGCGCGGTTCCTTCTCTCTTTTCCTATTCCGACGCTGGTTGGGTCTCCGACCCCGATGATTCTTGCTCTCAATATGGATTTGCTATATTTCATGGTTGCAATCTCATCAGTTGGACATCTCAGAAGCAAAAGGTCGTGGCCAGATCGAGTACCGAGGCTGAGTATCGAGCCCTTGCCTACACCTTCGCTGAATTGATTTGGATCGGATAGTTGCTCAGGGATCTGGAGATTCGTCCTCAGCCTTCGCCCACCATCATTTGTGATAATATTAGTGCTTCCTTCATGTGCAAGAACCCCGTCATCAGCACCAGGTCGAAGCATATAAATCTTGATTTTCACTTCATCAGGGAGCAGGTTGAATCTGGTGATCTTCACATCAAATATGTTTCTACGAAGGATCAGATGGCATATATCTTCACCAAACCATTGACAAAGGATCGTATAGCATGGCTTCGAACCAAGCTCCAAGTTCGTCCCGCTCTTGGTCTTGCCTTGGGGTAATAAGATTAGTTAGCACATGTTCCTATTTAGTTGTTATGTGGGATCTCAATCCCTTAATTATCTCACCCTCTCTCCAACTCTTCTGTATGTATGTTAGTACTGCCCTCTATTCTCTCAACTATCTCAACCTCATGTAGAAACACATCAGCGGATATTCAAAATTCAATTCCTCTGTTCTATCACAACTACCAACTTCAAAAATACTTACATTAGAAATTTAAAATGTAACTCAAATTTATAAATAAATACCCGTATCTATGACATGAGACTCACACTACTTTATCATATGACTTTTACAAAATCTTGTGCTTACCACAAAGAATTCTTCAAAATTTTGTGTACTATACAAAATTTGCAAAAATTAGTGGTCAACGGAAGAAATTTCCAGAAACTACTTATAACTATTAATGTAAAAATGGTTTATGAATGACTAATAATAAGCAACTAAAGTACTTATCGGGGTAGTACCCGACGGTCCCCGAATCGATTCTCAATCTCTTCAATGACTGTAGAAGACTTGTGTGACCGGTCTCAGCACACCTGAATATGGCTGCTCTATATTTACCAAAATAAACGAAGACAAACCAATTAATAGTACAACAACAAACCGGAGTTCGGAAAATGTCAAGCCTCATAAAAAACGTGGTTTGAAAAATGTCATACATCATAGAACGCAGTTCAAAAAATGACATAGACAACATATCTAGTAACCGAAGAAGTCAACATATCTAGTTCACAAAATGACACATGAAAATGAAAAGTGCTAATAGCATAGTGGACGGCCACCATCTCGACGGCGGTAGGCTCTGTATCGTGCAATCCTCGCCGCAAACTGCTCGTCCCACCTGTTGACTGTGGGATCATGATGCTGCGTTTAGGTAGTGTATACCGGCGGCAGAGGTGATCCAGACAATAACCAAATCTGCGGATAACATGTGAATATTGACATTAGAAGTGAACAACGAAACTTTAAAAAACGAATAACTATGAAATACGAAACGTACCGGTACAAAGGGGTTGTTGTTGCCGACTAAAGCTTTCGCATCTAACTCTTCGTAGGACGGTACTGACGGGCCCCTAGTTGGGTGAAAGTGTTGGTTGAGAAGTGTTATGGGTTGATGATCTTGATTGTTGATGAGTTTGGTAGATGTGCTGATTTTGAAGGGAGTTGTTTGGTTGAGTTGAGTTGGAAGTTTAGGAGTCTTGATTCTCGAATTTTTAGCACCACTTTTGCCTAAATAATTCCACACCTTTTATTTCTTACCAAGCCACATTACAACCCGACCGAATTAAGTCTTCTTTGAAGTCTTTCATTGAGCCATAAGTCCTCTTGATGGTTTTGATTTACTTTGACATCTCCGGTGGAGAGATTGATGATATAAATAACAATGTCTATGTAGCTTTTTGCATTAAGGATTGAGTTGAGAGATGTTATTCAAAGCTTAAACACATTGAGAGTTGAGTGAAACACATATATCCTTGTGAGGTTGGATTTCGATTGCTTTTGCTTAGAGTTGCTTATATATGTGTGATGACGTTTGATTGGTTGATTCTTTTAGACCACTTGCGCTTATGATGTTGCTTTTTGCCGAAGACGAAGACTTGAAGGATGTGTTGTAGGTAGTGGTCATAGTTTTGTTATTGCTTGAGGACAAGCAAGTCTAAGTATGTGGTGTTTTGATGTCCGCATTTTTAGTCATATTTTGCATCATATTTTCATTCCATTTGATTCATTTTATTAGCTTTTGTATTGGGAAAGTGTGTCGTTTGTGCTAGTTTTCGTATTTTTTGAGATATGGATGTCTACACAAGCTTTGGTGGCGTTTTGTAGGTTTTGAAGCTAAAAAGAGGCAATTTTAGAGCTTAAGGAAGAGTGAAGAAGGATGGAAAAAGGACACAAAAAGACTGCAAACGAACAAGTAAAGATGGAGAAGAAGTGTGCAAAAGAGCCTCGGCGTCGACCCTTTCCCCCTCGATGCCGACCCCAAGAGAATTACAGTGCTACTGCATTTGAACAGACCCCAAAACTGCATTCGAATAGACCCTCGACGCCGATACCTTGACCCTCGGCGCCGAGCCCCTGCGCACCAGCAGAGAAATTTCTGCGGGCTGATTTAATTACTTAATGTGCTTTTTAACTAGGTCTTTCATCTAAAATCTTTGGAGATCTTTTAGTTAGATATATTTAAGATATTCTACCATTATTTAGATAAACTTAGATAGAATATATTATTTTTCTAGGGTAAAAATCTCTTTCCTTGGAGATTAAGTCTTATTTTAATCTTTAAATAAATCCAATTAGAGGCTAATTAGAATATCAATCATCACACGTTGAACATATAGCAGGAGGAGCGTGAGTTTTGGAGTTTTTGATTAAAGGTTTGAACGTTATTTTAAGGTTAGATTTAATTGCAATTCCATATTATGTTCTCTTTCAATTTCAGCATGTTTTCCTTTGCAATGAGTGAATAGTTCCCCATTCTTCTAGGGTTGGGGTGAACCCAAAAATGTGCATGTTTGTGAATGAATGAATCTATGTTTATTTGATGTTTTTATCTTATTCTATCCATGTGCTTAACCTCTTGATGAAAGTTTAAGGGAATTCATTGTTGCAATTGAATTGAAAGAGGAGATTGTTAACATTGATAGTAATTAGAGATCTTTGATGAAAGTAAAAGGGTTCTAATTAAGGAAAGGTAGAAACAAATAGGTTTTATGTGATCACCTCTATTATCTATTTGTTGAGTATGCGAAAGCTATCTCTTTAAGATAAAAGCATGATTTCTCATTTGATTCATTGATTTATACATGTGTTTTTCGTTGTGGTAAGCCCTAATCTTGGAAGTTCTTTCCCATATATTACATTTGTGTTATTTACTTGCTACTTGAGCCGATTTGAGTGAATTTGCCACCAATTACAACCGCCACTCTTGCCCTTATTTCCCCTGTTTTCGACCATAAAAACAATTAGGATAGAACCGCTGACATACTCCATTGGATCGACCTTGATTTCCACTATACTATAGGGGGATTCAATCATAAATTTATTTGATTGGAGTGAGCATAGACATCGATATCCCCTCATGCACAACACTCTTGCAGGGAGTGTATTCGACGTACTTCTCACATGCGAGCAACACACTGCCACGCCTTGCAGGAGTGCTCCCCCAGACCGGTTGATTGTCAGAACCATATTTAGCGGTAAGGCGATTCCTCGACAATGTTGTAATAAGTCCTCGCGATTTGTCCACGTTTGCGCTGTGGCGAAATCGGTCTTGTAATAATGGAACACCCACTGGGTTCCACATCGTCACACTCGTCCAACATCGGATTAGCCTGCTCCTCTAATGGTTGATGTGGAAATGTCATACATGTATTTAGATTACGTACACTACCTACGTTACCCTACCTATATTACATTATCTTTGCAGGTCAGACTACGTTACACTACCTACAACGGTACCTATATTACGGTTTCCACTCGGGCAGATTCTAAACCTATGTGATGACGTCCTTACTAGTACGATAATATAACTACACGTATACGGTAAAGATGAAGTACGTACCGGAAGAGGAGCGTGTGGAGAGTCGTCAGCCATTGGAGTGGGTGGCTGCGCTTCTCCCACCGATGGAGTGCTGCACCGCGCTTTGTCCGACCTTGAAGTCGCTCGATTAGCTTCGTCGTTTTCCATAGGAGGAGGAAATTGTGGATGGCCAAACAAACGAGATTCGAAGGGTTTTTATACAGGTCCACCACACCTAGTGACGGTGGCCTCAGTTGCCCGTTGCACCGACCCCTTTTTAATTTAAATGAGTTAGGGACTATCCATCCCACCGCATGTGTGTATACAACGGACCTACTGTGTATACAAATGGTGGGTCCACCATATGTATCTGCAGTGGGTTTCGTCTATAAATAGACGTCCCCCGACCCCCATTGTTGACGACACAATTATACGAGTTACTACACGAGATACGTGTCGAGGTCTTACGCTAGTACGTTATAGGTCGAATTGAAGTGTAAGGCCTTTGGCACGTGGCTTGAGTCGTAGTTCGTACGAGCCCTTTTTGCGGATAAAATGTGATAACAGAGGCAACATGCCACATCCAATGATTTGTGTCTTCGGATTGAAATCATTAGGCGTTGGCATGTTGCTCGAGTTATACCGCTGTGAAATAGGCAACAAATTACGAAATAACCAAAGGAAGGGGCAGTCCATCATACTGCCCCTTCCTTTGGCATATTCTGGATCCACCGCATACACATGCGGTGTAGTTGCCTATTTATACTCGGCCCCCGGTCCTCATTTTCATGGTGGATGTACGAGCTATTGCACAAGAAGCGTGTCAAGGTCTCATCAGTGGTTGTTCCTTTTTAAGCGTGGGGCCTTTGACAAGTTGCTTGAGTAGTCGTTCATGTTCCCATTCTTTGTAGAATAAGTGGTGATAACTCCGGAAATATGTCATGCCCTATGATTTTTTTTTTCGGATGGAAATCATAGGACGTTGACATCTTGCCCGGGTTATATCGCAAAACAACAAAGAAGATTATCGACGACAAAGCGTTGATAACGCTGGCAACTTGCCACGTTTAGAGATTTTCGTCTTCGGATAGGAATCCCGGGGCGCTGGCAAGTTGCCGGAGTTATCACATGCAAAAATAAAATAAAAATAAAAACAAAAAATCCTAAAGAATGGGGCAGCCCATTGCGTGTGTATGCGGTAGTCCCACCGCATGTGTTTGCGGTGAACCCACATATGGAACTCCAACTACCCCCAAACCCCTATTAATACCTCCGCTTTCATTTTTGGGATCGTGTCAACAAAAAAAATGTGGACATTACAAACCTACCACCGATCATCAGGGGATCTCGATTACAAGGTTACCTTGATTCATCATAACGAGCCCAGGTGGCCGGATGAATATGCACCTGTCGCCATCCCTCATACACGGAGGGACATTCGTGCATTATTCTTTGGTTCAAGTGTGAATCGGACACTATGGTAGCTTCGCCCATTGAGTTCGCTTGTTCTCATTGTTACGACGAAAGAGGAGTCCCCGAGTCGTATTACATAATGCCCGAGGCGGAGATCGTCCAACGCCCGCTAACGTATTTCCATCACGATTTCATAACCGTAAACTCTCTCGAGATTAGTCAGCATGTAACCGAGAAGCTACGAGTGTTCAACGAAAACGAAAGACGCGCGACTTTCAACATGATGAGGATTGAATTTTCGCTTAAGGAGACGACTTCGTCTGTTGTTAATTGTTAGATGTATTGCGAGTAATGTAGTTAGTTGTAGTGGCGTTAGTTTTAGAATTGATTGTATGAAACGTCAATTGACAATTTGGTTGGTCTTTAATGATTGTGGAGACGTAAGAATAGATAAATGAAATTTCACCACGTTAATTTTGAAATTGATAAATGAAATCTCATTTTCAAGTTCTTAGGTTACAGGGTTTAATACAACTAAGATAACTACGGTGGAGGTAAATATGCTACTGAATAACTACCAACCGACTTCTCTACAATGCACGAGTAAATATGGATCCCCAGTCGGTTGAATGCGTACTTCTTCAATTTCTCGTTTGGCAGACGCATTGCTCTATCCACAACGTACCTTGCAATTCGTAACGCGCAGGTCATCCTGACATCGGTGAAGAAGTCGCTCATTAAGCATTTGATCGCCTCAACCGCCTAACGATAGTATGACTCAGGGTCCTCCACGTACGATAGTTCTCCTTTTATGCATTTGCGTTCCACCGGTTATGAGAATGCGAACATCTCGCCTTGAAAGCCTTTAAAGCATATGACATGAAAAAGACAACATGAAAATGTTGAACACCACCTCTTATGCCTGCAGTTGCACAAATAATCCTAATACGGTTGAGAAAATTTGTCAACCAAAATTTTGAACCGTACTTCATAACTTGTCTCTCCTTCAAACTCCTCTATCTTAACCATTTTTTTTGTCGCCTCGCCCAAACCGTAGTACAAGCAGGTCAAGATCCCTGTCGCTAGAGATAACTATGCAATCTGCGCGGCGTCCATAAAGCGCAGAATCACCTCAGGGCCCACTCTACTGTTCGACTTGTCAATGAACAGCGTCGCATACGCAATGATCCCTATCGCAATAGCCACGATGCACTTCATATCATGCTCGAGAGGGGCGCCATCCTTCACCCTCTTCCGCATCGATGCTATATTCTCAAGGAGCAACACTCGGACCTCCATGACCGTCAGCGCTCCTCCGCTCCTGCGCGTTGAGGCCGTACATCTCCGAAACCCAAGCCTTCCCGGAGATTGAATCCTCCACGTGCGTACATTCCTCCCAGTCCATCCCATACCCAAGTATGAAAAAGACATCGTGTAGGGTAACAATGATCTCTCCCCATGCAAAGTGGAAGTTCGTCTCCGGATGCTAGTGCTCAATGAATGCATTGATGAGACTGTGATCCACAAACTCTCACTGGAAGTCTTGCAGCTCCTAAAGATCGTTGTCCCGCACTGTAGGAAACCATGTATGCTATCCGTCTACCTCCAGCAACGCCTCCACATGCCCCATCCACTATCCCTGTCTCTACATACGCAGCACCCTCCTCGAGGCGACCTCCTTTCGTCTCCATATGGCCCGTGCAATGTGTGTCGGGTAATCTCTCAGCAGTGACAAGGTAGAAGGCTCCCTTGGACATTCGGGGCCATCTGCTCCAGAGCCGCTCGCCTGATCATCCCACTCAGCATGCCTTGAACTGCTAGCCTCATCCTGCTAGCGTCACTTCCTCTCCGCACCATGCATCGGGGCAGGTGCTGCCAGGTCTCCTCCCATCTCTTGATGATGGGCACCACCATGCTCCACCAAAGGATCGTGAAGGTTAGGCAATCGCGCATCACCCACCGCATGGGTATGCGGTGGGCTGTGGATAGTTTTGAACCATTTTGAACTTGCGTTTCGGGTAATTCAAAACCCACCGCATGTATAAGCGGTGGGTTTCACTGCATGGATACAAGATGATGCAGATCAAGATGGCCTTCTGTGTGTCAAACAATGATCTTGATTCAGGCGAGCTCTCAATATCGATTCGGGGGCTATTGACGGCAAAGAGTGTCGTCCTCAAGAGGAAAAAGAAGGCGCCACCATGGATTGAAAAAAAGATATATTATTATTATTATTATTAATATTAATATTAATATTATTATTATTATTATTATTATTATTATTATTATTATTATTATTATTATTATTATTATTATTATTATTATTATTACCAGTTTAGGTTATTTCCATATTTAGTAACTCCTATGTTAGTTGGAGTTATTTATGAAATATCTTATTTTTAGTAATACTTAGTTAGGTGAATAAAGGTGGAAAAGGAAAGTCTATCCCTTTAGATATTTTCCTTGGCCACTAAGTAGGAATACTTATCTAGGATTATTATTCGGCGCGGATATCTACACCGCTAATTTTTACTATTTCCACCGCTAATCAACGCATACCTATGCGGTGAATTTAATGATAGTCAACGCACCCACCTCATAGGTATGCGGTGACCCACCGCATGTATATGCGGTGGGTCGACCCGTATAGACACCCACCGCATCGTAATGTGGTGGGTATGCCCGTTCCGTTTCAACCCCACCACATAGGTATGCGGTGGGTTTCAGATAACCTGAATTTTGGGTAACAGTTTGGAGGACCGGACCGGACCGGTCGAGACCCGAGCCTCACCGCATAGGTATGCGATGGGTTCCGACTACAGTGGAATTGACAGGTAATAAAGGTGCATAATCGGAAAAAGCGCATATGTTGAGTTTAGAAGAAAGATAATGTAGCCGGACAACACACATCTTCGATGCAACACATGGATGCATAATGGCCAAACAATCGGAAATGGCATAAGAATAGTTAAAAACGAAAGTGCGATAAATGTCTTAGATGACAAAAAGCGTCGGTCGAAAAATGTCATAGAACATAGTTTGTGAAATGGCATAGACAAAGATACAAACCCAATTGAACATATGGAGTTCGAAAAATGACACCAGAAAGTGGAAAGTGCTAATAGGATAGGGGACGACCACCATCACGACGACGGTAAGCTCTATATCGTGCAATCCTCGCTGCAAACTGCTCTTTCCAACCGTTGACCGTGCGATCGTGATGTCGTGTCCATGTAACGTAGACTAGAGGTAGAGGTGAACCAGGCAACAACCAAATATGTGAATAGAAGGTGAATATTGACATTAGAAAAGAGAAACAAAACATTAACAAATTAATGAATATGAAATACGAAACGTATCAGAACGAAGTGGTTGTTGTTGCCAACTAAAGCTATTCCATCTAGCTCCTCATAGGCCGGTACTGATGAGCCACCTGTGGCGTACAGAGGTAGGCACAACATAGGCATCATTTGTGACAAAATCACCAAAGGACGCTGGTGAAGCGTGGCAAAAACCTCGCCCATGATCGGAATCTCCATGGCACGTGCCGAAATAGTTGACCCTCATGATGAGCTCATCTAAGGCAGGATAGTAATGGTATCGATTTGAATGCAGCTGCAACTCAACGGCCAGCTCTCGTTGAACTCGAGGCCATGCGTCTTGTCCCAAGTTCAAAAGACAAGCAAAAGATATATACCCATAGTGACCATCACCTGCAACATTTGTGACGGCTCGTACGAAAGTAATCATGAATTCGTCGATGTTGCCACTGCCCCAATTGAAATCTACGTGAGGTAGATTCGGTGGTGGAAGCGTCGTAGGTGCTGGCGTAGGAATGTCACCTACAATATCCGGAGCTGGCTCCGACGTTGATCGACCTCGGCCATGTCCCCTCCCACGACCCCGTCCTCGACCTCGTCCTCTGCCTACTCCTCGGCCTCTAGGAGGGTTGTCGATGGCAATGGCGTTGGACCCAATGACCTCCTCATTGCCTTCCACGTCATCTACTTTGTTTGATGACGGTTGACCCCGACCTCGACCTCGACCTCGTGCTGATCCACTGCTCCCCTCTATATCTGCTTGACGTTGGACCCGAGCACGCTCACGTTCCCAAGGTAGAGGGTTCGTCTGACAGGGGCGGCGAGTCCTCGGTCTCTCGGGCGGTCTACGGTCCTCCGAGTCAGGGGCAGTCAACGATGTATGAGAGGGACGATCCCCGTCGTTGAATGCCGATGGGATTCTCCAATGAGTATCCTCGTCCATAGCTCCACTCTGGAACAAATTGATCATGCGCGACATGTCCACATCAGCTCTGCTGAGGGGAGTGTTATCCTGGACGTTGTCAACATGCGGCCTCTTGCAATCCAATTGCTTCCAAAAAATGTGAATCTGGGATGGTCTGATGGGTATCTGCGTGTCTCGACAAGCTTGCATCTCATGTGTACATGGGACCGTAGACGTCCCTCTAGTATCTATCTCTGCATGGTTGCGAAGGTGGCTCGACTTCCATCTTTGTGTAGATTTCGAACAACAGGTAGAAACATTCCTTCGACACAATATTCCGAATTCGATCGAAGATCCATAGGCCGTGGGAGTCTGTAGGCCAGGTGTTGTTCACTCTCCCCATTGTATTCACCTCACTTATTTGATCCGCCATCATCAGGTCGATTGTGTTGATCACGTGAGTGAAATCACCGACCGCAGAGTTTAAGGTCTTTTTCAACACATTATGAGCAGACTCCACCCTACAAGAGAAATGAGACTTACATTTGAAGATCGTTATATGTAACCAAATTACGTGTATAATGAATTTTGTAAGGAAAAAAGAGGTGCACCTGTTCGTCGTGGTCGTACCAAAATGCTGGATTGCGTCGGTCCATGCACGAACTATATTTTTTGAGTTATCTCGTAACCACGTCGCCTCCAAATACGGCATAAGCCCTTTGATATGCCCCCACTCTGCATGCATACCTCTCCTTCTAGCGGCGAAAGTTTCTCATTCGGTTGACCTAGAGTGTGTCCAAGGAGTGACTTACGAGGATGTTCGCATGACCAGGGCGTACTCGTATAGGGATAACCCTACCGCATACTATGTTTACGTGATAGAGGCAATTACAGAGCTTGTTAGCGACTTCTTCTCCAATTTGGGATTGGCCAGTGCATTGCAGGTGGCAAGAGACGCAGTGGAAAAAGTTGTGCAGCGTGCAAACACCAAACTTACAAAGTACTCATTCCACCGAATAGAGATTCACAGCCGAGCAATGTAGAGGAGTCGGTTGGTAGTTGTTATGTACCATATGTACAATGTTGTCGGTTGGTAGTTGTTATGTATCATTTATGGTTAATTTATCAGGTGCCGATTGTTATGTATCATTTATGTGGTTAATTTATCAGGTGCCGATTTAAACCAACAATCATAATTTTCATGTACATCATTTGTAATACATATTTGATGATATACGCCTATCAACCGCCTACAGATAATTGTTCATACACCAGAGCTTCATGCTCTACTGACCATCTAATGGGTCATACCTATGAAGTACAGGCTCAGGGTCATACCTATAAAGTACAGGCTCTACGGAACAACTACCTACCGACTCCTCGAGAAGACGCAGGTTAATGTGGATCTCAAGCCGGTTGAATGCGGACTTCTTCACTTTCTCGTTCACTGGACTGATTGCGTTGTCGACAGTGAACCTTGCAATTCGAAGTGCGCAGCTTAGCCTAACATTGCTGAATACGTCACTGATTGCGCATTTGATTGTCTCAACTGCCTCGCGGTAGTATGACTCAGGGTCCTCAATGTGTAATTGGTGACCTTCCACACATGCCAATTCAACCGGCTCCGAGAATGCGTAGGTATTGCCTTCAACACTTTTATATCATACCACGTGACAAAGGCAGCAGGGAAATGACTGACACCACCTCTTGTGCTGGCAATTGCACAAATATTCCTCGTATGGACGCGAATACTTTTCAACTATAATTTTGAAGGACACACCCCTATCTGTCTCACCTTCAAACTCATCTACTCTCACCATTTGCTTCGATTGTTGTGATTCGTAGTCTTGTAACGCAAGAAACCGTATGAGGTGGTTGTCCCATTTTATAGCCAAGGGGTTGGGTATGAAGGACACACTGCATGGGTATGCGGTGTGTGAAGGAGGAGCTGAACAGTGGGGCCTCCATGGTTCCAAACGCTCTCCCGCTCGTGCTGAGTCAAGCCATACAAGTCCCCAATTGTCTCCCTCCCGGCGGCCACGTCATCCACATGAATACACTGCTCTCCGTCCAAACCAAGCCCAAGTATGAAGAACAAATCGTGCAGTGTGATAGTGATCTCTCCCCATGCAAAGTGGAAACTGTTCGTCTCGGGGTGCGAGTGCTCAACAAATGCACTGATCAGACTGTGATCCATATTATCCCACTCAAAATCTCTCAGCTCCTAGAGGCCAGTGTCACGCACTGCGGGAAACCAGGACTCCCGTCCATCCACCTCCAACAACGCCTCTACCCGGCCCAACAACTGTCCCCGTCTCTGCACACACACAACCCTCCGCAAGGCTACCTCCTCCCGTCTCCAGACAGCCTGTGCAATGTGGGCCTCGTAATCTCTCATAAGTGAAACGGTAAGTGGCCCCCCTGGCCATTCGGGCTGAACTGCCCGAACTACCCCAGAGCTGCTAGGCTCGCCATGCTGCCTATCACCTCCTGCACTACTTCCCTCGCCATGCTGCCTATCACCACCTGCACTACTTTTCTCGCCACGCTATCTCCGCCTCCGCTGCACTACACGGACGGGGGCATGTGCCACCTGATCTCCTCCCCTGTCCTGACCAACATCGTCAGATGTCATCCACATCGGATCATGCGTCGGGCTGAGAGGAATCGTCGACGCATGCATCGGAGGTGCATCTGGCTCAGTATGTCGGGCCGAATCACTCGTCTGTCCTCGTACATCCCTTTCCTGACTCCCAGCAATCGGCTCAGCCTCCGAGTTCCTAGGTGTCTCCGATGGCGCCGCATGCTGACTCCCAGTAATCGGCTCAGTCTCCGAGCTCCTATGTGTCGACGGTGGCGCCGCATTCTGACTCCCAGGCGTCCTCCCTCCACCCGTAGACACTAACGGTGTGAATGACGCAAAATCTATCTGCCCAACGACCCATGACTCCCAGTCGCCCGCTCGAGCATGACTCGTCCTAACACACACATCTCCGAGAAGAGGTGTCGAGTCGTCATACGAGTTCAATTGGTCGCTCTCAAACGCAGTCCCAAAGTACGCCTGATAACCGTCTTGCTGAGTCTGAAACTGCTCATCCACTCGCTCAGCTCCAGCCGGCTGTGCTCGGTCCCCCCGTAGTTACTCCTGAATCATCTCATAACCCTCCCATGGTCTATACTCTTCGGTCGACTGCACCACTGGGTTATCCATGTGCTCAGACATCAACCCCAGCTCAATCTGCACCAGACTCTGATATGTCTCTATAGACGACTGTGACGTATGCCCTAAACCATCACTGTGGTCAACACGTGACTGAGACGATGGCTCAACCCCAGTATCAGCTCCCTCACTATCCCTCTCCGGAGGATCAACTACATCCTCCAACGTCTGGCTCTCTCTGGCGTCAGCCCTAGTATCATCACCTACCGCGTCACTATCCATCTCCATAGGATCCGGTACATCCTCCAACGTATGTCTCTCCCTAGCGTCAGCCCTCCTAGCAGATTGCAAAACCACCCTCTCTCCTAACCCCCTCGATAACGTGGACTGCGTAAAATAAAATATATTTGTCAAAATCCTATTGCTCAAATACGATACTATATCGTATGACTTACTAAATGCTGCAAGATTTCCCTACGGTTTATTAATGATTTCAACTTAATACTATCGTTTCCTAAGAAAACAGAAATATACTTATTCGATTTCAATTTCCCTACACCTAGTAATGATTTTAACATACCTTAGGCTGAGGCTGTGTCTGAGGCTGTGGGTGTTGCTCAAGCTGTGGGTGTTGCTCGGGCTGTGGTGGGGCGTCTGTCGTCCTCCTCCTCTGAATAGTCAGTTCGGGCTACATTATATATAACAATTATACGTTAACACTATCTCATTCTGCTTAAAAAATAATGCAATTCGATTTTTATATAGGTTCAATATTACCTGTAACGGATGTCTCCGAAAAGGACCGACACCATGAGACACATCTTTTCCACGATTGTCTTTCACTATCTCAAGACTCGGGTACAAAGTGGGGGTAGAAAGAGGGACGGGAGAATCGACGGAACCAAAAGTCGGGCTCGGAAAGCAAGGAATCGGAGAAGAGTCGGAAAGGTTGTCGAAGAATGGGGGCCTGCACGCCTATTTATAATGGGCACCCACCGCAGTAACAACCCACCGCATCCCTATGCGGTGGGTTTTTTACCGTTACCACAACGGTAGAAAACCCACCGCATGTTGGGTAACGGTAAAAAAACTCACCGCATGTCCATGCGGTGAGTTATGTATCAATCATTTGAAATTTAAAAAACCCACCGCATGCCCATGCGGTGGGTTTCGGATATCTTCGAAATAATCGGATTACGGCCTTATGGACTCCGTTGTACCCTAACCCACCGCATATACATGCGGTGGGTCGCCATACGGTAAACGCACCCACCGCATCCCTATGCGGTGGGTTAGTGGAAAATGTGATTAAGCCACCGCATGCTTATGCGGTGGCTTTGCGGTGTAAATAGTAAAAATTAGCGGTGAACTTATCATCACCCATTATTATTAGGATTTAATATTTATTTATCTAAGCCAAAACTCTATCTTTTGCAAAGATAGAATTGGTATGTTTTTCTATTTAAACTCTTGAATTTCTTTGAATTAGAATTAGATGGGAAAATTATATTGAGAAAACCTTTTTGGCTAAAAAGGTTCTTCAATCCCTTCCATCCAAAAGCTTTTGCCTTTCGACATTCATATTGTTGTTCAACCAATCATCTAATACCAATCCCTAAATTCAAACACAATCCCAAACCAAAGACAAAGGAGAAACCCATCCTGAGAAACCGTCGCTGAGTTTGTCAGAACCGTCGCCAGCGTCTGGGCCGCCCCGCGACTTCCTTGGCCGCGACCATCCCAGCGACCGTCGTAGCTGCTTTGCTTCCATCGCTGTCTCATATACTGGGTTTTGTTGCTTTGTTGTTTATTCTTGTTTTCCGCCGCAATAAATTAAAAACCTTTGATTGTAAACATCGAGAATAGCATGGATAATTGCAAGATCGGGACAAATATAAGTTGCTGTTCTTGATCTTGAGCCCACATGCGAAGGATCGGGGATTCCAAACGTATCAAGTGGTATCAGAGCCGTAGGTTTCGCAAGTTCTTGTCTTTTTCTTGTTGTTATTAACGATTTGATTCAATGGTTATCGCTATCTGAGGGGGCGATTGAGATGATGATCCCGATCCATGGGTTGCATAATAACGACGCCGTCGAGAGTTGCATAGATGAGCTTTGCAACAATAACAACAAGCCATCGAGCAAAAACGAGAGGCTCAAAGGCGTCACCTTTGGCTTCAACGGCAAGCGAAAATCGAAGATAAGAGGTGTTGACAACAACGTCAGATTTGGCTTCTCCAACAAAGAGAGGCTGAGGAGGCACGACGACGAGACGAGGAGGAACGACGATGAGAGAAAGAGGCACAACGTTGTTGTCTATGATTTATGCCATGTTTTTATACTTATTTCAGCTGCTTATTTCATCATTTCATGCATTTTAGGATGGGAATATAGCGAATTTGTGTAGTTCATGTTTATTTATAAGAAATAGAGGTCTACACGAGTTTCTGTTTAATATTGCAGAATTTCCATATATGCTCATTTTCATACTTGTGGGCATACCTTTACCCAATTGCATCACAAAAGCCATATTATGAGCCTCATTTTGCGTATATATCATTATTGTTCCACATATGCCTTATATTGCCCATTTTTTTTTTACCTTATACCCTATCCGGGAACTATGTGAAAATGGAAATCATTTTATGGAGACATTATATGGTTTGTTGTGTTGTTATGTCATTATTGGAGTTTGGCAACAAAATTGATGTTTATGGAAAATTTAATGAGAGAGAAAAAATCCGGTCACCTCAGGAGATAAAGGTAGATCGACCATGCTTACTGAGATAATAGTTCAGTGAGATGGGACACACAGGTGATGAGTCCAAAGCACTAAGTATCCAGGGCCATTCATGACACCCATGTTTGCGACTCGCGAGAAGGCAGTGCTGAGGTTAGAGAGATAAAAACATTATTATTGACAAAAGCATTATGAAAGGTGAGAAATCTTATGAAGAAGGGATGTGGTTAAAAAAGTTTGGAAATAATGCATTTCCCCGGATTTAACACCACATGGCAAAAAATTGTCTACCTTTAGCCTTTTACCTATCTACTCCTTTTTGAGCTTAAATAAAATCCTCTTGATTATTGTCGCTTTTTCACAAAAAATTGTTTTGTATAAACCTCCTTTTGTGTACAGAAATTGCTTTTCATTCACATGCACAGATTTGTAGGCACCAAGTATCTTTTCAAGGATGGCAATTGAGTATTGGGTAATATAACAATGAATCCATTATGTTGAGAGTTTTTGCAGGATTCCCCTGAATGACCATCCAAGTTATTGTTTGGAGACAAGCAAGCTTAAGTATGGGGTGATTTGATGTCTATGATTTATGCCATATTTTTATACTTATTTCAGCTCTTTATTTCATCATTTCATGCATTTTAGGATGGGAATATAACGAATTTGTGTAGTTTATGTTTATTTATAAGAAATAGAGGTCTACACGAGTTTCTGTTTAATATTGCAGAATTTGGAGTTGAATCGAAGCAAATCCAAGAAAGACTGGAAGAGCACTTGATGTCTACTGAAGAAGCGCAAAAATCGACGAAAGAGCACCTGACATCAAGCGAAGCTGAGCACAGAACGAGAAATTGAGCACAGGTCGATTTCGACTCATCCTAGTCGATATCGACTTAATCTGGTCGAAAATCCAGAGTCAAATCAATATGGACCAGGAGAAAGAAGAGAAGAAAAGGCCAACTCGATATCGACTTCAGTTAGTCGATATCGACCAAAAAATCGGCTCGATATTTTCCTCAGAAACCGAAATCGAGCCAAGACGGAGAGAAGCTGAAGACTCTACTCGATATCGACTTAACTTAGTCGATATCGACCAAAGAAGAAATCGATATTTGTCCTAGGAGCCGAGATCGAGTAGCAGAGAAGTAAAGCCGAGAAAATTCACTCGATATCGACTGACCTTGGTCGATATCGACTCACACCGAGTGACGTCACTAATTCGATTCCGGGCTTTACTTAAAGTTTTATCCCGAATCCGATGGAGATATTTTCGAGAGGAGATTCCTTGCGCATGAAGAGTTGAAAGATTTTATCTTTTTATCTTTTTGTTTATCCTAAGGGTTAAAACAATTAATTACCCTAAGATTTATCTTGTTTTATCTAGTTTAGATTTATTTATTTCCTAGTAGAATTATATCTTCTATGTTAGATAGAGATATAGATAGAATTTCCTTCCTTGATTAGCAAGGATTGGAAGCCTATAAATAAAGCCTATGGGGCTAGTTTTTCTTTCATTCAATTTTCAGAGAAGTAGTTCCACATAGAGTTTATGAGTTCAAAAGGTTTTAGGGTTTTGGCATTCTACGAAAGTTTGAGTGTCGGGATTGTAAAAACTTTGAATATAGTTAATGCAAGTTTCTTTTCATTAAACGATGTATGTGATTGCGATGAGGCGCGAGTAGTCCACCTACTTCTGGGGTTGGGGTGAGCCCGACGATAGCCATGTTGGTGGATTAGCGAATTGCAAAAGAAGGTACTTTATCTTATTTTATAATATTCCTTGTGCTTCATCTTTGATTGAGAAATTGAAGAACTCATGTTGTGAAACTTGGGTAGTAATTAGGATTTTTATTCGGAAGATTATAAATTCTAATTATAAAAAGGAATAAATACAATTAGGGTTATTTATCGCAAGATTTATGCTCCTACTTGTCTGATTGGGTGAAAGCCTTCTTCTTTATTGATAAAGTTGCTATCTTTTGTGATTTATGATTCCGCTTTCATGGTTATTGTCGTTGCAAACCCCGATCTTGGAAGTTTTCTTTTACATAAAGTTAATTCCGAAATCTACAAAAGCTTTGTTCTTTATTTTTGCTACTGTTACTGCTCGATATTGACCTCCTATAGGTCGATATCGACTTCTGATTCTCGATCCAGAAAGATCGCTGCTCATTTGTGTCTCTGCAGAACAGGTCGATTTCGAGAAGATTTGGTCGATATCGATTGACCATGACCAGAAATCGACTACCTTCTGAAAACTGACCAGAAATCGACTGAACTAGTCGATATCAACTGCCTCTAGTCAATATCGAGTTGTTCCCTGGAGTCGAAATCGACGTGAGATTCTGCCGCTACCTGAGATCCGCTGACCAGCTTCCTCGAGGATCGAACCTGACTTCCTTTTGCTACATCGGGAGCAAGTCTTGAACATTATTTGCTCGGAACGGAATCGGTTTGCTCTACTTTATTTATATTTTATTTGTAATCTCGATTTTCTCTGTCAACAAATTGGCGCCGTTGCCGAGGAAGCAATCATTCGCGCCTTAGGTAGTTAGATCTCACGTTTTCTTTAAGTTTTGTTCTTGCAGTGTATGCGCCGTTCTGGTCAACCACCTGAGTTTGACGCCTTAGGCGATCCGGAACGCCTTAAACACGTCCACGCTAGATTGAAAAGATCCATGGCGGCCGCAGAAACACAAGCCTAGCTGATAGAGAGGCTTCGAGCTCAGTTAGAAGCCAAGGATACTGCTCTCGTCGCTGAGAGAGCACGCACTACACAGGAAGCAGAACTCAGGAGGCAGGCAGAGGCTGAGCTTGCCCAATACCCTACCACTGTAGAGGATTACATGCACCCGACTCTTGTCGTGCCTGAATCGGCTATTCTAATCCCTGAAAATAATTTTGAAATTCGCACTGCTTTCCTGATTGAGATTAAAAATAATGCCTTTTACTGAAGGTTTAATGAATGTCCTCTTGAACATATTACCAAATTTTCTGATATGTGTCATACTCTTGCTGAAGGTACCACTTTGGAATATGTCAAGATGAAGGCTTTTCGTTGGTCACTTGCCGGTCCAGCATTGAAGTTGCTTGAAGGTCTCCCTCAACGATCCCTCACATCATGGGCTGAAGTAAGGCAGGAATTTCTCAACAAATTCTTCCCTCCTGCCAAGACAGCACTCCTTCGCCAGAAGATTACAACTTTCAAACAGAAACCTGGGGATCCGCTAGCAAAAGCATGGGAACGATATAAGGATCTACTGTGATCCTGCCCTACACATGGACAACCACCCTATGTCATTTAGGAGATCTTCTTCAATTCTCTTGATCTGGCCGCTAAGGATAGGATTAACCAGTATACTCATTATGAGTATTTGACAATGCCACCAGCTGACACATGGGTTACCCTCGACAAGCTTACCAACTACGGCAATAAGTACGGGGTTCCGACAAACTATGACGAGAATGCCTACGCCAGGCCAGCCCCATCCATGCCCCTCTTTGAGCCTTCTAAGGAGATTGACCCAGATGTTAGGGAGCAATATTACAAGGATCAAAATCGCAAGCTACTCAAGCAAGTCAAGTACCTCTCTGTCAACCAACCTCGCATCGAATGCGGCTCACAACGGCACACCACTACAGAGTGCCCACGTACAGAGCAAGTCAGGATGGCAGAAACTCACGAGGAAGTAGCTTACGCAGGGGGTCCCAATCGCTATATGGGGGACCACAGGTTCTATCAACCACAACGGAACCAAGGTGCTCCTAGGAACCCCCCGCCATATAGAGCTCCAGGACATTCGGAAAGGGACCAGCGAAAGGATGATCTACAGATGATCTTTGATGAGATGTGCCGGAATCAAGGCACCATCAACAATCAGCTCCAGAACATCAATACAAAATTTGGAAAGCTGGACATCTGGAAGAGAAACATAGAGACCCAGATGGGTCAATTCGCGGCACAGATTCCACAACCAACCGGGCAGCTCCCTGGGCATACAGAACCGAATCCCAAGGGGCAGCACAGACATGTTGCTGCTATAAAGCTACGGAGCGGTCACAAATTGCACAGAGAAGAAGACGGAACTACTGAACATCAATTCGATTTCGACCATACCCAGGTCGATATCGACCAAACAATAGTCGATATTGAGCATGGACCAGTCGATATCGAGCAGACCCAAGTCGATATCGAGTCTCCTCCAGTCGATATTGACTCCTCTGCATCACCTCCGATAGCTGTTTTGGTTTCGACATCAAAGAAGACGCTCTCATTCCCTTCCAAGGCACTGAAAGACCCAACTGACGGTAAGTTTAAACGTTTTGTGAAGTTGCTCCAGAGTCTAAATGTCACTATTCCTTTTACAAAAGCACTTCACGAGATGCCATCCTATGTTAAATTCCTCAAGAAAATCTTCAGCAACAAGTGGTCAATGACCGAGATCGCCAGTGAATGCAAGAAGATGGATTTCCCTGAGAAGCGCCCTGATCCAGGTAAGTTCGCCATCACCATTGGACTTGGCCAGTACCGCTTCAAAGCACTATGTGATCTAGGAGCAAGCGTAAGCATCATGCCCCTATCAATATGGTCAAAGGTGAAGATCGGCGCTCTGGAACCTGTGGATGCCAAGCACTACATGACAAACAACACAGTGGTAATCCCCACATGTATAGTAGATGATGTCCCTGTATGTTTCTCTAGGAGCAACCTTTGGTTACCAAGGGCTTTAGACGAATCTTCAACACCTTGGGCCAATTCTTCAGTGTTGAGAATCTTATCCTGCATGTTCCTCTTCTTTGTGTTCTTAGTAGCAGCATCATCACCATCATCGTTCTCTGTATGGATGTTAAGATCTAAATCTGCAACACTTTCCCTCAAAGAACCCTCATTGAATTCATCAAATATAGCATGTATACTTTCCTCAACCAACTTGGTCCTTTTGTTGAAGATTCTATATGCTTTGCTACTTGTGGAGTAGCCAAGAAATATACCTTCATCACTACGCGAATCAAATTTTCCAAGGTTATCTTTTCCATTGTTATGAACAAAACAAGTACAGCCAAAGGGTTTAAAATATGATATAAGTGGTTTGCGGCCTTTGAAAAGTTCATAAGGAGTTTTCTTTAAGATGGAACGAATAAGACAACGATTCAAAATATAGTTAGTTGTGTTAACAGCTTCAGCCCAATAGGTTTTAGGTAATGCATTTTCTAAAAGCATAGTCCTGGCCATGTCTTCTAGGCTGCGGTTCTTTCGTTCCACAACCCCATTTTGTTGAGGTGTCCTAGGAGCAGAAAAATTATGTGAGATGCCATATTTAGCACAAAATAAATCAAACTGAAGTTGATCAAACTCCCTACCATGATCATTCGAATTGACACTATGGGCTCGTTTCTTAAAGTTTGCAACTCCTTACAAAGTTTTGAAAACTCAAATAAGGCCTCTGGTTTTTCTTTTAAAATGCAACCCAAGTATATCTAGAAAAATCATCAATAACAACAAGCATGTACTTTTTACCATTGGGAGATTTGACTCACATAGGACCACATAAATCCATATGTAAAAGTTCAAGGGGTCTAGAAGTACTTACAACCTTTTTGGGTTTGAAAGAGCTACGTGTTTGTTTACCTCGTGTGCATGCTTTGCACATATCAATACTTTTGAAGTCCATCTCAGGTAGTCCTCTTACAAGCCCTTTGGACACAAGCTTCTGTAGTGTATGTGGGCTCACATGACCGAGTCTCATGTGCCAGAGCTTTGGATTGTCCGTCAAAGCCTTTAGACAGGTTAAGCTTCCTTGTGCCACTTGCTCAGCATTCACAACATAGATGTTGTTATAACGATAGACAGTTAGAACTACTTCACATGTATCTTCTCTGCGCACTAGACATCTTTTTTTGTTAAATCCAACATTATTACCACTATCACATAGTTGAGAAACACTAAGCAAATTATACTTCAAACCATTAACAAGATAAACATTTTTAATCCTATGGTTAGGATCACTCCCAACACTACCAATACCAACGATGTCACACTTTCCTTTGTCACAAAGAGTGATTGTTCAAGTGGATTGCTTCTTTAGATCATGAAATAGAGAATTCTTCCCCCTCATATGTCTCGAGCATCCACTATCAATAATCCATTTTTGCTCTTTCACCTTGGTGATCTCCTGCAAGACAAACATCAACCTTTGTGGCTAGACCAATAAGCAAATTTAGATTCATTATTGGGATAAACCATATTTGGTAAAATAGTGCCTTTGGGGACCCAAACTTGCGTTATCCGTTCTTTTCTCAAGTGAACAGGAAATGTATTGCGAATGATATGTGGATCCTTTCTTCTATAGGGGCAGGTCTCTTTTACATGACCCTTTCTCACACAGTGGTGACATATAGGAGAGGTTCTGCTTCCTTTTGCCTTTACAAAAGTGGTAATGTGCTGCTTCTTTAAAAACCTTGGATTGTAACCAATACCACTTTTGTTTAGAGAACTTTGTTGCTCACCCAACATCCTATCAAGAGTGCCTTTGGATTTGGTAAAACTTATGAGGGATGTCTGTTGGTCTTGAATCTTTTTATTCAAGGAGATCTTCTCGTTCTCTAAGTCACGATGTTCATTTCTTAGAGAGGAGAGATCTTGTTTGAGTTCAGATTTCTCCGAGTCAAGAGTCTTGACTTTAATGTCAAGACCCGAATAAGAAGTTTCAAGACTTTTGACCCTCATAGACAGATCCTCAATAGTTCTTTCCTGGTCCACAGTTTTTTTAATAAGAGTGTTAGTTTGGGCAATAAGTTTCTCTTCATTGGCAATCATATTAGAAAGAAATTCCGATAATACCTCTTTTGGACTTGCCATAAGTTCTCTTACAGTTACCTCAAGCTTCTCATCGTGGGATTCATCTCCTGAGGCCATAAGACAGACATTGGCCTTCTCATCACCGGAGTCGGTGTCAGAATCGCTCTAAATTGCCACCATGTCTTTATTTTTCCATCTATTGCCTTTTTTGGATTCGCTCTTCGTCTTTTGAGGGCATTCTTTCACAAGATGGTCTGTTTCACCATATTCAAAACAAGACAAAGGTTTAGTCTTCTTGTCATATTTGTTGTATTGAGACTTACCTCGAAATTTAGAAGACTCTGATCCATCCTTGTTGTTGAATTGCTTCTTCCTTTTGAGGATTCGAGAAAGGCCTCTGGTGATAAGAGCAAAAGGATCATCCTCATCGTCATCCTCATATTCAGAATCAGACACATCTTTGGGCTCATCCTTCTTAAACTTGAGTGGCAAGTTCTTAGTGCTTGTTGGGAGTTCTCCATCGTCTTCATTGAGAATCATCTCATGTGTGATCAGCTTCCCAAGCAAGTCATCAAGGGGTAGAGTGGTGAGATCTTGGGCTTCCTCTATGGTTGTCACTTTAGGGCCCCATTTGTCTTTTGGGAGGCACCTCAATATCTTCCTCACTTTCTCAACGTTCTTAAAGGTCTTGCCGAGAGAGTCAAGGTTGTTGGTGATTTCTGTGAACCGTGTGAACATGACCTTGATAGACTCATCAGGCTTCATTTTGAAAAGTTCATACTTTCGAAGGAAGATACTGATCTTAGTGTCCTTCACTTGGCTAGTTCCTTCGTAGGTGACAACCAGATTGTCCCAAATCTCTTTAGCTGACCTACAAGATGAAATACGGTTAAACTCATCAGTGCTAAGACCACAATATAGTAAGTTAATAGCCCTGTAGTTTTTGGAGACAAGTTCAAGATTCGCGTGGATGTATTCAGCCTCGGTCTTTGCAACTTTGGTTCCATTTGGTCCATCTTTCTCTGGAACCTTCGGACCATTCTCTATAATGTTCCAAAGTTCCAGATCTTGATCTATAATGAACATTTTCATCAAGGACCTCCAGTGGACGAAGTTGTTTCCTACAAAGAGTGGTGGTCTACTGGTAGACCTTCCTTGTGCAAATCCTCCGCTTGCTTCACCAGACATGATCAAAACTCACAAGATTGTTAGATCAAAAGCAGTGAGTAAAGCTCTAATACCAATTGAAGGTTTGATAATGTATAACAAAGTAATATAAAGATACTCTAGAAGGGGGGGTTGAATAAAGTATGTCGGATTTTCGCAGATAATCTCAAGACTTTTGAAGCACTTGCAAAATTCTTTGAGATTAGACGTAATTCTTTCTTCTGGAAAACCTGAATCACAACAGAGTTATACAATTCGAAACAAGTGCGGAAATATGGTAAAACAATAAGTAAAGGACGCAATGAATTGTTTATGAGGTTCGGGACGAACTTGGCCTACGTCCTCGCCTAGGGTTCTTCCACAACCCTAGGATTCAACCGACTTTTATTGATTCACAAGACTTAGGATCTTAATAGCTCACCGAGAAGCCTCTCTCCTATACAATTGCAATCTAGTCAACTCACGTTCCCTTAGAGTCCTAGACCAATCTAGAAGAGCCCCACCTCTCTCAGCTATCTAGTACAATGCTCTTACACTTAGTGAATCAATCGCCTAGTGTCCACTTCCTGAGTTACAAACTCTCGAGTATAATACTCTCTCGAAATATATCCTATAAGCTCACTGTGTAACTCTCAAATGCTTTGAAACAAAAGATACGACTCTTAACAACTAGCAGAGAGCACACGAAGAAGATTAGATTTGACTTGAAGGCTTGAGTGCGAATGAAATCTTGTGTTCAGCGAATGTGTGTCTGTCTTCCCTTCATCTCCTTTTTTTTATAAAATCAAATCGGCGCCTAAGGATATTCTTCAACGGCTAGAACAGATTGTGGCTTAAGAAGAAATCTCCATGATCTTCTATTTGTGGAAACTCGGAAGCCATGATCTCCAATTTGAATCTTCTCGATTTCAAGCTTAAGGAAGGAGATAATATTAGAAAACTTGCTGCATATGTTAGTGTATAAAATACACAATAATACCTGGAAATATATTATAATAACATATAATAACATTCGGACATAACATGTAAATAATATAGGTTTTGTGTTTCATCAACACAGTTGTAGCTTCAAGACCTTTGACACAAGCTGTGTGTCAAAGCCTTTGAAACCATTTCCGATTTTCATCAAGGGAGTGGAGTTATCACTAAAGGTAACTAAAGAGAATCCGAGGATGAATATACCAACCATATATTGCCGATGAATTTGTAGGGAACCGATTCATTCCCAAATTGATTATAACCCACTTTTACTTTGTTTTCTACTGTTCTCGATCAATACTCTCTCTCTCTCTCTCTCTCTCTCTCATTGCTTTCACAACCTTTGCTTTGCTCTCATACTTGTTGACAAGAGAAATAAATAAAAGAAGAGGTTAAGCTTCCCCTGGATCGACACTTGAACTTACTCGTTATACGCTTGTTGAGTGTGGGTTATCTTTGGACGGAATTAAAGACCCTCGTAGAGGCTGTACCAGCCTAACATTAAATGGTTTGAATGTAGACAAAGTTGGGAGATTTGACCTATCAAACTACAAAATTATTATGAAGAGAAAATGTCAAGCTTTTGTAAAGATAATAACAGGAAGTTAGTCTTTGAATATGTATGAAAATAAACATGACAAGAATTTGTTTTGAATGTACATGAATTAAGAGTTAGTATTTGAATATGTATAAATTAAGATGTTTAACACATAATTTTTATAACTTTGAGCTCAATACAATCATTATAACTAATAACTACACACACAGAACAACCAAGTTGTAAGTAGCATGAGCTACAACTACCTAATTAAACTAATGAAGTGGAGATACATTACAAACATTAGTGGTCTATATCGGAAAGGAAGTGGTGGATGTAGAGTTTTCGGCGATGACATATGGAATGGATAATAGATAGATAGGGAAGTTATCAAATCTCGGTAATCTAGGTTGAGATTGATCTCTCTTGAGATCTGATCGAATCAACTAGTGGACACCATTGGAGATTTGGAGACAATTGGTTTTGTGAATTTTCTGTTTCATTCATCTGATTGTACAAGCGGCTAACCTTTCCCTATATATATAAGTGTGACCACCTCCTAACGTGGGTTCTAACAAACTAACTAGAGTTGATCAAGAATATCATAAACTACACTCCATATCTCCCCCTCTCCCAAGGTGGGGAACACCAATTGGTTTAGTAAATATGTCTGCAGTTTGCGATTGACACGGAACAAACATAGTATAAATCAAACCTTCATGCACCAAGTCACGAATGTAATGGAAGTCCATTCGAATATGCTTCGTGCGCTCATGATAAAGAGGATTGACAGCCAATTATTGAGCCGACTTATTGTCACAACACAAGGGAATGAGATGAGATGGCGTGACATACAAATCCCCAAGAACACCAATCACCCAAACTATCTCAGTCCCAGTCGTAGAGATGCTTCTATACTCACTCTCAGCCGAGGATTTTGACACAGTTTTGTTCTTCTTGGTCTTCCATGAGACCAAACAATCACCAAGAAACACGCAATAACCTAATAACGATCTTCTAGTGTCAATGCAGCTTCCTCAATCTGCATCCGAGTATGCTCTAACATCCAATTGACTTGAACTAGGATAAAACAGAGAGAAATGGACAATACCCTTCAAATAACGCAATAAGAACAGGGTTGCCCGCATATGAAGAGCTTGTGGTATGGCCATAAACTGAGTCAATTGTTGGACTGTTTACGTAATGTCCGGCCCAGTGAGAGTGAGATACAAAAGATGACCCACCAATCGAAGATATGACTGATAGAGTCTATTTTATTTATATATTTGCATATTATATTAGCTTGTTTTCATGCATATTTTACGTGTTTTATACATAATTTCTATTATTTGTTATTCGGAGTCTACACGAGTGTTTTTATATATTTCAGGCATTTTTCGTGTTCGATCATATGAATTTAGAGGTTGGGATCAAAATTGGGCTGAGTTACTCATAATGAATGGGCTGATGTGAGTTTATACGGAATGAGGCGGAAGGAGCCACACGGAATGCATGTGCTGCTTGTTACTACTTTAGTTTTAATTTTTAGTTTTTTTATTAGATAAGAATTTGGATATACGACTATCCAAGGGAATCATTGCGGATGAGATCCTGAAGATCTTGGTTTGTTGTTAGATGTACTCCAAAGGCAGAATGACCAAGGTGTGCAACCTTGTCAGCCACTCTGTTGCCAGCGCGGGGTATATGAGAGAAGTGAACCTCTCTCATATCGTTTAGTAGGACATGTACATCAGACAGAGTCATTTCAATCTCCCATGGACATCTTGTGTCGTGCTTGTTACTACTGTAGTGATTGGTTGTTGATTCATTAGAAATTGGATTAGTTAGATAAAATATTAAATATATTAATATTATTATAGATAGATTAGGTTTATTTTCTATTTGATATATATTCATTCCTACGGCAAAGCACCGAAGCGGCCAACTGACTTCTGAGCTCTTAACCCTAATTATGTTTTGTCTTATTTTTATGGAGATCTAAACTCTTCCGTTTCGTCTATGGATTGAAGCTTTGGTTTGATAAAGTTGTGAGATTCCTATTCTTGTTCTATTCTTATTCATTCGTATTGATTTTTTTGCGAATATTGTTGATTTCTTCTTGTCCGTACAACTAGTTGAGATTATTGCTAGGATTTTGTAGATTCCTCGTAGCGAAACTTAGTCCATAGTAGCAATCATGCCTTTTTAGGACTCGTAGAACTAAACTGGTGTGTAGAGAATCAATTATATGTTAAATACTAACTCGTAGGTTGGTGTTGCATGTATCCTGGTTAATCCTTAATCTTAATGCTACTATTAGGTTAAATCTTGACTGTGTTAAGGTTATCTAATTAGTAAAGGTTACTAGGACTCGTAGGACTAGTAATTTACACAAGATCAGGACAGGCACGATAATAGGATGAAAAGAGAACTTGAAGAAGAATCGAGGATTAAATAGTCAAATTAATTAAAGTGGATGTTTATAGATGAAACTAGTCCTTTAATTGTTATCTCCGTTAATTTGTTTATAGTTTATTTTATTTTCTTTCTTATTCTGATCACACCAAAACCTCATTTTCTAATAATTGGTAAATAGACTTAACTTAGGAATAACTTGATCCTCTATGGGATCGACTCGTTCTTAACCCACTACATTAGTTAGATAGGTTCGAATTTATTTTGATACGGTTTACGTGACTAAAAACCGTTCATCAAATTGGCGCCGTTGCCGGGGAATCAAAGTTTATTTCTTTGTTCTGTGTGTCTGCCAATTATTGTATATAACTTAACTTTTTTGTGAACCTATCTTACGGTTAATAACACCCTTGCTACTAATTTTTAGAATGTTGAGGTTGTTGCAGTTTGAAGGTGAGAACTTTCACCAATATCTTACCAGATTGCAGAAATATGTTGGCATTCGTAATTCATGGGGTTATCAAGACAACATCCGAGATATGATTCTTTGCATAATTGACGGGATGATTGCTGAGACACGAGCGCTTGCTGAGTACATGAGTTACGGAGGCCTAGCACGGTTAGGTTTGTCGGGGTTGTGGGATTTTTTCTGTTATATGGGTTACCATGTTGCACAAGAAGAGTTGCTCACCACGTCTTATCCACCAATGGAGGACTCTGTCATACACCTGGATGATGCGATCCAGGCCCTTAGACAAGCGGTGAAGGAGAATGCGGAGAGGATCAAAAACTTGGGGGGACAAATTAAACAACTTACTCAAACATCAAGCGAGATAATAGCAGAGCAGATGACCACCCCGCAAGTTGATAAAGAAAGCCAATCCATCCTGCCATCCCCTGAGACATTGAAAGATGAAAGAATGGAAGATCCTGTCGAAGTCATTGTACTTAATTCATTCCCTCCTAGTTGGTTTCAACATGATAATGATGTTCAGAACGAGGAGGAATTGTTTGCAGATAACGATAGTTTCTTTGACGATGGAGAAGAGGGTCTAGTGTTTCCTGACATGGAATCTCATGAGTCGACGCATGAGGTTCCATGTGTTGTGTCTCCTACTCAATCCGATGAATTTAGTCTGATCTCCCTCGTTGATGAACCATGTCTAGAGCCACCTGCTGAGGTTCGAGAGTTAATATAGGTAAACTTTTTGCAATTTGGAAGGTAACGGTGACTAAGTTAATCCTTTTAATTGCTACTTTGAAAAGCCACCAATTGAACTGAATTGGTGGTATTATATACCCTCTACAAAGTGTCATACTCGCCTGTTGGAAAAGTTGAAACAGGTCTTAAATTCGTCATTATTTAGTTTCAATTTATTTGTATGTAGTGCATGTTTGCCTCGTAGTTGTGCACAAGAGTTTGACAGGTTGAAGAGGGTGTTAACAATGTCTGATCTTAGAGAGGTTGGGAAGAACCAAGGTATGTTTTTTTTCTTTATTCCTATTATTTTAAGTTGAGGATTATTTTCGTTTAAAAAAAAGTGGTTCTCTGTCTCTCCTTTCTTTTTCACCGACGCCGCACCATCAGTCCACTGCCCTGCCCGTCTCTTCACCTCCATCTTCACAGCCATGCGCCTCTTGAAGCCTCAAATCGGCTCCAGTTCCTTTCCCACACTCCCTTTCTAACCACCATTGGAGGACCTTACCACTGTTGTTGCTCCCCAACCTTTCTCACCGCGCCGCCTCTCTCTCTCTCTCACTTCAGAGTTCAGCCCTCGCCTCCACTTCCCTTCTCTCTTCTTCCAGGCCACCATTCTTTCTCCTTCTCGCCCCCGTCTCCTCCTTTCGCCAGCTGCCAACAACCACCACTCCGTCACCTCTCCACTCGTCACTGGGACTTCACCCATCTCTTGGCCTGAACCTTAAGCCAGTGCTTCTTAATCCGCTGCCGACAATGCTCGACCTTTACCCGATCTCCTGTCGACTGCCAGCATTGCCCCAGCACCGGTCCCTCTCAGAATATTTACTGCTAGTCGCCATTGCTGCCTTCAATTGCCTTTGATTCACCTTCATCTAGGCGACTCTGAATTTTCCACTACCTCCTCTTAAGTTGAAGATTAGTTCTGGAATGCCTTCACATTGTGAGTTTCCTCTACCTCTTTCATTCTTTTTCTTTACTTTGAGGACAAAGTAAGATTTTAAGCATGGGGTGGGGAGTTCAAGTGTAGCTCCGAATTTATATGCGTGTTAGTTCTTTTTTTGTTTTTTTTTTCAATTTTTGTTATACATTGCATTTCATTATAGGTTGCATTATAGATATTTATATTTGATAATTATCCCATGGTCGTAGTAAGTTATTGAGTCTTCATTTTTTTTATTTGTTATTAGTTGAGATATATGAAATACCCCAAAGTATTTTTGGGTATTTCTATTTTAATTTAAATAAAAAAATAAGGTTATAATTTTGATATAAAAGAATTTATACTATTCTTCATGAAATATATATTATTATTTGGTTCTTATTATTTAAAATATAAAATATGGTTTGACTTTATGAATTTAAGAGTGAAACTTATTATAGCTAAAATGGAGTAAGCATTTTGTTGTAGATATACAAATTGATGTGAGTTTATTATTTTATTCTTTAATATCTTATGTGAAAATCATTTTGATTAAATTATTTAGATGTTCTTTGTGATATCATTTTTATAAAAGATATTTGATTTATAACTCCATTTTTTTTATTTACTTTAATTATCAATAAAAGTTTAAGGAGGATTTTATTATCATAATATTAAGTTTTTAAGTTTGAAAGGTTACTTTGAACGAATTAATAATTATTTAAAATGTGAAGGGGAAGATAAAATATAGTTTATATGTGTTATACATTTTGTAAAAGGTATTATTATATGTAATTATTTAAATAAACATTAAGGGTATTTTGACTAAGATAAATATTTTATGTATTCAAATTGCAATAATTAAATTGTTGCATTATTTATACTTTAAAAACTCTTCCATCCTTTATAAAAACAAAATCGGGTCAAAACTGGGTAAGATAAATAAGCGGACAAAAATCCTACAACTAAACCGGTTTGGGGTACATGAAACCGGGTCGGAACCGGGTTTCCACCTTCTTCTTCCTCCTCTAGCTCTACCTTACACCTTAGTTGTCTTCAATGGTGATCCTTCGAGTTCGAATTTAATTCGACACGTCACAAGTCATAATCCTATTCTCAATTCAATTCAAACCTATCCATATATTGAATTGGAAGAATCACATTCAATTTATTCTTAAGAATATTCTCAATTCTTATCCGTTGTCGATCAAATTCGGTCTTATTCACATTGAATTCGATTCAATTGAATGATCTAAATCATTTATGTCGTCAAGAGGTTGTCAATGATGCATTCAATTTGATAAAACGGTTACGAAATAGCCCGGCTCTAGAAAAGGGTTTTCCCATGTCGGAAGGATATCTTTCCATTTATGAGAAATTAGAGCTCGAAACCCATCTCACTGAGTTCTAAATTCATCTAGGAGAATTTTCCCTCAAACATTTGATCCCAAATCAACCCCAATCGAAAACCCCCAAATTTCAAATTTGAAGGTCGCCGATGTCGTAGCCGTTCGACGTTCTGCCGTCGACGCCCAGGACCTCCGTGAACCTCGCCGCCCTTCTCCGGTATCACCACCACCCAGAGCTGTCGCCGCCGACCCGTGCGGAGCCTCCATTGTCGAGCCACCATCGCTATAGGTGAAGTGTGTGTGCTGAGCGTGTACACTAGCAGCGGATGTGGGAGGAAGAACGACTAATTACACAAGCCCTCCCCATATTTTCATTCCTACAAACGTTGCCCTTTTTCCAACTGTAAGAATTACAGAATTTAACCCATAATTTTTATTTGGTTTTAAATCATTATCTAATACGTATATTCTCTCGAATAGCAGTCGCTCCCCGTACCCTTACATTCTCAAATCGACACAAGAAACTCAAGAGGTTTGTGTTGGTATTGAATTCCGACTTTTTATTAATTCGATTTTTCGGTTCGAATTAAATAAGTTATTTATGCATATAAAATACCAATTAACAAGCTTCTTTAATGTGTGATGTGGTTGCATGTAGACTTGTTCGTATTCACCAACCTTCGTGTCATATTTTTTTTCTCGCGATTCAGAAACGTCAAAAGAGGCAAGTGATATTCCGAGCTTTCTAGGCTCATTTGCGTGCTTTCGTGTCTAGTTGTTTTCTATAGTTGAATCATGCCAAATTGCGTTAAATAAATTACAATCCATCCGTTTGTGTGATTTATTAAATTGATAATCTATTTTGGCATGTTAAATGAGTAATGTTATTTTGATAGGTTATTTAAGTTAGATAAATGACATTATGTGCCCATATTCCCAGAAAGCGTGATTTATTATTTTCTCTTCATGCTAAGTTTAATTATGTGATATATCCGTTTTCATATCCATAATTGTCGTTTATTCCTTTCGGTTCTGGACTAGTTTGCGAATTAGTTCGGTGTGGACTTAGGTTATCTTTTGAACCTAGTCCTTATAAAATATATCAATATGTGCACTTAAGTTATGAATTTTGGAATAGTAGTTTAGTGTATTATAGAATGTGAATATATTAAATTAAAGTTAAGGAAGATCAGTGCTTCCTAATAAAGTATATAAACGATATTATAAATTAAATATGGAAGATGAGCGCTTCCAATTTATATAAAATACATATTATTATAAACCAGGAAGATGAGCGCTTCCTACCCAGTTTCATGAAGCTACGTTTCCGGACCCGGAAATGATCCACTGAGCGGACCCGTTCAGTGAATCTGATCGATAAGAAAATCCGAGCGGACTCGTTCGGTACAATTGATACTAAAAGAAATCCGAGTGGACCCGTTCGGTATACTTGATATTAAAATGAAATTTGAGCGGACCCGTTCAGTACACATTAAATATATAGATCTTATTATTGTAGTTCATTGGTTGAATACTAGTTGTAAGTATAAATTTATACAATTATTTATAAGACGGTGATCGTAAATAAGTTGGTTCTAATTTCAGCGTTTAATTATATTCCAGTCTCATTTCGGAATATAATTTCCTAGAGTGATTTATCACTCACATCCATTATTCTTCCTAACTTATAAATTCTCAAGTTGCATCGAGTGTCTATTTTGTATTCCGTAACTCACGTTTAAATAATCTGTATTACTCTCCTTTGGACTATTTGGTTCATACCGTTTTATGGTTAGTGAATCTTTAGTGTAAAGTGGTATTTTATTTTGTGCCGTCACTTGCTTGTTCTTAATTGAACTAACCGCCCTATGTATTGTAGCGGCTGGTGCCTCTCGTTTGTATATGATGCATCAGACCTAAGTTGCAGGTATAGAGATCATAGTGAAGAAGTTTCGAAGGCGTTGGAGAACATCAAGGGTCATTTTAAATGTTTTGAAACAAAAAGGGTAATTCCAAATGTGTTCAGTTTGGTTAACTATTTATCCGGTGTATTTAAAAGTCTTCCGCTGTACCAGTTAAACGATTGTAAATATTATTTAAAAATATAGTTTTCTTTTGGTAAAAGTCTTCCGCTGTATTTATTTTAATGTCTGTTATCATCTTGTTTATGAGAGAATTGTTGCATGTCCCTATAAGCCTAAGGTGGTTACGAAGACATTAAAATCCGAGTAATCACTGGCGCTGCAACATTCTCTCGTTTACAGAAGCGGATGTTACAGAAGATGGTATCAGAGTTGAAGGTTTTACAACACAAATTTACATCGTATTTTTTCTTTAAAATGTTTTCTAAATGTTTCTTAAAAGACCCATGACCGATGTCTCCAACCAAGACTTCATTTCATCGTTACAAACCTTCTAGAGATGTCAATATGGGTACTCTCGTTTCATACTTTAAGATAGATCAATAGGAGCTCAGCTACGTACGTAGTTGCCATGTTATGGATAAGTTAAATACGTGATCTCCTTACGATTAGAAGTGAATATCTTTCTTAGTTTAGGCTATACTTCTGTCATTTCTTTTAATGGATATATGCTTGCATGTGTTCGTTCCCACTCTAAACCCTCCACATAGCTTAAATATTTGTTCTACGAGACTTCATACACTCGGGAGATAGAATTGAACGACACAACTTGTCCTATCCCCCTACTCTTTTCGTTGTTCAAGTTTCGGGTCGAAACTTATTTTTAAGGGGGGAGATATGAAATACCCCAAAGTATTTTTGGGTATTTCTATTTTAATTTAAATAAAAAAAATAAGGTTACAATTTTGATATAAAAGAATTTATACTATTCTTCATGAAATATATATTATTATTTGGTTCTTATTATTTAAAATATAAAATATGGTTTGACTTTATGAATTTAAGAGTGAAACTTATTATAGCTAAAATGGAGTAAGCATTTTGTTGTAGATATACAAATTGATGTGAGTTTATTATTTTATTCTTTAATATCTTATGTGAAAATCATTTTGATTAAATTATTTAGATATTCTTTGTGATATCATTTTTATAAAAGATATTATGATTTATAACTCCATTTTTTTTATTTACTTTAATTATCAATAGAAGTTTAAGGAGGATTTTATTATCATAATATTAAGTTTTTAAGTTTGAAAGGTTACTTTGAACGAATTAATAATTATTTAAAATGTGAAGGGGAAGATAAAATATAGTTTATATGTGTTATACATTTTATAAAAGGTATTATTATATGTAATTATTTAAATAAACATTAAGGGTATTTTGACTAAGATAAATATTTTATGTATTCAAATTGCAATAATTAAATTGTTGCATTATTTATACTTTAAAAACTCCTCCATCCTTTATAAAAACAAAATCGGGTCAAAACCGGGTAAGATAAATAAGCGGACCAAAATCCTATAACTAAACCGGTTTGGAGTACATGAAACCGGGTCGGAACCGGGTTTCCACCTTCTTCTTCCTCCTCTAGCTCTACCTTACACCTTAGTTGTCTTCAATGGTGATCCTTCGAGTTCGAATTTAATTCGACACGTCACAAGTCATAATCCTATTCTCAATTCAATTCAAACCTATCCATATATTGAATTGGAAGAATCACATTCAATTTATTCTTAAGAATATTCTCAATTCTTATCCGTTGTCGATCAAATTCGGTCTAATTCACATTGAATTCGATTCAATTGAATGATCTAAATCATTTCTGTCATAAAGAGGTTGTCAATGATGCATTCAATTTGATAAAACGGTTACGAAATAGCCCGGCTCTAGAAAAGGGTTTTCCCATGTCGGAAGGATATCTTTCCATTTCTGAGAAATTAGAGCTCGAAACCCATCTCACTGAGTTCTAAATTCATCTAGGAGAATTTTCCCTCAAACATTTGATCGCAAATCAACCCCAATCAAAAACCCCCAAATTTCAAATTTGAAGGTTGCCGATGTCGTAGCCGTTCGAAGTTCTGTCGTCGCCGCCCAGGACTACCGTGAACCTCGCCGCCCTTCTCCGGTATCACCACCACCCAGAGCTATCGCCGCCGACCCGTGCGGAGCCTCCATTGTCGAGCCACCATCGCTACAGGTGAAGTGTGTGTGCTGAGCGTGTACACTAGCAGCGGATGTGGGAGGAAGAAGGACTAACTACACAAGCCCTCCCCATATTTTCATTCCTACAAACGTTGCCCTTTTTCCAACTGTAAGAATTACAGAATTTAACCCATAATTTTTATTTGGGTTTAAATCATTATCTAATACGTATATTCTCTCGAATCGCAGTCGCTCCTCGTACCCTTACATTCTCAAATCGACACAAGAAACTCAAGAGGTTTGTATTGGTATTGAATTCCGACTTTTTATTAATTCGATTTTTCGGTTCGAATTAAATAAGTCATTTATGCATATAAAATACCAATTAACAAGCTTCTTTAATGTGTGATGTGGTTGCATGTAGACTTGTTCTGTAACATCCCTTCTTAATACACTGAAGAGATATTGCAGTGCCAGCAATTACGCAGACTTTAATGTCTTTGTAACCGCCTTAGGCTTATAGGGACATGCAACCATGCTCCCATACACAAGATGATGACATACAATATTAAATCAGCGGAAGACTTAAATAGAAAATAATATTATGAAATAAATGAAGTTACCCAAAGTAAAGGGGTCCAAATACAATAACTGAAATAATGAAATAATAACAGCGGAAATAATATTCAAATAGTAGCAACGGAATGACTACAATAAATCCCACAAATTCTACAAGTTTGTACCTTAATTTAAAAACACAATAAAACTGAAAAACAATGAAATCCTTTATTCTTCAGTGCCTCAAGACCGTCTACCTAAACCTGCGGATCGACGACTGAGGTGTAGTATGCAGACCAGGGACCCCAACCGTCCAAAGGAGAAAAATAGGACGGTTAGTCTTTTTACGACTAGCAAGTAGCAGAAAGTAAAATGTTCAAGACTCCGTCTACCACCCATTGACCATAAAAGGGTATTGGTGATTGTAGACTAAAATATAAATTAGGAGTAAATATTTATGTGGAACCTGACTCGTTTGATTGGAATAAAATAAAATAACAGGATGATCCAAAAGGACCGAGTGTTTGAATGGGATGTGGATCCGGAGATCCTAGGAAATCATATTCCGAGTACGGAAAGAATATGACATAACGTCACTGAAAGTGGGTCACCTATTAATGAGTAATGTACAACACAATTATAGTAATAACACAAGTATACACAACATTATCGTTTACTTAGGACAAGTGATACCGGCCTCGACCGCATATACTGGGCGGATGACCTACTACCCTTAGGTAGATGTACCCATTCGAGAGATTTGCAAATTCGAAGGGGCATCTCATGAGACGTTTATAGAGCAAGGTATAACCGAACCTTGACCTGACTTTACCCTTTTCTATTATTTAAGACACATCATAATAACAATAACAACAACAACAATAATAATAACACAACTCGTATAAGTACCAATGCACAAATACATCCTAGGTGACCACAAAAGGCATAATGTACACTTTAGATCTATAAAGTGCACGAAATAATATAACTGACAAGTATGGATATTCAAAACCAATAATATACCATACTTAACTAGCATGAAGGAACAAAATGGACAAATCATGCTTTTTAGGAAGTTCGGGCATCTAATATAATTTTCTCAAACCATATGATCAAATTATAATTACCCGAGTTGACATGCTATGTGAGATTAAGGAATTGATAAATAGCAACAAACTGAACTAACTTGCATATTTATCACAAACTCATAGCATGAAATTTATAGAGGTCACAAAAAGCAATAATTGCGAAAAAGGCACGAAATTTGCAGAACTGCACTGATTGAACCAAACTACTTGCCTTAATCCGACGAAATGCTTATTCGTGTTTGAGCAAAATAATCTGATAAAGGACTTGAGATTTTACAGAATTAAATAGGGTATTAGTAACCTTTCAAAAATTACGGAAACGGCACCGTAACTTCTAAAAAGTACAAAACTTACCCTTGCTTTTCCAAAATCCAACTCGATTTTGTACTCTCAAAATCTCAGGGGCTAAACAGGCTGTAAACTGTTCCAAAACAGTAGGTAGGTTAGGTTAAACATCGCATACTTATTCGAAACTCGACAAATTGCGATGAATAGAGCGGATCTTACCCAAACGGGACTCGAAAACGTCCAAGTTTCGAGCTTATGAACCCTTGGATATGGTATGAATCTGAAAGGAATAATTTTGGTCAGATAACAGCCCTTGGATTGAAGGAAAGAAAGAAAAACGAACATAAATCACGTTTTTCTGAACTATAGAAACACTGCTGATCAGTCAAGTTCGAGGCTGTTGTGTAATCACCTCAAAGAGGGTATGAAAGAAAGAGCAGATGGGTTCGATAGAAGGTGTTGCAAGCTTTCTGATTCAGTCGGCTTAGTTGGCGTCGGACTCCGGTGCTGGTGATGACGAAGCCCGAAAGTAGGCTTGTCGAACACTTCCTGCAGAAACTTCCGACGTTGATTTGGACGTCTTTCCGGTGAGCTGCTGCATCGGGGCTTTCATGGTGGTCGCCTGGGTGTTGTAGGAGACCAGTGGTGGCGGCCTTCAACCCTGGTTTCGCTAGAATCGCGGTCGAGGGTGATCGGAGATAGTTGGTGGACTGTGCTCTTCGGTCGCTGTTTGTGACTTTTTAGAGAATGAATGGGAAGAAGTTCTGATAGGAGGGTTAAATGGAATAGAATTCTACAACGTTCTCGTTGACCTAATTCGGATCCCCTAAAGATAGAGATTTGTTGTTGTAAGATTTCAATAAAGATCACTAGTTATCACTTAAATAGAATCACTACTACAATTCCGACCTTTGGCAGCGGTCAAAAACCGCTGCCTAAAGCCATATAACCGCGGCCTAAACCCTTTGGTGGTGGTTATCAGACCGCACCATTTGCTCCCGTCGCTATATACCTAAGGCAGCGGTTTAAACAGTCTAGGGCAGCGGATATTGTAAGAAGGTAAGACCGCTGCCAAAAAGCACAAAGAACCGCTGCCAGAAAGTCTAAGGAGACATTTGTGCGAGAGAACAATGGTAGCGGGTAAATATGGTTTGGGCAGCGGTTTTGAAACGGCTAGAGAAGCGATTGATGAGCCATGTGGCAGCGGTCCAAACTCTTTGGCAGCGGTTTCAGTTGTCTATAGCGACGGTTCTTGAGATTTGGTGGCGGTTTAATGACCCTTTGGCAGCGGTTCCCTTTGGCAGCGGTTCCCTAGAGGCGGGTATATGCATTTGTGGAAGCGGTTTTGGTACTCTTTGGCAGCGGTTATTGTGTGTTGCGGGAACAAAAATAAGGACCTATGGCAGCGGTTTTATATGGCTTCAAAATGAAATGATTTCCCAGCGGTTTATTTAGAACACACCTATATACACCCTTGTGATATGATATTAATAGAGATATTTATATATATTGAAATCATAAATTTAAAATAAACAACAAAATAATATAAAATGAAAATGATGGACTTTCATTGCATTATAATAATTACTAGCAAAGTTTCATTACAAAAGTGTGGTTTCCTAAGGGTTAGCTATATCATATAAACAAAAGGCTATACCCAAATTGTCAGCGCGCAAAATGTGCAATGTGCAGCTCTGTAATTAACCTAGGCAGAAAGTGGAATCCGAGCAAAAGTATAGCAACATATGCAATAGGGACATTATACGTTGATTAGCAAAATGTCATCGAGCTAGAGACCTGCAAATTAAAATGGTTGTCAAAATTAGCAACAAAAATGAAGTATGACATTAAAGAAACAACATTTGAATGGAAAAAAAAAGCAACAAAAATCACAGTGCTAGTGCTATAGCTTACAGCTGCTTACAGCTCTAAGGAATAAAAATAAGGGGATATTAACAATAAAAATATGTAAGCATGTAAGCATGCCATTAGATGAAGCATGTAATCATACCATTAGGGGATATTAACAATAAAAATAAGCTATACAACTCTAAGTAATATAAGGGCAAACAAAATGAGGCATTCAACCCAACCAACATCTCTAAGTAATATAACTTGGATCCCTAAACAGAATGAGGAAAGCAGCCATAATATAAAGGAGATAATGGATCCCCAAACAGAGGCAAAAAGGCAGAATACAACTTGAACATAAATGCATTCGGCTAATACAAAATTCAACTGATATAGCTTACATGAAAAGAATGTAAGCATGCCATTAGATGAAGCTATACTAGAAAGTTTTCCTTACAAAACCAGAAATTCAACTTGAACATAAATGCATCTATGTATATATCAAAGTAATATAAGGGCAAACAGAGGGAGGAATTCAACCTGACCAGCCTCTCTAAGTAATATAACTTGGATCCCCAAACAGAATGAGGAAACCACATTATGATAGTGCGATAAAAAGCTAAAGTGATCAATTTTGCAATAACAATCAGTCAAATGTCACTACCAAGTGTAGTCGAAAAGCAAGGCTAGGGAAGTGGTAGCCAAAGCATATGTCAACAAAAGCACAATAGAAAAATCCACTCACTACCAGATTCAGTTTTATGCACAAGACAAAATCATGAGTAAAACAAATACTAAATCTTGCAATCATACTCAGTCACATACATCCATAAAAAATCAATGAGTACAGGTGACTTTAGGGAGCATGAAACACACCAAAATCAGCCATTAGGAATTTCAGAAATGTTTCTTTGTATGTTGTACCAAGCAACCAATCGGGAATTCCATGAGAAGATCACATAGGCAGCATAGAATCGGCCAACACCAATATGATCAACCAAAGCCCAACAAACTCACAATGTAGGGAAAGGCCTGACATTATCAACTTCCACCAAGACATAATACATAGATTCGACAACCAATTTCAACCCACGTCATGGCAGGCAGAAAATATTGTGAGTAAAGTTTATTACTTGCTGGAAATTCGCATGATAGGGCAATAAATAACCAAGATTGTGCACTAGTCTTCAACCCCTTGGTCAGACCTACAAATGTTGTGTACATAGAAAATGTTCAAAGAAATTAACATGTACAAAATATATATGTCCTAGAAAAACCAAGTGTCCTAGTAAAACACAAATTAGTCTAACGAAGATGTAAATTGATCAAATATTGTAATGAGGAATTAGTCTAACTCACATAACTTCATCGCCATGGGAAGTAGATCCACCTTCTTCGTTTTCTGATGATTCATGTGAGGTTGATCCGTCTTCGTGGTTCGTAGAAAAGTTGGGAATGACAATATCAACTCCGGGATTAGCATCTCGTAACTTTGAAAAAACAGAAATCAAGGTGTCCTCCATCTTTTTGTTAAAGTGTTCTGCAATGCCCTCCAAGAACACCTCGGGAAGTACAAATGGGGTCTTCACATCCTTACATTTGAAACTTGACTTTGTCACACCTTGTCCATGCATACGCAATCGCCCATTATGCTCTTTCTTGGTGATCACATCAAAATATGGATCAGTTTTGCTGCTCCCCTCACCCACAGAGGTTACTGATTTCATCTTCTCCTTGAAAAAACAAAAACAAAAACAAAATATTATGTGCATTAGAAATTCAGCACTGTATACATGTACTCATTCATCAAAATATGGATAAGTTTTTATGGTCTCACAATGTTTGAAAGTGTCTCCTCATTCTGTGTGACATATGTACGTCCTGCAACTCGCTTCCTGGACTCAGTGTATACGTCTACTTCTGATGGACATTGCTTATGTGGGTCATTTTGTTGCTGAAGAAACAAGACAAGGTAAAATTGAATAGCATATATTTTAGATTGGAAAAAGGATGGAATAATACAAAGTTTACCATCAAATGACGCTTTACAGCGTAAGATACTGTGCCCAGAGTATGCATATCAACTTGCTTTGCTCGGTTCTCTTTGTTTTTCTTACTGATTTCCTAATTATTCACATGTGCAATCATAGGTTTTCATTTAGGATGAGATAAACAAAAATCCGGGGCAATAAAACAGTAGCTTAAATTCAAACCTTAGCTTTGTTTGATGCGAAATACTGCATGAGCTCTATGAATTCCTCTTTCGGTATAGCATTTGGCCGGTTGGCCAACATCTCTGCCATTGTAGTATATGGGGAGTAATGTTTCTCCTTTACTTTTCCCTTGTAAGCCCTCCTTTTGAACCGACACTCCCCAACACCCATTGTTTTCCTTCGTTTGGTACAATGAATTTCCATTATAACTTAGAGGAGGACTGCTAATGGGCTTTTTTCTGTAGTTGCAGGCTAGAGTTGGTATTTTAGATTAAATAAGTTATTTTCCATTATAACTTATAGGAGGAAAATCTACTGGACAAGATAAACCTTGCCAATTAGCATATCTTGACCGATTATAGATATTCTACAAAGTTCCAATCAATCAAGAAACAAACAAAACAAGGCCAACAAAGAATACTTTGAAAGAAAGACATAAAAATGTAGAAATTATGACAAAAAATAGAGCAACTAAGCAAAACCACTAAGAAATGATGAAATAAAAGAACTTCTAATTTAGCAGAACACTTTAAAGCATATATTCAAGGCCTTAACAGTTTCTGAAATTTAAACATTTTCCATTTCATCTCATAATATATTGAAAAATTAAAGCTCTAGCCTAAGTTTACATTTACCTGCATGTCCCTTTCACAAGATTTCAAAGTTACACCAAGGCACTGGGCAACTCTCTTTTGATGTTCCCTAATTTGAATAACCTTCTTCTGTAAAAGAGAGAGAGAGAGAGAGAGAGAGAGAGAGAGAGAGAGAGAGAGAAATGCAAGGTTTAGAGATAAATATCCCTTGTAGATATTCAGGAAGCTTTGAATGTGTTGTTAAGCCCTATGTGGCTATATATAGAGAGAGGGATCAAAGATCGATTAGATAAAAAGATATATAAAATATATTATAGATTATAGATATATTGTTTATATGTATCCTAATTTAATAAAGGTAAAGATAAACTATCCATATAAAATATATAGATGTTAATTTCCTAATATAGTAATATCAAAATATAAATATATCTTAATATATATAGGATATATGTCTATAGTATTACAGAATATATACAAAATATATTTTAATTATTATACATCTATGTAAATCTATTTTACGATTTTCACTTTTCACCGCATTCTAATATAGAAAAATTATCAAGTTAGATAATCAAACACCTAACCACGTACTCATGGCTTATGCAATTTACCAATTAGGCGTACTGAATGAACAATTTTCACAAATTACTTTCATATATATATATTTAGCAATATCTTAGCAAATACACATCCAAAAACAAAATTGAAGAAAACTATTTTGATGATAGTTCTTCTGAAAAGAATAACCATAATAAATATATGCCTTACTGCAATTTAACAAACTCAAAACCATAGCCTCTATACATGTACGAAAAATGATTTACTATTATCAAATACACCCATGAACCATTCGGTTCTTGTCTGTAGCTTACCATCATTTTCAGCATTCAAGGTTATGAACTCTTTCTTGTCTTGAGTTTTTTTTATCCAGTCACTGTAAACAGCATTTATTCGAACATTTTCCCTTTTGGCGATCTTTTATTTTCTTTCAGTTAATGGCCGGAGATGCATATTGATGGTTGAATGGCATTTGCTTTTGAGTTCATCATGACTTACAAGAGGATCAACACCTTCTTAGTTTCGGTCTATCTTATTCCGCCTGATGCAGGCATTCTTTATTTGTTACTGTCTCAATGAGCAAGGCTTCTTGTTCTGGTCCTTCTGGAGTGACAGATGGCTAAAAGGCAGGGCAATATCTTAACCATGAATTTTTATTTCGACGTTTGAGATGTTGTAAGATGGCTAAAAGTAGGATCTCATGAATCTGTGCAATTAGGTTGAGTTGGTGTTCTTGGGTGGTGAAGAAGAGGGAAAATGGAAGAAGGAAGGTCTCTAGCTGATACCTCACCCTGGTCAGTTGCCACTGGCACCACTGTAATGGTGTTTGTTTGTTTTCGGGTGGGGAGATCCATTTACAGATTTGGGAAAGTAAGCTATTGAAACCCTAATTATTTTCACACTAAACATGAAAATGGCAATTCATCTCTGATAAAAATAGCCCCTAATCAAGTGACCAACTAAGCACGAATACCTACTCATCGACACATATGAACAGCCAAAGTTGCCCTTAACAAAATTCTCATCCCTTTCAAAATAAACATGAAAATGGCAAAGCAAAATAAACACCAGAGATTATACACCAAGCCACGACATGACAAAGAAAAACAGAAACCAAAATACTATACCTTCAGGCTTGAGATACATAGCCAACCACGAGAAAAGCAAAACAGAATGCAACACCAACTCCAATCCAGAAAACTGGACAGCCACTGAACCAAAACATCCGAGATTAAACAAAAAAAAGCTCCAGTTCATCACATAAAAAAAATCAGAGGATAGGCTTTAAAGAATCGATCACCTGCTGTAGGTAATCCCTTGAACTTGAAATTGCTTCGCCCTAATCCTTCGCCCAATTCGATTTACTTCAAATTGCTTCGCCCTAAATCCTTAGCCCACATCGATTCACTCGCAATTGCTCCCCAAATCGCTGTTGAGCCCTAGTGAGACCCCTAATCGATCGATTCGCTCTTCGCCCTAAACCCTTACCCCAAATCGATTCACTCGTACCCAATCGATCGATTCGCTCATCGATTTTCCCCCAAAACCCCAAAGCATCTAACCCTCGAACTTCATGTGTTTCCCCCAAAACCCCAAAGCATCTAACTCTCGAACTTCATGTGTTTCCCCCAAATCATCTAAACCCTCGATGAGCACTGCATGTGTTACTTTTCTTTCAATGTACTGTTTTATTTTTTTTAGCGGGCCTTTTGAGATTTGGGGAAAATTAAGGCGGGCCGGAGTATTGTGAACCCGCCAAAAGGACGAACCGCTGCCTTAAATATATTTTTTAAGTGGGGTTTGGGTGAACCGCTGCCCTAGCCATTTTCATTTAAATGAACCGCTTCCACAATATACTTGAACCGCCTCCATAGGCACATGTTCTAAAAACCGCTGCCTAAACCGCCTCCATAGCCTAAACCAATTCTAATTACGTCAAATTTTCCTAAACCGCTGTTCTGAACCGCCTCCTTAATAAACCGCTGCTCAGAACCGCCAGTTTTGCTCGGAATTGTAGTAGTGGAATTTTGTTTAAAACCGACTCCGATTTCCTTCTCCCGTGTGTTCAGTGTGAAGTTGCTGGAATGCTGTTGTGGACTTGGGCCGTTGTGGGCTGCTTCCCTTTTGAGTTTAGAATGAGTGATGTAGGATTGAGTACATATACTTTACCCATATACATATATAGTATATACGTGTATATATAGACGTAGCACATATATATACATAAATAAATACAACTAGTTACCCACTAATTTACCCATAAATAATATATAAATATTATTTGTGAAACTTTAATGCCTAGAAGCATATGATATCACCCTGCCATCCTGCATAAGCACACAACCCAGACCTTGTTTGGAAGCATCACTGTACACAATTTATCCTTCCCCATCTCTCGGCAATGCTAGAATCGGTGCAGTGGTCAACCGTTTCTTCAGTTCCTGGAAGCTCTGCTCGCACTTCTCGTTCCATATGAACTTCTGAGACTTCCTCAATAAAGAGGTGAGTGGTTGGGCAAGTTTAGAGAACCCTTCCACAAACCTCCTATAGTATCCAGCTAGTCCCATAAAGCTTCGGACTTCCTTCGCATTCTTCGGATGTGCCCAATGCTTCACTGCTGAAATTTTCTGAGGATCTACCATCACTCCCTCCTTAGATATGATATGACCTAGAAAGGTCACTTGCTTGATCCAAAAGGCACACTTGGACAATTTAGTATAAAGCTGATGTTGTTGCAGCACTAACAATGCGGTCCGCATATGCTCCTCATGAGCTTCCTTGCTCGGAGAGTAGATCAAAATATCATTGATAAACACCACCACAAACTTATCCAAATAGTCGTGGAAACACCTGTTCATCAACTCCATAAACACAGCTGGTGCGTTGGTAAAACCAAAGTGCATCACTACAAACTCATAATGCCCGTATCTAGTCCGGAAAGCAGTCTTCGGAATGTCTTCCTCACGAATTCGTAATTGATGATACCCAGAACGAAGATCAATCTTGGAGAACACTCGTGCTCCTTGCAGCTGATCTAGCAAGTCATCAATTCGCGGCAACATGTACTTGTTCTTGATCGTCACTTTATTTAGCTCACGATAGTCACTACACAGCCGGAAGGATCCATCCTTCTTCTTCACAAATAATAATGGAGTCCCCCATGGCGACGCAGTAGGCCTGATATAACCTTTCTCCAACAGCTCTTCCAATTGAGACTTAAGCTCCTTCATCTCAAGGGGTGACATGCGATATGGAGCTTTGGAGAGTGGAGATGTCCCTGGTTCCAGATCAATTGTGAACTCAACAAAGTGCTTCGGTGATAACTCGGTAATGTCATCAGGAAATACATCGGAAAATTCCTGAATCACTGGAATATCGGAGATTGTGACCATCTCGGACTTGGAGTCCGGTAAATAGCATAATAGGCCCACACAGCCTTGTCGTAGTAGCCTCGATGCCTGCATCATGTTAATAATACGGCCGTTCTCAATGGAAACGCGCCCGCGGAATTTGCACACGCATGTGCCATCCGGTGATAACGTCACAATCCTCCGCTCAAAGTCAATCACCGCGCCATGTTGCCCTAACCAATCCATACCTAAGATGATATCCAGCGGCATAAGCGGAATCACCACTAAATCGGCGTCGAACTCTCGACCCCAATTCGTGATAGGAAATCTGCTCAACATCTTATTTCCTATCATTGTTCCCCCGTCAGGGAGTCCGACTACAAAACGATCATCTAAAGGCACACTACCTAGCTTAAGCCTATCAACAATCTTCTCAGCAATAAAGGAATGGGTAGCACCAGAATCAAATAAAATATCAATGGACTCGGTATGATGGTAAATAATACCTTGAGTCACTAGTGCGTTAGCATCTACCTCCTACATCATCACATATAGGTGCTTCCTAGGGTTGGAAGGCCCAGCTGCATTGCTTCCCCTGTTCACAGTCGGTTGTGATCCCGTAGGAGCTTGAGTCCTCTGCTGAAAGGACTGACTGTTGCGCTGCTGCGGTGGAGGCCTAAGCTGCCCCTGATTCTGAGTCCTTGGTGCAGCAGCCGATGCCTGGTAAGAACGAGACTGCACCCTATTCGCGGTCTTGCAGAACCGTATCATATGGCCTGGCTTGTCACAACCTTGGCAAATCATCAGTACCTTTGTACATGAAGGTTTGATGTGCCCCTCCTTGCCGCAATTATGACATATCACCTGCCTCCCACCGGTATTGTGAGAGCGCCCTCCTGTTTGGCCAGTTGGGGCTCTGTCCCCACTCACACCCCCTAGTTGGGGTAGATTCTGCAGCTCTCTTGACACCAGAATGCTTCTGATGTCCCTTCTTCCTGTTGGCGAACTCCTGGTTCCGCCTAGTCTCATCCATCGTTGCCTCCACCCTGTACCCAACATCAATGTAAGCCTCTAGGGTAGGGTAGTCTCTATGCAACATCTGCAGCTTCATGCGGCCAGGTAAGGACTCATGGAAGTAATGAATCATGTCTGCTTTAGTTGTGACCAAATCTCCAGCATAAGGCAGTAACCCATAATATCGAGTCACCAGCGCAACCATCCTCATTCCTAGAGGAGTAGGAGTCAAGAATTACCTCCTCTTCTCAATCCTCAGCGAATGAGCAGAGTAATGATCTGTGAGGGACTGCTTGAAGGCCTCCTAGGTCGGGTTTGCCTCTCATCCCAATCTAGCAGCCTCCCACCATTATCCAGCTTCGCCCTTCAGACGAACATCAGTAATATGCACCTTGTCCTGATCGGTGCACACGATACCTCTGAACAGTTTCTCCATATGGGTCAGCCACTCAACTACAACATATGGCTCCCCTGACCCATTAAAGTCATCTGGCTTCATAGCATTAACCACCTTGAGTGCCCTGAAGTAAGAGTCTCCAAGGTCTGTCACTTTGCCTGGAGCAGAAGTCTCAACGACAGGCGGTGCTTGCCGTGGAGTTTGTACATGTGGCGGCGGTTGTGGGATCGCTCCGGCTATGACCCCTGTCACCGCCTCACGAGCCATCTGCCGCATCATTTGTACCATCTCATCACGCCAGCTTTCCCCCGCAGTTCTGGTGGACCAGCTCCTATGACTCGTAGGATGGCTACCCACGCTCTGGCTTGCAAAAGAGAATAAATGCTAAGTCCTATAACGATTGATGAGAAGTCTAAGTATTCCTAGGCTTCCTGCCCTTAAGGTTTCCAGTACCCTTGACAGATTACCATCCTTCTATCCCTTTTTCACTAGAGGGACGGAAGACAAAGTGCACTCCCACTCTCTTAAACCTCTCTAGCTTCTGTTTCTCATAGGCATCACGGGTCCTCAACGACTCAAGCATCTTAGCGCGTCGCTCTTCGTGCTCCTGTCCTTCAGGGGTTCCTTAGAGTCGCTTTCCCCGAAGCTCAATGATCTCCTCCATGAGTTTTCACTTCAGCTTCTTCGTCCTTGTTCAAAGCAACTCTCTTCCCCGTGATTGCGCTAGCCTCGGTAGAGATAAAAGACATCTAAGAGTAAGATTAAATAGCGGGTCAATACCCAAGTTGACTTGCACTTAAATAATGGAACACTAATGACTCTACAATTACAGGTTAGGTACTTGAGGGCTTTAACTATTTTCATAATTCAAATATCTTTTTATACGAGGAATATAAAATACATTTTTCTTAAAATTTCAAATTCATTGTTTTTTTTAAATCCTTTTAAAATAAACTTTTAAATTCATTTTGAAATATCCAAAACCTTTATTTTCATTTTATAAAACCTGGCTCTGATACCACCTTCTGTAACACCCCTTCTTAATAAACTGAAGAGATATTGCAGCGCCAGCAATTACGCAGACTTTAATGTCTTTGTAACCGCCTTAGGCTTATAGGGACATGCAACTATGCTCCCATAAACAAGATGATGACATACAATATTAAATCAGCGGAAGACTTAAATAGAAAATAATATTATGAAATAAATGAAGTTACCCAAAATAAAGGGGTCCAAATACAATAACTGAAATAATGAAATAATAACAGCGGAAATAATATTCAAATAGTAGCAGCGGAATGATTACAATAAATCCCACAAATTCTAAAAGTCTGTACCTTAATTTAAAAACACAATAAAACTGAAAAACAATGAAATCCTTTATTCTTCAGCGCATCAAGACCGTATACCTAAACCTGCGGATCGACGGCTGAGGTGTAGTATGCAGACCAAGGACCCCAACCGTCCAAAGGAGAAAAATAGGACGGTTAGTCTTTTTACGACTAGCAAGAAGCAGAAAGTAAAATGTTCAAGACTCCGTCTACCACCCATTGACCATAAAAGGGTATTGGTGATTGTAGACTAAAATATGAATTAGGAGTAAATATTTATGTGGAACCTGACTCGTTTGATTGGAATAAAATAAAGTAACAGGATGATCCAAAAGGACCGAGTGTTTGAATGGGATGTGGATCCGGAGATCATAGGAAATCATATTCCGAGTACGGAAAGAATATGATATAACGTCACTAAAAGTGGGTCACCTATTAATGAGTAATGTACAACACAATTATAGTAATAACACAAGTATACACAACATTATCGTTTACTTAGGACAAGTGATACCGGCCTCGACCGCATATACTAGGCGGATGACCTACTACCCTTAGGTAGATGTACCCATTCGAGAGATTTGCAATTTCGAAGGGGCATCTCATGAGACGTTTATAGAGAAAGGTATAACCGAACCTTGACCTGACTTTACCCTTTTCCATTATTTAAGACACATCATAATAACAATAACAACAACAACAATAATAATAACACAACTCGTATAAGTACCAATCCACAAATACATCCTAGGTGACCACAAAAGGCATAATGTACACTTTAGATCTAAAAAGTGCACGAAATAATATAACTGACATGTATGGATATTCAAAACCAATAATATACCATACTTAACTAGCATGAAGGAACAAAATGGACAAATCATGCTTTTTAGGAAGTTCGGGCATCTAATATAATTTTCTCAAACCATAGGATCAAATTATAATTACCCGAGTTGACATGCTATGTGAGATTAAGGAATTGATAAATAGCAACAAAATGAACTAACTTGCATATTTATCACAAACTCATAGCATGAAATTTATAAAGGTCACAAAAAGCAATAATTGCGAAAAAGGCACGAAATTTGCAAAAATGCATTGATTGAACCAAACTACTTGCCTTAATCCGACGAAATGCTTATTCGTGTTTGAGAAAAATAATATGATAAAGGACCTGAGATTTTACAGAATTAAATAGGGTATTAGTAACTTTTCAGAAATTACGGAAACGGCACCGTAACTTTTAAAAAGTACAAAACTTACCCTTGCTTTTCCAAAAGCCAACTCGATTCTGTACTCACAAAACCTCAGGGGCTAAACAGGCTGTAAACTGTTCCAAAACAGTAGGTAGGTTAGGTTAAACATCGCATACTTATTCGAAACTCGACAAATTGCGATGAATAGAGCGGATCTTACCCGAACGGGACTCGAAAACGTCCAAGTTTCGAGCTTATGAACCCTTGGATATGGTATGAATCTGAAAGGAATAATTTTGGTCAGATAACAGCCCTTGGATTGAAGGAAAGAAAGAAAAACGAACATAAATCACGTTTTTCTGATCTACAGAAACACTGCTCATCAGTCAAGTTCGAGGCTGTTGTGTGATCACCTCAAAGAAGGTATGAAAGAAAGAGCAGAAGGGTTCGACAGAAGGTGTTGCAAGCTTTCTGATTCAGTCGGCTTAGTTAGCGTCGGACTTCGGTGCTGGTGATGACGAAGCCCGAAAGTAGGCTTGTCGAACACTTCCTGCAGAAACTTCCGACGTTGATTTGGACGTCTTTCCGGTGAGCTGCTGCATCGGGGCTTTCACGGTGGTTGCCTGGGTGTTGTAGGAGACCAGTGGTGGCGGCCTTCAGCCCTGGTTTCGCCGGAATCGCGGTCGAGGGTGATCGGAGATAGTTGGTGGATTGTGCTCTTCGGTCGCTGTTTGTGACTTTTTAGAGAATGAATGGGAAGAAGTTCTGGTAGGAGTGTTAAATGGAATAGAATTCTACAGCGTTCTCCTTGACTTAATTCGGATCCCCTAAAGATAGAGATTTGTTGTTGCAAGATTTGAATAAAGATCACTAGTTATCACTTAAATAGAATTTTGTTTAAATCCGACTCCGATTTCCTTCTCCCGTGTGTTCAGTGTGAAGTTGCTGGAATGCTGTTGTGGACTTGGGCCGTTGTGGGCTGCTTCCGTTTTGAGTTTAGAATGAGTGATGTAGGATTGAGTACATATACTTTACCCATATACATATATAGTATATACGTGTATATATACACGTAGCACATATATATACATAAATAAATACAACTAGTTACACACTAATTTACCCATAAATAATATATAAATATTATTTGTGAAACTTTAATTTATTTAAATAAATTAATTTCCCAATTTCACACTATAAAATGTGAAGTAATTATCTTATGAACTTGACATAGTAGGAAAAAGGAAATAATTCAGACTTTTATTTAATTAAATTCTAAAATTAAATAAACGGAAATACGAGGGTATTTCATGTTCGTATTCACCAACCTCCGTGTCATATTTTTTTTCTCGCGATTCAGGAAAGTCAAAAGAGCCAAGTGATATTCCGAGCTTTCTAGGCTCATTTGTGTGCTTTCGTGTCAAGTTGTTTTCTATAGTTGAATCATGTCAAATTGCGTTAAATAAATTACAATCCATCCGTTTGTGTGATTTATTAAATTGATAATCTATTTTGGCATGTTAAATGGGTAATGTTATTTTGATAGGTTATTTAAGTTACATAAATGACATTATGTGCCCATATTCCCAGAAAGCGTGATTTATTATTTTCTCTTCATGCTAAGTTTAATTATGTGATATATCCGTTTTCATATCCATAATTGTCGTTTATTCCTTTCGGTTCTGGACTAGTTTGCATATTAGTTCGGTGTGGACTTAGGTTATCTTTTGAACCTAGTCCTTATAAAATATATCAATATGTGCACTTAAGTTATGAATTTTGGAATAGTAGTTTAGTGTATTATAGAATGTGAATATATTAAATTAAAGTTAAGGAAGATCACCGCTTCCTAATAAAGTATATAAACGATATTATAAATTAAATATGGAAGATGAGCGCTTCCAATTTATATAAAATACATATTATTATAAACTAGGAAGATGAGCGCTTCCTACCCAATTTCATGAAGCTACGTTTCCCGACCCGGAAATGATCCACTGAGCGGACCCGTTCAGTGAATCTGATCGATAAGAAAATCCGAGCGGACCCGTTCGGTACACTTGATACTAAAAGAAATCCGAGTGGACCCGTTCGGTATACTTGATATTAAAATGAAATCTGAGCGGACCCGTTCAGTACACATTAAATATATAGATCTTATTATTGTAGTTCATTGGTTGAATACTAGTTGTAAGTATAAAGTTATACAATTATTTATAAGACGGTGATCGTAAATAAGTTGGTTCTAATTTCAACGTTTAATTATATTCCAGTCTCATTTCGGAATATAATTTCCTAGAGTGATTTATCACTCACATCCATTATTCTTCCTAACTTATAAATTCTCAAGTTGCATCGAGTGTCTATTTTGTATTCCGTAACTCACGTTTAAATAATCTGTATTACTCTCCTTTGGACTATTTGGTTCATACCGTTTTATGGTTAATGAATCTTTAGTGTAAAGTGGTATTTTATTTCGTGCCGTCACTTGCTTGTTCTTAATTGAACTAACCGCCCTATGTATTGTGGCGGCTGGTGCCTCTCGTTTGTATATGATGCATCAGACCTAAGTTGCAGGTATAGAGATAATAGTGAAGAAGTTCCGAAGGCGTTGGAGAACATCAAGGGTCATTTTAAATGTTTTGAAACAAAAAAGGGTAATTCCAAATGTGTTCAGTTTGGTTAACTATTTATCCGGTGTATTTAAAAGTCTTCCGCTGTACCAGTTAAACGATTGTAAATATTATTTAAAAATATAGTTTTCTTTTGGTAAAAGTCTTCCGCTGTATTTATTTTAATGCATGTTATCATCTTGTTTATGGGAGCATGGTTGCATGTCCCTATAAGCCTAAGGTGGTTACGAAGACATTAAAGTCCGAGTAATCACTGGCGCTGCAACATTCCCTCGTTTACAGAAGGGGGTGTTACAATAGAGAGATGTTTCTATGATTGGTATGACCTCAATTATGATATATGGTTTTTCATGGCTTAAGAGTTAATAAACTTGAATTTTAATTGAATAACGACACTTGTGGGATTCCCATAGATAATCTGGATTATAAGCTTTAGTTATAACTTGATTATTGGTTGGATGTTCAGTTTAGAGCAATTTTAAAAACCTTTATATGATTTATATTGTATGTATAAACCCCTGATGAAAAGCACTAGTAAACTCGGTTATTTATTTGATGTGATTTTTGATGTGATTTGATATATATATATATATATATATATATATATATATATATTGGGTTCATGAGTGTAAGAATGATAAAGTTCACTTGCACCGCTCGAGGAGGATAAAATTCACTCGAGTGAAAAGAGTCATCAATAAACCAATGATTGAGGAGGATAAAATTCACTCGACAATTATAAGAGAAAAAAAATACGGTTAGTAACCGATCCTGTTTGTGAAGGATAAAATTCACACAAGGGGGAAGAAAAGTAATTAGAACATACTTGGAAAAAAAATAAGAGCTTTAATGAAACTCCGAAATAGAAAAAGCCTAATAATCTATGGGTGCTTATGAGGATTTTTAAGTGGTTAATGAATTTGATTTCTCAATACATTCTGAATGCAAGCATAACTTGAACCTAATTGGAGTTTAAAACAATGATTATGAAGGGTTTGATGTGGATCTCATAGTGTCATAACTATTTTGAGTTTTAACTTAATAAATGCTCTTGAACCCATGACAACTATACTGATGAGTGATCATTCATAGAAATTTCTCTGAGTCTTTTTCTTTCTTTTTAAGTTTGTCTTTGTTTTGTGATAGTTTACTTGGGGACAAGCAAAAGTCTAAGCATAGGGTAGTTTGATAGAGTCTATTTTAGTTATATATTTGCATATTATATTAGCTTATTTTCATGCATATTTTACGTGTTTTATACATAATTTCTATTATTTATTATTCGGAGTCTACACGAGTGTTTTTATATATTTAAGGCATTTTCGAGTTTGATCATATGAATTTGGAGGTTGAGATCATAATTGGGCCGAGTTACTCATAATAAATGGGCTGATGTGAATTCATACGGAGTGAGGCGGAAGGAGCCACACGGAATGCATGTGCTGCTTGTTACTACTTAAGTGATTGGCCGTTGTTTCATTAGAAATTGGATTGGTTAGATAAAATATTAAATATATTAATATTATTATAGATATATTAGGTTTATTTACTATTTGATATATATGATTATTCCTACGGCAAAGCACCGAAGCGGCCGACTGACTTTTGAGCTCTTAACCCTAATTGTGTTTTGTCTTATTTTTATGGAGATCTAAACTCTCCTATTTCGTCAATGGATTGAAGATTTGGTTTGATAAAGTTGTGAGATTCCTATTCTTGTTTTATTCTTATTGATTCGTATTGATTCTTTTGCGAATATTGTTGATTTCTTCTAGTTCGTATAACTAGTTGAGATTATTGCTAGGATTTTGTAGATTCCTCGTAGCGAACCTTAATCCATAGTAGCAATCATGCCTTTTTAGGATTCGTATGACTAAACTGGTGTGTAGAGAATCAATTATATGTTAAATACTGACTCGTAGGTTGATGTTGCGTGTATCCTGGTTAATCCTTAATCTTAATGCTATTATTAGGTTAAATCTTGACCGTGCTAAGGTTATCTAATTAGTAAGGGTTACTAGGACTCGTAGAACTAGTAATTACACAAGATCAGGAAAGGAACAATAATAGGATGAAAAGAGAACTTGAAGAAGAATCGAGGATCAACTAGTCAAATTAATTAAAGTGGATGTTTATAGATGAAACTAGTCCTTTAATTGTTATCTTCGTTAATTTGTTTATAGTTTATTTTATTTTCTTTCTTATTCTCATCACACCAAAACCCCATTTTCTATTAATTGGTAAATAGACTTAACTTAGTAATAACTTGATTCTCTGTGTGATCGACTCGTGCTTACCATACTACATTAGTTAGGTAGGTTCGAATTTATTTTGATACGGTTTACGCGACTAAAAATCGTTCATCAATGACTCTACTTTGTCTGAGCAAGAAATTTCCATGCCGAGGAAATATTGTGCAAACCCCAAGTCTTTAATCGTGAAAGCTCTGTCCAAAGACCGGTTTTTGACCTTGCTGATTGTAGGCTCACCGCTCCCTGTAATGAGCATATCGTCGACATAAATGAGTGCAAGTATGATCTTGGAACCTCTACGCAGAACAAACAATGAGTAATTATGCTTTGACTAGACAAAACCCAGAGGGGTTAAGTGCTTGGTGAGCTCGAAATTCCACTATCTACTGGCTTGTTTAAGACCATAAATTGATCTATTGAGTTTGCAGACATGCCTAGAAACAACCATTCCATAGCCCGGAGGAGCCAACATGTAAACCTCTTCGTCCAAGTAACCATGTAAAAATGCATTGTTTACATCAAAATGATGCAAATGCCAATTTCGAACTAAAGATATAGCTAGCAAAATACGAACAGTAGCAAACTTAGCTACATGTGAGAATGTTTCCTTGTAATCCCTATCCTTTACCTGATTGTAACCCTTAGCCACCAACCTTGATTTATAATGTTCAATGTTGCCATCAACACGAAATTTCACTTTGTAAATGCATTTACAGCCTATAGCCTGATGACCTTGAAGCAGCTGAGTAAGAGTCCAAGTGTGATTACTTTCATGCGCATCCAGTTCCTTCTACATTGCCTCTCTCCATTCTTGGGACTTTTGAGCTTCTGAGAAAGAAACAGGCTCAATCACATATAAAACATTGAACAAGGAATGGATGTAATCTTGAAAGTGATGACCCAACTCTAGTGGATTAACCACTGAGAACACAGACGACAATGAAGAGTCTCCACCCTTCCGTTTTGTTCATGGACATAAGGAACTGACCGTTGATGGACAATTCCTTTGGATGTTAACACAACTTCTATCCGAGAGTTTACAAACTCCGAGCCATTATCAGTTTTGAAATATAATCTTGTCTCGAGACTCAAATTGCGTCTCAACTTGGGCCAAAAACCTAATAATCACACTTGGAACCTGTCCCTTGTCCCTTAACAAGAACGTCTAGGTTGAACGAGAATGATCATCCAACACTATCAAGAAATAACGCGCACCACAAATAGACACATCTCGGTATGGTCCCTACACATCCATGTGTACCAATTCAAAAGATTTGAAGCAGCAAATTTCCTCAATGAAAACGAAAGTTTATGCAATTTAGCAAGATGACAAACATCACAATCAAACATCTTCCCATCAGACCCCTTGGCCTAATCAAACAGATGCATTTTTTATATAGACACACGTCCAAGTCTGGCATGATGCAAGCTTATTAAACTGGTTCGAACAGAAGCAACAATACCTTTCACATTAATCCCCGCAGAAAAACTAGATAGTCTTCGAGCACCACATGTTCTTGGCAGACAATTGAAACCGTTGAACTTGTACAAACCCCCATCTCTGTTGCTTAAAGCAACCACAACATTAGTGGAAAGGTCATGCAGCCAACATTTCTATTTCGAAAAGACAAATAAGCACCTCTCATTATCCACCATTTTCGAGACTGACATCAAATTGCACTTAAAGTTGGGCATGTATAGCACATCTTTGAGGACAATCTACTGATTCATCTATACACTGCCAGAATATTTCACCAACTATGTGATTCCCTCCGGGAAACCGATCACAATAGGCTTGACAAGAGGAGTCATGTCCACAAACATGTCCTTATTGCAGGCTATGTGATCCGAGGCGCCGAAATCCACACTCCAAGTTATACTAAATGACTGGCTTCTCTAATTAGAAGCAGAGTCAGAAATCATACCTGCGAAGTTAATCGCACAATCTCTAGAAGAAGGATCTAGTGGATCTTTCCTTTCATTGCACGCAGGACTTCGGCTATCACAACATTAATCTAAGTCATGTCAGAATCGCCAGCACCCGAACCCCATAACAACTGGATGATTCACATAGATACCATCACAAGTGAGAGGACTATCATCAACCATCAGATCTTGCACAGTCGCCACGACCTTATCAGTTTGAGGCCGCTTGGGACCATTGTACCAGTCTCGGGAGCCAACAAGCTTGAAGCAAGTGCCCTTGACATGACCTCGCTCTTCATAATAGTTACAAAACAACTCCATCTTCGCTTTCTTGTATTCCTTCTTTTGATCGTAATTGTTCCACTGTCCAGCATTATTGGTGCTAGCTCCTTGAGGGCCACTATAACTCCCTTTCGAAGGACCACCTCAATTGTTTCCAAAATTATGAGCAGCAAGTACCTCATGACTATGAGAAATCCCTCAAGTGATTCCTTTTTGGCGCTCGATCTGTAGCACCATGTGAAACGTACTGTTAAAAGCTGGCAATGGATCCATGGCGAGAATGTTACTCCGAATTCTTTCAAAAGAGTCAGAGAGTCCCATAAGGAACTGCATAAGCAGTGTCGTAGCTTCTCGCTCCAAAAACTTCTTCAGAATCGAACACAAGCACATCTTAAGGCCTCCACATTTGTAGATCGGAATGGACTCAATCTCTTATAACTCATCCCAAGCCTTCTTCCTCTTACTGTAATACTCATCGACGCTCAGGTTTTCTTGCCGGATCTCGCTAATTTCCTTTTTGAGCCGATAAACAAGCGACGTGTTCAACTCAACAAAGCATTCCTAGATTTCCTCCCAAAGTTCCTTAGCTGAATTGACACACATGAAATTCTCGGACAGATCTGGTTTCATGGAGTTGATAATCCAACTCGTGACCATGAAATCGCAACGCAACCAGCGATTGTAATCATCATCGATCTCCAACGGCTTCTCACACTTTCCGTTAATGAAACCTAGTTTCATCTTGGCGCCTAACGCTATCTGCACCGCTCGACTCCAGTTGTGGAAATTGAGGCCATTGAACTGTGCTGACACCAACTGCATCCCTGGATGGTTTGAATTAGAGAGGAAAAGTGTATTCGCCTGATTAGCACCAAAATTTTAAACACGCGAATTAGTGTTGTTGTGGCTTTGATACCATATCAAATCTCAGCAATCTAGGCTGAGATTGATCTCTCTTGACATCTGATTGAATCAACCAGTGGACACCATTGGAGATTCGGAGACAATTGGTTTTGTGAATTTTCCGTTTCATTCATCTGACTTTACAAGCGGCTAATCCTCCCTATGTATACAAGTGTGACCACCTCCTAACTAGGGTTCTAACAAACTAACTAGAGTTGATCAACAATATCATAAACTACTCTCCATGGAAGTAATAACACAAGATGAGATGATAATTTATCATGTCTAGTAAACCTTAATTAATTTATTAGATAGTTGAAGCTAATAAATAATTTCACTTTAAAGCTGATTATTGATTTTTATCACACGATTTTTTTTGTATAATGAGTTATTAGTACTAGTGTCATTCCTTTTGCCCTGGTTAATTTATTCGATGTCCTCTTCTTTGTTGATGTTTTGTTTTTCTTTGATTACGTGTTTGTCATCAATATGCCCATCCACAAGTTATTCCAACCTCTAAATTTATTAGGCAAAATGGTCATAGATAGACCAATTTTTGTAAAACTTTGCAAAAATAGCACACACTCTTGCAAATTAGCACAAATAACACAAAGCCCAAAATTTTGCAAAAATGTGCCGGTGACACAACCTATTGTAGGGGGTTTAGGCTCCAAATAAAAAAGGGAAAGAAAAGGAAATAAGGAAAAAGGAAAAGGAAACAAAAAATCTGGCCCCCCGGGGCATAGCTCACTAGTTGAAAGGTCACCCTACGCTGGGCCTAGAAGCTTCGGGTGGGAGGTTCAATTCCCAGGAGGAGCATTATTTGTTTCTCTTGTGGAGTGGGCCTCCTGGAGCCAAAGGGTATAAAGGGGGGTGGTTGGACCATTAGTGAGGCACATCCCGCAGTTTACCTCCGCAAGTCGATGAGGGGCCGGAGACTTGGGGTCCAGGACTAGTCTAAGTGTAAGCTTGGGATACCTGGATATATAAAAAAAAAAGGAAACAAAAAATCTGAAGCAATAAATGTTATCATACCCTCTCTCTCCACTTCAATTCTCTCTCTCTCTCTCCTTTTCAATTCTCTCTCTCTCTCTCCATTTCAACCGACGATTTCGAAAGGAAGGAGGTCGGAGAGGATCCACCGTTGTCGGAGTGTGGAGGAGAAACGACGAATGCCACCGCCGGACTATAAAGGTACGCCCTCTTTCCGTCAACCCTAAATCATTCTTTCTCTTCTCCGTGTTGTGCGAACATGGGGTGTCGGGTGTGGGGGTGAAGGAGTTGCAATGAGGTTTAGGGATTGAAGGGAAATGGTGGGTTAAGTGATGGGTTGTGGAGGGGTGACAATGGTGGGTGCGATTGAAGGATGATGAGGGTGGTTTTCAGGTATGGTTAGGGAAAATCTGCAGTTAGGGTTTAGGAAGGCCAAATAGATTGACAATGGTGGGAGTTAAAATTGGGATACGGGGATGTTTTGGTGGGTGATTGAAGAAGAACGATTGAGGTTTGAGCCGTGTTTCATTTGGAATTTTTTGTTTGTTTGAAAGAGAAATTTAGTGACATGGGTTTCAAATTGGATGAGAAAGTATGTTATTCATTCGCATATCTTCGTTTTCTGCAGAATCTGTATAACTCAGGTGACAAGGGTAAATGGACTCTTGACACGTGACATTTTCAAGGTGACACGTAAATATTGATATTTAAATGATACTGTTCTAATCATTTCGATATGAAATTAAGGAACGATTAGAATCTGATATGAATTTGAATAGTCTTACGAATACCACATATTCCCTTTGATGTCATTCTCTTGTTTTTTTATTTATTTCAATTTCATTGGTTGCTGGACAACAATGTCGTTTTCTATTTTAATTGGGCATGTTTATGAACTATAAATGAGTTTTGACATACCCAGCTCAGCTGATGTTGTTTTTCGAACGTTTTTGTTCACCTTAGTCCATATGAGTGATGCTAAAAACCTAATCAATGCAGATGAAAGTGTTGGAGGAGGTCATCAATGGACTATGGGTTGTTAAAGGGATGAGAAGAGTCGGGGAAGAAAGAGAAAGGGATGTCAGCGCTTCTTTTGACATTGATGCAGAGAAGGAGGGTGATGTCGGGAAAGATGGAGCCGAAGACAAACTTTTCGATGAAAAGGAAGGGGATGGGAAGAACAAAAGGATGAGGAGGTAAATTTGTTTTTAGGTGACACGGTGTTTTATGTTGAGTGACACGGGAAATCAGGGATCCACTTTAAAGTTTGAATTTGTTTTTCAGGTCGTTCATGTCGATGTAGTTACAACGATTGCACGTGAAACCGGAGAGAAGCCCCTACAAGGAAAAATTGATAAGGTAAGCTCTTGTGGTCCGTCAAAAGGATGGTGTCGAAGATGTTACCAACGAAGAGGATGTAGATGTTCTTGTCAAGGATGGGGGGGGGGGGTGGAGAGGACCCGGACATAGATGTTGAGGCTGCGATTTAGCAAGGAACAAAGATGGTGACGGTGAGGACAATGACCACAAAGGTAGGGAGATGGAGAGTACATCTGAAAGGGATAACCAACCACCAAAAAATGACAGGATGAGGAGGTAAGTTTTCTGCTAGGTGACATGGTATTTACGGTTAAGTGACACGGGTTAAAAACATCCGGGAATGTCATATATGAATATGTTTGTTGTTAGTTCATGTGATAAGGTTGTTTTTGTTGGGTGATAGGGTTTATTTAGTTTGGCGACACGGGATAAAAAAATCTAGGAATGTCGATTATATGAATCTGTATTAGTTGATGTGACAAGGTTATTGCAGCTAAGTGATAAGTTTTACTTAGTTGGGTGTGTAACGAGGATGGGGAGAAGTGGATGACAGGATACGGCACGGAGCTTATGAAGGAGTTATGATCTCCGTTGCCATCAGGGTGTAAAGGCAGTTGCTTGCTATTGCCATCTTTCCATCGTAGACTGTTATGAACTTTGTTGAGGTTGTATTTTCTAAACTTTGTTGCACAAAACTCGTAAGATGTTATGATCTTCGTTAGTCAGTAGGTGTAGTATTTTATGGCATTGGTTGGTCAGTACATGTTAGTCTTTTATGAGCATCTTATGCACTTTGGGGTTTTCTTTACGAACATACTTGGATTTGAAATGTTTGGGAAAAACAGACACGTTAAATCCTTCAAGTGACACAACCATACAAACAGATGACATGGTTTATTTCGAAAACAAATTTAAAGTGAAACCCCAAACGGTGGCACGTGAAATCTAGCAGGTGACACGGGTATACAAATAGGTGACATGGGCGAATTCCTTACGAAAATGGCAGACCCTTAAAACTGTAAATTATCATAATCAAACAAATGACAAGTGAGATCTAACATGTGACACGGGCATACAAACACGTGGGTGAATTCCTTACGGAAATGGCATACACTCAGAACTCAAAGTCATCAGATTCAAACAAGTAACACATGAAATATAACAGAATAAGGAACCGTTCATCCACAAAAAGTTGTCAGTGCAAAATACAACCCACCATACATAAAGTTTGTCATATGTACATTGACCCAAAATTACTCCCAAGTACTTACCCCGTTCCCAAAAGTATTATGAAGTTCTTAACCACTTGCCTATCAAAATGGTCCAACCCCTGACCATAAACTGAAAAATGTAAAATAAAACCCAGCTTCTAAGGTAAGCCGTTGGATCACCAATAGAAGAACACGACTATGAACGGTGACGCTTCACATGGGGAAACTCACTCGTGTCCTCCTTGACACCGAACAACTCCAAATCATCCCAGTCTTCTTCGAGCTTCACTTCAAAACCTTCGTCCTCGTCCGAGACCCCAAATTCGATTATGGAAGTTGGTCCATCGTCATCCTCCTCCTCGCTTCTAATGGATATCACCTTCAAACCCTGACCCATGTCACCTGAAGAGGTATCCGTGTACCTCAATTCAATTACATCTAGAACGTGTACCTTGTCACCTAAACATGTACCCATGTCACCTGACTGTTTAACCGTGTCAATGTCCATCGCAACCAGCTTCGTGCTCTTCCCTAAGACAATGGTCACCTTTTCCCCAGCATATAACACAGCATCTAGAGACACGGAGTTTTGTTATGCCTTACCGTCTGCATCATCTATTACAATCTCAGCCAAATCGTCCACTTTTGGGGAGGAAGGTGGCCCACTCAATCGTTCTTCCCAGACAGGTTGCTTTACTTCAAATCCCTCCTTCTGCAATGGACCAACATATATCGCAAGGGGCCACAGATCTTCTACACACTTCGAGTCCAGAAATTTAAACGCCTCAAAGTCGTCGTCATCAACTATTATGATCGGATTACCCCCTTCTTTCGACTTTGGTACGTAAGACAACATCCACTCTTCATATAAAGCACCATCGTCGACCTTGAGACCGATCAGCTTTTTAAAAGAGTTAAAGTGGATGCCCTCTTGTATCATGACATTCTTGTGCGCGTTCTCACCAACAAACACCCATCCGCCTCCCTCGAACACCAAAGAACCACCGAAGATGAGTGTGACGCATACCAAGGCATTTCCACCTGAAAAATGATACCAGAGATGAGAAGAAATGTTATCAATCGGTATCTAACGCCATATCCGAGGAGTAATTCGCCAAATACACTTACCCCTTGCATATGAGAAGAAAAGTTTCTGGAAAACCAAGGTGACACGGGGATTCTGATCACCGACATGAGGACCGGCTGAAGGCGACAAGTGCTCTGCAACTGGAACTGCAAGTCGAGAACTTGTTTTCAATGGTGGAACGTTCCCCATCTCTTTCTCTAGGTAGTTTTATGTTGTAGAAGATGTGAGAGAAGAGAGAAAAAAATGAAAGTCTTTTCCATCCTCTATTTTTATACAATATAAAATGATAAAAGTAAACTCAAAATAACATCACCCATCCCTTCAAAATTTTTGGCGCCAAAACCATAATCCCTTCCCTCCTCACATGTTCCCTCCTCCCTCCAACCTGCCCAAGAGGTCACCATTTTTTTGGAAAAAGTAGACCCATAGACCACTTTTACATTTGTCCAAAAAGTGGTCTATCTATGCAAACCATTTAAAAAATTGGTCTATCCATGCAAATTGCCCAATTTATTATGTGGTTTATTGCTTGGTTTTCGAATCTCTTTGATTTAAATAAAAAATCTATATATATATATATATATATATATATATATATATATATATATATATATATATATATATATATATATATATATATATATATATATATATATATATATATATATATATATATATATATATATATATATATATAATGATTGATAGATTTTAGGGCGTTTTTTTTTTAAGCAAGATAATAAATTTAGTTCTCTAGACAAGCCTAGAGAAACCGAGAGACCGGACAAGCCGGTGGATGGACTAACCATCATGTACAACAGAAGCAAAAACTGAAGCAAAGGACAGACGCAAATGACAGAAAGTAAAAACAAAGAACGTACAAGCTATCCTACACTGCGCAACACAAGCTAAAGAAGAACGAAACGACCGGCCAAAGGGACAACGCACACAGCGAACTCTAGGGACCAGCGGACACCTCAGATTATGGACTCGAAGAGCCTTCAGATGTCAATCGCACGTCCACGACGTCATCGAACATGACACATCAATCAACGCTCACAAGAAGCCTGCAACACAACAAGAATATATAGCACAGTACACTAACCCGCAGACCAAAAATCCAGCCAAATCATTGCCAAACAAATCCCAAAAAACCCAACTCACACCCTCAAGGACGATAACTAGATCGTAAAGACAACCACAAGGGAAACCAAAATAGAGGAAACATATAAGACGGGACATGAATAAATAAACAACAACAATACACATGCTAAGAAACCAGAGAGCGGTTAGATAACGAACCAATAAACCTCACAAACCCTATATCTCCCTAAAAGTCGATCAACCAAAAGGGAAACCAACAACGTTCAAAAACGCTTAACTAATAGCGTTTAAACAACGCTAAACACCAAGGCGGTGTACACAAGAGGTGGTGAACGGGAAATGGACCACCGCAAGTGACGCGGGTCGAAACCTGCCCCGGCCAACACACGGGCCACCGACGGATGGACCGAGGGTAAAGCAGGAGTAGAAGCTTAGGATGGTTGGACTAGGAGGAGCCGAGAGCAACCGAACGACCGGTTAGGGTCGAAGAGAAGGTGTTGGCCGCCCTGGACAGAGAAGGTCGGGAACGGGCTGCTAGGCTCGAGGACCTCGAGGTCAGTTGGTGAAGACGACGATGGATGGATTGGTGGTCACCGTTGCTAGCGGCGAGGGGGCGGTGGCGAGCCGAGGATGAAGGCGGAACCAAGGATGGGTGACGGAGAGCCACGGTAGGTGCCGTCGTTTGGTGGAGACCGGTGGGATGTGGGCAAAGGTGCTGTGGCAGGGCGGCATTTGGGGGAAATCGGTGGGATTGAGGCCAAAGATGGCTGCTGGGCAAAGTTTGGTGGAGGCCGAAGGAGGGCGGCGGCAAACGCTCTCAAACGAGAGCGTTTAGGTTTTAGAGTTGTAACATTAGATTTTAGGGCGTTTTGAATTTAAATAATTCTATTGCTGTATTTTTATTTTTACTTTTTTTTTTCTGTGGATTTGAATACTGCAGAGGTAAGTTTTGTAATTTTCTAAACCCTAATCCTATAAAATGATGCCAAAGTGGTCCAAGTCTATGCTATATATATATAGTAATAGTAACATGCCTTAATGGATTTAGTAATGATGATAAGTTTAACCAAAAGAAAATGTGGTTTGGTAGCTACTAGCTAGTCACAAAGCAATAATCCGTGCAGTTGGACGCGGCTTTAATAGTTGAATATCAACTAATTAACGAGTGAAGTTATTGGCTTTGTCAACACGGACCCGCCGAAGCGGCAAGCTTATATGGCCTATAATTATAATGTGATGTGGCCTCAAATTTAAGTTGCTCACTAGGAAGGAAGGTACAGAGAAACAACACTTTGTTTCGGGCCTCATAAGATACATATTTTATTAATAGATGAGAGATGATTTGTACGTTTGGTTAATTGACCATATCAATCTAATTGTGTGTTTTTTTTTAAATATAATTAATGCCAATTAAGCTCTTCAACAAGGCACCCAAGAAAGAGGATCGATCGGCATCCCCTTCATCTCTTCGACCGACAGCTCTCCCTCGGCGCCCGCCTCCTCAATGTCTTCGTCTACCGGCCATGACATCGATCAAGACCTGCCCCTTAATTGGCAGCTCTTCCCCTGCTGGGCTCATAGTCATATCGGGCCGGATTAATTGGGTGTCTAGTTGACTGGAAATGATAGTAGGCAATAAACAAAAACCTTTGGATATTTAGGTATTATCCATAAGTCATTTACATCTGGGTGTGTAGATGGAACATATAAAGAGACAGGGACCAACATGACGGTGACATGAATGGGTCTTCATCTTCCCGTCCTTGTATTGTTGTACGTTAATTGCTCAGGAGGGACCACAATACATTTAAGATATACTCCAAATCATTTATCAATTTTGCATTCCGGCCTCCAAATATTGATGTTCACATAATCCAAATCCTATGGATCTTATTTTCCATAGTAAAGAATTTAAATCGAAAATAAATTAATGAAGTTAATAGATACAAAATTTAATTAGATCTTATACCCAGAGTTTTAATTAAGGATATATTTTTTCAAAAATAAAAATCTTATCCTATATTTTAAGAACATAGGTCTCAGAAGCATAGGATAGAAGCCCGCCTATATATTATTGGATTAGAATATCATTTGTAAATTTTGTGGATCATTGATCTCCACCATTTTCCAAACCTTTCTAACCACTAAAATTAATGTTACAAGAAAAAGGCAGTTGGGGTCGTATCTACACGACCTAGCAACTTGGTACGACCATTTCTATTTATATTTTACTACGTAATATGTAAGAATACTTTTATTTCCCAACATTTATTTAGCACATATTTTGATCAATTTTTTCCAACATTTAGCACATATTTTGATCAATTTTGCTGCAGTTGTAGACAATCTTGCAAATTGATCCTTACAGTTAATTAATTCTTATATTGAACATATGTGATAGATTACATAGGTTTCATATTGTATAGTGGGCTAAAAGCCCGTTAAGGCCCAATACCTGTGTAACCTATATATATATGTTATATCAATGAATGGAAACCCTCAAGGAGGACATTACAATCAATTTCATGATCTCACATGGTATCACAGCCTAAGATCCAAAGACCCAAATTTTTCTCTCTCCCCTTCTTCTAAAAACCCTAGCCTCCCCCCCCCCCCCCCTCTCCTTAGGCCGCCCCTCACCCCTCTCGGCCACCCCTAGCCGAGATCAGTCCGCCACCTCCCCCTTGTGCCGCCACCCTTTTTCCCCCGTCGTCCCCAGGCGCGCCCGCGTCGTGCTCAGCGCGCCCGCGTCGCCCTCAGCGCGCCCACGTTGTCCTCAGCGCGCCCGCGTCACCAGCCCTTCTCCCTCTCCACGCCGCCCTTAGCCCTCTCTTCTCGTCCCCATGGCTAACCCACAACCTACCGACCCTATTAAGCCGCCCTACCATTCCGCCCTAACCATCTCCAACATCAAAAATTGCATCCCTATCATTCTTGATCATGAGTCCAGTACCTACACCATGTGGTCGCACCTCTTCACGACCCATGTTAAGGCTCATAAAGTCCTCCACCACATTGACTCCTCCGCTAACCGCCCTACAAGCGAAGACGACGATCTCTTCGCTCAACTTGACACCATTGTTCTTCAATGGATCTTTAACACCATCTCAAAAGATCTATTGACCACCATCCTTGACCCCAAAGACAACGCCTTGAAAGCCTGGAAGAAACTTCAGGATCTCTTTCAAGACAACAAGTCCACCCGTGCTGTCTATCTCGAGCACGAATTCTCAAGTTGCAAGCTTTCCTCCTTTCCGTCGATATCTGCCTACTGTCAGCACATCAAGACCCTGGCTGATCAGCTCGAAGCTGTCGACTCCAAACCCAGTGCCACCCGTCTTGTTCTTCAGGTTCTCTCTGGTCTCCCTTCTGAATACAACGCTGCTGCTACTCATATTCAGCAGACAGAGCCTCTCCCTACATTCGAGAAGACCCGGTCTCAACTGATCCTGGAGGAGACTCGCCTTCACCGTCAGACAACCAACGCCGCCAAAGACAAGACGGCGTTGGTCTCATCCAGTGACATCATCGAGCAACTCGCCCTCCAGCCTGGCAGCAGCAACGATCAGCAAGGACCTAGAGGCGGCGGCCGCAGCAACTGGCGCCCGCAGCAAAACGATAACCGCCACCCCTCTTGGTACCCCAACCCTGGCTACCCTCCTTGGATGCCCTATGGCTACCCCGGTGCGTCGTTTCGTGGACCTGCCCCATATCCCAACCGCCAGCAGGGCTTGTTGGGTCCTGCTCCCCGTCCATCGTCCGATCAGGCATACCCGACTGATGTGCACAACGCCTTCTCTTCCATGCAGCTGACACCTCCTGACGGATCTTGGTACATGGACACTGGCGCTACCTCTCATATGACGAACTCCTCAGGTACTCTCTCATCTCTTTCTTTTAAGGGTCCTGCTCATTCTATTATCGTTGGCAACGGTGGTCGCCTTGCTACTTCGGGCATTGGCCACACCACACTACCAACCCCTACCAATCCTTTGCACCTAAACAATGTCCTTATTGCCCCCAAACTTGTCAAAAATCTTATCTCTGTCCGTCGGTTTACCACTGACAATGATGTTTCTCTTGAGTTTGATCCGTTTGGTTTCTCTGTGAAGGATCTTACTACGGGGGTTACTCGCCTGAGATGTAATAGCACTGGGGAGCTCTATCCTGTGTCGTCGCCTTCACCATCCAGCCCGTCAAGTCCAGTCGCCCTCTCGGCATCATCATCCAGTCTTTGGCATGCTCGTCTTGGTCATCCCAGTCCTGCCGTTTTAGATTTACTTCGTTCTAAGAGTCTTGTCATTTGTAATAAAGCGCACCGCTCTAGTTTATGTTCGTCTTGTCAGTTAGGCAAGCATGCCAGACTTCCGTTTCAGCGATCTTTAAACGCTACTTTCGCACCTTTTGATATTATTCATAGTGATATTTGGACATCTCCTGTGCCTAGCAAGGAGGGTCATAAGTATTACCTTTTGTTTCTGGATGATTTTACACACTTCTTATGGGTTTTCCCTTTGCACTTTAAATCTCAAGTGTTTCCTATCTTTGCCAAATTCCACGCTTACATCAAAACACATTTTCACGCCTATGTCAAGTGTTTCCAATGCGACAATGGCCGCGAATTTGACAACAAGGATTTTCACACTTTCTTTAATACCAATGGAATCTCCTATCGCTTGTCCTGCCCCTACACCTCTCAACAAAATGGCAAAGTCGAACGAATCATCCGAACCATTAACAATATGATGCGCACCCTTCTTTTCCACGCATCCATTCCCCTCCTTTATTGGCCGTATGCCTTGGCCACCACATGCTACCTCCTCAACATACTCCCCTCAACCACCCTCAACCATCGCTCACCGTTTCAGGCATTGTATTGCACTATGCCTATATATGATCACCTTCGTACCTTTGGTTGCTTATGCTTCCCTAATCAGTCATCCACTGCCCCCCACAAGCTTCACCCACGTTCCACCCCTTGTGTCTTTCTTGGCTACCCGTCTGATCATCGCGGTTACATTTGCCTCGATATCAAGACTCACAAGATCATTCTCTCTCGCCATGTCACCTTTGATGAGTCGCGATTTCCCTTCGCGTCTCCCACACCCCCTGTGTCGTCCACAGAGTCTGAGTCACCATTTCCTCACTTCATTCTTCCCCAGAGCTCTTCCGGTGCTCCTGTGTCTCCCCCTCCCCCACCCCCCCCGCCACCATCCATCACCAGACCTCACACCCGCAGCGTCTCCGGTGTCTTCAGACCCCGACAGATCGTCTCCATGACCACCGACCATCACCCCGCTATACACCCCACATCCCCTCCACCAACATCCACGCCTCCCCTACGCGTGCCCGCGCCCCAAGTTGGCGCGCCCGCGTCCCGAGCTGGCGCGCCCGCGTCCCGTGCTGGCGCGCCCGCGTCCCGTGCTGGCGCGCCCGCGTCCTTAGCCTCTCCTGCCCCCATCTTTCCGTATCGAAAAGGGTTTACCTAGACAGTTATTCATTGATTTTCGATCCAGTCTCACTGTACGGACACCTCCCGTATCGACTGCGGGGGTTTGATAGATTACATAGGTTTCATATTGTATAGTGGGCTAAAAGCCCGTTAAGGCCCAATACCTGTGTAACCTATATATATATGTTATATTAATGAATGGAAACCCTCAAGGAGGACATTACAATCAATCTCATGATCTCACAATATGCATTAATTATTTTTCGAATCAAAAAAGCTATTCATATGTTTCTAATTTTTTTTTACAAATAAAATTTCGATTCCGAACTATAAGTATCAAGAAATCAAAAATTAAATCCAATCGGATATCATGAAACCATATATTAGTGTCAAATTTATTTAATTATTTGTCTATATACATATTATTCCCAAGTCCCAACAGCGTACGTATCTTGGAAATATTAATTAATTAATTGTCGTATTTTGACCTTTCTTCATCTTCATCATCATCTCTCTATATATGGGCCACAGGGCCAGCAATTCCTCTGCAACATCATCGGTCGCTCACACTTGGAGTTGCAGATTTCGTTGAAAAATTAAACAGGTGAGTTTTTTCTCTCCCTCAGATCTCAGTATCTCACTCAATTTGCCAATTTTTATTTCTGCAACGAAAAATTTCAATTTGGGGGTTTTCACCTGTCCAATTTGAAATTATTCATTCCGAATCTTTAATATGATTAGACACTTTGATATTCCATACTCCGTATTTGTTTAGAAATTTTCATTTGCCACCTTTTTTTTTTTTTTTGTCTGTTTCTAAAAATAAGCCATCTGATTACTAGGAGTAAAACTCACCCAAACTTTTACCCATAAAAAAGAGCTTATAGGGAAGATGAAGCCAACAGCGCCGCTTGAAGCTGAGATGTACCCACCCCCGCCATCGGGTCCGGTCAGTTATCCACCTTCATGTGCGACCGACGAACACAATGTCGTTGCGGGGATCCCGGTGGTGATGATGGCCCCTGCGGTGCCGACTCTCGAGCCTGACCAAGCCCAAAACTCGTCGTATTGGTCCACTGGCTTGTGTGATTGTTTCTCCGATATGCATACTTGTAAGTCTAATTTATACGTTAGTGTGTTTCTTAATTTCGTAATTATATAGTGAAGGTAATAGATTATTACACACTACGTTTTTTATTTATTATAAATGCACATTTTTAAATATAATTTTATATCTATTAATAATAAATATGAAATTATTTTAAAAATTAATAAAAAATTATATTTTATATAATTTTTTTTCATCATATTTAATTAGAAACTGACATCAATAATAAATGACAAATAAAGCAAAATTAATTTAAATTTTTTAATAAAATTTGAATTATAAAATATAAATCTTGCTACAAAAATAATATTTTTTTAATAAAAAAATAATTAATTTCCATGTAAATTGCAGGTTGTCTAGTGTGTTGGTGCCCTTGCATTGCCTTTGGACGCATTGCCGAAATCGTCGACAAAGGAACCTCATGTAAGTGTCAAAAGCTTTAATATTAGACCTATAGTTAATAAAGTCATTTGTAAAAGAAATAACTCTGTCAAGCCTTGCTATCTTAGTTGATAAGGATGACTTGTAGTGACAAAAAAATCACGAGTTCAAATCCCTCTTCCCATATTGTAATGAGTTAAGTGCTTACCTATAACCCAAAACAAAAAATAACTATCTTTAAATTTTTATGCAGCATGTTGTTGGTGCGGAAGCTTGTACCTTTTGCTTATGACGGTGGGAGTAGCCACCGGAGTCGCGGCATGCTTGTTGGGTTCGTCATCAGCAGGCGGGGTGAGTTGCCAATGGGTACTCACGTGGGCGTACCGCGGCAAGCTCAAGGAAAGCTTGAACATCCACCGGAGTTGTTGTGAAGAATGTTGCGTCAGTTTCTGGTGCGAGCCTTGTGCCCTTTGTCAAGAGTATCGCGAGCTCCAAAGCCGCGGTTATGACCTCTCCCTAGGTAAATAACCACACATTCATCTTTCGACTACTTTTAATAGTTCTACATAATGGTTTAAATTTTTGTGGTAAATATGATGAATCTGAATCTTAATTTATGTGGGTGTGAGTAGGATGGGAAGGGAACATGAGGAAGAAACAAGAATCAACAACGCCGGTTTTTGCTCCGGTTCCCCCTACTATGGAACGTTAATTAAGATCAAACAAGTATTTGGATATATGATTTTTGTGGTTTTAATTTGTATATTTTGCTTTTGTGACGTTTAAGTAATGTGTAATACTCCGTATATAGTTGGGTTGATTGTATTACTTGGGTAAGATTATATATTTATATTTATTATTTATTTAAAATATGATATAAATATGAATTACTATTTTCTTTATAAAAAAAATTCTACCAAATTTTCATTTTTTAATACAAACTAAAAATATTACTTTTGTCAAACTTATACTTTTTTCATTTAACAAATATCCTTAATATATAGTCCAGTTGTGCTTGGACATTAATCAGACGAGAATTAGATCTCATGAATTTGACTATCAAATTTGTTGGTGAATTTTGATTTTGTACTTAAAAAAAAAAGAAAAAAGAAAAAGGGTGTGAGTGGATCAGTGAGGGGTAAAGAAAGGGACAAATCTAACCATTTATTGTAAACTATGGTAAGAAAAGGGAGAATAATATGAGATTGTATTCAATTGATATCTCTTGGTGTTACACCGGTACAATATATAGAGATAAACTCCTTAGGCTCCAAGCAATAGTAAATCTATCTATAGACAAAACTCTATCTAAGTAAAGTGTATATTTTGTACATCCACATAATAATAATAATATTATTATTATTATTATAACACTCCCCCTTGGATGTACATTCCTTGTTCCTCAAGCTGCCTCGTTAAAAACCTAGCTAGGAAAACCCAATGGGACAAAACCATAGCTTAAGGAAAAAGAGTGCAGCCTTCTACGTACGCTCTTTTTATACTGCCTCGTTAAAAACCTTGTCAGGAAAACCCAGTGGGACAAAACCTGATCGAATTGAAAAAGAGTGCAGTGCGTGTATGCTCCCCCTGAATTCAACATCCTTCTCGAAGTCTTCTCATTCTTCTTAATACCGCCGTCTTCACGAGCTTATGGTCAAATCTCAACATTGTCTTTGATGTGCATAAGCTGGAATGTCTTCTTGATTAACTTTGATGTGCCTGACTTGCATGTATTGGTATTGAGTTGCTTTGGATACACAAATATAAGGTACTTCAAGACCTAGTGTGCTTTTCATTGTTGATCTGGGAATCTGATGTATTAAATGATGCTTAAGTTGCCTCATTAAAAACTTTAACTTGGAAAAAACCCAATGGGATAAAAATCAAGATTAAGGAAAAGAGTACAACATTATATGGTACTTCGGAACCTAATGCAATGTCACCATCCTTACAATTATAGGTACTTCTGGTACTCTAAGGATCTTTAATTAATTGTATGTGACGGGACTTTGATAATAATGCTTTAGGCATTTTCAATCAATTCTTTTCATTTATATGTATGTGTACCTCATTTACATTTGGAGCCAAAATTATATTCACTCTTGGTAAATGCATTCTCATGTAACCTTTAATAGGCTTGTGTGCAATCAATTTGGCTTTATATTTTCCTTTGTACAAACACCCACTTAAAACCAATTAATGTTAAACTTTTCAATGTTGGAGCTACAGGTCCAAGAACTCCATGCTTAAATAATCCATCTTCATGAATTATTTCTTTCTGGGATTTAGGATATACAATGTATCCTTATGAGGGGAGTTACCTCGTTAAAAAACCTTGCTTTGGAAAACTCCAAATGTGACAAAAACCAAAGATCATTTGTCTTCATATCGTAATATCTCTCTCTTTGTACACTCGAACTACAGGTCGAGATATTTTTAGAAGCTCTAATTATTCTTATCAAGCACTTCAAGTGCAAACTTAGACATGTGCCATCAACGATAATCAAGGATCTAGTCATTTTAAGACAACTCATAATCAATTCCAACACTGTCAACATTCATGATCTCTTTAGGAGTTTTATACTAGTGGACATATCATCATTGTTTGAAGTTACTACTAGAACCTCGATCTAAATCATGTTAGTGCATTATTTGTTACAAATGTGACTTTTGTCACTATCTTTTGCATTTACTAATGCCTTTACTAGCCTGTTTGCTATATACAGTTCATCAAACTTCCGGTTCACTTCTCTTCCATGCAACATATTACTTCTTGATCTCATTTTCCTCTCCCCCTAAATACCGAGTATTTTATCATCCGTGATAAACTCTAGGCATTTGATCATCTATGGGGACCCAATCCTCCATATACATCATCTTTCTTGGTTTACAACAACTTAGTGTAATTTGGGGAGATTTCGGTGCCTGAACCGAACTTTTAAAACTTGTAAATATAAAGCTCTCTTCTGGAGATAAATTACAAAGGAAAATTTATTCTATCGTTGACCGAAATTGAATCAATCTCTTGATATTCATGCTTGCTTGTTAGCTATTATTGACGACTCTACTGGGTCATTCCATGCGTTAGCATTATCCTAAATGACAATCTCATAAGTAATGACTTCACTTGATCAATTTAATTGTCTGCTTCTCAATGCTCATTTATCCAACATATCAATTTCATTGATAGCATTTCCATATTACATCCATATTACCAATATGGGTAATCTATTCATTATGTGTTGGATCTTCTTTTGACATGCTCGACTAGAGGAAAACCACTGCTTCTGGCAATTATCGGCTTTCACGATCCCAATTTATCTGTCATCACTCCTTCTCTTTAGAGTGTTTTGACGCTCTTCTAGAGCCATCTTCCCATATGAATTTATTGCTTGATTATAACAACAGTCCTTCGAGGACTTATTTTGACACTCTTTTGGAGATATGTATAAGGTTTAATTATGCCAAGTATAGACTTTATACAAATACTCATTAGTTATTTCATCCTGAAAACTTCAGGTTTTCCATATCATCTGATACCAAGTTCTAAACCATTCTAACATTTTTATACAATGATCCATTCACAGTTTTTAGGTAAACCATCATCTTTGACTTGTTCTTCCACATTCTCCTTGATGTGGGAGTCGACTCATACATGATTATCTATAATCATTTTCAAAATTATGACCAGTATCCTAACAACGGTCGCGCGCACCGTATCCTCTTTATGTCATCTACCAGAGGTAACAATATATATTGCATCTGGCAATAAAAGAGGTTGTTATGAACCAAATGTCATTTAGCTAGCTATTTATTTGAGTTCTAGATAAAAGAGGTTGTTATGGTTGCAATTTGCTAAAATCCACCCATAAATTTGATGATTAAATTAATGGAACCCAATTTCAGTCCGGTTAATCCACTGAATCAAAATCCCCTTCACCTTATTACAATTTTTTTTTGGTGAAATGACAAAAAAACAAGGGCTGGTTAAAAATTACCATGAAAACCGAACCAACATGTATCAACCGAACCAACATAATTGGTAACCAATTATATTGGTTACCAATATAATTACCAATATAATTGGTTCGGTATACCGAACCAAGTTTCAAAACTTGGTACGGTAAAGTAACGGTAATGAGAATGGAAAAGTTGGTATTACCATTACCGACCAATTTGAAATTGGTTGGTACGGTAATACCAACCAATTCCTACCAACCCAATTATATCTAGTTTTTTTTTTATTTTTTAATTTATTTTGTAATTTTTTTAAGTTATTAACTTTTGTTTTTATTTTTTTTAACTTTTTTTTTCTTCAGAAAATGTTTTTAATCAATAGAGGAATACTAACTTGACCTCGACTAAGATGAAAACCTATACCGTTAGTCGGAATAATACCTTCATACTACTATGTTGCTTTTGCTTTAGTGTTTAAACACTTTGTAATAACTTTAAAGTTTTATGTTGCTTTCATTATCAAATATAGTCGGTTCGGACGAAAACCTAAGCATTGGAATAATTTATACGTTTTAATTAAGTTGTATTATATTTGCATGTTTTTTCTCAACACTCGAAAGTTGGTAAATTACCATTACCAACACGTACCAACCAATTAAGTTGGTACAACCTCTTCCATGGTTGGTAATGGTAGGGGTTTTACGATTACCAATTCAAATTGGTTGGTACATGGTAAACGGAAAAATGAATTGGTAATGTACCAATTCCACCCCTAAAAAAAACAATACCAAATATCAACCTTGATTAAAAAATAATACGAACTTTAAAATTGATAATTTCATATACAAACTATTTCCCTATTAACAAAAATTAATACATACGTGTTTCTCGGTGAAATTACTAGCCAAATTTGTCACTCCCTCAAGTTTGTATTATTTTTGACATATAGTGAGGCATTGAGTTGTCAAAAATAAACTACGCCACATGTATTTCCAATGTACACGTGGTAGATTTGGTAAGAAATTTCACCGAAAAATACATTCGTATTATTTTTGGTTAAGGTGATAGTTTATATATAAAATTGTCAATTTTAAATTTCGTATTATTTTGGGTTCAAGGTTGATACTTGGTATTATTTTTAGTCTTTTTTTTATTTAGATACTTTTTATCCATATTTACAACATTTCTGTCTAGCTATGAACGAGCTGACTGGAACTTCACTCGAAAAGTTTTGGAAAAAATTGGCATCCATACTACATTCATTGCTTGGATTCACAAGTGTATTACCACAATGTCATTCTCGTGTCAGTTAATAATGGTTCTTCGGTGGTTTTCTACCCCTCAAGAGATCTCCGGCAGGGAGACCTACTACCACCCTTTTCTATTTATTCCGGGAGCGGAGATTAATTCTAGCTAGGAAGTTCGCTTCTAAAGCCTTTTCACCCAACGATGTCATTGGGTTTAGATTTGGTAGAGATAGACCCGTAATCCCATTCCTTTACTTCGCTGATCACATCATCATATTTTCTAAAGGATGCTAGACTGTATACATGTCAGAAAGTCAGATCGATTATAGATGATTATTGCAAACTATCGCGGTAAAAGGTGAATTCCCACAAATCCTCTTTCCAAACTACTTGCGGAATTACACAGAATCAAATTACAACTTTGGAAAACTGCCTGGGTATCACTAATGGAAGGAATCTAGACAAGTACTTAGGGGTCTTTTGTTTATATAAGAGGGGAATGGAAAAGAAAGGTATTAAATTTTACACATAAAATGTATCTGGACAAGTACTTAGGGTGGGGGGATTATTAGACCATCCTAGATGTATTGGTTACCCTCCGTAAAATTAGGGAATAGAATGTGAGAAAAGATAACAAATTTTGTGTGAAAAATGGGAAAAGAAGGGGAATGATTAAAATAGTGATCAATTAATCTTAACTTAAATATGGACTATATTCATAAGGGTAATCATTATCTTTCTCTACCCAAAAACAAATGGGGAGTTAGTTTGTCTTATAGTTAAAGGGAGAGTAAACAAGGAAACTTCTGAGGAAATAATTTGCACGTCTAAAGAGCATAGCTAATAAATGGCATATGCAAATGCGTTGTCACAACAAGGACGCTCGGTACTCGTAGAATAAAACCTATATGCCAAACCATTGTACACAATGCAAATTTCCTGCTACCGACCATAATTCACAATGAGTTTGACCAGATTAATAGGAAATTTTTCTAGAACAAATATCTCCAACATAAACCTTCGATCAGTTGGGATAGGGTATACAAACCAAAGGTCTTCGTTGGATTAGGCATCAGGAAATCAAAAGATATGAATGAAGCTTTGCAAATGAAACTGTCATGGAAGGCACTCGTAGAACCCCTCAGTATGTGGATACAAATAATTCAACATAAATATCTCAAAGGAAGACATCTCCTTGAATATAAAAGGAAAGGAGGAGCATCTTGGAAATGGTCAAAGCTTGGCCTATTGATTGACAAATTTAAAAACGGGCCTAGTGTGGTCAATTGGTAATGGACGGTTTATTAAATTTTGGTATGATAACTGACAATCAACAAAGCCCCCAATTAATTCTACTGGCTGGCAAACCGAATGAGGTACAAGTGGACGCCTTTATTTAGTGACTTCATCTTAGGTGGCCAATGGTGGCTTGATGTCCACTAAAATATTCATGTCTTTATGCACATTTTAGCTCCTTATTCTATATACTTTGCATATTTCGGGCTGGGAATATGTTGAATTTATGTAATATATACTTATTTGCAAGAAATAGAGGTCTACATAAGTTTTGGTTTAATATTGCAGAATTTGGAGCTTTTTCGGGACAAAACCAAGAAGAGAAGACGGAAGCTGAAATTTACTCGATCTCGAGGAGATTCCTCGATATCGACAAAAATGGTGAAGCAGAGCACTGGTCGAGGAGAAACTGCTCGAGAAGCTGAGACAAGAACTCAACTCGAGTGACAATTTTACTCGATGTTGAGGACGTTCCTCGATATCGACCAAACCGAGAACACAAGTCCGAGCCAAGTCGGGAAGAAGCTACTCGAGAAAGCCAGACAAGACGAGATCGACGACATATTTCCTCGATGTCGACCAAAAAGATCTCTGGGTCGTGACGCTGTTGGGCCTGTCCGAGTCGAGCTGGATTGTTTGGATTGCGAAGAGGTCCGAGTCTATCAAGTTTTATCAAAGATTTATCCAAGGAGAGAAGATTATTCACTTATGACAAGAGATATTTTAGTTATTTAGATATTCCCTTTAGATTTAATGCTTTATCTTTATTTAATTTTATCTTTAGAAAGTAGATATAGATTGCTTTCCTTGATTAACAAGGATTAAGCCCTATAAATAAAGCCCATGGGGCTGATTTCTAGTCATTCATTTTCAGAGAGAAGTAGTTCCACATAGAGTTTAGGAGTTCAAAGGTTTTAGGGTTTTGACATTCTACGAAAGTTTTAGTGCCAGGATTGTAAAGACTTTGAATTTGGTTTATGCAAGTTATTTCTTTTACATGAATGTCTGCGATTGCAATGAGGCGCGAGTAGTGCACCTACTTCTAGGGTTGGGGTGAGCCCAACGAGAGCCATGTTGGTGGATTAGCGATTGCAAAAGGAGGTATTTTATCATTATCTTATTCTATTCTATGTGCTTCATCTTTGATTGAGAAATTGAAGAACTCATGTTGTGAAAGTTGGGTAGTAATTAGGATTTTTATTCGGAAGATTATAAATTCTAATTATGAAAAGGAATAGATGCAATTAGGGTTATTTATCGCGAGATTTATATTCTTACTTGTCGGATTGGGTGAAAGCCTTCTCCTTTATCGATAAAGTCACCTCCTTTTATAATTTATATTCCGCTTTCATGGTAATCGTTGTCGCAAACCCTAATCTTGGAAGTTCTCTTTCATCCATCGGTTAAGATTCGAATTTGCTTTGTTTTTACTTTCTGTCTTCCTCGATCTCGACCAAACTGGTTGACATCGACTACTAATATTCGATCAACAAGGATCACCGTAGCTTCTGAACTGCAGGTACTCGACTTCGGCGAAAAATCTCCTCGACATCGAGGAAATTCCTCGAGATCGACCAAAAGTCGGTTGCTTCTGCTTGCTTGTTTCGACTTGTCCGATATTCTGTAGTCGACTTCTGCCGTGAGATTCCTCCGCTGCCTAGGATCCGCTGACCAACTTCCTCGAGGATCGATCCTGACTTTCTCTTGCTACATCGGGAGGGAGTCTTGAACATTATTTGCTGGGATCCAGTCGGTTTGCTTTATTTTATTTGTATTTTATTTGCACTCTTGATTTCCTCCTACAACAAATTGATTTTGTAGGTGTATGCGCCGTTCTGGTCAAACACCTGAGTTTGACGCCTTGGACGACCCGGGACGCCTTATACACATCCACGCTGAATTAAAAAGAGTCATGGCGGCCGCAGAAACACAGGAACAGCTGATACAGAGGCTTAGGACAGAACTAGCCACCAAGGATACTGCTCTCATCGCTGAGAGAGCACGCACTACACAGGAAGCTGCACGAAGGAGGCAATTGGAAGATGAGCTTGCCCAATACCCTACCACCACAGAGGATTACATGCACCCGACTCTCGTCGTGCCTGAATCAACTATTCTAATCCCTGAGAACAACTTTGAAATTCGCACTCCTTTCCTGATTGAAATTAAACACAATGCTTTTTACGGAAGGTTTAATGAATGTCCTCTTCAACATATTACCAACTTTACTGATATGTGCCGTACTCTTGCAGAAGTTACCACTTTGGAATATGTCATGATGAAGGCTTTTCGTTGGTCTTTGGCCGGTCCAACATTGAAGTGGCTTGAAGGTCTCCGTCCACGATCCCTCACAACATGGGCTGAAGTAAGACAGGAATTTCTCAACAAATTCTTTCCTCCTGCCAAGACAGCGCTCCTCCGCCAAGAGATTATAGCTTTCAAACAGAAGCTTGGGGAGCCGCTAGCAAAGGCATGAGAATGATATAAGGATCTTGATGCGGGACCATCCAAGACACCTTCGGATGATGTCTTTCTAAAAAGGAAGAAGAAGGCTCCACCATGGGAGAAGGTCCAAAGGTGGAAGCTTGGCGTTTTACACTCGTTCAGCCTTTTGACAGCTTTTCGACGTCTCTGTAAAATGAGTCTTACGGATTCAAGATTTATTGGATTGAGGCGTGCCATACCTTGTCGGAATGAGGACCAAGATATCTACAACTTTTCTGTTGAAAGTTTTTCTAGATTCGACCTAGAGCTTGGCTGAAATCCACATTCTTTAAGCTGTCGCTGGTTTTGACGGGATTTTATTAATTGTTGAACATTATAGTATTTCTTATTTTAGTATCTTTTTTACTTAAGTTATTTTAGGAAAATTTAGAGGTTAAGTTTAATAATTCTTTTATTTCTTTTATTTAGTTAAATCGGCCCATCAGGCCTATGTTATGGCTATATAAGCCAAACACCTACCTTTGTATTCAGTTGGATTTCATTGAATAGAAAGGCTCTCTTTTTGTGTTGAAACACAATGAGTGGTTGTCGATTGAATAGAGTTGTGCTCTTCAATTGCGAATTGGTATCGTTTTAGCTTGGTTTGCTTTGTGTTCATCAACTTCACAAGACTTGGTGATCCTAGTATCCACGAGCCCCCTCCTTGTGCCTCCAAGTTGTCCCCTTGGTTGTGTAGGGTTGTAGAGGCGGGTTATATAGTCATTGGTATTGGTTCCTACCCTCTTAGAAGGCATGGGGTCTTTATCTTGTTCTATATAGATCGACTCAGTCCTTATCGATCGTGTCTTTCAATTCTTGCATCTAGATTTCGAGTCTTTTTTTGTTCTTGATCGAGTCTTCTTATTTCTTTTGGTCGACATCGAGTTCAGTCCTTGTTCTTGGTGTTTCTTGGTCGATCTTGCCTTATCTTGGTCGATTCTTGAGAGTCTTGCTGCATTTCTTTGCTTTCTTGTTGAGTATTGTTCAGTTCATGCTTCCGTTCTTTAGTTTCTTGCTTGTTTGTCGAAGATCGGGCCATCTCACGGCTAACCCTGTATCAAATTGGCATCAGAGCTTTGGTTTCCGACATCAAGATTGAGTCTTTTCTTTTCATAAACACACAAACCCACAAAAAGAGTCTTTTTTCTTGTTTTGGTCTTTTACTTCTTGCATTCTTGAATTGATTATTGCACTAACCTTGTTTGTTTGTGATTGTTGTGGTTGCTCAGCCCAAACACAATAGCCTAGCCGAACTAGTGGAGTCAACCACCTTGTGCGCAACCATCTCGAGTGCACCAGCCCTAGTCGACGGCACCTAGTTGTCCACATAAGTTTTGCTTGGCCGAAATCAGTCCTACAACACAAGAAACCCTAGTTGTTATCTTTTCTATCTTTGGGATATTTGCTTTATCTATTTTATTTTGCCTTAATTAAAATTCAAATTTTGTGGTAGTTAGATCCTTTTATCTATCACATATATCTTTAAGGTTTAGATAGATATTCTTACCAAATTTATCCAAAGTTGTTTATAAATATATCTTTAGGGCTACAAATTTCATCCATTCACCTTTATTTTATCAGAATTTCGAGTCCTTCTTTCATTAGCTGTTCTTTCTTGCATTAGATAATATATATATATATATATATATATATATATATATATATATATATATTCAGTTCCGAAAATCTTCAAAAAAAAAAAAAGAGATTGAACTTGGACCTAGGAGGATTAAAATTCACTAGGGGCAAAAGTAAGTAAAAAAAAAAAAGAAGTATTGTTGGTCTAGTGCAAGAAAGCTCCCAAGTACATTCTTTTGGTGAACCTCTCCAGCCCTAATCGACATTACCTATCCAAAACACATTACCTCCACAAAATTCTAAATTGAAACCCTACCCTGCAACTACAACATCCTAACTTAAAGGTTTTCAATCAAAAGAGGAAAATTTCCATTCTTTCATTAGTTTTCTTTTATTCTATTTATTTTACAGCCTTGTCGAGCACTTTCTCCTGATTTCGAGTGCTTCTTGCTGCTTATCGAGTTGATCCTTGTTGGATCGAGTTCTTTTTCAGTTTGGTCGAGTACTCTAGTCGAGTTCTCATTGTCAAGCACTTCTCTTGCTACTGTCGAGTTGTTGTTGCTGTGTCGAAGAGCTCTTGACCCTTGCCGAGTGCTCTCTTGTATGTGTCGAGTACTACAGCCCTTGCTGATTGCTCAATTGTGTTGTGTCGAGTACCTATTGCTACTGTCTAGCACTTGTTTTCGCTGATCAAGTGCTCTGTTGATAGTATCGAGTACTAATTTGCTTATATCGAGTTCTCTACAGCCCTTTGCGAGTTCTCTTTGTGTTGTTTCATTCATTCTCTCATATATATATATACTTTGATTGTTAGGTTTTTGCTTGAGTGTTGATTTTCCCAAGGCGGATTGCCCCAACAAGCGTGACATAGCAATTAGAGGGGGAGTGTGAGCGAAACACTTGTGAGGTTATTTATATTTTTCTAACTTTTACATAGTTCTTTGTTTATCTTTATGTGCAATGTCTAATAGCCAGAGCAATGACTGGTTCAGTACCGTCATGGAGAAGTTAGCTAAGATCCAAGAGAATTTGGTGACCAATGAAGACTTGGTTAAGTTGGATCAAAGCTTAACGATAATAGAGCTTCGTCGTTTTGGCTCTAATACGGTGTTTGGACAAGGAGTCCTACCTAGAGATGACGTGCCACCAATTGAAAGGGAAGAAACTCATCCTATTGTTAACCAATATAATGTTTCTTCTAGCATAGATAATTCTCTTATTGCTTAAAATGTAGAGCATGTTGATAATAATGATCAAGATCTTAATTTACTTGCCTATGATCATAATGATTACATTGAATATGAGCATGTTGATTCTTTGATTAATTTAAGTGTTCAACCTATGTCATATGATGATAATCAAAGAAAAGATTTATGTCATACTAAATGCTTAGAAAATGGCAATGTTTCTAATATGATCATTGATGGTGACAATTGTTCTAATATTGCTACCCTTGAATTAATTGAAAATTCAGCCTTGAAAAAGAATGAAAACTTGCTAGCATTGGATGAAAACTTAGAGATTAATGACCAAGCTCAAGTGGATATTAAGGAATGTTGCTAGATACACCACAAATCACAAGGTTAAAATTGCACGTCCTTAAGGACGTGCAAGTCTTGTGTCTAATTAACATTTAAAAAAATAAAATTAACTCCTTTTAATCATGCACGTCCTTAAGGACGTGCATGATTTGGGGTGTATATAGCCGAACCGATATTAAGTTAGAACATCATGACATTCATATGGAATCTGAATTATGCACTCATAAAGTTTCTTTTCTTGATTTTGTAGATGAAGCTGAGACAATACCCAAAAAGGAGTGGTCATTCCCTACACCATCCGGTCTTGAGATGAATTTCCATGGACATGAGGTTTTCGATTCAGGAGCTCGTGTGGATGCATTTGCGGAATCATATGCGACCTTGGATTCGAGGACGAATCCTTTTCAAGAAAGGGAGATTGATGCGGGACCATCCAAGACACCTTCGGATGATGTCTTTCTAAAAAGGAAGAAGAGGGCTCCACCATGGGAGAAGGTCCAAAGGTGGAAGCTTGACATTTTACACTCGTTCAGACTTTTGACAGCTTTTCGACGTCTCTGTAAAATGGGTCGTACGGATTCAATATTTATCGTATTGAGGCGTTCCATACCTTGTCGGAACGAGGACGAAGAGATCTACAACTTTTCTATTGAAGGTTGTTCTAGATTCTACATAGAGCTTGGCCGAAATCCACACTTTTTGAGCTGTCTCTGGTTTTGACGGGATTTTATTAATTGTTGAACATTATAGTATTTTCTATTTTAGTATCTTTCTTACTTAAATTATTTTAGAAAACTTTAGAGGTTAAGTTTAATAATTCTTTTATTTCTTTTATTTAGTTAAATCGTCCCATCAGGCCTATGTTATGGCTATATAAGCCGAACACCTACCTTTGTATTCAGTTGGATTTCATTGAATAGAAAAGCTCTCTTTTTGTGTTGAAATACAATGAGTGGTTGTCGATCGAATAGAGTTGTGCTCTTCAATTGCGAATTGATATCGTTTTAGCTTGGTTTGCTTTGTGTTCATCAACTTCGCAAGATTTGGTGATCCTAATGTCACTGTTGGAATTGGTCGACATAGATTTAAAGCACTGTATGACTTAGGAGCAAGCGTAAGGATCATGCCTCTATCCATCTGGTCAAAGGTAAAGATAGGCGCCCTGGAACCTATTGATGCCAAGCTCTACATGGCAAACAACACAGTGATAATCCCCACATATATTGTTGATAATGTTCCTGTTAAAGTTGGTAGATTCTTTGTCCCTACGGATTTTCTTGTAGTAGAAATGGCAGAGGACCCAGCTTGCCCCATCATCCTAGGGCGACCTTTCCTAGCAACAGCAGATTTCAACATTGGAGTAAAAAGGGCAATTCTCACTTTCACCATTGGAGATGAGATTACTGAATACTTTTTCAATCATGACACAGAAGAGGTAATGGAAATAAAAGCTATCTATTCAAAATTTAATGTTATCTCTTGCAATGAGCCTGCAGGAAAACTTTTGATACAAGAAGGGGCTAAAGCAGAATCCACGCTAGAGAAAGAACTAGTTGCTATAGAATCGAGCGAGAAAGAGTTCTTCGACGATGCATTATCGGCAGAGCTAAACGACCAACTCGAAGTCGAGCAGATTTCCTCGACGTCGACCAATTTACTCGATATCGAGGAAACTTGCCCGAAATCGACTTCGACCACTCCTCCAGAAAAGGTAAGTCCCCTAAATCTCCTCGATGTCGAGCAGTTATCCTCGACAACGACTACTTTCTTCCATGCAGGTGCACCGAAGTCGAGAAAGCCAACTCGACGAGTGCAATTTTACTCGATATCGAGGAAAATTACTCGACATCGACCAAAACTACATCAAAGGTAAGTTCTGATTTTTTGGTCGATTCTGATCTTTCTAACTCGATGTCGAGTAGCTTCTTGCAGCTATACAGTCCTATGTCCGAATCAGCGTTGTCTTCGATGTATGCTTGGTCGACGCCAACTCCTGTAGCTGATTTGGATGCTTCTTTCATGAGGATTGAGACGGATTACCTAGGGGAGATCACGAAGACGGAGGAAGTAAAGCCCATCTTGATTCCACAAGGCCCTTCTCCGGTGCTGAAGCCCTTACCTAACACCATTATGTATGAATTTCTTGGTCCTGACTCTACTTTTCCTGTGATTATCACTGCTTCATTAAACACACAGGAAGTAGACAAGCTAGTAGAAGTCCTCCGCACTCATAGGAAAGCCATTGGTTATTCTCCAGAGGACATAAAAGGTATTTCACCCATTACTTGTATGCATAGAATTCTTTTGAAAGATGATCACATGGCAACAATTGAGCATCAAAGAAAGCTTAACCCCAACATGAAGAAGGTGGTTAAGAAGGAGATCATGCGCATGCTAGACGCATGAATCATCTATCCAATCTCCGCCAGCAAGTGGGTAAGCCCAGTTCATGTTGTCCCTAAGAAGGGTGGAATGATCGTTGAAGAGAATGAGAAGGGAGAGCTTGTTCCTAAAAGAATCACTACCAGCTGGCGGATGTGCATCGATTATAGAAAGCTCAACACCGCCACCAGGAAAAATCATTTCCCGCTCCCCTTCATTGACCAGGTACTCGAAAGGTTAGCTGAACATGATTACTTTTGTTACCTGGATGGATATTCTAGTTTTCGGCAGGTTCCTATTCATCATGAAGATCAAGAAAAGACAACCTTCACTTGCCCTTATGGAACTTTTGCATATAGGAGAATGCCATTTGGCCTTTGCAATGCCCCTGCTACTTTTCAAAGGTGTATGATGGCTATCTTCTCCGACATTATAGAGGACATAGTTGAGGTATTTATGGATGATTCCTCTGTTTATGGTACTACTTTCGATATTTGTCTCTCTAACCTACGAGGGTACTCAAGCGTTGTGAAGAGACAAATTTGGTTCTCAACTGGGAAAAGTGCCACTTTATGGTAAGGGAAGGAATCGTGCTAGGCTACAAGGTGTCTAAGAAAGGTATTGAGGTGGACAGGGCCAAAATAGAGCTAGTGGAGAAATTGCCCCCACCATCATCCATCAAAGAGATAAGAAGTTTCCTTGGTAATGCTGGTTTTTATAGAAGGTTTATTCAAGGATTTTCTAAAATTGCCAAACCATTAACTAACCTTCTTATGAAAGATGTTAAGTTTGTGTTTTCTAGTGAATGTCTTGAAGCCTTCAACAGGTTGAAGGAAGCCCTTATCCCCGCTCCAATCATTCAATCGCCGGATTGGTCACTACCTTTTGAAATCATGTGTGATGCCAGCGATTATGCCGTAGGAGCAGTTCTAGGCCAGTGAAAGGACAAGAAACTACATGCCATCTACTATGCAAGCAAAACTCTTGATGTTGTTCAGGCTAAGTACACCACAACAGAGAAGGAATTTTTTGCTGTGGTTTTTGCTTTTGAAAATTTTCGTTCTTATCTTGTTGGATCTAAAGTTATTGTCCATACTGACCATGCTGATTTTAGATATTTGATGACGAAGAAGGATGCTAAATCAAGGTTGTTACGATGGGTGCTCCTACTCCAAGAGTTTGATGTTAAGCTAAAGGACAAAAAGGGCATAGAGAATTCAGTCGTCGATCACCTATCCAGGCTCCCCAAAGACATGCGACAGGAAGCCCAGGACACCACACCAATTGACGACTCTCGCCCAGACGAGCACCTGATGTGGACTGACACAGTTTCCCTCGACATCGAGCAAAACTCCTCGACATCGAGTAAATCTGGTGAGTATTCTTCTTTGCATGGATTTGAGCTACAAAGTTACTCGACATCGAACAATATTTCCTCGATGTCGACCAAAGCCACCTCGACAGACCACCAGCTGTCGAGCACTTCACCAGTAGCCCATGCAATTTACTCGACATCGAGTAATTTTACTCGAGATCGACCAAATCCAGGTGAGTTTTCAGGTGAGATTTTTCGTATAGATTCCGGTGAGGATTTCTTCTTTACCCTTCTACTAGTCCTATACATGATATGCGGATTTGTACGAAAAGGTACCCTGTTATGCAGATTTTGCTAACTATCTTGCAGGAAATGAGATTTCGTCAAAACTATCCTCGCAAGCAAAGAAGAAGTTCCTCCACGACGTCAAGCAATACTATTGGGATGATCCTTACTTGTTCAAACAAAGAAAGGACCATATCTTCAGATGTTGTATTCCGGAGGAGGAGGTAGAAAGTGTCATTCGCCATTGCCATACTCTCCCTACCGGTGGACATGCAAAATGCTTCAAAACTGCATCTAAGGTACTTCATTGTGGTTTTTATTGGCCTAATCTTTTCAGGGATGTGCAGGCTTATGTCACTTCATGCGATGAGTGCCAAAGAGCGGGCAACATTAGTTGGAAGAATGAGACACCACTCACAGGGATTTTGGAGGTTGAGCTATTTGATGTGTGAGGAATTGACTTTATGGGACCACTCCCTACTTCAAGACCTTACAAATACATCCTTGTGGCAGTCGACTATGTTTCTAAATGGGTTGAGGCTGTTGCAACTAGGACCAACGACGCAAAGGTAGTTTCAAAGTTTGTTAAAACTAACATATTTCCTCGCTTTGGTGTTCCTAGAGTTCTTATTTCAAACGGTGGTTCACATTTCATTCAGAGAGGATTTGAGGATCTTTTGGCTAAGTATGGGATGACGCACAGGGTGGCAACACCTTATCATCCCCAAACTAGTGGTCAAGTGGAGGTCTCTAATCGTTAAATCAAAGCCATCTTGGAAAAGACAGTCTCTCGCTTAAGGAAGGATTGGTCATCTAAGCTTGATGATGCGCTATGGGCTTATTGGACGTCTTACAAAACACCATTGCAAACAACTCCTTACAACTTGGTTTATGGCAAATCTTGCCATTTACCTGTCGAACTTGAGAATAAGGCAATGTGGGCTCTCAAGGAGCTCAACATGGATCTCGACGAGGCAGGTAAGAAACGCTTTATTGATTTGCATGAGTTAGATGAGCTAAGGTTGAAAGCCTATGAGAATGCCGAAATCTACAAGGAGCGCACCAAGAGATGGCAGGATAAGAAATTGGTGCCAAAGACATATGAGGTAGGTGACAAAGTGCTTTTATATAATTCTAGACTGCGTCTGTTCCCAAGGAAGCTCAGGACAAGATGAAGTGGACCTTTCGTGGCACGGATGGAACCACCTTTAAGGTAAATGGGCACAGGGTCAAGAAATACTATGACAAAGAAGACCCGGAAGAGGAGATTCGCGCCACACTGGCGTTGGTCAAAGCCTAAAACAGGGAAGTGGATCGGGCTAACGACTTAAACCTTAGCGCTTACGGGAGGCAACCCGCTTTTCTTACTCCTCTTTCTTGAATTCTATTTTATTTTCTTGAAATTCGTGCATACTCTCTTCTCATGGTTAAATTCAGGGGGCTACAGTCTACTCGATCTCGACCAAATTGTTCGACATCGACCAAAAAAAAAACAGGGGCGGTGCACACTATGTCGAGTTCTCTAAGTCAAGGCAATCAGGAGGAATTTTTTCCTCGATGTCAAGCAATTTACTCGACATCGACTACGCCCATCAGGTAAGTGGAGAGGCTCCTCGACATCGAGCAATTTGCTCGATGTCGACCAAGCTACATGTATGTTTTCTCTCTTTAAAAAAAAACATAAAAACTTACAGATTTTATTATTTCCAATTTTTCTTTCTTTTTCTTTCTTTCCCTTTTAAATGCTGCCTGGAACCCCCCTCTCCCTCCTTCTGTTTTGCCCGGCCTCGACAAAAACCTAGCCGACCTAGAAACCACAGCCGACATCACCATCTTCCTTCTCTCGCCCCCTACTTGCAGATTTTATTATTTGAAGTCTTGGCATGGGAGAAGTCATCATTCTCTCATATACCCCGTAAACTCCGTAATGCTAACATGATTGTGTGCCAACAAGTACTTATGTGTGAAAAAAGTAAAATCTTATTTTATAATGATAAACTATATAGCTTTTATCAAAGTTATTTTCTTATATATGTTATTTTAAAAAGTTATTTTCTTATAAAAAGTTTACTCATATATGTTATTTTAAAAAGTTTTATAGTTTTAAAAGGAAGAATAAATCTGAAAAAAACTCTTTAAATCATCAAAATTAATGTAATCCCACACAAACTCATCCACCCTCAAATATCAACAAGATAACCAATGAACCAACCATAGACTAATTTCACAAAAATCAAACCACATCCCAAACTTAAACTTCACTTGGAGTCAATAATGTCTTTAACTTCATTCCCACTGCCTCCAAAAGCAATTACTAAAGACGATTTTTCATATTGGTAGAATAATCAACATTCATGGACCTTACCCAAAAAAAAAATTCATGGAACTAAGGTTGTCTTTCCACAAATCCTCTTTCCAAACTACTTGCTGAATCTAGACTACCTGCTGGATTTCCACAACTCCTCTTTCCAAACTACTTGCTGAATCGCACAGAATCAAATTGCAACTTTGGAAAAATTTCTGGGTATCACCAACGAAATGAATCTAGACAAGTACTTAAGTTGTCTTATAGTTAAAAGGGAGAGTAAACAAGAAAACTTTTGAGAATATAATTTGCAAGTTTAAAGAACATAGCTAGTAAATGGCATGCAAATGTGCTATCACAACAAGGATGCTCAATACTTATAGGATCAAAACTATATGCCAAACCATTGTACACAATGCAAAGTTTCATACTACCGACCGTAATTCACAATGAGTTGGACCAGATTAATAAGAAATTTTTCTGACATAAAGATCTCCAACATAAACCATCGATCAGTTGAGATAGGGCATGCAATCTCTGTAACACCCCATTTTAGATCCCAAAGGAGTGTTGTAGCGCCAGTGAATCCACAGACTTTAATGTCTTTGAATTCACCTGAGGCTTATAGGGATATGTAACCATGCTCCCATAAACAAGATGATAATTTACATAAAATAAAATAGGCGGAAGTCCATTAAATATCCTAGTTTAAAATATCTGATCACAATCACATAAAAATACCAAAACCATAAAGTATGAATAACTTCCAAAATAGCTGAAATTAAAGTAGCGATTCGGAAACTTAGAGGTTCAAAACTTGTAGTAAAAGATTCAATAAATAATAGTCCTCTCTTCAACTCTCTCTTGCTATGCTGCTTGCACTAGACTTGTGGAATATGGTCTAATGTTTGGTGAGAACGAAGGAAACCAGGCATCCAATAAATAGGATGGTTAGTAAAATTAAGACTAGTAAATGATAGGGAAAATGTTCAGACTTTAACCTTACAATGACCATAAATCGATATATCATAGGCTAAGGGAAAGACACGAATATTTAATAATGGAAGCTGAATAAAAAGGTAAAAATTCATGACATGACTCGGATGATCATAACGATCGATTATAAGATAAGAAAAGGAATTATACTTGAGGCATTTAAGTATAATAACTGAAATGATCACCTATTTAACAGTCAATAATAATCACAATAATAATAACAATAACAATATGTGGTACCGGTCGGGCCTCTAACAAGGACCACGACCTGCACCAGATCGTTGTTTTACCACCCCGCAGAGAATGCATTCCGGTATGGTGTTTCATGAAACCTTGTAAGGCGGTGGCTTAACGAACCACAACCTGCAAGTCAGTCTACTGCATAACTTGCCAAAGGCCTATAGCCACTCGCATCACGTGGTGCGCATTTTCACATATCATACCTAAGCATCACATGGTTCCTATCTTTACTTATCATACATAACCAGTTTATACTACGTGATCATAATAACAACATTAAGCATCCTTCCCAGTTTATCGAAATTGGCAAGGAAATTGGCCACAGGGCTGCATTCGACACGGAAGAATTTAAAAGGCATGTCAAAAGAATCTTAAAACACGCAAAGGGCGTTGAACGAAATCACTTGCCTTAACTTTCAATGATCAGCTGATGACAACCAGACGAGATTTTAGCACCTATTGAATACAACGGAAAAATGAATACTAATATTGATATTTTCTAAAATTAACTTTACTTTAACTCAATTTAAAATTGAATTAACTCTATAAAGTTAAATATCTATACTAATATGAATTCCTCTGGAGGCAAGATCCAGCGTGGGAGCTTCGAGATTTCTTGGTATCGCTGAAACGGGCAAGAATCGAACAATTTAGAAACATTGGCCACTTAACTAAATAAATAATTAACTTAGGGCCAAAACGAGAATAGACTAAATAATAGGAACGTTTCTGTAATTTTGACAAAAGTCTATTAAAACTCTGATTGATTTCAATGGAGTTTATACGTACAGGGAGGAGCGCAGGACGAAGGGCAAAAACGGTGATGGTGACGGCACAGCAGCGGCACTCGGACAGGGGTCGAAGGAGATATTCTTCCCTTGGCACCGATGAGCGAGTGCAGCGACAATCGAAGACTATTCGGCGGCCTCGACCTTCTGTTTCTCTGGCAAGGATGCGCTGCAGTGGCTCGATGTCGGTGAAGGGCTTCGGAGGTCGGCTCGTACTCAGGTCGCCGGCGGTTGTGGAGCTTCTCACTAGGTCTCTGGTGTTCGATCTTGACCTGCTGGCATACCAAGCATCTAGCCACATACTCGGTCACTTCATTCTTCATACCAGACCACCAGTAGTTCTATTTCAGTTCCTTATACATCTTACTAGCTCCATGATTCACCGAATAGCCGGATGCATGAGCTTCCTGAAGGATGGTCTGTCGGATCTCAGGGACATTGGGGACGCATATGCGATTCCCAAACCATAAGGATCGATCCTCCCTCACGACAAAGCCTGGGGCTTTACCCTTGAGAAAATCAATGGTGATCTGTAGTAACACAACATCCTCTGTCTGCTTCGCCTTTATCTCTGCTAACATATCTGGCTGAACATCCATGACACACAATTGTCCTCGGTTCCTTTCAAAACAAACCTCAACCTCTAACTTGAGCAGATCCTTCTGCAGAGCAAGACTTGATATCAAACAACTAATCATAACCTCATGCCGAGGTTTGCGGCTTAAAGCATCGGCTACGACATTAGCCTTTCCAGGATGATAGAGAAGCTCAATGTCGTAGTCCTTGATCAGCTCTAACCAGCGTCTCTATCTCATATTCAACTCCTTCTGGGTGAGCACATACTTGAGGCTCTTGTGGTCAGTGTATATCTGGCAGAGAACTCCGTACAGATAATGGCGCCAGATTTTCAAAGCAAAGACCACATCAGCTAGTTCCAGATCATGTACTGGGTAGTTCTCCTCATACGGCTTCAACTGTCGTGATGCATAGGCTATCATTTTCCCATCTTGCATCTAGACACAACCCAGACCTTGCTTGGAAGCATCATTGTAAATCACATAATCCTTCGGCTCCTTAGGGAGTGCCAGAATAGGTGCTGTGGTCAACCGCTTCTTGAGCTCCTGGAAACTCACTTCGCACTTGTAATTCCAAATGAATTTCTGGGATTTACGCAGGAGTAAGGTCAGTGGTTGGGCCAATTCGGAAAACCCTTCCACGAACCTTCTGTAGTAACCTGCTAGTCCTAGAAAACTCCCAATTTCCTTGGTGTTCTTTGGTGGATTCCACTTCTCTACAACTGCTATCTTTTGGGGGTTGACCATCAACCCTTTCTTTGAGATGATGTGTCCTAGGAATGCCACCTGCTTCATCCAAAAATCACACTTAGACAGCTTCGCATACAACTGATGCTCTCGCAGTGTTAACAAAATAGTCCTCAAGTGTTCGGAGTGAGCCTCCTCACTTGGCGAGTAGATCAAGATGTCGTCAATGAAGACTACGACAAACTTATCCAAGTACTGGTGAAAGCAACGGTTCATCAAATCCATAAAGACTGCTGGAGCATTTGTTAAGCCAAAGGGCATCACCACGAACTCATAATGCCCATAATGTGTCCTGAAAGCAGTCTTTGGAATATCCTCATCACGAACTCGGAGCTTATTGTACCCAGATCGAAGGTCAATTTGGAGAATACCTTTGCTCCTTGAAACTGATCTAACAAGTCATCGATGCATGGCAGCGGATACTTGTTCTTGATAGTCACATTGTTCAGCTCCCGATAATCAATACACATACTGAAAGAGCCATCTTTCTTCTTCACAAACAGCATGGGAGCACCCCAAGGTGAAGCACTGGGTCGAATATAACCCTTCTCTAACAAATCTTCAAGCTGACTCTTTAATTCTTGCATCTCCACTGGAGCCATGCGATATGAGGCTTTGGAAATAGGAGCGGTTCCTGGCTCTAAGTCGATGGTGAACTCAATGAACCGCTTTGGAGGTAAACCAGGAATCTCATCGGGAAAGACATTAGGGAAATCCCGAACTACAGGAATATCGGAGATAGGGACCGGTTCGGACGGCTGATCTTGCAGATAGCATAAAAATCCAGCACACCCTTGACGTAAAAATCTCGTTCCATGCATCATATTAATAACACAAACATCCTCCTAGGGGATGCGCCCACGAAATCTGCACACAAACTTGCCATCCGACGAGAGGGTCACGATTCTTCGTCCACAATCAATGATTGCACCATGGCGAGTAAGCAATTCCATGCCGAGCATGATGTCCTGAGGAAGGATCGGAAGCAGAACAAGATCCGCAAGGTACTCATCGCCACCTATCATGATGCGGAAACGGAATAACATTTTCCTACCTCTAAATCTATCCCCATTGGGGAACTTCACAACAAAAGAATCATCTTAAGTCATAGATTCTAATCCGAGTCTTTCAACAGTTTGCTCGGCTATAAAAGAATAAGAAGCATTCGAATCGAAAAGAATATTGATTGGCTCAGCTCGGAGATAGATAATACCTTGAGCCATAGGAGAAGCAGTGTCGTCCAGCCTACACATCTCATATAGACACGGACCCTGCTGAGATGGCCCGATGACATTCTTCCCTTTGTTCACAGTCGGCTGTGAACCTGCAGGAATCTGAGTATTCTGTTGGTACTGCTGCGGTATGTGCTACTGCTGGTTCCCATACTGTCTCTTCCCTTGATTCCGCGGAACCATAACTGATGCCTGCTGTGAGCGGCCATGGCTTCCGTTAGGAATAAAACGGCTGAATCGGATCATGTGACCAACCTTGTTACATCTCCTATAGATGCGCTTCTGTTCCTTGCAATCTGGTTTCAGATGTCCTGATCTCCCGCAGTTGTAGCAAATTGCTAACTGTCCACCTCTAGCAGAAGTGGTGTCCTGAGTTGGCTGGGTACGGCCAGCTGCCGTCCCCCCAGCAGAAGCAGAAGGAGTTGGCCTCTTCGAGCCAGAGTACTGCTGGCGACCTCTCCTCCAATCATGCATCTCCTGATTCTTTCTGTTTTCATCAAGAGTAGCCTCAACTCTATAGGCTAAATCAATATAAGTTTCCAGAGTCTCATTCTTATAAGCCAGCATCTGTAGCTTTAGTCTTAGGTAAATCCACTCATGGAAATAGTCAACCTTGTGCTTCTCAGTTTGCACCAGTTCATCAGCATAGGGCAACAATTCATAAAAATTTTCCACCAGTTGAGCTAGTTTCATCCCTTGGGTGTTGGGATAGAGGAACTCTCTCTCCCTCTCTAACCTCAGTGACAGAGAGAAGTAATGGTCGGTGACAAGCTTCTTGAAGACCTCCCAAGAAGGATCATTGGCTCAAGTGTGGTACGTAGTCTCCCACCACTGTCCAGCTGCGCCCTTCAGGTACAAAGGAGCAATATGTACCTTAGTGTCGTCGGTGCAGTGGATACCTCGGAAGACTTTCTCAATATGCGTGAACTATTGGACCACTTTGAACGGCTCACTAGTTTCATCCTAGCTATTCACCTTGCTAGCATTGACCGATTTTAGGACATTGTTGTAGGTGTCCATCGGTCCAGTTGGGTGGTTAGGCGAAGGGTTAGGTGCCACCCAATCTCCATTTGTTGTACGCCCGTTAGGAAGTGGACGCATATCCTCACCCACTACCTCAGCCACAACTTCTCTCACCATTCCTTTAAGGGCTTGCATCAGCTCCTCGTTCAGCATGTTACCAGCTGAGATATGCTGCCTTTGGCTAGTGTGAGAAGCCCTAACCTGACTTTGGCCGCCATTCTGCCTCTGGCTGGTGTGAGAAGCCCTAGCCTGACTTTGGTCGCCATTCTGTGATTGATCCCCTGACTCATCCACCCGCTCCATGCGTGGGTTTGGAATATGATTCTCCACCCGATTGGAGTTAGGTGGTGGCATGATGGGCTCAGTAACGGCTCTAGCACGTCCTCTAGTATTCATGATATGAAGGTAGGAGATATAATATTAATCAACTCGACGAGATCAGGAATGGAAATAATGCATTTAATATCCAAAACTTAATTATGCATAATGAAACGAGTTTGATGCTAAAGGAATAACAAGAGTTGCAAATACCTAGGACATAGGGTAAGTATACTCTTTATTGATAAGAAAATGCTAAATCGATCTAATTAATGGGAAAGTCTCTTAATGATGGTTGTTGCTGAGATCCTTATTCCCGATGCCATAAAGTGCGAGGAGGTTATCCAATTCAGAGTCATGCCTCTGTGAGGTTGCATCTCTTTCTGCCTCAGCATGCTCAAGCATCTTTTTGATCTCGTCCCTAGCCTGATCACAACGTTTTTCTAGCTCATTTACAATCCACTCCTTATTCTTGTACGATTCCTTAGCCTCCGTCACACGGAGTTTCTGCCTTGCTCTTTTTGCGTGCAAAGCCTGGACATCTGCTGGGGTTTGGGCTTCCAAAAAGGATCTCTTCCTTGGCTCCTTCATCCTGGGGCTTTGAGGTGGTTCCATGTCGTATACTCGGACGAGGTTTTGGAGGTACTTCCTCTTCTTGTCATCCAAGGGAGCTGGCATGGCTCCCTTTTCCTCTACCGCCTTTTCTCACTGTAGAATCGAGGAGTCCCCAAATTATTCTCCTCGTACGACTCTCGAATGAGCTTCTTGCCATATTCTGTGGCTGCAGCTCCTTCAGGAGGGTCGACAAGAACGTTCTTCCCCTTGGGCAGCTCCACTGTAGCTTTTTCCACGACCTTCACCTCCGTGCTGGAGTTAGACCCAGTGTTAGAGTTGAAGGTGAGGTCAATGCTTTGGGGGTAACCCGCGGCGTGCAGAGCCGAGGTCTTGCGAATAGTAGACATCTATCGAAGAGGGCGAGGAGACATCAGTACTCGAGCGAGATAATCCAGAAAGCGAAATTTAGAACAAGAATAAAGAATATAAGCTTAGTCTATGGCAGGAGCAGGAGCTTGAGCAGGACTATCGGACAATTATTTTAAAATCATTTCTAAAACTGCTGACTTTTGTAAATAGAACTTAGTTTTGATAAAAGCATTTGAAATTCACTTTAGAAATCATTTTGAAATCCAAATGAAAATGTTTTAAAACCTACAGCTCTGATACCACCTTTTGTAACACCCCCTTTTAGATCCTAAATGAGTGTTGCAGCGCCAGTGAATCCACAGACTTTAATGTCTTTGACTTCACCTGAGGCTTATAGGGATATGCAACCATGCTCCCATAAACAAGATGATAATTTACATAAAATAAAATTGGTGGAAGTCCATTAAATATCCTAGTTTAAAATATCTGATCACAATCACATAAAAATACCAAAACCATAAAGTATGAATAACTTCCAAAATAGCTGAAATTAAAGTAGCGATTCGTAGTAAAAGATTCAATAAATGATAGTCCTCTCTTCAACTCTCTCTTGCTCCGCTGCTTGCATTAGACCTGTGGAATATGGTCTGGTGTTTGGTGAGAACGAAGGAAACCATGCATCTAATAAATAGGATGGTTAGTACAATTAAGACTAGTAAATGATAGGGAAAATGCTCAGACTTTAACCTTACAGTGACCATAAATTGATATATCATAGGCTAAGGGAAAGACACGAATATTTAATAATGGAAGCTGAATAAAAAGGTAAAAATTCATGACATGACTCGAATGATCATAACGATCGATTATAAGATAAGAAAAGGAATTATACTTGAGGCATTTAAGTATAATAACTGAAATGATCACCTATTTAACAGTCGATAATAATCACAATAATAATAACAATAATAATATGTGGTACAGGTCGAGCCTCTAACAAGGATCGCGGCCTACACCAGATCGTTGTTTTACCACCCCGCAGAGAATGCATTCCGGTATGGTGTTTCATGAAACCTTGTAAGGCGGTGGCTTAACGAACCACAACCTGCAAGTCAGTCTACTGCATAACTTGCCAAAGGCCTATAGCCACTCGCATCACGTGGTGCGCATTTTCACATATCATACCTAAGCATCATATGGTGCCTATCTTTACTTATCATACATAACCAGTTTATACTACGTGATCATAATAACAACATTAAATCCAAAAAGGGACAAGCATGGATAATTCAAATGATCTTACTATCACATGCCACTAGTTTGCATGAAAGAAACAAACAGAATATCATGCAATTTAGGAAGAAGAAAATGGGCAACTTTCACTTATCTCAAGTTATAAACAAACAATCATATTTAATACGCATATCACTATAATTAATTTAATAATTTCCCATTACTTTAACTGATGCCAATTTATGAATAAAAAGATAAATTACATCAAGCAGACAGGTATGCAATTTATCGAAATTGGGAAGAGGGCCGCATTCGATACGGAAGAATTTAAAAGGCACGTCAAAAGAATTACAAAACACGCAAAGGGCGTTGAACAAAATCACTTGCCTTAACTTTCGATGATCAGCTGATGACAACCAGACGAGATTTTAGCACCTATTGAATCCAATGGAAAAAGGAATATTAATATCGATATTTTCTAAAATTAACTTTACTTTAACTCAATTTGAAATTGAATTAATTCTATAAAGTTAAATATCTATACTAATATGAATTCCTCGGGAAGCAGGATCCGGCGCGGGTGCTTCGAGATTTCTTGGTGTCGCTGAAACGGGCAAGAATCGAACAGTTTAGAAATATTGGCCACTTAACATAATAAATAATTAACTTAGGGCCAAAACGAGAATAGACTAAATAATAGGGACGTTTCAGTAATTTAGACAAAAGCCTATTAAAACTTCGATTGATTTCAATGGAGTTTATACGTACAGAGAGGAGCGAAGGACGAAGGACAACAACGGTGATGGTGACGGCAAAGCAGCGGCACTCGGACAGGGGTCGAAGGCGATATTCTTCCCCTGGCGTCGATGAGCGAGTGCAGCGACAATCGGAGACTATTCGGCGGTCTCGACCTTCTGTTTCTCCGGAAAGGCTGCGCTGCAGTGGCTCGATGTCGGTGAAGGGCTTCGGAGATCGGCTCGGACTCAGGTCGCCGGCGGTTGTGGACCGCGGCAATCGAAAGCGGCTCAGGGCGGCTACTGCTCACGATGTTGGGAGAATTGGGAGAGGAGGAAGATTGCTTATTTGACTGATGAAAACTAACGAGGTACGAAGTACGGGGGTGATCGGTTCCAATTGATGAGATCCTGCTAGTTGGTTAGGATTGGGGATATACTCCTTTGGATTTATCTAGAAGAAAGATACTCCTTGCAGATGAAGGAAAAGGTAAAAGAAAAAAAAATCCATCTTCCTTCTTGTTTCACCGTGGTCTATCAGAAAAGATGTGGCCTCCTTGTAGGGATAATTGGGCCACTTTCTCCTGGGCCGAACTTTTGGGGCTGCAATCGATATACCTGGATTTGGGTTGAGAATAGGACCTTTCTATTGGGTTTCCTCTTGAAAAAAATAAAATATGTATTTGACTATATATTATACATATATATGGATCCATCTATATATATTAGCGGAAAGAAAATATTATTTAATTTAACTTTATGAATTAAATAGCAAGACCGTTTAGAGAATAGTATTAGAATAATATATGTATTTTAATTTATATTATATATCTTATGAGAATTTATTTTTTCCCAAATTCACATAGCATAATATAATATTCTTTAAAGAAATATCCCAAAAATAATCTGGGGTATATCATACCTCCCTCATTAAAAATAAGTTTCGTCCCGAAACTTAGAAAAAGAAAAAGAATGGAAATGAGAATAAATTAAGTGGAACTTTAGAACTGACGAGAGAAATGAATAAGAGATCAACAAGAATCCAAAACATTAACCAAATAAACTATAACAAAGGTCTCTAACAAGTTTCCTCATTCATTAACAATCGAATAACAAAGTAATGAAATCACTACGCGACTCGCGCTAAGTAGAAAACAACTAAGGAAAATGTTTCATCATTTCTTCCTCAGTTTCCCAAGTCATCTCCTCAGTTCCGTGCTTTGAACAAAGCACTTGACGAGTAGGACTACCTTGGTGCGAATTTGCTTCTCTCGCCGTTCTAGAATCCGCACTGGTTCTTCCTCATAGGTTCCGATGGGGCGGACATCAATATCCTCATAGCTCAAGATGTGGGTCCAGGCACATATTTCCGCAACAGTGATACATGGAAGATATCATGTACTGGATGAGCTGACGGAGGCAGAGCAAGGCGGTAGGCAACATTGCCTACACGCTGCAGAATCTCAAATGGCGCGCCCGACATATCGAGGGTTCAGGTTCCCTCGCTTTCCAAACCGGAAGACTCCCTTCGTGGGTGTCACTTTCACGAACACCTTGTCACCCACCTCAATGTTGACCTCCCTACGCCTAGGGTCGGCATAAGACTTTTGACGACTTTGAGCGGTCAACATTCGTTGCCTGATCATCGCAACTTCTTCAGTTGTCTTCTTTAACAACTCTAGACCTATATGGATGGCATCAATTGCATCATCCCAACATACTGGCGATCGACACTTCCGTCCATAGAGGGCTTCAAAAGGAGCCATCTTTATGGATACATGCCAGCTGTTGTTGTAGGTGAACTCGATCAGACTAAAACTGCTTTCCCAATCTGTCGGTCTATCCTGGACACAGGCTCGTAGCATATCCTCTAGTGTCTGGATGGTCAACTCTGACTGACCATCTGTCTGAGGGTAAAAATCAGTGCTAAAATTCAGGTAAGTACCAAGTCCCTCATGCAGCTTCTTCCAGAACTCTTAGATGAATCGTCCATCGCGATCAAAGACAATGGACGAAGGAATACCGTGAAGGCGGACGATGTGCTGAAGGTACAATTCTGCTTGCTTAGTCGGCTTCCAAGTAGATCGAATAGCAATGAATTGTGCACATTTGGTGAGTCGATCAACAATCATCCAAATGGCATCCTTCTGTCCATGGCCCTTAGGGAGCCCCATAACGAAATCCATCGAGATCTATTCCCATTTCCATGTGGGTACTGGAAGTGGTTGGAGCTTCCCTTCCCACCAGGTCTCTGGTGCTCAATCTTGACCTGCTGGCATACCAAGCATCTGGCCACATACTTGGTCACTTTATTCTTCATACCAGACCATCAGTAGTTTTGTCTCAGATCCTTATACATCTTACTAGCTCTAGGATGCACCGAATTGTAAAGACCGAAAAATTATCTTAATATTATTTTAATTAAAAGTATATGAATTTATATTTAAGGTATAAAATTTGAGAAAACTCGTCTTCGAGCCCAAATTTTCAGTTTAGAAATCATTATGAACGATTCAGGCATCGTTTTGAAAGTTTGATTCCGACGGATTTTATTTCTGCTTCCTTACTTTTAGATTCGGAATTTAGGTTGAGTTTCATTATTTTATTTCAGATTTGGAAATTTTATTAAATTTTAAATGAGTCGGGATAACATCGAGAGAGCGGGTCTCGGGTAATTGAAATTTGGGATTTGTGAGGATTTTCTTAGGTATGTTGCTTAGCCCAGCTCTCTCTAGTCTCTCCTTCACAGTGAACACCCCAAAATGGACAAGCACCCTCATTTCCCATCCTTCTCCCTATTGCAATTGCCCTCCTATATTTGGCAAAATGCCAATTGAAATTTCAAGCTCCCACCATGCCAATTCAAACCCTTTCTCTGTGGCTAGTTCAAAAGAGACAGTAGCAACGTGGACTCTTGACCCCTCTTTTCAATTTGAATCCCAAAACCCAAAATTTGCTTCAATCCCTCTCTCCCATCGTTTTCTAATTCATTCCCAAACAGCTCCTTTTCTTCACCTTGCTCTCGCCACCGCTAACACCATCAATCACCACCAGTCGCCTCCTATTCCTCGGCCAGCCACCACCTCTTGAGCGCCTCCGTCCTCCCCTCCTCCTCGTCGACAACCGAGCACCACCGCAGCAACACACCCGAACCTCCACCCCTCTCTGTTCTTCGAAGGAGACGTCGAGCACTTCCTCCACTCCGAGGTCCGTCGATTAGCAGTCCTAGCAGCGCTTCCATCCACCTCCCTCCGAGTGGTAGCAGCAATACCCAAGAGCGCCACCGGAGCACCACCAGCGAGCCCCTCTTCCCCCTTCCTTTCCATGTTCTTATTCGATCGACACGGTAAGCTTTTGATCTCCGTATTCTGACTCAAAACCTATTAAAGGCTCGCCTTTAACCGCTATTCCTTCGTCCTAGGCCAAGACGACGCGGATTCCATCATCAGAGCTCAGATCGGCATCGGAGCGTCCCGGGAGTCGGACTTTTCGAACTCTCGGTGAGCTGTCTTCTTTCTCTCCTTTGTTTGCGCTGAGTTCTTCCGAGTCTAGGGTGGTCGGGGAAGGTTGCTGATTTACTTGGGTGAGCTTAGGTCCGAGAGAGAGCCGCCAAAGATCTGGGATCTCTTCCTCCTTTCTCCCGTTTGCGTCGTCGTCATTCTGGAGGTAGGAGACGAGTCCTCTGGGTTCTTCATTCCAGGCTGGACTCTTCAGATTTGGGTTGTTGGGCTTGGGCCTATTTTTCTTCCGGTCGGGTCTCAGTGAGGAGAGTGTGAGGTGGATCCAGGTTCTCCCTTTGGGTCAGGCCTTCCTTCTTTCATTCCGGGTTGGATCTTTCCATTCTTTCTTTCTTCTTGGTCCGGGCTTGGGAGTGGATCCGGGTTTCAGATTGGGTTGTTCCGGGCCTTTCTTCCTCCTTTCCTATTGGGCTCAGCTTTGGGGAATAAGAAAGTTGGGCTTGTTTATTTTAATTAAGAAGAGTTGTTGTTATGTGTTATGTTTATCTGTTATGTTTTATAGAGTGTTACATAATTGTTACCTATTAGTTGATTATTATTATTATGATTTTATGATTATATATTTCCTAAAAATTACCTTTTGAAAGTGATATTATTAAGGTAGGTATTTGTGATGTTTTAAATATGTAATTGTGGGAATTCTAAAATGATTTATCGGCTTGGGTTATAACTATGATTTAAGAAGAAGATTTAAGTTGGTATTGTATTTTTGGTTAAAGTATTGATGTTGAATTATTTAAAAAGGCGTTTTTAAGTTTTTAGAAACGTCCTTTAAGGATTCATGTTTGGAAGTAAATGATTTTGGTTGATGTTGATCGTATCAGAAAGGTTTTGGAAATGGTTTTACCATCGATTGGTTTTTAGGATGTTGAAAACTTGGGTTTCGTATGTATGAATGTTGGTCCGGTAGCTTATGGAAATGGCTTGATGATAGGTGTGTATTGCTTTTGGATTGCTTTGGACTTGCATATGGGCCCTTGCTTGTATTATCCTGTTGTTCTGCATCTTCAGGTAAGTTCCCTAGGGGGCTTACTCAGGTTGGACATTCATGCCTGTTGTTGCATTTTATGTTAGGTGTTGCATATGCATAAAAGCATGTCATGTAGTATCCTGTTTAGGTTGCACTAATTGAATGAGCATCTGCTTACTTTATGCGTTTGAAACAAAACGGCCGTTATCTGTGATAGTCCTAGAGTCTTCACTAGGGTCATAGGGTAGCCCAGTCTCATCGGGCGCCCTGAGTCAATCGAGTCGATATGAGCATGATATGATAGCCCAGCACCATCGGGCAATCGATGAGATGATATGATATGATGATGTCGTGGTTTGTGCACCACCACGAGGAAATTGCTATGCTATAGCCCGAACTGGCTAGTCTTTGCACTAACGGGAAGGGGTGCAGAGGTAGGAGAGGGATATGCCACTTGGCATTTTCTTGGGCCATTTACAGTATTTTTTTATACATTATTATAACTAGGAGGATGCTAGTGTATTTGACTTTCGTACTGCATTAGAGCATCTTTATTAGGTATAACACATACTATGTGGCCTCGGCGAGGACTGCCGGTCCCGCATGAATGGCTCGATCTGACTCCTTTCCCCGTTCTTTTTTTAAGGTATTTTCTGCAGATCTTGTTTGCTCCTTGCTTCTGTGACGGGAAACCCTTTGGCGAATCGAAGAACCTAGCTAATATTCTAACTTGGTAAAATGGTAATCACTCGCTTATGATTTGGTTTTGACCCGGCTTTGTCGTGGCATTTGTATCCTAGTTTTGCTTTCGCTTTACTTTCGGTTGAATTGGATTTTGCGACATAGTCTTAGGACAGGTAAATGGTACCCAATGGCCCTTTGAGGTTTTTAGGGTTTGAAATCCCTCCTTCTACTAATCTTAAATGAGTTTGAAACCTCCACTCGTACCTGGATTGCAAGGTCCGAACAAGGGGTTTTATCCCTTGAAACGTAACTCGGAAATCAGACTCAAAATGCTTTCCCAATCTGTCGGTCTATCCAGGAAATAGGCTAGTAGCATATCCTCTAGTGTCTGGATGGTCCACTCTGACTGACCATCTGTCTGAGGGTAAAAATCAGTGCTAAAATTCAGGTAAGTACCAAGTCCCTCATGCAGCTTCTTCCAGAACTCTGAGATGAATCGTCCATCGCGATCAAAGACAATGGACGAAGGAATACCGTGAAGGCGGACGATGTGCTGAACGTACAATTCTGCTTGCTTAGTCGGCTTCCAAGTAGATCGAATAGAAATAAAGTGTGCACATTTGGTGAGTCGATCAACAATCATCCAAATGGAATCCTTCTGTCCCTGGCCCTTAGGGAGCCCCATAACGAAATCCATCGAGATTTGTTCCCACTTCCATGTGGGTACTGGAAATGGTTGGAGCTTCCTACTAGGTCTCTGGTGCTCAATCTTGACCTGCTGGCATACCAAGCATCTGGCCACATACTCGGTCACTTCATTCTTCATAGCAGAGCACCAGTAGTTCTGTCTCAGATCCTTATACATCTTACTAGCTCCAGGATGCACCGAATAGCCTGATGCATGAGCTTCCTGAAGGATGGCCTGTCGGATCTCAGGGACATTGGGGACGCATATGCGATTCCCAAACCATAAGGATCCATTCTCCCTCACGACAAAGCCTAGGGCTTTACCCTCGAGAAAATCAATGGCGATCTGCAGTAACACAACATCCTCTGTCTGCTTCGCCTTTATCTCTGCTAATAGATCTGACTGAACCTCTATCACACACAACTGTCCTCGGTTGCTTTCAAACCAGACCTCAACCTCAGTCCTTATCTTCCCCCTCTCGGTCAAATCTGGTGCTTTTGAACCTATCTTCCTCATCCTTTACACTCGGCAACGCGGGTGTTCCTCGATCTCTCCACTTCGCTCCTCCTGATGCCGTGGCTGGAACTGTGGAATTCGTCCTACCTCGCCTCTCCCATTGGCAGCGTTGGGTGGTGGTGCATAGGGTTCTTGCTTATCCGGCCTTGGCTTGATGTTGTTGCCCGCTTTTGTCTCCCCTCTGTCGACCTATAACCTTGAAATTGTGGCGTCTTCGTGCCTTCTGTACACCCGGGTTTTCCTCTGCTCATCCGTTTGGTGCCTCCCTGCCTCAAGCCTTAGTGGCGATGGTCGGTGTTGCTCGTCTCCGGGCGGCGGTGCCGAGTTGGAGGTCTTTATCGGTTGTGCTGCTCCTGTTATAACCTAGTCTTCAGAGCATGAGCAACCATGGGTTTTACTTACCTTAAGGTTTCTAAAAGGTAAGCCCCATGGTTGTAGCCTTTACCTTAAGGTAAGAGGTGGGAAGGGGTTACCTTGGTAGAGAGAGTTAACCTCTTCCCTTTTCTATTTTTTTTTATGATAAAGTATGATATCTTTTCCATTTAGATTTATTAGTTATAATATGATTTAAATTGAAATAAAATTATATTTATATTTCATTATTTTTTAAAATAAAATATCTCATTGGTTTAATTTTTTTTTTCTATAATTTAAGCCTAATTTTACCCTATATATACCCCATCATGATCTATTATAGTTGCACCTATTTTTTTAACCATAGATCACAATAATCCAAATACTCCACCCATTCCAAATATGCCTTTTGATCCAAATCTTCTCAAAAATCCTCAATTTCAAGTTATGTTACAAATGCTTAACAATTCACCAACACCCGAATATCCAGATTATACCCCACATAATCCTACCAATGTGTACAATCCTTTTTTTTTCAAAACCAACAACATTTTGAGCATTCTCCGGGTGTTCAAGGGAGTGTTACTCGAAGTCCAATTGAAGATGCAAGGCAAGTTCATCAAGTACAAGAGAACGAAGAAGTTGTTGCTGAACTAAAAATAATAAATATAAATTATAAATAAAATATATTTATATTTATATTAACTACTTGCTATTTTTATTTATTTATAAAATTATAAATAAAAATAATTGACAATAATATATTATGATACACGTATAATAAGGGAAAAGATATAAATGAAAAGAAAAAGTGAAAATAAATTTGAAAAGAGATAAAAGAGGTTTCCCATGGTTTTTTTTTTTTTGATAAGGTAAAGATTTGGATGAGATCAGGCCCTCCTGGACCACCATCCAAGGGCATCTTTGCGGATGAATGGGCGTTGTGTGGATTAGTCGCGTGATCCTGTCGGCGGTCGAGTTAACCTCCCGGAAAACATGGCTGAATTGCACCCTTGCAAAATGTTGGAGTAGGAGTAGGGTGTCGGAAATCAACATCTCGATCTCCCACGGACAACACAAAAAACCTCGGAAACAATTGATGACGGTCAGGTTGTCGCCTTCAATCATGATGCTGGGAAGCTGAAGCTCCTTTGCTTTGGCGATGCCTCCTCTGATCGCCAGAGCCTCGGCATCCAAGGTTGAGATGTTTTCACATTTGAAGCCGCCACACTCCATGACTATCTCGTTGTGGTCCCTAATAATGAAACTTGCAGAAGCTTCACTCGAAGATAGTTTGGATCCATCAAAATTTATTTTGAAAGACCCCTCATCTGGTTTGCTCCATCTGAACTTTCTTCTTCTCCTTGGTTGAGTTGTTCGAGTTTTCTGGTTGTGACATGTGGCCTCCTCTTCAAAGGTCAATTTAGAGGCAGCCCAGTTCTGTATTTTTTGTTTGGTATAATTTTCCATAGTATGGATGGATGTTGTATTGAAGTTTTCAAATAGTTTTCGATTCCTGATTGTCCATAGGCTCCACCATGTCGTCGCAAGTCTTCCTTTTTGCTCGGGGTTGAGTTTAGTGAAAGTTTCACACACAATGTTTTTGATCGCTTTGTTTCGAGTGTCAATTTCTCGAATCACTTTTTCAATGTTTGGGTCAATTTTGTGAATCAATTGTAGGGTGTGGTGGCATTCGGTAAATAGATGGATTGGGCTTTCATCCGTTCGATCACACAAAGCGCAATTTAGTGGAACATGAATGCCTTTGTTTACTAGTCTGGTCTTCGTCGGGATTCCATCTAGTGCAAGTTTCCAAATGAAGTTTTTGACTTTCGGGAATGTGTCTAGGTTCCATATCCATGTCGTGTCACTAGTTTCTTCTGTGTTTTGCTTTATGATGTGTTCTAGGGCACTTGATGTGCTGAACCAATCATTTTTACTTGGTTTCCAGTATAATCTGTCTTCGATTTCGTGTTCAGGTATGTAGATGTTATCGATCTTTTTTACCACATCCATTGGGAGGATGTTGGATAGTTCATCAATATTTCATTTCTTGTTGATGTCGATAGTTCACCAATAGTTCATCAATGTTGGATAGTCTTTCCAAAAATTGACTGTCTTTCCATTTCCTATTTTCCATATTAGTCCTTTACATAATTCTTCTTTTATTTCCATTAGTTTGGCCCATTGCCAAGATGAATTACCTTTTCACTGGTATTCAAGAAGGGGGTTTCTTTCAAATATTTTTCTTTGATCACTTGGACCCACGGGTTACACGTACGGCTCTGCTAAGATTTTTCAAAGCAATTTCATTTGTAGTGCTTAGTTCATGTCTTTTGTTTTATGTATTCCTGCTCCCTCCAATCGTTTCTGCTTGCAAACCTTATCCCAACCAATAAGGGGAGAGAAGGATTGATCTTTGTTCCAGAAGAAACATCTGTTTATTTGGTCAAGTTTTTAAGGATTGTTGCAGGAAGCATAAAATTTTCCATAATATAATTTGGCTTCGTTGCTAGGTTTGATCTTATTAGGGTCGCCCTTCCTTCTTGTGAAAGGGAGTTGGCTTTCCATTTCGTGAGTTGTTGCCTGGTTTTGGTTACTGTTTCTTCAAATGTCGTTCGGTTGACTCGACCATTGACAATGGGACAACCGAGGTTTTTATCAAGCGCTATCTGGTTTGTGATATGGATCGTATTTTGGATCAATTGTTTTGTACTCTTCGGGACTTTTGGTGTAGTTTGGAAGGCCGATTTGTGGAAATTGACCTTTTGACCACTCGACACGAGTCTTGGTTCTCGTTGGCGAATATCATCATATCGTCTGCGAAGGATAGGAAAGGGATTTGCAGTCCTGATCTAGATATTTTGAATCCGATTGATTTGTCTGATTGGTTAGAAACGACTTGTGGCGCCCTAGCAAGAATTTCTGCTCCAATGATGAATAGATAGGGTGATAGTGGGTTTTCTTGTCTGATCCCTCTCCCTGGTATGAAGGGATCTGTGGGGCTATCATTAACCAAGATTGAGAAGGAAACGGTCTGGACACATTCCTCTATCCATGTTCAGAATTTTTGGCAGAAGCCAAAATTTTCTAGAACTTTGAATAGGAAGTCCCATTCTACTCTATCATATGCCTTCTCCATATATAGTTTGACGGCATTCCATCCTTCTTTTTCGCGTCTACTTTTGAATGAGTGGAAGATTTCATGAGCTATTAAGACATTGTCTTGGATAGCCCTTTCGGATACAAAGGCCCCTTGGAGGGGGGGAATAATTTTCTTTAAAATCGGTTTTATCCTTTCTGCGATGATTTTGGCTATAGCTTTGTAAATCGTTGAGCAAAGGCTTATTGGTCTAAAGTGGTTTGTAGCTGTCGAGTTGTCACATTTTGTGATCAATGTGATAAAAGTGTGGTTGATTTGTTTTAGGATTCGACCAGAGTGGAAAAATCCTTTGATTGCCTTTATGACTGAAGGGCCTACAATATCCCACTATTTCTAGTAAAATTCTGTTGTCATTCCATCAGGTCTTGGGGATTTGTCCTTTCCAATCGAGAAGAACGCATTTTTTATTTCCTGGTTTGGTATCTATTCGATTAGCTTTGAATTGTCATCATCAGGGATTTCTGTGTTGATGAGAGAGAGGTAATCATTTAGAAGGTTATGGTTAATGGGTTGCATCCTAAACCTTTTTTCGAAATCGTTTTTAATTTCTCTTGTAATATTTTCATCTCTTGTGGCTAGTGTGCCTTCCGGCCATAGTTTGAATTTCCTTTATGAATTTTCTATTTCTCCTTCCTGATGCCATTCGGTGAAAATACCTTGAATTTGTGTCATTTAGTTTAAGATGTTTTGTTTTTGCTCGTTGGATCCAATACATTTTGTGGTATGATAATATTTTTTCTCGTTTATTTATTAGTCTGTTATACTTTTGTTTATCGTTTCCATTCTGGGTAGTTCCGTTTCTGTTTTGTATGTCGATGAGTGAGTCATCGATATCTTTTAATTGACGAAATATGTTTCCAAATGTTTTCTTATTCCATTCTTTAGTTAGTCGCTTAAGTGTTTGGGTTTTTTTCATCAGATTGTACATCGGTAGTCTTTTTGTGTAGTCCACATATTTTCAGATTTAAATGGTTGCGCTTTGAATTGTTCTTGGTTATCTAGTTCTGTTACAATAGGACAATGATCTGATGATGTAAATGCATGATTTTTCGTTGTAATATTGGGGAACCAGGGGAGTATTTGCTCCTGTATTAAAGTTCTGTCAAGTTTTTCCATGATGTTATTATTATTGGATCTATTTTTACTCCATGTAAAAGAGTTTCCAATCGTAGGAACTTCTTGTAAGAAGCATCTATCTTTGAATTTTGTTAAGATTTTATATCTGTTCGGGTGTGGTTCCACCCCAACTTCGTTTTCTGAGCTATTTTGGATTTCATTTAGATCTCCCATGATCATGAATGGGTAGTCCAAGCTTTGTACGTATCATTGTAGCAGTCCAGAAGCTTGATTTTTCGTTCTCATGAGGGGGTCCGTAGACAAAGACAATATTGATAGTAATGTTTCTTTGTTTATTCTCGTATTTGATTACTATGAATCTTTGATCCGTATGTACCATTTCCAGTGATTCATTCCGAAGCTTATGACTTTTCCAGAGGACACACAAGCCTCCTGCCCTACCCGTTGCTGGGGCCCAGAGCATATGATCAAATCCTGACTTTTTCCATATTCTCTCAGTTGGTTGTCTTTCTGTTTTTGTTTCTAGTAAAGCAATTATTTGAATTTTCTCTATTTTACAATGTGATTCTATTTCCGTCCATAGGTTTTTGTGACCTATCCCGCATATGTTCCATGAACATACTCTCATATTGACCTATTAGATTTGGATGGTTTTGTTCCATAATCATTTCTTGGATCAAAGTATCGGTTCGTGATGCAAGTAAGAAGGTTCACTTCATTATGTTTTCCATGAGAGATGAAATTAAAGTCAACTATATAGGTGAAAGGGGAGTTCCAAATCTCTTCTAGATTAGCGAATTTCGAATCAAACCCATGCCATCATATATCTTATTTCCGTTCTTGTAGTACCTCCACCTAAGGAAGCATGACATTTCATAGAACTTAAAGAAGGGAGAGACCTCATTATTATCTCCTCCAAATATCAATTTCTTTGCTAAATCTGATCCTGGGTGGAAGCCTCTGATATTTGTTCATTGCTTCACAAGAACTTGATACATATGATAAATTAAATGTCAAAAGAGCCCCTTATTAATTCTACTAGAAAACTGGATGAGGCATCAACGGATGCCTTATCTGGTAATTACACCGGGCCCTCGAGGAGGGGATATCGGGCGGTGAGAATAAAATAAAAAGCCAATGTGCACGAACACAACGTGCATAGAAATAACAACTTCGACCATGGAAGAAACCACCAACAGACACATTCTAACTAAATTTTGATGGATCTAGTAGCGGATCCAAAGGTGGGCGACACCGGGCCATCGTCCACCTCGATCTGGAAAAAAATGCAAGAATATGTGTGTTATGTAAAAAAAATTGAAAGGTGAAATACAAGTATTTTTAGTGGCTTAGTGGTTAAGCCCACCCACCTCATTTTAAATAGAATTCAATCAACTCTTATTTAAATCTCACTAGGCACATAATTTTATTTATTTTTTCCTCAATCTATTTTTCATAATTTTAAAATTCTTATAATTTATTTGTTATTTTACAATTAAATAATAATAATTTTTCTTGCAAATTTAAAATATTGTCTTCATATTTAAAAAATTTATTTATAATAAAAACATTATAAAATTTATCCATAAAAATTTATGCCCATCCCGAAAAAAGTCTAAATCCGCCCCTAGATGGATCTACAGTATATAATTTCGACATCATAATTGGATTCATCATCCGTGATTGGGACAGAAAATGGATCAAAGTAGAAGCATTAGCCTTAAAATATGAGACGATTCACACAAAACAACGAAGGTGATTGTCTTACATAATTAATCACCTTAATAAAATCATGAAGTAATTTGGTCCAAAGGCCTTCGGCCTTTGGACCAATTACTAAATGTCCTAAAGGCTTTTCTTTGCTAGTAAATGTCCATTATTTTTTCATAATCCCCCTTCTACCCTTGCCCTTATTAATTTCCCATTTACCTACCCTCGTTCTTAGATTTGAGCATCGGCTTCACCAGATCTCTCCTTCACCAAATCTGAGCATCGGCTTCACCAGGACACAATCGAAGAAGCCGCAGCCGCCGATCCTCGATTCTCCTCGCCGATCCTTCTCCACTAGATCTCTCCTCCTCGATCCTCGATCCTCGCCCTCCGGGTCTCTCCCCGCAACTGCTCTCGCATCCGAACGCCCGATTTGAGCCCAGTAGCCCGCCTCCTCGCCCCTGCATCTCTGCGAGTCCTCGTTAGTTTCATGAAGATTTGAGAAATTGAGGTTTGTGGATCTCAGAAATTGAGGATTTTCTCCTCCAGCTCGGAAGCAAGTTGATCCGAGTCTCCATGGCCGCCACCGAAGCCCTCGTCGGAGAGTTGCGAACGAGGCGACGATGCGAGTTGACGCGGTCTGCTCATACGCGGAATCCGGTGGGGAGAAGGCCGGCGGGAAGGCAGGGAAGACGGCGATAAGGGGCAGGGAGATGTCGAATGAAGATGGGGTGAATTGAATATGAGAGCTTCTCTTAACAGTTTGGAATTGAAGATGACGTGAATTGAATATGAAGGCAGGGAAGGCGGCGATGAGAGGCAGGGAAGGTGGCGATGAACAGTCTGAACTAAAAGGGTTTTTTTTTATTGAACTAAATGGGTTGATTATTCAACTTAAATAACAATTTCAAATTTAATATTACAAGTAGTGTTTTTATTTCATCAAGTATGATTGAGTGCTCCAAATAGGTCATTGATGGCCTTTTTATGTAAAATGGTGTTTGATTACAGTGTCTATAATCATGTGTTTTTAGTGGTGACAGTGTCTATGACCCTATTTTTATTTTGATTACAGCGTCTATATGATTTTCCTTTTATTATAGTGTCTATTACCCTTTTTCATAGTGATGACAGTGTCTATAACCCGTTTTTTTTATTTTGGTTACAACACTATACGGTTTTCCTTTGATTACAGTGTTTATGACCTTTTTTTCATAGTGGTGACAGTGTCTATGCAACTCTCTTACTCATTCATATATTGAAGGAGAACTGTCCACCTAATGTCTTTTGGCTTCTCATTAACCCCTTTAGGGTTTATGCGTACCTTGTCCTAGGGTTTTCCATTTGGTGACAGCAATCATCTCTTAACGACGTACTGTACTTAACATTTTAGGGTTTAGGGTTTAGGATTTAGGTTTTAGGACTTTGGCCCTAAACTCTAAAGACTTAACCCTAAACCCTAAACCATATTGTACATCACATGTTCTTTTGGCTTCTCATTAGCCCCTTTAGGGTTTATGCTTTCCTTTTCCTAGGGTTTTCCTTTGATTACAGTGTCTATAAACCTTTTTTCATAGTGGTGACAATATCTATAAAGTTGTTTTTATTTTTGTTACAGCGTCTATAGGGTTTTCCTTTTGATTACAATGTCTATGGGTTTGTTTTTATAGTGGTGACAGTGGCTATGACATTGTTTTTATTTTGATTACAATGTATATGACCCTCTTACCCATTCATGTATTAGAGGAGAACTGTCATCACATTTATTTTGGCTTCTCATTAGTCACTATAGGGTTTGTTCTTCCTTTATGATATGATTTCTTTTTTATTACAATGTCAATGACCATGTTTTTTTTAGTGGTGACAGTATCTATGACTTTATTTTTTTTATAGTGTCTACAATAGTAGTTACATTTTTAATTTTTTTTTATTGTGGTGACACTACTTTTAAAAAATCTAAAAAACTAGAAATTAGAAATTAGAGAAGAATTATCACCACATGTATTTTGGCTTGTCATTAGCCCCTATAGGGTTTGTGCTTCCCTTTTCCTAGGATTTTCCTTTGATTACAATGTCTATGAACCTTTTTTCATAGTGGTGACAATGTCTATAAAGTTGTTTTTATTTTGATTATATCGTCTATAGGGTTTTCCTTTTGATTACAGTGTCTATGACTTTGTTTTTATAGTGGTGACAGTGTCTATGACCCTATTTCTATTTTACTTACAGCGTCTATGTCCATCGTACCCATTCATATATTAGAGGAAAATTGTCACCACATGAATATATGCTTCTCATTAGCCCTATAGGGTTTGTGCTTCACTTGTCCTAGGGGTTTCCTTTGATTACAGTGTCTATGACCATTTTTTCATAGTGGTGGCAATGTCTATAACCCTGTTTTTATTTTGGTTAAAGCATCTATAGAATTTTCTATTTGATTACAGTGTCTATGACTTTATTTTTATAGTGGTGACAGTGGCTATGACACTTTTTATTTTGATTACAGTGTCTATAACCCTCTTACCCATTCATTTATTATAGGAGAACTATCATCACATTTATTTTGGCTTCTCACTTGCCCCTATAGTGTTTGTGCTTCGCTTATCATATGATTTCCCTTTGATTACAGTGTCTATGACCATGTTTTTATAGTGGTGACAGTATCTACGTTTTTATAGGGTTTTCCTTTTTATTACAGTGTCTATGACTTTGTTTTTATAGTGGTGACAGTGGTTATGACACTGTTTTTATTTTGATTACAGTGTCTATGACCCTCTTACCCATTCATGTATTAGATGAGAACTGTCAACCCATTTATTTTGGCTTCTCATTAGCCTCTATAGGGTTTGTGCTTTCCTTATCATATGATTTCCCTTTGATTACTGTGTGTATGGCCATGTTTTTATAGTGGTAACAGTGTCTATGACCCTATTTCAATAGTGGTGGCAGTGTCTCTGACCTTATTTTTATTTTGCTTACAACGTCTATGACCATCTTACCCATTCATATACAGAGGAAAGCTGTCACCACATGAAAATCAGCTTCTCATTATCCTCTATAGTGTTTGTGCTTCCCTTTTCCTAGGGAAGCACAAACACTATAGGGGACAGTGGCTATAAAGTTTTCCTTTTGATTACAGTGTCTATGACTTTATTTTTATAGTGGTGACAGTGGCTATGACACTTTTTATTTTGATTACAGTGTCTTTGACCATGTTTTTATAGTGGTTACAATGTCTATGATCCTGTTTTTATAGTGGTTACAGTGTCTATGACCTTGTTTTTATTTGATTACAATGTCTATGATATGTTTTTATTTTGATTACAGTGTCTATGACCATGTTTTTATAGTGGTTACAGTGTCTATGACCTTGTTTTTATTTGATTACAATGTTTATGATATTTTTTTATTTTGATTACAGTGTCTATACCTCTCTAATTAATACCTCTCTAATTTTTATAGAGATTATAACGTCATTCGGTGATTATAATCTTTTATAAAGTGATTCATACCATTTCAATTAACTAGTTTAATCTTTTATAAAGTGACTCATTTTACTCTGTAATCAAATACTCATTAGCCCCTTTTTGGATTCAGAGAAATAAAATCAAAACATCCACGTCACCACCCAAAAGCCCTCTTGATTCAAAGTTTTAGCCCTGCGTATGAATTTGACATATTTTATGATCAGCTATTTTGGATTGGGTTCAATCAATTCCATAATACAGGAGATTTAACCAATTATGAACAACACACCACCACCACATGAATCCCCACCTGTTCCAAACCCGATCTGTCGCCTCCTATCAATTAAGCAAATTCCAACATGAAATGGAAAATTAGGAGCCTTCAATGGCGGCAACCATGAGAGAGGCGAGCTCGGTTCTGCAATCCGCCGGCCGAGATCAAATTCGGATCACCTCATCGCAGATCGATCTTCGTCGAGCGCCTTCAATGGCCGCTAGCACGGAGAGCCCTTGATCTACGGGCCAGATGAGCTCTGAAATGGATTTTTCAAGATCTTGGCAGAGGCGGTGGTCCAGCGGGAGCAAACGGGGCTGTGTCGGAGTAGAAGGCGCGGCCGTCGAGGAAGGCTCGTCGGGGCTGCTGTGGTCGTCGAAGACGTCGGCGACCACACTCTCCTCCTCTGCCGCCGCCTCTCTGATGTTCCGATTGAAGTCCTCCACCACTCCTTCTCCGCGCTCTTCGCAGCCATGACCACCACCGACGTCGGCGACCACACTCTCCTCCTCCTCCGCCTTGGCAGCCATGGCCGCCACTCCTCCGCGCTCTCCATCTTCTCTAACTTTCAGATCTGTTTTAATTTTGTTTTAATTTGGGGAAGGGAAAAAAACAAGGGTAGGGGTAAAATTGAAAAACGTGGACACTTACCTAATATTGTAACTCTTGTGTCCTATGATTTAAAATTTGATTCCCAAATGACCGCTTAGCAAAAAAACCCATAAAATCACTCCGTACCCTTGGGAAATTGAATTAATCCTATATATCCGATGTGAAAATGTTTTTGATTGGCATGAGAGAAGTCCTCCTCTCATATACCCCGTAATGGTAACAGGCATGGATGGTGTGTCAACAAGTATTTATATGTGTGAAAATAAGTAAAATCTTATTTGATAATAATAAACTTTTTCCTTTTAGCAAAGTTATTTTCTTTTAAAGTTATAAAAAGTTTTCTCATGCTATTTAAAAAAGTTTTATAGTTTTAAAATGAAGAATAAATCTGAAAAACAATCTTTAAATCATCAAAATTAATGTATTTCAAAAAATCAAAATTAATGTAATTCGACGTCACAAATTCATCCACCGTCAAAAAATATCAACGAGACAACCAACCATAGACTAAATTCACAAAAATCAAACTATATCATATCCCAAACTTAAATTTCACTTGGAGTCAATAATGGCATCCTTAACTTCACTCCCACTACCTCCAAAAGCAATTACTAAAGACGATTTTTCATATTGGTAGATTAATCAACATTCATGGACCTTACCAAAAACAACAAACAAAAAAATCAACATATATTCATGACCTTCCAACAATTTTTGAGAAACTTTAGAATTTTTTTCTAAATTAATTTTGTCCACATTAATTTATGAAATTATTAATTTGCATAATTTGACTGTTCTTCTTCTTCTTCATCTCTATCCTCTTTTTCTCTCCTTATAAATTTATTTAAGTATAGATATGTAAACTGAAAATTGACTACTCTGCAACTGGAAAATACTCCTTGCTTGGTTGAAAGAGAAACACAGGTATTTTAATTTGATTTCAATATATCTCTCGACTATTTCTGTTTCATATTATTTTTAATTATTGGATTTGATCATGTTTTTCCCACATCAAAAACGAGCTTGCGTTAGCTCAAGGAACCACTCCCCAACCAAATGAAGCCCTATGATTTCTATTTTATTTGCAATAGGAAATTATTTATGTTTTATTTGCAATATCAATATTTATATCTATATCTATTTATATAAATTGGTAGAAATTTATGAAATATTTAACTATAGTGGAAGCAGTTAATTAACATGGAAATTTTTTAGGTGGATTAAGTTTTATAAATCCCTGTGTTTTTTTTAAACTCATTAGATTTTTAGTTTGATATTTGAGTCTAATTCAATTATATTCTATTTAATTAATTTTTTTCTGTAAAATGTTTTTCATGAAAATTTACCAACAAATTGGAATATGTGAAATGAACCTTTTTAAATTATAATCACTAAAATATGAGAAAAAAAATCATTCATTCAGTCTAATACTAAATATTCATATTGGTCCATCCAAAAAATAATATTTTTGTACTTTTTCCACCTCTTTTACACGGAGTGAGACCGAAGGCGGGTTTTGCAACATAGGCACGAAAATGGGCTAATTTTGCAAAATATCCGCGTTTTGGGACATTTTTGCAAAATGTCCTAAATAAAAGGCTTCACCGTCTCTCGAAACCCGATTTTCTCTCTCCTCCAGCTCTCCATCTCCGAACGCTCTGTCTTTCTCTCCCGACCTGCTCGCCGGAGATTGCTAGGATTTGCGAGAGATTACCATTCCGACATCAACGAAGCTATCGATTTTGAAGTGTAATTTAGAGAATCAGGTAAATCAATTTACTAGAATTTTAAGTCGATTAGAATTTGCGTCAAAGACGCAAATTTGAGCCGAAGGCGCAAATTTTACTAGAATTTTTGGATTACTTCTTTAGTTTTGAGATTGCTCCTTCAGTCTGTGTTTATCTATGCTTCGGTTTTGCAATTACTGCTTCAGTTTTGCGATTACTGCTTAAATTTGCGCCGAAGGCGCAAATTTCTTAGAATTTTTTGGTTTGCGATTACTACTTGAATTTTGCGATTACTGATTCAGTCTGTGTTTATGTATGCTTCAGTTTTGCAACTATTGCTTCAATTTGCGCCGAAGGCGCAAATAACTGGTTCGGTTTTGTGATTAAGGATTGGAATCGTGTGATTACAAGTGTAGATTACGGTAAATTTGTGTTTATCTATGCTTAAAAATGCTATAACAGTATGGAAATATAGTTGAATAGAATTATTACTGTTATTGATTGCATCAAAATTTGTGCCTTTTGCGAAAACTTTGATTCATTTTTTATGCTTATATATGTTATAAAAGTATGGAAATCTATGCTTATACATACAGTAGCATCAAAATTTGCGCCTTTGGCGCAAATTTTGATTGATTTTTTATACATGAATTAATATTTATGAGCATTTTTTTCTGTATATGTGTAATATTCAAGTTTCAAATCGAATCTGTGTATGTTTATGGTTATTTATGCTTATTCATGTTTTACATTGCTCAAGTCATCTCTATGATTGCTTAGGATGTGTTTTCAATATGATTGTTTCAACTAATCAGTAGACCTTAATCATAGAAGTTCACCACGAGAAGTGTATTGTATTAATTTTGTTGTTCATGTCATCATTACACTTGAATCTGCACTCTATATTGAAGTATTGATTCATTATTAGACTTTGATTGCTAATGTCATCACTAGACTTCCTTATTCAATATTGATTAAGCCATGTCATCAATGCAATGGAGTCATAATAAAATTGCACAGGTGATGCCAGTATAGAATATTTTATGCTTATATATGTTATAACAGTATGGAAATCTATGCTTATACATACAGTAGCAACAAAATTTGCGCCTTTGGCGCAAATTTTGATTGATTTTTTAAACATGAATTAATGTTTATGAGAATTTTTTTTCTGTATATGTGTAATATTCAAGTTTCAAATCGAATCTGTGTATGTTTATGATTATTTATGCTTATTCATATTTTACATTGCTCAAGTCATCTCTATGATTGCTTAGGATGTGATTTCAATATGATTGTTTCAAATAATCAGTATATCTTAATCATAGAAGTTTCCCACGAAAAGTGCAACTTTTATATAATTCGCCTCACAACAGGTGTATTGTATTCATTTTGTTGTTCATGTCATCACTACACTTGAATCTGCACTCTATATTAAAGTATTGATTCCTTATTAGACTTTGATTGCTAATGTCATCACTAGGTTTCCTTATTCAACATTGATTAAGCCATGTCATCATTGCACTGAAGTCAAAATAAAATTGCACAGGGGATCCCTGTTTAGAATATTTTATACTTATATATGCTATAACAGTATGGAAATCTATGCTTATACATACAGTAGCATCAAAATTTGCGCCTTTGGCGCAAATTTTTCATAACAGGTTTATTCTACTCACTTTGGTTGGTCGTGTCATCGTTATTGAACATTGATTGAGCAATGTCAGCACTACAATTAAGTCATAGAAAAATTGCACAAGGTGTGCAAATCTATTGTTGCTTTTGACAATGCAAATCTATTGTTGCTTTGAAGTAAGATGTGTATTTTACTCACTTTGGTTGATCATGTCATCGTTTTTAATCAGATTGTGTTTGTTATTACTTAAATGTATTTATCCTCTTAAATTCATACTCTGCAGATTACAATGGCAACCCACATTCTTACGGTTGTATGTGGTGGGAAATGGTTGTTTAATGATTCATGTCCAACCTTTGTTGGAGACACTACTTCAAAGGTGTTTATGATTGACGAGACAATAACATTACAGGGTTTAACTGAAAAAGTTCAAAACAGATTCAATATAGATAGTGCATTGGAATTGAAATTCAATCATTTATACCCTTTCACACTGTTGAGAGCTCTGCTTCTTGTTGAATGTGATGCTGATTTGAAAGAGTTTTTAAGGTTGTCCGACCTAGAGAATGTTAAATTTGTTGTGGAGTTGTGTGTCAGCATTAAATCAAATAGTGAAGAAGTTGAAGATCAACAGGCATCCTCAGCTGAGAGTTTACAGTTGGTGGCATGCAATCCAACTATTAACAATATTGTTACATGGGAAAATAACATGACATTGATCGGTGACACCAGGATGAAAGGTGTATTGTTGGAAGATGTTGGAGATGACATGAATTCTTTAAACAGTGACACTGCAAGTGATAGCTCTACTGTGCCTAGTGTGAATCTCAATTCACAAAACTTGATTTGCGTAGGCAAAAGCTTTGCATCAAGGAAAGCAGTTAAGCATAGGAATCTAGTCAATAATTGAGATATTTGGTTTTCGCGTGGTAAAACCAGATACAAAGTATTATAGAGTGCATTGTGTAGATCCTGACTGCAAATGGAAAGTGCATGTCAAAACTTTTGGTCCAACTTGGCATGAGGTCATAGTGTATGTGGAAATGCACACCTGCACATGGGATTTCAGGACAAAACACTGCAAACAGCCTTCATCTTCTGTGATTGCAAGTATCATCGAATCAAGGTGAGAACTTTTTTTAAGAGATAGTATTTATATTTTAACTTGCTTTCTAATATATGATTTATTCTAATTTGAGTATAATTACACAGTGTTGACGCTGGATACAGACCAGCACAGATAAAGGATAAAATGAGAACAGAACAAAAGATGCAAATTAGCTACTTGAGAGCATGTAGGTCATCAAAAATAGCTCATGAAATGGTTAAGGGGACACCAGAATCAAATTATGCAGATTTACCATCATTTTGCCATATGCTCGTGGAGAGAAACAATGGGACTATAGCTTTAATTTCAAAAGACAAAGAAGATAGATTTCAGTATTTCTTTCTGTCATTTGGACAGTGCATCAGAGCATTCCCCCTCTTAAAGAAGGTATGTCTTAAACAGTGTCAGCACAAATTCTGTTGTCATCGATTTCCTTAACTTTGATAACATAAGTAATTTTATTTGTTTATATATCAGGTTGTTGTTGTTGATGGAACATTCCTAACTGGCAAATATAGAGGAACATTACTTGGAGCAGTTGCACAAGATGCAAATAGACAAATCTTTCCACTTGCTTTTGGTATTGTTGACTCCGAAAACAACAGCTCCTGGGAATGGTTTATGTATCAGCTGTTGCAGGTTGTGCCTCCTTCAAATGACTTAGTGTTTGTCTCTGATAGACATGCTAGCATTTCAAGGGCTCTCTCTTTATCTTACCCAACAGCTACACACTGCATATGTATGTGGCACTTGAAACAAAACATCAAAGCGACGTTCAAGAAAAAAGAGCTGGGGAAAATGTTCAAAAAAGCAGCAGAGAGTTACACTATCCAAGAGTTCAACAACCACCTTGCACAAATCGAAGCAACTTGTCCAAAACTATCAGAATATCTAGTATCAACAGGTTTTGATAAATGGGCCAGAGCACATTCAAAGTGTGATAGATACATCATGATGACATCCAACAATGCTGAGAGTTTGAACTCTGTTTTCAAAGGAAAAAAGGATTATCCCATTGTGGCACTTGTGGAGTTTGCTAGGGAAAAGCTCACATCATGGTTTCTGGACAGGAGAGAAAAAGCACTGGCAAATCAAGACAGAATAACTCCTGAGATCCTTAAGTTGATAAGAGAATCACAAGCGCAAGTTGGAGCATGCAGAGTAGAAAAGATGAATGAATCACAATTTGAGATCAATGATCAAGGAGCTGTAGCTATAGTTGATTTATCAGCGAGGACATGTACGTGCAGAGTATTTGATGTGGAGAAAATACCTTGTGTGCATGCTCTAGCAGCCATTACACACATAAAAGCAAATGTGTCTGATTTTGTTGCAAAATTTTACAGCAATGACGCTTGGCATATGACATATGCAGAAATAATATATCCAGTGTTGGATAAAAGCAAATGTGTCTGATTTTGTTGCAAAATTTTACAGCAATGACGCTTGGCATATGACATATGCATAAATAATATATCCAGTGTTGGATGAAGATGAAGGAAACATCCCTGATGTGATCAAATCTATCAACTGTTACCCCCCAGTAGTAAGAAAAAGAGCAGGAAGACCACCTACAAATAGAAAGCTTTCATTGGGAGAGTACAAGAGGAGGATGAAGCATTCAAGATAAGGTTGTCAGCACAAATTTTGTCATCAGTATTATTTAAGAATAATGTTAGTAGATAATACAGTTTATAAATTTGTAAATGACATTTCTTTTTGAAAATTAACATTAATTCAATAATATAGAATAAATTTTGAAATTTTACCATGTACTAATACAAATTTGTATACTCTTTTCACTCTATGTCATAAATAGATAAAAATAAGATCTTGTTGCAAACAAAGTCTTGTTTCATGCAATATATAAACAATAGTTGAGCAAAAATGGTGATGCTGAGCAAGTTTTCCCCATTTGTAGTATGTTGTGAAATTTAATTCTATTGATGAGCAAAAATAAGAGCATGTTGAGCAACAACCTATTAAGCAACTATGAAAATATAATTAGATAAAACTAAGATTTCGTTGCAAACAAAGTGTTGTTGTGCAATATATAAACAATCGTTGAGCAAAAATAAGGTGATGCTGAGCAAGTTTTTCCCATTTGTAATATGTTGTGTAGTTTTATTCTATTGATGAGCAAAAATAAGAGGATGTTGAGCAATAATCTATAAAGCAACTTTGAAAACATAATTAGATAAAAATTAGATGTCCTTGCAAACAAAGTGTTGTTGTGCAATATATGTACTATCGTTGAGCAAAAATAAAGTGATGTTGAGCAAGTTTTCCCCAGGCATAATATGTTGTGCACTTTTATTCCATCGATGAGCAAAAATAATACAATGTTGAGCAATAATCTATTAAGCAACTATGAAAGCGTAAATAGATAAAAATAAGATGTTGTTGCAAACAAAGTGTTGTTGTGAAATATATGTACTATCGTTGAGCAAAAATAAAGTGATGTTGAGCAAGTTTTCCCCATTCATAATATGTTGTGCACTTTTATTCCATTGATGAGCAAAAATAATACAATGTTGAGCAATAATCTATTAAGCAACTATGAAAGCGTAAATATATAAAAATAAGATGTTGTTGCTACCAAAGTGGTGTGCTTGTGGAATACATATACTATCGTTGGGCAAAAATAAGGTGATGTTGAGCGAGTTCACAAGAGTCAAGCGTTGTGCAAATCTAAACTATTGTTGAGCAAGAATAATACGATGTTGAGCAAATCTAAGGTATGGAATTATATGTAAAATAATAACAAATAAATAAAGTCTCACAAAATTCCCGATTTATTGGCAAATAAAAAAAAAAAAAAGGGAAACGGTTTTCCTAAAAAAATTATAAAAAGCAAGTATGTGTGAATGCCCAAAACGCTTTTCAAGTTCGAGAAGTTTTCCATCACCTTCTTTTAGTTTCTTTCTCGAGCTAAATCTACTCTCTCCATTTCTCTGCGAGATTTCCTGAGGCTTGATTGTAGGCTTGTAAGAAGGAGATCTATCATATACATAAAGATGTCTTCAGATCCAAAAGGTTTGATTTCGTGTTTTTTGTGTATTAAAGTTTAAATTAGTACGAGTACGGTTTAGGGCTTAGTTTTCCACGAAAATTAGGGAAAATCGCACTTATTCAAGCGAATTTAATGTTTATAATCAAGAAATTATTCAGCCTTACAAGACCTACCATTGCTATTTCAATTTCTTTCGCATAATAAATTGAAGTTAATGTGATTAATCTGGAGGCTGAATTTGGGAATTTGATAATTTGGGAATTTGGGATTTTGTTCGGCATAAAATACAGTCTCTTACAGTGTCATCTCTTCAATTATATTTGTAGAAATTGATTATAAGTGTTCATTCTATAGGTAAACGTTCGCAGAGTGTAAGTGATTCATCTGTTCTAGACAGTCAAAATAGAAATTCGAAGAGATCAAAACGATCTGGAGCTAAACCTCCAGTAGTTGATTTATCTAGAGATTCACCTCCCTTCAAGGATGAACTGTCTGTTGATACTGAGACTGGTAAATCATTGGAAGTAGGGGAGGGTTGTAGATCACTTGAATCCAAAGATTCGCAACCGCTTGTAAGAAAAAACAGTAAGAGAGAAGTGCACCCTGGGATTGATCTTCGTGTTAGCACTGTTGCTGTGGAGACCATTGAAATTGCAAGGCTGGAAAACCATTCACCTAATGAGACGGTTGTTCAACATGTAAACCCAACTGTGCATATCATAACATCTAATGAGCAAACAGATACCACAGACATACAACCTATCCCAGAAAACAGGCAGCTGGTTGTGAGGAATGAGAGAAACACTAGACAAAAAAATCTCCCATCATTGAAATCACGGTCAAGCCCACGCTTGCTGGTGTCGTCCTTGAAAAAAATGAATGCCAAGCAAAGGAAAATGATTGAGGATATTGGCTTTGGATTTTTGTTCAACTTGGAGATTGTTACCCTACCACTACTTCTTTCATATTGGTTAGTGGATCAGTTTGACCCTAACAAGTGTTGCTTGGTGTTGGCTAATGGATGCGAACTTGAAATTGCAGAAATAGACGTGCATATCACAATGGGATTCCCAATGGGGAAAGTTTTAGTTGGAAGAAAATCAGCTAAAGAGAATTTCAATCTTGTGCAAGAGTGGAAAACCACATTTCATGTCCAGGACAATATAACAACAACTATGGTTATGGAAAAATTGATAGCTGACACTGACTGTGGTGATCAATTCCTTCTGAACTTTATCGTTATACTGGACTCTATCTTGGTTGATACACTAGGAAACGGACATGCCAACCATAGTTTAATAAGAGTAGTTCCTGAATTGGGTGACCTGAAAGATCTAAATTGGTGTGCTATTGTGTTGGAAAGTTTGGTCGATGCAAAGAGATGGTGGGAAAAGAACAAGAATGGCCATTTCAGAGGGCCTCTATTATTCTTGGTTGTAAGTATTTTTTTCAAACCTTCGCTCTAACGTTAACTTAATTTCTTTACCATGTTAGTAGTACAAATGTCACCCCCCTACTTTTATCTACATGTCTACAGTATTCTTTATGTCAGCATTCCCTGATCAATCGTTATACTGATATATGTTTATCCCCTTGGTGTGCCAGTTGTTTTACATGGATAGGGTGAAATTATTCACAAGCACAACACTAAGAAGAATGGCTCGTTCTTTCCTGGTTTTCGTTGGCATAAATTACAAAATCTTGCGCCAACGAGAAACTGATGATATAAGTACTGGAGGCTTTGGCTGTGGCTTAGTCCAGGCTCGCCAAGTTGTTCCTCACCATCAAGACGTACCATCTACAGCTTGTACACAACCTACTGCACAAAACGATGAAGGCACCAGTCACCCTACTGATCCAGAAAAACAGCCGCCCCCAGTTGAGGTTTGTATGAATTATTTAAACCAATTCAATGTAATATTAGTACAGTATAGCAATGTTCTGATATTTACTGATGACTTTTTATTCTTATTTTTTATGTGATGTTATCTTCTAGAGTTGGATAAAGTTGTTTGCTCAAAAGACTTCTGCACTTGCATCTGCTATTTCTGATTTTGCTGAGTGGTCTACGAAAGTCCCGATTGAACTACAACATGATGACAAGGTGAAAAGGCTTCTACATGGAGCAAACCAGCTTTTAGGGGTGGAAAATGTCATTTCTGAGGCACCTACGGCTACGGATGCTGCTGACATGTCAAATATGAATGACCCTGTAAGCCCATATTTTACCGAATCACAAGAGAAATTCTGGGCAGACCCTGTTTTATTAGATTGCATTACTCAGATCGAAATGGCATATCAGAACAAGCAAAAAATGAAATCAAATATCAAAGTGGACGGGGAATTTTCCTTTGATATATTTCTAGATGATCCTGCTTTTAAGAAAGATGAAGGGACATCATTGAACACATCGGTTGAAATGAAGAATGCTAATGAAGCAGCCCAGACTCCCCCAGACAGCCATGGGCAGTCTCCAATACAACAGCGTGGTGAAGCTACTCCTAATCCCCTACCCACTCAATTTAAAGCTGACACTCCACCAGTGAACCCTTTGGGAGATACAATAAAATGCATTCCCCCTTCTGCCTTGCCACCAAGAAGGTCGCCGCGGATCAACATAGTTGATGGAAATGCTGCAGACCAACTTAATAACATGAAGAGAGAAGAAGCTAAAAGGAGAGCACATAAACCTTCTGCATCTTTGAGAAGCCCATATTACTCGTGTGTTGTTGACATTACAGATCCTATCTCTGAAATTGAGCGCACTGTTTCATCCTATTTAGCAATGAAAACACCACACAACAGGTAAGTTCATTTTAAACTTAATCTTCTTAAAGTATGTTCAGTTACAAGTAAAAGGTTATTTTCATATAATCCATATTCAAAATGATTGACATTGCAGGGAAATTTTGTTTAAGCACAAGTCTGTTGAAATTGTTAGAACAGACATGGCTACACTTGAGGATGAAACCCACTTGTCTAGTGTCATTATTGATGCATGGACATCTATCCTCAACCACAAGGAACAATATAAAAGTGCTCAATCACCAGCAAGACTTTTTGTCAATATCAACAAAACTGTAATATTCTTACAATTTTAACTTTAAATTACACTACATTGTTAGCCGTTATTACAATATGTCTGTTTTTTTACTAATTTCTATTCTTCATCCAGTTTAATGTAGCGAGTGTATCATTATGAGCTTGTGATGAACAGTTCAAGAGGTTTAACCTCCACATGGATACTGTATTGTCATTGTCACCACACCTTTCTTTGAAGGATATAGACATGGTACTCCCTTGCAATTAAATAAATAAAGTTCACAAGACCAATCACTAATGTTTATTTGTTTTTTATTATGTTGATTAGATTGTATTTGCAGTTGAACGAACAGCAGACTATGTCATGGTTGTCTTCAACTTTAAAAACAAAATGGTCCAAATTGTTGATGTCACACCATCTTGCGGTGATCCAATTTCCCCCTTCACATCGCCCTTTGAATGTTTGGTAAGTTTTACTACTGATATCTAATATTTCTTTCCTTGTCTTAATTTCATTTAAATATCAACTCATTTTATAATTAAAATTACATGAATTCTAATTCAATCCATGCAGGGGGGTATGCTGATTTCTTATCTAACAGATAAGGGACTCCTAGCAAAGGCAGAAATAGTGTCAGATGCAACAACATCAAAAGTCCCCATCACATGGGCTGGAGAGGAGAAAGTTCAATATTCTGGGGTATGCCTCATGCGCCACATGGAGACCTTCTTTGGGACAGAGAGAGGGTACAAGTGTGGATTGGAAAAGGGCAATTTCAAGAATATTTCAAAGCTAGGTGTGAAGTATCTGACAGATATAGTATCTTCAGAGTTGAATGACGTGAACGCAGATGTTGTGAAGGCAGCAAAATCCCATGCAAGAATGACTTCAAAAGGAATTCAGGGGCAGAAACTGAATCTTGGTTGAACTACCACAACGCAATTTCGTGTTTTATTTTCAAACTTTGGAATGTATTTTGGTGTAGACAGTTATATACGCTACTTCTGAAAAGTTTTCTCGTACCAATTAAGACAGTTGTTGTCCCTGTGGTCAGTTTTCTCGTACCCGTTAAGACGTTTGTTGTCCCTGTGGTTTTTTGATGGATAGTATTTGTCAAGATGCATACAAATATAACTGCTTCTAAACAGTTTTGTTTGTTCTTCAATGTGTCAGCACAATTCTCTGCCCTTATAATCAAGTGGTCTATGTTATTCAAACAGTTGATTTAGTGATATCCATTCGTTTGTTGTACAATTATAAACTATTATTTAGCAAAACTAAGATGATGTTGATCAAATTACCAGTAACATAAAAACTTAGTTAAACAGTGTCAGCACTACTTTTACCAAAAAACTCCACAAACTAATCATATGTGTCCGCAATATAACAAGGGATAGACGTAAAACTTCAGTCCCAATTTATAATTTGAAATATGAGGAAGGAAATTACAAAATAATTATATGATTATTGTGATATTAATATGTTGCATCATATCATTAGGATGGAACATATATAAACTAAAATAACAAAAAAAAAATACATTCAACATATAAATAAGTACCAATGTTATTACTTATTAATATAGTAGAACTACAGTCCTAAGAAGTCATCAATCTTCTTCCTCCTTTCCATTTCTGCATCTAAAACCTCTTTAACACACCCCATTAGATTGTCTTTTGCGTCTTCAAACAACTGTCTTTGATTGCCCAGTTCTCTTTCCATCTATATAAAAGATAAAAGACAAGACTCAATCACAGTATGGAAAAAAAAATTTATGGATAAAACTTCGAATATCACTTTTGATAATGCTTCACCATCTTCATCTTTGGACGCAATCCGAATGTGATGTTCAGTTGCTATTATGGATCTTTGGGATTCCTCATATAATGTGTAATGAACCACAATAGCCTCCAACAACTCGGCCCTGCGAGCCTCTTTGTTAGTCTCGCATGCTTCGTCAACTAGATTCATGTGATAACCATGGTAAACAACACTATCCAGCACGTCCATCAATTGATGGAAACTCGTGCAAAACCCGACAGTGTTACCGTAGTTCATCTTTTTAGAGAGGGATGTATTTCTGTTAAAACCAGTTTTCATGCGCCAATGGATAACAAAAAATGATAAATGGATATATATAGGCAACAATTAGACAGTTTTCATCTTGTAACAGTTATTTGTGATAGTTTATTTCAGAGTAACTATAAAAAAAACTGTCAAAACTGTAAAACTATAAACTGAAAAACGGATTACAGTTATTTGAGTTACAGTTATCTTTGGTGGACATTAACTATCTCGTGTCAGCACTACTTTTGGTCTTATCCACCTAGTGTCATCACAAAAAGTTCAAAAACAGAAACCAGCCAAAATTATAAGGATAGTTTTACCAATAGATCCAACTACTCTAACCAACAATGTAAATAATGTGACAAAAGACTTTGAACACTTGCCAATTCGTGCAACAGCATACACTTGAAAATAACAAAAAGAATACTAGCCCAGGGTCACAATTAAATGTACCTAATATCAGTGTCAGCGCTACTTTGGGACTTACCCTAATAGTGTCACACACATAAGCTTCAATATCAGAAAATGTCAAGCCATAAACTTCAATGGCAGAAACCACCAATATAATGAACTAATGTCACACCAAATGTCCTACTTAAATATCACAGATTACTATAATTTGAATAGAAATCAGAAAGAAATGTAATCAAGGACAAATTTCATTCATAAATTGTATTTTCGGTTACATCAGTACCATACAAAATTACATATTGCACTTATATCATATACAGCTAAAATTCTGCTCGGCAAAGAGGACAGTTGTTTTGAACTAAAAGCCAAGATCGTAAACAATTTGGATGAAAGTGATGTTGGCATGGCGTTTGAAGAACAGGATCTGACTCCAACATTGGAAGCAGGCAAATTGTACATTCGTCATCATCAAGATCAAGGTGATATATCTCCCTTAATCCGTCAACATCCATAAGCTCTGGAGGTGCTGGAGGATCTGCTTGGTCAACCTCCATATGAATGTCATCGTTTATGTCGGACTCATAGCTTGAATCAGACGAAGAGTCATCATAAAAATGTACATTGATGGTGATATTGGGGCAAAGACCATACTCAACAAGATCAGCATCGGCATCAAACCAACTTCTAGTGTAATCCATTAGAAACCGATTGGCTACCTGGGTTCTAACCTCAACAGCTACTCCTGCATCCTGTAGCACTTCGTTGCAGTGGGCTAGACTCAAAGGCAAACCATTCCAAGTAGACGTGTGATAGAATGTTAAGGGAATGCTGTCAGAGTGGATAGACACAACAAGTAGACCCGGTCCATACCAGTATGACTCAGATGCTGATATTTCAACTTCATAAGTACCAACAATGTAGTCGTAGTCTAGTTCAGTATAGGTTGGGAATGCCATTGAAGGAGAGAAAACCTACACAGACAAAATGAAAATATACTCATACATTAGACATTGACTTAAAAATAAAACATTACATCGATATTAATAAGAAATAAACATTTGAGAAAGACAAAAGAGAAAAAATGCCTGAAAAACTGGAAAAACCCTAACTGATGACTTTTAATGACAGTAAGAATCACATAACACCCACGGAATATAATGCAATAGGAAATAAGCAAGACAAACACCAATATATGAACATTAATAGACTAAAAAGCAAGGGGAAGTTCAACGAAAATCGGAGAATACAACAATAAAAAATTTGCTGAAGCAGTACAAGAAGAAGATGAACAAGAAGAAGAAGATGAAACGACTTGCAGACAATCTGAACGACGTTTTTTTTAAAGGAAGAAAACAGAAAGGAGAACATACCACAACAGGAATCACACCTTGAAAGCAAGAAATCTTGATGAGAACGAGAGAGGATGAAGATGAACAAGAAGAAGAAGATGAAACGACTTGCAGACAATCTGAATAACGTTTAAGCACAGTATAAATAAGCGGGAAATGGGTCGGGCATCTCTAAACGAAGCCCAACAGTTATGTTGAAGGCAATATCAACAATTTAAACATTTGTGCAAAATTAATGTGTTGATAAGCAAAAATAAGATCATGTTTAGCAAATTTCCACCAATAGCCGGTGTTGTGAAATTTTAATCTCATGATGAGCAAAAATAATAACATGATGCAAAAAACAAAATTATTGGAAAATTTTAAAATTATATTGACAAAAAATATAATCATTATGATAATATTTCAACTATAAACTACTGTTGTGCAACTATAAACTACTGTTGAGCAAAAATAAGTTGATGTTGAGCAAAATTACACCAATCACCCCCACACATTTTGCAACTTTATTCTATCAATGAAAAAATTAAGACCACGTTGTGTAACACTCTATTAAGAAACTATAAAATTAGATTGACAAGTAAAATTGAATCATAATGGACAAAATTTCAAAAGTCTCAATTGTGGTGCAAAAATAATCTATTGTTGAGCAAGTTTAACTTACACAACATACACTCGCAAAACCATATAATAGAAGACTGGTATCACCACTAGTTGTAACTAATACAAGTCTGGTGTCAATACTATGTGCATTAAACACCCCTGGCAACCACATACACTTTGAAATAAAAATATACAAGTGTAGTGTTACCACTATTTGTAACTAGTATCAGTGTCAGCACTACTTTGAGTCTAAACACCTCTTTCACCCCGTACACTTAAGAATAAAAAAATACAACCCTCGTGTCATCACTACTTGTAACGTACACTTAAGAATAAAAAAATACAACCCTCGTGTCATCACTACTTGTAATATAATATGAGTGACACCAATACTTTGCATCTCAAACACATAGTTCCCATCACATACACTATAAAATGAAAAAAATACAAATACATACACTTCAAAAATCATAGATTACAAGACTTGAATATCGGGGGGGGGGGGGGGGGACCACTAATTGTAACTGATATCACTGTCAGCACTACTTGGGACACCAAACACATAGTGTCACCACACACAATGCAAAATCAAAAAATACAACTATGGTGTCGGCATTACTTTAAACTAATCAGACAATAAATGTTAACAGTACTTTGGGCATGAAAAACCTCTTTACAAAATATGCACTTCAACAAAAAAAAAACTAGGCCACCGTCACCATCCATAATATATAAGCATATTCATCAAAGATCAGGTAGGCTTTCTTCCTCAAATAAAAAACAGTATCATACACAACACAAACAAATTTAACAGTGCACGAATTTCATTAATATTATACATTTCCAAACACCAGTTAGGACATATAGTTAGAAAATAGATTGGTATGATTTGAATGGAAATCATATACAAAATGGTGCCAGATACCAACTTCCATTCATACCATACATTCCATTAGCTTAACTACCACAAAATAGATGCACCTACAATGTCTTCTCCAAGCAAATATACATTACAAATAAGCCTAAAAGGGTGATCGACATAGTGGACAAATGGGTTCATACGACAATCACTCTAGAATACACCCTGTGTGGAAGGTATGATCACACAGTGACCGAAGGGTCGGCGTTGATGGAAGCACCGGATCAAGACATATAGAGCACTGGTCCACATCCTTTGGAGAAGCTGGGGGATCCACATCCTCTTCAGAATCGATGTTCATCTCAGATTGAGAGCTTGAATCAGAACTAATGTCATCTTCAGATTCTTCAATGAAACGTACATCGATAATGAGACTAGGGCAGAGACCATATTCAACGAACTCAGCATCGCCTGAAAACCACCTGTGAGTATAATCCATTAACATTAGGTTGGCTACTTGAGTTCGAACCACAGCAGTGACCCCTGCTTCATGTAACAACTAATCACACTGTTCATAAGTCATCAACAACCCATTCCACTCAGTGAAATGGTCCAGGAACAGCTCAGGGATCCTTTCAAAATTGATAGCCACGTGCAAGATGCTAGGTCCATAAACAGGCGTCCGCCTTGGTGTGATTACCACTTCAAAAGACCCAATAGTGTAATGGTAACCAATTTGAACTTCAATTGGAAGTGTCATCTAAGGATACAAAACATACACAACACAAAATAAATATACACTCATATAAATTGCTGAAATCAAAACCTTAACCGACTGAAAGATGATGAAAAACTCATATAAAAATCAGGAAAAAACAAAATAAAACTTGCTGGAAAAATGTAAAAACCCTAACAGATTTTATAAAGTTTACAGGAGATCGAAAGAGAGAGAAATAGATGAGAAAGAGCGCACCTTGGGAAGAAGACTCCGGAAAGAGGAAGAGCTTGTGGAGAACGACGAAAAGACTTGGAGAGAGGGTAAGGATGAAGAGAGTGGAAAGGGTTTGAATGTCGTTGGACTATTGAAGAAACAAGGAAGAACACCGCTTTAAATAAAGTTACCGACTTGGGCCAACTTCTTTCATCAGTTAATGGGCCACGGTCTCATGTCTTGAGGTTTAAAATAAACCAACCACCAATTTCGTCCAAATCCCATTGTTGTGCAAAATTTAATCTATTGTTCAGCAAAAATAATATCATGTTGAGCGAATTTCCACAAATCGACCATGGTGTGCAATTTAATTTTAATTATGGCCAAATAAAAGACAACATGATGAGATAAATATATTTGAAAATTCAAAAATTATATTAAGGAAAAATAATATTATATTGGGAACAAATTCTCATAGATCAATTGTTGTGCAAAATTTAACCTATTGTTCAATAAAAATATGATCATGTTGAGAAAATTTTCACTAATCGACCATTGTATGCAATTTCATTCTAACGATGACAAAAAAAAGGCAGCATCATAAAAATATATATATATAAAGATTCAAAAATTATATTAAGCAAAAATAGGATGTTATTGGGCACAAATTCACAAAGATCAATTGTTTTGCAAAATTAAACTTGTTGTTCAGCAGAAATATGATCATGTTGAGCAAATTTTCACCAATCGACCATGGTATGAAATTTAATTCGAACGATGACCAAAAACAAGACAGCAGCGTAAGAAAATATATATTTAAAAAGTAGAAATTTATATTAACGAAAATTAGGATCATAATGAGCAAAAATTCACAAAGATCAATTTTTGTGCAAAATTTAACCTATTGTTCAGCAAAATACAACAACAGTCTCAACGCTGCTTGAAACTAACATCAGTGTCACCACTATTTTCGTACTTAGGCAGCTGGTGTCAGCCCATAATGTTCTCTTATCTATCTTGAGCACTTAATTTGTCAGTTTACATCCAAACTTCCCCACTTACACACCAACAACCTATCTAACTACTGGTTCTAAAATTTAAAACTCCAAGTTTCTTTGATCAGATCTGCACACATGAGTTCTCTGAAACGAAAGATCTTTTCGTTGTTGAAATTTTTAACATCTCCCCCAAATACAGAAGCTTCAATCGCTTTTAATGTAAACACACCACATGAAGCCATGTAGACAAAGAAAGAAACAATGTAATGTAAGAACATAAATAACAAGTATCTAAACGTAACCAAAGAACAAAACAAGATAACAAATACATACCCAGTAGAATCATGCATTAACCCAGGAACCATGTATAGCTGGAAAGGAGAGGAATCGAAGTTTTCAAATAGCCCAGCCTTTGCTAAATGAATTCGGAGCCAAATAGCAAACGGTTGCAATTGTTCTTCAAGAACACCTTCCCTAACAGCAGGAACATTGCAATCGAACACATTGATTACCCTATCCTCAATTTTAATCTCCAACGCCACCCAGTGCTTGTTTATAACGTTGAAAATTGTGTAGATTTTCTTTACCGATGCCCATGGCTTCCCATAATCAGCAGGGCACGTACCGAAAAAATAATCCTCAGTGCTGGATTCAAGATCTATGTCTTCCCCATAACATGAAGCATAGTCGGGAAGGTACTTCAGATAAAATAGCCAATCAAGAACAAGAACATCTCGATACTTGACAGGGTCCTCATGAATGCGCTTCCTAATGTGAATCAAACCTGCTTCTAGATGCTAAACAAAGTAATAAAAAAGTGAATTCAACAATCAAATAATACAATAAAAAGTAATCCACAAATATATATATATAATGTAGAAATACAACCAGTTATTACCTGACAATCAAACCACATATTCTTCAATAAAATCCGCTGGAAAAACTTTCTATCAACCCTTGAGATTGGACCAGCAACGGAAAAATTCCTGCCAAAGAGTACACAAAGCAAAATATATATATATATATATATATATATATATATATATATATATATATATATATATATATATATATATATATATATATATATATAGCATAAGATGTTGTAACTAATACAATAACAACAACATTTCATACAAAATACTAAACATAAAAATAAACCATACCTTTGCTTTTTTACGAGTCCATAAATAAATTCATGATCTTCCAAGCTGATCAGTGATTTCTTAGGGGCATGCTTTGGCATCCTCACTTTCTTCACTTCCACAACTGGACCATACAAGAATGTACTGTTTGATGGGATAAGATTGGAAGCCTTTAGTTGGTCAACTTTGATTTGGATTGCAGGATCCTTGCCGAACGAATCCCAATCAACGCCTGCACCCTTGTCATCATCATTGTCAGACAGACAAATGTACTTTTCCAGGGATGGATCAACCGTAACTCCAGCAACTTTACCACCAACGCCGTCGCCTTCACACTTTGTAGATTGAGGCACTTCAGCTGAAGTTGCTGGAATCCCAAACTCATCTCCAAAAACATTAAAATCAGTGTCAGCAACAACAGGTGGAGACTCCTTACCCACTCCTGGAACCTCAGTACTTAATGACGGCAAAGACACGGGCACAACTTCACCAGAAGCAGGAGATGATTTGAACATTAACTCCTCGTCAGGGAAAGACTGCTGAAGATCAGACACAACATCATTCAAAATTTTGTTCACATCTTCAACAACAGCCTTCACAGGTGTGGCCTGGGGTTCACCACCACTGACACGTTCATCATCGCCTCTCACAAGAGTGTCGTTGGGCTTGCCAAGAACGTGCTTATCATCAGCCTTCACGGGTGTGTCTTGGGGCTTACCACACCTGACATGTTCACCATCAACTATCGCAGGAGAGCTCGCAGACTTACCAGCAATGTGCTTATCATCAGCCTTCACAGGTGTGCCCTGGCACTTACCACCACTGGTGCTTTCATCATGAAATACCGCAGGAGAGCTCGCAGTCTTACCAGCAATGTGGTTATCACGAGCCTTCACAGGTGTGTCCTGACACTTAGCACCACTAACACTTTCGTCATCAACTTTTGCAAAAGTGTCCTTAACATCAGGCTTGACAGGGTTTGACTGCAACCTCTCAAACAAAGCTTCATAATTAGCAACCATAACCTCAAGCTCATCGTACCTCTTCGCCATCTTACCAAACACTTGAAGGCTCCCATTCAACTCAACAATCTTTGTTTCAATTGCATCTACCCTTGCAGACAACAGATGCATAATTTTAGGGACCTCTTCAAGCTTCGCAATCCTCCTATAAATCTCCTTCACCCAGTCAGGATGAGATGGGAGAGAAGAAGCAAAAGCATCACCATGCGATTTGGGAGGCAACTCACAAGTTGGATCATCGTTAGCATCCATTTGAGGAGAAACATCTTCAATATCTTCCACTTTCTCCGATGACACTGCTATTTTGTCAGCTTCATCACTTGAAATGCGGACATCTTCATTTCCACAAGCAGCAGATGTTTGCCCCAGCACAGACTGCACACCAACAAAATCATGTGCTTCAACACTCCCCAGGGGTGACCTCTGAACAGAAGGGGTTGGCACATCACCCTCTCCATCACTGTCAGCAGAAGGTGTCTCAACTCCTTCAACGGTGTCACCACAATCAATGCCATCTGCAAGGTCCGCCAAAACATATAGCCTCGCAGTTTGACAAGCATCTAATTTATCGGATTTAGGGGAATGGGTGTCAGCGTGCAAAACATCAACCTTGTCTTCGCAAACAGGAACTTCACCACAAGATTTGGAAGTATGGGTGTCAACAGTAAAATCTTCACCCTTGTCATCACCAACACTGACTTTACACCCAGATGTAGAGACTGCAACATGAATATCTACAGGCTTCACTACATGTGCACCCTCAGTATCAACAACAGGAACTGAAGGAATAATAAAAGACTTGTCAACATTACTATCATATAATGGCCTACCACTACTTACACCACCGTTCTTCTTCATCTTATACCTCCGCTGAAAGACAATATTCAGCGGGACATCATCTTCTAAAAGGTCACATGAATCAGTACCCAACCGACATCGCTTGGAAGGTGAAGCAACCACATCAACCTCCTTATGCAATTCTGTGTCAGCAGTAACTCTCTTCACCTCCTTAGAAGGAATAACTCTACCACCTGTCCTCACTGCTGAAGCCTTCTGTCGAGGCTTCTTTACATCACTCTTGACATATTTTTTACGATCTAGAGCAATGTATGGATTGAATAGAACACGACTTGCAGAACGACCCCTCCTCAGGAGAACCCGTTCCTCAGAGGTATCGCTAGACTCCACCTTCTGTTTCTTTTTACCACCCATCACTCCAGTGGAAGATTTCCTCTTCTTTGAGGTCCCTACATCTTCTTTATCCCCCTTTGGGAAAACTTCAAAAGCAGTTTCAAAGGACTTACCATCCTGTTTCTTTCTAGCAGCCTTGCCTCTCTTCGCAGGTGTCTTCTTCTTTGAGGTCTCGCCTTCATCATGTTTCTGCAACACATTAGCTTCTTCCTCCTCAACCTGGAGAGCCCTATTTGAAAACTTAGCTTCATATGCCCTTTTACGAACACGACAACTCTCATACAAAGTCGCATCAACAGGTCCAGAAACTATTTCTTCAACTGATGCAACAACTACTGCATCAACTACAGCATCAACTTTTTCACCAGCAAACGCCATTCTTTCGGTGCGTGCAAACTCCCCATAAATAGGGAACAACGGAGTCTGGACAAAACGCATGTATCAGAATAAAAACCCAAAGATGCATCAAATAAAAATGTTATTTCAGAGAGAAAATATAAAAATATTACCAAATCGCCATGAAAGAACTTCTCAGCTTCAGCGTATACTTGGCTATAATCACATTGCCAGTGCAACGAGTATGGATCTAGTTCAGGCATCTTAAAATTACAGTCAAAATTAACGGATATAGCTGGGAAAGCTTCTAATATCCAAGCCTGTTACAAAAGAAAACTCGTTATGACACTACAATACAATATTTAAATAATGCTCACATAAGCATTAAAGTTGTACTGACACAGACAAAAAAATGATGACATAAGACAAGCAATAACTAAAGCACAATACCTGGAAGACAAGGCAATACTCATACATTTGATAAGAACCCCTAACCCCATTCCAATCTGCAACAGAAGAACTCTTCAATGACTTCAACAAACGGGTGTATGACTCTCTACCCCAAGGATATAGTTCAAACTCCTTCTCATTGTACGCAAGAGATAAGAATTGTGCACTTACAACTTCTGACCTCCTATAAACAATTAACCTCTCAATCAGCAACAACTTTGCCATAATCAACTTCTTCTTAGACATCTTTTTCTCATATATGAAACGATCAAGTAACTCATCATGAGTCATTTTCTTCTGCCCAAAAAATTCAAATATTGACACTTTCTTTGGGATATTACAAACACGGTCTTCACAAGGAATGTCTGTAATAACATGAAACTCAGCAATTGAAAAACGTGCAAGATGTCCACCAACTCTAAACCACAGCTCATTCTCTTTTTGTGTTTGTACTTGACGGAGCACCATTTGATGCATAAGCTGAAAATTCATAACCATTTTGGTGCCTTGCGTCAGCACCCATCCAACATAACTTTTTTGCAGAGTATTGTAGTGAGAAGGACACAAATGCTCCTTGATCAGATCACATACAGAAGGATGTGAATATATGTTGGATCTAGAATGAAATCGCTCAGAAACAGGAATGCAATATTCCAAACCCTGATCAATAACAGACAATTAAGCAAACAAACAACCATCAGATTAAGAAAAAACTACAACTTGCTCATCAAAATAAAAAATAACTTACATCAGACCCACGATAAGAGGTGGATGAATCAGAAGATTGAGTTCCTGCAAGCAACAAAATACAGAAAAATATAAATAGACAATAACAGAATATGTGATGACACAAACAACAACAAACAATAAAAATATAATGTTACACAGACATAGTAAAATAACATAAACATCACAAAACACAACACAAAATACCAAATCCAAACACATACATTGTTGGAACTGCAACAAACTAACACAAAACAGACAGTGTCAGCCCCATACACTTGAACATAGCAGCAGATAAGTACAGTATCATCGACACAAACAATCAAAAGCATGGAAAACAGGTCCACATACACGAAGAACACTAAAAAGACACTTACAAAGTGCAACACCGCAAATTTGACGAAAAGAAACAGTTCAAATAACCGAATTTACATATGCAACTTCCAAAAAACGACGGAAAGTACTAAAAACCGCACATAAGAATGCATATAAAGCATCGATTTACCATAGATTGTCAATAGTATAATGAACAAACAATAAAATCAACATAAACGAACATACTCCAAAACCCTAGCACGACAAATTTCGCAAAAATCCCCCAAATTTATACCTGAGCTACTGGATGACGACATTGAAGTAAACGATGCAAACTCCGAGCTTTACAGAAGCAAGGAAGAACAATCGAGCCGGAAAAAGCACCAAACCGGAGATGGAGAGCCGGAAACGCAAGATGAAAATTTTCGAGCAAAGAGAGAGTTGGAAGGAGGAAGAAATCGATTTTCTGAAAACACGAAAAAATGTCCGTACAGAAACTAAATTAGGTATATATAGGGGTCATTTTGCAAAATTGTCCAAACAAGCGTCTATTTCGCAAAAACGTCCAATTAATGTGCCTATTTCGCAAATTTTTTCAAAAAAAAATACTATACCAAGTATAATATTTGTGGTCAAGAAGATGATTAAAAATATTTCCCAAATTCTTCATTTAAATTATGGAAATTTAGGTTTTTGAATGAGGCAAGAAACTTCGAACCGACCGAGGATATATGTGCTATCTATGGCTATTTATTTTGCATTTTTTAACATGCAACTTATAAGTTATGACATAGGTCACGCAATTTATAGCTATGGAGACGCCCACATCTTTAACTCCACCCGAGTCAGAGTACAACTCGCCATTAGCTGCCCCAGAGCCGCTGGTGGGTTCAGTCAATTCTTCGTCTCCAGGCTCGCCTGGCCAAGTGGCGATAGGACGGAATCCTGAAGCAATGGGCCAAATCAACAACGCCGAACCACAACAAGGGAAGCACCAGACTAGCCAAGACCAATACTCATCTTGGTCCACTGATTTGTTTGATTGTTTCTCTGATGTTAGGAGTTGTAAGTCAACAATGTCTCTAATTGGTGATAAAACGCAGCGTCTTGTGTATGTGGGAGCTTGTACCTCTTTCTTTGTTTCATGGGTGCATTGGCTTCGGTGTCAATGGTGTACGCTGCACCTGCGGTAACCATGACCGTGGGTTGCCAATGGATACTCGCTTGTAAACACCGAGGAAGGATGAAGCAAAACTTCAACATGCGCCAGAGTTGGCACGAAGAGTGTTGCACCCATTTCTGGTGCGACTGCTTGTCCCTTTGCCAGGAGTATCGCGAGCTCCAAAACCGCGGATTTGATCTCTCCCTCGGTAATTAATCTAGCTACTATCTATATAACTCAATCTTTTTTGATCCAATAGGTAACCAATGGAATATATATAGAGAATTAATGAATATATTGATGAATTCTCGTATATATACTACGTACTATATAGTTTATGGATTTTTGGTGACTAACATTATATTGTACATATAGGATGGGAAGGTAACAAGAAGAAACAATGTCCTCGGCCTGCAATGTCTCCTCCAACGCCCTCCACAATGAATCGTTAAGGGTTTAAGTATGCATTTGAGAGTCACTGATTTCAGGGGAAAAAACCTTCACCAATTCTGAAAAATAAGGAATGATTTTCCAATTAAGTTGACATGAAGAGGGGTTTTTGTGTTTTATGACTGTAATTTATAATATATTAATGACATTCGATCAGTTCGTAATTTAAAAGATCTAGGGTCCAGCAAGTGGATACGCCCTAAATCTAAGTTCTTCGTCGTTGATCGGAGTCGGAAAGGGCACCGGAGAGGAAACCCTAGCTCTCGCTCTCTTCTCTCTCTTTCTTTCTCTGTGGAGCGCCTTACCAGTTGAACAGACCGAATGAGTAACCCTAGAGACGGGAGCTCCTTTTATAGAGCCCGCAAGCTGGAAACCCTAGAAGCAAGTGGAACTTCAGCTTGGTGTTATTGGGCTTCGGTAAGCTAAGCTTTGGGCTTTTCAGAAGTGGGCCGATAAATGACAATACCAACAGACAATATAACATAGCATATATGTAATATAAAGTCTATTGTATAGTTGGGATATTTAGTGTAACACTTTAGCTTATATTTATATATAGTATGAGTATATGACCCGGAACCCTATGCTTCCGGATTAATACTTCGAATACTTAATATAAATATTACCATAAGTGTTTCCTGAATATCAAATATATAATTTTATAGTATCTGCCTTCTGACTATATCTTATGCGGGATTTATACTCATATTAAGATAGGCTTTATAATTTACCCTCCTAATCTAAGTATTGATCCCTAGTAATCAAAACACAGTGAACTATACTGAACCTGAGTGAACAACCGGACCGTCGTCGACTCTAGTATGTGAGGCTAAGGAGGCCTCTCTATATGCACGAAGTCCCTGCAGAAACATAACTTGTTAGAAGGCACAACTTTAGTGCCGAAGTCAGCAGGGTTTTCCTCACCTTTAATTTTCTTAGCGTCTAACTCAGAGGCTTCTATCCTATTCCTGATGAAGTGGAACCTAACATCTATATGCTTGGTTCTCTCGTGATACATAGGATCCTTACACAGGTAAAGGGCACTCTAGCTATAAGTGTAAATCACAGGTTTGAATTTCTTTTTAAGAATCTCTCCTAAAATTCCTTTCAACCAAATAGCCTCTTTAGTTGCTTCAGTAGCAGCCATATATTCGACTTCGGTCGAGGATAACGCTACAACGGTTTATTGCTGCGATTTCCAGGATATACAGTTCCCTACCCATGTAAAGTAGTAGGCAGTGGTAGATTTTCGGCTATCCTTGTTACTAGCAAAGTCGGCATCTACGAAACCATATAGCTGATCTAGAGGAGAGTACTGCTTATAAGCTAGACACAGATATCTAGTGCCGGAGATGTACCTAAGAAGGTATTTCATAGCGTTCCAGTGGTCCATACCGAGATTTGACATGTATCGGCTAAGGACACTAATGGAGAAGGCTAAGCCTGGACGGGTGCAGAGCATGGCGTACATAACAGAACCTATGATAACGTCATAAGGAACCTTAGACATGTCCTGGATCTCAGAGGGTTTGTTAGGGCAACTTTTCTTAGTTAACTCAAGGTGCCCTCTTAAAGGTATGGATGTGGGTTTGGAGTCTACCATGTTAAACCTCTTAAGAACATTTAGGACATAATCATCCTGGGTTAGCCAAATGTTGTTTTTGGAACGGTTTCTAAAGATGTTGACCCCTAGGATTTTCTTAGCTCTGCCAAGGTCCTTCATGTCGAAATACTTTTTAAGATTAGTTTTTACTCCAGAGATTAGAATCAGGGAGCTACTGATCAATAGTATGTCATCAACATAAAGGAGAACATAGATGGCATTCTTAGAAGCTGGATACTTAAAATAAAGACAATTATCATAAGAACTTCTATGAAAACCTAGTTTCTTTATTACGACATCGAACTTAAGATTCCATTGACGGGGTGATTGCTTAAGACCATAGATGGACCTTCTAAGAAGACAGACATGGTTGGGGTATCTTTTATCTTTGAAACCCTTAGGCTGACGCATGTAGATAGTCTCATCTAAATCCCCATGGAGGAATGTTGTCTTAGCATCCATCTGTTCTAGTTCCCAATTGAACACAACAACCATAGAAATGAGCAATCTCATGGTTTTATATTTGACTACAGGGGCGAAAATATCGTTATAGTCTAAACCTTCGCGCTGAGTAAAACCTTTGGCTACTAGACGGGCTTTAAACCTAGGAGGATCGGTTGGGTTTAAGCCTTCTTTAAGCTTGTAAATCCACTTAGAGTCTATAAGCCTGGCTTTTTTAGGTTTAGGTATAAGAGCCCAGGTTTTATTTTGATGCATCGAGTCTATCTCTTCTTGCATGGCTCTAAATCAATACTTAGAGTGGGGGTTGGAGTTAACCCTTTCGAAGGGGCTAGGATTTCTAGGGTGCCTGATGGTTTCAGCTGTTATGAGGGCATATTCTACTAAGTAACTAGTATACTTCTTGTTAGGTATACTAACCCTAGGTTCCCTATCTCTAACTAACTGATAATCATTCACATTAGCATGCACATATAAATCAGAAGAAGGGGGAGAGGAGAAACCAGAGTTATTAGACAGGTCGGGTACAGAACTAGGAGAGAGGGGAGAAGAAAGTAAAGCAGGTATTAAAGCTTGTTCTTCTGCTTCAAGGTGTTCTTCATTTGTGTTGTCAGCCTCTTCTTCAGGGGTTTCTGTTTTACCAGCTGTTTCTTCTTCACCTTTGAGTCCCCCCCCCCCCCCGTGATGTGGATGGTTGGGGAAGATTAGGTGATGCTCCTATATCGAACTCCATATCCTCTAGCTCAGCATCAGTGGCTACAGGGCCAAACTGAGCATCAGAATTCCAGTTGTTGTGTTGAGTGGTACCTGTTTCTTGTGCAACAGATGTCAGTGTGGTCTTAAAGTGAAAATCATGCTCATTAAATTTTACATTTCTAGCAGATATAACTTTGTAACCCCCAGGTTGTATCAATAAGATTCTATACCCCTTAACCCCTTCTGGATAACCTAACAATATTCCTTTCACAGCTCTAGGTTGTAACTTCCCTTGAGAAATATAGGCATAAACAGTACAACCAAAAGGCCGAAGGTAAGTCAGATTAGGGGGTTTACTAGTCCATTTTTCTTGTGGAGTTTTAAATCCTATGGAACTAAAGGGTGATCTATTGATTAAGTAGGCAGCTGTGATAACAGTTTTACCCCATAAACTGGGTTTCAAACCAGCACTTATAAGCATACATCTTGTCTTTTCTAGAAGAGTCATATTCATCCTTTCTGTTGTACCATTTTGTTGTGGTGTTCCAGGGACAGTTAAATGTCTTTTTATACCATTAGCATTACAGAAATTATCAAACTCTTTGTAACAATATTCCAGGCCATTGTCAGTTTTTAAGCATTTCAATTTATATCCAGATTGTGACTCAACCATAATTTTCCAATCCTTAAAAGCGGTAAAAGCATGATCTTTAGATTTAAGCAAAGTCAGCCAGACCTTCCTAGAGAAATGATCTATGAAAGTAATAGAATATTTCATTTTACTGACAAAGTCAACTTAGGCAGGGGCCCAAAGATCAGAATGCACATACTCAAGAGGAGAGGAAGCAACATAAGCATATTTAGGAAACTGTACCTTAGCAGATTTGCCTAGCACACAATTTTCACAGAAATCCAAAGTTGCAGGTTTCTTAGGGAGCAATCCAGATTTATATAATTGAAACAAACCTTTGTTACCAATGTGGCCCATTCTGTTATGCGAAGTTTTGGTTTCAGATTCAGTCATCACAGGCAAAGACATAGTGTTTATTTCAGCAGTTTTAACAATGACATAATAAAGCCCTTTAATTCTGTTTACTTCAAAATAGCTCTATTATTCATAAACACAGTTCTCATGCCATTAGAAGAAGAGATATCACAACCAATTTCTTCAAGAGATGACTCGGACATTAAACTTCTTCTCAGATTAGGAACATACTTAACATTAGTAAAGGTTCTAACCACATCATCATGCATAATAAGAGAAACAGAACCAACACCTTTTATATCCAAAATGGTGTCATCTCCTAACATAACATCACCAGCAATAGACTCATCAAGGGTTTTAAGCATGTTTTTATTAGGAGTAGCATGTATGGTACAGCTAGAATCAAGAATCCATGTATCAGTATTAATAGGTAATTTATCACAACTATTAGCACACATGAATAATTCAGCGGGATAAGTACTCATAGACTTAAGCACATAAGCAGATAATTCAGTCTTATTTTTCTGAGCCAATTGCTCAACCCTTTTCTTTTTTCTGCAGTCCTTAACCCAATGACCCAAATTCCCACAATAATTGCATTTAGAGTTGGGATCCTCTTTATCAGGTTTTTCAGAGGAAGATGCCTGATCCTCTTTATCATTTTTATTCTTTTTATACTTGTTACCCTTCTTATCTTTTCCTTTGGTAAAAAGAACCTCAGTTTTTTCAGATTTATCAGTTTTAGCAGGATGTCCTTTTATCTTAAAGACTTTCATAAGTTCATTCTTTTCAATAATAGACTCAATGATTTTATCTTTAGATAACTCGGAACTACTAAACTGAATAACATCTTTGAAGTTGTCAAACTGAGCAGGTAAAGCATTTAGAATAAGGATAGCTTGGTGAGTATCTTTAATCACATCTTTGCATCTTTCCAGTTCTTGGGTCATTTTAAGGAACTTATCAAGATTGTCGTCTAAAGTAAGAGCAGTGTCCATTTTAAACGTAAACAATCTACAGAGCAAAGAGATCCTGGAGGGCAGCGATTTAGTTAAGAAAAGCTCCTCCAGGGGTTTCCAGAGAGAGGAGGCGGAAGAGAATCTTACCACCTGACGGGCTATGCCGTCAGATAACCTCTACATAATCTCCGAATGGGCTTTGAGATCCATCTCGAGGTTCAGATCAGTGGGAGCTACCTTCTTTCCTTTGTTGTCATCCACTTCTTCTTTGGATGAGGACGAGGCAGTTATCTCCACTGGATGTGAGATGGCCTTCCAGCAGCCTTCTTTGATCAAGATGGCGTGCATCTTGACTTGCCATATGGAGAAGTCGATGACGCCATCGAAAGGCTTTATGAGGTATGTGTTGTCCATGATAAGGTACCTGAGATCAACACAAAAAACGAAACAGTGAGTAAACTTGGTTGAGTTTCCGAAAGCAAGATAACAATCTAAAGAAAACACCAAGGTTTAGAAGCGGAAGCGAAGGTAAGAGCAGATCTGAGGCTCTGATACCAATCTGTAGATCTAGGACCCTTAGAATAGGATCAGAGATCTCGAAACGGCGATTAGTGCAGAAACTTAAAACCAAACAAAGGACAGAAAGGCGTGTTTACGTGGTTCGGATCAAATTCTACATCCGCGGAGTCTCAGGTTCGGGGAGATTCAGACCCAAGTTCACTATGTTCTTCTTATCGATTACAAGATATAGGGTTTCGGTTTCTACACAAGAATACACAGATCCAACCAGAAAATAGCCAAGAAAGCATGCACAAGAGAAGACTAGAAGTAGGAAAGAAGAACTCCCTCATATATGGCCTCGGAAGCGCAGATCGTCGCCGAAGAAGCTTGTACGAGCCAGAAGCTCGCCGCCAAGGAAGCTGTAGCGCTTCTTCTTCTTCGCAATGCTCATATCTAGGGTCCAGTAAGTGGATACGCCCTAGATCTAAGTTCTTCGTCGTCGATCGGAGTCGGAAAGGGCACCGGAGAGGAAACCCTAGCTCTCGCTCTCTTCTCTCTCTTTCTTTCTCTGTGGAGCGGCTTACCAGTTGAACAGACCGAATGAGTAACCCTAGAGACGGGAGCTCCTTTTATAGAGCCCGCAAGCTGGAAACCCTAGAAGCAAGTGGATCTTCAGCTTGGCATTACTGGGCTTCGGTAAGCTGAGCTTTGGGCTTTTCAAAAGTGGGCCGATAAATGACAATACCAACAGACAATATAACATAGCATATATGTAATATAAAGTCTATTGTATAGTTGGGATATTTAGTGTAACACTTTAGCTTATATTTATATATAGTATGAGTATATGACCCGGAACCCTATGTTTTCGGATTAATACTTCGAATACTTAATATTAATATTACCATAAGTGTTTCCTGAATATCAAATATATAATTGTATAGTATCTGTCTTCCGACTATATCTTATGCGGGATTTATACTAAGATTAAGATAGGCTTTACAATTTCATTGGATTGATTTCATTGTTATTCTTAAGTTATGCCGACTTGACTTAATTAGATTGATCATTACGAACAATCGCATACATTCAATATAACACTACAAAGAACAACATAAAGAACCAAGTACTTTGGCCAATTAGCAATATCAATTCAATGCAATTAGGAATCAAACGAATGCAAGACTGCGGAGCCTTTAACCCTAATATCATAGAATTAATACAAAACAATTATCATCATCCTGCATACACAATTGATGCTTTTACGAGATCAATTGCTCTTGCTTGCTACAAAGAAACCAATCTAAGGAAAGGATTCGCTAGGAGAGATGCAATTTTTGTCTAGATGATCAATCATAGAGAGAACACATGCAAATTAATATATAGCCAATGAAGAAAAAAGATAATAAAATAAGTTACAAATACCAATATGAAATCAAATCTTCACAATTCATCTAACCATGTCTTCGAATTATAGACGAAACTATGAGTTTAGCAACTCATATGTCTCTCTAAACAATAATGAACTCACGTCTCTCTCCCACACGACTGAAATGAATAGAAATTAACCTAAATAGAGTCGTGCAAAATCCTAGAAAATAAGATAATAATAAAAAGATCTCTTTGGACGAGTCTCGCTGAATTTGCCACATCGGTGGATGTCGGTGGAAAAGCGGCGTGCGTCACTATTCAGGCTTCGCGATTCTTCTTTTGCTTCGACATTATGCTCCTTAGCCCCCTGCATGATGCTATGCCCCAAAATCAGTTCTTCCAGATCTCTCAAGCCTCCCTTCAAGGTCGGATTATAAAAATGCAGAATAAACACAAAATAGCGTAGATTCTAAACTCGAATACTCCAAATGCAAAACAATGTAAATAAAACAAAACCTATACAATAAAACCTATCTATAATGTCTATCTAAACTATGCATTATCACGCACGTATTGACATTTCTTTTCTAATCCCCTTACTAAGGCAATATTTTTACTCCGATTAGTTTTATGATTTGTAAGTTTCTGGGAAAATATTAAAAGCATTATTTTAATAGATATTTTATTTTTTATTTTGTCTTTTAATTCATAATGATCGCTTTAAAAAGATTTTTATATTTAAATTTAAAGTAAATTCATCCTCTATTTTTGCTATTCTCATAAAACGACTATACTTTTGCAAATAGAACACCGATTTGGTGTATTTTTATTTTTCACAAATCAGCCAAAAATATTTAAAATAAAATATTTAATTTTTTTTAAAAAATATTTAATTATATCGGACATAAATTTACATTAAATATATGTGTCCGAAATAATTATAATAATTGTTATATCCGGTGTTACAAGATATCCAGATCATTAGTCATCACTGTTATGGGTGGAAATGGGGCAAGTTATGGGTGGATGAAGCTATTTCATCACCCGCTACACCCATCACCGGCAAACCTCTTCACCCTCATCCGACACGCGCGGGTAATGCGGGTGAAGCGGGTGCCCAATGGGTTAAATTAATATAGTTATTATTTTTCTAATAAAATTGAAAGATGATTAAAAATTAAATTTTAATGCACAAATATTAGAAATATAAGTTCGTGGAAGTGGAATACATGTCATACATAAAAAATAACATATTACTTAAAAGTTACAAAATGAAAATGCACAAAGAAAAAGAAGTAAAAACTCATATATAGTAAACACACATACACATATATATACATACATATGCATAAAAATAAATGAATGGGAAAATGAAAAAGAGAGTTTCTCTCTCTTGTCAACCCTCTTTTGTGAATCTGTTCTTCCTCCATCTTCTCTTTGAACAAATTCTGGTGATAGTGTGGTAAGCCTTTGTCGATCCCGTTTCAGAGTAATCCCTTCCATCTCTCCATCCATTTGTACCTTGGTCGGGTCATTGCTTTGGTTACTTTGGGCCCAAGGACGAGGTTATGCCATTTTTTAAATTCTAAATTTAATTTTAAAGAAGCTTGCAATAACGTGTAAACCTACCCGAAAGGGTAGTCTAAATTCCGAAAGGGCTTGATATAATCCCGAAAGGGTCTTGACAAATCCCCGAAAGGGCTTGCAGGTGCGCTCTCTACGAGGATGGCTCACGACAGGTTTTCTTGAAGTTCCTGGTGGTTCTGATCTGAGTTGGGGCTCGTACGTCTGGTGTCGGGTCTGGCCGGGGTCGTGGTAGTGTGTATCATGGCGACTCTGTATTCCGGAAATTTCCTTGGAGGTTTGTCTTCATCGCCCACAGGGGACTCCTGATGTACTGTTGGCCAGAGGTAATATCTCCTAATGACGCTTGGCTCCGTTCTGTCTTCGCTCTCCTCAGCTTATATGGATTAGGCTCATCTGTTCTTCTAGTGACTGTTTGTTTGTCGTCTATGTGTTGCACCTTTTATTATTATGATTGTATGTTTAACGGTTCGCCGTCTGCCGACTATGTCGGCCTCCCGATGAGCTAGGTCTATCTGGCCATCGAATTCTTACCTCATCAAAAATAAAAAAAACATGCATAAAAAAATTAGCGGGGAAAATTGTACAAACACAATATATAAAAATTTTGGGGTTTTATGTGGGTATGCGAATCGGGTTAATGGAGAGACTATTGAGACGGGTAATGGGTGAAAAATATTCATCCATAACCCGTCCCATCACTCGCCTCGACCTCATCGACACCAACCATCACCAATTTATTGCGGGTTTTCGTCCATAAAATTAATGCGGGTGAAGTGGATGAATTGGATACCCGCGGGTTATTTTCAACCCTAATTCACTGTGTCCATACCAAAGTACATATAATAATTCAGGGTGCCCAAATCATTCAATAAACATAATGATAATGGCACCACTATGGCACTATATATTTCATGATATCTAACCATAGCACCTTTTTTTGTTACCCATGAATCATCCAGCTTACAAGTAAAGATAAGGTCACGATTTTCACGAGGCTCGAATTGTCAAAAACGGGTTGTTTTCTTATGTAAGTGACTAAGGGCATCATTGGCATGTACATTTTTTTAATATAATCTAGATAAAGATTTTAATATAGCTTAAGATAGAACATCTTGTTTGCACTACAAAAAAAAATAAAAATTTGTCACTCTACCTAGCTTCGGCAGGAGCTTATCGTGGCAATTGATACCTTTTTGCCACGGCATTAGCCATGGCAAACGTTTAATCCGGAAAAAAATCAAGATATTAGCCCCAATGGTAGCTTCAGCAAGGGTTGCCGTGGCTAGTGGACCGGTTTGCCACCCCTCGTAGCAACGGTTGGTTTTCCGTCGCTGAAATTCACCACGACGATATGGTTCCGATAGAGAAATCAATTACGTTTGCTACCGAAAAAACTTCCCGTGGCAAATGCATAGCATTTTTTTGTTACAAAATAAATACAAAAACAAAAAAGAAAACCCTAAAAACCATCTGCCTCCCTCTCTCTCTCAGATCGACTTACCCCTCTCTCTCTCTCAGATCCATCCTCTTCCATCTCCTCTCAACTCGCAGATCCATTCATGGCCGACGTTCCCGATCTCTCTCACTCGGCCTCTCGTTTTCCATTCCCGGCCACTCACCTTTCGACTCTGAAGAAGAAGGAAGGCCATACTTTTTCTCTATCCCGCTGGCTAAGTTTGGGTAATTGGGTGAGAGGGATTCTCTTCCTTTTCTTAAAAATTTTCACCTTTTCTCTATCCTCTTTTTTATAACGTGGCTCCAATAAGTTTCATTTTCCAGATCTAGAATGGGTTGTTGAGTTTGGGCAATACGAGGGCTTCGCAATCGCATATGGCTTCATTACAATCGATTAGATCGCTATGGCAGAGAAGAGAGAAAACAGTAAGTAATCTCTATCACGCTTTATCTCTCCGCGATTAATTTCGATGTTGTGGCTGAGGTTTTTGTTCAATTTGTTTTGCCGCAGGCAGTATCAGGCTCACTTTCGAGGACTCAACGCTTACAATAGGGATAAGAAATTTGTTCAGGGTTACGGTATGAATCTTACCTAGTTATATCTCACTTCGATTGATCTGGTCGTGCTTGATGCTTGTTAGGGTTTTGAATTTGGATTCGAAGTTTGTAGTCGTTTTTGTTATGATTGAGAAAATAGATGTCATCTGTGTTGTACTTTGTGACTTAGCTAGGTTTCAGTTAGGGTTTGAAATTTGAGCATATTGTTCTGGCTAGGGGTAGGGTTGAAGCGCTAATTAAAATCCACCTATTAAAGATGACTTGGAGGTGGCTTTGATGGGGATTGTATCCTTTGTAAGGATGGAATCTGGATGGTTAGAATTTGATTTTTGTTGTATATCATTTGGACATGTTTTATGGTTTATAAAGAGAGAATCATCAATAAACTTTAGTATTTTGAACATCTTCATGGGAACTGTCTACTTTAATTATTGAAACACCTTTGTGACTTAACATACCAATTAATAAGGCCTCATTTTTTTTTAATCTACCACTCGAGTCTGTTCCTCTATATTGGCAATCTGTTGCTCTGATGAGTTTTATTTAGTATATGCAAGATATTTGATTGTTTGTAGTTTTAGCTTATTCTTCCTCAACTATATCTAATTAACATCTTTTTTCCCTTTGTATATGATAGGTACGCCTGGTGATTGGAGTCATATAATTAAGCAGATTGGCATCTGATTTTGCATTGGTTGCTCTGTATTGGCAGTCTGTTGCTCTGTATTGACAATTGGTTTTGCATTGATGAAACGTTGTTTGCTGATAGTAAGTGCTTTTTCTTATTTATGTAATCCAAATAGTTCTTTTCCTAGACCTGGATTAAGATTATAGCTTTCTTTTCTTTACCTAATTGGTCCTTTTTTATATGGTTGGCATGTACAAAAGTTCTTTTCCAAACTTATTGCATACAAAAGTTCTTTTGGTCCTCTGACTTGGTGAGTACAACTCCTATCTTCAGGACATGTACACACATTTATCCTTAAATTTCTTATCTTACAAAGTGGTGTGTAGGTTTTTTAGTATGAATGTTAATGTATTTTTAAGGTTTTTATCCTCTTTTGTTTGCTTTAGGGATATAATAGTAATACACCATCCGGTTTTACTGTTAAAATAAGGAAGCATATTTGAACTAGAAGACTTGAAGATGTTCGACAACTTGGATATGACAGGGTAAACTTTTGACCTCTATCTTTGCTTATTTCAATCAAATCGTTACTTGTGTGATGTGACAAGGTAAACTTTTGACATCTATCTTTGCTTAATCTAATCCCTCTCACACATTTTGCTATTAACCTTGAACTAGCTTGCTTATGACAACTCATAATCATGTTTTAACTTGAAGATTTAGGTATGCATTGTTCAATTCAGATTCGAGGTAAAAGATCTTTTACATAGGGCTTGAGAATGACAATAAACCCTTTAATATTGAGTAAGCTTCTTACAGATAAGCCACCACCCTCCTTTGAATTTGAAAACCCCTTTTAATTTAGTTTGATCATTCAAACTTGTCATCCAGAAATTCCATGTACATGAAAACCCCTTTTGAATTTTCACAGAGTAACCATTTTTAATAGCTTATATCAGCCATCAAATTCCAAACTTGTGCACATAACATTTTAGTAATAGGAATATATTTCTTTGAGCTTTTAGATTTTAGTTTTTCCTTCAACATTTCCATTATTTCCCCTATTTCTCGTACATGATTTCTGCCTTTTTGTGGCTTCAATGCTCCGCTAGTCTAGACACAATTTAGATTTGCTTGCTTGGCTTGTAGGTATATGCTGAGAGAGGGGCTTGGTCTCTCTGGTATTTTTCAATATTGTTTACTTGCATTGTGAGTAACTAAGTTATTCACTAGCATTGTGAGCAACAATTTGTGTCCAAGTTTTTCCATTTGATTTCATCTTTGGCAGAGACATTCATGTGAGAATTTTTTTTCCCCTGTTAAGAATGCCAAAATTAATTAGCTTTTCTGTCAATTTTGACTTCTGTTGTTTGATCATGCAGATTTATCGACATGGGTCTTGATGTGTTTATGGAGCAGCACAAACACATCAAGATTATCCAGTCTGGATAATCTTGACTAGTTTTACACTTGCTATTGGAGTTGTTTTCTAGGTAACAATCAAAGTATTAACTTTTCTTTGTCTCACTTTATGCAAGCGTGTAGGCTTTGCTTGGGTGCTTGGCCTTAACTGTCCTAATAATATTTTAGATATTCGCTAATCTAGAAATTTGATCTCTCAGTAATTTATTTTATTTTTCTGTTGTATATTTGACTGATAATACCATTGTTTTGTTTCTATCATGTGGTCAGATTCCATCTCGCATTGAGAAGCTTATAGTTGAAAAGCAATATTATGCTGCAACTCAACTTCATGTCCATTCAGCATTGATGCTTGAGAGAGAGGGTCTTTGGATGGTTGGTTTCCTTTTCTCCTCTTTGTTTAATATCTACGTAGTTTTGTGTATGTCATATGTTTCTATCTTTATATTCCTTCATGTGATTGTGGGATTTGATTTTAATGTCTTCGGACGGTTGGTTACCTTTTCTCCTCTTGTACATGTGGTGGATATCAGGCATATTTGGGTCTCTTTTGGATTTCTTTTTATTGATTTCCTGAAAATTTTCCAATCCTTACTTTTCTTTTGGTTTTTGGCCATTCTTTGGCTCAACAATAGATGGATGTTGTTGAGAAGGTTCTGCCAGAATTGGATGTTTCTTCAATTTCTAAATTGATGGTTTAATGCAAGGTATGGGTTTATTAGATAATGAAAAAGTTAGCTTCTTGTGCTAGATGGACAAGGCAAGTGATCCCTTGGAAGTAAAGGGAGAACATCTGTAATATCAGATGTAATATAAGTAGAGGATAACATCTGTAATATCAGAAGTTAGTCTATTGGATAGTGACCATTGTATATCATTATATATTATTATTATTTCTGGTTTACATGTAATATCAAAAGAGGGTAGCATTTGTGATAAATTATGTAGTTTTTGACATTTTATAATATATGTAAAATTTGTATAATTAATGAAATTATATTATATATACAAATTGTGTGTATTATTTTTTTTTTGAAAAAAATATTGGACTTTTTAGCCCGGGTATAAAGAATCTGGGCTAAAAGGCAAGGTTTTTTATTTATTTTTCACCCACACTTTAGCTACGGCTACTTGCCGTGGCAAATGTATCCAGGGGTCGCTTCCAAATTTTGCCACGGCTAGTAGCCGAAGCTACCAAATTTTTCCACGGCCGAATTCGCCACACCCCCATTAGCCGTCGCATAGCCGAAGCTACATGCCTTTTGCCACCCCATAATAGGCTTTTGCCACGGCTTTTTGCCGAAGCTAATTTCATTTTTTTTTTGTAGTGTTGGCATGACTAATGATTATTCAAACTTTTTGGAGATTAAAAGGTAAAATTAACAAAAATGGGTCTATTTTATTTGATGCATATTAAAGTTCCTTTATAGGCTAGAAACAATACATGACTTTATAGCCTAGCAACAAGACCGGACTATGAAGCCAAAATCACACATTGTTAATAATGGTGATATTTTTTTTATCGAGATTGGTTTTGTGATCATATTCGGCTCGCGAGTAATTAGACAAGCTCGAGCTTGAATTCGAGCTCGTTTACTCGTTTTTTGTTATGCTCATTTTGATTGTTTTGAGCTAGTTTTCAAGCTTATTTCGGCTCGTTTTTAACTGATGTATCTTTATATTAGGAATTACATGTAAAAATACATTTAGAAATCAAAAGTACATAGTCTCGAAATGAAAAGTTAAAACAAAACACGAGCCGGATATATAACACATTCAATAACAAGCCAAGTTATTCACTTAATCTTTGATAACACAACCTTACATCTTGCAAGGGACATTCGTGAATCATTAATCTAGAAACACCTTGACAATAATCCAAGAAAGTACTTGATAACTATATATAAACAAGAAATCAACCCATTTTCTATGGAAGTTTGTTACAATAGGTGAATGCAAGATTTCAAAAAATGTAAGATGCATATTTCTGTAAAAACAGATTTCTCAAATTCCGTTTTCTGTTTCTGTAAAAGCAGAAAATCTGTTTTCTGTAAAAACATAATATTTATCAAAATCTATTTTCTCAAAATGCATGATGCATGTTATAAAAATCTGTTTTTTGTAAAAACAGATTCCTCGAAATGCAAGATGCGCGCAAGATGCATGATTTCTTAAAATGCAAGATGCATATTTCTGTCAAACAGATTTCTCAAAATCTGTTTTCTGTATAATAGATTTCACAAAATGTGTAATTTAAATTGGAACTTGTCTCAACAAAACTAGGGGGAAAAAAGAACACTTGGTCCCTTTGAAGGTAAACCAGCAACCAAACTCAGAAATTAATGTAGCAGAAAAGGAATTTGTTTCCTTCATTGCATTACCAAAAATATATTACTACTACAGAAACAAGAGCTTCTAATAGATATTTCCAAACAAAGAGAGTTGTTAAAATTGACAAGATTTGAATTCACTGTACAGGATAACTTCTTCGCCTTTATATCTCTGTCTGAACTTGGAAAGTTTGGCGACATGCGGTTCATGACCAGCAACTTTCTGGCTCGGATTCCGAGCCTTCTTGATTTGGCAGATCCGCATATTCACACATCAGATGTGGCGTATTAGTATCATAGACTGACAACCCAGACACGCAAGATTTCTAATCGGATTTTAGTAACAAATTTTAGCTAGACAATGGAAATCAAAACTAAACAGCAAAGAGCCCTTTGACAGTGGAACCTTTTACATATGTTCTCTTAGCTGTGAATGGCATGAAGTATGTTTTTTTCATTTGTTATAGAAGACCCAGATCACCCAATATGCGTTTGACATATAAAGTTGGAAAAATGGAGGTCGGGGTTACATGATAGTATATCTGCATTATTATTTGGTGGACACAAATTTATTTTTGATGATCTTCCTATGTATATTTGAATTTAGTTCTATATTAACTGATCTAACTCTAGCTAATACAAATGATTTCATTTCCTCTTACCTATTGATAAATATTTATAAAAAAAACCTTCCATTCTTCTAAAAATATTTAGAATAATTTTATTGTTGTTGATTGACTTGAAAATGTTGCTCTAAGTGAAACATAATTTTTCTAAACATGATTGAAGCGCAAGAGTTTTATAGGCTCCGTTCAAGCCTAAGAGCTAAACAAGAACATGCCTCACTATACTGCATAAGCACATTGAAGGAGAGAATCTTTTAACAAGAATACCAACATAAGCACATTTGATACAATTAATCACATTTGATAACAAGTCACAACTGACCGAAAGATAGCCATAAGCAATCAAATTTTGAAGGATTACTTCAGACAAAGACAATGAAAAGCAAAAATGCACTTCCATTCCTTATAACTTATAAGCAACAAAAAAAAACATACCCCAAACAATAGTAATGAATTTGAATTGAGCATATCAATAGCTCATAGTGAAAATCAGCACTTCCACTTATTCTGATTAATTATTCAAATGAAATGTGTAACCTCATTGAGGAGTTATTACATACATCGGATAACAAACATGAAATTGATGCAACTAAGAAGAATAAGGGAACAAGAAACAAGAACAGAGAAAACTTGTTTTTTTTTTATTTAATCAAATTTCACTCTCATTAACTACTTTTGGGAAATAACAAGGCGGCACACATGCAGAGTGAATACTTTCTCTTATTTCTTGAGCCTAAAAGCCATTTGCAAAATCTGAATTGCAAAATCTTGAACACTTTCTCTTATTTCTTAAACCTGCAACCCTAATTCTATCTCAGTACCCCCGACGTATCGTACCCCCGACGTACAATTTCGCAAGATACCCCTGAGTTTTAATGTAACTTCGCCTCGTGCCCTTGCTCGGTTAAAACTAACAGCCATTCCCCCCTTTCGTTTGTTTTTTCTGAAGTCGTGCAAGAGAAACGAAGAAACGAGGAAGTGAAGAGATGTTGAAGGCAAAGTTCAAGGCAACCATAAAGAAGAAAAAGCCTTCTTAATCTCACATCAGAAAAACCAGCAATGCAAAGTTCCAACTTCGAACTTTTAAACCCCAAAATTCGATGATAACGAACACAAATTGCAAAAAAAATGAAACCCCAAATTCGTCCTTTAAAACCCTGATTTTTTTAAAAGGATGCGTACCTGGTTGGCACCTCCACCACCACTTCCGGCGAGTCTTGCGGCACCTCTACCACTCCTTTCGGCGCCTCTGACGGCCACCTTGTGTGGGTTCTCTTATCGCCGATTGCTTCCTCCAGTCGGCCTACCCTCTCGTTTCTTCGTTTCTCTTGCACGACTTCAAAAAAAAACAAACGGAAGGGGGGAATGACTGTTAGTTTTAACCGAGCAAGGGCACGAGGCGAAATTACATTAAAACTCAGGGGTATCTGGCGAAATTGTACAAACTCTTGTACACCCCGCGAAAAATACAATATCTCGAGGGTACCTGGTGAAATTTCCGAAATAAAATTTGTCAAAAAGTTAGTGGGATGGTGATTTTTGTAAAGTGAATTGCTTTATTAAAACTTGTGCACAAAACTAAAACCCCATATATATTTTGGAACGGATGGAATACTTTCTAAAATATGAATAATTGAAAATGGTAGGAAATAACTAGGAATAAGGGGCTCGTTTGGTTGACAACTAAATAACCCAAGAAGTAGACAAAATACATGTGTTTGGTTGGATTTTTTATCACAATAAAAAACCCAGGAAGTTAAATTCCTAAGAATTTAAATTCCTCTATTTTAAATAAATTTAACTTACCTAATTTCCCTTGGATGGAGATCACCTACAACACACCGTGTATCACTCAGTGTGAAACAAAATTAGTTTATATGAAAATTATTGTCAAAATAATTTTCAAAAATTATAAAAATATTGTATTTGATAATTCATACAAATTTGTAAAAAATTATTTTGAAGTATTTTTTTTTAAAATAAATATATTTTAAAAAAAGGTCTATAACTATATTTAAGTTATACGATTAATCGATAAACTATTTTTAAAAAAAATTGAGGGAAAAGGCATGTGAATTCCCCCATATTTTTTTTATATAAAAACCTAAAACGCTCTCAATAGAGAGCTTCGGCCTACCGCCGCCGCCCCCACTCCTTTTGCCTTCCATGGCTTCTCCTCTTCAAGGTCCTTCTACATCCCCCCATCTCCTCATCCATCTTTTCACCCCATCCTTCTATCCTCCTATATCTCTCGGGTTCCTGTCGCCGCTCATGGCCTGCTGCTTCTCCGGTGGCGTAGTGGGAAGTCTGATGCTTCTGTCGCCACTAAGGACACCTCACACCTCCATGCTCACCCTCACCAGGTATCTCCTCCACCGGCTTCGTTGCCTCCTTCCGCAACCACCTCTTCGACCACCGTATCCCCGACTTCACTGGTCGACCAGGCTGCCCACCTGTTTACGCCGCCGTCACCCTCGATTCCGCCAAGCATCCTCTGCTCACCACCGCTTCTCACCGACCTCCGTTGCCGTCTTAAAATCCGGTCTCCCTCTACATGTTTCGAGGTTCCGGCACCTCTTTTCGTCCCCAGATTGTGCTGGTTTGATGGCGGTTCTCTTGCGCCCGCCTTCGGCTCCGCCTTCCTCAGGGCTCCCGTAGCCTCTGAGTGAGAGAAGCTCGATAACTCCTCCCCGTGTGGTATACCAAACATCCGGTTTGGTCCCCCAATTAAAAATTAGAAGGCGTGTGAGCCTTAGTTCTTTTTCTATCCGCTTTCTAACCTCTTAGTCGGTTTATTGTTGTCTTTATTTATTTCGATTCCGTCTTATATGTTTCCTCTATTTTGGTTTCCTTTGTGGTAGCCTCTACTATCTTTGTTATCGTCCTTGAGGGTGTGAGATGGGTTTTTGGGATTTGTTTTGACAATGGTATGACTTGGGTTTTGGTCTGCGGATTGGTGTACTTTGCTTTTCTTGCTGTGATACAGGTTTCATGTGAACGGTGACTGATTTGTCGAGCTTGTAGACGTCGTGGAAATGCGATGATGCCTGTTGATTCTGTTTAGAATCCATGTTGAGGTGTCAGCTAGTGATCCCTAGAGTTCTCTGTGTGCGTCTTCCGTTTTGCTGGTCGGTCGTTGGTTCTGCTAGCTTGTTTATAGTGTTGATGGCTTGTACTTTATTTTTTCTCTTTCAATTCCGTCATTTGCTTCTTTTAATTTCCTTTCAGTCATTTGCTTATGTTATTTGCTTCAGGTTGTACATGATGGTTAGTCCATCTCCCGACTTGTATGAGCTCTCGGTTTTTCTAGGCTTGTCTAGAGAATCGAATTTCTTTCCTTATATTAAAAAGAAATTTATCTATTAAAAAATTAATATTTTTCAACATAAATTAAAATATGAGTTTGATCCATTTTATTTGTTATAGGTAACTTTTTTCTTTATGACAAGTTTGGTTAGAGAAAATTCATGTAATTTTAATAGGCAAAAAATAGAAATAATCAATTTTCCTTATTTAGATAAATTAGAAAGATTTAATTAGAAACCATCAGAAAATAGATATAAAATTATTGAGAAATGGAAGGAAAATCAACCTTCCCAAAATGGTAGAATTTGATGAGAAAATCTAATCTAAAGTGTTAATCATGGACGACAATACACTCTCAATTTCCCTCCTGAAAACCAAACACAGAAATTTTTTCATTTTTACAGATTCTCATCTCTCCCCTTCCCATCCTTTTTATCATTTTCCATCTTTTATCTTTCTTTCCTTTCTACTTGTTGCTAATTTCCCAAACAAACAGTTAATCTTAAGTAATGTATAAAGCAACATTTGTTTTTCTTGCCTGCTCATCAACGAATTGAAAATTCAGGTTTATTAATTGATGAATTTGTGACAGAAAAAGAAAAGAAAGCAATGGCGATCAAACGCCAACATAGGCACAAATTAATGGGTGATTTACATATGCATATAATTTTGAAAACAACAAATAGTTACATAAAAAATAAGGTATATAGAGGGTCTATTTAATGAAATTGGCCCTATATATATTGATAATTGTTTCAATAACCAAATATTGCCATATACTTTGCCTTGTCACATAGACTTCTTCCATCCCAAATGGAGAAGCCATCTCCACCGGGCATCGTTCCGGAGTCGGCGGCGGTGGGTATCCCGCAGCCGCTAGGCGTCCAAGCCCCCGAGCCCCCGCCAGCCGGATATTGGTCCACCGGCTTGTGTGATTGTTTTACCGACGTCAAATCTTGTGAGTCAATCAATTAATTTTGTACATTTAAGTTTACCAATGTACTGAGAAGAACTAAGAAGGATCTCTTGCAACAGGCTGCCTAGTATATTGGTGCCCTTGTATCGCCTTTGGACGGTTATCAGAAATCGTTGACAAAGGAACCACGTGTAAGTACTAATTAGGTCACTTAATAGATCTTAAATAAGCAATCAGCACATTACGTCAAATGAACTCTGGTTATTTATTGGTGCAGCCTGTTGTTGCAACGGGAGCTTGTACCTATTGCTCTGTTCCTTAGGAGTGTTTGGGACCGCAATTGGAGTGCCCTTCGGGTTCCAATGGGTATACTCGTGCACATACCGCGGCAAGTTGAAGCATGACCTTAACATTGTGCCTCCTAGTTGTTGCGAGGAGTGTTGCCTCCACTTCTGGTGCGAGCCTTGCGCCATGTGCCAAGAGTATCGCGAGCTACAAATCCGTGGATATGATCTCTCTCTTGGTAACCATTGCTCGATTCTGTATGTCTTATAGTTTTATTTATCGTTTTAAAAGGGAAAAAAAAAGTCTTATCTCAACTTATTTATCATAGGATGGAAAGAAAACTTGGAGAAAAGAGCCAACACTACGCCTCCGACCATGGTCGCTCCGCCTATGGCACCGAGTATGGCCCGATAAGCCATCAATCTGTGTTGTTAAATGTTAATGTTAATTAGTGAGATTTCCTTTGTAATTGGTATCATTAAACTGTTTTCTAAAGTTAACTACTCCACAATATATGTTAAAAGTGTTTTTATTTTATTTTATTGAAATTAATGAATCAAACCATTTCGGAATAGTTCAGCCAGAAGGGCTTGCGGGTACCCAAAGATTTCCAATTCGAACCTCGGATGATCGCTCTCTATTTATCAAAATCATGAAATGAATGGATCAGTCACGCCTTATTGAAATTTAAAGGTGAAAACCAAGTTGTCGTGGTGGATTAGGATAAGGGGCAATTTGTTGATTGTCCATAAAAATCACCTTAACTTGAGTGTCCACACTTTTAAAGAAATTGGCAAACTGTCCATCCCCTTTGCCTCCCCCATTGTGCCCACCTCGCGTGTCAATTTTTTTATTAATTTCTTCACGCGTTAACATTTTTTGTTGTGCAAATATAACTTGATGTTGTGCACATATAACATTATGTTGTGCGTCAACATTTTTTTTCTTGTCGACACTTTTTTTCATGTCAGCACTTTCTGTTGGGCGTCAGCATTTTTTTTTCGTGTAAGCAATTTCTGTTGTGCAAATATAACTTGATGTTGTGCACATATAACATTATATTGTGCAAATAGAACTTTATGTTGTACAAATATCATATTTATATTATATTTGCTTAAATAACCTTAGCGAAAGGATATACACTTGCATTTATATTTTAAAATTGCACTAATATATCTTATTATTGAACATTTATTACAAAATTTTGCAAATTACTAAAATTATTATAACTTTAACCTATGCGGAATTCGAACCCACGTATTTGCGCATAAGCACATTACCCTTGAGCTAAGAGGCTTTTAAAGTTCAATAATTACTAGACCAAAGATAGAAATCGAATACTTGTAATCTATCCTATAACATTAAAAAAAATGTGAAAAATAAGATATATTAGCACTGACACCGTTAGTACTGACATCGTTATTAACAGTGTCAACAACATTGTTTTTCCCTCTTAATTATTAGTAAGCAAAATACCACATTCAATAATAGTGCCTAATTCAAAATCAATATTCATGTTGAATGATGGAAACAAAACTCAAAAGTGCAAAAAAATAAATGAAGAATATATACCTAAAAATGCAGCCCATTGTGTGTTGAATAAAGCCCAGGCCCGTGCCTCACAAGGTTCAACCAGTTCAAAATCAATATTCATGTTGAATGGTGGGGCTTTATTAAAGCCCCACCTTCTCCAATGATGAATGATGGATGGGATTTGTAGCACTTGTTTTAGCTTCTGCTGCATTTGCACTTCCAAATCCATTAACCATGCATCTTTACCCACTAATTAAAACCACTGACATACACATGTATATGTATAAAATTTACCAAAGTGAAAATAAGCAGCAGTAGGATTTGAGAAATTACTACAGCAGTATGAAATAGAGATAATATTAAATGGAACACATTTGTGTATACCTTTATGATCCTTCAACTTTATTCACATCTAAAAAGGGAGGACATTCCTAATAAATAATGTCATGAGAAATTTAAAGAATGAATTGAATAATTTCCTTGTAAGAAGAAGCACAATATATCAAATACCATAGTTACAAAATATTCAGCAAACAGCATTTAGGACTCTTCTAACTAGTAATCCAAAAACAACTTACATGTTCAGTATGATTTCGAACTTTTTTCTTGTAAAAAAACGTGCTCCAATTCGTTGGGGACAGAGAAACCCTCTCATGTGCAAATTATTAGGAGTGTCAGCAACATTGGTATAGTGTTGACACCCCTATTAGGGGTGTCATATAATTTTTTTTCATTTCACATATCATGAAATAGATGCAACTGACCTTGAATCGCTACGTATCTAGAATAAAAAATAGATGCAATTCGACCTATTAAACCTATCAAAATTATATCAAATTTGTCTTCCCAAATCAGGCATTTCGACAAACGGGTGGTGTGATGGAAATCCTCATCAAATCCACATCCAATCTTCAAAGTAGCTTCCAGATTTCATATAAATTTGGCAGCTAGACAGATCAAGAGTTTGTCGTGTCAGCACCATGAAAGCGAGCTATTGCAACTTGAAAATTGCAAGCAAACACTCATTCGCGAGATCAATGCGTTTACTTTGGTTTTCAATGGAAAAGAACATGAAACTACAAGAGTAAACTCACAAAACCAAAAGTGACCTCTATTTGGAACATGAAATTAGTGAGAAGTAGTGACACTGATTCATAGCAAGTAAATTAGAAACACGCATTGAAAACATGTTGCAAAAAATATCAAAAAAAAGCCTTTCAACCTCTGGAGTCACCGAAATGGATCAGATTTAAAAATTACCCAAATAGACTAAAACAAATACTCTCTCCGTTAATTAAAACTTAACGTTTTACTATTCACACACGCTTTTTAGGTGTTAAAAACTATATAAAATATTAATTTTTTTAATAATATTTTTATACAATTTCATACTTATTACTATTAAGTTTGAATTTATAAAAAAAAACAAAACTTTTAAAAAGTTAATATTTTATATAATTTTGATCATTCTAAAAATGTGTGCATGAATAGTAGATGACATATTTTTATTAACAGAGGGAATACTTATTTATGTATTAGATCGGACAGACCTAAGGCAAATCTAATCGAACAAATCCAATGAAAACATTCTACTTCGCACAGCATTTGTATAATCGACATTACTTACTTCACAAAAAGAGAGAAAGATTAGAAATTAGGTACGAATTGTCTTCCTCTGAACATTGTTTCGTCATTACAATGTCCTAATAGCAACACAGCCTCCGAACAACCTCGTCGTAGTCGATTCTCTTCTTGTAGCGGTGCCAAGGCGAGTCTAACCTCTGTAGAGTGCACCTCCGTTGTTATTCACCTCTACAACATATAATTTTTTCCAATAAAAAATAGAGATTGTACAAAAAAGATGATTTAGGGATGTGAGTGAAACCTCGGCGGCGGCGGTGGGCGGATCTGTAGATCGATTCTATGAGAGTACATAGGTACTCCCTGGGCTCGACAACAACACTTGGGACGTTAGGGGAAAATGGTCATTTCAGATTGTGTAGTTGCACATAACAGAAATATAAAAGGGGGTTGAGCTAGGCGGGAAGAGAGAGTTTTTCAATTGTAACAAACCCATATTGTAATTGGATCAAAGGGAGTTTTCCTCTCAGTTTTCTTTTGCTTCAATTGGATTGATTTCTGCATTTTACATTGATCCAAATGTTCAAATGGTATCAGAGTAGTGACGATCTGTTTCATCAACTGATTGATCTGCAGTTGGTGGTGTAAGGTCTGAAATTGCTAATTTCATATCTATGTTCTTCCGCTCGTAAGTTCTCCGCACTTCGCTTGTCGCTGTTGATTGATTTCTGACAAGAAATGGTTGGACTAGGTAATTCATCTTCACCGGGTTAGGGATCTGGTAGTTCTGCTGATGGAATGGAGTGGGCAGAGGTGCAGGTCAATGATTTGTCACAGTCACACCTCCGGTGTCGGGAACTGGAAATGGTGTTGGTCGTGGATGGAATTTTGCACCTCAAGGGTTTCAATTCGGTTATGTATTGCAAGGTATGAATCATGTGCATGCGAATCCCTATTTTCTATCAAATTCTGATCACCCGGGGATGGTGTTAGTTTCCACACATTTCAATGGGGCTAACTTCACTAGCTGAAGTAGAAGTGTAAAAATGGCTTTAGGTGCTAAAGCTAAGTTGGGATTCATTACTGGTAGTTGTGTTAAACCGGATGAGGATAGTGAAGATTATAAAAAATGGATGAGAGCTGACTCTATAGTTATGTGTTGGTTAATAAATTCAATGACAATCGAGGTGGTCGAGAGCTTCATGTATGTTGAAACTGCTAAGGAATTGTGGGACGAGATAAGAGAAAGGTTTTGTGAGTCCAATGATCCCCTTGTGTATCAGCTGCATAGGGATCTAGCCACTACAACACAGGAGAATCTGTCTATTGTTGCTTATTTTGGGAAACTCAAGAAAATTTGGTATGAACTGCAGTTGCTTGATGCCACTCCAAAGTGTAACTGTGGTGGTCTCAATCACTGTGGTTGTGGATTGCTTAAAAGAATTCTTGAAATGGATGAGAAAGTTAAGGTAATGCAGTTTTTGATGGGGCTCAATGATGTATATGAGCCTCTTAGGGGCAATGTGTTGTATAAAGACCCCATGCCAGGATTAAACAAAGCTTTTCAGATGGCAACTCATATTGAGAGGTCCAAGGGTGTTACTGGTGCTTTGTAGGGTGAGGCTTCTGCTTTGGCCTTAACAAGACTACATAAGGTTAGTTGGTCGCCTTCTATATCTTACATTAACAAGGCCAGATATATCCATTGAGAGTGAGTATAGAGCCATGTATGTTGCTGCAAGTGAGTTGGTGTGGATTCAAGGCTTATTGTCTGATCTGTGCATTCCCGTTTCTTTACATATCACATTATTTTGTGACAATAAATCAGCTCAACTGCTGGCTATCAATCCCGTCTTCCATGAAAGAACCAATCATGTCCGGATGGATTGTCACTTTATACGTGAGATGATGCAACAAGGATTCCTTCGGACAGATCACGTTGCACCTTCGCTGCAAGTAGCTGATATTCTTAGCAAAGCTTTGGGTGCAAAGCAACATAGTTTTCTTCAGTCCAAGCTTAGTCTTGTACTTCCTTGTGCAAGTCCCGCTTGAAGGGGGTATATGAGAGTACATAGGTACTCCCTGGGCTCAACCACATTAGGACACACAAGCTCGTCAACAACACTTGGGACGTCAGGTGCAAATTGGTCATTTCAGATTGTGCAGTTGCACATAACAGAAATATAAAAGGAGGTTGAGCTAGGCGGAAAGAGAGAGTTTTTCAATTGTAACAAACCCAGATTGTTCTTGAATCAAAGGGAGTTTTCCTCCCAGTTTTCTTTTTCTTCAATTGGATTGATTTCTGCATTTTACATTGAATCAATTGTTCAAAGATTCCATATTTGAGTATATCTAAATCAATCCAGTTTCTTAGTGGCGACGGAGATCAAGATTCAGATCGGTGAAGAGAGAAGAAGAGGAGAGATTGAAGCCTCTTCTCAGATTTCTCATTTGACAGCCTTCAATTCCGTGTCAGCACAAATTTGATCAAACGATGAATAGAAAACGGGTTAGGGTTAGTTTAATTAAGAGGGATGGACATTTTACTAAATAGTTCAAAAAGCAGGACACCTCTCCAATTAGGTCGAAAATTTGTGCCTCCGGCACAAATTTACTCTTCGGATAATTTTCATTCAAGTTCAGTTAATGTCGATTATATTATGTGTTCGAGTTGAGTATGTGTTCAAGTCAAAATGGATTTTGGGTTGGATCAAAGGGGGTTATATTTAATTTTAATATAAAATAATTGTTTATATTTATTTATCTTAATTTTTTATTATTAAATTTTATTTATTTAGTTATATTAGGTATCATTATATATAATCTATGTAGCTGTGTGTTTCAAAATTAGATTACAACAATGAGTCACGTCTTTGGGTTTGTATATTTCTAAGTTGATTTGAATGTACCTTTTTTTTATTAGGTAAAAATTTGACGCACCGGTCAGGCCCGGTGGGTCGAGAGGCCGAAGAAATCGGCGACGGGCAAACCGTCAAATAAGCTATAGACATAAAACCACAACGAGGCAAAACCATCAAATTACAAAGGCATAATTAAAAGCGACGACTAGCATAAATGATGAAAGAGCAGGAGCAGTGTGCGATAACTCATCCATCAGTTGGTAGAAGCAGCGTAGGGAATCCTTGGGGAACTAAGTGAAAACCTCATATTTGGACTCTGTCAACGAGCCTTCAAGTTTCTATCACGTCCACAAACTCTTGCGCGACGACAAATAAGAAGGAACACCGCATAAAAGACTGCTAGACCTCGAAACCAAATAACCATACCACTAAGCAACTCGACAACGTGCCTGAAATTAGGATCCGATCCCGATTTTCTCTATTTTCTTTTTTCTTTTTTTCCCCTTTGCTTTGGTCCCAAGCCAAAATAAATTTAGGCCCAAAGGTCCCGATGCTTGGGCCCGAAGGACTTACACCCAGATCAAGCCAAGCCCGTAAACGGGTCAACCAAAGCCATAATATGGGTCAACACCAGTACCGGGCCAAACTTGGGCCTAAAGGATGACCTTGGGGCCCAAGGCAAGCGGGAACTGCCAATCCAAGTGGTAGCGCAAAACAGCAAATCACGACCAAGCGCTGGGGACGCTAGACACAGACTAGAAGCATGTGACATGAGAGAAGTGGGCACGCAGGAGCGGAGCCGAGACTACCGATCTACAAGAGACCCAACCCAATTTCACAAGAGGGGTTAGTCTCTATACCCCACGGATCGAAGAATCCAACCGGACAGAGGGGGAACATGATCGCAAGGAAGCCAAGAAGGGAGGATGATGATGACGAGGCAGGAATGGCGCCGCCAGAATCAAGCCTTGCACGACCCATGTTTGAACAAAGCGGGGGTGGGAGCCGCCGAAAAAGAAGGCAAGGAGGGAACGGAGAAAAAACACCGACCTCCGCAACACCAACGGAAGGCGAAACACAAAAAAACTGGATCCGAAATTAGATTTGTGAGGTTGATTTAGCCTAGGATGTATTAATTTGAGGGGGATTTAGGCCATGGTTCACAAGGAACCAAGGTTGAAGAAAAGGGATGCTCAAAGAGAGGAGAGAGAAACTCTCTTTTTATCTCCACCTCGATTTGAACGTATTTTGTATCAAAATGAGTCGAGCTCAAATTGACACACTGTTAAAATTTCGGGGCGGATTGCACCTTGTTTCCTGTAATGAAATTTATGAGAATAGGGCTCGAGGGTATTTTAAGTGTTTTCATTACAAGATAATCGGGCCCAAGCTATTTATAAAATAGGCCCCAATTAGACCCGGCCTTGCCAATTGAACATGAATCGGGTCAGATTGCAAGATAATCAGGCCCAAACTCCTTCAATAATTTTGGAACTACGAAAAGGCTTTAGAGCATGTCCAACAGCTTCGTTAAAACAATCTCCAAATTAGAGAATTATAAGTATTCTGAATATTTTTTGCCCCAATTCCAACAACTTCCCCATTATAGAGTTTACCCTAAAATATAAAGAGTTTTCCCCAAATCTAGGGAATGATCTCAATATTTTCTTTTCATTCTTTATTTTGGAGAATGTAATGGGGAAGCTATTGGACCAAAAACCACTCCAATATTCTCCAAAATATCTAGATGGAAAATCTTTTGGGCTTGCTCTCATGAGTTAATGCTCTATAAAAATAGGGTGAGGTTGATAAAAGGTTAAAAGGAGTGAGCGTATTTGAAATTATTTTCATGTGCACAAGTGCACATATACTAGTAGTCTAGAACAAAAGCTAAGTGAGCGAGGTTCCATTCTAAAACCATCTGGCAATAGAAGGAGTAGTCTACCGACTTATATACTAAGACTTGTTATGCTCGAATTTAGACGTGAGACACTTTATTCTTTCATATCTTAACAAAGTTAGACTGAAACAACAACTATTCAAATCCATAGCAGTAGAAACTAGAAAGACTATTTTTATGATGAAATAGTTGTTCAAATCCAAAACAAGTGTAAGTACTAATATTCATCAACATATCCTTCTCCCAGTTTTCCCAAATCCATCACAACTAGACCTTTCAAAACACAACCCGACCCAGAAAACTCGACCCGTATGTAAGACCATGGATTATGATTCCCGAGTTACGTTTCGAGGGATGAAACCCCTCGTTGCGATCTTGCGCCCTGAGTACAAGTTGAAGGTTTGAAACAAAAGATGTGTAGTTTAAAGTGGGATTGCGCACCCAAAGCCAGAAGGTCCGTTGGAGACCCCGGGGTAAACCCCTGTACCTGTCCTAAGTCTACAATGCGGAAAATCCTTTATCATGCAAAGGGCATAAGTTCTGAAAATGATACAACGGGCGCCAAGGCAGAGCCGGGTCAAAACGGAGTATAAGTAGGGAGAAATCCCAAAAGTATAAATTTGGTGAAGTCAGGGTTCAACACTCACTCTCCGCCATATGAATGGACCCCATCATAACAGCACGAAATCAAGAAGTGTAACGGGTACTTGAAACTATACCATAAAGTCAGGCCAAGAGTCCGCCCGCGGGTCCTCTGACCGCGCTGAGGACATATAATACGCCTATACCTAGAATAAATGATGCCTTCATGCAATACTGAAATATTAACCACACTATCATGCTCCTAATTCATATACGCATAATATTAAGTAAAGCCTTAACAAAGAGTACCAAGTGGTATATCCCTCCTCTACCACCACCCCTCTTCCAGATAGGGTGCAGACTGGCCAGTTCGATTCTATAGCATATCGAATCTCATCATCATATCGTGGATCTTGCGAAAAGAAAATAATAATATTGTTAATAGTAAAGGTGTTCCAACGACTCGAATGACTCAGGACGGAACCCAATGGAGCTAGATTGTCCTATGACCCTAGCAAGGATTTTAGGACTCACAGATAACAATCGTTTTGTATTCAAACACAAACAGAATAAGGATGCTCATTCGTAAGTGCAATTCCTAAGCATGATACTACATGACATGTTTTTATGCATATGCAACACCTACATACTATATGACACATTAGGCAGAAGGTACTGGTTACTGAGTAAGCCTCGGAGGACTTACCTGTAGAAGCGCTGTTGTGAGGAGGAAATCGAGTATGAAATATAACAAAATAAATTCAAACCAGATTTAGGCCCACGCAAATAATTACAAGACTCCTCCAATGCAGTAAGAGAAAGTTAGGATCGAATCCACGAGGAAGCGTGTCAGCGGATCCTAGGCAGCTGTAAATCTCACATAAAAGCAAACAGAAGACAGAAACAATGGAACAAAGAAAGAAAGACAGAAATAACAAACGAAAGCAAAGAACAAAGCAAAGACAGAAGCTAACTCGATCTCGACCAGTAGTAACTCGAGATCTACAACAGAACTGGACAACAGAAACTCAGAAATCACAGCAGACAGCAAACCCAGCAAGGGCACCTCGATCTCGACAAGCACAACTCGAGATCGACAAGAAATAGTAAAAACAGAAACTGAAAATCGACGACAAAAAAGCAAGAACTCAACTCGATATAGACCAAAACCAACTCGAGATCGACTAAGGCCTACTCGATCTCGACAAGCCCCTCCTCTATATCGACCAAAAACACAGAAAATATAAATTCCAGATTCGAACACAGATTTCAGAATTTTGACAGAAATAAACTCAATATAATAAAGAACTTCCAAAGCCAGGGTATCAATACCACAACGATAACCATGCAAAGTAACACATAAAGACATAAAAGATCATGCTTTCCATCAAAATAACTTTCGTTACTAACAAATAGGCATATAGAGGCTTTCGCATAAACCCTAATTGTTACTAACCCTTTTCACATAATTAACCCAAATTGTATTAAGATCACTTTCGCTTCAATAATATAAACAAGGATCACCTTCAACTCTCGCAAAAGAATCATGCTCATAGGGATAGAAGACGAATCGCATAACAAGATTGTACCTTTACCACATCACCTTACATGGCCACAGTCGGGCTCACCCCAGCCCCAGAAGTGGGTGGACTACTCGCTCTTCATCATCAAGAAAGACATTAAATAACAAAAGAAACTAACTTGCATTGATTAAATAAAGAAAGCTTACAACCAACAAGACAAATCCGCTTTCGCCTTTCCACCTTGCTCGCCACAAACTTTCTCTCTCTACTCCTACTTACTTGAATGGAATTGTGTCTGAAATTGAATGAATGAAAAACTAGCCCCTAGGGCTTTATTTATAGCCTTCTATTCCTTGCTAATCAAGGATAGAATATATCTATCTATATCTAAATCTATATCTAAAGGTTTAAAAGATAAATAAAAGTAATTTAGGAATTAAATCAAAAAAGGGAAAGTCTATCTAAAGAGCAAAATCTTCCATGTGTTGATAGGTGTGGATAGATGTTGATAGATCTCGGATATCTCGAACTCCTTCGGCCCCAAGGAAAGCCAAACCGCGTAGGACAGCAAACCGCGTAACGCGGCTTCGGACACGGCGCTCGTCGATCTCGACCAGGGCTAGTCGATCTCGAGTAGGACTGGCGTCGACTTCGGTTGGTTGGCTTGGTCGGGTGGCTCTGCTCGACATGGCTCGGATCTAGGCTCCTGTGTCGTCGATCTCGACAAGCCTCCTCGAGATCGAGTAGAGGTGGTGCTCGGCTTCTCCGTTTTCGGCTTCTCGACTTGGCACAGCTTGTCGACTCCGGACATGGCGTCGAAGTGTGGTCGATCTCGACAAGAGTTACTCGAGATCGAGTTGGCTTCCGGAGTCGGGTTGTCTCTGACTCAGTGTCCTCGATCAGCTCTGCTCGACCAGGTGTGCTCGGACAGCCTTTGTCGAGATCGAGTAAGTGTACTCGAGATCGAGTAAAGTTCTCTCAGCTTTCTGCTCTGTTCTTGAAACGCACTTTCCCGAGTCCTTGTTCGTCGGATTGACGCATATGACCATGCGTTGGAAAGCTCTTTCCGAGGGCTACAACTCTCTCGAAGACATCAAAGCTTGATTCAGAACGAAGAATGGTGAAAAATGGCCTTTTCTCCAGCTACACCATTCTTAACTTCTCCATGAGTTTCCTTTAAGCTCCAAAGTGCGTCCGATTTCTGCGAAATATAACCAAAACTTGTGTAGACCTCCATATATTGCAAATAAGTGTAAACTATACAGATTCTGTATTATTGTAACCCAAATGCATGCAATGTATGCAGAAATCGATATAAAAGTAAGTGTAGAACATCGCAAATTAGGCTCACAACAAACACCCCATACTTAAGCTTGCTTGTCCTCAAGCAATACTTTTATTTGTCATTCAGGGGAAGAATTCAAACTCTTAACATATCAGATTCATTCTCATATAACCCTGCAATCGATTACCATCCTTGAAAATGTACTTGTGTCACAGATCCATGCATGTGCAATTAAAAAGCAACATCTACTCACAAAAGGAGGGTTATGCAAAAACATTCATAAGTGACAAAACATTAATAATCAAGACGACTTTAATTTAAGCTCAATAAGAAGTAGATTGGTAAAAGGCTAAAGGTGGGCAATTTTTTGCCATGTGGTGCTTTTGATCCGGGGAAATGGAGTATTTCCAGACTGAATTTCATATCACATTCTTTCTCATAAGATTCATCACCTTTCATAATGCTTTTTCTCAATAATAATGCTTTTACCTCTCTAACCTCAGCACCGCCTTCTCGCGAGTCGCAGACATGGGTGTCATGAATGGCCCCGGATACTTAGTGTTTTGGACTCCTCAAAATGTATTTTCTTTCACTCATTAAATTTTCCATAAATTTCAAACATTTTCCTTCCATACTCCAATAATGATAAACACAACAACCATATAATGTATCTCCATAATGTAATCATCATTCTAAACATAATCCCCGAATAAGGTAAAGAATGGCAATATTTAGAACATGTGGAGCAATATATGAAATAAGGCATAATATGGCTTTTGTGATGCATAAGCATATGTATGGTTAGGAATGTAAACATGTGAGCATTATATGGAAATATAAAGTCCTCCATCATCTTATCATGCAATATGTCAAAAGCAACTTCAAATTTTACCTCCTTTCATGGTTTTCAAGAAAATATGCACTTCATTGTGACTTCCCTCTACTAGGCAATTTCATGCTATATCTCTAATGAATCCAATTTTACATCGTCGAGTTCAATAAAGCTTCCATGACATTTATCAAAAAAATTCAATGGGGGTCATTTTTTCAAACTTTGGAAAACATGCATATAAGCACATAAATCAATAATGCATTCCAAAATAGCCATGTAGCAATTCAAAGAAATAAATTCTTAAATATGCACAAATAATGTCAAATATGGAAAATATGCATAAAGTCAGCCCTTCTCCCACCCCATACTTAAACATTACAGTGTTCTCACTGTATAAAAACAAGGGTAAAGAAAAGAAACTCACTAGATAGGTGTGCAGGGCTTCATAATATCGAGTTAAAATGCCTAAGCCGAGTCTGAATATAGCTTGCTTCTATCCATGGACCTAAAAAGTGCAGAAGACATATACCCATAATAGAAAAACTAAAATCGTTCAAAACCAAAAACAAACAAAACAATGTTCAAAAATGTCCTAAAAAGTCTATGTACAAGCTCTAGATTTTATAGTCGCTAGGCCGACTTCTCCATTTATGCTCAAGGTGGCATCTGCAGGGCCCATGTAGCTTGGGCTTCAAATAAGACTCCATTCTTGTCCATCAGCTGTAATCCTTCAGAATGGATCTTGTTCACCACGAAAGGTCCCATCCTCTTCTTGTTGAATTTGTTAGGGAACCAATGATCTTTTGATTTAGAGACATAGAGCTTGTCTCCAACTTCATACTCTTTGGGCTCATAATTGGATATCCTACATAAGTGCACATACCAAGGAAAACCTCTCCCATGTATAGATAGATCTTTAATGGAAATAGGAGAAGAAAGATCCATACCTTGGTTTACCTTCGCGGAGACGGAATCGGGGACCACAGTGTTTGGTCGATCTCGAGTAGGGGTACTCGATCTCGATGAGTTTTCAGATTTTGGTGGTGAGCTGCTCGAGGATGCAAGAGCTGGTGGTTGGTCGATCTCGAGTGGGCTACTCGATCTCAAGTAGGATTCTCCTTCTGGTTGCTTCAGCGTCGTGGAAGAAGGAGCTGGGCCAGCAAAGTGGTGGTCGATGTCGACTAGGGTGGTCGATCTCGAGGAGTCCTGGTCGTCTGGTGGAGTCAGCGTCGAAGAAGGCGAAGTCGAAGCAGGGCTATGGTGGTCGATGTCGAGTACAGTACTCGATCTCGAGAAAGGCTCAGCTTCTTTCTGGCTGCTCGACGACCCTGGTGCTGGTGGAGGTTCTTGGTTTTGGTCGAGATCGACTAGGGTCCTCGATGTCGAGGAGTCTTGGTCGATCTTGACCCCATACTTGGTTCCTGTCAAGACATCCGAAAAATAGTTAGTTCATAACGACGCACCTTGGTTTGTGTCGATTGGATTCTCTGTGTCCTCCTTTAGGATTGCCATGATCTCCTCCACCTGGGCTTCCATATCCCTCTTTTCCAGCTCCTCAGGGGTCATATTTCTTACCTTGGGTTCCCCGCATGTGATGTAGCCAGCTGAGATAGATTTTACCTCTTCCATTGGACATGTATGCCTTTCAGTTTTATTAAAGGAATACTCAATTACCTCATCGCTGATGTTGAAAGTGAGCACTCCTTTCCTTACGCTTATGTTGGCATCCACTGTCGCCAAGAAGGGTCTTCCTAGAATAATTGGACAAGAAGGATCTTCTTGCATATCAACAACTAGGAAATCAGCAGGGACAAAGAATTTACCTACTTGAACTGGCACATTGTCCACCATGCCGGTTGGAATGACCACCGTGTTGTTGGCCTTGTAAAGTCTAGCATCCACAGGCTCTAGGGCACCTATCTTAATCTTAGACCAAATTGTTAAAGGCATTATACTCACACTAGCTCCAAGATCACATAAAGCATTAATTTTGTATGGACCAAATCCAATGGTTATAGCAAACTTACCTGGATCTGGCCTCTTCTCCAGTATGTCCAAATGGCTGCATTCCTTTGTAATATCAGCCATTGATCGCTTTTTGCTCAGAATCTCCTTCAGGAACTTGACATATGATGACATTTCATTGAGAGCTTCTGTGAAGGGGATGGTGACATTGAGCTTCTGAAGCATCTTGATGAAGCGCTGAAATTTCTTTTCTGTCGGGTCATTTGGAGATTTTGTGGGGAAAGGCAACTTCTTTTTCTGATTTGGAGCCAGAACAGACGTCGGAGGTGCTGCGGTTTTCTCGTTCTCGGGCTGACCGTCCTCGATGTCGAGTACACCTTTGTCGATCTCGACCAGATTGGGTGATGTTGAGTTGTTGTGCAGTGCAGACGATGGTTTCTGTATTTTCTCCTCGAGATCGAGCAGGCCCTCCTCGAGATCGACCAAGCTCTGGTCGACTTGTTGGTCTCCTTCATTCTGCTGCTTTCCAACTTCTGGCTCTTGCAGTTGATGGCCGCTTCTGAGTTTTACAGCAGTGATGTGTCCAGTCTTTCCCTTAGGATTTGATTCTGAAGATCCAGGGAGCGCACCTGACTGTCTGGGGATTCCTGCTGCTACCTGACCAATCTGTGTATCAACTGATTTTCGCCATATATCAATTTCCCCAAGCCTAGAGTTGACACCTTGCATCTGAGTGTAGACGGAGTTGAAGGACTGCTTAGTTTCTGAGTGATTCCTCCGTATTTCCTCCAAGATTGTCTGTATATCATCTCCTTTATGCTCTCTTTCCGGATGTCCTGGAGCTATGTAGGGCGGGGGGTTCCTAGGGGCACCTTGGTTCCATTGTGGTTGCTGAAACCTTTGGTCCCCCATGTAGCGATTGGGACCCCCTACGTAAGCTATCTCTTCGTGGTGTTCTGCCAGCTTGACTTGCTCTATGTGTGGGCACTCAGTAGTGGTGTGCCGCTGTGATCCGCATTCTATGCAAGGTTGGTTGACAGATAAGTATTTGACTTGTATGAGGAGCTTGCGATTCTGGTCTCTGTAGAACTGCTCCCTGACATCTAGGTCAATCCCCTTTGCTGGCTCATAGAGTGGCATAGATGGTGCTGGCCTAGTGTATGGGTTCTCTTCATAGTTTGCCGTAGACCCATACTTGTTGTCATAGTTAGTGAGCTTGTCGAACACTCCCCATGCGTCTATTGGTGGCATCGTCAGATACTCATAGCGAGTATACTTGTTGATTCTGTCCTTAGTGACTTGATCAAGAGAGTTGAAGAAGATCTTCTGAATGACGTAGGGTGGCTGTCCATGAGTAGGGCAAGATCGCAGCAGTTCCTTGTAGCGTTCCCATGCCTTTGCCAGCGGTTCCCCAGGCTTCTGTTTGAAAGCGGTGATTTTCCGGCGGAGGAGTGCTGTCTTTGCAGGAGGGAAGAATTTGTTCAGAAACTCTTGCTCTACTTGGGCCCATGTCGTGAGGGACCTTGGTTTCAGCCCTTCAAGCCACTTCATTGCAGGTCCAGCGAGAGACCAGCGAAAAGCCTTCATCTTGACATATTCCAAAGTTGTACCTTCAGCAAGAGTACGGCACATGTCAGAAAAATTTGTAATATGTTCAAGAGGACACTCATTAAATCTACCATAAAAGGCATTATTTTTAAGCTCTATAAGAAAGTGAGTGCGAATTTCAAAAGAGTTTTCAGGGATAAGAATCGCCGATTCAGGCACGACGAGAGTTGGGTGCATATAATCCTCTGCCATGGTTGGGTATTGGGCAAGCTCAGCTGCCAGCTGCCAGCTACCTTGCACGTTCAGCTTCTTGTTCCCTTGCTTCTCTCTCAGCGGCGAGAGCAGCATCCCTGGTGGCTAGATCCCTCGTGAGCCTTGCAATCAGCTGCTCCTGTGTTTCAGCGGCTGCCAAGGCTCTTTGTAGTTTAGCTCTGATGTGTAGAAGGCGCTCTGGTTCGTCTAAGCCGTCAAACTCAGGTGGTTGACTAGAACGGCACATACACCTGTAAAGTAACTCAAAGAAAAAGTGAGAACTGACTACCTAAGGCGCGAATGATAGCTTCATCGGCAACGGCGCCAATTTGTTGTGAGGAGGAAATCGAGTATGAAATATAACAAAATAAATTCAAACCAGATTTAGGCCCACGCAAATAATTACAAGACTCCTCCAATGCAGTAAGAGAAAGTCAGGATCGAATCCACGAGGAAGCGTGTCAACGGATCCTAGGCAGCTGTAAATCTCACAGAAAAGCAAACAGAAGACAGAAACAAAGGAACAAAGAAAGAAAGACAGAAATAACAAACGAAAGCAAAGACAGAAGCTAACTCGATCTTGACCAGTAGTAACTCGAGATCGATAACAGAACTGGACAACAGAAACTCAGAAATCACAGCAGACATCAAACCCAACAAGGGCACCTCGATCTCGACAAGCACAACTCGAGATCGACAAGAAATAGTCACGGCCGTGCCAATGTTTTGAGGGGCCCTGTTCTAAAAATTACAAAGGCTTAAAATAACACAAGAATGTAAATAGAAATGAGCAAAACAACCTTGATATTTGGATTGAACGACTAGACTAGAAGCTTTTGTCGAAATTCAAGCATCAATTCTCTGAAGCCATAAAATCACCTGAAAAAATGAGTCAATCGAATGTCAAATTTCATATAAAAGAAACCCTAAATTATAAAATTTCAATTTCAATCGAAGCCTTACCTTCTTTTTACAGCATCTCGGCAGTAGGCATCCAGGTTGGAAGGAAAAACCTTTCAATTTTAATAGCAAGCTATGTTAAAAGGGTGAAAGACGGAAGATAGAGGGAGCTAATTGAGAATCCGAGTAAAGAGAGACCACAAATTGCTGATTTATGGGAACTTATAATCGCAAATTTCATCTTCTTCCCGTTGTATTTTTGTACACCTACAATTAATGAAGTTTGGGAATTGGAAAATTAAAAGGAATTGCACCCTTCCATTGATGGTGTATGGAGAATAGGAAGAAGATGAATTGGTTTGCCTTTTTACTGGTATACGGTGCCGCATCAATGGCCTGGAGAACGGAGAAGACGTCCCTTTTTGCTTTCTTTTTTTTACCCTTTTTTTCCTTTTCTTAAAAAAAATGGACAAAGCTGACTTTGGGCTTGAGTTTGGACTTAGGAGGGAAAGTTATGGGCTTTTATCACCCAGTAATATATATTACATATACCTACCTACAAACACATACGGGGCCCCAACATTTTTGGGGGCCCTGTTCGATCGAACTGGTTGAACCTTGTGAGGCACGGGCCTGGAAATAGTAAAAACAGAAACTGAAAATCGACGACAAAAAAGCAGGAACTCAACTCGATATAGACCAAAACCAACTCGAGATCGACTAAGGCCTACTCGATCTCGACAAGCCCCTCCTCTGTATCGACCAAAAACACAGAAAATATAAATTCCAGATTCGAACACAGATTTCAGAATTTCGACAGAAATAAACTCAATATAATAAAGAACTTCCAAAGCCAGGGTATCAATACCACAACGATAACCATGCAAAGTAACACATAAAGACATAAAAGATCATGCTTTCCATCAAAATAACTTTCGTTACTAACAAATAGGCATATAGAGGCTTTCGCATAAACCCTAATTGTTACTAACCCTTTTCATATAATTAACCCAAATTGTATTAAGATCACTTTCGATTCAATAATACAAACAAGGATCACCTTCAACTCTCGCAAAAGAATCATGCTCATAGGGATAGAAGACGAATCGCATAACAAGATTGTACCTTTACCGCATCACCTTACATGGCCACAGTCGGGCTCACCCCAGCCCCAGAAGTGGGTGGACTACTCGCTCTTCATCATCAAGAAAGACATTAAATAACAAAAGAAACTAACTTGCATTGATTAAATAAAGAAAGCTTACAACCAACAAGACAAATCCGCTTTCGCCTTTCCACCTTGCTCGCCACAAACTTTCTCTCTCTACTCCTACTTACTTGAATGGAATTGTGTCTGAAATTGAATGAATGAAAAACTAGCCCCTAGGGCTTTATTTATAGCCTTCTATTCCTTGCTAATCAAGGATAGAATATATCTATCTATATCTATATCTATATCTAAAGGTTTAAAAGACAAATAAAAGTAATTTAGGAATTAAATCAAAAAAGGGAAATTCTATCTAAAGAGCAAAATCTTCCATGTGTTGATAGGTGTGGATAGATGTTGATAGATCTCGGATATCTCGGACTCCTTTGGCCCCAAGGAAAGCCAAACCGCGTAGGACAGCAAACCGCGTAACGCAGCTTCGGACACGGCGCTCGTCGATCTCGACTAGGGCTAGTCGATCTCGAGTAGGACTAGCGTGGATAGGGGTGTGCATCGGCCCAAAACCTAACCGAACCGGGCCGGACCGAAATCTCAAAATTTCAAAACCGAAAGCCGAACCGAAAGCATTAGGTTCGGTTCGGTTATTTGCCGGTTTGGTTTGTGTTCGGTTCGGTTTTAACATAGTTGAACCGAATTTCTATAAAAAAAAGTTTTAAAAAAATTCGATTTAACACAAACCGAACATAAAAAAATATATGTATTAGCGTATATATGTGTGTATATACACTGTATATATGTGTATATATACACACTACACACTACACACAAAAAAAAAATGTGTATGATTGTATATGTGTATATATACACTGTATAGTGTATATATGTATATACACTTTATATAAAGTATATGTAGTGTATATATGTATATATAAGTATACCAATATATGTATATTGTATTTATGTAGTGTATAAAAAGTATTGTGTATACATATATAGTGGAATATTGGAAAAAATCGGTTTAACACAAACCGAACCGAAACCGAACACAAACCGAACCGAAACCGAAAAATGAAAATTCTCAAACCGAAAGTCGAACCGAAAAACTTCGGTTCGGTTCGGTTAGGTTCGGTTTGTGTTGGTTCGGCCCAAAAAATCGGTTTGGGCCGAATCATGCACACCCCTAGGCGTCGACTTCGGTTGGCTGGCTTGGTCGGGTGGCTCTGCTCGACATGGCTCGGATCTAGGCTCCTGTGTCGTCGATCTCGACAAGCCTCCTCGAGATCGAGTAGAGGTGGTGCTCGGCTTCTCCGTTTTCGGCTTCTCGACTTGGCACAACTCGTCGACTCCGGACATGGCGTCGAAGTGTTGTCGATCTCGATAAGAGTTACTCGAGATCGAATTGGCTTCCAGAGTCGGGTTGTCTCTGACTCAGTGTCCTCGATCAGCTCTGCTCGACCAGGTGTGCTCGGACAGCCTTTGTCGAGATCGAGTAAGTGTACTCGAGATCGAGTAAAGTTCTCTCAGCTTTCTGCTCTGTTCTTGAAACGCACTTTCCTGAGTCCTCGTTCGTCGGATTGACACATATGACCATGCGTTGGAAAGCTCTTTTCTGAGGGCTACAACTCTCATGAAGACATCAAAGCTTGATTCAGAACAAAGAATGGTGAAAAATGGCATTTTCTCCAGCTGCACCATTCTTAGCTTCTCCATGAGTTTCCTTTAAGCTCCAAAGTGCGTCCGATTTCTGCGAAATATAACCAAAACTTGTGTAGACCTCCATATATTGCAAATAAGTGTAAACTATACAGATTATGTATTATTCTAACCCAAATGCATGCAATGTATGCAGAAATCGATATAAAAGTAAGTGTAGAACATGGCAAATTAGGCTCACAACAAGCGCGAAATCCAAACAATGATCATCAATGGTAAGCAATCCAACGGATCAGGGATCACCTAGTAATCCCATAAATAACGTAATAAGTCTAAGTTTAATTTACACAAAGCACACAAGTCACATATGAAACATGTAAGAACACACATATGATAATTCAACCATCTCGTCATTATTAACATCTTTCTCATTTCGATTATAACATCATCCTCATCAGCTCATGACAACCTTCATACCATACTTAGCCAATTTCATATATATATATATATATATATATATATATATATATATATATATATATATATATATATATATATATATATATATATATATATATATATATATATATATATATCAACATCATAATATCTAACATTTAATCTCTTATAGTTAATCACCGCAAGTCATGCTATTAGTCACACATATCATATCGTTAATCAAACACTCAGATTATCATGCTAGTTAGTCATCGAATAAGTCTTATTCTCAAGTTAGTTTCAAAACCGTTTTGAATTCCAAATCAAACAGTTAAGGATTTCGACCCTTGAAAATACTCGCTAAGTGATAGCATGCATTTAGGTAGGCATATTTGGATGCATTTAGCATGATTTAGATGTGCATAATGCATAGTTTAAGCTAGATTTGCATTTATACTTGTGTTGTTGGTGGAATCGGAATCTACACGCTTTTATGGATTATTTCAGGTATATGTGGATCCGACTAGGAATGAGAAGACTCATGGATGAAGGAAGAGTGAAGAGGAGGAGGAAAAGTGAAGAGCCCGGGAGCGGAATCGAATTAGAGAGCCTAAGTGAATAACAAGTCAACAGAAGTTGTCGACAGACATGCTGAACTTGTTTTGCACTTTTTGGAGGCCTCGGTAGTCCGATTGACTATTATGACCATGCGTTGGAAAGCTCTTTCCGAGATCTACAACTTTCATGTTGACATCGAGACCAAATTCAAAACGGGAAAATTACTGTGAACAGTAAAAGCCGCCCCGCGGCCAAGCTAGCCGCCCCGCGGCTCGAAGCTCTGTCGAACGATTTCGCTGATCGCCTGGCCGCCCCGCGGCTTGTGGTGGCTGCCCCGCGGCCTTCACAGAAACGCCGATTCAAGACTGGACTTTACTTAGGGTTTTTATTAAGTTATTTGACCGACTTTCTAAAGACTATTTAAGGTTTTTCTAGTTATGATTTTCATTGACCTTAGCCACATTATTCCACTGTTGAGAGCGTCGTTGATCATGAGCAACTAAACTCTCGAGGTTTCGCCTACAGTTTGGATCTTTGATTGTTGAATTGTGAGTTTCTTAATCTAGTTCTTATTCCTATTGCAATGTTTTGACTTCCTTGTGCTTAATTGCTTGAATGTGTTTTATTCTCTCTGACCTGATCAACTAGTTAGAGAAGATTCATTCAATTGCTAGGGTTTTGTAGATTCCTCGTAGCGAACCTTAACCCAAGTGGCAATCATATCCCTTTAGGACTCGTAGGACTAATTGGATGTGTAGGAAGTTGAATACATGTTGAATATCGACTCGTAGCTTGATGTTATGTGTACCTTGGTTAATTCATAATCTTAATGCTATCTCTAGGTTGAATCTTAACCGTGTTAGGGTTATTTAGAGATAAGGGTTGCTAGGACTCGTAGGACTAGTAATTTACCTAAGATCTGGACAAGGACATTGATATGAAAAGACAAGAACTAGAGGCTGAAACAAGGATCGAATTCATCAATCGAAGTGATAAATTGTAGGTGAACCTATTTCTCTCCACTGCATTCTAAAACTAATTTCCTTTGTTTGTTTGCTTCCGCTTTGATAAAAGGCGGATCTTTTTCATACCCAAAAACCCCATATTCTTACTAGCGATTAGAATTGACACTCGAATTGAATAGATTTCCCTGTGGATCGATCTCTTGCTTGCGCACTATACTAGTTGTGAGTTTGAGTATTCTTTGGCAAGGACAACGACAGGTTTGCCTCTTGTCACTAAGTTCCTTTTTTAATTTATTTATTAAATCACTCTCCATCCTTGAAATTCTTTTCCAAATTCATTTGAAATCTCCAAGTCCAAATGATATATATTTAAAATTCCCAATAATATTATTTTTATTTTAAATATCATTGAATAATTTATTAAATAAATGGATTAATCCGAACCGAACCAAACCCAATTAAATCCAACTGAATCGAACCGAAACAAACCGAACCGGTAAATATATAGCAACACAAGGAGGGCCCACAACGTATCTTCATCTTCATTTCAAATTGAAGTTCCCGTCGGCCACCTCCTCGCGCTGCTCAGCTTGACGCCGCCCGCGCAAATCGACGAAGCTCGAGCCCGGCTCCTCAACTCTCCCTCGTCCTAGCCCGCTCAGCCTCGCCTCGGCCTCGCTCTCGCACACATCTGTTGGCTCAACCTCGCTCGCTCTCGCCTCTCTCGCACTCATGGCGCTGCGCTGCTCGGATCTACACGCTCACGCCTCTCTCGAGCTCGTCGGAGCTCTCGAGCTCACCCGATCGTCCCGCCCTCAGCTCATACTCACCCGCCACTCCCCATAGCCCGACCTAAGGACATAATTGAATTGAAACAAAGGAAAGAAAGGCGGAAGCTCACCGAGGATGTTCGCGACTTCGGAGCTCTCGATCGGAGGTCTGAGGATCGTCGGAGGCTCCCGATGGCTCGTCGGACCTTGTTAGAGATGTGAATGAGACCAAAATACAAGACAAGATGGAGGGTTACCATGTCAAACTCGGTTGGTCCTGGTGCTGGCCAAGACAAGCTGGAGGGAGGTCGTGTGTGCGGGCCCACATACGGGAGACTCGAATAACACATAAACCCGAACGGGGTTCCATCTCAAAACCAATTGGCAATGAGAGGAGTAGCCCACCAACCTTATATGTTGTTCAAGTATTCTCTAAACTACCGATGTGGGACAACCACCATTCCAACACGCCCCCTCAAGTGCAACGACATTTTTTAGCCAACAAGTTGCACTTCCCACATGTGCTTATATGGGAACCAATGCCCGCGACATGCCACAAGGCCAGCCACCGACCCCACCAATCTAAAGAACGAAACTAGCCAAATCCGGCTCTGATACCATGTCAGAGCGGTTAGCCTAACGGCCCCTGCCGATCCTGATCTGGGTTACCCAGTTGTCCAAGTCTCAACTAGATGGTCATTCCTAGTTGGATTTGCGGGGGCATGTTAGAGATGTGAATGAGACCAAAATTGTCCCACATCGGAAAGTTGAACATATCAAGCCCTAGTATATGAGTCGGTGGGCTACTCATTCTATTGCCAATTGGTTTTAGAATGGAACCTCACTCGGCTTGTGTGCTAGTCTACTAGCGCATGTGTACCCGTGCACACGACCCCTAGTCATCGGTCCAGGTCGGACTTTGATAGACCTACGTGGGACATGGGTGACCGTGATGGTAGGGCTCGAGAGTGGTTTGGATCGGAAACGAAGGAGAACGACTTACCGAAGGCTTCGGTAAGTCTTTAAAATAATATATAAATTATACCGCCGTATCCCTGACGTATCGTATCATATGTTTTTTGGATTGTCGTATCCCCGTATCCGTATCGTATCGTATCCCCTTACCCGTATCCGTGTCCGTGTAACATAGACCGAAGCGGCAAAGTGCGCTCGAATAGGGGAAGGACGTGGAGGTTTGGCGTCGGCACTAGGGCTCCGGGCTGCTGCTTCTGGGAGGCTTGAGGGTGACGTTAAGGCCGCTGCTGCTGCTCGTTCGAAAAAGTGAGGGAGAGGAGGTGGGCGATGGAGATGCTCAGCCTCTTGAGCTCGAAAATAGGGGCGATCGGGAGGTGTTCGACAATGGAGATGTGGTGGTCGGTGATGCTTTGAAAGGAGACAGGGAAGGTTGGGTTCTAGTGTTTGATCATCAGAGACCATGACAATGGAGAGGGAATGAGAGATGTGACGTGAGATGTGACGTGAGCTTCGGTGCAGTGTTGGAGGCGATGGTGAAGTGTGATGGAGATGGTGAGGGTGATGGTGAACCGAGAGAGCGGGAGATGATGGTGAAAAGTATGGTGGCGGAAGGAGTTGGTGAATGAATAAATGACAGGGAGTGGGGATGAATTTGAAGGGTATGGTGACTGGTGAGGTTTTGACATGAAAGATTAGGAGAGGGAGGGATGGTCTCCAGCTACAGGGTAAGGGTAAGGTAGGAGAGAGTGGGTGAGCATTGTGATTTGTGTGTGGATTTGGGTAAACAAATACTCAGAAATAAATCTCAAATACACGAATTTCAAATCCTGTAATTAGTCCCCGAATGTTAGTTTTTCCGAATCTCGCTTACTCGATCAATTAGACTTTTAAAATCGAAAGGATATCGCTCGTCAAATTTTTAAATTCAGGTCGAAATCCACTTAACGAATTTTAAATCTGTTTTAAATTCATTTTTAATTCCCTTTTTCTGAAAAATTAGGATTTGAAAATCCGAGCCTTTACACCGTATGCCCGGTAAATTCAGGGTCTGGACCCGGTTTTTTCGACCAGGGTTATTTTTTTGACCCGAACTACCCGGTAATTTTCTGGGTAAACCGGGTTCGGGTCCAGGTCGACCCGGTGTTTTGTTTTTTTTTTTTAAAAAAAAAACATCTTCACTTTTTTTCTGTCGGACCACGCTCCACAAGTCCACAGGAGAGCTCCCAGAGCATTTTCTCCCCCTTCTTGTTCGGTGTTCTTCCTTCATCCCAGGTTAGCAAATCGCCTTTCTTCCAACAATCCGACTCCAATGCCCCTCCGATATCCCTCCGATGCCGCCTCGCTACAGTTCTCCACCTGTCCATTCTCGGCGGTGGCGTCGTCGATCCCAATTGGATTCTCGTTTCTTCGCAGTCGCGGAATCGGCTGTGAATCAGCTCCGTGTTTGATTTCCCCATTTCTATTTTTGCTCTGTGTTTTTTCTTTCTTGTTTGATTCCCCTCTGTTCCTGTGTTTTTTACCTCTTTCTGTTTTATTCTTGTGTTTTTTGTATTTTTTCTTTCTTTTTATAAGGTTAGGGTTTTTATTTTTGGGGCTTTTGTTGTTTCTTGCCTTTAAGTTGGGTTTCAACCATTTTCGTCTTGTTTTCGCCCTCTCTGCTCTTTGTTCTTGCTTGTTCTAGTTCGGATACGAGGTCTTTGGGCTCGCTGGTGGCCTTGGTTTCAACCTTCGGACCCCAGCTCTCGTGGGTGAAGAAGGGTGCAAAGTGAGAATAGATCTACAGGTTGATCGATGAAGAAGACTTCTAGCACTAGGGCGTTGGGTGTGTCATGTGTGTGTGCTGGTAAAGTTGATTTCTTTGCCTGTCCCTAATCTTGAATCATGAGGGGACTATACTATCAGTATATCATTGATCTAAAATTTGGGATTCTCCTCCAATAAATTTCATCTTAATCAATTAACATATACTGATCTAATCGTGAAATCTTATTTTAACATTTACTATGCTTAATCAATTGAGGGAATTTGGTGAATTAGACCCTTAGAAATATTTCGTTAGGTGATTAGCCCCGTTAAATATTTTTTTAGCCACCCTAGACCCTTTTTAATTTTTATTAGTTCCTCTACCCTGCAACCCTAACCCTCTTGGGCCTCTTCAATCTCACCGTCTCGCAGATTCATCCGTTTTCACGAAGAAGGAGAAGGGGGCTGCACCCTCCTTCATCTCCACAATCCCTTTCAGATCTTCATGGGAATTGCCCTCTAGCTCCATGTACGTTGCCTCCTCGCTCTCCATTTCTCTTTCAATGTCTCCTTTCAGATCTCCATTGGAATCGCCCTCTCCATCGCGGAATCTCGCGAAGAAAAAGTTGATGAAGGCCGGCCGAGTTGCACAACCTACCTCTCCCCTGGTACTCCCGACGGCAGCCCAGATCTCTCTCGCTATTCTCTCTCGCTCCGGCGACTCCTGCTCGGGCATCACTGTCATATCCTCCCAATTCCTCGATATCGTTGTATGCCATCAACGATCCACCACCGCTGCTCGTTTCGGCGCCACACCACCACTTCACCATTGCTGTTGTTGCTCCGTGTGGCCGTGATTCCTCTCGACCTATGACTCGAGTACTTGTCTGTGACTTGGACTTCAGTATCAACAGGTAAGTGGAGGCACAATTGAATTTCAATTTTGGGATTGCTGGACTTGATTGTATTATTGTCTTGGCTTGGATTTGATTGGTTATGACTAAGATTCTGATTGCTTATATAGTTGATTGGTGCACAAGATTGGCAAGTGTGACTAAATTGCTCCAATTCGATATTGAAATCCTACTGCTCGGATTCTATGCTTGCAGATGATTACTTAGCTTAAGATATTTTGATTTCATAGGGTCAGATTACTTTTGTGTGAGCTCAATATGCAGGTGAATTATGTTTACCCATGTTTTACTGGTTGATTTCGATCGAATACTTGCTGTTTTCGATCGAATCTTTTGTAATTTTCAATCGATTTTGAGAGTGTTGTTTTTTATCAATATTGCTAATGTTTTGGAGTGCTGAATTGGTAGTATTTGAAATTGGTGAAATGAGCAAATTGAAAGTCTCTGAAATTGGCTAAAGTAGAGTTGTTTGAAGGGTGTTTTCTTTGTCGGTAGGGGCTGTTTTTTTTGCTCAAAAAGGGGCTGAATTCACAGATTGTAGGGCTGTTTTAGCTCTTGATTATCGTCTCATTGGTTTGCGTTATAAGGATTTGCTGTTTTAGAATCTTTACTTGTTAGAAAAGGGTTTGAATTGCAAATGCAATTTTCTAGTCATTGTCTCGCATGAATAAGGACTAGTGTTTATATTGCTTCAATCAGGATATGTTTTCATTTGAACATATATCTTTTGATGCATTATTATTGTATTCAATATTTTTTATGGTGTTTTATATTGCTTCAATCATAGTATTCAATTGTGTTTTGGCCACATTAAAATGACCGACTTTATTACTATTTAAAGCCTATTAGCTCAAATGGTAGATTGATGTGCTAAAGCACGAAGATGTGGGTTCAAATCCCGCATAGGCTATTTTCGTAAATTTGTTTCATATTTATTTTGACGTTTTGAAATTTACTTTTAAATAAATTTGCGATCAATCATTGAGATCAATGAAGTGAAATCATAAATGTCATCAACAAACAATGTCATCACAAATGATAAAGATCAATAAAGTGTAATCACAAATGTCATCAATGAATAAAAGTCATCATTAAAAGTTATCATCAATGAAGTTTAATCACATTTTATGTCCTTGTGTGATCAAGTGATTGTATCAATGAAATAATTACAAACATGTCATAAGTGATTAAAAGTAAAAATATATTGATATACAATTGATTAAATTAAAAAAAAAAGTGGCATCAAACGATTTGATTAAAAAAGTAAAATATATCGGTTCACATGTTGTATTTGAATCTTGTAGGTTTTTTGGGGGACAAAAGCATACTTTTGAGAAGGTGGAATCTTTAGAAATGTTGTATATAACTCTTGGATGGTTATGACACCTTGTATTGATTTTATTGATTCCGCATTATATTACTTACATTGATGATGCATTTTTTTAGTTGATGACATGTTATAATAGGTGTTTTTACGTATACAACCAATATTAATGTCGCAGTTTCAAAGACTTTGTATTTTTATATGTGCAATAAGGTGACAATATTTTGATTCCACGTTTTAAGCTCTTATGTCATTAATTATATAAAATTGTCACCATAAACAATTGTGATTAATGAAGCGTAATAAAAAATGTCATCCGTGAATAAAAATTTAATGAATATGTCACCACAAGTGATTGCATCAATGAAGTGTAATCACAAACGTGTCATCAGTGAATGAAAGTATAATCGATTAAAGTAAATCGATATACAACTGATTAAATTAAAAACATGTGGCATCATTAATCGATTTGATTAAAAAAATGGCATCAAATAATTATATTATAAAAATGACATCAAAAACACCATTTTGAAAAAGTTGTATCACATTAAAGAAAAAAATGTCATCAAAATACTACTTTGAAAAAATATCATCAAAAATATGGCATCACGGTAAAAAAATATCATCAAAACAATTGACATAAAAAAAGTGGCATAAGTCGTTAACACTAAAAAAAATGGCATTAATGGTCAACGTGACATGACAGTAAACAAAAAATGTCATCAAGGTTTAAAAAAAGTGTCATCCAATCATTTCATTAGAAAAGTGGCATCAAAGTGAAAATAAAATATAATAAAATTTTGGCATCAAAACGGTAAAATATGGCACCACTTAAGAAAAATAAAAAAAAATAAAATCCAAATGGGTTGGTCAACGGTCAACCAGTTGACCATTGACCACTATTTGGGTGAGCTCTACCCAAACTAATTAAATTACCTTGGGGTCTATCTCCCTAATTGAACATTCAAAATGGGCCATCTACCAAAATCACCCTAATCAATTTGGGGTAGTATTTAACATTTACTGTTCTCCTCAAATAAATTCTATTTTAACATTTTTTAACATTTACTATTCTCCTCCAATAAATTACAGATGTTTTAAAAAATTTTATTTTATTTTGCAAAATTTGATTGCAAAAAAAAGTTAAAATTGGCGAACCCAAAATGACCCGAAATCCGGTCAAACCCGAGTTCAAGTCAACCCGGATATACTCAAGACCCGTTTTACCCGAAATCCGAAGTGACCCGACCTGAACCCGACTCGAATGACCCGATTGACATGTGTAATCATAACGGGAGATGATAAGTTCACCGCTAATTTTTACTGTTTACACCGCAAAGCCACCGCATACCTATGCGGTGGCTTAATCACATTCTCCTCTCACCCACCGCATAGGTATGCGGTGGGTGCGTTGACCGTTTTCCGACACACCGCATGTATATGCGGTGGGTTAGGGTATAACGGAGTCCGTTATGCCGAAATCCGATTGGTTGCAAGATATCCGAAACCCACCGCATATGTATGCGGTGGGTTTGTTGAATTTTAAAAGAATTTGAATCAACCCACCGCATAGGTATGCGGTGGGTTTTTTTACCGTTGAGGTAACGGTAACAAACCCGCTGCATACCTATGCGGTTGGTTATTACCGCGTAGGGGGTTCATTATAAAAAGGCATGCGGGCCCCATTCTCCGACACAATTTCCGACTTTTCTCCGATTCCAATTCTTGTCTTGGTTTCCGAGCCCAACCTTTGGTTCCGTTATTTCTCCCGTCCCCTCCTTTTATCCCCACTTTGTACCCAAGTCTTGAGATGGTGAAAGACAATCGTAGAAAAGATGCGTCTGATGGTGTCGGTCTTTTTCGGAGACATCCGTTACAGGTAACAACGAAACTATATGAAAATCGAATTTCATTATTTTTAAGCGGAATGATATAGTGTTAACGTATTATTGTTATATAATTTAGCCCAAGCCGACTATTCAGAGGAGGAGGACGACAGACGCCCCGATACAGCCTCAGCCACAACCTCAGCCACAACCTCAACCTAAGGTATGTTGAAATCATTTACTAGGTGTAGGGAAATTGAAATCGAATAAGTATTTTTCTATTTTGTTAGGAAACGATACTATTAAGTTGAAATCATTAACTTAGTGTAGGGAAATATTGCAACATTTAGTAAGTAATACGATATAGTATCATATTTGAGGGATAGGATTTCGACAAATATTTTTTATTTTACACAGTCCACATTATCGCGGAGGTTAGGAGATAGGGTGGTTCTGCAATCTGCTAGGAGGGCTGCCGCCAGGGAGAGACATCCGTTGGAGGATGTAGTGGCTCCTATGGAGATGGATAGTGACGTAGTAGGTGCTGATACTGGGCCTGTCGACAGGGAGAGACGGGCGTTGGAGGATGTAGTGGATCCTCCGGAGAGGGATAGTGAGGCGGTAGGAGCTGATACTGGGGTTGAGCCATCGATTCAGTCAGGTGGTGACCACAGTGATGGATTGGGGCATACTTCACAGTCGTCTATAGAGACATATCAAAGTCTGGTGCAGATTGAGCTGGATTTGATGACTGGTCGCACCGATGACCTAGTGGTGTTGAGCGAATAGATGAGCAGTTGTAGACTCAGCACGACGGTTATCAGGCGTACTTTGGGACTGCGTTTGAGAGCGACCAGCTGAGCTCGTATGACGACTCGGCACCTCTGCTCGGAGATGTGGGTGTTGGGATGAGTCATGCTCGAGCGGGCGGCCAGGAGCCATGAGTCGTCGGGTAGATTGATTTTACGTCGTTCACACCGTTAGTATCTACGGGTGGGGCGATGACGCATGGGAGTCAGCATGCGGCACCAACGGCGAAACGTAGGAGCTCCGAGCCTAAGCCGATTGTTGGGAGTCAGGAGGGGGATGTACGAGGACAGACGAGCGAGTCGGCGCCGCATACTGAGGTTCGGGATCCTCCGGATGTTTCGACTCATGCGGTAGAGGTGCAGGGAGTTCAGTTGCACGATCCGCTTTATGGGCCAGCTAACGATGTTGGTCAGAACATGGGAGGAGATCAGGCGGCACATGCCCCGGTCCGCGTTGAGCAGCGGAGGCGGAGACAGCGTGGCGAGAGTAGTCGTGCAGGGGGTGTTAGGGGCATGGCGAGCCTAGCGGCTCTGGGGTAGGTCAGCCCGAATGGCCAGGGGGGCCTCATACTGTTTCACTCCTGAGAGATTACGAGGCACACATTGCACAGGTCGTACGGAGACGGGAGGAGGAAGCCTTGCGGAGGGGTGTGCGTGTGCAGCGACGGGGACATTAGCTGGGCCGGGTAGAGGCGCTGTTGCAGGTGGATGGTCGAGAGTCATGGTTTCCTGCAGTGCGTGATAGTGGCCTCTGGGAGCTGCGAGATTTTGAGTGGGATCATGTGGATAACAGTCTGATCAGTGCATTTGTTGAGCACTTGCATCCCGAGACGAACATTTTCCACTTTGCATGGGGAGAGATCACTATCACACTTCACGATGTCCAGTATGTACACACCGCATACCTATGCGGTGGTACACACCGCATACCTTTGTGGTGGTACACACCGGATAGGGGCGTATCCCTCATCAGAGCCGTCGCGGTTGCAACTATTGAAGTGCACTACACAGATCCAGCGTACAGAGGCGTATCGTACCTTTTTGGAAAGGCAACGCAGATTTGAGAGTCGTCGCGGGATCAACCATCAAGATATCTTACGCAGATCCAATGTACAGGGGCGTAATGTTTCTTTTTGGAAGGTCTATGCAAGATTCGATGTGATCCGAGCTCTTTCGACACATGCTCGGTGTTTTGGTCATAACAGGAGATATGTTTGTCCGATTGAGATGTGTGAGTGCTTGTTGGAAAGAAAATTCGAAAGGCTACATCTTTTATGAAGATCAAAGTGCCGAAATCATCCAAAAATAGGTCTGAAATTGGCAATAAATCAGCATTCCGAAATCTAGACAGCTTTCCCGATGCATTGAATGAAGTCGGAATAGATGAGATGTATCGAAGGGTCTTCATCTAATGGGAATTGATGGTTTTCTACACTTTATGAGGACAACCGACCCTTCATTTTCCGACATGAGGCTGTCCACGTTTCTTCATAAATTCCGAGAAACTTTTCATTTTTTCTGTCTTTAATTTGTTGTTTTAATTATTTCTTGTTTTTTGGCTATAAAATGCCTAAACCTTTGTTATAAGAAATAAGATTTGAGTTCAGAATTTTTGGGAAAAAAAGTGTGTGTGTTTGGTTGATTTGGTGAGATGCCATTTTGACACCCCATTCCGGAGTGAGAGGCCGAGGAATGGTCCCGTTTGTGTAACTCTTTCCGGTGAGATGCTTGTTAGAGTTGTTCAAACGAAGGCTTGATTGCTCGGGAGTGAGATGCCGACAAGTGAGAGAGCGAGTTTGGTAAGTCTATGGGTGAGATGCTCATAGATTTAGCCATCCATATCTTTTGTTTTATTTTCCCATAAATCTAGAGAAATCCAAATAAAAGAGTCGTGTGTGTCAAATTTTGTTCTCATGCTCGGTTGAAGCTTTGAAACTTGTTGGATCGATCCTTCGGGTCTCATCGCGTTTCGTATTTCATATTCATTCAGTTGTTAATGTTTTGTTAATATTCAACTTTTATTCACAGATTTGGTTGTTGCCTGGTTCCCCTCTACCTCCAGTCTACGTTACATGGACACGGCATCACGGCATCACGATTGCACGATATAGAGCTTACCGTCGTCGTGATGGTGGCCGTCCCTTGTCCTATTAGCACTTTACACTTTCTCGTGTCATTTTTCGAACTCCATACGTTGAATTTTATTGTATCTTTGTCTGTGCATTTCACGAACTGTGTTCTATGACATTTTTCGACATACGTTTTTTTTCATCCTTGACATTTATCACACTTTTCTTTACTACTATTCTTATGCCATTTCCGATTGTTTGACCAGTATGCATCAATGTTTTGAATCAATTCGTGGATTGTCCGGATCCATTCTCGTCCTTCTAACCTAAACATCTGCGCTTTTTCGGTTAATGACAACTACAGTTGGTGTACATGTAATCGGAATCCACCGCATACGTATGCGGTGAGGTTATGAAATCAATCGGTCCGGTCCGGTCCTTCGACAGTTAACCCAGAATTAGGGTATCCGAAACCCACCGCATAGGTATGCGGTGGGGTTCAAACGGAACGGACAGACCCACCTACGCATACGCCTCCACACACCGCATAGGTATGCAGTGGGTTCGTTGACCGTCATTAAACCCACCGCATACCTATGCGGTGATTAGCGGTGAAAATAGTAAAAATTAGCGGTGTAGATATCGTTTCCTAATCATAACTAATTCAAAGTAATCCAATTCAAATTCTAAGGCCAAATGAGCGATTCGATCAACTGCTCTATTGGGTTCCCTGAAAATATGAGTCACAGAAGCCATCTCGAACAAGCGAAGAAGGCGGAGACAGTCCGAAAGCAGAATTTTGATCTCCCAGGGAGTCGACCAGACACCATTGATCGCATTCACAATAGCAAGGCAGTCTCCTTCCACTGCAACTATTTAGATCCCAAGCCACCTAGCTTCTAGCAGCCCAAGCTGCAGACCGACTGCCTCAGCCTAAAGTGACGTCATCCTTTCGCACCTTCTGGCGTAGCAAGCAATCATCCTTCAATCGTCATCTCTAATCACGAATCCTGCAGAAGACATCCCAGATAAAGATTTAGCACCATCAAAATTGAGTTTGACAGTGCCAGTTTCAGGTTTATGCCATCGTATGGCATTCTTTTTGCGAGGGTCGTTTCTGGGTTTGGTTATTGTGGTTTTCCCATCTTCTTCGTTTGGCTCATCATGTTTGGTTTTCTTCCAACTTTTTATGTGGTTCTTGATTATCGCAACAAGCTCATCCATTGTTCGTAATTTTTGGTTATCGAAAATAATTTTGTTTCTTTTTGTCCAAATGCACCACCAGAAGTACCCCAGGATAACCTTTTGTTCGGAGTTTAACTGTCGAAAGATTTCGTTGGAAATGGTCTTTATACTTTGGTTGCTTTGTCAACATTTGCTATTTGCCTCTCAATAGCTTTGTCCAGAGCTCCAATGGTTCTTAAGGTTGTCGGACACTCCATAAGGAGGTGGATTGCTTCTTCCTCCGTAGATGTACAGAAAATACATTCCATGGGTGTTTGGATTCCTTTGTTTCGTAGTCTAACTTTAGTGGGTAGACCATCCAGTCCCATTTTCCATAGGATGTTTCTTACCTTTGGTGGACAATCAATTTTCCATATTCCAGAGAATAATTCTGGTTCATTGTCAGTGGATTTCGTTATTAATTTTAAGGCACTGGACGTTGAGAACCAGTCATCTGGGCTAGGTTACCAATAAAGTCTATCTTTAAACTCTTGCGAAGGGAGGGGGATGCTTATGATTGCTTCTACAAGGTCAGTCGGCAGGACTTCCCGGATCTTTTCCACATTCCATGTTTTATTTGGCAGGATATAGTCTTGAACTCTTTCAAGATCGTTGATCTGGTGAGTTAGTCGGTGATCCTCAAGCTTTCTTTCATTATTAAGCCATTTATCCTTCCAGAATTTTACTGTTTTTCCATTTCCAATTTACAGATGAGCCCTGTGCATAATTCATCTTTTAATTCAATTATTTGGTCCATTTCCATGATAAATTTTTCTTCTTTTTGTACTCCCAGATTTGGTCTTCTTTTAGGTACTTTTATCGAATTATCCTAACCCATTGATTGTGGGTTTCCGCAAGGATTTTCCATAATAGTTTCATTTGCATGGCTTTGTTCATGTCTTTTGTTTTAGGGTAAACTGCAGAAAACCACCCCTTAAATATGCTATATTGCTAAAAACCACCCCTTATATCACTAATTTCCCAAAACCACCCATAAAACCATCCTTGTTAACAATTAACCACCCTCGGTGTAACGGCCCAGAATTATGATTTCCGGGTTACGTTTCAAGGGATAAAACCCCTTGTTCGGATCTTGCAATCCAGGTACGGGTTGAGTTTTAAAACAAAATATTTGTACTAAAGGAAGGGATTTCGAACCCTTAAAGATCGCGAATCCATTGGGGATCAAATACTTGCCTTAGTCTAATCGTGAAATCGAGCGAAAGCAAAAATAAGGTTGAGTTCAAATACAATCCGAAAAGGAGTATAAAAGAGAGGAAGTGTGGTGGTCTCTCAACCTCTCGATCTAACGCCAAGAGTCTGAACCCGCCAAGCATCCACATAAGCAACGATAGCGGCTAACGGTTACCAGAATCTAAAAAAAAATGAGGGGGATCTGGGTCAATCATCAGGTCACTCATGCGCGTATGTAAACACACTCTGAGAGGCATATAATAAGCACCATATTCTTAAGATGAAATGCGTAATGCCATACGTAAATTAAATCACATATATATATACTGACATATTAATATAATGCAGAAAGCGATAAATGGATCCACACAGAATGCCAAATGGCATGTCCCTCTCGTACCTCTACCCCCTTTCAATAGGGCGGAGACTGGCCAGTTCGGTGCTATAGCATATCAATTTCCTCGTGGTGACGGCATCATCATATCATATCATCTCATCGCTTGCCCGATGGTGCTGGGCTATCATATCATGCTCATATAGACTCGATTTACTCAGGGTACCCGATGAGGCTGGGCTACCCTATGACCCTAGAAAAGACTCTAGGACTATCACAGATAACGGCCGTTCTCTTGCAAGGACATATAGCAATCATATGATTTTCATTTTAGCTCCTAAGCATGATTCTAAGTCGTATGGTGCATGGACACTAAACTACTATATAACACCCAGTGCATAGAGAGCCCATCATGAGTAAGTTCAAAGAACTTACCTGGAGTAGCAGATCAGCAAGATGAAAAGCAACAAGATATAAGCAAGCAGGTTACAGATCACCTAGCAATTATTAATAAATATGCATAAGTAAACTGCACACAACGGGATCCATTTACCACTACATAACATGTTCATCAATCCATTAATCATAGCATCATCAGCATCCTTTATCTCAACATCTTATTCCATTGTCATTTCCATAACTGGCTCAGTCATACTTCAATCCATATAGTCTCACTAGCTAGTCCGGTTGTTAGTCAAAACAATTACTTCAAAATTTATACTTAGCCATTTCTAATTCATAAAATATTTAATCTTTAAAACTACTTCCAAAAATCCGATTAAATAATTCCGGCATACTTTACTTTAATTAAAATCATCCTTCTAGGGACTTAATAATTTTCAACCGTTATTAAATAATTCAATTTATATACTTTAAAACCGAGCCCTTTTAAATACCGACACACAAATCAATTTCTAAATAATCAATTATCGGTTATCGGTTGAACATTTAATTAATAAGTTAATTAATTAAATAAATAACGAATAAATCTGAACCGAACCAACGCTTTTAACCCAAACCGAACCGAACCCGCTAAACCTCAAACCAACCCGGTTCATCGAACAAAACGAAATTAAATAAAATGAAATGGGACCCACGGCTGACTGGGCAGCGGATGGAGCCCACGGCTCATCTTCCTCCTCCGACTCCCGCCTGCTCACCTGCAGGGTTCGACGCCTGCCTCCGCGGCCTTGGCTCCGCCCAACGCGACGCCGCGTTAGCCTCGACTCTCCCGCATCACCCGGACACTCCCCGCATGCAGCTCACTACCACTCGCCCGGTCGCACCCCCACAAACGCTCCCAGTCGCGCTCGTGCTCGCCTCTGCCTCACTAGAACCCACGCTCGACCCTCGCCGGGGCTCTCGAGCTCGCCGGAGCTCTCGAGCTTGTCCAAGCTCCCCACTCTCAGCTCACACACACTCTCTTCCCGACCTTGAAGAACGAAAAGGAAATGAAGGCTAACGGAAAGAAAGGAATGAAGCTCACCGAGGTTCGCGAATGTCGGAGCTTCGAACGGAGCTATGGGCGTTGTCGGAGGCTCTCGATGGCTCCTCGGACCTGCGTCGGATGTGGGTGAGCGCAATGGTAGGGCTCGAGAGTTGTTTGGATCGGAAACGAAGGGGAACGGCTTACCGGAAGGTTGTTTTGCGTTTGAATGGGCGGTGGATCTTCGGTGGCTCGTCGATGGCGTCGAGTGCTCCGGGGGCAGCCTTTGTTGCTCTTCGATGAAAGAGGAGGAGGCGAGGATGACAACGACGATGAAGGAGATCTAAGGCGTGGTGTGTGGTGATGGTGATGAGAGGAAGAAGGTGTTGTGGTGGTGCGTGATGGTGCTTATGGCGTCGGTGGTTACTGAATGGAGGACGTGATGGGAGGTGGAGATGGCGACGTGAGGGTGATGAAGATGAGTGAATGACAAGGTGAGGGGGTGGGTAGAATTTGAAGGGTAAGGTGAGTGATGGGTGTGGGTGAGGGATTGTGTGTTGAATTGGTGAAAACCAATACCCGGAATAAATCCCGAATACGTAAATTTTGGATCCTACAATTAGCTCTTAAATGTTATTTTCCCCGACCCTCGCTTTCTCGATCAAATAGATTTATAAAATCGAAAAGGATATCACACTACGATAATTATTTTGAATTTTCGAGGTAAAATGACGGAAATCGTTCGCTAAATTTTCTATTCCGGTCGGAATCCGCTAAGCGAGTTTTAAATCGAATTTAAATTCATTTTTATTTTCCTTTTTCTGAAAAATTTATGATTGGAAAATCCGAGCCTTTACATCATCCACCTCTAAAAACAAGTCTCGTCCCCGAGACTAAAATCACTTTAAAGTAATGGGATGAAGTTTGAAATTGGTGAGTCCAAGGATCATGTCATTGATTCCGTAAGTACCTCATAAGTGCCCCTATGAAATCCTCACAGTATCTTCGTCGTGATCATAATATCCCTAAGCGATCGTAGCAAGAATGTGATATGGGCCCCTATCATATCCTTACCCCGATTTCTCAGTTATATTATAACTCAAAAAGAATCATATCGTCCACTAGGTCTTATCAAACAATCTATAAGTGCCCCTATAAATGCTTATATCCACTTCGTGAAACGTCATAATGTAAATCCAGTCCCGAATGACTCAAAAGAGTTTTGTAAGTGGACAGATTAACCTTGAAATCATTAAAATTCTCGATAGCGCTTATTCCTTAAAATCCAAGTTAGTCCCTTTTTTTTTCAAAACCGTTCAAAATCTTCAAATTCAACGTTAGTCAAGCAATTTCATATCACGAGAGGTGGAATCATCCACCTCTAAAGGCTAATCCCATATTCTCTTCTTATTTTCCAAAATCAGTCAATCTATCAGTGTCAATTCAAGCAAGATTTATAAGCTATAAGAAATGCATACCCGCATAAACCAATCAATCTCCAACCAATACATCATACGATAAGTCTCAAAACACATATCAACACAGTGCCACAGTCATATCAAGCATCTTCACATCATACTAAAAGTAATAATAAGTGCATCATCAAACCATCGTAGCTAATCACGCAAGCACACATGTCAAGAGATCAATGGATTAGGTGTCATGGAGTTAGTACGTCAGTACACATCAATTATCACAATCGCATAACATCGCACTACAAGTAGAACCAGTCATAGCAGATTTACCATGTCAACATATCAACACATCAACGCAACAAGGTCATGCTATTAAACTTCAGTAAAAGAAAAGATCAAGCATTATATCAATCGTCAAAATGTCAACATGTTCTCCATACATTATCTCAACTCGTCACAATACCATATGACGATCATTTAGTAATCATACATTATTATCTCATTTATACAAGTTATATTCATGCTCCACGTCATATTCGTCATTTACATATTCATCATCATGCTTACCGACCATATAATATAACATCATGCTTTCACTTAACAACATATCATTATCTCATGATTAATATATCATACTACAATACATCATAACACGCTTCTAAATCAACATAGAAGAATAGCAGTGCTTCAATATATCATGCTAGTTCATATTAACGATTCACATAACCAAGAAATTTTCCACATCATCATCAGTCAACAAGTTTGAATTTGCTATTATGCTCAAAATTATTGCAAAACATCATATATGAACATAGTCAATTCAAGTTAGCAAGTTTCATCATAACCTTATCAGATAACAATTTAGGTTCCTCAGCATTCGCAGTTAATAATTTTATAGGCACAAGAGTTTAGATCATGCTTAGCAATATAGGGTAGCAAAACATCGAAACATCATGGTACATGAAATTTATATGACATCGAATCATATCATCATAGAAAATGGATGATCATGCAAGATTCATTACCAGGTCAGCACATCAACACACAAATTCCCTCTCTATATCAATGCAATACCATCATCAATTAATTCAGAGAGGATTAAGAGTTCGAACGGAGGACACTCCTGCTTGCAAGTCATATTGTACTCAATAATCGTCATCATCAAAATGTGCTTGTCCTACCGAAATCGTTGATCTTGAGGCCTGTGGGTTATGGGCCCACGCCTTCGGGGCGTTGCTCTATCGCTATCCGACTTCCCATTTCCTCTTTCATGCGGTCGCTCGTCCAACGTGTCGCGTAGAAGTCCAAGTTAGCGAAGATAGGGGAGAGACAAGAGCGGACAACCCAATGTTCCTTTTGGAACGAACACACACCAACCCTAAGGATGACAACTAGAGACGAAACTCCGACCTGAGAATAGCAACGATGCCCTTATGGAAGTCCATCAAGTTATAATCGCGACAAGCAAACACGAATTCATTATGGAGCATATCAATCACGCTAATCCACGCTAACATGTACCTATTTCAGAGGAGCAACATTCGTATTCATTTCCAACGACACGATCGATTCCTATACTGATGCATGCGAGACAAGATAGTAGTCTATTATTCCATGAAAGTAGATATGTCTAGCAAGTTATGCGGAATCAAGAATGAGCATGCAAGATTCGAGGTCATGTGGTATTTAACGACGATGACGAGTATGGTGTATATGAACGAATGCACAAGCATGGTGTACGCATCAATAGGTGAGGTCAAATATGGCATGGCAAGGTGTAACATAACAACTAGATTAAGCGTCATACATATGTGAAATGATATAACGTGGTGTGTAATCATGCGAGGTGTCAAATCATACATCTATGCCAACACTACAGGAATTCATAAGGTAATAGGGAAACACTAACGAGTGATAACATGTAAGCATGCCAGGATAAACCATCACATAAAGTAATTGATCATCGAATTCAACATCAATCTAATTTGCATGAGTAATATATTTCAAGGTTATAGAAAGAGGAAATGATCACACTATGAGGGACCTAGCTCGAGAGAGAATCAGCAATAATGCAAGCAAGGTATAAATTCGCACAAGTCACAACCAAGGACCCTACATAATGTTAAAGGCTCAACATGACATTCGATACATACATGCGCTTGAATGACCAACACATCCATGTGCAAGAAATCATATTAACATAGCCCGTCGATATAGAAGCATGGGAGGAATATAGCAATGCATAATGCAAACCTACGCCAATGGCAATATGACAAGCATACAAGGTATGTATTCCAACTCAACAACCATTTTAATAAGGCATGCATTTACCAAGACATCACGTTAAATAGCATGATCACAATTGAACTACTAATTTACTCAACAACCCACGGGTAACATTGACTAATCATGCAGGGGAAATCATCTTACGACATTCATACAAGGGAAGTGTAGCACACTATCATGGGTCTGATCTAGGGGAAGACAATAACTATATACAGACATTTATCATGCAATTCATGCTTTAAATCAGTCGTTAGTACGACCAATACAATAGGTCAATTAGACATGCGAAGGCGACATATAATGAGGACAGGAAGCAAGGTGCAACACGGGACCTAAGCAATGGGGCAAGCATGGGTACAAAATGTCATACAACCACGATTTTACATTAAGGATCATCATCTTAACATGTACTGGGAATTACGTATCATATAAGGCATGTTGACATCAAGTTATAACACATATTCATCAAGTATGGAACTCACTCTATCATGATACTAGAACTGAACGATCACACTATCATGAACCTATTTACAGGGAGAACATTAATCATGCGGCTTCCTAACACATGACATTTACATTCATGCAATACTATGACAATGCAACATACTGAGTAGGGCATGCTGGGATGATAGAGACGTATAACATGTGTAACTTGGACTCACACAATGGCCATCATGAACATTAAAGCATGCATTCATCAAGACTCAATTATACCAAATATTCCCCATCCAACACAACTAATCACACAACATTATCAAGTGTAAAACAACCAACAGTCGTTAATCTGACGAATACAAAATAGATGGGAACGTTGTAGGTTCTTGTCATAAAATGAGTAATAAGCATCAAGGCGTCATTAACTAGTATGCTAAATAGGTCATTTACAGGCATTCATACGAAGAAGAGTTTATCACGCTAACATGGGCCTAACCCGGAAGAAAACAATTATCATGTAGGTTCATATCATGTGGTTTATATGCTTCCAATCAATCATTAGTACAGTTAATAAAATAAGTCAAGTAGGCATGCTATGACAACGTAATCACGATAGAGAGTGAGGCATAACACAAGACTTGATCAATGTAACTAATCACACATGTAATAACATGAGCAACATTATACAATTTAGCATTTGCAAGGTACATGCAGGAGTTTACAAAATCATGTCATGCAGTTCAGAGAGAGTCACCATTACAACCGGACAGAGATCCCTAAGGGCAACCGCTGACCTTCCCCAACTGACTCATCACCCCCATTACTCGTGGGACCTGGGTACGTACGACTCTTTGTGGCAAAAAGAAACCTCGATTGATCATCATAAGAATCAAGGAAGACAACCCCAAAAACACCTTACTTTTGTCTCAAAATGACATCAAGACTACCTTCCAATACTCACTCAGACAACCTCCATATACATACATGAGTTTTTGACGCAATGTGTTTACCAACCCGATTCCCATGAAAGATACTGACATCCGGGAGAAAGACTCGATAGAACCGTCAAAGGGTTAACAACCATAGTGGAAGGGGCTATTTCACACAAGCTGGGTTGACCACATAGAATTAAGGGTACTCCTACTATCCCGTTGTACAGATCAGTCGATACACATTTAATTGTTAGGCATACCAATCAGACTTTAGCATATCAAGCACTCAGCATAGAATTAGTCAATGACAATTATAATGAACTCCTTCGAGGGAGATCGTACTCAGTCTCAATATATAAAGCACATCAAGCTATCTAATGTCGCTCTTCGAGGAGTGACTAACTGGAGGGGAAAAAACCTCGCGATCCTACCTAACTCGCCACTCCAACCACCTTGGTGCAATCTCCTTGGAGTCTTCCGAACCCTCTGTAAAGAGCGAGCTAGTATTGTGCCTACCGTTCCCAACTACACCCAATATGGGTGGTCTAGCGCCTTTACTACCCAATCGTGTCCCCGTTTAGTCATTTATTACAAGTCGAGTTTATTACTTAGTTCAGTTTTAGTTAAGCATCTTAAATTCATTTTGCCCCTTTAAATCCTATTCAAAAAGTCCTTGAAACTCGTGGGCGGTTTTTAAAACTTACACTCGACCCTTGTGTACCCGAATTGCACAACCTGGCTCTGATACCAACTTTGTAACGACCCAGAATTATAATTTCCGGGTTACGTTTCAAGGGATAAAACCCCTTGTTCGGATCTTGCAATCCAGGTACGGGTTGAGTTTTAAAACAAAATATTTGTACTAAAGGAAGGGATTTCGAACCCTTAAAGATCGCGGATCCATTGGGGATCAAATACCTGCCTTAGTCTAATCGTGAAATCGAGCGAAAGCAAAAATAAGGTTGAGTTCAAATACAATCCGAAAAGGAGTATAAAAGAGAGGAAGTGTGGTGGTCTCTCAACCTCTCGATCTAACGCCAAGAGTCTGAACCCGCCAAGCATCCACATACGCAACGATAGCGGCTAACGGTTACCAGAATCTAAAAAAAATGAGGGGGATCTGGGTCAATCATCAGGTCACTCATGCGCGTATGTAAACACACTCTGAGAGGCATATAATAAGCACCCTATTCTTAAGATGAAATGCGTAATGCCATACGTAAATTAAATCACATATATATATACTGACATATTAATATAATGCAGAAAGCGATAAATGGATCCACACAGAATGCCAAATGGCATGTCCCTCTCGTACCTCTACCCCCTTTCAATAGGGCGGAGACTGGCCAGTTCGGTGCTATAGCATATCAATTTCCTCGTGGTGGTGCACAAACCACGGCATCATCATATCATATCATCTCATCGCTTGCCCGATGGTACTGGGCTATCATATCATGCTCATATAGACTCGATTTACTCAGGGTACCCGATGAGGCTGGGCTACCCTATGACCCTAGAAAAGACTCTAGGACTATCACAGATAACGGCCGTTCTCTTGCAAGGACATATAGCAATCATATGATTTTCATTTTAGCTCCTAAGCATGATTCTAAGTCGTATGGTGCATGGACACTAGCCTACTATATAACACCCAGTGCATAGAGAGCCCATCATGAGTAAGTTCAAAGAACTTACCTGGAGTAGCAGATCAGCAAGATGAAAAGCAACAAGATATAAGCAAGCAGGTTACAGATCACCTAGCAATTATTAATAAATATGCATAAGTAAACTGCACACAACGGGATCCATTTACCACTACATAACATGTTCATCAATCCATTAATCATAGCATCATCAGCATCCTTTATCTCAACATCTTATTCCATTGTCATTTCCATAACTGGCTCAGTCATACTTCAATCCATATAGTCTCACTAGCTAGTCCGGTTGTTAGTCAAAACAATTACTTCAAAATTTATACTTAGCCATTTCTAATTCATAAAATATTTAATCTTTAAAACTACTTCCAAAAATCCGATTAAATAATTCCGGCATACTTTACTTTAATTAAAATCATCCTTCTAGGGACTTAATAATTTTCAACCGTTATTAAATAATTCAATTTATATACTTTAAAACCGAGCCCTTTTAAATACCGACACACAAATCAATTTCTAAATAATCAATTATCGGTTATCGGTTGAACATTTAATTAATAAGTTAATTAATTAAATAAATAACCAATAAATCTGAACCGAACCAACGCTTTTAACCCAAACCGAACCGAACCCGCTAAACCTCAAACCAACCCGGTTCATCGAACAAAACGAAATTAAATAAAATGAAATGGGACCCACGGCTGACTGGGCAGCGGATGGAGCCCACGGCTCATCTTCCTCCTCCGACTCCCGCCTGCTCGCCTGCAGGGTTCGACACCTGCCTCCGCGGCCTTGGCTCCGCCCAACGCGACGCCGCGTTAGCCTCGACTCTCCCGCATCACCCGGACACTCCCCGCATGCAGCTCACTACCACTCGCCCGGTCGCACCCCCACAAACGCTCCCAGTCGCGCTCGTGCTCGCCTCTGCCTCACTAGAACCCACGCTCGACCCTCGCCGAGGCTCTCGAGCTCGCCGGAGCTCTCGAGCTTGTCCAAGCTCCCCACTCTCAGCTCACACACACTCTCTTCCCGACCTTGAAGAACGAAAAGGAAATGAAGGCTAACGGAAAGAAAGGAATGAAGCTCACCGAGGTTCGCGAATGTCGGAGCTTCGAACGGAGCTATGGGCGTTGTCGGAGGCTCTCGATGGCTCCTCGGACCTGCGTCGGATGTGGGTGAGCGCAATGGTAGGGCTCGAGAGTTGTTTGGATCGGAAACGAAGGGGAACGGCTTACCGGAAGGTTGTTTTGCGTTTGAATGGGCGGTGGATCTTCGGTGGCTCGTCGATGGCGTCGAGTGCTCCGGGGGCAGCCTTTGTTGCTCTTCGATGAAAGAGGAGGAGGCAAGGATGACAACGACGATGAAGGAGATCTAAGGCGTGGTGTGTGGTGATGGTGATGAGAGGAAGAAGGTGTTGTGGTGGTGCGTGATGGTGCTTATGGCGTCGGTGGTTACTGAATGGAGGACGTGATGGCAGGTGGAGATGGCGACGTGAGGGTGATGAAGATGAGTGAATGACAAGGTGAGGGGGTGGGTAGAATTTGAAGGGTAAGGTGAGTGATGGGTGTGGGTGAGGGATTGTGTGTGGAATTGGTGAAAACCAATACCCGGAATAAATCCCGAATACGTAAATTTTGGATCCTACAATTAGCTCTTAAATGTTATTTTCCCCGACCCTCGCTTTCTCGATCAAATAGATTTATAAAATCGAAAAGGATATCACACTACGATAATTATTTTGAATTTTCGAGGTAAAATGACGGAAATCGTTCGCTAAATTTTCTATTCCGGTCGGAATCCGCTAAGCGAGTTTTAAATCGAATTTAAATTCATTTTTATTTTCCTTTTTCTGAAAAATTTATGATTTGAAAATCCGAGCCTTTACACTCGGGAGGTTTCCGTGTAGATTCCATTAAAAGTATGAAATTACCATCCTACCCTTTAATATTTTAATGCAATTTAATTGAAATAAAATAATTTTTTTTAAATGATGTGTTTTTAGTGCATAAAAGAAAAGAAAACAAAAAAAAAAGATAAAAAGATTATGCTGATATGGTAAGTGGATATTTGATTTCTTAAAAAAATTTAATTATGTTTAATCTATTAATTTACATTCAAAACAATTAAAAATAAAAATCTGCCATAGAAGGTTAGAATGACCCTTTTCATCTTTCTTTATACGAACTACGCAGTGGCCACTGGCCAGTGGATGGCGGAGGTCACAAGGCTTCGGTCAGACTAGGACGATCGAGGTAAGATACAAAGGTAGTGCAACAGCGGTGGTTCCTGGTGGTTTCAACGGTGGGGCGACTTAAGGATTTTTGGCCCCACTCTCTCTCCTCCGTCGCCGTCCTCAATCGGTCAACCCTCCTCCTGTCCTCCGCCAATTCATTCTCCTCCAATCTTGTGCTATTTTCCAGATCGAAGTCGCCTTCTTCCTTGCCGCCACAAGCCCCAAATTATGAGAACATAAAAACCCCCATATTACATATCTAGGGTTTTAGATTATGAGAACATAAAACCCCCAAATTTTCAAGTTATCCTTCTCCAAGCTACAATCTTCCTCTAATCTCACCCACTTACCAAATTAACATCATCCTTTTTTAAATTGTTTTATTTCAATTAATTTCTATTAAAAATGATGGGAATTTCATATCTTGACGGATTCCTAACGGAAATTGGAAGAGGGTGGTTGATTGCTAACTGATATGCTTTTATGGGTGGTTTTGGGCAATTAGTGATATAAGGGGTGGTTTTGAGCAATATAGCATATTTAAGGGGTGGTTTTCTGCAGTTTACCCTTTGTTTTATGAAGCCCCAACCCTCCTTGCCTTTTTTGTTTACATATTTTGTCTCAGGCTAGAAGTGGTTTATAGTTTTGGTCCTTGTTCTAGAAAAAGCATCTATTCACTCTATCTAGTTCGTTGTGCACACTTGTCGGAAGCATAAAATTCAGCATAATGTAGTTTGGTTTAGCCGAAAGGTTCGCTTGAATTAGAACAGCCCTTCCATGTTGGGAGAGAGAGCTCGCTTTTCATTTTGTCAGCTGTCTTTTCGTTTTTCCAATAACATCTTCAAAGGTTTCTTTGTTGACCCTGCCGTTTATTATGGGATAACCTAGATATTTGTCCAAAGCGACTTGGTTCCTTATAAGAAGGGTACTCTGTATTTGGAGTTTTTGGTTTGCGGGCACTCCTTTAGTTACTTGGAAGGCATATTTGTTAAAATTTACCTTTTGTCCTGAAATTTGACAGTATTCGTCAATCATTTTTTTCACTTTCGCACATGATTCATGTGATGCTTTTGCAAAGATCATGATATCATCCGCAAAGGATAGAAATGGGATTCGTGATCCATTTGGGGTCATTTTGAAGCCAATCGAGTTTGATGATTCATGACATTGTTGTTGTAATTTTCTAGCGAGGATTTCTGCATCGATAATAAAAAGGTAGGGAGAGATCGGATCGCCTTGTCAAAGACCTCTTTGAGGTCGAAAGGTCTCAGTTGGTTCATCGTTCACTAAAACTGAGGACACCGTTTGAATACATTCGCTCATCCACCCCACGAATCTAGAGGAGAAGCCGAATTTCTCCAACACTACTAAGAGAAACCGCCAGTCCACTCTATCGTAGGCCTTCTTCATGTCGAGTTTTATTGCAATCCATCCTTGTTTTCCTTTTCTTGTTCTGAAGGAGTGAAAGATTTCGTGAGCAATAAGCACATTATCTTGAATAGCTCGATCAGCCACGAAGGCTCCTTGGAGTGGGTAAATAATTTTCCTTAGTACTTTCTTCATTCTATCTGCTAGGATTTTGGCAATTGCTACATAGATAGTTGAGCACAAGCTAATTGGTCTATAGTTGCTAGTCGTGGATGGATTTTCACATTTTGGGATTAAGGTGATAAATGTTTGGTTTATTTGTCGTAGCATTTTCCCAAAGGAAAAAAACCTTTAATGGCCTTGGTTATTGATGGTCCGACAATGTCCTAATATTTTCTATAGAATTCTGCTATTATCCCATCAGGCCCTGGAGATTTATCTTTTCCAATGGAAAAGAAAGCTGATTTTATTTCATTATTGGATACTGGTTTGATGAGTTCTTTGTTGTCATCCGTTGTTACCTCCTTGTTTATCAGGGTTAGTTACTCAAGAAGTAATCTGTCATTTATACTTTCTTTTCTAAATCTTTTTTCGAAGTCATCTTTAATTTCTCTTCTAATGTTTTCTTCCCCAATTATTTCTGTACTTTCTTGTGTTCTAAGTTCTCTAATAATTTTTCTATTTCGTCTACCTGACGCTACTCTATGGTGGTATCCAGTGTTTGAATATGAAAGTTTCAAATGTTTTGCCTTTGCTCTTTGGCTCCAATATTGCTTATGATAGTATAGAAGTTGGTCCTTTTTCTTTATAAGTTGTAGTTGTAATCTGTTATTACCTACATGATGGCCTTGACTCAAATTTTTCTGTAGGTCAAGTAATCTATCTTTGGTTTCTCGCAGTTGTCTAAAAATGTTGCCGAAGGTTCTTTTATTCCATTCTTTCGTTAATCATTTCAGAAGTTGTGTCTTTTTCACAACATTGAACATAAGAGAACCGTCATATTGAGCTCTCCATGCTTGAATAACTATATTCTTGTAATCTTTTCCTAGTTAGCCACATTTTTTCAAATTTGAAAGGTCTCGCCTTTCTCTTGTCATCTGTATCGAGTTGTACAGAGATTGGGCAATGATCTGATGTCGAAAAAGCATGGTTCCTAGTTACAATATTAGAAAACCATTAAAGAATTTGGTCTTGCACCAGGTTCTGCCTAATTTTTCGTAAATATTATTTATATCAGTTTTGTTCTTCCTCCAAGTGAATTCATTTCCAGAGGTTGGAATGTCAACTAGGTTGCACTGGTCTTTGAATAATAGTAATCTTTCAAACCGAGAAGGGTTTGGATCATTGCCACCACTCTTTTCACTTGCGTTCTGGATCTCATTAAGGTCACCCATCAGAATGACAGGAATTTTCAGGTTCTGGATGTGGGTCGTTAATAACTGCCAAAATGAGGTCTTTGAAGACTCATTAGGAGGTGCATAAACAAAACAAACAGCAAACTTTATTCCTTTCTTTGTGTTTTCAATTTGTAGGGTAACAAATCGATCTTCTTTGGTCATTACAGAGACAAGATAGTCAAGTAGAAGGAAGTTTTTCCAGAGCACACAAATCCCCCCTGCCCTACTAGAAGCCGGGATAAATCATATAGAATCAAAACCGGCATTCGTCCATAGGGCATCTGGGGGCTGGTTTCCCGCTTTGGTTTCCCGCTTTGGTTTCCAGAAGGCCAATGATTTGTATGTTCTCAATTTTACATAAAGTTTCAATATCTGTCCATCTGTTTCTGTGTCTAATTCCACAACAATTCCAAGAGCATATTTTCATTTTATATATAGATAGAATTGCTTTGACGTCGTAGTTTATCGTATCTCTTTGTCTTTCGTTTCCGGGGGCATATTTTCGATAGCCCACCTGTTTCTATGCCTAGCTTTGATGTTTTTGCCATGGGCATGTCTCATCAATTCAAATTCAGTTTCAGCCTTACTTACAAGATGCATTAAGCACAGAAAGTAAAGGTCATTCTCCATCTCGCGACTCCAGCCAAATAGGTGGAGCATACACAAATCGATAGTGAAGTGATTTATCCATTCTTCATCCCTTTTCTCAGTTGTTCTCTGCTCGTACGTTCCAAAACATCCAGCAGAAAGGTCTTCTTGTTCGGTTTTCCGATGCTTCTTATGCATCCTAATGATTTTCTTATTGAATTTGTTCATAAGCATCCTAATGATTTTCTTATTGAATTTGTTCGTTTCTGGATCCGTTTGTGTCGATAGTGAAGGTTGCATACTTATCTCCTTTTCAATTTTTCGCATTAGACTTCGCAACTGGTTCATGCAAGGCTCTTCAAGCCACCGTGTCGGTTGTCTGAGTAAGGTGCCCAAGGAGCAACCCACCAACATTCAGCAAAGCTAGAAAGTTGATCATCAGCTTGTGCATATTTGTATCCTAACACATCAAAGGGTGAATGAATTAAGGAGTTCACAAGGTAATAGTTTTCTATAATTGCATTTCTATAGGAGGCTAGTCCAAAAAGAGAACCCTTAAAGCCATAGAAACAAATATTCACACACAGTCTAGTCTTTCTTCTCACATAGATCAATGAAGAGGCTTCAAGGAGCATTGTTTTGTCTCCCTGTTTTGGTTCAAATGTGGTTGGATTTGATTCAACTTTGTCTAGTTTGGTCATTTCTTCTGTTTTTTCTCTGACTCTCAACTTTGTCTGCGTTGTTTCAACGCTAGCTCTTTTTCCCCTTTCTTTCTCCATTGGTCTGTCTTTTCCATTCTTCTTTTTACACCTACAAAGGCAAGCTAAAGCCAACTTAGTAGAGGTCTGTTAAAAAATAGAGTCATTTTTCACCGAAGGAAGACAGAACAGATTCCGCCAGCACAGTAAAAAAACAACTGAGAAAAAACTTTTTCGATGGCTCCCGAGTTCACAATTTTTCTTGAATCGAGAAGTAGATCTAAAGTTAGGAACCAAATTGCAGAAGGGAACAAATTTTTTTCATTTTATCATGAATCATGGAAAAACCAGAAACAGAGAGGCATTTGTAGTTCAGGTCTTGCATGAGGTAGTATTTCAGCATCAACAACCGGTGATCTTCAAAAGCATACACAAAAAAGGATAACACAATGTAGGGAATCTGAAGAGCACATAAATATAGTAACACAAAGGCCATAAAAGGTCGGAATTCATTACAACGAAAGGGTTTATTAAGTAAAGTAAAGTCCACTTTAGGTCATTTTTCTTCTTTACATTTCTCGAGAGACTATTCAAAAAAAAAGGGTAATAATCATCAGTCTTTCGGTTCCATCTTGTCATAGTGTTCTCAAGATCACACACCGTGCTAAAAAAACCACACAGCACCACACCCATAAGAGGGTGGAAACCAGCAGCAAGCAAGATAGTCAAAAAGAATTTTACAAACCTTCCCCATAGCAATCGCAAGACATTTTCATTAGAATGCAGGTAATAATAATAGGATCAAAGGTGTTAAACTTGTCATCATAGGCAAAAGTAACCATAAGGATCATAATGTAGGAAATACAATCAGTCTTTTGGTTCCATCTTGTGGTTTTCATTCTTCTAATTTCATTTCTTCCAGGGTTCTTCATCGTGGGGTTCTTTTGAAGCCATGCGGCCCTTTTTGTTCTTGTAGTTTCAAAATTGCAATGTTCATTTAGGATTTGTAGTTTTTCAATCCAAGGGCAGAGTATACACAAACACTTCAAATTTACATTAGCAGCTCTCAACAGTTGGGTTGTTTGTTCGCACCAGTAGATTTTAGCAGCATCTTTTTGCCTTGGTTCTAGAGTGGTCACCCTTGACCCGGGAGTCAGTAGGTCATGTTTCTCATTTCGGTCAGGTTTTCGATTTTTTCCAAGTAGGATTTTTTGTTCAAAGCAAGTAGCTTGTTGGGGGCTCAAAGAAGCAAAACACAGGATCAGGAATAAAGAATAGATTTCGCAAAACCAAATCCTATAAAGATTGCTTATCATCCATCGGTTAATGTATTTTGCTAAGCTCTTAATTTTTTCCATAGATTCATAGGTTTTTTGAAGGATTTGTAAAATAAAATGCAAAATCAAAGGTTCATGAACTAGGATGCAAAAAAAAAACAAAAACAGAGATTTAGATCACTGGAAGGAGAGAACCTGAAAGAGGGTGTCCCAACCCCCGAACTTAGATGAGTCCTTGAAGCCGGAGCCGATGGGAACCATCCACACCAACACATCAAGGACCAACAAGCTGACGCCGGCCACACCACAAACCACCTCCCTGCACAAACGAAGCAGAGAGAGGAGATTTTCCCCCGCCAGCAACACTGATGATACTTCTCTTCTGTTCGCCTATTCCACTAGATCTGGCCCCCTTGGTTTTTGTTCTTAGATTCACCTTTACCTACTGATCTAGCCCCATTAGGCCTCCGAGTGCTCCCAGCCGAGAACATCTTTATCGATTCTGTGAGAGCCGGAGCAAATATCTCCCGATTTTCTTCTTTGATTCTACCCTTTTTGCTCCGATTTCGGGATTTGTATGTTGTATTTGAGGGATTTGGGCAAGAGCTTTCATGTTTCAGCTTGCTATGTGGTTTCGTTTGGGATTGGGGCTTAGATCTTGGTAAGGAATCTTCATTTTCTTGGGTTTTTTCTAGCCGAGCAGCGGATGTATGTATGTATGTATGTATGTATGTATGTATGTATGTATGTATGTATGTATTTTGTGATATGAGGCGATGTAAAAAACAAGTTTTTTTATCAATAAATATATTCATAACTTTTTTTTAAAAATCGGAAATTTCACTCGATACCCCAAGGGTATCGACTTTTTCACGCGGTGTATAAAAGTTTCACCAATTTCACCCGGTGCCTTTGAGTGTTATGGTAATTTCGCCTCGTGCCCCTCCCACATTTAAGTTAACAGCTCCATTAATTTTTTTTTCTTTAAAAAAAAGAAAAGAAAGATTGACACCAATCAATGAAGAAAGTAAGTGACAGGCGATATAAAGGGAGAGGGATACAATCACACATGTCAACAGAGGAAGGAAGAAAGGGAACGACAACACACGCCGGTCGGCGAGGCCGACTGCAATTGGAGATCGCGCCGAATTCCACTGGAAAGAAGGGGCATACTGCAAAGAACAGACCCTGTTTGAGAGGAGAATAACGGCGGCACAGAGACGGCCTCGTAGGTAGAGAAGGAGACACCAGTGAAGCTCGAAAGACAGGGTGAAATAGGTAGTTCGGCGCCGACTAGAGTCTGGATGGAGAAGTTGAAGTCATTGGCTACACAAAGAAGGTAGGTAGTCTTTGAAAATTTTCGATAATTAAGGTTTCGGATTGGGGATTTTGAATATACGTTTTTTATTAGGTAGTTTGGCACCGACTAGAGTCTGGATGGAAAATGTTAATATTAACTGATGAGGGGCACAATGCGAAATACACTATAAATTAAGGGGCATCCGGCGAAATAGCTCAAACTATTGTACACTGCGTGAAAAAATCGATACCTCAGGGGTACCTCGTGAAATTTCCGAAAAAATTATGAAACAATGCATTTTTTTGTTTAAATATTATTAAATTTAAATTTTATTTTTATCACTAAAAAGGAAATTTATAGACTTTCAATAGTATATGAGTATCACTCAGGGCTGGCCCTGAGCAAGTGCAAAGTGTGCACTTGCCCAGGGCCTCAAATTCCATTTGGCCTCAAGTTTTTCAAATTCCATTTGGCCTCAAGTTTTTCAGGCCCAAGTTAAGGTTCGTATGGGACGGGGTTAATAAACTGACTAAAATTATAAACATGCTAAAATTTATAAACTGTTGGTAAAAGTAGTTAAAATTTCGGAAATTTCGCGATGTACCCCTGGGGTATTGCAATTTTCGCGAGGTATACAACTTTTTTTGCATATTTCGCGTGGTGCCCCTATGATTTTTAAGTTTTTCGCCTCGTTCCCTCTATGGTTAATTCTAACAGAACTGGCTGTCTCCATTAGTTTGCGATTAAAAAAAAACGCGAAGAAGAACATACGAGAGAAAGAAAAGAACAGACGAGAGAGCGAAGAGAGAGCAAGAACGCGAAGAAGAACAGCGCTGCTCAAAGGCAACCGTTGGAGCTACTGCAACCGAAGAAGAACGTTGCTACTGCTCGTAGGGCGTCTGTCGCTGCCAAGCCTGGTGAGTATATGAACCATAATCTAGGGTTTGGGGATTTGGGGGTTAGGGGTGAGGCAGGTGAGGATTTGGGTGCCGAATCCTCCACAAATCGTCCTCCAATTGAAGTTGAGGGTTTGTTTCATGTGCAAATTGAATTGGGGAAGAATTGAAACTGCTGCTCGAATTCTCTTTTGTGTGCAATTGGAATTGGGAAATTTGGGGGTTATGATTTTCGATTTGAATCTTTCCTTCTTGTTTCTGTATGCAATTGGAATTGGATGTGGTGCATTAGAGTCATTTGTTGTTAACTAGCTTGTGACAATCACTCTTTACTGTTGGTTTTTAAAGCTATCCAGAGTCAATGCCAACAGGTTGAAAGCATTTGATATTTTGCAATTCTACACATCAGTAAAGTCCAAAGCCATCAAGTTTGATAAAGCATAAAGCACTGGTATCACTATCATAAGTAATAAAATGTTGAATGTACGGGTAGCTATAACTTTTTCCAATTGTTGTTGTTTTTTGAGATTGTTGTTGGCTAGTATCATAGCTAGTCATGTACTACTGCTAGTTGTTTGCTGGTCAGTTTAGGAGCTTTTTCTATCACGTTTTGGAGATGTTGTCTAATTTAAATCAGTCTTTAATTCTATCTTATGAAGCCTATTAGCTCAAATGGTGGAGCAATGTGTTAAGACACAAAGATGTGGGTTCGAATCCCACATAGGCTATCTAGATATTGTGTTTGTATGAATGATACTCTGTAGAAATTAGAAAATAAGGAAAATCATATGTATAAAGTTGAACTTTCAATTAAATTGATATTAGCCTATATGGGATTTGAACCCGCATCTTTGTGTATGAGCACATCGCTATACCATTTGAGCTAATAGGCTTAAATTTTGTCATGTTGAATAAGAGAAAATATTTTGTCAAGTGAACTTTCACAGTTAGTTCTACTGGTTTTGTTGCATTTAGATATGGAAAAATAGAAAATGGATTTGAAATTGTGTGTCTTAAGGTTGAGAGTGACTTCAAAGTTCTAATGGGAGAAAGAAAGAAACATCTTTGTGTCTAAATATGAGTTATGACTTATGATAAATACATTGCTAATCTATGCTGGATTTTTAGAGCTCCAATGGTCCAATACCATTGATCGATATCTTCTCAAAAGGTAATTCCTCATATGGCAGATGACATTTGAAACTTTATTTATAAGCATTTGGTCCTTTTTTTTTACTGGAATTTATCAATAAAACTAAAGTTGTGTGATGGTAGTATCATGTCACATTATCACATCACAAAAATTGGATGATTTATGAGATAACAGAAGAAGAAAAAAAGAGTAAATTTGCAAGATATGAAATCTTACCATGCCTGATCCAATCAGATATTGAATTGTCTTCTCAATTTTCTTCATGTCAACCCTTCCTGAAAGGTAAAGATACTTATTTAAGAGATCACCATGCCTATTCTCTTCAGCAGTCCATGCCCTATTCCAGATGGCCCATGGAGTAAGGCTTGCACATGGAAATACAGTTAGAGATATGGACCATGTCACACATCCAACTTGCTGCATAAATATGAGAGGCCACCTTTAATACCTGATCAACAATCAGCAGCAGATTCACTAGCTACTGCTTCTACTTGAAATGTGCTATTGTAATACCAAATATCAATTTCAGAAAGTGAGACTTGATATGCCTTCATTTCTACCATACAACGCTAAATCGTCAAAAGTAAACAATGAATTTTCTCTCGAATATAGATTCTCCATATGTCAAATATTTGAAATTTCATGAAATCTACTCTACTACACTATTATTGATCAAATTATACTATCGTTGACGAGTAAGTATCAAATGGTAAATAGAATATGAGATTGGAGCACATGGAAATACAGTTAGAGACCCTTATGTATATGATATGTTTAGGTTCTGTGTCTTTTTTCACATTTTGGTTTTATTCTAAATTTCTAATATGCCAAAAGAAAAATAATCATTACGTGTAAAAACTAGATCCACAAAGTCTCCTAAGTGACAAATCGCACAAAAACGCTGGTGAATAACAAGTTGCTATTGTGAACAGATTCAATTGAATAAGTTCAGTATATATAGCAGCAACAAATCCAAAAAAAAATAACTCACTCAAAATCAGATCAATCATCAAAGCCTGAATATCCAGCTAATTTAGCAGGCCAACGCACAAAAGGGATGGAAATAGCGATATCATCGATATATGAAATCCAAGATAGATATAGAATGTTGAAACAAGGATCTACGAAATCAACCTAAGATTATTACGAGCCAACCAAATTGAGAATTTAAAATCTAGCATGGCAGCATTACGAGGTAGAAACATGTAAAACACCCAAACATATACCTATGACCAATGTAGCAAATACATTCAGCAACTACATATGTGTATCCAGACACCCCTGAATTCCTCAAATCTCTAAATTCCTAAATCCCCAAACCCTAAATCTCAAAATTGTCAAGGGAGTCAAAATCAATTGTAAATCACAAATTAACATATAGTTGATCTTCAAAAACAACCTCCAAATCCAATTCAAATATGCTAAAACTGTAATTCAACCCAAAAATTCCCTATCGAAAAACAGTAAATCCCTAAAGCCGAAATTGAAAAGGAAGGATTACCATCAGGGCAGCTGTCAGAGCTGGCTTCCTTCCCCTCCTCCCGTATGCTATCCTCGCATCGGCATCGAGTCTTCACACGGCCTCTCTCTTCATGCCTCCCCTCGCTTCTCTCTCTCAAACCTCATATGCTCCATGGAACGTACATTCTTTTCGTTCTTTCTTTTTTTTTTTTTATTTCAAAACTAACGTCGTTCACCCACTCTGTTAGAATTAACCATAAAGGGATATACTCATATAAAATGAAAACCTCACCTTTTCTAAAGAACGCGCCTCACGCGCTAGGGTTACACAACCCTGTCTGCCGCCGCCTTCTTCCTCCTTCCTTAATCAGGTCGCCATTCAGTCCGGCACCGATCTATCCGATCCCCGACGTTGCCCAATCCACACCTATGGAGGTAGCTCTCTCCACTTGCAATCCCCAATGTATTTTGGAAAAATTTTGGGCAAAAAGCCCTCCGATTTCATCAACTGCTCACTTGCACCTTGAGCGTTCTGCTTCCTATTCATCCTTCGGGAGGAGTAACTGTTTTCTCTGGGTTGATTGCCCGTTTTTGGGGTCGTCGAGGCTTCAGGATGGGTGCGGGGCTGTGGCTGCGCAAATTGGCCGGGTGTTTGGGCGGTGGACTGGGTGGCTCTTCCTCTTCTGCATCCTTTGGGATTGGAAGCGACAACGACTCCATTTCACCAGTATTGTGACCACGACATAGGTTCCCTCTTACTAATTGTCGGATTTACTACCACTTGTAACTAATTTCTTTTGGGTTGACCGCCTATTTAGCTTTTGATGTTTGGCACCTAGTTCTTTAGGTGCTAGTCGGTTCCTGTTTCGTTATGTTTACAAGTTGTATTAGGCCAAGACCTGGCTGTACACTAAATTGTTATGGTGTCACACGCCAATCAATTATTGAGTGTTGCTTTTCCGTCGTTTGTGTCGTTAGTTCGGCCTGCTATTGTGTTTCCGTTTTCTGCGACATGTTAGCTTTGATTCGGGGTGTGTTCCACTGCAATCGAAGGTGGTGTGTGGGGATGTCTTCTGTTGCAGTTTTCCGGCGCCGAGTGATGGTGCACTTGATACTTTTAGCCTTACCAGCTACAACTGATGGGAGATCTCCCAACTTTAGCCCTAACGCTGACCTTCACCATCTTTTGAATAGGTTGAAACAATTGCTAGTGTCTTCTCTGTTGGGGAGACTTACCAGTGCATTTTTTTGCCAAGGTTGGAGGAGCACTCCTACGGTTAAGTTTTATAACTTTATTTTACTTCTCAAGTCTCACTTCAAATATTGCTTATTGAGATCCTTTGTCTATGGGTGTGTTTACCACCGAAAACATGTTTCTTCTAATTGGTGTACTTCTCCACTAGGTCGCCTTATGTTCTTTCCATGGCCAGGCTCTCCATTACATGTTATACATGTCGATTTTTCCTTTGGGGGTTTAAACCCGTGGCTTATTACTAATCTTAATTACTCCTTTGCTGATATCTTGCCTTTTACTTACTCAGTTACTGATCCTTCCTTCATTATCTCCGTTTTGTTGTCGTTTTGCCGGTACTGCTGCTCCTTGTGTGTGTTGTGCAGGTTAGGAGTATCGTCTCTTGCCCTTCTCTCGCTCATGGGGGTCCCCTACTGCTGCTTCCACTATGGTGGTTGCTCCTTTAGGACGTTCTGCTATACTCTCCCACATACCAACACTTACCTCGTATCAAGTATTGGCTCACAAGCCTTATGTTTTGATCTTAACAGATCAATTAGGCCATCACAGGCTATGAAAATTCCACCAGTGGTTTTTACTTTTACTTGTAATTTTGAGGATGTAATTGTAATCTGTACACTTAGTTCTTATAAGCCTTACAAGGATTCTTACCAACATAATGGATACTTAAGCCCTCAACAAGGCATTAGAGTCTACAACTCTTTCCAACAAAATCTCGGATTCAACTACTATTATTTAATTATTTCTACTCGCTCTTTGTGTTGCCGCTCGTTGACGATGTGGAACATCTTTATGGAGATGCACCTTGGGGTGGGTATGAACACCAAACTACGAAGTCGTTGGCTACTTCTTTGCCTTTACCGGAATTTCTGTCACGGAATAATCATCAAATCACACATAAATCACTATATATTGTCCTTACTAGACATTTTGATCCTTCACATGTGTTTGAAATTCATTGCAATTATTTTACGAGTACCACTGCTTCCAAACTAAACTGATATTAATACCAAATACACATTTGTACAAATCATTTACTTCAATCAAACCATCTCTCTTATGGTTCCTTTTTTCAAGACAGAGCACGTCGGTCCTAGATTAGTACAAATTGTTCGTTTTAAAAGGTTTTTATGAATATCTGTACATGGAACTCCCTCGGCATCCGGAGCCGTAATTTCTGGACAAATGTAGAGATTTTCTGTCAAAATAATAATATCAATGTTCTAGCTCTTTTAGAAACTAAGACTGATAAGGTTCCTTCCGAAAGCACACTGCGTAAGTGTGGTTTCTCGAATGTTGCATTTGATCCGGCGATTGGTTTTTCTGGGGGACTCTGTCTTCTGTGGAAAGATATTCCTGCCTCACAAGGATCAATTGAACTTATTTCGGTTCACCACCAATTTATTCACTTTAACTACTCGGACTACGCTACTAAGCGGTGTTTTGCTGTTCTTGTGGTCTATGCCCCACCAGATGAGCGGCGCAAATCAACCTTCTGGGATACGATCTCCCTTTATATACAGTCACTTGTTATTCCCTTCTGCATTATGGGAGACCTTAACGAAATAGCTACCCCAGCTGATAAACTTGGAGGAGTCTATCCTTCGACGTCGCGTTTCACGCGTTTACTAGATTTAAAGAACAGACTATCACTACTAGAAGTACCATCTAGCGGGGGTCAGTTTACTTGGCAACGGAAATCAAAAGATGTGGTTATTTGTCTGGAAAAACTTGATCGCCTACTAATCCACACGGACATGCTTACCATTTTTTATTCACTTCGTACACAGATCCATCCCTTTGCTAGATCTAATAATCCTCCAATCTCCACAGATTTTCGTCGCAACATTCAGCCTAAGAATAGACCATTTAAGTTCAAATTGGCTTGGGCCTCAAGGGCTGAGTACAGAAACTTAGTCTCGCAAGCTTGGAGAGCGAACCCACAAGGTTCTTTGATGTTTAAATTGCTTCAGAAGGCAAAAATTCTTAAAAAACTTTCTAAAACCTGGCATAAGAATACATTACGCAATATTCATAACCAAATTCTAGTAACGGATCAAAAGCTCCTTACTTTACAGACATCGCTTATCTCAAATTACAACAATCAGGATGTTCAAATCCTAAAATAATTACTCAACAAGAGAGAACATATGCTCGACTTTCACCGTTGCTATTGGAGCCAGCGGGCTAAAGTTAAACATACCAAACTTAATGACTCCAATTCAAGCGATTTCCATAAGACCGCTACTGCAAAAAGAGGCAGGAAAATGATCAAATCTATTCTACTTCCCGGTGGGGAGTCCACAGCTGATTTCCACACAATCCAACAAGAATTTGTCCGCGACTTCAAAGCTCGTTTCAGAGCCTCTTCGACCCATATTTCGGATCTGTCTCCAGACCTAGTGGTCATCCCATCCTTAGTTTCACAAGCAGATAACGACATGTTCTCTGCTCCTGTTACAAACAATTAGATAAAAGCGGTTGTATTTTCTATGAGCCCGGATAAGGCTCCGGGCCCTGATGGCTTCCCAGCTGGTTTCTACCAAAAGTTCTGGCCTACAGTTGGCCCTTCTGTAACAAAAGCCGTCAAAGCTTTCTTCACTAGTGGTACGTAGGTTACTACGTCAGACAAACCATACCTTCATTACGCTTCTACCGAAATGCGATGACCCGACGGAAGTAAACCACTACAGACCTATCAGTTTATGCTCCACAATTTATAAAATAATAGCTAAAGTAATTTCAGCACGGTTAACCAAGTTTTTTGACAAACTTATACACCCCCTCCAGGGAGCTTTCACAAAAGGGAGATCTATCCAGGACAATATTCTGATTGCTCATGAAGCTTTGCATTCGTTTCGGATGAAGAAAGGCAAAATAGGCATGGTTGCTCTTAAGTTAGATATGGAAAAGGCATACGATCGCATCGAATGGCCTTTTCTGTTCCAAGTTTTATCTAAGTATGGTTTCAATGACCTCTTTATTAACAGAATAAAGGAATGTGTTTCAACTGTATCCTACTCGGTCCTTGTTAATGATGAACCAACCACAGTTTATCAACCCACTAGAGGTTTGAGATAAGGAGACCCCCTCTCCCATTTTCTCTTTATCCTAGCCTCTGAGGTATTAGCACGTACACTGCATAACAAAGGACTAGTTAGTAAGGACCTGGGTATCTCTTTCGGTCGTCCGGGTATCAAGGTTCCTTTTCTAGCGTTTGCTGATGATATTCTTATTTTCTGCAAAGCCTCCCAATCGGCATGTACTTCTGTACTGTCCATTTTAGACAGATACTGTTTAATTTCGAGACAAAAGGTGAATCTGCATAAATCCAGCTTCCAAGCATCTCCTAACACTACTGCCGCCGCCATAGCGTCTACTATTGCAGTTCTTGGTATTCCCCATGCTAACAATTTTGACAAATATTTGGGTTGCCCTATCGTTAACGGTAGGACCAATAGGGACACATTCGCTGATGTGGTTCTCAAGACCAAAAACCAACTCACAAAATGGAAAGCCTCGAATCTTTCGGCCGAAGGGCGACGGGTGCTTATCAAAGCAAATCTGAGTGCCAAACCGATTTTTCTTATGCAAGCTTTCCTGCTTCCTTCTCATGTTCTTCATGAACTTGACAAAGTGTATAGACAATTTTTTTGGAACAAAACCTCTAAAGCTCCACCGCTGATTAGTTGGGACAAAATCTGTTCGGACACAATGAAAGGTGGTTTGGGGATTCATAAGGCGGAGTCTATGAATATAGCTCTTCAGATGAAGCTTCTTTGGAAAATAATCTATGAACCAAACAACATCTGGGTTCGTGTCATCTCACAAAAATACCTTAAAGGCCACGACCTTTCCAGTTATATCAAAAAAGGTAATACCTCGTGGCAATGGTCCCGTCTTATGTCCATCAGACCTCAGTTCCTCCCAGCTCTACAGTGGAGGGTTGGAAATGGGGAAACCATTGATTTCTGGTCCCATAACTGGGCCTTCGAGAGGTCGTTGAGTTCCAAAACACTAAGACCCATCCCAGATAACCTCAAGGGCGTTTCGGTGGCTCACTTCATCACCAACCACCAGTGGAACAAAACTTTTATAAATGACTCATTAACTAATGTTCTGAAACAAGATGATATCGACCACATCATGGGTTTAACTTTGCTAAGTAACCCAATCACGGATCGTCTATACTGGGGCCCTAGCAAAAATGGCTGGTTCTCAACCGCCTCTGCCAACTCCTTCCTATCTGTTAACACCGGGTCGCCAGATTTCGATTGCGATTGGATTTGGAGTCTCGATGTGCCCCCTAAGGTTCGACACTTTCTTTGGAAAATCTCCCGTGATAGTCTCCCGACTAAAACCAGATTACAGAAGTCGCAAGTGGTTGTACCTGTTGGTTGTGTTTTCTGTGGCAATACAAATGAATCGGATGATCACCTTCTTCTTCGATGTCCCATGGCTACTGCTTTGCTTAAAGCTTTACGTATCCACGTTCCGGGGTTTATCACTGCTTCGGTCAACATGGGAAATGTCTTTCCACTTACTGCTATAAAATGTGCAATTTGGACCTTCACTTTTGCCGTTTTAGCTTCAGCTTGGTGGGCCATGTGGTTCTTTAGAAACCAAATCGTGTTCGATCATACTAACAAGGTAACAATCAATGAAATTTTGCTGTTTCACAGCACAACTAGTCATTGTTAGAAACAATCAAAGCTTTTAGACGATGATCCGACTGGACCGTTGATCCCCAATCATCACATTCACAGCGGAACGCACAACCAGGCTATTAGGGGTAGTGCTACGAAAGCCAGGGCTCAGGATCGATCCGGGAAGTGGGATAAACCCCCCTCCGAATTGTTATAAGCTCAATTTTGATGGTTCGGTACTCCCGAGGGGCAACTCGTCTTATGGTTTTGTCATCCGTGAATCTGCTGGTTTAGTTGTCTCTGCTCACAGATCTGTTTGCACAAATACCTCGATGATTTATGCCGAAAATCTCGGACTCAGAAAGGGTTTGTTACGGGCAAAGGAGTTGCAACTATCTACACTTCTGATCGAAGGAGACAACTTACTAGTGATAAAAGCTCTACTGGGGGGATTGGAAATGCCCCTGGACAATAGAGATGCTACAAGCTGATATATTGTCTGATATCTCGTCCTTTACTTATGTTGTTATTCGTCATATTTTCATGGAATCGAATGTTGTGGCTGACTACCTTGCTCGTAGTACCCATGTATCCCCTGCCGACGTTTGTTGTGAGGATGATCCAGAACTGCTAGCTCTCGTCCGGAAGTATGCGCTAGGAAGGGCCTCTGTTGCGGCCGACCCGACCTAATTCTTATCTTGTGTCAAAAAAAAAATTAACCATAAAGGGCACGAGGCGAAAAACCTAAAAACCACAGCGCGAAATATGCAAAAGAGTTGTATACCTCCCAAAAATTGCAATACCTCAAGGGTACCCCGCGAAATTTCCGTTAAAAATTTAAACAACAAGATAATCTCTGTATGGAGCGAAAAACGGTTTATTTGTAAAAAGTGAGGTTTATTTGGTTGTTATTAGGGGTATTGTGGTACTTTCAAACCAAATAAGATAAAAGAGAAGGGGTAAAGCAGTACTTGTACAAAATAAACACCCAAATAACCTCTGTTTTCTAGCTTTTTTTTAACATAATTTTTTAACACGTTTTTGTATATTTTGGTCATCCAAACAACCAAAAAAAACTGTTTAAAAAATAAACGAGTAATTTTTAACTCTTTATTTTGTGAGCCATACACACCCGTATACTGTAAGTGTTTGGAGAACGCGGCCGCTACCAGGGGGTGCGCCCGCCGCATGGGTTGCGGCACCCGCCGCCAATCGATTTGGGTGGGGGTTTTGGGCGGGGGGTTGGTTCCGGATGATGCTTGTTGGAATAGGTGGCGTAGGAGGGGTGGGAATTCGTCGGAATTGGGTGGTGTGGGTGGGTTGGGGACAGCAGGGGTGGGTGGTGTGGCGAAGGGGAATGTCTATTCGTCGAAAATCACATGGCGCGAAGTGACAACCCGATTTGTATCCAAGCGAAGACAACGGTAGCCTCGATGGTGTGGGGAGATGCCCAAGAAGACACATTTATTGGATCGTGGGGATAGCTTGTGAGGGGCGGTGGCACTCATGTTGGGAAAACAGAGACATCCAAACACTCTAATGTGATCGTAAGAGGGGTAGCGCTTGTAGAGTGCCAAGGTTGGGATGGAGTTGCCAATGGCTTTGGATGGAAGTATATTGTGGAGATAGGTGGCCATGTGAAGCGCCTCAACCCAAAAGGGGAGGGGGAGAGAGGCGTGATGTAGGAGGGTTCTAGTTTTGTCATTGAGGGTGCGGAGAATACATTCCGCTTTGCCATTTTGTGGAGAGGTTTGGGGGCATGAGAAGCGGAGTGATATCCCATTTTGTTGACAAAAGGAGCGAACAAAATTGTTGTCAAACTCTCCTCCCATGTCGCACTGAATAGCCTTGATGGGCAAAGTGAATTGAGTACGGACAAATGTGTGAAAATTGACAATGTGACTTTGTGTTTCCGATTTCTGACGTAGGGGAAAAACCCAAACAAAATTGGTGAAATCATCAAGGACAACCAAATAGTATCGAAAACCACTAGCACTTGAAATAGGAGATGTCCACAAATCACAATGCAAAAGATCAAAAGGTGCAAATGTACTGGAATGAGAAATGCTAAAAGGGAGACGCTTGCTCTTGGCGATTTCACAGGAAATGCAAACGCCAGAGGCTTTATTACAAGAAATTAAATGACTAGTGCGGAGACATTGGAGCACGTGGTCGCCGGGATGGCCAAGACGAGCGTGCCACAAGTCAGAACGATGGGCGACGAAGGCGGTGGGGGCGGTGGGAGACTGTGGGCGAGCTTTGGTGGTGGGGTAGAGGTCGCCAGAACTATTGCAGCGCATGATTGGGGTCCCCGTACGAAGATCCTTCACAAGAAAACCAAACGGGTCAAATTGGACAGCCACGTGATTATCGACGGTAAATTGACGAACAGAAATGAGGTTTTTAAAAAGGTCAGGGGCAAGCAGGACTTTGTTGAGGCGTAGGGGTGGGGCATTGGGAAGGGTTGTGTGACCCGAACCGACAATTTTAAGAGACTCGCCGTTTCCGACATAAACAGACGGTAAAGTGCTCGAATTAAAAACAGTTTGTAGGTTACCTGGTGCATTCATCATGTGAGAGGAGGCCCCGGTATCCATGTACCAGTTGTCGTCCGGCTGCTGGAGTCCCATGGTGGAGAAAGCGGCGGAGAGGTTGGTGTGCATGGGGTGCGCTGGAGGCTGCTGTGAAGTGTACATCGCCGGGGATGGGGCCCGCTGCTGTGGCGGACGCTGCGTGTAGGCCAACTCTGACGGGGGGTATCCCGCCCACGTCGGATAAGGGCAGGGCGGCGGAGCGGGGGACCATTGCTGCTGCGGGTACCACTGCCCTGGCGGCGGCCGCTGCATGTTGTTGCGGCCGCGGCCGCAACGGCAACTGCTGTTGCCGCCTCTGTCGCGTCCTCCGCGTTGTTGGGGTTGTCTGGGTTGGGTGTGGGGAAGGGGGTCCGGGGCTATGAAATCCTTGGAGGAAACAAGGACATGGGAAGGGCCCTGGGGGCGTCCCTGACAGCTCTCCTCCCTGGAGAGCATGCTGCGAGCCACCATGAAGGTTGAAAGTGGCAATGTGTTGCTGATCATGCCACCGACGACATCAAATTTGGTGGAAAGGCCTTTGATAAGTTGAAGAACAAGGCGTTCTTCGCTAACTTTGTGCCCAACATCGCCTAGTTGATCATCGATGGCTTTGATGGCGAGGTAGTAGTCAGAGACGGTGGAGAAGCTTTCCTGACGGGTGTTGATGAACTTGCCCTCAAGATCCGCTGCCCTAGCGGATTGATTGTCATGGAAGAAGCCCTTTATGCGGAGCCAGACATCACGGGCGGTAGAGTTTGGTTGGAGGACGGTAATCAGGATGTCCTCAGAGATGGTGGCATAGATCCATCCAAGAACGATGAAGTCAAGGCGGTTCCAGAGGGGCTCAGGGACATCAGTCGGACGATGAGAGTCGTCGATGTGGGTGATGACGTCGTGAGCCTTACAGGCGGTTTGGAAGAGCTCCGCCAATGTGTGGTATTGGACCTTTTTAAGATCTAGGGTTAGGGGAATTTGATTTTTGATGTTGGTGATGGTTAGGGTTGGGTGGAATGGGGTTAGGGTTGATTGGGTTGATAATCTCGTCGGTAGACATCGAGAAGGGGTGGGAGATTGCGCCGGAAGGGAGAAAGGAGGAACAGGGAGCGGCGGCGGCGGCTGTAGGGAGCGGCGGCGGCGGCAAGAGGGGGAGGCGGCGGCAGCAGGGGGCGGCGGCGGCGACTGGGCTGGCGGCGGCGGCTAGGGCGTGGCGGCGGCGGCTTGGGGCTGCGGTGGCTTAGTGGATCGTTAGGTGTGAAACAAAAATTAGGGTTTCACACAAAAGCTTGATACCATGTAAGTGTTTGGAGAACTGAGTCCTTAACGGATCTCAGAGGCCTACTCCTGTATATATATTAATGGGTGAAAACCCGAGGGTACAATGGTAATTGTACATTTATAAGTAATATAATGCTAACATATACTTCTATTTAAAAAAAAAAAAAAGGTCACTCCGTATTTTGTGGCCTGATGAAGTACTGGATTGAAAGCACAAGTGGGGAAGAGAAACAAAGAGCACGCCTCCTTGCCTCTTCATCTTCTCCAATTAATTTGTCCGACTGCCTTCAATCTTCTTCCTTTGTTTAAGATTTCTCGAAATCTAAGGCTATATAATGTTGGTTCAATGGATGGGCTCTACAAATTGATGTTCCGGTTGTTAAGAGGTTGAGTCCGGATGTTTTATTCGTGGAGGTTCAGTTCGTTAACGACTTCACGGTCACTGGCAGTGTTGGCTTGTAGGTTCAGTCCGTTCACGGTCACTGGCGACGTCGGTGCTGGCTGTTGGAGGCATCGATTGCAGCAGGTCGCCGACTGTTTGTACCGATGTGTCCCTGCCGGTATTGTGCGGCTTTGTGCTACTCCCGTAATCCGCTATTGTTCAAATAAGGTAATCTCTCTCTCTACCTTGTGTACCAAATTGCAGGTTTGTGGGTTGATCTAAATGGGAAGTTGTCCGTTATTGGTTGTGAGTGTTGTTGGTGGTTGATTCAAGGATGTCCAGATATGCTGAATTGGGTTTGTGTCCATCAATTTTTTTCAAGTTCTTAAATACCTAGTTAGGTGGTGGGATTAGGATTGGGATTGTGTTTCTAACTTTCTACTGGTTAATGGATTTCATTCAGCACTTGCACTGAAATCTAATCAAGCCATGCAGCTTTCAGAAAGGAGTTATCTTTAAAACAGATTTTTTCCCCCCATAAAATTCGAAACTATCAGGTGAAATATGCATGTGTGCTGTGTTGTTGCTATTGCTTCACTTTTTTTTCGGTTTCCGATTGAACCTCCGTCAGTTTCAATTTCAAGTCTCAGTTTCAATAGCAAGTACAATTTGCTCATTGGCCTATAGGTGAGGCATCTTCCACTAACAATTTGTTGAAAAAACGCAAGTGCGATGTTGGGAAATAATGAAGAATGGAGATACTGAGAGACATTAAGGAGTATGTTAGTGCAAGATGCCTCACCTTTAGGGATTGTGCTCGTCCGCTATTGAAACTGGTTACAAACAATGTTCGGATGATGATATTTTTCAAGTGAAAAACAATATGAAGCATTAGGTTGGAGTTATTTTGATTAAGAATTGTTTGATAAGTGTTTTGTTGTTATTTAGATTAAGAACTATTTAATAAATTAAGTATTTTGTTATTATTTTGAATAAAAATATTTTTTTACATTTAAATTTTATCGGAAATTTTCGACGAATACCATCTTGTTCAAGATTTTGCACAGGGCCTCCGAAACCCATTGGTTAGCCTTGGTATGACTAATGCGACAATCTCTCGGTATAACATAACAAAATACTTTGATTTTTTAGATTTACCCATATATATTTCTTTACAAGTCTTTTTTTTTAATATAAAAATATGAATTTTCTAGTGAGAAATAAAGGTAAAAAAATATTTTTTTAATATTTTTTTCCATGAATGTAAAAAAGTATGGTTAAACACGTAACTACATATCATTACTTTGCAAATTTATCGAAATAAAACACTATAATCACTTAAATAAATTTATTAAAGTAGCATAAGTAGGTTGTTACTTAAAAATCACCCGTTTTGGCATTTATAACAAAAATTGAAAGACACAGACCTTCCTACCCTCTTCATCATTGACTCGAAATATTGAATAAATTAATAAGTCTTATCACACAAGAGTTTTTTTAACGTATAATTTTTCGTAAATCTTTTATTACGTATAAATATAATAATACATAATAACCTAATATTATATATATATAGGTAAAGGTTCAAATGAAAATGGGGCTTAAGGTGAAAATTCCTCTTAAAATGAAAATGGACCTAATTTTCGGATTTGGGTCGCGGGTCTGTTAATTAAAAAAAAATTGGTCCTCGCTTCTAAAGCCAGCAACGCTGTTTCGAAAAGGAAGGGCCTTTGGTGGCGATGGCGGCTTTATTCAGCAACGTCGCCTATGAGAGGCTCCCTTTGGGAAAGGACGACGCCGGCGGCAGTGGATTGGGCTCGCCGAGTGCGGAATTCGAGAGGGCTCAGGGAGATTGCGCTCCGAATCTTCGAGAAATCTCCGCTCGCTTCAACTCTGACCACCGCCCTCGCCGAATCCCTAAGCCGGCGGCACACTAACCTCCTTACGTCTCCAGATCTTCATCTCCCACCTCCAAGCTTGAACCAAGCATCCCCCAACCTCTAATCATCTCCATGTTCCCCCATTAATGGCGGTTTCTCTCTTTCTCTCTCCCCAATTCTGAAAGCCCCTTGAATTTGTGATGATGTTGCCTGTTTGTATAGATTTCCCATTCGAATTTCGAGCTCCGGAGGTGATGCTGGAATGTATATGCAGTTTCCTGGATGCCTGTACCACCGAGTTGGAAACTGCAACTTAACCTGCTTTAGATGAGCTCACTTCTAAGGTAAGATCCTTTGGTTTGTGTTATTTTTTCGGTATTGTCGAGTAGTTCTGTTGTGATGCTTGTTTTCTTGAACTGATTGGGTCCTGTAGTTGCCTTTTTTCCCATCTGTTTGCTATCTTGTTTATGAATCTATTTTAAGAAAATGAGGATTGAAATCGAATTATTGATAGGCTAAGTTAATACGTTTGTCATAGAGGGCGAGTTGATGTTTCGAACTCTGTGAGTTGAACTACCTTTCTACGGATCTAGGGTGCATATTGGCCACATTATCGCTGATGCATCCATGAAGGTGAATCACACAGTGGCGTCAGTGTCATGGATTTATGATTTTTTTACAATTAGATTGGCCAGTCTATGATATTCAATCGATTTTTATCAACTTTGAATCATAAAAAACACCGATGTGTATCTGTGTTGGATTCGGAAATGTGGTCCTTGCTTACGATAAATATGTTTTCAGACTGGATGAACCCTCTGTGTTATTACTCCTATTGGACCCATCTGAATTCGGATTATAAATTATGCTTATTGATAGATTAGCAGTCGTAATCTAGACATGGTGCGAAAACTGAAGAGTGCAATGACTAGGTTGACTATCAGGTGTGTCCGACATCTAACTATCAGATGTGTGCTTGTGCAGTGTGACCCTCAAAGCTTGATTAGGATAGTATGTGATGGTATGGCTGTTTATTTAAGTTGCTTCAAGTGGATTATTCCCTGTGGTGTTTGTTCATTTGTTGAAGACAACTTTGGCTGATCTGGCTTAGTATAATTTCGTCCTAGAAAACCAGTGTGAAAGAGAACTTGTTGGTTTGGTTCCTTGTTAAAGTTGTTGGGTGATATCTTTGTGATGTATTCTGAACTGATTATGAATGGAACAGCTCACTAAATCAGGTGTGTGCTTGTGACCATCAAAGCTTGATTAGGATGTTATGTGATGGTATGGCTGTTTTTTTTAATTTGCTTCAAGTGTATTATTCCCATTATTCCCTGTGGTGTTTGTTCATTTGTTGAAGACAACTTTGGCTAATTTAGTTTACTATGATTTCATGTCCTAGAAAACAAGTGTGAAAGAGAACTTGTTGGTTTGGTTCCTTGTTATACCTTGATCTCTCCGGATTATACAATCGGATCCCTTAGATAGCTCCTGACAGGTAGTAAAGGTGTGTGCTTTTAACCAACTGAAATAGGACATTTTTTTGTGTTAAAATTACTAAACATAAAAAGAGTGACGTGATTTAAAGCCTATTAGCTCAAAATGGTAGAGCGATGTGCCATGCACAAAGATGCGGGTTCAAATCCCGTATAGGCTATTTATGATTGTATTGTGTTTGTTCTCGTTCATGAATAAGGTTACAACGTGCAAAAATAAAATGATAAAGTGCATAAATAAGATGATAAAGTGCACAAATAAAATGATAAAGTGCAAGAATAAAATCATGAAGTGCATGAATAAGATTATGAAGTGCACAATTAAGATTATAAAGTGCATAAATAAAATGATAAAGTGCACGAATAATATGATGAAGTGTATGAATAAGATTATGAAGTGCATGAATAAGATTCTGAAGTGCAAGAATAAAATGATGAAGTGCACAATTTAAGATCATAAAGTGCATAAATAAAATGAAAGTGTAAGAATAAACTCATATGTTCTGCCTACAATTTGACGCTTTATTTGGATTGATTGTGAGTTTCTAATTCTCGTTCCTTGTTTTCTATATTTGAATGTTTCAATTTCTTTGTGCTTGATTATCTGTTGTTTTGTTCTATCTTGTCTGGCCAACTTGTTAGATCAATTCAATTGCTAAGGTTTTGTAGATTCCTGATTGTGAACCTTAACCTAAGTAGAAAACTTGTCCCTTTAGGGCTGATTGAACTAATTGGATAAGTAGGAAGTTGGATGTGTTGTTAAATCCCTCTTTAGGGACTGCAAATACCTTGGATAATCTATGAACTTAAAACTATCAATTGGGTTAAATCCTTCTTTAGGGATTGTTCAATTGATAAGGGTTTCTATGACTGATTGGAATAGTAACTATATTAGGCCGGGACAAGGGCATTCATAGGAAACTTAATAGGACGAAAAGAGGTTACAAGGATCGCTTCAACCAAATAAAGTGGAAAATTGTAGGTAGAATTGCTTCTCATAATTGTTTGAACAAAATTCTTTTACTTGCTTTCATCAATCTGCTTTGATAAAAGGCGGGACTTTCACACTTAAAAATCCCCTCTTTGGTTACTTAATTGACACTTGAATCATACTTGAATTACAAATTTCTCTGTGAATCGACCTCTTACTTATTGTTATACTAGTTATAGGTTTGAGTTTTCTTTGACGGATCAACGACAGGTTTTCCCTTCGTCAGTCGTTCTGCTTGATACCCAAGAATAGGTCTCTGCGCTCCGGGTCCCGCATCAGCTCCACAGTGAAGCACCAGAGAGGGTCAACCGCGTCAATCAAACCTTCTTGGATCAGCTCCTCAACAATGTCCAGAGCTTGGTTGGTTGTGTTCACTGGCTTGCTGGTGGGGACCTCCTCCCGGGCGAGATAAGCCTTCAGCGCACAGCTTGTCTCCTTCACCGCGTCAACGTGTTCATGGTACAGTTGTGACACCTCTGACTTCTTGGAGGTCCTCTTCGTTGTTGGTTGTGTCGTTGTAGAACCGGACGCCATTGGTCGCTTGTTGTTGTCAACTGAAGGAGATGACAAGTTTGCTCATGCAGCCCCGTTGATGTTGGGCACATCCTCGCAAATCCCATTGAGAACCTCCTACATCGAAGGAGGCTTGCCAGATTGCAATTGGCTCGCGAACAGCTCGTCCCGCTCCGTGTCGAGTGTCGCGTATTCGGTCTCTTGTGTCTGCACACCACGTCGCCCATCTTCGGTGCCTCCATCGTGATTGATGTAGTCCCTTTCATTATGATCGTTGCCTAAGTCAGCTACCGCGACCTGGGGAGCTGTTTGACGTTGACTCGGCTCCATCGAGGGGGCAACACAATACTTCCCGGTTGCCACAGCTCACCCATACAGTTGATCCCAAAGGTCCTCCAAATCGGGCTTAATACCTTTCTTCCGATACTTCCTGAAGTCGGAGTTTTCCTAAAGATATGATCTCAAGTTATGTAAACGTAAAGACTGGACAAAATGTCAAAAAACCGACACCTAGAAGAGGGCACTAACCGCGATCTTCTTCTCCCACCACTCATCGGATGCCTTGATCGTGCCCTTCTCGGCATCCCATCCCAATCCGATCTCAGAATTCTTTAACGATTTCCACTCGTTGTAGTATTTCTGATATATAGCAATTGGCTATGTCGGCCAATTGTTAAAAGAAAAGCCCGATCTTACGTATTGCTCTTGTATTTCCCATAAACGAATCGAATTCACCCCGTATAGAATGAATTTAGGTCGTAAGCCTTTGGTGAATAATTAACCACTTGTTAATTAGCTTGTGCGGCGAGTCAACAATGGCAGCCGGCACGTGAGTTTGCCGATTGAATTTCGAGAGCACTCACTGCATTCTCTCACGTAACAAATTGCAAAGTGATCAAAAGCACTTACTAAATTCACTTACTAAATAATTAATTGGAGGAATGATCGAATTCGAAGGTTGACTCGAACACACAATTGAACGACGTGTAGATGGAATTAGAATTTGCAAAGGGTTTGGATTGAGATCGAACAACCAAGGGTTTCTCCAATATCTAATATAATACTAACAGTTGCAAAAGGACACGTGGTGACCATACATTGAAAGTGACACGTAGCATCCATACACTTAACATACCCCATATATACTTAAAATAAATATATTTAAAATAATTTTTTAATTAATAAAATATTGAATTTGTTGACCATATCACAACCACTTCTCCAAATTTGTAGATAATTTTTTTATCTAAGATTTTTTGAATCCTGGAAATAATAAATCAATAATATTATTAATAAATTTAAAATAATTTATCCACCAATGATTTGAAAACATCTAATTAACAACGAGATTTGTTTGAATTAATAAATTAATAATATTTAAACATTTTTTTTATTGAATTTTTTGGTTAAGATATTTGAGGATTCTATGATTCTCGAAATAATATTGTATTTAATTAAATAACAATACATGAAGATTTTAATCTTATATATTTAATTTATCTGTTTTTTTTGTTAAAGTTGTCGAATGATATTTACTTTATACTTTTATAATCAATAATCAATAGACTATTAAAAAATATCATTTGGAATATTGGATATGCAGCATATGCATATATGATCCTAACCTTCTTATCTTAATCAATATATTTGTTTAATAAATAAATTGATGATAAGATCAAATCGATCTTCTTGAGATGATCTGTTATCTTGGTATATATGTGATCCATTAGTGCAAGAAAATTTAGAAGTTTAGGTTGATTTTTTATTATTGCAAAATTGAAGTGACACGTATAATTTGAGGCAAATTTTTTAAAAGAAAAAATAGTTTTTTCTACTTATTCCGATTCCTCTTGGTTTGTGTTGTTATTGCATCGAGACATCGATCATATATATATGCTTGGTAAATTCAAAGGCTATTGCCCTAAGATTTATTTTTTTATATTTTAAATATATTTTCATTTTTATAATAACAAAATCTTAGAAATACTAAGTAATTTAGTAAAAAGAAATATATGACAACAATTATGGCTTTACCTTATACTATGAGATTATTTCTAATTAACATTTTTTGGTTAAACAAATAGGACACATAATACATTATCCAGGAGTCAAGTCGACGTGAAGCTCGATTGAACTAGACTAAGATAAAAAAAAAATGCTTGATTTGAATTCATTGAGTTCGAGTAATTTAATTTGATTTAAATAAACAATGAAAATATTAGAAATATTATAATGTTTAATTATTCATTAAAAATAATCATTTTCAATTATTTTAAAAACAATAAATTTAACAAAATGAGAAAATCAAGAGATTTCATAAATTTCTTTATTTGGTGAGCTGATACTCCGATATATTTGGGTTATTAATTTTATTCACTATATTTCAAAGATAATTATTTAGTTATAATATTTAATCATTTCTTTTTAAATTTTTTTAAAGTTATAATTCAAAATTTGATTTTACCACCTAAATTTATGTTTAATTTGAACACATGTGCACGCAAAAACCCATATTTTTCATTAAATCTTGGTGGGTGCGCACACACACTCATATGCCATTTTATTTCATTTGTCAATTTTGATCTTAACAAATACATACTCAAAATAAAATTATTTAAAATCCTAATTATGATGTGTTAATATGTAAATTAATTTATTACGATCATCTCATTTGATAGTGATTGAATTCTCTAGATTGATCAATTTTACTTTGTTATCATTAATCAAATAACAACAAACCATATCTTTTTTAATTTTTTTTTAAAACACAATAACTCAAAACAGTTACATGTATATATGTATATACAATAAACATGTTACTTCTATCAGGTTTGTACTTACAATTTCATAGTTTTTTTTCTTCAGTTTCTCTACATGTATCAATATATCTATATTTTCTTCTTTTATTTTACTAATATTGTTTTATCTAGAGTAATTTTTTGACATATAATGAATAATGAATGACCTTTATTAAATACCACACTGAAGAACTAACAAACTACAATATAAAATATTATAAGATTAGAAGATAACTAAAAAAAAGTTGAAACAATCTTTGCATATAAAAATAAAACAATAATGTGTATTTTTTTGGAATAAAGAACTCTAAACTTATGAACTAACAATAATGTTTTTATCTATATTGCATGTAGAAGGCAAACATGCAATGTTTGGTATGTGGTGAAGCCAATGGGGATTATTTAGCTGAAGAGGTTAAGGAAGACGGGGATAAAGAGGATTATAAGGGAGAAATAATACTCCGTATATATTATATAAAATATGGAAGTGATCAAGAGGATGACGAAAATCAAGACGGGAATGAGGAGTGATAACATCAATCGAACCAATTATGGTCTATAATCTAGCTAGATATGAAAATAGATTGCCTAAAAATACTAAATTATTTAATCTCATATAATATTCTCTGAATTCAAAATTCATAAAAAGTATGTCACAAGACCGCAAGTTAGAAAAATCAATTATAACATATCCTTCACGACACTTGAATTAAAATTTGAATTCAAGTTCAAGATTTTCATTATCAATAGTTTATGAGCTCGATTCTCAATCCTCATTTTGTTTAATGGTTTTTCCTGCACTTCTTCTTCTTCTTCTTCTTTTACAAATGAATTGAAAGTACAAGCTTGAGATCCAAAAGATTTTCATTCTTTTTTTTTATTTGCCATATGTTTTATGACACTAAGCTAACTATCCATGCTTTGACCTAATATATAATAATAAATCTTCTATTTAGACATTGCAAATCATATAACATGCTCAAATAAAATTAATAAAAAGATAATATTTGAAAGAGGTTTTAGCTTCTTAAAAAACATATAAAAAAATGGCCTACATTATGAGACGAAAGGATTTTTTTTACCTTTAAGTTTGTTAATATAATATAGCTTTTTTTATGTGTTCTCCATCCCAAAGTTCTGAAAACTCCATATATTCACCGGCGTTTGTGAAATGTATAGTACATATCTTCTATAAAATATAATATACTTTACAAATCTCGTGCGTTACGCACGGGTACTACGCTAGTTTTCATTTTAAAGCAAATTACAACTTAAATAGGAAAGATGCTAAGTGAGATTGGCTCCCAAAGAAACCCTAGCTATCTCACAATTAAAAATAATTAACTAAAAATCCTAAGATAAATACCAATAATATTCTATCTATCTAAAATGACTAAAAATAGGTAAAAATATTAGTTTCTTGATGAGCAAGGATATAGATTTCTCCTTAATATTATTCTCCTAAATAACTAAGTAAAAATAATTAAAATAGAAAATAATTCTCCAAGCCAAAACTGGTCAGCCTTACAGAACCCTTGGCGCTGACCCCAGTACCCTCGATGTCGACCCTTCAACAAGTTTGAATCCATGGTGGCGTCTTCTTCTTTCTCGGGATGATCGGGTCCTCGAACCGCCTTGGCCCACAGAGGGCCCATCTTGATGACATCAATTTCTTCATGTCCCTATTGCGGTTCTTCAACGTGTACATGTTCAGCTTCTTCCCCGACAGCTCCTGGATTTCGGGGGTGAGCGCAGCCCACGGGAAAGGCTGGTCTTTCCTGAAAACCCGCTGGTGGCGAAGGAGCACCTCGACAAACAATTTGGTATGCTCATATGACCAGTAAAAGGGAGGGGGTGTTGGCTCCTCATCGCCTCCTTGCGTCTGCTTCCCCTTACCCTTACCCTTACCCCTTCCGTTTGCGTTTGCGTTTCCGTTGTCGTTCGAAGTCGTACGCACTTGTGGGCTAACAACGAAGGAACGACTGCATTATCATCCCACACACCCAGGAAAAACAAATTTAGCAACAAATTGGATGTTCGACTAGAGAATATTTATCAATAGGCGGACATATGTAGTCCCAATGGAAGCTGACAGGACGAATGCAAAACCCTAGCCGTGTGAATATGAAGTTCGGCCAACAAATATACCAATTAAAGACTCAATTCGGGCATCAATGAAGCGGAATTAGGATTAGAACCACCACAAAAAAAGCCGATAGAAGGAAAGGAACTCACATGGTGAGAGGACGATGTGGGTTTGCGGTCGCCGGGGGGGGGGGGGAAGATCTTCCCTTTCAAACGCCGACGGATACCACGGACGTCTTCACCGGCGATGGGAGTCCAGGTCCAAGCTCTTCATCCTCCTCTCGAAACTTGGTTGAATGAGACAATGGGATGAGCTTCTGGTTTAGGTCGACGTAATGAAGGACAAGGGTAATTTCATGGGGAAAATGGTATTTTCCTCTCGAAAAGTAAGGTTATTCTAGTAAATTGCATTATACCCTTTTGCCCGCCCATCTCCGATCTACCAAACATGCATGAGCTTATTTTCCAAAAAGTATCTCCACCTCATCCAACCTCAAAAAGTATCTTCATCTCCTCCACCCCCAAAAAATATCTCTACTCCCTAAAAAAATTTCCCCAGCCAAACACGCCCTAGGTGGTTTTGTGCATCATTTTGGAATATTTCGTTCTTGAGGCATGATTTTATGGTCTTATCCAAGGACTACAATTACTATGGAACTACTATTTCCATCGGGTGGAGGTTGAGGTTACTCAACTTTGATTCCTCATTTATTGACACATGAATCACAACCATCCCATCCACTATACAACCCGGTTTGTCGTTGTTAAGGCTTGTTATGTAGGGATTGAATCGTCCAATTCCGCCATATCTTAAAGCATAGTTGATTTTCTAGTAAATCTAGCTTTGTCTTTTCCCTTAGGGTTTCATAGGAATATAAATAGAGGATTACTCATCCTCATTTAGTCCCTTTGTAATGTAATGTGATATCTTATAGAAATATAAATAGAGAATTTTAACTCTATGATATCGAAAACGTGTAGATTAAATACACCTCAAATTCTGCACGTCGAAATTGACATACAGGGTTAAAGTGGGTTAATTAATTTTTTTAAGTGCTAATTAATTGAAAATGTCTACACGTTAATTTCGACGTGCACTTTTAATGAGAAATTTACGGTGTATCTAACAACACCCCGTCGGAAATGCAAGAACATATAATAATAATTAAACTAATTCAATAAACATAATACTCCGTAATAAATTGTGCCATCTCTATCACATCACATCTAATCATATGCTTTTTTGTCCCTTATAAACCCTGTCATAAAGTAAGATAAGCCCCCTCCTTGAGGTTGAAATTGTCAAATTGTTCTGCAGTTTTGAAGTCAATTCCCGCAATCGTAAAATTGTTCAAATAAGGTTTTATTGACTCAAATTTTAACTAGTCAGTTGAACAATTAGATTTTGTATTAGTTTTATTGATTTTTTTTTTTATAAATATAATTTACTCCGTAATCAGTAGTGTATAAGCAATTTTCTTTACCAGGTGTATTTGTACAACTGTACCCTTTCTTCTATAACCTTATTCAACGATCATTATTTTTTTTTAAAAAAAACAAGCAAAGTTAGTAAACCAATCAATAATTATAGATTGGGTACATGTCACATGCACATTAAAATTCAAAATGCATATATATCATCACAACCACTTAAATTATTAGGTTGGAACTTGATTTGTATTATCAACATCCATCAAGTTTGCTAGTTGCTACAATATGTGGTCTTCATTATTTACACCAATGATATTATAAGAACCAAGAAGAAAGAATGAGTTCAGAATTTGCAAGAAGGCCGGGTTTTGAGCAAAATTGTCCATACTTGTGAGATGTCGATAAACCGACACATTCTAGTTCCCTACAAGCGAAATTTGTTATGTGGCTAACAAAGTAAAGGTTTTATAGAATTCTCGGCTCGTGTTTAATTATTGTGGGACTTGAATTTTACATCCCGTTCGTTCTTGATATCAGAGGACCTGTTTTTAGCTTAATATTAATCTAGTTTAAAATTTTAATTTAGATGAAATTTTAGTCTTTGTTTATAGATTAAAAGAATAAATGTTTGTTTGGTATTACAAATTACATAAGTAAAACTTTTTTTTTCAAAACCGTGAAAAAATGTTGAAATTGAAAAGCTTTTCAATTAGCTGTGCCAAACATCAGAATCCAAGAACTTGAGATTGGTGAAAGATTAAATACGATTGATTGAAACAAAAGCGACACCCAAATCAAACAAATAGGCATTCAAATAATTCAATGCTTATCACTTGCTAATCGAGCAAGTTGGTGTCGAAAACACTATATATATATATATACATATATATATATATATATATATATATATATATATATATATATATATATATATATATATATATTTTAAATTGCAATTTGGGTGCATATTTTATATATAATAATTCTAAATAATTTGACCATTCTTATTTTTATCTAACTTCTACTTCTATATAATCAAACCTGGATACAGTCTTCTTAAATGTTTGCCAAATCATGAGCCAAAGAAGTTCCTTGATTTAGAACCTGATCTACATCAAGAAAAGAAGATCAAGGCTATCCAAATGGAGAAACAATTTTTTGAAGAGCCGGCTGTAATGGGCATCCCAGTGGCCAGCCGAGCAAACACCAGCCAACCACCACCAGGAGCCCAAACTCCATCACTAGTCTCAACAGCTCCAACTCCATCTCAACAGCGCGAAGACTGGTCCACTGGAGTGTGCGAATGTTGCTCCAACTGCAAAATTTGTAAGTAGTTCCAAATCTTTTGCAACTCACCAGTCTGTTGTGCATATAAAAAATACCAAGCTAATCTGAATCACATAACAGGCTGCCTAGTATGCTGGTGTCCGTGCATCGCCTTTGGGCGATTATCCGAAATTGCTGACAAAGGGGCCTCATGTAAGTGTCTTACATAGTTACATGATCCTATTAAATTGAGTTAAAAGGTTCGATATTTGTTGATATGATTGGTATCGATGCGTGCAGCGTGTTGTTGCAACGGGTGCTTGTACTGTGCGCTTTGTTCGGTGGGGTTCCAATGGGTATACTCGTGCACTTATCGCGGCAAGCTGAAGCACACATTCGGCATTCCTGCTAGCTGTTCTGAAGAATGTTGCATCCATTACTGGTGTGAGCCCTGCGCCCTGTGCCAGGAGTACCGAGAGCTTCAAATTCGTGGATACGACGTCTCTACAGGTGAATATGCTAACAAATCTTCCAAAACATATCTTAGATAATGACTGAATCGATTGAGTTAATGCTGTGTGCTTTGCCAACAGGATGGAATGCGAATAATGAGACTCCCACGGTGGTAGCTGCGGCTGCAGCTCCGCCTATAGCCCCGAGTATGTTCCGTTGATCAGATCCAATGTCAACGACACATTTTAGATCTATCTATCTATAAAATCAAGACCAAAATCGTATAATTTTCCATTATACGATTTTGATGCTTATTGTAAGGATACTTGATCAAAAATGTGTCCGATGTGTTTTGCCACTCATAGTTAGGGTACTTAAAAAGCCATTTAATTTTGTCCAAAAATTTCAGTTTTTCTTCCACTACAGTTAGGGTACTTAAAAAGCCATTTAATTTTGTCCAAAAATTTCAGTTTTTCTTCCACTACAGATGTAATTGATTGAAATAAAACACAACAATGGATTGATTTGGTGCTGATTTGAATCAAGAAATAATAGCAGATACTCGGTCAACCTTATCTGATCTCTTATGATATAGATGTCAGGAAAGGTACTATTAGACGCCTCAAAATAAACAAGAGGCATCATCAGCGAACTTCCGTGCTTGATCTTGGCCTCCTATGAATCAGATAATCACTAAAGCATATTATCTGGGATTAATGAAGGCCGTTTACATTTCAATTTTGCAGATTTCCATTGTAATAGAGACATTGCGTTAGTTCCACCTTTAAGGTTCCATTACAGTAAACAAAGCAAGCAAATTTTGCCAAACTGGAGTGAGAAAAGCATTTTAAAAAACTGATTCGGAGAGAAATGAATGTGGACAAGCAACAATCAGACCGTCAATTTGGATAATGACGACTGAAACGATATCTTGCCATCGTCGATATACCTCCTGTTCTTCCCCAATTCAGAGACTAACCAATTAATCATCTCCAATTTGATATACAGAACAGAGGAATTGATAGAAATGAAAATTTTTCAATCGCATTCAAAGAAAATGGAAGTGGAATTTGGCTACTTCGATCGCAAAAGCTTCAACGACGGCGAATGTAAATTACTGGTCTCTCGGCCAATAGCTGAATTTATAGGAGGGTAGATCTTGGGCTCCAATTTTAGTTTGCCAACCCTAGACATGTGAATGGCAGGAAATTAGCCCTTAACCTGTGTAAATATGTGGAATTAATGGGGGTATTTTCGGAATTGCAAAGTTTTTTTTTTTTTTTTGAGGGATCGATTCAGCTCAGCTCGGATCTAGTGGGTCACGTCCTACGGGATGAGATGTACGATTGGCATCATTGACGATCAAGATTGCATTCAGCTCACACGTGGGTCTCACCTCCCCCGCTCAGATGGCCCAATCGTATCCCACGAAATACTCATCTCCGCGGAGATCTTCTAGTCCGCATGTGTATCGCTTGATTGGACGTGACGAAGTATTTTATTATTTCTCTTAATAAATGGGGTAGTTTTATACGTAGTAATTGTTTTCGTTTCGGCTATATACACCGCAAATCCACACGTTGTTAGACGTGCAGGTGGGTTTGCAACCACCCGAGCCCGGACGTGCAAACACGTTTTTTTTTTAAACGTGCAAGCCCGTCCTCTAAATTCGAAGTCAACGTGCTTCGTCGTTCCCAATTCCATTCCCAAATCGATAGAGAGAAAGAGAGAGCAAGCGGTCGGCGATCTACGAGCTCAGAGAGAGAGATTGCCGGAGAGAGAGAGAGTCAACGATTGTCAACTGCATGAGCTGCAGACTGCTTTGGAGATCGACCGCTTCAAATGGACAACAGCGGCGCATAAAGTCAACCTTTTTGATGAGGTAAAGACTTTAATCTCCAAAAAGTGTTTCGATTATCTGTACAAGATGTGGCAGGATGTCGTGAACCAAAACATTCCTCTGCAATGCACGAACCGACATTGGAGGGTTTGTTACAGGATCCCTTGTGTCCATGAGATTCAGGCATACGTCAACTCCGGTACTCCGATACCCGCCGAGGACATCCACCCATTCTGGATGGATTTGTCATGGACTGACATCGACGACACCCCACTTCCGTATGAGTTGTCGTCTTCATACACGACTTCCAACGATGTATGCGACGATGAGCTACACCTACATTCATCTGCAAGCGTCCGAAGAAAAGGGAGGCCTCAGGGGTCGAGGAATGTCTGCTGAACCAACTCGTTGCCATACGAGTAGTTAAGGGAAAGATTTGAGAGAGAAGAAGCAAGTGCTGCTCGACATCGTCCACAAGCGACCTCAGCTCAACGTGGACGTCATGATGTGTTCGGAGGGTTCAACTAGGGTCGAAACAACGTTGATCCCTTCATGCTCGGTCATATTGAGGGTGTGAGGGACACTGTTGGAGATGGTCATTGTGGCTACCGTACTTTGGCGTCATTGACATCACCGATCAGAGAGTTTGCTTTCCCGGAACTCAAAACGTTATTATGCAATCACTTGGAGGATCACGCCGATCTCTACGTCGATTGTTATATGGGAGGGTACCCATTCCAGCAGTTCGTCGACTACCAGAGATGGGTGGGACCTGTGCATGGTGATAGGAGACGGTGGATAGAGCTACCCATCATGGGTTTAGTATTTGCAACGGTATATCAGATTCCTCTCGTCGTCCTGGCTTGACATCATTCGTTCACATGTCTCCCCATGACCTCGCCGACACCTGCTAACAACCCTCAATCAGCAACCCTTGGTTTAGCCTGCATCGGAAACCAATACCATTTTGTCGCGGTACGAATTCAAACGTCTTTTTTAGTTACCTATTCTTGCTTTCCATCTTTATGTGAATACTCTAACTTTAATTTTCTGTTCTCATGGATCTGGTTGCGTCCTAACGCTCCTATTTCGCCATCTCCGCTAGAATGGGTCGCACATCATCAACCGAGCGTAGAAGGATGGGATGCTCCGTTTCAAGCTCAGTTTGAGAGATTTCGAGCCTTACGTGTCGAGTCCGGTTGCCCTTTACACTTTTCCTAGATTTTATTCCACCAGTTTATTAAAATTATGGATGTAAACATTTTTTTCCGTTCCTTGTAACATTATTCGCATATTATCCGAATGAAAACCTTAACAATTATTGCTTTCCAATTAATTAGACCCTAAATCCTTCAACTCCACTAGCTAAACCCTTCAATTTTTTCAATTAACAATAAAAACCCCTCGGAAACCCTAAACCCTAAACGTGAAACCCTAAGTAGGGTTTGCACGTCGAAAGCAACGTGCAATATTTGCACGTCATTAAGGGCGTGCAAATATTGCACGTTGTTAAGGACGTGCAAATATTGCACGTTGCTTTCGATGTGCAAACCCTAGTTTGCTAGTCAACGTGCACAGTTCCACACTTGCACGTTGTTAACGACGTGCATACACGTCAATAAGGACGTGCAAATGCTTAATCATCATTTGCGGTGTATCTATCAACACCCATGGTTTTCAATCAATAAGAGAATGCGCGACTATAGAAGGGACTACGATTATGGACTAGAGGATCCTCACCACTCCGCTTTTTTTGTCTTCTCACTCACTCACTCTCCTCTGTTTCCTCAGAAGAACTCAACCCCAAATTGAAAGTCGATGAGATCAGATGAAGACTTTGGTTGTCGGAGTACATGCGATGTGAGACGGGCAACCCCTATCGGTAATGATTTTTAGGTATGTCTTCAATTTTTCTTTTGGAAATTCCCAAAGTTAGGATTTAAGTTTTTGGATTGGGGGATTCGAATTGCTGAAATTTTTTTAATTTAGGATTAATTTATTTTGAGCGAGGAACAATAAAATTTTGAAACTTAGGTTTGGAATTTAGATTTGGGAATTTTGATTTTGGATTTGGGTAATGGTATCTCAGAGTTTAGGGCTTGAAATCATATTGAGGCATTTTTTGTGTGGCCAGGAATCGACCTATTGAATGTTTGTGTACAAGTTAGAGGGACAAAGTTATTGTAGCTTGCTAGTAGATTAAATTGAAACTGGTAGAGTTATTGAGATTTTAGTTTCGCGGGTGCGTAATCGTAATGCTTTGCAAGTTTTCCTATGTTGAACTTTGTTAAATCGTTTGGTTCACCTATGTTTAACCTAGCCAAAACAATGAAGCTTTTGGAAAAATATGGCGAAATCTTGGCATAAACGCACTAACCGCAATATCAACTATTAGATTCAAACCACGGATAAGGCACTCACTGTTATTCAAGCTAAGCTTCTTCTTGATTGCAGTAACACAAATCTCGCCTTACAGAAAAGACTTCTTAACAAAAGAGAAAGATGCTTGATTTTCAACGAAAATACAGGAGCCAACAGGCTAAGCTAAAACACATCAAACTAAACGACCCGAACTCAGGTTACTTCCATATATAAGACTACAAAAAAATAGTAAAAAAAAAAATCAGATCCATAACTACGACAAATGGTACTCGCCTTACGGGTCACAAATTGATTAAACTCGAATTTGAAAGGAATTTCAAACACATATTCTTTTCTTCCACCAATCTAGTGACGACATCGGATTGGGATCTGGAAGTCATCTCGGCGGATGTGGGTGATTCAGATAACAGTATGCTGATGAAGCTTGTTTACACGACCAAGTAGATGAACAAGAAACAATTGAATAATACATAAAACAAAATAAAACCTGTAATGTGGATAAATTAAAAGATACACTTCCATTGTAGAGCATATTCTAAACATCCACATACCAATGAACGAATTTGAGGATAGACTTTATTGGAAACCGAGAAGAAATGGATGGTTCTCAATGGCTAGCGCCCTTGAGCACATCACAAAAATGTGCAGAAACAACAAAGACACATTTGACTGGATTTGGGAATTAAACTGCCCGTCCAAAGTTAAAAATTTCCTTTGGAAAAGCCTTCTCGATGTCACTTCTATAAAAATAAGACTATGTAATAAAAGAATAGACGCACCGCTGGGATGTATACTCTGCAACCATAATGATGAAGACGCAACACATATAAATAACCGAGTGCTAAATAACCCTTACGATCATAGGAAAAATGGGCTAGCGGATACAAAGTGTACTACAAAACACCAATAAGACCAATAGACCATACAAGGAAATCGCAGCAATCGACATATTCTCATAACTTACTCCGGAATAGAAATCAACACTCACTTTCTCCCTTTAGGGTACATGGACAATGAGGAACAAAATTCTCTTCAACGACCATGTCCTTCGGGAGGTGGATGAACGCGTACAATACATTATAAAAAAACAACGAACAAGCTGGAGAAAGGCACAATTAGAAGAATCGAAAGACGAAAAATTGACTAAAAGACCTCAAGGTAATCAGACCAACCAATGAAAACAGAAAAAAGATAAAATGGGAGAAATCTAAAGAAGGGTTTGTGAAACTAAATTTTGGTGGAGCTAAGTTACCCTCGGTCCAAGTGGCCTTCAATTTTGTGATTCGCGATTTTCTCGGAAGACAGTTGATGTTCGGTGTAAACCCGGGCTCTCGGAAGCACTTAAGGGAGGTTTCACGCGTCTTGAGGTGAAGGGTGACTGTCTTACTGCGATAAATGTCCTTAAGGGGTGCTGGAAGCTTGGAAGTGTCCATGGGAGATCGAGATAACCATTTATGATATCCTCGCTTTCAGCCATGCGTTCAAAGCCATCTCCTTCTCCCACATTTGTTGGGAGGGCAACCATGTTGTTGGCCACTTTGCTCACCCACGGTCTAGAGTCGAACTTCATAGGTTAGAGATTCTATGCTGCGGTTGACGACCTCGTACGAAAGACGCTATTGGGTGATGGTACAACTTCAGTTGACCCACCCCAAAAAATTTGTCTTGTATCAAATAAATAAAAGAAGGGCATTGTGGAATTCAGAAAACATTACCCCTGGGTTGGAATTTGTAGAAAAATAAAACAAGGGCATTGTGTGTAATTTTAAAAAAGGGAAATTTACAGAAAACCAACCCTTAAATATGGGTGTTTTCACTTAACCATCCATTAAATTCAAAATTACAGAAAATCACCCTTTAAATGACGTTTACTTACAACTCACCACCCCTCCATTTATTTTCGTTAATTTATCATTATATATATCATATTTTAATATTTTTTAAACTTAAATTTTGATTATAAATATATTCAAAATTTGAATTTAAGGGATCGATTATATTTTATGGATAATTTAATTTATTTTTAAAAAATAATAATATATATAGCCTACAATTATTATCTTCATAATTATATTTAAGTTATATGATTAATTGATAACCTAAATTTTAAAACTTTATGTAAATTTAAAGAAAACCAACCCTTAAATATGGGTGTTTTCACTTAACCACCCCTTAAATTCAAAATTACTGAAAACCACCCTTTAAATGATGTTTACTTACAACTCACCACCCCTCCATTTATTTTCGTTAATTTATCATTATATATATCATATTTTGAATTTTTTTTCGAAATATTCATAATTAATTAAATAATTACGTAAATATTCAATGTTTGAAACTAATTACAGAAATATTCATTTTTTGCAGGTGGGACAGAAAAACGCGGAGCCAGACTGCGTTTTATGTATACAGCATGAGAGAGAATTGGCGCCCTGGAGGAAGTTTGAAATTTACGAAAGAAACGCGGACTGGGACCGCGTTTCTCTTTTAAAATAAAAGAAAATTAAAGAAAATAATACAGAAATCTATCTGGCACTAGAAACGCGGTCCCAGACCGCGTTTCTTGTGTTGGATGGGGACCCACTCGTCAGCTGTTGCTGACGGAGATGGGACAAATAGAGAAACGCGGTCTGGGACCGCGTTTCTCTTTTCAGTAAAAAAAAAACTGGTCAAAGGTTCTTTTAGGGCAATTCCAAATAAAACGCGGGGCTAGACCGCGTTTTTCTGGTCCATAGCTCTCTGCTACGATTCCCCCCTACTAGGTTAGGGGAATCTAACATAAAAGCGCGGAGGCAGTCCACGTTTTTAGGTATATACATCACACACCCGGAACTTCCTCCCTTTCTATTCATCATCTCTTTTGCTCTTGCTTCTCTCGCATGAAACTCTCAAAATAGTGTCGGTTGAAGATTTCATTAAGGTTAGGTAATACTTTCACCTTGTTGTCTGAAGATTTCATTAAGGTTAGTTTCACTCTCTTATTAGACTTATTTTCGATCTTAATTGAATGATTAATATGTTTGAAATCTTTAATATCTAGTCTCTCGTGCTTGTGCTTTGGAGTGATTATGTGTTTTGATTTCTTAATAACAAAATCGCAGGATTATGTAGTTATTATTGCGAGTATGATGTGTTTTGAATCTTTATAGTAAGTAAGATGTAAGATTATATGCTAAAGAGTATAATAATTTTATGGTTATTGGAGGATTATATTGATTTATATGAACTTGTCATTATTATTATGAATAAGTTGTTGAACTTGTAGGATTTTGAAGTTAATATTTGTTGATTAACTAACTTATTGTTAATAAAAATATAGGATGAATGAGCATAACAACATACCTCAACAAGGGTTTGAACAACTGAGTGAGATCTATGTGGATGGTCTTTGTGTTGATCATGAAGATGACTTGGATAATTCTGAAGAGGACGATGATGCTACTAGGGAGGCTGCGATTAGGGGAGAGGCCTCTAATCCGAACTGGAATATAGTTAAAGCTTATCCAATGACAGCAACTCCATGGCCAAGGTTAAATTTACACGTCCCATTAGATAACGGAAGACAATTTTTTCGGGGACAGATGTTCAACTCGCTGGAGGAGCTGAAATGTGATTTGACCGAGTATTCTGTGCGTATGAGTAAGCCATACAGGACGAAAAAGGCGAGTCTTCTGCAGTTTGGGTAGCTCAAGCACTGGCATCCATAACGAAGTCCCCCTGAAAAGCAAGTCAAATTAATTTAACAAGTCAAATATGTAAAGAGATGTTGTCTAACTTAATTCAATAAGTGAAATATGTAAAGATAGGTTGTGTAGCTCACCATCATATGGTAGTCAGGAGCAACTGCTTGATAAACCCCCGCCGGCGCACTGGCAGGTGGGCTAATGAGGCGTCTAGTGATACGTGTGTACCAAGCCATATATTGTGCAATAGCCTCGTCCTCATCGTCCACCTCAACTACGGCCTGAACAGAGTTTTCCCGATCATTCCACAACTGGATCCACTTTGCATAAACTTCGGTCCAGTTGTGCTGGGGTTTTCCCCTTCGATCCATCTTATGCAACACCTCATCATATCCACATGTTGGGGGGACCACCTGCACATCCCCAAACTAGCGGCAAACACGATCTGGGTTGTGCCCCTCTACAATCTCGAAGCATATGAAAGGTGTGGTAGATTGCCAAATATTCTCACCTTCCTTACAAATGGGTGCAAGGTGAGCTAGCACGTCGCTGGAGTAGGGTTCCCACACAAACTGGATTGTAAAGTAATGCATTTCACTTTCCTTAAGATTGTTGGTCATTCTAACATAAACGATGATGGAAAGTAATAAAGAAACTAACTAACCTGATCAGAAGTTTGGCGATCGAATGCATCGCGGTAGTACATCAACGTCTTCGTGGTAGTATTGTAGGAGTATGAGCAATTAAGCCATCTCATAGCTAAAGAGTCCTCCCCATCTACAAATCGAGAGCTAAATGGAGGAGGCGCGGTAGCATAGCATGTCTTCTTCCTAGCTTCTCGCCTTCTCGCCCTTCGAACTGCATTTTGGTCGTCACCTTCACCGAGTGGGACAATGCAGCGTGGTTGTCCAATGGGTATGCGCTCACATCCCCACAACTGGTGTCATTGTGAAGTTAATTAAGTAACAAGTTATATAATTAGAAAAAACATACAATGAAGCGGTTGTCATACCTGCAATAAGATGACGGGACCTACGATCTCAACTTTCTCTCGTTCTGAAGCTCTACAAAGCTGTCGATAGAGGAAGGCCAATGTTGCACTGCCCCAGCTGTACTGGCTAGCAACCTCCAAATCCATTAGCAGTGGGAGGTACAGTAACTGCACCTGACCGCCACTGTTATCAGCAAACAGGACACCTCCAAGTAGTAGTAGAATGTACACCCTAGCCAGGCACTGCAGTGCATGTTCCGCCGCATCTTCTGGTAAGGGCACTAATAGTAGTTGTCGAAGCCAAGCCACCTTCACAGACGAACCCCTAATCTGATGTGGAGGGGGTCTTTGCCCGAGCAATGTTTCAGCGAGAGTTGGCCAATCGTAGCATGCAGATCCAGTAACTGCCAGACCATCAACACGTAACCCCAATATAACTGAAACATCTTGGAGCGTGATAGTGGCCTCCCCAACATTGAAGTGGAAGGTGTGGGTCTCAGGTCTCCATCTTTCTATGAGCGTCGTTATTAGCTCGTTGTCTAACTGAAACTGGGAACCAAGCTTGTAAATGCATTCGAACCCCGTCGACTTTATGTACTGCATGACTCTATGGTCTGGAACTAGATCTCGCCCAAACTTACGCAAGTGCAATCTATGTTGGATCACACCATTCGTCTACAAAAATAAAACTCACAAGCATAAGCATCTTATCTATTTGTAACGTTTCATGTAATTGTATACGTCATGAAAACAATACTCACATATTCCTCCCGAGTCCACACATCAGTTGTAACGGCCCAGAATTATGATTTCTGGGTTACGTTTCAAGGGATAAAACCCCTTGTTCGGATCTTGCAATCCAGGTACGGGTCGAGGTTTCAAACTCATTTTAAGATTAGTAGAAAGAGGGATTTCAAACCCTAAAAACCTCGAAGGGCCGTTGGGAACCCTTAACCTGTCCTAAGACTATGTCGCGGAATCTATTTCAAATGGAAGTAAAGCGGAAGCAAGGTAAAGATACAAGTGTCACGGCAGAACCGGTCAAAACCAAATCATGCGTGGGTAATTACCATTTTACCAAATTAGAGAATTAGTCAGGTTCTTCAATTCGCCAAAAGAAAACCCCGTGACACAGACATCGAGCACTCAAAATCTGCAGAAAATACCTTAAAAAAAAGAACGGGGAAAGGAGTCAGATCGAGCCACTCATGCGGGACCGGCAGTCCTCGCTGAGGCCACATAGTATGTGCTATACCTAATAAAGATGCTCTAATGCAGTACGAAAGTCAAACACACTAGCATGCTCCTAGTTATAATAATGTGTAAAAATACTGTAAAGGGCCCAAGACAATGCCAAGTGGCATATCCCTCTCCTACCTCCACCCCCTTCCGATAGGGCGGAGACTGGCCAGCTCGTGAATGCATTCCATCATAATCGGGCGGCACGCATGCCTAACCCGCTCCACAATAAAGCCCGCAGGCATCTCATAATATAAGGAAGTTCATGACTCGATTGACTCAGGGTACCCGATGAGGCTGGGCTACCCTATGACCCCAGCAAAGACTCTAGGACTATCACAGATAACGGTCGTTCTGTTTCAAACGCATAAAGTAAGCAGATGCTCATTCAATTAGTGCAACCTAAACAGGATACTACATGGCATGCTTTTATGCATATGCAACACCTAACATAAAATGCAACAACAGGCATGAATGTCCAACCTGAGTAAGCCCCCTAGGGAACTTACCTGAAGATGCAGAACAGCAAGATAACACAAGCAAGGGCCCAAATATAAGTCCAAGGCAATCCAAAAGCAATACACACCTATCATCAAGTCATTTCCATAAGCTATCGTGCCGACATTCATACATACGAAATCCAAGTTCTCAACATACTCAAAACCAATCGATGATAAAACCATTTTCCAAAACCTTTCCGTTATGATCAACATCATGCAAAATCATTTCATTTCCAATCAAACCCATTGATAAAATCGTACCAACCGTATTTTTCCAAACTCTTAAATCCCAAATTAAGTCAACTCATATTCAAAATAATTTCTCAAATCATACTTGGCCAGATTCCGACATTTATCATTTAAATCCATAACAAATTCCCAAAATCATATTATTAACACAATCCCGACATGTTTATTTTCGAAATCATTACATAAATAAATTTCGACCTTTACTCACAAAATAATTCTATTTTCACAACCATATTTATAAATTACAACTCATGATTCATTTCAAGTTCATAAATCACAATTTAAAACAACACTAAATACTTATCCCAAATATAACATTTTCTAAAATAATTTCATATTATAAAACAATTTTAGAATTTTGTTTTCATAAACTCAGATTTATAATATATAATTATAATAACCAAACAATTTAAGTCTAACCATATACTATAACATATAATATGAGGAAATAGGTAACAATAATGTAACAACAACAATAACCAAAGCCCAGAACTAGCCCAAAAGAAAAAAAGAGGGAGACCCGCCCACTAAAAGAGCCCAACCCGGATCCCACTCAAGGCCCCAACCCAGATCTCTTATAAAAGAAATGAACCGAACCGGTTTTTATTTAAATCACATGAACCGGACCAATTTAAAGAAATATAAAACCGAACCCGTCTCCCTCCTCAAGGAAAGAACAGAGCTCTGGGCGTTGGCGACGGTGAAACAGAGGGAATGAAAACGAAACCCAGGTTCCGGCGGCTCCCTATCCGGCGCGAATCTCCCACCCCGACCGACACCACAAGGACAGAACGGGAATGAAGAGGAAGGAGGAAGAAGAAATCTCACCGAAAGGGCTTCGCAGTCTTGCCGGAAAAAGGGCCATCGAGCTCAATCTGGCTCGGTTGAAGGCGGTTCACGCCGTCTTGACCTGGGACGCGAGAAAGGGCTTAAAGGCGGGCCTTTATTTCGTTTAAGAGTTAAAGGGCTAGGGAGAAAGCTCACCCGATGGTCTCGAGGCCGTCGCCGGAAATCGTCGTCGGAGGCGCGACTTGGCTTCGCCACGGTCGGAATCAAATGAGCTCAGCCCAGGAAGAAAGAGGGAGGGTTAAGGGTGAAGTTTACACTGATTTCAAGCAGGGAAGAGGAGGGCGAGACCTTACCGCGGACAAGAAGTGGAACAGAGGATCGGAGGGGAGGAAGTGCTGCGCCGGCTTGGCTCCTGGGCGCGGTGGTGGCTCCGGCGGCCGGAGAACGGAAGAAGGTGTCCTGGGGAGGTACGGTGGTGGCCAAGGTGAGCAAGGAGGAGGAATGGTTGGCGTTGGGAGCTCACGACAGTCCTCAAGGGAGAGGGATGTTGAACTTGAAATGGAAAATGAAATGTGTTGCTTGGGGGAAGGCTGTGTTGGGAATGAGTTAAAAATGGGCCTGATTTTATGCAGTTTGGGTGGGGAAAGGTGCTGAATCCGGATACAAGAGAGGGAGAGAGAGAACTTTATTTGTTTTCCAAAATAAAAGGGAAACAAGGAAGGGAGTGAGAGGAGAAGAGGATAAGATTTGCCAAATAAGGGGAAGATGAGTTGGAATTGGTCAACAAGGGGACCAAGTGTAGAAATTTGATAAGAATTGGTGCTATGAGACGGAAGTTGTGGTCTCGAGGTGCGTTCCGAAATTAGTTTCCGACTCGTTCAAAACTAAATTTTAAAATTTGACTGAAATCCGTTTTAAGAGTTTCAAAATCAATTTATTAAATTGGAGACGAGTTTTTCTTAAAATATCTGATTTTTTTTTCCGCATTAAATCCATTTTATATTATTTGTTGGAATTTATTATTTTTAAAAAAATCCGAGCCTTTACATCATCCACCTTTAAGGTTCCATTACAGTAAACAAAGCAAGCAAATTTTGCCAAACTGGAGTGAGAAAAGCATTTTAAAAAACTGATTCGGAGAGAAATGAATGTGGACAAGCAACAATCAGACCGTCAATTTGGATAATGACGACTGAAACGATATCTTGCCATCGTCGATATACCTCCTGTTCTTCCCCAATTCAGAGACTAACCAATTAATCATCTCCAATTTGATATACAGAACAGAGGAATTGATAGAAATGAAAATTTTTCAATCGCATTCAAAGAAAATGGAAGTGGAATTTGGCTACTTCGATCGCAAAAGCTTCAACGACGGCGAATGTAAATTACTGGTCTCTCGGCCAATAGCTGAATTTATAGGAGGGTAGATCTTGGGCTCCAATTTTAGTTTGCCAACCCTAGACATGTGAATGGCAGGAAATTAGCCCTTAACCTGTGTAAATATGTGGAATTAATGGGGGTATTTTCGGAATTGCAAAGTTTTTTTTTTTTTTTTGAGGGATCGATTCAGCTCAGCTCGGATCTAGTGGGTCACGTCCTACGGGATGAGATGTACGATTGGCATCATTGACGATCAAGATTGCATTCAGCTCACACGTGGGTCTCACCTCCCCCGCTCAGATGGCCCAATCGTATCCCACGAAATACTCATCTCCGCGGAGATCTTCTAGTCCGCATGTGTATCGCTTGATTGGACGTGACGAAGTATTTTATTATTTCTCTTAATAAATGGGGTAGTTTTATACGTAGTAATTGTTTTCGTTTCGGCTATATACACCGCAAATCCACACGTTGTTAGACGTGCAGGTGGGTTTGCAACCACCCGAGCCCGGACGTGCAAACACGTTTTTTTTTTAAACGTGCAAGCCCGTCCTCTAAATTCGAAGTCAACGTGCTTCGTCGTTCCCAATTCCATTCCCAAATCGATAGAGAGAAAGAGAGAGCAAGCGGTCGGCGATCTACGAGCTCAGAGAGAGAGATTGCCGGAGAGAGAGAGAGTCAACGATTGTCAACTGCATGAGCTGCAGACTGCTTTGGAGATCGACCGCTTCAAATGGACAACAGCGGCGCATAAAGTCAACCTTTTTGATGAGGTAAAGACTTTAATCTCCAAAAAGTGTTTCGATTATCTGTACAAGATGTGGCAGGATGTCGTGAACCAAAACATTCCTCTGCAATGCACGAACCGACATTGGAGGGTTTGTTACAGGATCCCTTGTGTCCATGAGATTCAGGCATACGTCAACTCCGGTACTCCGATACCCGCCGAGGACATCCACCCATTCTGGATGGATTTGTCATGGACTGACATCGACGACACCCCACTTCCGTATGAGTTGTCGTCTTCATACACGACTTCCAACGATGTATGCGACGATGAGCTACACCTACATTCATCTGCAAGCGTCCGAAGAAAAGGGAGGCCTCAGGGGTCGAGGAATGTCTGCTGAACCAACTCGTTGCCATACGAGTAGTTAAGGGAAAGATTTGAGAGAGAAGAAGCAAGTGCTGCTCGACATCGTCCACAAGCGACCTCAGCTCAACGTGGACGTCATGATGTGTTCGGAGGGTTCAACTAGGGTCGAAACAACGTTGATCCCTTCATGCTCGGTCATATTGAGGGTGTGAGGGACACTGTTGGAGATGGTCATTGTGGCTACCGTACTTTGGCGTCATTGACATCACCGATCAGAGAGTTTGCTTTCCCGGAACTCAAAACGTTATTATGCAATCACTTGGAGGATCACGCCGATCTCTACGTCGATTGTTATATGGGAGGGTACCCATTCCAGCAGTTCGTCGACTACCAGAGATGGGTGGGACCTGTGCATGGTGATAGGAGACGGTGGATAGAGCTACCCATCATGGGTTTAGTATTTGCAACGGTATATCAGATTCCTCTCGTCGTCCTGGCTTGACATCATTCGTTCACATGTCTCCCCATGACCTCGCCGACACCTGCTAACAACCCTCAATCAGCAACCCTTGGTTTAGCCTGCATCGGAAACCAATACCATTTTGTCGCGGTACGAATTCAAACGTCTTTTTTAGTTACCTATTCTTGCTTTCCATCTTTATGTGAATACTCTAACTTTAATTTTCTGTTCTCATGGATCTGGTTGCGTCCTAACGCTCCTATTTCGCCATCTCCGCTAGAATGGGTCGCACATCATCAACCGAGCGTAGAAGGATGGGATGCTCCGTTTCAAGCTCAGTTTGAGAGATTTCGAGCCTTACGTGTCGAGTCCGGTTGCCCTTTACACTTTTCCTAGATTTTATTCCACCAGTTTATTAAAATTATGGATGTAAACATTTTTTTCCGTTCCTTGTAACATTATTCGCATATTATCCGAATGAAAACCTTAACAATTATTGCTTTCCAATTAATTAGACCCTAAATCCTTCAACTCCACTAGCTAAACCCTTCAATTTTTTCAATTAACAATAAAAACCCCTCGGAAACCCTAAACCCTAAACGTGAAACCCTAAGTAGGGTTTGCACGTCGAAAGCAACGTGCAATATTTGCACGTCATTAAGGGCGTGCAAATATTGCACGTTGTTAAGGACGTGCAAATATTGCACGTTGCTTTCGATGTGCAAACCCTAGTTTGCTAGTCAACGTGCACAGTTCCACACTTGCACGTTGTTAACGACGTGCATACACGTCAATAAGGACGTGCAAATGCTTAATCATCATTTGCGGTGTATCTATCAACACCCATGGTTTTCAATCAATAAGAGAATGCGCGACTATAGAAGGGACTACGATTATGGACTAGAGGATCCTCACCACTCCGCTTTTTTTGTCTTCTCACTCACTCACTCTCCTCTGTTTCCTCAGAAGAACTCAACCCCAAATTGAAAGTCGATGAGATCAGATGAAGACTTTGGTTGTCGGAGTACATGCGATGTGAGACGGGCAACCCCTATCGGTAATGATTTTTAGGTATGTCTTCAATTTTTCTTTTGGAAATTCCCAAAGTTAGGATTTAAGTTTTTGGATTGGGGGATTCGAATTGCTGAAATTTTTTTAATTTAGGATTAATTTATTTTGAGCGAGGAACAATAAAATTTTGAAACTTAGGTTTGGAATTTAGATTTGGGAATTTTGATTTTGGATTTGGGTAATGGTATCTCAGAGTTTAGGGCTTGAAATCATATTGAGGCATTTTTTGTGTGGCCAGGAATCGACCTATTGAATGTTTGTGTACAAGTTAGAGGGACAAAGTTATTGTAGCTTGCTAGTAGATTAAATTGAAACTGGTAGAGTTATTGAGATTTTAGTTTCGCGGGTGCGTAATCGTAATGCTTTGCAAGTTTTCCTATGTTGAACTTTGTTAAATCGTTTGGTTCACCTATGTTTAACCTAGCCAAAACAATGAAGCTTTTGGAAAAATATGGCGAAATCTTGGCATAAACGCACTAACCGCAATATCAACTATTAGATTCAAACCACGGATAAGGCACTCACTGTTATTCAAGCTAAGCTTCTTCTTGATTGCAGTAACACAAATCTCGCCTTACAGAAAAGACTTCTTAACAAAAGAGAAAGATGCTTGATTTTCAACGAAAATACAGGAGCCAACAGGCTAAGCTAAAACACATCAAACTAAACGACCCGAACTCAGGTTACTTCCATATATAAGACTACAAAAAAATAGTAAAAAAAAAAATCAGATCCATAACTACGACAAATGGTACTCGCCTTACGGGTCACAAATTGATTAAACTCGAATTTGAAAGGAATTTCAAACACATATTCTTTTCTTCCACCAATCTAGTGACGACATCGGATTGGGATCTGGAAGTCATCTCGGCGGATGTGGGTGATTCAGATAACAGTATGCCGATGAAGCTTGTTTACACGACCAAGTAGATGAACAAGAAACAATTGAATAATACATAAAACAAAATAAAACCTGTAATGTGGATAAATTAAAAGATACACTTCCATTGTAGAGCATATTCTAAACATCCACATACCAATGAACGAATTTGAGGATAGACTTTATTGGAAACCGAGAAGAAATGGATGGTTCTCAATGGCTAGCGCCCTTGAGCACATCACAAAAATGTGCAGAAACAACAAAGACACATTTGACTGGATTTGGGAATTAAACTGCCCGTCCAAAGTTAAAAATTTCCTTTGGAAAAGCCTTCTCGATGTCACTTCTATAAAAATAAGACTATGTAATAAAAGAATAGACGCACCGCTGGGATGTATACTCTGCAACCATAATGATGAAGACGCAACACATATAAATAACCGAGTGCTAAATAACCCTTACGATCATAGGAAAAATGGGCTAGCGGATACAAAGTGTACTACAAAACACCAATAAGACCAATAGACCATACAAGGAAATCGCAGCAATCGACATATTCTCATAACTTACTCCGGAATAGAAATCAACACTCACTTTCTCCCTTTAGGGTACATGGACAATGAGGAACAAAATTCTCTTCAACGACCATGTCCTTCGGGAGGTGGATGAACGCGTACAATACATTATAAAAAAACAACGAACAAGCTGGAGAAAGGCACAATTAGAAGAATCGAAAGACGAAAAATTGACTAAAAGACCTCAAGGTAATCAGACCAACCAATGAAAACAGAAAAAAGATAAAATGGGAGAAATCTAAAGAAGGGTTTGTGAAACTAAATTTTGGTGGAGCTAAGTTACCCTCGGTCCAAGTGGCCTTCAATTTTGTGATTCGCGATTTTCTCGGAAGACAGTTGATGTTCGGTGTAAACCCGGGCTCTCGGAAGCACTTAAGGGAGGTTTCACGCGTCTTGAGGTGAAGGGTGACTGTCTTACTGCGATAAATGTCCTTAAGGGGTGCTGGAAGCTTGGAAGTGTCCATGGGAGATCGAGATAACCATTTATGATATCCTCGCTTTCAGCCATGCGTTCAAAGCCATCTCCTTCTCCCACATTTGTTGGGAGGGCAACCATGTTGTTGGCCACTTTGCTCACCCACGGTCTAGAGTCGAACTTCATAGGTTAGAGATTCTATGCTGCGGTTGACGACCTCGTACGAAAGACGCTATTGGGTGATGGTACAACTTCAGTTGACCCACCCCAAAAAATTTGTCTTGTATCAAATAAATAAAAGAAGGGCATTGTGGAATTCAGAAAACATTACCCCTGGGTTGGAATTTGTAGAAAAATAAAACAAGGGCATTGTGTGTAATTTTAAAAAAGGGAAATTTACAGAAAACCAACCCTTAAATATGGGTGTTTTCACTTAACCATCCATTAAATTCAAAATTACAGAAAATCACCCTTTAAATGACGTTTACTTACAACTCACCACCCCTCCATTTATTTTCGTTAATTTATCATTATATATATCATATTTTAATATTTTTTAAACTTAAATTTTGATTATAAATATATTCAAAATTTGAATTTAAGGGATCGATTATATTTTATGGATAATTTAATTTATTTTTAAAAAATAATAATATATATAGCCTACAATTATTATCTTCATAATTATATTTAAGTTATATGATTAATTGATAACCTAAATTTTAAAACTTTATGTAAATTTAAAGAAAACCAACCCTTAAATATGGGTGTTTTCACTTAACCACCCCTTAAATTCAAAATTACTGAAAACCACCCTTTAAATGATGTTTACTTACAACTCACCACCCCTCCATTTATTTTCGTTAATTTATCATTATATATATCATATTTTGAATTTTTTTTCGAAATATTCATAATTAATTAAATAATTACGTAAATATTCAATGTTTGAAACTAATTACAGAAATATTCATTTTTTGCAGGTGGGACAGAAAAACGCGGAGCCAGACTGCGTTTTATGTATACAGCATGAGAGAGAATTGGCGCCCTGGAGGAAGTTTGAAATTTACGAAAGAAACGCGGACTGGGACCGCGTTTCTCTTTTAAAATAAAAGAAAATTAAAGAAAATAATACAGAAATCTATCTGGCACTAGAAACGCGGTCCCAGACCGCGTTTCTTGTGTTGGATGGGGACCCACTCGTCAGCTGTTGCTGACGGAGATGGGACAAATAGAGAAACGCGGTCTGGGACCGCGTTTCTCTTTTCAGTAAAAAAAAAACTGGTCAAAGGTTCTTTTAGGGCAATTCCAAATAAAACGCGGGGCTAGACCGCGTTTTTCTGGTCCATAGCTCTCTGCTACGATTCCCCCCTACTAGGTTAGGGGAATCTAACATAAAAGCGCGGAGGCAGTCCACGTTTTTAGGTATATACATCACACACCCGGAACTTCCTCCCTTTCTATTCATCATCTCTTTTGCTCTTGCTTCTCTCGCATGAAACTCTCAAAATAGTGTCGGTTGAAGATTTCATTAAGGTTAGGTAATACTTTCACCTTGTTGTCTGAAGATTTCATTAAGGTTAGTTTCACTCTCTTATTAGACTTATTTTCGATCTTAATTGAATGATTAATATGTTTGAAATCTTTAATATCTAGTCTCTCGTGCTTGTGCTTTGGAGTGATTATGTGTTTTGATTTCTTAATAACAAAATCGCAGGATTATGTAGTTATTATTGCGAGTATGATGTGTTTTGAATCTTTATAGTAAGTAAGATGTAAGATTATATGCTAAAGAGTATAATAATTTTATGGTTATTGGAGGATTATATTGATTTATATGAACTTGTCATTATTATTATGAATAAGTTGTTGAACTTGTAGGATTTTGAAGTTAATATTTGTTGATTAACTAACTTATTGTTAATAAAAATATAGGATGAATGAGCATAACAACATACCTCAACAAGGGTTTGAACAACTGAGTGAGATCTATGTGGATGGTCTTTGTGTTGATCATGAAGATGACTTGGATAATTCTGAAGAGGACGATGATGCTACTAGGGAGGCTGCGATTAGGGGAGAGGCCTCTAATCCGAACTGGAATATAGTTAAAGCTTATCCAATGACAGCAACTCCATGGCCAAGGTTAAATTTACACGTCCCATTAGATAACGGAAGACAATTTTTTCGGGGACAGATGTTCAACTCGCTGGAGGAGCTGAAATGTGATTTGACCGAGTATTCTGTGCGTATGAGTAAGCCATACAGGACGAAAAAGGTGAGTCTTCTGCAGTTTGGGTAGCTCAAGCACTGGCATCCATAACGAAGTCCCCCTGAAAAGCAAGTCAAATTAATTTAACAAGTCAAATATGTAAAGAGATGTTGTCTAACTTAATTCAATAAGTGAAATATGTAAAGATAGGTTGTGTAGCTCACCATCATATGGTAGTCAGGAGCAACTGCTTGATAAACCCCCGCCGGCGCACTGGCAGGTGGGCTAATGAGGCGTCTAGTGATACGTGTGTACCAAGCCATATATTGTGCAATAGCCTCGTCCTCATCGTCCACCTCAACTACGGCCTGAACAGAGTTTTCCCGATCATTCCACAACTGGATCCACTTTGCATAAACTTCGGTCCAGTTGTGCTGGGGTTTTCCCCTTCGATCCATCTTATGCAACACCTCATCATATCCACATGTTGGGGGGACCACCTGCACATCCCCAAACTAGCGGCAAACACGCTCTGGGTTGTGCCCCTCTACAATCTCGAAGCATATGAAAGGTGTGGTAGATTGCCAGATATTCTCACCTTCCTTACAAATGGGTGCAAGGTGAGCTAGCACGTCGCTGGAGTAGGGTTCCCACACAAACTGGATTGTAAAGTAATGCATTTCACTTTCCTTAAGATTGTTGGTCATTCTAACATAAACGATGATGGAAAGTAATAAAGAAACTAACTAACCTGATCAGAAGTTTGGCGATCGAATGCATCGCGGTAGTACATCAACGTCTTCGTGGTAGTATTGTAGGAGTATGAGCAATTAAGCCATCTCATAGCTAAAGAGTCCTCCCCATCTACAAATCGAGAGCTAAATGGAGGAGGCGCGGTAGCATAGCATGTCTTCTTCCTAGCTTCTCGCCTTCTCGCCCTTCGAACTGCATTTTGGTCGTCACCTTCACCGAGTGGGACAATGCAGCGTGGTTGTCCAATGGGTATGCGCTCACATCCCCACAACTGGTGTCATTGTGAAGTTAATTAAGTAACAAGTTATATAATTAGAAAAAACATACAATGAAGCGGTTGTCATACCTGCAATAAGATGACGGGACCTACGATCTCAACTTTCTCTCGTTCTGAAGCTCTACAAAGCTGTCGATAGAGGAAGGCCAATGTTGCACTGCCCCAGCTGTACTGGCTAGCAACCTCCAAATCCATTAGCAGTGGGAGGTACAGTAACTGCACCTGACCGCCACTGTTATCAGCAAACAGGACACCTCCAAGTAGTAGTAGAATGTACACCCTAGCCAGGCACTGCAGTGCATGTTCCGCCGCATCTTCTGGTAAGGGCACTAATAGTAGTTGTCGAAGCCAAGCCACCTTCACAGACGAACCCCTAATCTGATGTGGAGGGGGTCTTTGCCCGAGCAATGTTTCAGCGAGAGTTGGCCAATCGTAGCATGCAGATCCAGTAACTGCCAGACCATCAACACGTAACCCCAATATAACTGAAACATCTTGGAGCGTGATAGTGGCCTCCCCAACATTGAAGTGGAAGGTGTGGGTCTCAGGTCTCCATCTTTCTATGAGCGTCGTTATTAGCTCGTTGTCTAACTGAAACTGGGAACCAAGCTTGTAAATGCATTCGAACCCCGTCGACTTTATGTACTGCATGACTCTATGGTCTGGAACTAGATCTCGCCCAAACTTACGCAAGTGCAATCTATGTTGGATCACACCATTCGTCTACAAAAATAAAACTCACAAGCATAAGCATCTTATCTATTTGTAACGTTTCATGTAATTGTATACGTCATGAAAACAATACTCACATATTCCTCCCGAGTCCACACATCAGTTGTAACGGCCCAGAATTATGATTTCTGGGTTACGTTTCAAGGGATAAAACCCCTTGTTCGGATCTTGCAATCCAGGTACGGGTCGAGGTTTCAAACTCATTTTAAGATTAGTAGAAAGAGGGATTTCAAACCCTAAAAACCTCGAAGGGCCGTTGGGAACCCTTAACCTGTCCTAAGACTATGTCGCGGAATCTATTTCAAATGGAAGTAAAGCGGAAGCAAGGTAAAGATACAAGTGTCACGGCAGAACCGGTCAAAACCAAATCATGCGTGGGTAATTACCATTTTACCAAATTAGAGAATTAGTCAGGTTCTTCAATTCGCCAAAAGAAAACCCCGTGACACAGACATCGAGCACTCAAAATCTGCAGAAAATACCTTAAAAAAAAAGAACGGGGAAAGGAGTCAGATCGAGCCACTCATGCGGGACCGGCAGTCCTCGCTGAGGCCACATAGTATGTGCTATACCTAATAAAGATGCTCTAATGCAGTACGAAAGTCAAACACACTAGCATGCTCCTAGTTATAATAATGTGTAAAAATACTGTAAAGGGCCCAAGACAATGCCAAGTGGCATATCCCTCTCCTACCTCCACCCCCTTCCGATAGGGCGGAGACTGGCCAGCTCGTGAATGCATTCCATCATAATCGGGCGGCACGCATGCCTAACCCGCTCCACAATAAAGCCCGCAGGCATCTCATAATATAAGGAAGTTCATGACTCGATTGACTCAGGGTACCCGATGAGGCTGGGCTACCCTATGACCCCAGCAAAGACTCTAGGACTATCACAGATAACGGTCGTTCTGTTTCAAACGCATAAAGTAAGCAGATGCTCATTCAATTAGTGCAACCTAAACAGGATACTACATGGCATGCTTTTATGCATATGCAACACCTAACATAAAATGCAACAACAGGCATGAATGTCCAACCTGAGTAAGCCCCCTAGGGAACTTACCTGAAGATGCAGAACAGCAAGATAACACAAGCAAGGGCCCAAATATAAGTCCAAGGCAATCCAAAAGCAATACACACCTATCATCAAGTCATTTCCATAAGCTATCGTGCCGACATTCATACATACGAAATCCAAGTTCTCAACATACTCAAAACCAATCGATGATAAAACCATTTTCCAAAACCTTTCCGTTATGATCAACATCATGCAAAATCATTTCATTTCCAATCAAACCCATTGATAAAATCGTACCAACCGTATTTTTCCAAACTCTTAAATCCCAAATTAAGTCAACTCATATTCAAAATAATTTCTCAAATCATACTTGGCCAGATTCCGACATTTATCATTTAAATCCATAACAAATTCCCAAAATCATATTATTAACACAATCCCGACATGTTTATTTTCGAAATCATTACATAAATAAATTCCGACCTTTACTCACAAAATAATTCTATTTTCACAACCATATTTATAAATTACAACTCATGATTCATTTCAAGTTCATAAATCACAATTTAAAACAACACTAAATACTTATCCCAAATATAACATTTTCTAAAATAATTTCATATTATAAAACAATTTTAGAATTTTGTTTTCATAAACTCAGATTTATAATATATAATAATAATAACCAAACAATTTAAGTCTAACCATATACTATAACATATAATATGAGGAAATAGGTAACAATAATGTAACAACAACAATAACCAAAGCCCAGAACTAGCCCAAAAGAAAAAAAGAGGGAGACCCGCCCACTAAAAGAGCCCAACCCGGATCCCACTCAAGGCCCCAACCCAGATCTCTTATAAAAGAAATGAACCGAACCGGTTTTTATTTAAATCACATGAACCGGACCAATTTAAAGAAATATAAAACCGAACCCGTCCCCTCCTCAAGGAAAGAACAGAGCTCTGGGCGTTGGCGACGGTGAAACAGAGGGAATGAAAACGAAACCCAGGTTCCGGCGGCTCCCTATCCGGCGCGAATCTCCCACCCCGACCGACACCACAAGGACAGAACGAGAATGAAGAGGAAGGAGGAAGAAGAAATCTCACCGAAAGGGCTTCGCAGTCTTGCCGGAAAAAGGGCCATCGAGCTCAATCTGGCTCGGTTGAAGGCGGTTCACGCCGTCTTGACCTGGGACGCGAGAAAGGGCTTAAAGGCGGGCCTTTATTTCGTTTAAGAGTTAAAGGGCTAGGGAGAAAGCTCACCCGATGGTCTCGAGGCCGTCGCCGGAAATCGTCGTCGGAGGCGCGACTTGGCTTCGCCACGGTCGGAATCAAATGAGCTCAGCCCAGGAAGAAAGAGGGAGGGTTAAGGGTGAAGTTTACACTGATTTCAAGCAGGGAAGAGGAGGGCGAGACCTTACCGCGGACAAGAAGTGGAACAGAGGATCGGAGGGGAGGAAGTGCTGCGCCGGCTTGGCTCCTGGGCGCGGTGGTGGCTCCGGCGGCCGGAGAACGGAAGAAGGTGTCCTGGGGAGGTACGGTGGTGGCCAAGGTGAGCAAGGAGGAGGAATGGTTGGCGTTGGGAGCTCACGACAGTCCTCAAGGGAGAGGGATGTTGAACTTGAAATGGAAAATGAAATGTGTTGCTTGGGGGAAGGCTGTGTTGGGAATGAGTTAAAAAGGGGCCTGATTTTATGCAGTTTGGGTGGGGAAAGGTGCTGAATCCGGATACAAGAGAGGGAGAGAGAGAACTTTATTTGTTTTCCAAAATAAAAGGGAAACAAGGAAGGGAGTGAGAGGAGAAGAGGATAAGATTTGCCAAATAAGGGGAAGATGAGTTGGAATTGGTCAACAAGGGGACCAAGTGTAGAGATTTGATAAGAATTGGTGCTATGAGACGGAAGTTGTGGTCTCGAGGTGCGTTCCGAAATTAGTTTCCGACTCGTTCAAAACTAAATTTTAAAATTTGACTGAAATCCGTTTTAAGAGTTTCAAAATCAATTTATTAAATTGGAGACGAGTTTTTCTTAAAATATCTGATTTTTTTTTCCGCATTAAATCCATTTTATATTATTTGTTGGAATTTATTATTTTTAAAAAAATCCGAGCCTTTACATCATCCACCTCTAAAAACAAGTCTCGTCCCCGAGACTAAAACCAAAATAAAGTAGGGGATGAGGTTTGAAATTGATGAGTCCAAGGACCATGACCAAAAATCTTGTAATCATCTCGGTTGCGTCTTCCAGGATTCTCACAACATCCTAGTCAGGGTCTTGACATCTCCAATTGGCCTTGACAAGCATGCAATAAGCGCCCCTATCACATCCTCGCTTTGACTTTTCGGGAGTACCACAACTCTGAAAGTTCTACAATATCATCACTAAGTCTTAGCAAGCACCCTACAAGCGCCCTCACAAAATGCTTGTATCCACTTCGTGATGTATCATAGAGTTGCTCGGGTTTGAAAAGTTTCAAAGGGGATTTCTCAATTGAAAAAGATTGGCCTCAAAATCGTTGAAATTCTCGGTAACGTTCATTCTTTTACAAATCTAAGTTAATCCTTTTCAAAACCGTTCAAGTCTGGAAATCCAACGTTTAATCAAGTAACCTTACACCAAAACCAGTCAAATCCTTTCAAATTAAGATTTCGTCAAAAACTTCCAACAACCCAATCAGTTTCCCGCATAACAATTAATCAAATTCAGAAGCTCGGAGGTGAAAACATCCACCTCTAAGGGCTAATCCCATATTCTCTTCCTAGTTTCCAGATCATGCAACATAATTCACAACTCAACAAGCACCATAAGCATCTCACACATGGAAAGTCCTACATCATATCATAGTCACAAGCCATCACATAACCATCTAACATAAACATAAACATGCCAACAAGCCTCAAGTAACAAATGAACGGCCAGCCTCAACATACTACGAATCATAAGGTATATCTATATCATACTGAAGGCATCACAAGTGAAAAATCTAATGCTCCTCACTCATCACGTAAGCACACATGTCCAGAAATCAACGGGTTAGATGTGATGGGGTTAGTACGTCAGTACACATCAAATCTCACAATCACATATCGATATCGCAACACAAGTAGAACAGATTCATCACGTTAACATATCAACACAACAAGGTCATGCTATTAAGGTTTAGAAAAAAAATCAAGCAATATATAAATCATCAAGAAGTCAATATGTCCTAAAAGACATCACCTTAACTCGTCACAAAACCATATAACGACCATGCATTATTATCTCATACACACTAATCATATTCATACTCTAAGTCATATTTATCGTTTAACATACCCACAATCATGCTTAACGATCATATAAAATAACATCATGCTTTATCACCCCATAATATAATATCATGATTTCAGATAGCAACATGCCAATACCTCATGATTCATATAACACATCATAACATGCTTCTAAAACGCATAACAGGGTAGTAATGCATATCATGATAACACTAGTCACTACCAATTAGATTTCAATATTTGCATAAAAACTTGGAATATCAATCTATATCTGGTTCATCATGGTTGCTATATAACATCATGTCAGTACATTTTAACAAATCACATAATCAAGAAAATCTGCACATCATACCAGTCAAAATAAAACACAATCCCCACTCGCCCATCTCCACTCTCAAGCCAAGACCAATCCTCTTCTAGACTCGCCAACGTCAACTCGGACAAAAATTCCCCAAAGAATCCCAATTCATCTCGATGCTCAAATCTCGCCCCTCCTTCCGCCAAGCACTACCACACCATCCACCTCTAAGAATCCAACTCCTATCTCTAACTTCACACCCAAGTACCCTCTAATACCATGTCCTCAATATTCACGAGCCCTTCCTTACACTCTTCGCACTACCCAAAGCATTACCAACATCACCTAGAAGCTCATCAGAACCACCAACATTGCCTACCATAATTCCCAAAGCTCACTCAGTCTTACCTAGGCCAACCTCCTTCTCTCGTGACTCACCTCCTAATACCATCGATCATCCCAACCGCCCAAAATTATTTCACCACTCTCCAACCACGCTACCAAATGACCTCACCCACGGGTTAAGGAAGAAGCAATCATGAAAATCATCAAACATAAGGTCTACATCATATCCACTAGCATTCATAAACATACCATAATGGGTTCAACAAGTCTCAGTTTACCATCATGCTCAATAACCATCGCAAACATCATATAGGAACATAAGCAAGTCAAGCTAACATGTTGCATTATAACCTTATCAGATACGATTCAAGCTTCTTAGCATATGTAGTTCACATCTTCCAAGCAAAGAATTTCAAATTATGCTTAGCAACTCAACGTAGCAACAAGGCAAGACATCATGGTACATGAGATCTATAAGTACTGAAATCATATCGTCATAGACAACAGGCAGTCAGGCAACAATCATCATCAGGTCAGTACATCAACACGTAAATCTCATTGCTAGGTCAGTGCAATATTGTCCTCAACAATTTCAAAGGGGTTAGCAATTCGAACGGAGAGCACTCCCGCTTGCAAGTCATATCGTACACAGTAACCGTAATTCTTGATGCGTTCCCGTTTCGCCTACATCATAGATCCTGAGGCCCGTGGGTTATGGGCCCACGCTTCCGCTGCACTGCTCTATCGCTATCTAACTTTTCGTTCCCTCTTCCATGCGGTCGCTCGCCCAATGTATCGCATAGGATCTAAGTTAGCGGAGCTAGGGGAGTGACATGAAAAGACAATCCAAATTCCTTTCAGGGACAAACACGGACCACAACTAAAACTAAAGACGACAATACTAGAGGCAAGGCTCTGACCCGAGAATAACAACAACGCCCTTATGGAGGTCTATTAGGTTGCAATTATGACAAGTAGACACAGATTCATCATGGGGCACATCAATCATTTTAATCCTCACTAACATGTACCTATCTTGAAGAGCACGACATATGTATTCATTCCAAAAAGACATATTCGAGTGTTACGCGGATGCATACGAGACAAGATAGTAGTCCATTATCCATGAAAGTAGATATGCCTAGAAACTTAAGCAAGATATGCGGGATTTAATGGGCATCACAATTATCACATATATGAACAATGCACGAGCTTAGTGTATGCATCATGCGAGAACATTTAGGAGCAACATAATAACTACCTCATCTAGCACAATGATCATATAATAGGTCAAGCATGACACATAATCATAGGACGGGATACATTTAGAAAGCATGAGTCATTCATGATACTAGCGATACATGATGTGATACAAGCATAGTCATGAGTTATTTAAAGAGTTCAACATAATATTTAGGATAGCAAGAGGAAAATCACAGAGTAACAAGAATGACATCACGAGCGACAAATCATAATCATGCTAGGAATGAACCATCATAGGACACATGTAATGATACGATAGTTATCACATCATAGAACAAGTACAACACATGATTATTTAGCGGGTCATATTGGAAATCATAAGCCCTACAGGACACTACTGACATATATCGAACACGAGCACAATCAAGGTAATTCGACCAGATTCATCCTAACATTCATGTGTTATGCGTATGTAAAACCATGGTATAGTGTGGTGTGTGATCATGCGATCTGCGAAGTCTTACATTCGTACAAGTGCGAGATGATAAAACAGAGTAATAGGGAATCACTACCAAGAGGTAACATGTAAGCATGCCAAGATAACCATCACGAAAAGCAAGTCGCTCATCGAATTCAACATCGGTCTAATCATGAGTAAAACACCTAAGATGATATGAAAAAAGAAGAATCACACTATCAGGGACCTAGCTCAAGAGAAAATCAGCAACAGCGTAGGCAAGATACAAGTTCGCACAAGTCACAACCGAGGATCCTACATGATGCTAATGACGCAATACAACGTTTGATACATACATGCGCTTGATTGACTAACACAGCGATACACAAGAGACCACATTAACATAGTCCATCGATACAAAAGCATGGGAGGAATGTAGCAGTGCATAATATAAATCTACGTAACATGGCAATATAAGTAGAATACGGGGGCATATGTTCCAATTTAATAATACTAAATGAGACACGCATTTATCAAGATATTACTTCGATAGCATGGTCACAGATGGAACTACTAATTTAATCAAGCAGGGCCAAGGGCAACACTAACTAAAATGCCGAGGAGATCATCTTACGAGCATTCGTACAAAGAGGAGCTTGCCACACTATCATGGACCTAATTCAGGGAAAGCAACATTCATATAGACCCATATCATGCCCTTCATGTTTCTAACCAATCAGTAGTACGATCATTACAACAGGTCAATTAGACACGCGAAACCAAACATAATCATGACAGAAAGCGAGATGCAACACGAGACCTAAACAATGTGACTAGCATGGATACGAAATGTTATACAATCACGAATTTACATTAAGGATCGTCACAATAACATGTACTGGAAATTACGTATCATATAAGGCATGTTGACATCAAGTTGTAGCACGTATCAAATAAGGAACTCGCTTCATCAGGGTATCAAAATTTAACGATCACACTATCATGAACCTAGTAGAGTAAAATCATGCAGTTCACACTTCCATTCAATCCTACGATCAATAGGCCAAGCAAACATGCTACGACAACATATAGTCATGGTAGAAGCCAAGACATAACACAAGACCTAAGCAATGTAACCAATCATAGATGCAACAACATGAGTAGCTTTTTACCAATGGTCATTCACAAGGTACATGCCAAAGATTACAAAATTATGTCATGCAATTAAGAGAGAGTCACAATTACAACCGGACAGAGATCCCTAAGGGCAACTATTGACTTTTCCCAACCGACTCATCACCCCTCTTTCCCGTGGGACTTTGGTACGACTCTTTGTGGTAAAAAAATAAAGGTTGATCATCATATAAATCAAGAAAGACAACCCCATGACACCTTACTTTTGACTCAAAATGCCATCAAGAACCACCTTCTAATACTCACTCAGAGAACCTTCATTTCCATACATGATTCTGACACAATGTGTTTACCAACTCCATTCCTCGTGGGAGACACTGACATCCGGGAGAAGACTCGATGGCACCATCAAAGAGTTAACAAACATAGTGGGAGGGGCTGTTTCACACAAGCTGGGTTTGACAATGTATAAATAAAGGCACTCCCGCTATCTCTTTTGCAGAGGTAAGTCAATGCACATTTAATTGTTAGACATACCAATCAGACTTTAGCATATCAAGATATCTAATGTCGCTCTTCGAGGAGCGACTGAACGGAGGGGCAAAACCTCGCGATCCTATCTAACTCGCCACTCCAATCACCTTGGTGCAATCTCCTTGGAGTCTTCTGGACCCACTGTAAAGAGAAAGCTATTATTTTGCCTACCGTTCCCAACTACACCCAATAGGGTGGTCTAGCGCCTTTCCTACCCACTCGTGTCCCTTTTTGGTCAGTTTTTCTCATTTATTACAAGTCGAGTTCATTACTTAGTCCAATTTGGGGTTAGACGTCTTAAGTTCATTTTGCCCCTTCAAAACATCTTCAAATCCTTTGAAAACCATGGGCGGTTTTTCAAAACATACACTCGACCCTTGCGTACTCGAATTGCACAACCTCAGCTCTGATACCATCTTTGTAATGGCCCAGAATTATGATTTCTGGGTTACGTTTCAAGGGATAAAACCCCTTGTTCGGATCTTGCAATCCAGGTACGGGTTGAGGTTTCAAACTCATTTTAAGATTAGTAGAAATAGGGATTTCAAACCCTAAAAACCTCGAAGGGCCGTTGGGAACCCTTAACCTGTCCTAAGACTATGTCGCGGAATCTATTTCAAATGGAAGTAAAGCGGAAGCAAGGTAAAGATACAAGTGTCACGGCAGAACCGGTCAAAACAAAATCATGAGTGGGTAATTACCATTTTACCAAATTAGAGAATTAGTCAGGTTCTTCAATTTGCCAAAACAAAACCCCGTGACACAGACATCGAGCACTCAAAATCTGCAGAAAATACCTTAAAAAAAAAGAACGGGGAAAGGAGTCAGATCGAGCCACTCATGCGGGACCGGCAGTCCTCGCTGAGGCCACATAGTATGTGCTATACCTAATAAAGATGCTCTAATGCAGTACGAAAGTCAAACACACTAGCATGCTCCTAGTTATAATAATGTGTAAAAATACTGCAAAGGGCCCAAGACAATGCCAAATGGCATATCCCTCTCCTACCTCCACCCCCTTCCGATAGGGCGGAGACTAGGCAGCTCGTGAATGCATTCCATCATAATCGGGCGGCACGCATGCCTAACCCGCTCCACAATAAAGCCCGCAGGCATCTCATAATATAAGGAAGTTCATGACTCGATTGACTCAGGGTACCCGATGAGGTTGGGCTACCCTATGACCCTAGCAAAGACTCTAGGACTATCACAGATAACAGTCGTTCTGTTTCAAACGCATAAAGTAAGCAGATGCTCATTCAATTAGTGCAACCTAAACAGGATACTACATGGCATGCTTTTATGCATATGCAACACCTAACATAAAATGCAACAACAGGCATGAATGTCCAACCTGAGTAAGCCCCCTAGGGAACTTACCTGAAGATGCAGAACAGCAAGATAACACAAGCAAGGGCCCAAATATAAGTCCAAGGCAATCCAAAAGCAATACACACCTATCATCAAGTCATTTCCATAAGCTATCGTGCCGACATTCATACATACGAAATCCAAGTTCTCAACATACTCAAAACCAATCGATGATAAAACCATTTTCCAAAACCTTTCCGTTATGATCAACATCATGCAAAATCATTTCATTTCCAATCAAACCCATTGATAAAATCGTACCAACCGTATTTTTCCAAACTCTTAAATCCCAAATTAAGTCAACTCATATTCAAAATAATTTCTCAAATCATACTTGGCCAGATTCCGACATTTATCATTTAAATCCATAACAAATTCCCAAAATCATATTATTAACACAATCCCGACATGTTTATTTTCGAAATCATTACATAAATAAATTCCGACCTTTACTCACAAAATAATTCTATTTTCACAACCATATTTATAAATTACAACTCATGATTCATTTCAAGTTCATAAATCACAATTTAAAACAACACTAAATACTTATCCCAAATATAACATTTTCTAAAATAATTTCATATTATAAAACAATTTTAGAATTTTGTTTTCATAAACTCAGATTTATAATATATAATAATAATAACCAAACAATTTAAGTCTAACCATATACTATAACATATAATATGAGGAAATAGGTAACAATAATGTAACAACAACAATAACCAAAGCCCAGAACTAGCCCAAAAGAAAAAAAGAGGGAGACCCGCCCACTGAAAGAGCCCAACCCGGATCCCACTCAAGGCCCCAACCCAAATCTCTTATAAAAGAAATGAACCGAACCGGTTTTTATTTAAATCACATGAACCGGACCAATTTAAAGAAATATAAAACCGAACCCGTCTCCCTCCTCAAGGAAAGAACAGAGCTCTGGGCGTTGGCGACGGTGAAACAGAGGGAATGAAAACGAAACCCAGGTTCCGGCGGCTCCCTATCCGGCGCGAATCTCCCACCCCGACCGACACCACAAGGACAGAACGAGAATGAAGAGGAAGGAGGAAGAAGAAATCTCACCGAGAGGGCTTCGCAGTCTTGCCGGAAAAAGGGCCATCGAGCTCGATCTGGCTCGGTTGAAGGCGGTTCACGCCGTCCTGACCTGGGACGCGAGAAAGGGCTTAAAGGCGGGCCTTTATTTCGTTTAAGAGTTAAAGGGCTAGGGAGAAAGCTCACCCGATGGTCTCGAGGTCGTCGCCGGAAATCGTCGTCGGAGGCGCGACTTGGCTTCGCCACGGTCGGAATCAAACGAGCTCAGCCCAGGAAGAAAGAGGGAGGGTTAAGGGTGAAGTTTACACTGATTTCAAGCAGGGAAGAGGAGGGCGAGACCTTACCGCGGACAAGAAGGTGGCCTGGGGAGGTACGGTGGTGGCTCTGGCGGCTTGAACGGCGGCCGGAGAACGGAAGAAGGTGGCCTGGGGAGGTACGGTGGTGGCCAAGCTGAGCAAGGAGGAGGAATGGTTGGCGTTGGGAGCTCACGACAGTCCTCAAGGGAGAAGGATGTTGAACTTGAAATGGAAAATGAAATGTGTTGCTTGGGGGAAGGCTGTGTTGGGAATGAGTTAAAAAGGGGCCTGATTTTATGCAGTTTGGGTGGGGAAATGTGTTGAATCCGGATACAAGAGAGGGAGAGAGAGAGATTTATTTGTTTTCCAAAATAAAAGGGAAACAAGGAAGGGAGTGAGAGGAGAAGAGGATAAGATTTGCCAAATAAGGGGAAGATGAGTTGGAATTGGTCAATAAGGGGACCAAGTGTTGAGATTTGATAAGAATTGGTGCTATGAGACGGAAGTTGTGGTCTCGAGGTGCGTTCCGAAATTAGTTTCCGACTCGTTCGAAACTAAATTTTAAAATTTGACTGAAATCCGTTTTAAGAGTTTCAAAATCAATTTATTAAATTGGAAACGAGTTTTTCTTAAAATATCTGATTTTTTTTTTCGCATTAAATCCATTTTATATTATTTGTTGGAATTTATTATTTTAAAAAAAATCCGAGCCTTTACATCAGTTGACCTGTGAAGATGTTGTTTATGGAGAACCTCATTCACCAGTGGGCCGGGATTCACTTGCATTGCCATTTTCGCCTCCCTAAACAAAGAACTTAATTTGTTCAGAATCACAAATAAATTACATACTGAATCTATTTTTTTATCATGCATTTCAAAATTATTTAACCTACAATCCCTTAACAATCAAATTCGATTATTTACATCGTTTTCTCCTCTATATATATTTAACTTAATGAAATTCTACTATTTTATAAAACAAATTCTTATATAGAATCTATTATTATACAATTATTTTATTGTGTTCTCAATCAAAACTTCATAATCTTTCCCGTATTCATACAATCTAATTCTTTCATGTCACTTCAAATATACTCCCTTATTCTTTCATCCCACATAACATATAACTAATATTCATACAATGTAATTGTTTCAACATGCAATTATCCCACAATTTCGGATCTACAACTATCATAAGATTTCGGATCTATAATAATCGCTAATTAATCAATATCCACAAACATTCAACTACCAACCCATTTTTTAACCCCTACCTCTCATCTCCTAATCCATATTTCTTCAAACCACAAACAAATTAATAGAGAAATCACACTAAACTCGAATTATTGTCACAACCACACAACTATCACAACATTTACATAAAGACAAAACCCTAAACTCGAATTAACATCTCATATATCCTAATCGATCAACAAAAAACTGAAAAAAATAAAAAAACAAAAAAAACTAACCTCGAATCTGCAATAAGATGGAGGGGATGCGAAATACCTGTCAAGATGGAGGGGGATTAGACAAAAAAAAGAGGTGGTCGCTGGTGAGAGGGATCGAGAGGGACGGAGGTGGTCGCGGACGGAGAGGGACGAAGAAGATGAAGTGCAAAGAGGCGGTTTCGGTTTCTTAGGGTTATTAAATAAAAACGCGGATCCCCACCGCGTTTTATGTTTAAATGTTCAACCACCACAATCAATGCCCCTTTGACCAGTTTTTTTTTACTGAAAAGAGAAACGCGGTCCCAGACCGTGTTTCTCTATTTGTCCCATCCCCGTCAGCAACAGCTGACGAGTGGGTCCCCATCCAACACAAGAAACGCGGTCTGGGACCGCGTTTCTAGTGCCAGATAGATTTCTGTATTATTTTCTTTAATTTTCTTTTATTTTAAAGGAGACACGCGGTCCCAGACCGCGTTTCTTTCGTAAATTTCAAACTTTCTCCAGGGCGCCAATTCTCTCTCATGCTCTATACATAAAACGCGGTCTGGCTCCGCGTTTTTCTGTCCCACCTGCAAAAAATGAATATTTTTGTAATTAGTTTCAAACATTGAATATTTACGTAATTATTTAATTAATTATGAATATTTCGAAAAAAAATTCTCTTATTTTAATATTTTTTAAACTTAAATTTTGATTATAAATATATTCAAAATTTGAATTTAAGGGATCAATTATATTTTATGGATAATTTAATTTATTTTTAAAAAATAATAATATATATAGCCTACAATTATTATCTTCATAATTATATTTAAGTTATATGATTAATTGATAACCTAAATTTTAAAATTTTAGGGAAATTTAAAGAAAAAGGTTATCTATAACAAATAAAATGGATCAAACTCATATTTTAAGTTGAAAATTATTAACTATTTATTATTATTTTTTAAAAATAAATAAAAAGATCACTAAAATATAATCGAACCCTTAAATTCAAATTTTGAATATATTTATAATCAAATTTGAGTTTAAAAATATTAAAATATAATATATTTAATGATAAATTAATAGAAAATAGATGAAAGGGTGGTGAGTTGTAATTAAACATGATTTAAAGGGTGGTTTTCTGTAATTTTGAATTTAAGGGGTTAAGTGAAAACACCTATATTTAAGGGGTGGTTTTCTGTAATATTCCCTTTAAAAAACATTGTCCCCCTAAATTTACATACTCGTAGATAACAAAGAACACACACTGACATACACACTCAATCGCCCGCCCTTCCAATCTCCCATGGATATCATCTAGTGGTGGATCTTAGCGAACCCGAGCCGCCACCTCCGGCTGGCCCTGGCAGTGGCGCGCCGGCCACCGCACCCAGCCCATCGGCCTCTTCTGTCTCCCTCCCGCAAGGGCGCACCGGCCACCGCACCCAGCCCCTCGACTACTTCTTCTTCTTCTTCACTCGAATCACTCCCGGTCGGTCAGTTTTATTCCTCTTCCTTTTAATTTGATTGTTTTTAGGTTCAATTTGAGATGGAATCAATTTAGATTAGAATTTGTGGATTTGAGAATCAATGTGGGAAAATTTCGATTAAGGTTTGTGATTAGAATTTGTGGTTTTGATAAATAAATTTGTGAATTTGTACTTTGATCTTTGGAATTGTGGTTTATGGTTTTGAGAAATAAATTTGTGATTTGTGATTTGTGATATGGAATTGTGGTTTGTGGATTTGTTTTGTTCTTGACCCAGAAAAACCTAGTTTTTGCCTCTCAAGTCTCAATAAAATAGACTGATAATCAATTCAAATTGAGGAGATTATAAATGGGTTCTTTCCAGAGCCGAGAAACTGTAGAATCTAATGGAAATGGGAAGAGAGCAATGAAGGAATATTTCATACAAAATAGAGGATGGGGAAAGGCAAGTTTGAAAATTTATTTAATTTAATATATATATATATATATGGTGTGGTTCTGGTGTTCACAACCCTTATAGTGTACCTTGTACACAAATCTCATCCATTGATCTTAATGGAATAGAGGGAGGAGATTCCGCCGTGTGGCCGGATTTAAAAAAAAAAAAAAAAAAACTATTCTCAACCCAAACAATGGAGAGTGTGGCGCGTGAAAAGGAAGCTAACTAAAACCCTAAAACTAAAGTCGTCCTCTTCCCAACGCCTTTTCAAAGTGGTCTTCCAAAATCGCCATTGTTGTAACCACTCGAAACTGCCATAGGAGCTCCCGATAGAAGCATCGCCGGCGACGACAACGCTGTGCACATCCATACCGGCGGTTCCAACTGCGATTTTGGCTCCTGGTGTTCGTGAGGAAGAGTCGCGCGGCATCGATGTGGAGGCGAAAATCTGTGATTCCGGTAGGGGATTCCGACTGCGTTGTTCACTCCGGTGGTGATTGGGAGTGGGGTTGCTGAAGGGTTGAAGACAACAACACCAATACTGGGTAATGTCCACTTTTGATGATTTTTTTGTTTGGTTTGGAGTTTTTTTTTTTGGATTTCGGTCAGATATGTGTGTTTACGGGATATTATTCACTGATTTCACTATTTTTCCTTGATAATGGTTAGGTAATTGGGGATGTTTTCAACAAATGCGTGATTTTATTGTTGCACTCTTTGTCCTTGAGATTATTCACCGATTTCACTGTTTTTAAAGTGATTTTGATGTTTAGGACCATTTTGGCTTATTGTCAGTACGTATGTTGAAATTGATTTGTTCATATGAAATTATTCAGTCAAATGATGTTTTTTTTTGGTTTATTACATTCTGAGAGGTTGAATTTCAATGGTGGGCGATTTCGCTTGGACAAGAACAACGACATCACTGGTTGGACAACTCCGGTGGTGGTAGGGGCCAATTTGTTGTAGGGAAGAAGAAAGGAACTCTATTGATGGGTAACCCCCAATTTTGATTAATGTATTGGATTGATTTTGAGTTTTGATATTCATGTGCAGGGTTACAAATAAAATAACTGGTATTATTCGGTATGATCGAATGTTTTTCATTCTGCGTAGAACTATAATTTGGATATTATTCATCAGAATTGTTGGTATTCTTAGTTCGTTTAGAGTTGAGTTTTCGTTAATGTCTTTTTGTTTCTAAGCTGCCCATTCTGCATCCATTTTTATTCAGTTTACTACAAGTGCATTTGTGATCTGGCCCATTACGACTCCCTTCGTGTTTCTAGTTGGTCATCGGTTTATCAACACAATAACCGTTATTATTCAGTGTAATCTAATGTTTTAAATTCGACGTACAATTTTATTATGGATATTATTCAGCGGAATGGTTTATTTTTTCAGTCCATGTACAGTGAAGGGTATTCATTAATGTGTTTCTGTTTCTAGGTGCCCATTGTGAATCCATTTATATTTTTGTTTTACCACAACTGCACTGGTGTCGAAGCCCATTAGTATATTCGGTGTATTTGACCGCTTTTAGTCACGAGTTCAAATTTATTATGGATATTATTCAAAGGAATCGTCATTTTTTTTTATAACCCCTTTACAGTTTAGAGTATTCGTTTTGAGTATTCGTTTTTGTTTTTTTTCTTGGTTGCCCATTTTTAACCCATTGATATTTTGATTTTAATACAAGTGCATTTGTGTTCTAGCCCTGACTCCCTTTAAGATCCCAGTTTTTCATCAGTTTTAAAATAATAGAACCATTATTATTCAGTGTAATTTAGCCTTTTTAATTCTACGTACAACTATAATACTGACATTATATAGCGGAATTGATCGTGTTCCTTAATGATTTGTTTTGATCCAAATCAAAATATTTAAAGATAAAAAAGATATGGATAAATTACTTGCTAATTATAATATATTAAAAAAGGGAATAGATGTACTATATACTTTACTGTAACTAACTCCAAATTTGTATGGTGTAAAAGATGATATATGATTAGAATTACCAAATTTGTGGATAGTTACATTAAATAAGCTAGAATTATTTATTCAAAAAAAGAAAAGATAGAATTACTTTAAATAAAAAATAAAGATTTGATTCTTAGCCGGGCCCCACATGTAACTAAACAATATCACCCTCTTCCGAAAATGGAATTCACGTGCCTATATGGGAGCGTTTTGCCGGTTAGTCACAAAAGTGGGCGGGTCCCACTTGCTCTTAATTAGAAAAACTATCTTTTAATCTCCACCATCCATCCCAATGAAATCAATGGTCCACATTTATGTACAAGGTACACCGTAAGAGTTGTGAACAAAAGATCCATACTATATATATATATATATATATATATATATATATAAGAAGGAACAATGAAGCTTGTTTCCAAAATCCAAATACAAAGCCCTGAGCTAACAATGTCCAAAACCAATTTTTTTTATTGTTCATCTCCTCTTATGGTTGTGTACTTGTGTAAACTCTCGTTTCTCGAAAAAAAAAATTAGCCCCCCTAAACAAAATTCTGGATCCGCCACTGATCATCAACCTCTGAAACCTTCTCACAGGTTACACTTCGCTCTCCTCTCTTTCATTCCCGATTATCATCTTTCGCTTTCTTTCCTTGCCGAATCTCAAGGAACCAGTTTAATTTTCAGGTTACCCTGCGTTTCGGATGCTGAACTGGGACAATCATCTCCCAGGAAGGCTTAGCTAGGCAAATATGATAATAAAATCCCATCTTCAATCTCTTTTGTTTGCGAATTCATGGAAAATTCCTGAAAACGAACTAGCTAATTGGTTTGATGTTTGGAAGTTGTGAAGAATTTCAGGTGAGGCTGCATGGCTCGGTTCCTCTGCCAACAAATTAGGGTTTCAAAAAAAATATGTTGAGGACCTTTGCTGTTAGTTTTGAAAAAAGATTGGATCTTTTGTGGCCTTGTAGGTTGGTCGATCGAATTCAATGAGTACCATTGTCTGTTACCGTCAATCTCTTTGAACTGTAATCTGAAAACCAGGAAAAAGGAAAATTGGCATTTCGAAGATTGCAATTTACATTTGCAGATATGCAGCGTATCAATGAGGATTGGGGATTTAGTTTTTTCTAATGCTGATTGTAAGTATGATTTTGAGGGTTGGGATGAACCAACTTTAAATAGTACAGTATATTTTATACTCCCTCCGTTTGGTATTATTTGTCGTTTGACTTTTTAGCACACTTTTTAAAAAGCTAAAAACTCTATAAAATATAATTTTTTTAATTAATTTTTTTTCATAATCTTATTCCTACTACTTGTATGTATGAAATTATATATAAAAAATTTAATTAAAAAAATATATTTTATATATATAGTTTTTATCTGTTTAAAAAACGTGCACTACAATACAAATGACAAATAATACTCCCTCTGTTTGATTTTAACTCACGTTTTTTAAAAAAGCACCAAAATTAAGAAAGCTGAACAGACCCTTTACTTCGTACGAAATACACCGACTTTTCAAATTTTCTTTAATTAATGCATCACTCTCGTCCATATGTTTATTATTTCATTGTAAAATAAATCTAAATTAGTGGAGTAAAACGTACAAAAGGTGAGATTATGGAGACTAATTAATCGAAAACGTCACTTAATTTACTAAATCAAAGAAATCTTAAAACGTCATTTAAACACAAACGGAGGGAGTATCAAACGGAGTGAGTATTCGAGAATTGCATTTTAAGGATAAAATAGTAAGGAAATCTTTTATTTCAAGTTTGAATATTCATGTGCTGAAACGTGACTGTATTGATGCGTCATGCGTGATCTCGAGAATTGCAGATAATGCCTCTAATTTGGGTTAGTGTTGGCTGATAGTTTGTGGCTAGATAAAACTGTCTATCAAGCAAGGAAAATGCACCTGAGAAAAAATATGAAATCTCGATTAATTTTATTGCCTTTTATTTGAAGGAGTGTGTTATGGTAGCTGTATAGTACAGAATTGAGTTGTAAGATTTGAGCAGAAAAAATATTCCAACTATGCAGTTATTCATTGTTAGCATCTAGTAATAATTTTGATTTCACCCATTCAACTCTCTATTTGATAACTTTAGTTCTTATTTTGGGGTCCTTTTCATGACAGGATGTGTAATTTGATAGGATTCCACCCCTTCCTACACGTCCATCTCACCTAGATAAGCCCTTATTGACTTATGCTAGGCGTAATAAGTAGAGATGATAATGTTTTACTATTAGTTATATTTTATCTTGATTATTATATTAGGAAGCCAGTAGGCTATATAAAGATATTATCGATCATATTACTATTCTATCTTATTTATGAAGCTAGTAGGTTATATAAGGATCTCAACTTATGTTGGGAGGATTATGAATAAAGTTATCTTCTTGGTAGTTGAATCTCTAATCAAAAGATTCATTGGTTGTTCGATCTCAAATCAAAAGATCAAAAGTCTGAATATTGAGCCTTGAAGAATCAAGTCTCATCATTTGATATCCAGAGCCAAGTTGTGAAATTCCTTCAAATTTTTTTTTCCACCGGCATCATCCACGATGACGGTGAAAGAACTTGAAGAAATTACAGCCCGCCATGAAGCCGCCATCGCCGCAAACACCACAACCCTCGAGTAGCACACCACCATCCTCACTGAAATTCAGGCAACCTCCAAGCAGATCCTTGATCGCCTTGCATTGTTGGAACCACACAACCGTCCACCTAACCCTAATCCGCCACCTCCGTTTCAGCAGTCGCACCAACAACACATCCAAGGACGACCACTTCGTCTAGACTTTCCCAGATTCGAAGGGGAAGAACCTGAGGGTTGGCTCTTTCAAGCAGAGCAGTTCTTTACCCTAAATCCAATGCTTGTTGAACAACGCGTTACTATGGCCTCAATTCACCTTCGTGGCGATGCCGTGGCTTGGTATCGGTGGTTGAAGAGTTCTATGGGAGAATTGACGTGGCAACAGTTTTCTATTGCTCTTTGTAAGAGATTTGGCTCCCGCAAGAATTTGGATCCAATGGGTTCCTTATCCAAGCTATCTCAAACGGGTACAGTTTCATCCTTTATCACCCAATTTGAGGAATACGTCAACTTGGTTCCAGGATTACAAGATCCACCTCTAGTCAGTCTATTTTTGTCCGGCTTGCGAGCCGACATCCAAGCAGGGGTTCGCCTTCTTACTCCAACTTGCCTATCTCATGCTTTCGAGTTAGTTTTGAATCAGGAGGATGCGATTACTGCCACTAAGGTGTTTTCTGCTTCTAGCAGCAACCCTCGTTCTTCCTTCCGGGCTCCTAATTCAGGTTCCATTTCTAAGCCAATTCCCGGAAATCCAGCGCTACCTACGGGCGTCAAACGTCTTACGTGGGCTGAACAACAAAAACGAAGGGAGAAAGGCATTTGTTTTAATTGCGATGAGTCTTACAAACCAGGGCATCGTTGTGCCGTCCCACAATTACTTTTGATGGATGCTTATTCCGCTGTCACCGAACATGTGACTCAGGTGGAGGAGTCCTGTAGCATAGATCAGCAGGTGCAGGTGTCATTACACGCTCTCACAGGATCCACTAGCTCAAGCACAATGCGTGCTACAGCCCAGATCAAGAATACTGCCCTTTCTATCCTTGTGGATTCAGGCTCCACTCATAACTTTATGAATCCTCGTATTGCTCGTACGTGTGGCTTAACGGTTCAGCAACACCCAGGCCTACAGGTTATGGTTGCAGATGGGGGTTTTCTCCCTAGTAAAGGTGCTTGTTCTCAGGTCACTTTCCACCTACAAGGGTATACATTCACATCAGATTTTGTCTCACAGTTCACAACCGCCAAATCATGCACAAAATCATTATAAGATCAAAGATTTTACAATGATCTTATAATGAGATGATAATGAATACTGTGTGTTGATGATATTAAGTTTGAACATGTTATTTTTTTGATAAATTTTCATTATAAGATCAAATATTTTACAATGATCACTTACAAACAAAGCTCGACAAGGAAAACAATGTAATAAAACAAAACAAATGATACAATGTCAATGCACTGTTGTACAAATTACACCCAGATGCACAATAAATAAACACATAACAATGTAAAATCAAACAATTTGAAATTCTTGATCCTCTTACATCTCCTCTTCATCAAGCAGCATTATATCGGGAACGTGAGAAATGAGAGGCCTGTCAACGCCTTTCTCAAGAGCACATCTCTTGCTCAACTCAGGGCAGGCAACAATCTTCAACCTTTGTAGCTGTGTAAGATTGCGAAAACTCTGTGGTAAAGCCGTTAAACTGGGACAGTCGATGATTGAAAGTGCTTGAAGTGATGTGTAACTCCCGATCCAGCTTGGAAGGAGTGACAAACCATGGCAATTCAAAATCCCTAAACGCTGTAAAGACCTTCCAAATATGCGCAAAGTCTCCAGGTTTGGAAGCCCTTCAATGTTTAATGTATGCAGGCTGTTCAGTTCCGAAGGTCCACTATGTGTAGCTGGTGATGAATCCCAAATAGGATTCAGCTTTTCGCAGTAGGCAATCCATAATTGCTCAAGATTCCGAAGGCGTGCGAAGCTGAAAGGGAGCTTTTGCAGTCTTGAACAGTTGTATAAAAACAACATTCGCAGGTTGGAAAGATCTCCAACTCCTCCTGGTAAATTTATTTCTTGAGTAGTTAAAGACAGACATCTAAGGTTTTGCAGGATTCCAATCCCCTGGGGCAGTGCTTCAAGTTCGCTGCAGCAATCAAGAAACAAAGATTGCAAATTCAAGAGATTGCAAATTGAATCTGGTATCCGCTTGATTCTGACATTACCCCCAAGGTCAAGCATCCTCAGATGCTTCAAGTCACCAATGGATTCAGGTAGAAACTCTATGTCACATCCACGAAAGTTCAAGACGCGCAAGCACTTGAAGTTTGATATGATTTCTCTTAAAAATTCAGTCGGGGTTTGTTCAAGGGTGTACAAAGTGAAGACCCGAGCTTTTCTTGCATTGGAAAGCATATGCGGAAACTGTTTACCTTGCAAGTTATCCTCACGAAATGTGACGTATCTAACTCTTCGAGGAACTGTTTTTGTCTCACAGTTCAAAACCGCCATCTCATCCCCTGCAGTGAACTTGGCCAAATCATGCACAAAATCATGGATTTCAAACTCTCTTATCAAATCCCCAAAGTTATACTCTACATGATGAAGAAATGATTTCGACAGCAGCTCATTTATGTATTTCCTTCCATTGTGTTCAAATGACCTGCTTTGTTCAGATGAATGCAGAAAACCAAGAGCCATCCATGTGGAAACAAAGACTTGTGCATCTGTCTTTGATCCTTGGAGATAACAAGCTAGAGACCGAAAACACGGCTTCAGGTAAGACGGAAGTTGATCATAGCTAAGTTTCAGTACTTTCAGGATATCTTCATGCCCATGCTCAAGCTTCATTACAATATCTTCCCACTCGTTCTCCTCTGTCACCCCATTCAACAAATTCCCCAAAAACGTCACCGCAAGAGGAAGTCCGCCACATCTGTCCACAATCCTTCCAGCCATTTCTTCAAGAATTGGTTGAATCCTCCGTCCTCCAAATGCAAGTTTCTTGAATAACAACAGGCAAATATCCCTTGATAGAGGTTCCAATGTATACTTATCCCTAACAGTTTTTACAATCGATGCTACTTTCGGAACTCGAGTAGTGACAACAACTGTGCTTCCTGTAGCACCCCCATCAAGCAGGTCTCTCAGTTTTCCCCAGGCATTTGGATCCTCATTCCATAGATCATCGAGAATAAGAAAATACTTCTTTTTCTTCAATTCCTCCCCAAGCATGTTCTGCATTTCCTCAACACTAAGCATCGACTTGTTCTCCTTACAGATAGCCCTTACAATCTGTTCTAGAATCTTCTTATAGCTGAAATTTTCAGAAGCATACACCCATATCTTCTCAGCGAAACTGGATTCAATCAGCGGATCATTGAATATCAATTTCGCCAAAGTCGTCTTCCCCACACCGCCAAAACCTACAATCGGAACCACAGAGAGGCTCTCATCACAGCTTCCGCAACTCAGCACAATATCAATTATCTTCTTCTTGTCCTCATCCCTCCCGAGAATCTCCGATTTCGGGAGCTTCGAATGCGTTTCTCGGTCCTCGTTGACATCCACAAAGTCGGAGTGAAACTGCAAGTTTCTCCTAGCACTTGCTACCACATCAAGCCTCTTGGAAATGTCTCTAATCTTACGAGCGAGTAAAGTTTGAAACAACTGCGGATTGGAGCAGGAGAGGAATCTGCTAACCTGCTTGAAACAGCTGTGCTTGCTCTTCTCGCGCTCCGAGGCCTCGATCGCGATCTCGTCGAACAGATCGTCGATATCGTAGACCAAATCCTCGAGATTCTGGAGCCAATCCCTAACGCTCTGGAGCTTTTGCTGCTTTTCGGCATCTTGGAGAACAGCTTTAATGTCGGATAAATTGGTATTCAGCTTAGCGAGTTCATCCTCTACTCCCAACTGCAAGCGAACCTCGTCGACGAGGAGAGGGGTCAACCTGGCAAGAAGTACTTTTGAAAACTCGAAGAGGATGATTTCCGCCATGGGACACTGGCAATGGCGTGGGAAAGATGGATTTTCAGAGGTGTGAGTGGGGGAGCAAACCAGACAGACATTGCATTATTGTGTAGATAGACATCGGCTTACTAGTCACAAAGTCAACACTTCTGAATTTTCAATTTCCACCGTGTTTTTACATTTATTTCTATAAATATAAATATTTTTTTATTAGCTAAAAATTTAAGATACAAGCTAAAAATTTAAGATACAAGAGAACATATTGTCTAGTAACTAAAGAGATCGATGAAGAGAGAAAACCCAATGGCTCAAAATGTACGTGCCTCACGCGCAAGAAAAAAAAAACTCATTCCCCCCTTGAAAAAATTCTGAAAGAATCCCCTTCACATCCTTTCTCTTGCGCCTGTTACTCCGTACTATTCTCGATAGTGATCGATCGATCTTGCGTCTGAAATTGGAGGATAATCCTACTCTAATCGATTTAGGGTTAGCAATCTCCAATCATTACCCTTGTGCTGGCTCCATTCGTGGGGCGATTTCTGAGTTCGCAAAATCTCTGATTGCGTACAAGGGGCTTCAAATCCCTAAATCTTTCGGTTTATCTCTTCGATGGTACAAATTCTGGATCGAAAAGTGCAAATTAGTTGGTGTTTGGTCTAATCGACCCCCTCCATGGGCGATCTAGTGGTGTACGATCCTTTCACTTGCTATCCTCTGTCCGAATTTCATTGGATCTGGGATCTGACGAAGGGATGTGGAGGAGTTTGGTTACTGTTACACGATTTGGGGGATGGGGGTGCGTGGGTTGCTCGACGGAAGGGTGTGGCTCTTCCTGGCCTTCCTTCGCTCCAGATCTGCCTGTTTCCTCTATATAAACGGTGGGTATTGGGGGTTTTCTCCACACTTCTTCTCCTCTTCTCTTTCTATCATTCCTTTCTTACACTCTCCATCTGTTAACTATTTTCTTGTGTGTGGTCTGAGCATGGATTCCTCTGAAGCAAACAAGGGCAAAAGGTCTATGGTGGTAGATGATCCTACCCCGGATATTGAGAAAACCAAACAGCCGGAAGGCTATAATCTCAATGAGCAAATTCCTCAAGGCAAAGACGCTGGTGAGTCTAGCAGAAAGGCTCGTATGGAGAAAAAGTTTAAAAGGAGGACGATCAACAGGGAGAGGCTCATGGCTTTGCAAGGGCGGGTGCAAGAGAATATCTCGGTTCTCAATCAATCGTCGCTCTTTGCAACGATCATTGGGGACCCTCTTGAAGCAAAGGAGGTCCGAAAACGGGTAAGGTATGTCTGGAAGTTCTTGACTGGTGGCTATCAGCTCATCCCGATTGCTAACAATTGGTTTGAGTTGAGATTTGATGTTGCAACTGATCGTGACATGGTTTGGGAGAATCGTCCCTATCGAGTTTCTGGTCAGCTTATCCTTCTTAGGCCCTGGTGCCTTGAGTTTGATCCATGGAAGGAGTCGGTGACTAAGCTTGATCTCTGGATTCGTTTTCCGGGGCTACCATCCAAGTATGTGCATGATGATATCCTTCGGGATATTATTCTGGAGAACAGGCTGGGCTAGGTGATTCGTATTGCTGCTTTTAATGCGAAGGGGGCTCGATTCATGTATCCTCGTGTGTGTGTCTCGGTGGATGTCACCATGATTGAAGGGCGCTCTGTCTGTGTTGTGGATGAGAACGGGGATGTGGAAACCTTCTCGATTTGGTTTGAGGACTTTCCTCAAGGGTGTGGGAGCTGTGGGGCTGATGATCACCTATTTGAAGCCTCTCCCTTAACGCTCCTTTGCAATGCAAATGCTAACCCTGCTGAGCCACCTGTGGAAATTGGAGTGCCTGCTAGTGAAGCTCCTGGCGATGATGGTCAGGGCGCCTGGTCCACAGTGGCTGGTAAACGGCCTGTTGTGACCCCCCCCCCCTTCCTTTGGCCACCCTAAGTCAGACATACTCTCCTGTTTTGGTAAGAATGTTTCTCTATCTTCGGATTCATCTACTTCCAAATCCCCTGCCATTTCTTCTGGTGGCTCTGAGACCAACCCAGTGGCTTTGGTGCTGGTGGAAAATGGTGCTCATGCTGGCTCTCCCTCGCTGGCTATCAATGCTTCCCCTACTCGTGTGGCCATGATCCTAAATGATGAGAGTGTTATTCCAAAAGTAGAGGCGCAACCGGATCGTTATTTTTGGGTGGCTGATGATGAAGACCTGGAATTCGATGAAGATGAATTCATGGAGGAGATGTTGCTGGAGGATGGGCTTGCTGATCCCGGGTTCTCTCAGGCGGACTTTGATGCTATGCTTGTTAATGTGCCACCCTCGGTGGAGTTTATACTACCTGATCTGAGCAACCCGGGTAAGTGGGCTGAGTCCTTGCAGGAACATTTTGTTACTCCTAATGCATCTCCTTCTATGGCTCGTGAATTTGAACAGCTGGAGATGTCTGTAAGCTCGCTGTCTGAATCAGTTAAACGCAAAATTAAGATCGAGGAAGGCGACTCTGCTTGCTCTACCAAAACTCTGATGGGTAGCAGCAAGAAGAAGGGGAATCATGTGTAGTAAGCCCAGCTGTAGGTTGTTGAAGGTACTCACTGGTGGTTGTGTTGTACCTCAAGCCATGATAACTGTGAAACCACCCCCTATCAGTTTCTGCTCTAAGTATGTAAGTCTCCATGGTGGTTTTATTTTTATCATGTCTGGCCAAGCTTATTGTGATAGTTTTTGTATATGTACTCCAGACCTATGCTCTCTTTTCTGGTATTACTTGTGGGTTGTTTATCTAGGTTTCGATCGGTATTGGCAGTGTATGGTGCAATGGGTAGTCTTTCCTTGTAAAATTCAGACTACTTATTATCAATGGCAGTGGATGTTCATGTATGTCTCTCAGTGCTATAATGCCTATAAGAATCATTTAATTAAGTTCAACTTATATGCATCCACTAGTGTATATCAATCTGAAAATAATTTTGTCTTAACATCTTTGTATGCAACTCTGTGTCATACGACAAATATTGAATTGCGTCTGTCTATCGATGGATTATCAATGCTTAACAAGGGAGGGAAACTCATACTAATATTATTAATCCTGTGTTCCCACATAGGCTTTACTCCTGTAGACCTTCACCACACAAGAGGTAACAAAAGGAATGTTTCTTTAGAATATAAGAAGCACTCACTACTTATCATTTGTCCTCATAATAATTTCATAAGACTTGATTACATTATTGATAGTACTCTAAAAATATTGTCTTGGGCTGGCCAATCTAACCGAGAATTTGGGTTCGCATCTCTTAGAATGGTTTGTATCATATTTTTGAGTACTAAGATGTTATATGAAGACGGAATGCTTGGTCTTCATATACAGAAAATTAGTTATTTATGAAGATCAGATATTGGAACTGTCGTGGTTTTGGCAAGAGAACCTTTTGGGCAGGGCTTAATGCAACGCGGATATATGATCATATTAAGATAATAGCTATAGCAGATATGAAGTAGTCCCGGCTGAAACAACTTGGAGAAGTAGTGGTTTTTCAAATGCAATTTGGTCGCCGGGAAATGGAATGAGAACTCTCTGGTGAATGAAACAATATCTGTTTTAATCCATCTGCCAAGAATTATTGGTTTGGAATACCACAATTTTGATAAAAAACTTTAAGGGTATTATTCTTTTCATCTATGGACCTCCACAAGTAAGGGACAAAGACCGGTTCTGGCAACTTCTGACAAGATTAATCTGCGATCAAAATCTCCCATGCATGATTATGGGGGATTTTAACGAAATTGCACATAGTAGTGAGAAAAATGGGGGAGCACCGTTTCATCCCTCCAGTAAATACAGATTAAGCCAACTCATGGACCTGTGTGCTCTTACAGATATTCCAACCACTGGAAACTGTTTTACTTGGAGAAAAAAGAAGGAAGGTGAAGATAACATATTAGAAAAATTAGATAGAATTCTTGTCCAAGGAAGTTTTCTTGATAACTTTCCCGAGCTTTGTACGCACAATGGTGCTCTTTCATCGTCAGACCATTGCCCAATTACTATAGAATTAAAATCTACAATAGTCATAAAGCCGTCGCCCTTTAAGATGGAAAATATGTGGCTCCATAGACCAGATTTCCGGAACCTAGTGGTTCAGGCATGGCGTGCCCATTGCCCTGGCTTTGTGATGTATAAAATCATGTTTAAGACAAGACTTGTTAAACAAAAAGCGAAAGAATGGAATAAAAAAACAACTGGAAACATATTTAGATAATTAACATCTATAGAAAACGAACTTTTGGATATCCAATTGCAGGATAATGGGATGAAGGATGTTATCAAGCAAAGAAGGTTAATTTTAAAAAAGGACCGACTTCTGTCTTTCCAAAAAGAATACTGGAGTCAGCGTGCAAAGTCTAAACATCTAAAACTTGCGGACTCAAACACCGCCTATTTCCATAGAGTAGCATCAGGCAGGAGAAATAGGAAATATATCAGAAATATTATGTCTACAGAAGGAACACCAATTGTAGGTGAAGAAAATGTTAGGAAGGAGATAAAAAATGACTTCGTCAAACGATTTACCAAAGCATCAACCAATAACAACTATTTGGATGAATATAGGCAGTTTATCACCCCTTCCATCACGATGGAGGAAAATATAAAACTAATTGGTCCACCAACAAATACCAAAGTAAGAACGACAGTTTTCAATCTTGGAACAAATAAATCCCTTGGCCCAGATGGCATCACAGCCGAATTTTATAAAGAATTTTGGGATATTGTTGGAGCTGATGTAACTCGAGCTTTCAAAGCCTTTTTCCATTCTGGGAAAATTCTTAGGCAAATTAACCATACTTTTATTTCACTCCTGCCAAAAAATAATAACCCTACAAAAACAACTGACTATAGACCTATAAGCCTTTGTTCCACCATGTATAAAATTATTTCAAAAATCTTAACAGATAGATTAAAATCAGTGATGGGTAAATTAATTCACCCCTTGCAAGGGGCTTTTGTGTCTGACAGAGCAATTCAGGATAACGTGTTAATTGCCCATGAAATCTTCCATTCCTTTAAAAATCGGAAGGGTTATGACGGTTGGCTAGCAATCAAATTAGATATGGAAAAAGCATATGACCGAGTGGATTGGGCATTCACTGAGCTGGTGCTCAGAAGATTTGGTTTCCATGAAAAATTCACTAGGCTAATTATGGAATGTGTAACGACTGTCTCTTTCTCGGTCCTAGTCAATAACGGCCCTACGGAAATCTTCTTCCCGACCCGTGGCCTTAGACAAGGTGACCCATTATCACCATTTCTGTTTATTCTTGGAACAGAGGTGCTGGCAAGAAAATTGACATCGGACTCTCTCTCGCCTAGTAATGGAATAGGCTTTCCCTTTGGACGGAATGGTCCTAAAATTCCTTTTCTGGCGTTTGCTGATGACATTATTATATTCTCGAAAGGAAACATGTCCTCATGTGAAAATGTTAAAAATACAATAGATCGATACTGTCAAATATCAGGCCAGAAAGTAAACTACCATAAATCAGCTTTCCAGTGCACTTCCGGTATCCCTAGGTCCCGTATAGCGGATATCGAAAATTGTCTATGCATCTCCAGCCAAATAAAACTTGATAAGTATTTAGGTTGTCCAATCACAAATGGTAAAGTAAATGAGGCGACATTTGAGGATATAATGTCAAGTACTAAGAGTCAATTATCCAAATGGAGAGCAGATACTCTGTCACAGCAAGGGAGAACGACGTTAATTAATGCAAATTTAGCATCCAAACCCTTATACACAATGCAGAGCTTTATGCTACCACCTAAAATGCATCAGAATCTGGACAAAATGCATAGATCGTTTTTCTGGAACAAACCCCCAACTCATAAGCCTCTCATTAGTTGGGATAGAATCTGCAAGCCAAAGCAAGCGGGTGGAGTAGGGTTAAGAAAATCGAAAAATATGAATGAAGCCTTACAATTGGAATTATTATGGAAAATTTTGGCTGAACCAAACAATATATGGGTAAGAATTATCCAATATAAATATATCAAGACAAATCATATTCTAACATATACAGCAAAAGGAAGTGCTTCTTGGCAATGGACCCAATTGAGAAAGCTAATTCCTATATTAAAAAATGGCCTGGTATGGGTCGTTGGAAACGGAAAAAGTATAAAATTTTGGGAAGACGGATGGGGACCGGTACAAAATATGGCACTACACTGTATTTCTCCTCGGGAAACGGATATGGCTGAAACGGTGGATGCTTACATAGAGCGTGGTAAATGGAGTAGGGACAGATTAACTAGTGTTCTTCCAGTTGAAATTGTGAATAAAATTCTGAATACTCCTCTACCAATATCGACTATGGAAGACAGACTATATTGGGAGCCACCTAAGAATGGGTGGTTTACAACATCAAGCGCGTATAATTATGTTACAAAATCATCAACAAACAAAATAGATGAAAACTCTTGGATATGGAAACAAGACATCCCCCCTAAGGTCAAGAATTTTCTATGGAAAATCTGTCAAAACGGTTTGCTAACAGCATCAAGACTATCTAAGCGGGGGGTTGCGGTCCCTGCCTCCTGCCCTTTTTGCAATCACCACGAGGAAGATGAAGTGCACATATTATGTGAATGCAAGTACAGTTTCTTCTATAAGAATCTCAGTAATAAAACTAAATTGTTGGTCGATGATTCAATCCATAAAAATTGCGATATCAAACCAATCATGACAATCCTATCAAATAATCTATCACAGAAAGAAAAGCAACACTTATCAATTTGGACAATCTGGTTAGTCCGAAACCAATTTGTGTTCAGAAATGAAAAGGCCCCACCAATTGTGGAAGTGCAACATAGAGCTGAGCAGTCTCTGAAAAATTGGTTGACAGCTAATTCCCACTGGCTGGAATAAAAAAATGGTAAAAACTTATCTAGGACTCGAAAGACCAGTTCGCAACGAAAGAGCAATGGTAAGAGCAATAAATGGAATAAACCGCCTCAAGGATGACATAAATTAAATTTTGACGGATCTTTGTGTGTACAGGGTAACAACACGAGTGGATTTATTATCAGAGATTGTGAGGGGCGCCCTATTTCTACTAATGTCAGCAAGATTGGGCAACAATCTCCTTTAATTGCAGAAGCTAGAGCACTACATTTAGGCATTATCAAAGCTAGAGAACTTAATTTAGAGAAAATTCTTATCGAAGGATATTCTCTTATCATTATCAATTACCTCAAACAGAGAAAGTGCTGTCCGTGGGAAATTGAGATTCTTATGTCGGACATCACCTTAATGCTACAAGGGTTTAAGGAAGTATTTTACTCCCATATACTTCGCACTGGCAACTGTGTCGCTGATAGGATTGCTTTCATTGGACGCAGTACCAATAACCCTAACTTACTAAGTGATCAAGGTCTGCTGGACCTCATCCGAAAGGATGCTCTCGGATAGCGCCTGATGTGCACCCGAATTCTTACCTCATCAAAAAAAAAAAGATCGATGAATCGACAGACGGAATATTAGTCAATACACAATACACCTAAATAAAAAGTACTACAAAGATGGAAAAAAAACTCAACACCTCATAAACACACCTATCATTGAAGTAGTCAACGCAACCCCAAGGCTAACCACGGTCCACGAATGTCGAGAACCCCGAGAAAACGGAGAGCATTAACCCACCACCGGAAAGAACGACACATGGGGAAGTGAAGTCGAGGAAAACTCATAAATATAAATAAATTATTTAGGTAGTATTAAAGCAATTTTATTTTTATATATCAAAAAATATTCCTATGGGTTCTTTTTGACAAGATGAATATTAATAAATTGTATTCATGACTTCCTTCACATTAGAAAATATTCACAAATCGAATCTAGACAAAAAAAAAATAACAGAGTTCATTCATATTATCAAAATCCTCTGAATCAGAAAAAACTCTAATTTCATTCACATGCGTCGATCTAGTGTGCTTGTTATGTTAAAGATCGAATATATACTATCAGACTTTAACTTTATAGGTTTCGGAATTCAATTCGATAATATTATGCCATGTTAGGAATACTAGCAATACTATTTTTTTACTCTTCTCTATGTCTAATCATCTTAGCATCTAATTGTTACTTTTTTCATTTTATCAATAACATTTCTATCAACCTTAAATCCATTTTTTCTTACCAATTCAATTTACAATTATATCCCTCCTCAATAATTATTTCTATCTTTTCTTAGCAATTCAATTTACAATTATACTCCTCTTGAATAATTATCTCAATTCTAGATTAAAATAATATATTTATTTTTCATTATAAAAATATTATTCATAAATAGATACTTCCTCCGTTCACCAATGAGTGTCGTTTGACTTTTTAGCACGATTTTTAAAGAGATAAGAATATATAAAATATTAACTATTTTATTATTATTTTTAAATAGTTTTAAACATATAACTAATAAGTATAAATTATATATACAAAAAATTAAAAAATTGATATTTTATATAATTTTTAGCTCCTTAAAAAAAGTGTCCAAAAGTCAAACGTCCCTTATTTCTGAACGGATGTAGTATTATCTATTACTATTGAAAGATAATTAAAAAAATATTTTCGGGGTATTATTATTTATTATACATAATTGTATTAAAAAAAATATTTTTTTTTCAAAATATAGCCAAATATATTTGAAATTGATGTTTATGTGTAGAGAAAAATGAATCTAGTATTGTGGTATTTTTTATTTTTTTCATTTTTAATGTCGAAAATTGCACGCGCGCGCACACACAGACAAAATGTCATTTTCACTAGACCATATCAGATCTGGTCGTCCATGTGGCTCCATCTCCACCGCCCATTTCCTGCTACCACTTGAAATGTGATACATGTTCCTCTCTTTATCAATGTTAAAATGTTGAGTTTTTGTTTTCTTTAACATGAAACGATGCGTTTTAGGTCTATTCATCCGAAAAAAATAAATAAAAGTCTGAGACATTTGCTTTGCATTAAATACATGGATGTGGAAAAAATACATGGATGTGGAGCGATACTAGCGAGCGATACCAGAGGTAGTATCTTATTTCATGATACTTCAACTCTTTCTATTATTTTATTATAAAATGTCTAGTATCAATACTAGAATTCCACCATTAAAAATGGCCTTAGATTTCCCTATTTTTTTTGTCAGTAGGTTTTGAATGTGCTATTTGATCTACCATTCATGGATTTATTTATTAAAATCTTCAATTTGGCTTGTATGTGAAGGGTGTTGCGGTAGAACAAGCAATTTTTAACCCTAATGAAAAAACCATAAGAACATACATTTTTTTATGAACAAAAACATACATGTAATTCCAAATCAATCTGAATACCTTCAAATGATAAATTGGTCTAAATCTTGCATAAACCTACTCGAAATGAACTAGAGGAATGTGAAGAAGCTACACATACTTGATCTTCTTTACATTCTTAAAACCAAAAGATGATACGGCCTTCACTGCAGAAGAGGTAAAACACGCGCTATTTTCAATGCAACCCACAAAAGCTCCGAGATCGGATAGTATGCCATCATTTTTTTTTTACCAGAAGTGCTGGCATAGCGTCGGGCCTGACATCACTAAATTTTTTATTGACATTCGGAATGGGCAGCCAATGCCCAAGGGAGTGAATCATACTTTTATGAAATTCATAATGAAAGACTTGCATCCTATTAGTTTGTGTAATGTGATGTACAACTACTTGGGAAGATTGTTGTGCCGTGTTAGAGTGCATTTGTGTCGGGAGACTGATAACTAATAATCATCTAATTGCCTTCGAATTATTCCAATATATGAAGACAGGAAAAGGACGGAAGAAGACCTTCATGACATTGAAACTGGACATGGCCAAGGTCTATGACATGGTTGGGTGGTCATTCCTGGAGCATTGTGTGTGGCGATTCGGCTTTGATGATCGATCGGTTGGGCTGGTCTTGTCATGAAGTGTGTCACAACAGTGTCTTTCTCAATCTTGATGCAAGGGGTCCCGTCCCTAACCTTTGCACCGGCTAGAGGGTTGCGACAAGGTGACTCATTTTCTCCGTATTTGTTTCTTTTGTGTGCAGAAGGACTGTCTGGGATGATCAGGGTTGAGGAAGAACAAGACAAGCTTCAGGGAATCCGGATTGCCTGAACAGCTCTGACGATTTTGCATCTATTTTTTACAGATGTCTGCGTCCTATTCTTGAGAGCAACATGTTAATAGAGTAGCGAGATTGTTCAGATCCTCCATACTTATAGAGAAACGTCAAGCCAACAGATGAATTTCTCAAATTCGGAGCTTTCGTTTAGCAAGAATATCGATGCGGAGCACAAGAGGATGATCCATGGGTTGCTTGGATTTCGTGAGGTTTTGATTTTTGAAGTGTGTAAGGAATATATATAGGACTTTCAACCATGTTTGGGAGGTCAAAAAAGTATTTTTTAGCACGTGAAGGAACGAGTATGGAACAAGATGGGGGGGGGGGGGACGAAAGGAGAAATGCTTAACTAGAGTAGAAAATGAGGTACTGGTAAAATCCATCACGCACTAGTAGAAAAATGGTCTTTGACTACACTTAATTTACCATGGTTTCGTGTAGTAAATTTTCAAGGTTTACAAGTTTACCACGGTTCCTGTGTAATTTCGTGGTAAATTTTCAAATTTGACAAGTTCACCACAATTTCTTGGAGAAGTTAGGTAAATTAGCCTCGCATTTACCAGAGTTTCTTTTATTTTCTGGTAAAATTTGGAGATAAGTATAACCGGCCCTTTTCCCGTTCCCAGACTCTTCTCCATCGCTCGCCTCCCAAATCTCCTCTCGAGCTCTCTCCATCCAGCACTTCCTCCTCCTCTCCTCCTTCACTGTCACCAGTTGTGGTCCTGCGCAATCGAATCTCTTTGCCGTTAATTAACCACCGCGACTCTGTCCATCGCCATCGCCCTTGTTCTTAATATCTTCCACCGACTTTTCTACATCACCGTCTACCTCTCTCCATCGCCATCGACCTTTGATTCCACATATGTCAAAGTCCCCTTGATTTCGCCTGAGTGCGTCTCAACTCAATGTGGCTGCCTCCGTGTGTTGCTGGTTCGCGCTCGAGAATAGGGACCATTTTCTCTCTCTTCCTCGGATCTCTGGTGTTCTCTCCAACTTGAGGTAACCTCGTTCAACCCCTTTCTCTTCAATTTAGGAGCTTGATAGTGTTTGGTTAGGGTTTGATTTGGGAAAATTGGGAATTGGGAAGAGCGAGAACCAGATTAGGGTTTGATTTTGCGAAAATAGGAAAGTCTATTTTTTTGGTCGAATTTATCGATTAGGTCATCTAAACTACTTAGTCTAGCTATTGTGTTTCCTTTATTATTAATTTTTCTATCAAAATCTTATCGTTGAACAATTGTTTTCCTAAAGCCTCTAATTTCAACAATTAGGTCGGGATTCGAAGACTTGTTGTGGAAGGCGATATCTCGCAATCATGAATGTGATCAAAGGAGCCCGGATGACCCCTTGGGAGATCGAAGTGCTTATCTCGGTGCCCTCCTTATGGTTGGTTCATTTGAGACGGTCTTCGTGTCTCACATCTTCAGGGAGGACAACAAGGACAACAAGGCGGCCAATCGTCTTGCTCACCATGTATTGGCTTCCGAATCGTCCTCTTGGAGCTCCGACCTAGAGTCTCAAACTCTCGTCCCGAAGGACGCTCTTGGGTGATAGTATAACTGTGATTGACACTACCCAAATTATCGCCCTGTAACCTAAAAAAATAAATCAGTGCATGGGTACGAGAACTGAGGAATGCTTGCGCCTTTTCCCAAAAGACTAGCATGTATAAAGAATCAAATTTTATTTCAGATTCAATGCGGTTAGTGAGCCGGATCTTGGCAACTCTAACTCCACCTCCAACGTCCAGGACGAGGCTATAAGTGAAATACCCCAAATTATTTTCGGGATATTTAATTTCTTATTTTTATTTAATTAAATAAATCTATATTATATTCAAACTATAGTATATCTCTTGTGAAACTATAATATAAAATATATAATATAAATTAGAATAATTATATTATTCTATTAACATTCTTTTTATTTAATTTATAAAGTTAAATTAAATAATATTTCTTTCCACGAATATATATATATATATATATATATATATATATATATATATATATATATATATATATATATATATGTATAATATATATAATAAAATACATATTGTATTTCTACAAATGTAAACCCAATAAAGAGGGCCTAAGTTTCGACCCAGTTCGATTGGTAGATCCCCACATTTCAGCCCAAAGGTTGAGCCCCAAAAAAAAACAGTGGTCAAATTTCCTTCTTTGACTACGGTAAATTGGGTAAAGAAAAGAAAGAAAGATTTTACCTTTTCGTTTACCTCCTACTTTCTTCCCCAAGTTCTATCTTTCCTCAAGATAAACTCACAGGAGTTTATCCCCAATCCCAACCAACCGAGTCCAAGATTTGAAGATGCGGGATCTTCTTTGCTCTCCATCTGATTTAATCCCAGACTTATAAATAGAGGGGAGAGGTCTCGTTAATCGTCATCAGTCACAAACAAATTCACCGCCTCCTCCTCTCTCAAATCTACCGCGAATCAGTAGTGCCCCGACTCCCGCAGTCCACCACCGCAGGCGACATGAGTCCGAGCGGACCACAACCAGCCATCGCCTACGCCGATTGCACCCACTGCAGTTTGAGCCTCGCCGGAAGCACGACGTGAACATCCGATCGATCGAGCCCAATCGCTTTCACGAGAAGATAGAGATTGAAGAGAGAGAGAGAGAGAGAGAGAGAGAGAGAGAGAGAGAGAGAGAGAGAGATTGGATTGAGAGAGTAAGAGATGGAGAGAACTGTATTATTGATTCATCACAGCCTTGCTCCTGTTTATTACATAAGGCCTATTTATAGGAAATATCTATAACATGACTTGAGGCATAAGCCAAGACATCTAGAAGCTGTTACACAGCATATGACATTATATTAGCATCACGTCACTCCCCCTCAAGCTTAGAGTTGGAGAATTGATTAACAACTCCAAGCTTACTCATTAACTTCTTATGCTGCTCTTGACTCGAGATCTTGGTAAACAGATCTGCAGGCTGTTCTTTTGTGTTGACATACTTGGCTTCAATCTCTTTGTTTATCACTTTATCTCAAACTAGATGGAAATCTGCTTCAATGTGTTTTGTTCTTTCGTGGAACACAGGGTTACGAGCTATGTGAAGGGCTGCAATTGATTGTCACCGTGAAGCTCCACTTGTTCTCCCTGCTTCACATTCAGATCTGCCAGAAGATGCACTAGCCAAGTGATTTCACAACATGTTGCTGTCATCGCTTTATACTCGGACTCAACAGTCGACATGGCCAGAAACGACTGCTTTTTAGTTCTCCAGGAGATCAGAGATGGTCTCAAGAAGATGCAGGACCCTGTGAGTGATTTCCTGGTCATTGGGCATGCATGCCAATCGGCATCACAGTAGGCTCTAAGTCTGAGATCAGATTGTTTGGAAAGCAGTATACCTTGTCCTGGTGCTCCTTTCAAGTACCTCAGTATATGCTTGGCATCTTTCCAATGATCAACACATGGTGTTTGCATAAATTGACTCAACACTTGTACACTGTATCTTATATCTGGCCTTGTAACAGTGAGATAGATGAGCTTACCAACCAACCGCATGTACAAGTGTGGATTCCGCATATGCCCCCCCTCTCCACTGAGCTTCATATGAGAATCTAATGGTGTACGCAGTGGCTTTGCCTTGCTCATGCATGTTTCTTCTAGCATTTCCAGTTTGTATTTTCTTTGATTTAAAAACACACCTTTGGATGTTCTATCCACTTCAATGCCGAGAAAGTACCTCATTTCTCCCAAGTCTTTTATCTGAAACTTGCTTTGTAGATATTCTTTGTGTAAAGGCTCGAATTTTAAATAATATTTTAGTATTATTTGAAGGATAATACGAGACATTACCTTATATTTTAACCTTTATATGCCTTTAATTGAATTTTTGCGGAAAATTTTATTTCAAAAATTTTAAAATACTTTTTATAAAGTTTATATCTCATGTTGTTTATTTATGTGGTGGAAATATTTTAAATTCAATTTTTCTAACCTAAATACCGATTTTGGACACTATTCACATTTCTTCTTCCTATTTCCGTACAAAAATTCCAGATTTCGACCTATAAAAAGCAATGCCACTGCCCTACTTCAAACCCTGATTTCTCTCTCAATTCTCAGCCGTTTTGCTTCGTTCTTCTTCCCTCTTCTTCTCCTCACTTCCGTTTACACACCTGAGCCATAAAACAGCGAGATCGAGCTCATCTTGGAGCCGAAATCCACAGTTACAGCAGGGGTCTCGCAGGGTGAGGTGAAAATCGGTTTCCCTAAAAATCTATGCTTTCCTCCTCCTTTTCGATTCCTTTAGTTTCCTTGAGGTTCTAATAGTGTTTTTCAACAGATTTTAAGGTGCAATTTCATGATTCCTTTCACAAACTTCCACTCCATTTTTCCGGATTTTCCCAACCTTCGTTCTTTTGATTCCGGGATGTGATGAGGCTATGTTATGCTTGAAATAAGTTCATATGAGCTCAAAAAAGCTAACCCAAGCCTTAGATCCCATCAAGTTTAAGCTTTATTTCATTTTCAACTTTTCACCATTAATGGCCCTTCTCAAGCTTCGAAACCCACCCTACACTTGGAGGACTCAGAAGCAAGTTCTCCCCTGAGCTTTAGAGCATGGAAAATAAGCTTGTGCAAGTGAAATCGTTGATTTTGGTTGAAAAACAAAGAACTTACCATTTTTTAATTTCAAGCTTCTTCTTTCATGAAAAATGGCCATAACAATGGCTTATCTATGAGGAATACCTCTTTCCCTGAGTTGTTGGGTAGATAAGCTACATGTTTGCTTTTAGAATCAACCATGAAAGACTCATATCTTAAAAGTTGCGTTTTCACTTATGCCCTCTCCTTTGAGAATGTTTGTTTCTTTCACAGCTCATTTTCACTCTTCATGCTTGCTTTAGATCAAAACCTTGCACCAAAGTGAGCAACTTTGGCTTTGGAATCATCTTCAAACTCGTCCTAGAGAGGAAGATATGGATCCACCAAGTTGAGACATTGTAAGGGTTTTTGTCTTTTATCCCAAACTTGAGGGTGTTTATCTCCTTCATTTTTGCATTTCGGCCTTTGCTCTTGTTTTGGATCTGTTCTATGCACTATTTTGAGCAACTTTGGTGTTTACTTCATCCTCAAAATCATAGTGGTTAAGGAGATACAAGATCTGAAAGTCGGGAATCTTAAACATGGCTTTTCCAGCTTGATTCTTGTTTATTTTGAACACTTGAGGTATAAAGCTAAGGATTTACACTCTTGTTTGCTCATTTTTATGTTTATAAGTGTCTTAAGTTCAGTTTTACAAGTTTTGGTAAGGTTTGGAGTTGGATGCAAACACTTACACTATTTTCGGTTTCATGTGTTCAAGGTGTGTTCGGGAAACTTCTTGAGAGCGAGACTTAGGATTCATCCCTTCTCCACCTTCCACCATTTGAGTATGTATCCTAACTTGTTCTTGATTGTATGAGCTTGGTTGTGTGAGGAAAAGGTCTAGGAAGTGTGGCCTTGTTTATGGTTGTTTGTGTAGAAAAAGGGCTTAGGAAGTGTATCCCTTCTGTTTGAGAACTTGGTTATGGCATTGTGCAAATTGGTTTACTTTATGAATGAGATATTATATGACGAGATGAGATGAGCATGAAATGATATATGATGAAATAAGACGGAATGACCGGAAATGAGATATGTGAAGTTATGTGTGATAGTTAGGGGTGTCTTGTGTGATTTAGATAGACTTATGCACATCCGTATATTTGTTAGGTGATTGTTGCTTGTTGGACTCCGCTTGCGTTATGTTTTGCTGTTCGGCATTTCAGGTAAGTTCCCTAGGGGGCTTACTCAGGTTGGACATTCATGCATGTTGTTGCATTTTATGTTAGGTGTTGCATATGCATAAAAGCATGCCATGTAGTATCCTGTTAGGTTGCACTAATTGAATGAGCATCTGCTTACTTTATGCGTTTGAAACAGAACGGCCGTTATCTGTGATAGTCCTAGAGTCTTTGCTAGGGTCATAGGGTAGCCCAGCCTCATCGGGTACCCTGAGTCAATCGAGTCATGAACTTCCTTATATTATGCCTGCGGGCTTTATTGTGGAGCGGGTTAGGCATGCGTGCCGCCCGATTATAATGGAATGCATTCACGAGCTGGCCAGTCTCCGCCCTATCGGAAGGGGGTGGAGGTAGGAGAGGGATATGCCATTTGGCATTGTCTTGGGCCCTTTACAGTATTTCTGCACATTATTATACCTAGGAGCATGCTAGTGTGTTTGACTTTCGTACTGCATTAGAGCATCTTTATTAGGTATAGCACATACTATGTGGCCTCAGCGAGGACTGCCGGTCCCGCATGAGTGGCTCGATCTGACTCCTTTCCCCGTTCTTTTTTTTTAAGGTATTTTCTGCAGATTCTGAGTGCTTGATGTCTATATGACGGGGTTTCCTTTTGGCGATTTGAAGAACATGGCTAATTCTCTAACTTGGTATAAATGGTAATCATACGCTTACATTTGGTTTTGACCCGGCTCTGCCGTGACATTTTGTATCTTAATTTTGCTTCCGCTCTACTTTCGTTTGAATTGGATTTCGCGACATAGTCTTAGGACAGGTTAAGGGTACCCAACAGCCCTTCGAGGTTTTTAGGGTTTGAAATCCCTCTTTCTACAAATCTTAAAATGAGTTTGAAACCTCGACCCGTACCTGAATTGCAAGATCCGAACAAGGGGTTTCATCCCTTGAAACGTAACCCGGAAATCATAATTCTGGGCCATTACAAAGATGGTATCAGAGCTGAGGTTGTGCAATTCGAGTACGCAAGGGTCGGGTGTATGTTTTGGAAAACCGCTCATGAATTTCAAAGGATTTGAAAGGATTTTAAAAAGGGCAAAATGAACTTGAGATGCCTAACCGAAATTGGATTAAGTAATGAACTCGACTTGTAATAAAAGAGGAAAACCGACCAAACGGGGACACGAGTGGGTAACAAAGGCGCTAGACCACCTCTATTGGGTCTAGTTGGGAACAGTAGGCAAAATATTAGCTTGTTCTTTACAGATGGGTTGGGAGACTTCAAGGAGATCATAATGAGTGTTATTAACTAATTCTGTGCTGAATGCTTGCTATGCTAGAGATCTGATTTGGATGTCTTAACTATGAAATGTGTATTGATTGATCTGTGCAAACAGGATATTGGGAGTACCCTTGTTTCTGTGTGGTCAAACCCAGCTTGTGTGGAACATCCCCTTCAACTATGTTAACCCCCTGACGGTTCTATCTAACCTTTTACTGGATGTCAGTGTCTTCCACGGGGAATTGGGTTGGTAAACACATTGTGTCGGGAATCATGGTTGGATATTAAGTTTGTCTGAGTGAGTGTTGGGAGTTCTTGATGTCACTTTGAGTCAGAAGTAAGGTGTCATGGGGCTCTCTTTCTTCATCCTTATGACCAGCAGTGTTTTCTTACCACAAAGAGTCGTACCAAAGTCCCACGGGAACGAGGGGTGATGAGTCAGTTGGGGAAGGTCAATGGTTGCCCTTAGGGATCTCTATCCGGTTGTAATGATGACTGTCTCTGAATTGCATGACATGATCTTATAGCCTCCCGCATATGCCTTGCGAATGACCGTTAGTAAAGACTGCTCATGTTATTACATATGTGATTGATTATATTGCTTAAGTCTCATGTTGTGTCTTGCCTTCTATCATTACTGTATGTTATTATATCATGTTTACTTAGCCTATTGATCGTATGATTGATTGGAAGGATGAACCTTATGATGAGAACCTACATGATCGTTATTTCCTCTTTGATTAGGTTCATGATAGTGTGATCAACTCTCCTTTGTATGAATGCTTGTAGATGACTGCCTTACCATGCTGGGTGCTGACGTGTCATTGCTTATTACTCTTTTGTGACAAGAATCTATAGTATGCCCATATGTTATGTATTCGTCAGATTAATTGACATTGGTTGTTTTGCAATTTGTATTGTTGTGTGATCACTTGCGTTAGACGGAGAATATGTGGTATAATTGAATCTTGAGAAATGCATGTTTTATCCTAGTATGTGTTGATTTGAGCTCATGTCCCCGTATTCTAGCCATATTGCCCAATACTTAGAGTCGTATTATACATCGTTAAACCTTCCTCACGCTTCTATATCAGTGTAATGTAATGTAATTGATTTCTTACATATCGTTATGATTAAATGCATGCATGCATCACATGTTGTGTTGAGCCATTAGGGTCATATAGGACCCTTGATTGTAACTAGTGCGTGTTATACCTTGCCTACATTATTGTTGAACCTCTCTTGAGCTAGGGTCTTGATAGTGTGGTCTCCCCCCTTTTCTATCACCCTAACATGTCTCACTCATGCAAATTAGATTGATGTTGAACTCGATGATCAATTTGCTTTCTGTGATGGTTTATCCTAGCATGTTTACATGTTATCGCTCGGTATTGTTTCTCCATTACTCTATGATATCCTCTTGTACTTGCATGAATGTAAGACTTGACACATCGCATGATCACACACCACGCTATACCATGATTTTACATACGCATAACACATGAATGTTAGGATGAATCTGGTCGAGTTACCTTGATTGTGCTCGTGTTCGATATATGCCAGTAGTGTCCTGTAGGGCTGATGATTTCCAATACGACCCGCTAAATGGTGACTTGTCATGCTTGTTTTATTACGTTAACATACTTGTCCTGTAATGCGATAATTATTGTACTACCTTCCGTGCCTCAATGACGATTCCTTCGTAGCACGCATAGAACCTATCACTCGTGATGTCCTCTTTGTTACTTTGTAATGATGTCTCATGTTTTATGAACATTATGTTGAACTCGTTAAATCACTCTTGACTATGCCATGCCTTATCATACATCGCTAGCATCAAGTAGGATCTATGTTCTCTAAAGGTATCTTGTCGTATGATTGCATGCCATTCTTAACCTATTATATGATCCTTGTTGTTAAATGTGATGATTATTATGCCGCCCTTATGCATTCTCATATGATGCTTAGTTGATTATTAAGATGTACCTCGCCATGCTATATTTGATCTCATTTGTTGATGGGTATACCATACTCGTTCATTGTTCATATACATAATACTTGCCATCCTCGTTAAACCACATATGACCATTATTGGCTCCGTGTAAATTGCTTAAAATTACTAGGCATATCTGCTTCATGGAATAATAAACCGCTAGCTCGTCTCACATGCATCAATGTAGGACTTGATTGTGTCTTTTGGAATGAATATGCATTATGTTTCCTTGAGATATGTACATGTTAGTGTGGGTTGATATGGTTGATTGCTTAAGACGAACCCTTGATGCTTGTCACAAATTGTAACCTCATAGATTTTCATAGGGGCATCGTTGATACGTTTGGGATACCCGATCCTTCGCCTGTGGGCTGCAGATCAAGAACCACGCCGTATATTTGCTTCGATCTTGCAATGCTCTTTGATATCTCCTGATTTGGAACAAATTAAACAAGTAATTAAAATTCTGAAATAGCGACAGTTTCTAAACTTAGAAAAATTCCAGCAATTAAAGGCTACAGATTTAGCGACAGAAAGAGAGAAGCGAGGGACTGGGTGCGCGGAGATCGCAGGAGCACAGGAGCTGGGCACACAGGCCTTCGGCCTCAGGGTATGCGGGTGTGGGAGCGCGCGGGATCGCTCGCTGAAAGCGAGCAAGTCAGCGACCGAGAGCGGAGCGAGCGCGCCTGGGAGCTGAAGCGCTAGAGACGCGGAGCGAAGGCGAGGCGCCAGGAGAGGCCTCGCTCGCTGGGAGCGATGGTGGCAGCGAGTGTCACCAAGGACGGGGCTTCTCTTCTTGCGACGGTTTCCGGATTAGGGTTAGGGTTTGGTTTAGGGTTTGCCGATGGAATCAAGGTGATGGTGATGATTTTGTGAAGGCCGAAAATACTAAGAACATGAAGCTTTGGGATTGAAATCGAAGAACCCTTAATCCATAAAGGGTTTCTTCAATTCTAATTCAATCTAATTTTAATAAAAGATGCATAACATGAATTTATAGAAAACTATGAGAGATCTATCCAATCCTTCCTTGCAAAGGAAAGAGGTTTGGATAGATTAATTCTATCTAAAGATAAATGAAATAGCTTTAAGATAAATAAATCCTAAGAAGATAGATATTTAATAACTTGGTGGCTAAGTAATATATCTAGAAGAGATATAATTAATTTCCACCTTTATTTATCTAATTGCATAAAATAATAATATAATTTAACTAACTTAATTTCGGCCCATGCACAAGGAGCTACTCGGCCCATGGTGTTGTCGAGTGTCCAAGCTTATGTCGAGTAAGGTTGGCTCATGGTGGGTGCAGACGAGTCTTCATAAGCTCTGTGTGTGGACGCAAGCTCACTTCTTGTGCTGGCGGTGTAACCTTGAGCCAAGTGATCCAGGGTGGCCTGAACCCTTGCTCTAAAGTTCCATGGTGACGGACAAGAAAGGCTTTAGTTGCATTTTGAATCTTCTTGGCCCTTGCACGAGTGACAGGGCCATCAAATGGAACCTTCATGTTGTCCTCAATGTCACTAGGAGTCATCGATATTTGAACGGCATCATTCTCCTCCACTTGACTTCGATTTGTCCTCAAATTGTCGTCAGAGTCATCGTCAGGCACGAACAAGGATAGATCGGCGACATTGAATGTAGAATGGACGCTTTATTTATCGACAGGGAGATCCAGCTTGTATGCATTAGGACCCATCTTTCGAACCACTTTGAATGGTCCATCTCCCCTGGGGTCCAGCTTAGATTTCCGTTGTTGGGGAAACCTTTCCTTCCTGAGATGCAGCCAGACCAGATCGCTAACGTTGAACTGCACATCCTTGCGATGCTTGTCCTTCGCGGCCTTGTATTGCGCAGTCTTCCTCTCCAGCTGCGCTTTGGTACGCTCATGCAAGCTTTTGATGAAGTCCACTTGCTTAGCTGCATCCACGCTCTCCTTGTCCTTATATGGCCGAGGCATCATGTCCACTAGAGTGAGTGGATTTCGGCCATATACCACTTCGAAGGGGGTCATCTTTGTTGCAAAGTGCCTAGACCTGTTATATGCAAATTCTACAAATGGTAGGCAGTCTTCCCACCTCCGGAGGTTAGTTCGCAGCATGACTCTAAGGAGAGCCCCAAGAGTTCTATTTGTGACCTCAGTTTGGCCATCAGTTTGTGGGTGACAAGAAGTAGAAAATAGCAATTTTGTACCCAATTTAGACCATAGAGTTTTCCAAAAAGAGCTTAAGAATTTAGGATCATGGTCAGAAACTATAGATAATGGCAATCCATGTAAGCGAAAAATATCTTTGAAAAATAAATGAGCAACATGAATAGCATCATCAGTTTTATGACAGGGAATAAAATGGGCCATTTTGGAAAATCGGTCCACAACAACAAATATGGAATCATGACCCTTAGAAGTTCTAGGCAATCCTACAATAAAATCCATAGAAACATCTTCCCAGGGTGCATTAGCAATAGGCAACGGTTGGTATAGACCATTAGCATTGGATTTCGATTTGGCTTTAGCACATGTAACACAACTTTTGACAAATCTCAGCACATAATTAGACATTTTAGGCCAAAAGTAGTGTTCCTTTAGTCCAGCTAAGGTTTTTTCGAAACCCCCATGTCCCCTAGATTCATGAATTTCTTGGGTTAACAATCGGCGAATAGAAGAAGATGGGATACAAAGTTTGCCCATCTTAAACAAATACCCATTATCAATAAAATATGAATCAACTTCACCTTTGGACACACATTGAGCATATATAGTTTTAAAGAAACCATCAGAAGCATACAGTTCCTTTATTAATGCAAAACCCAAAACGTGTGCATCCATATGGTTTAAGAGGACATACCTGCGTGATAGCGCGTCAGCTACCACATTATCCTTTCCCTTCTTGTGGTGGACCACATAAGAAAAGGTCTCTATAAACTCCACCCATCGAGCAAGTCGCCTGCTGAGCACTGCTTGTCCTTTGAGGTACTTTAGAGCTTCATGATCCGAATGAATCACAAACTCCTTAGGCCAGAGATAATGTTGCCAAGTCTGTAAGCAGCAAACCAGTGCAAATAGCTCCTTGTCGTAGGTAGAATAGTTGAGCTCAGCGGTGCCCAACTTTTCACTGAAGTAGGCGATGGGACGCTTGTTCTGCAGCAGGACCCCTCCAATGCCAGTGCCAGAAGCGTCACACTCGAGCTCAAAAGGTTGAGCAAAGTCAGGTAACTGCAGCACTGGGGCGTGTGTCAGGCGGTCCTTGAGGGCGTCGAAAGCCTTTTGATGTGAGTCAGACCAGCGAAATGTCACATCTTTCTTTGTCAGCTCATGTAGGGGGGCGGCAATCAAGCTGAAGTCCTTGACAAAACGTCGATAGAAGCCAGCAAGGCCCAAAAATGAGTGGACATGGGTGGGTGTAGTCGGCCTAGCCCACTCCTGAATAGCACGAATCTTCTCCTCATCCACCTTTAATCCAGATGCAGTCACTACAAAACCAAGAAAAATGGTAGACTCGGATGCAAAAGAACACTTCTTTAAATTGGCATATAATTTCTCTTTCCTTAGACAATCAAAAACCAATTTTAAGTGACTTAAATGATCATGCATATTCTTACTGTAGATTAAGATATCGTCAAAATAGACAACGACAAATTTACCTAAGTGTCTTCTAAGCACATGGTTCATAAGCCTCATAAATGTAGAAGGTGCATTAGTTAATCCAAAAGGCATTACTAACCATTCATATAAGCCATACTTAGTTTTAAAAGCCGTTTTCCATTCATCACCCTGTTTCATCCTAATTTGATGATATCCACTTCTAAGGTCAATTTTAGAAAAAATAGAAGCACCATAAAGTTCATCAAGCATATCATCTAAACGAGGAATAGGGTGGCGATACTTAACCGTTATTTGGTTGATCGCGCGGCAATCAACACACATGCGCCAGGAGCCATCCTTCTTTGGAACCAAAATGACAGGTACGGAACAGGGAGAGAGACTTTCTCGAACAAAGCCCTTGTCCATCAATTATGTGACTTGTCGTTACAGCTCCTTTGTTTCCTCAGGGCTAGCTCTATAAGCGGCGCGATTAGGCAAGGCTGCTCCAGGCACGAAGTCAATCTGGTGCTCAATACCTCTAATAGCAGGCAAGCCTTGTGGTAGTTCAGCTGGAAGCACATCCAAATAATCCTGCAGAAGAGCAGCAATAGGTGCAGGAATATGACTTAATTCAACATTAAGTAATACATGTTTCATAACCAGAAGAATATGAGGTCGATGAGCATTCCATGTGATGGTCCCTTACTGAGGGTGAGAGACCAAAGATCGACGTTTCACAGAGCCCTTAAGTGATGCTGAAGAGGGCTTAGGTGACGTCGAATGGGGAGGAGAAAGCGGCAAGGGGGCTGCAGGGGCGGCTGCGGGCGCTGCTGCTGGGGCCGCGGGCGCGGCATGCTGGGCCGCGGGGGCGGCTTGCTCAGCCGAGCTCCCTTTGAGCTTCTCCATTCTTTCAGCTTCTCTGTCGGCGTTCCTTTGTTGCTGTTTGCGAACCTAGTCCTTCAGAATAATTTGTGGCGAAAGGGGTAGGAGAGTAACTCTCCTCCCGTCATAGGTGAAAGCATATGTATTTGCACGACCATCATGAAGAACATTACAATCATATAACCAAGGACGCTCTAACAATATATGACTACAATCCATGCGAGCAACATCACATAATATCTTATCATGATATGTTCCAATAGAAATAGAAACTAAACATTGTTTGGTGACCAATATATCAGAACCATCATCAGTAATGCCATTTAAACCATAGTGAGTAGCTCTAGGAGTAGTAGGTAAATGTAGGAAATTCACTACCTTTTCACTGATGAGATTGCAGCAACTCCCACCGTCGATGATAAGGGTTAAGGTAGCTTCGCGAACCAAACATCGTGTGTGGAATATGTTCTCCCTTTGATTCGCCACGGGAGATTCCTGAATGTGTAGGACCCGTCGATTGATGATGCAAAGCACGTTGTCGTACTGTGAAGTATCGATCTCCTCAATAGGCTCAGTCGACTGGTCCTCCTCCACTTCACTCGAAACTACCAGGTCCTCAGCAGTCTCCTCCTCGTAGTAATGGTCTCCCAAATCATTGAGAAGAACCTTTCTTTTCTGGGGGCAATTGCGAGAGACATGCCCAGACCCACCACAAGTGAAGCAGCGGATATCTTTGTTACGATCTGTAGATGGTGCAGCAACTCTTCTGGTTTCAACCTGATAACCCTGTTGAGGTGAGTTGGAAACTCCCTTTTGCTGCATAGAAGGGTTAGAAGTAGAAGGTTTAGATTGACTGGAAGAGTTAAAGGGAACAAACCTACGACCTTGAGAGGTCTGGTCAACTCGGTTCCGCTGGAGCCGAAGCTGCTGCTGTTGTTGCTCATACATCAGCTGTGCTTTATGAGTTAAAGTGTTAATATCTCTAATGGAATGGATAGCTAAAGGATTTTTAATAGAAATATTAAGACCAGCAAGAAATTGAGTACACAAAGCACGTTCAGTAAGAAAAACATTAGCCTGATGGGAGAGTCGTTCCAGTTCATCCCTATATTCATTAGGAGAGCGAGTCCCTTGGCGGCAAGTCGCCAATTGCATCCTCATGGATTCTGTGAATTCCTCAGGCACATGTCTCTTTTTCAGGAGATAGCGAAGTTGTGGCCAAGTCTCAACAGGTAGCTTGTCCTGACGACGGCGCATCTCACGAGTGCGGAACCACCAGGTGCGAGCTTTACCTACTAAATGCAATATAACAACTTCTAATTTCTCCGTTTCCTCATAGCGTAAATGTTCAAGCAGATAGTCAGTATGATTTTCACAAACAAGATAAGCTTCAGGATCAGTATTACCATCAAAGGTTTCTAATTTAAGCTTAACATCTCGTCTTTGTATAGCTTGGGCATTATCAAATCTAGGACGACCAAAATTAGGAGGGGGTAAATCATCAAAGTTAGGATTTACCTCATGGTAAGCATCCTCCAGATGTGGCGTCTCATATAGATCATTGTTGTTGCAGTTGTCATCCTAGTTAGCACGGGTATGAAACGGTTGTTGCTGCTGACACTGAATGGGCCTCCCTTGCTGATGTCGTGGTGGGGTATGTTCACGGCGATCCTGGTGTCCGTTGAAGCCCGCTAGATGATCGTTTCCATTCTCTCCATTGAAAGGATTAGGAGTAGCAGACTTAAGTTGATAATGTAACTGACCAGAAGGGGAAGGGTTAACTGAACCAGAAGGGTTACCTGTAGGTGGGACATTACCTGAAGGAGGTGTAGGAGCCGTAGGTGGTGGGGGCAGTCTACCTCCTGAGGGAGGTGTAGATCCAGAAGCCTCCGCCTGCTTTGCCTCCTCCAATTGGCGGGTAACTGCCTGTCTGATGAGGTTAGACCAGTATACGCGGTCCTCTTGGCGTTCAATAGCCCGACGATTTTCAGCCTCTGCCATGTCCTTACGAAAAGCCAAGGTAGATTCTTGTACAGCAGAGTCAATAATGAACCGCATATTATCAGCAGAAATGCCAGCAGATGGGGTAGGGGAAGGGTTGGGGTCGCTATCGTTTGACATGTTCCTACAATATCAGAAGAGCAACAAGTTAACGAAGCAAAGACCAGAAACCAAGTAATGCAAGCTCTAGTGATTCCTAAGAGTGATTCAAGTTTTAGAAATCAAAGAGCGAGAAAACAAGGCACTATATTCAAGCAATTCCCCTGGACACAGAATTTTGCAATATTGAATACAGCAAGTAATAATCAAATTGAAATTTAAATCAACCACAAGTCGGATATCAAGGATAGCAAGTATAAACAAGCGGCTGAATGTGTATAGAATAAGATCTACAATGTGATGCTTGAATAATATGAATATGTAAGTATCGAAAATGGCAATCACAAGGGCAATCAAGTGCACACACTCCGTCAACTATTATCTGACGGTTGCAACACGGTTCAGAGAAAGAGGGGTGTGACCAAGGCTCCAGTGTCGGCACAGCACAAAATCACACAAGTGGGGTTCTTTTGTAATGCTTAAAACCGATTAGATCATCTAACATGTAGCAAAAAAAGAATGAACAATAGAAGAGTTACTAACTCAACAAGGTAATGTATGCTAAACTTTTCTTTCTTTCTCCTTTTTTTTTTTTTTTTTTTTGACTTTTGTTCTCGACTTTTATGTTTTTTTTTTGTTTTTTTTTTTGCTATAGAATAGCTGCTGTAAAGGGATGTAGCAACCGAAATAAGGGAGAAAAAATAAAAATAAAAATAAAATAACAAGCTACGATGATCTAAAAGTAAGCAAAAATAAAGGAAATAGGGAAAAGTAGGCTAGAAACTGGAAAAAAAAATAGGGTTCTTTAGTGGTGCAAGTTTATATAATGCTTTTAATCCAAGAATCACAGTCATAGGTATGATATGTAGCAACTAGGAATAAAAGATCACAACTTGCAGTCAAGAACTCAATATCTTCCAAATTATAGATCCAAACAAAGAATAACAAAAATAAAGTGCCAATTTTGATGGGTGAATAATAAAGATTTAATTTTTATGCAGCGGCTATGGTGAAAAATAAGGCACGAAAAATAAATCACTCAAATAGAAATCAAGAGAGTAAAGAACTTGCATTAACCTGAAATCCGATACCACTTGATACGTTTGGGATACCCGATCCTTCGCCTGTGGGCTGCAGATCAAGAACCACGCCGTATATTTGCTTCGATCTTGCAATGCTCTTTGATATCTCCTGATTTGGAACAAATTAAACAAGTAATTAAAATTCTGAAATAGCGACAGTTTCTAAACTTAGAAAAATTCCAGCAATTAAAGGCTACAGATTTAGCGACAGAAAGAGAGAAGCGAGGGACTGGGTGCGCGGAGATCGCAGGAGCACAAGAGCTGGGCACACAGGCCTTCGGCCTCAGGGTATGCGGGTGTGGGAGCGCGCGGGATCGCTCGCTGAAAGCGAGCAAGTCAGCGACCGAGAGCGGAGCGAGCGCGCCTGGGAGCTGGAGCGCTAGAGACGCGGAGCGAAGGCGAGGCGCCAGGAGAGGCCTCGCTCGCTAGGAGCGATGGTGGCAGCGAGTGTCACCAAGGACGGGGATTCTCTTCTTGCGACGGTTTCCGGATTAGGGTTAGGGTTTGGTTTAGGGTTTGCCGATGGAATCAAGGTGATGGTGATGATTTTGTGAAGGCCGAAAATACTAAGAACATGAAGCTTTGGGATTGAAATCGAAGAACCCTTAATCCATAAAGGGTTTCTTCAATTCTAATTCAATCTAATTTTAATAAAAGATGCATACCATGAATTTATAGAAAACTATGAGAGATCTATCCAATCCTTCCTTGCAAAGGAAAGGGGTTTGGATAGATTAATTCTATCTAAAGATAAATGAAATAGCTTTAAGATAAATAAATCCTAAGAAGATAGATATTTAATAACTTGGTGGCTAAGTAATATATCTAGAAGAGATATAATTAATTTCCACCTTTATTTATCTAATTGCATGAAATAATAATATAATTTAACTAACTTAATTTCGGCCCATGCACAAGGAGCTACTCGGCCCATGGTGTTGTCGAGTGTCCAAGCTTATGTCGAGTAAGGTTGGCTCATGGTGGGTGCAGATGAGTCTTCATGAGCTCTGTGTGTGGACGCAGGCTCACTTTTTGTGCTGGCGGTGTAACCTTGAGCCAAGTGATCCAGGGTGGCCTGAACCCTTGCTCTAAAGTTCCATGGTGACGGACAAGAAAGGCTTTAGTTGCATTTTGAATCTTCTTGGCCCTTGCACGAGTGACAGGGCCATCAAATGGAACCTTCATATTGTCCTCAATGTCACTAGGAGTCATCGATATTTGAACGGCATCAATCGTTGTCATTCTCGGGTCAGGGTCTTGTCTCTAGTCTTGTCGTCATTTAGCCTTGGTCTATGTTTGTGTCCGAAGTGAACATTGGGTTGCCCGTCCTTGTCACTCCCCTATCTCTGCTAACTTAGACTCCTCTGTGAAACTTGGACGAGCGACCGCATGGGAAAGAGAACGGAAGGCGGGTTAACGATAGAGTAGCGCAGTGGAAGCATGGACTCATAACCCACGTGCCTCAGGATCGACGATGTTGGTGGGACAAACACGTTTCGAGGATTGCAGTTACCAAGTACGATATGACTTGCAAGCGGGATTGTTCTCCGTTCGAATTGCTAACCCCCTTTTGAATTTGTTGACGATGATATTACACTGACCTAGTGATGAGATTTATGTGTTGATGTGCTGACTTGATAATGACCGTTGCCTGATTGCCCGTTGTCTATGATGATATGATTTGATGACTTATAGATCTCATGTACCATGATGTCCTGACGTGTTGCTACTCTAAGTTGCTAAGCATGATTCGAATTCCCTTGCATGTAAAATGTGAACTACATATACTAAGAAGCCTGAATTGTATCTGATAAGATTTTAATGCAACATGCTAGCTTGACTTGAGTATGTTCATATATGATGCTTGCAATGATTATTGAGCATGATGATAAACCGAGACTTGTTGAACCCATGATGTTATGTTTATAAATGCTAGTTGATATAATGTAGACCTTATGTTTGATGATTCTCATTATTGTTTCTTCCTTAAACCTGTGGGTGAGATCATTTGGTAGCGTGGTTGGAGAGTGGTGAAAGAATTTTGGACGGTTGGGATGATCGATGGTATTAGGAAGTGATTCGCGAGAGGGGGATGTTGGCTTAGGTAAGACTGAGTGAGCTTTGGGATTATGGGAGGCAATGTTGGTGGTATTGATGAGCTTTCAGGTTATGCTAGTGATATCTTGGGAAGTGTAAGAAATGGCCTTAAGAGAATTAGGAATATAGTATGAGAGGGTGCTTGGGTGTGAAGTCAGAGATAGGAGTTGGGATCTTAGAGGTGGATGGTGTGGTAGTGCTTGGCGGAAGGATGGTCGAGATTTGAGCATCGAGATGAATTGGGATTTGTTGGAGAATTTTTGTCTGAGTTGACGTTGGCAAGTCTAGAAGAGGATTAGTCTTGGCTTGAGAGTGGAGATGGGTGAGTGGGGATTGTATTTTATTTTGATTGGTATGACGTGAGGATTTTCTTGATTATGTGATTTAATTATATTTGTTGGCATGATGTTAGATAGCAACTATGATGAATCTGATCCAGAATGATATTACATGTTGTTATGCAATACTGAAATCTAGTTTGAAGTGACAAGTGTTATCATGATATATTGATATTTTGCTATCATGTTATATTGTTTTAAAAGCATGTTAGGGTGTGTGTGATATGATATATGCACTATGAGATAATGATTGTTACTATGTGAAAGCATGATGTTATATTACGTAGTGGTAAGCATGATTATGAATGTGTAAATGATGAATATGACTTGTATATATATGAGATAATGCTGCCTGGTTACTAAATGATCGTTATATGATATTGTGATGAGTTAAGGTGATGTCTATTGAGCTTGTTTACATTTTGATGATTGATATACTGCTTGATTTCCCTTTGTTGAATCTTAATATGATGACCTTGTTATGTTGGTGTGTTTGCAATGGTTTTGTTCGCTAACCTTATGATAAAAAAAATAAAATAAAAAAATCCCCTATGACTACCTGTACAATACCAATGTTGATATGATAAACCTGTTATGACATTGTTGGATAGAACGTGGATGGGACAACTATGTGAGTTATGTGTTCATTAAATGAAATTCCTTGTTGTGACTGATCCTACTAAGATTTCGGTGTTGATATGCGATACTAAGATTTGGCTTCTAGTGACATACTAACTCCTTGACACCTAACTCATTGATCTCTTGATCTGTGTGCTTGCGTGATTGGCTATGATGGTTCAACGATGCACTTGTTATCATTTCTAGTATGATGAGGAGATACCTTTTATGACTTCCGGTGTGATGTCGGGGAGATGTTGAGATGCATATTATGGCCTTTAGTATGATGTGGAGATACTTGATGTGACCTTATGGCACTGTGTTGGTATGTGTTTTGAGACTTGTCGTATGATGTATTGGATGAAGATTGGTTGGTTTGTGCGGTTATGCATTTCTTATGGCTTATGATTCCTATTGAGTTGAGAATGATAGACTGATTAATTCTGATAAATGAACCTAGGAAGAGAATATGGGAATAGACCTTAGAGGTGGATGAAGTTCACCTCTCATTCACCTCTCGTTTGGGAAATAGGTCGGAGTGAGAGCTTGAGCACTTGGGGCTATAGTGACTAGGTGGGATATCGTTGGGATTGTCGAGCACCTTGATCATTAAAAAAAAAGGATTTTTAAAAACGGTTTTGAAAGCGACCAGCTCCAACTTACCTTGATAAAAGTTAAACGTGTTAAAAACTTCCATTTCCGAGGAAACTCTATGGTACTTCACGAAGTGGATACAAGCATTTTATAGGGGCGCTTGTAGGGTGCTTGCTAAGACTTAGTGATGAGATTGTAGAGCTTTTAGAGTTGTGTTACTTCCGAAAAGTCGAAACGGGGATGTGATAGGGGCTCTTATTGCATACTTGTCAAGACCAATGGGAGATGTCACAACCGTGACTAGGATATTGTGAGAATCTCAGAAGACGCAGCCGAGATGATTGCAAGATCCTTGGACATGGTCCTTGGACTCGCATTTTCAAACTTCCTCCACTTTGAAAGAATTTTAGTCTCGGGGACGAGACTTGTTTTTAGAGGTGTATGATGTAAAGGCTCGAATTTTAAATAATATTTTAGTATTATTTGAAGGATAATACGAGACATTACCTTATATTTTAACCTTTATATGCCTTTAATTGAATTTTTGCGGAAAATTTTATTTCAAAAATTTTAAAATACTTTTTATAAAGTTTATATCTCATGTTGTTTATTTATGTGGTGGAAATATTTTAAATTCAATTTTTCTAACCTAAATATCGATTTTGGACACTATTCACATTTCTTCTTCCTATTTCCGTACAAAAATTCCAGATTTCGACCTATAAAAAGCAATGCCACTCCCTACTTCAAACCCTGATTTATCTCTCAATTCTCAGCCGTTTTGCTTCGTTCTTCTTCCCTCTTCTTCTCCTCACTTCCGTGTACACACCTGAGCCATAAAACAGCGAGATCGAGCTCATCTTGGAGCCAAAATCCGCAGTTACAACAGGGGTCTCGCAGGGTGAGGTGAAAATCGGTTTCCCTAAAAATCTATGCTTTCCTCCTCCTTTTCGATTCCTTTAGTTTCCTTGAGGTTCTAATAGTGTTTTTCAACAGATTTTGAGGTGCAATTTCGTGATTCCTTTCACAAACTTCCACTCCATTTTTCCGGATTTTCCCAACCTTCGTTCTTTTGATTCCGGGATGTGATGAGGCTATGTTATGCTTGAAATAAGTTCATATGAGCTCAAATAAGCTAACCCAAGCCTTAGATCCCATCAAGTTTAAGCTTTATTTCATTTTCGACTTTTCACCATTAATGGCCCTTCTCAAGCTTCGAAACCCACCCTACACTTGGAGGACTCGGAAGCAAGTTCTCCCCTGAGCTTTAGAGCATGGAAAATAAGCTTGTGCAAGTGGAATCGTTGATTTTGGTTGAAAAACAAAGAACTTACCATTTTTTAATTTCAAGCTTCTTCTTTCATGAAAAATGGCCATAACAATGGCTTATCTATAAGGAATACCTCTTTCCCTGAGTTGTTGGGTAGATAAGCTACATGTTTGCTTTTGGAATCAACCATGAAAGACTCATATCTTAAAAGTTGCGTTTTCACTTATGCCCTCTCCTTTGAGCATGTTTGTTTCTTTCACAGCTCATTTTCACTCTTCATGCTTGCTTTAGATCAAAACCTTGCACCAAAGTGAGCAACTTTGGCTTTGGAATCATCTTCAAACTCGTCCTAGAGAGGAAGATATGGATCCACCAAGTTGAGACATTGTAAGGGTTTTTGTCTTTTATCCCAAACTTGAGGGTGTTTATCTCCTTCATTTCTGCATTTCGGCCTTTGCTCTTGTTTTGGATCTGTTCTATGCACTGTTTTGAGCAACTTTGGTGTTTACTTCATCCTCAAAATCATAGTGGTTAAGGAGATACAAGATCTCAAAGTCGGGAATCTTAAACATGGCTTTTCCATCTTGATTCTTGTTTATTTTGAACACTTGAGGTATAAAGCTAAGGCTTTACACTCTTGTTTGCTCATTTTTATGTTTATAAGTGTCTTAAGTTCAGTTTTACAAGTTTTGGTAAGGTTTGGAGTTGGATGCAAACACTTACACTATTTTCGGTTTCATGTGTTCAAGGTGTGTTCGGGAAACTTCTTGAGAGCGAGACTTAGGATTCATCCCTTCTCCACCTTCCACCATTTGAGTATGTATCCTAACTTGTTCTTGATTGTATGAGCTTGTTGTGTGAGGAAAAGGTCTAGGAAGTGTGGCCTTGTTTATGGTTGTTTGTGTGGAAAAAGGGCTTAGGAAGTGTAGCCCTTCTGTTTGAGAACTTGGTTATGGCATTGTGCAAATTGGTTTACTTTATGAATGAGATGATGGATGAGATATTATATGACGAGATGAGATGAGCATGAAATGATATATGATGAAATAAGACGGAATGACCGGAAATGAGATATGTGAAGTTAGGGGTGTCTTGTGTGATTTAGATAGACTTATGCACATCCGTATATTTGTTAGGTGATTGTTGCTTGTTGGACTCCGCTTGCATTATGTTTTGTTGTTCGGCATTTCAAGTAAGTTCCCTAGGGGGCTTACTCAGGTTGGACATTCATGCCTGTTGTTGCATTTTATGTTAGGTGTTGCATATGCATAAAAGCATGCCATGTAGTATCCTGTTAGGTTGCACTAATTGAATGAGCATCTGCTTACTTTATGCGTTTGAAACAGAACGGCCGTTATCTGTGATAGTCCTAGAGTCTTTGCTAGGGTCATAGGGTAGCCCAGCCTCATCGGGTAGTCTGAGTCAATCGAGTCATGAACTTCCTTATATTATGCATGTGGGCTTTATTGTGGAGCGGGTTAGGCATGCGTGCCGCCCGATTATGATGGAATGCATTCACGAGCTGGCCAGTCTCCGCCCTATCGGAAGGGGGTGGAGGTAGGAGAGGGATATGCCATTTGGCATTGTCTTGGGCCCTTTATAGTATTTCTGCACATTATTATACCTAGGAGCATGCTAGTGTGTTTGACTTTCGTACTGCATTAGAGCATCTTTATTAGGTATAGCACATACTATGTGGCCTCAGCGAGGACTGCCGGTCCCACATGAGTGGCTCGATCTGACTCCTTTCCCCGTTCTTTTTTTTAAGGTATTTTCTTCAGATTCTGAGTGCTCGATGTCTATATGACGGGGTTTCCTTTTGGCGATTTGAAGAACATGGCTAATTCTCTAACTTGGTATAAATGGTAATCATACGCTTACATTTTGGTTTTGACCCGGCTCTGTCGTGACATTTTGTATCTTAATTTTGCTTCCGCTCTACTTTCGTTTGAATTGGATTTCGCGACATAGTCTTAGGACAGGTTAAGGGTACCCAACAGCCCTTCGAGGTTTTTAGGGTTTGAAATCCCTCTTTCTACAAATCTTAAAATGAGTTTGAAACCTCGACCCGTACCTGAATTGCAAGATCCGAACAAGGGGTTTCATCCCTTGAAACGTAACCCGGAAATCATAATTCTGGGCCGTTACACTTTGAGCCTCATGATATCTGAAGGATCATTTCCTGTAATTACCATGTAATCCACATAAACTAAAAGTGCAGTAAATGAATTACCACTTCGTCTTGCGAATAGAGAATAATCAGCTTTTGATTGTATAAATCCTGCGCCCTGAACTGCACTTGAGAACTTAGCAAACCATTGTCGAGGGGCTTGCTTCAGTCCATATAACGATTTCCTCAATTTGCACACCAAGGGGGAACCGTTGGCCTCGTCAAATATCTCCCCTTGAGGACAACCAAGAGAGCTAGACTCCCTCTGTTTGCGACGTTGTAGTTGTTTGAGGAAAGAGTAAGCCGGAGGCAAAGTCATATACACCTCCTCTTCCAAATCACCATGAAGAAAGGCGTTGGTAACATCCATATGAAAGAGAGGTCAGTCCTGAGCAGAGGCAATAACGAGAAGAGTTCGTACAATAATCATACGAGCAACCGGGGCAAAAGTCTCAGAGTAGTCAATGCCTTCTACTTGAGTAAACCCACGAGCAACTAGCCGGGCTTTATGCCTCTCAAGTGATCCATCACTGTGAAATTTCAGCTTGAACAACCATTTGCAGGAGACTAAAGACTTTCGTGCAGGCAAAGGTTGCACAGTCCATGTGACATTCCTCTCTAAGGCTGCCAATTCCAACAACATTGCATCACACCATGATAGGCTTTTGTAACGAGAAAAATCCGATACCTTAGTTGATGATAATCTGAGGTCCCGATCTACCCTCCATGGTTGTCTTCCTACGGAAAAGAAAGAGGGAAGAAAAAAAGGCGGGGCTGCTTCCCCGTGGGAAACCTCCTACGCTCAAGTCAGAGTCTTTTTCCGACCAAAAAAGAATCCTCTAACCCTAGCCTAGATTAAGCTTATATATTGAGAAACTAGGGTTTGAAGGAGATTTTGCCATATAAAAGATGATAGTGCCCCTAGAACTTGATTTAATTACCTTTGCCATTTCAATTGCCCCTTGGGTTTCCTCTTCACGACCTAGTGATGAAGGAAGCCGAATGTTTTGACTCTCTTTACTTCAAGAAACAGCGGTGCTCGCCCATGAGTTATATATTGCGGTGTCATGCTCAATCAAACATATTATAGTGAAATGTAAGAACATCAACATATAACAAATCAATATAGACTATAGCTTATATGCAAATGGATGACGAATCAATGCTGATAATTGGCCATAACTCATAAGTGACGATTCATTGGCCGTAAGTAGCTATAGCTGGCCATAAGTAGCGATTGTTGGTCGCGATTGACTATTGGCCTTGAGTGGATATCGTTGGCCGTAATTGGCTATTGGCCTTGAGCGACTATCGTTGGCCGTAAGCCAAGGGCGGCGACGGAGGTCGGAAACACAGACGTGGCAAACACCAAACGATATGATGCAGCGAGTGAAATCACAACACCGAGCATCGGTGGCCAAGGAAGAAGGCATCGGAACCTCAAAGAGGCGGTAGGCCTAACTCGCGGAGGAGGGTGGCCTGTGAATAAGGTGGCGACGGAGGACGATTTGAGGCGGAGGTGAACCGAGGATGCTTGGCTCCGCCGGAAAGAGGAAGCCAAACAACCCAAAAACGCCGCAGGAGAGGCAGCAAACCGAAGGTGGAAGGCAAACGATGGAGACGACGAGCCAAGGTGGTTGACAACGGAGCAGGTAGAAGGCTGGTGCGGCGGTGGCCGGGGCGGCGGCAAACCCAATGGCCAGGGAAATAGAGGTGAGCCAATAGTGAAGGCTGGGTGGATGAGCTTGGAGGATAAGATCTCCGGCGTTCTAAAACACACTGCAATACAATGTATCTACTAATATATTATTTTTCTTTTCGTATCCCCATTTTTTAATGTGGGGATATGACTAGTTTCCTAATTAGAAAAAAAACACTTGATGGTTTTCTCTAGCTTGTTTTCCATTTTTTATTTGTGTGTTTTATCAATTTGTTCGATTATTGTCTTCATGTCAATACTCTCAATTAACCCAGTCGGGGTGGCCCAGTGTTAAGGAGCAAGGGGAGGGGTAAGGAGGTCCCGGGTTCGATCCCTGCCTCCGCCTCTTTCCTTGGGTGAAAATCCAAGGTTTACCTTGCTCCCTATCACTGGGTCGAGCCGGTCGGCGCAAACCGGTTTACATGGTACGTGGCTCTTGTCGGCTGGGTCACTTGCTCAGGGTTTACCGCCGAAGGTGGTTCCTCATCATCAAAAAAAAAAACCTACATCTTGTTTCAAAAATAAAAACACAAATCATGATAAATTGATAACCCCTGCTGGGTTGGAAAGTTGGAATTTTGTTGAGAAATAAAAGAAGGGTATGATGTGGGATTTCAGAAAATATTACCCCTGGTTTGGAATTTGTAGAAAAATAAAAGAAGGGCCCTGAGTGTAATTTCAGAAAACATCTATTAATTATTATTAATTCTGCTAGCATTTTACTGACGTGTCACGCCCACAATTAAAGTTGAATTTTTTATTTAAATGAGATTTTCTTATTGGTCAATATTATTATGGAAACTTTAAATTATTTGTTTTCTATTTTAAATATGATTTGAATCCATTCCTTTTTTTTCGGTTATATTGCCGTAAATATTGAGACATGTTTCCATTTTTTTTTCCGATTGCAATCTATCTATTAATATTACTAATTCTGCTAGCATTTTGCTGACGTGTCACGCCCACAATTAAAGTTGAATTTTTTATTCAAATGGTATTTTCTTATTGGTCAATATTATTACTGAAATTATATGTTTCTTATTTTACACATATTTGTTTCCTATTTTACATACGAAGATTATTTAAATTGATATGCTTATATCAATTTTTTTTATCTATTTTAAATATATTTATTTCCTTTTGTTCATAGAAAAGATTATGTATATTGATACGTCGGACCACAATTTTGGATATTATTAGTCTGTGTGGTCTTTTATATCATTATTTCATTAATATCATGACTTTCTTTATACATTTCATTCATATCAATAATATTATATATTTCTTTTTAAAATTAACATTTATTATACAATATAGACATCTTAAATTTTTATTGAAATTTTTTTTAATATTTTTGGACGTAGAAGCAAAACATCATTAATTTTAAGAAGAAATTATTTTTGCACCTGTTAACCATCAAAAATTGAGGAAAATAATTATCCAAAATGAATATTTTAAATCTATACTTATTCTGCACATTCTACATGACATCTACATAAATTTTTAACAAAAGATTTTTTTAGAGAGAAATTACATTTATTTTAAACATCTTAAATGCTTATTTAGAATATAAAAAATAACATTTTAAGATCTACAAACAAAAATTGAAGAATTTTAAGAAAAGAAAATGTGAAATTTGCATATATTATCATTTAAAAATAAATAAATAAACACTCTTTTATGATTAATTTTGAGTGTTTGGCTTCAAATATCGAAGAAAAAAAAATTTATCCCCAAAATGAATATTTTACATTTATATTTATTTTATACACTCTACAACTCCCTTATTATAATTTTAATATTTTAAGACCTGCAATTTTTTTATAAAGTTAGTACGTAAAAATAATTAATTTGTGAATATTTGATTTCAAATATTAATTGTAAAAATCAATTAGAGTCAAAAAAGTTTTTTTCAGAATTTACTTATTTTAAAAGTTAATTAATACTTACAAATATTACTTATTTTACATCTTAGATGAGACGTCTTAGATCATTTTTTTTACCATCTTACCTTTATTTTCTCTATTTATTTATCTCTGTTTATAGCCATCTTTCTCATGAAAATAATGAATAAGTTATGTATATCTACATAACTTCAAAAGTATTCGCAAAATCATGTGCTTATGATTTTTTTGATCATTATATGACAACTTTTATTTTCCTTTTTAGTTTTATCCTAATGATAATAATTATATATGCATTTCAAATTATAATAGGTGGTGTATTTGAGTTTTATTACTACTTTACCTTATTAAATAATTTAAAAAATTATATTATCTCTCTTTCCAACTAATTTATAAATTAAAAAAAATACTTTAAACATGTAATTTTTGTTGTAAACAAGTATATATTAATATAGTATTATATAGATATATAGAATGATGTTCAATTTGAAATGAATCAAAATCCCGTGCCTTTAAGGCACGGGCATTACACTAGTATATTACTAATTTTGCTAGCATTTTGCTGACGTGTCACGCCCACAATTAAAGTTGAATTTTTTATTCAAATGAGATTTTCTTATTGGTCAATATTATCATGGAAACTTTAAAATATTTGTTTCCTATTTTAAATATGATTTGAATCCATTCCCTTTTTTTTAATTTTCGGTTATATTGCCGTAAATATTGAGACATGTTTCCATTTTTTTTTCCGATTGCAATATTCTCATAATTCGTCTACATATATTGAACTTAAATTTGAATCTTGCTATATTTTATTTTTGGAAATTTATACTCTACATAGACTCATATCCAATTGTCAGTTTATAAAATGCTACGGAGTATAAATTAACTTTCACATATGTTCATATTTTCTCACCAACCATGCAAGTATTTAATTTTCAAAGAAATTAATCAAAGATGTACTCGGATTGCCTGCATTCATTATCTTAACAGATTGAATTCATTTAAATATTTGTTTATTATATCACATTTATCCCAATCATGTTAAAATTTACTACTCTCTCTATTCATTTAGCTAAATATGTTGTTTAATATTCATTCACGCTTTCTTATGATGGTAAAAATTATATAAAATATTATTTTTTCAATTTTTTTATAAATTAATTTCGATAATAGGTAATCTATTAATAATATTAATTCTACTATCATTTTGCTGATGTGTCACGCTCACAATTAAACTTGAATTTTTTATTCAAATGGTATTTTCTTATTGGTCAATATTATTGATGAAATTTTAAAATATCTGTTTTCTATTTTAAACATATTTGTTTCCTATTTTTATACTAAAATATTATTTAATTTGATATGTTGTATGTCAATTTGTGATCTATTTTAATCGTTTACGTACATTGAACATTCGTCAAGTCTTGACTGATTTTATTATTGGATATTGAAATTGTTGATTTATCATATTTAACCGATTGCAATATTCCTCGCAATGTCTATATACAACGAACATGTAATAATCAATTTGTAAATATTCGATTTCAAAAATTAATTATAAAAATTAATTAGCAACATCACAAAAACACTAGAAGAACGCGCCCCTTTTCCTCCTCCACGCGCCACTGTTCTTCTTCATCTTCTTCCTGTCTCGGCGCCTCGCTCTCCGGCCGCTTGGCTGTGGAGCGGCGCCGCCGCCGCCTTTGGCTCCCTATTTGAGATTCCTTATTAAATCTTACTCCACAAAATTCCATTTGTCAAATAAACATCATCTTAACCCTAAAATTTCAAAACCTAAACCCCCTCAAAATTTCCTTCAAATCTTGGCTTGTAGCCCCCAAAATGTCCGTCACCAAGCTTTCCGCGCTACATGCACCAGGTCACAAGGGTGTGACGGACCGCTTACGGTCTCCCCAAGGCTTGTGGGCTCCAATCTGGATAGATCTCGCAATGATTCAACCAATAGATGCAACCCTAGAAGACGACTTCTACTATCGGCGATGGTGGGAGGTCGAGTCCTCATCAAGAATGATTATGCTCAATCCTCATAGATCTTCCCTTCGCAGGTGCTCGACCACTGCAGCTGTTCACTGATAGTCTCTAAGCAGGATCGCAATGAATTCAGACTGAAATTTAGTAAGAGCTATTCTCCCCTTAACTCAAAAATACTCAGGCTGTGCCCCTGTAACCCCCCCCCCCCCCCCCCCCCCAAGGGTGGAAAGGTGGCAAGCCACCCAAAACTTACCCAACAAAAACTCTACTACAAACCTTCTCATCACCAAACATTGCTAAGTATAGACACTTACAGCTGCAAGCTCCAAATTCCTGGACTGTCTACTGAAGGTACAATCTACTAATTTTTAACGAATCATATTTTATCTGTTAGCACATGTACTTACACCTACTGCATCTGTTACATTGATTCTGATTTTGAAACCACCAAGCGGAAGAGCTGTAACAACTTAGAAATCTACTCCTATATGTCACTTGTGAATTGCTATAACAACAGCATATACTTTGACTCTTATGATTAATATAGGTTATTGGAATGTAAGAGGTTCTAAAAGGCCTCTTCTGTCCCAAGAAATCAACCAACTGAGAAAATCTAACAAACTTGACATCCTTACTCTGGCTGAAACTAAAACAGAAACTGGTCCTTCTGAAATCCACATTAGAAGCACTGGCTTCCTTTATGCTCATGTCATCAAGGCTACTGGGCATAAGGGTGGCCTGTGGCTCCTTTATAACCACAACCTGATCATTGATGATCAAACTATCCTTGAACAAAATGATAGAATTTGCATGATAAAACTTGTTATCAATAACTTTACCCTTGCTTTGATGTTTGTCTATGCACCCTCTATAGAAAGTGAAAAAATTAGATTCTGGAATGATGTTTATACTTTTGTTCACAAGCACTTTCTCCCTGTGATTATAATTGGTGATCTAAACGAAATAGAAAATGATACAAAGAAAGTTGGGGGTTCTGCTCCAACTCTCTCTAGATTCAGACAACTACATCAGGTAAAGGATGAGCTTAGCCTTCACACTATCCCCTTTTCTGGCTCCCCCTTTACCTGGAGAAAACACAAGCATGCTACTGATAACACTTACGAAAGGCTTGATAGAATGTTAGCCCATCAAAACATTATAACCAAGTTCTCTAACCTTAGAGTTCAACACCATCCCTTCTCCTCCTCTGATCATTGCCCTATTACTCTTCAACTAGGTTCTTCAGAAAAAAAGAAAGGCTCCTCATTTAGATTTGAAATGGCTTGGACAACTAATCCTTATTATGAAAGCATTGTTAATAAAGTTTGGCATAATAAATTTCATGGCTCTTTTTGCTTTAACCTTGTGCAGAAGCAGAAACTCCTTAAGAAAAACACTAAAGATTGGTGTAAAAGTCAAGTTAACAATATACAGAAACAACTTAGTGAGATTGACCAACTTATCCTTAGCCTGCAAAACCAACTTCCTTGGGGAACCCTCTCTGATAAGGAGGCTCTTCGCCTAAAGAGATTGGAAAACAAAAAATTTGCTCTTCTAGAGTACAATTACAAGTTTTGGAAACAAAGAGCTAGAACAAAACACACTCAACTTGCAGATAGAAATACTAAATACTTTCAAACTTCTGCTAAAATTCGAAACTTCAAGAGAAAAACCTTAGACTTTACTTCCAAGAGTGGTGAAATTATAACTGATCCTATTAAACTCTCTGAAACTATCACTGAAGAGATGTCTGAACGTTTTATTAATGATAATAAAAAATCTATTAACCCTGAAGATATTTATTTTGTCCAACCTCAAATCACTAATCTTGAGAATGATAATCTCATCAAGATTCCCTCATCCAAGGAAATTAAAGATACCATTGACAGCATGGCTGAAGATAAAACGCCTGGCCCTGACGGCTATCCCCCTGAATTCTATAGTAAATACTGGAATATAGTTGGAGACTCCCTCTGTAAAGCTATCAAGTCCTTTTTTCACTCTGGTAACCTCCTAACTGAAATCAATCAGACCTTCATTGCACTAATCCCAAAAGTTGAGAACCCTACCAACATAAACCACTATAGGCCAATTAGTCTTTGCAATACTATCTATAAAATTATAACAAAAATTTTAGCTAATAGATGTAAACCCATCTTCCTAAACTCATTAGCCCTTTTCAAGGTGCTTTTGTGGAAGGAAGGTCAATTCAAGACAACACCCTTTTAGCTCATGAAATCTTTCATAGTTTCCACAAACAAAAAGGGAAAAAAGGTTGGATGGCCTTAAAACTTGATATGGAAAAAGCCTATGATAAAATCAACTGGTCCTACATCAAGGCTACTCTCAAGAAATTCGGTTTTCATTCAACTTGGATCAACTGGGTTATGAAATGCTTATCCACTTCCACCTTTTCTATCCTTGTAAATAATTCCCCAGGGGAACAATTCAAACCTAACAGAGGAATTCGGCAAGGAGACCCTCTAGCTCCTTATCTTTTTGTTTTAGTTATGGAAAATTTAGCTAGAGAATTGCACTATGAAGCTCTCAAAGAGGATGCTTTAATAGGCATTCGCCTAACCAAAAATGGCACCACTATCCCCTTCCTAACTTTTGCAGATGACACTATTATCTTTGCAGAAGCAGCCCATACTAGCCTTAATACCATCCAAAATATCATGAATAATTTCTCTAACATTTCTGGCCTAACCATCAACTACACTAAAAGCTCAATCCAATTCTCAACCAACACTAATCCTAACATAGCCAAAGACATATCCCAACACATGAGAATTCCTATTTCTAAAACCATTGAAAAATATTTAGGCATACCTTTAGTGAATGGTAGAATAAAAAATTGTGTCTTTGAGGAAGCCATAAACAACTTGAAAAAACAACTCTCCAAATGGAGAGCCTCCTCTCTTTCCCAAGTTGGTAGAGCTATCCTCATTCAAGCTAATTTAAGCTCTAAAACGAACTATCTTATGCAAAACTTTCTCCTTCCTAAAGATATCCTACAACAGATGGATCAAATCAACAAAAAATTCTTCTGGAATAAGCTAAGATCGGAAAGATATACTCCCCTTATTAGTTGGGACAAAATCTGACACCCTAAACGTTTTGGAGGCCTCGGTATAAGGAAAGCGGAAGATTTAAATATTAGCTTGCAACTTAAGCTGTTATGGAAAATTTACACGGATAACAATAGCATCTGGGTTAAAATTATCAAGGAAAAATACCTTCAAAATGTGCACATCAATCAAAGATCAAATCTTAACACCTCTTGGCAATTCGGCAGACTACTCTCTCTTAGAGAAAAATTTAATAGAGGCATAAAATGGATTATTGGAGATGGTAAAACTATAAGTGTCTGGAATGATCCTTGGTTGGAAGATCATGACCTCTCAGCCTTCCAAATTGACAGGGATCCAAACATGAAAATCTGTAACTTATTAAATCATCATAAACAATGGAATACAAATTTGCTGTATGAAATTTTTCCAGCAAACATAGTCTCCAAAATAATACAGATCAATATCCCAAACTGGGAAACAAATGACAAACTGGTATGGAAATGGGAATCTATTGGTCTTTTCACAACCAAATCTACTAAACGTCTAAACATTTATAATCAAACCCAGAACAATGACTATAACAAAATCTGGAAACTTAACATTCCTCCTAGAATCAAGAACCTTATTTGGAAAATGTCAATTGATGGCCTTCCAACTAAAGGTAGACTAAACAAATACATTAACAGAGTCCCTAGCACTTGCACATTTTGTAACTCCTGTGAGGAAGATCTAAATCATCTCTTTCTTAATTGCAATTACTCCAAGGATATCATCGCCTCTTATGAAAGGAAAATAGGTAAATACTTTGGTACCAACTCTAGGTCACATCTGGATATTTCAGTCTTGATTAACCGTAGTATTAACCCCACAGTCCTCGAAGAACTTGGCTTTATCTGGCAAGCAATCTGGAATACTAGGAATGATACTATCTTTAAAGGTAAAACCCCTCCTCCTACCAGTACTATTGTCCAACTTGTGATCAATGAAATTAAAAACTGGAAAAACATTGAAGATAGATCGCAGCCAACTAAAAACAAAAAGTGTAGGAAACATGTGAGGTGGACCAAACCGGGAGGAGCTATCTACAAAATTAACGTAGATGGCTCGGTCAAACCCACGGGTGTTTGCCAAGTGGGGGGAGTCATCAGAGACTCCACAGGTAATGTAATTGATATCTTTTATCATCAAGTCAGTACAGGTTCGGTTATTCAAACTGAAGCTGCTGCAGTCATCCTCGGAATGCAACAAGCAAGCTCAAGAGGACTTAAGAAGATTATTGTGGAAGGAGACAATCAAGACCTCATCAAAGTTTTTAGAAAGGAAAGTGATGTCAAGTGGGAAATCATCCACCAAGTGGAGCAAATCAGAAGCCTAGCTGCTTCCTTTGAATTTATAGACTTTGTTCATTGTCTTAGAGATGCAAACAGAGTAGCAGATTATATTGTTAGAAAAGGTGTCATCTGTAATAGCTCAACAATCCCTTATAATAAGGAACTGTATTCCATCATCCTATGATCAGGGTCATGCCTTACGCTCTGTGTAAGGCATCCCCATATTTTACCTACTATAAAAAAAATTATAAAAATCAATTAGAGCCAAAAAGTGTTTTTTTTATAATTTAATTATTTTAGATATCTTAAATGACTATCGAAAAATAAATAATATTTTAAGACTCAAAAGCATTACTAATGCTTATTTTACATCTTGGATGAAGCTTCTTAGATCACTTTTCTACCTTTAAGAATCTTTTTTTACCATCTTACATTTATTTTCACTATTTATTTTTCTATCATTCTAACCATCTTTCTCATGAAAATAATGAATAAATTATGTACATCTACATAACTTCAAAATTATTCACACAATCATGTGCTTATGATTTTTTAATATTTGTAGGGGAACTTATATTTTACTTTTTAGATATATGGTAATGATAATAATTATATATTTATTTCAAATTATATTAGGTGGTGTGTTTGAGTATTATTACTACTTTACGTTATTAAATAATTTTTAAAATTTGTATCGAATCTCTTTCCAACTAATTTATAAATTATAAAAAATTACTTTATACATATTTTTGTTATAAACACGTATATATATTAATATAATATTATATAAATATATAAAAATGATGTTCAAACTCACAAGGCACGAGTATTACACTAGTTCTCCCCTAAATTTATATGCTTCGTGTAGATAACAAAGAACACAGAGACTCAAGACAATCGCCCGCCCTCCCAAATATCTCCCATGGCTATCATCAACCTCTGAAACCTTCTACAGGTTACACTTCGCAGCCTTCGCTCTCCTCTCTTTCATTGCCATCTTTCGCTTTCCTTCCTTTCCGAATCTAAAGGAACTAGTTTCATTTTTTAAGGTTACCCTTCGTTTCGGACGCTGAACTGGGACAATCATCGCCCAGGAAGGCTTAGCCAGGCGAATCTGATAATAAACTCCCATCTTCAATCTCTTTTGCTTGCGAATTCAGGGACAATTCCTGAAACCGAACTAGCTAATTGGTGTGATGTTTGGAAATTGTGAAGAATTTCAGGTAAAACTACATGGCTCAGTTCCTCTGCAAACAAATTAGGGTTTCAAAAAAATCGGTTGAGGAGATTTTCTGTTAGTTTTGAAAAAGATTGAATCTTTTTTGGCCTTGTAGGTTGGTCGATCGAATTCAATGAGTACCATTTTCTGCTGCTGTCAATCTCCATGAACTGTGATATGAAAACTAGGAAAAAGGAAAATTGGCATTTCGAAGATTGCAATTTTCATTTGGAGATAAGCAGCGTAGCTTGAGAATTAGGGATTTAGTTTTTTCTAATGCTGATTGTTAGTATGATTTTGAGGGGTGGGATGAACCAACTTTAAATACTACAGTATATTTTAGATTCGAGAATTGCATTTTAAGGATAAATAGTGAAGAAATCTATTAGTTCAAGTTTGAATATTCATATGCTGAAAAATGATTGTATGGATGCTGATCTCGAGAATTGCAGATAATGCCTGTAATTTGGTTTAGTGTTGTCTGATAGTTTGTGGATAAAACTGTCTATCAAGCAACTTATTTACTCGATGAAAATATGAAATCTCAATTAATTTTATTGCCTTTTATGTGAAGGAGTGTGTTATAGTAGCTGGATAGTACAAAATTGACTTGTAAGATTTGAGCTGAAAAAGTATTCCAATTCTACAGTTATTCATTGTTAGCATCTAGTAATAATTTTGATTTCACCCCTTCAACTCTCTATTTGATAGCCTTAGTTCTTATTTTGGGGTCCTTTTCATGACAGGATGTGTAATTCTGTAATACAGACTTTTGAAGAAGAAGATTTTGCAGCGAGAAATCAGCAATCTCATGGAAAGATTTCTCTTTTAGAATGTTAAGCTTCTTCTGCATTTTGGCCAGTTTTGTTTTTATTGATTCGACAATAACCATTTAGGGGAAAATTTTCATTTACATAACCCTTCCATGGGTACCTTGTTTAATACCCACCTTGTAAAAGGGTTTCCCCATCTACCTCTCTTTTCTTCCCGGCCATTATATACCTACAAACCCCATCTCTCTCTTTCAGCATGTAGCCACTACCATTCTCACAGCAATAGTGCCTTCTCTGCACGAATTGCACTCTCTACATCTGGTTCCAGAGCTTCCATCGCACCCAAGATTCAAGCTTCAACTTGGAGGAACGGAGAAGTAGTAGAAAGCAGGGATAGTGAAGGAGAGTTGGAGGATTTGGCACCTGACAGCGTGGTCTATCAGAAGACACTGAGATTAGTGGAGTGTTCAATGTTTGCTGCCGTGGCTGGATTGACCTATCTGCTTAGTAGCTCCCTTGCCCTCGATAATTACTTTGGCTGCTTTTTCTCCTTTCCGATGGTACTGTCATCAGTAAGGTGGGGTGTTGCCGCTGGAAGGAAAACTATGGTTGCGACATGTGTGCTGTTGCTTGTTTTGTCAGGTCCAGTGAAAGCATCAACTTTTATGTTCCTGCACGGACTGGTTGGGCTCGCCATGGGTTCCTTGTGGAGTCTACGTTCAGATTGGGGTTTGTCAGTGTTCTTGTGTGCATTGGTTCGAGCAGTGGGCGCCATTGGATATATTCTGACATCATCATTCTTGATTCAAGAGAACTTCCTTGCCTTGATTACAATAAACGTGCACGCAACTCTTGCGTACATATCAAATGCTCTAGGGCTTAACACGGTTCCATCAATGAGCTTTGTGTATGCTCTCTTTGGGACCTTGCTGTTGCTCAACTGTGCATTCTTCGTGTTCTTGCTCCACATCCTATACGCTGTGTTCCTGGCCAGGCTCGGGATGAAGTTCTCTCTGCGCCTACCAAGATGGCTGGATAAAGCACTTTATATTTGAAGCCTCCTTTCATCCAACCGGCTTCCTTTCATTGTTCTTTGGGTGCTCCTAGCATGCCTTCTTATATACGGCAAGCTAGTTTTCGCTGGCTTTTGCTTATTTGCACATCAGGTGCTGAAGAGATGTACAGTAGTGAAAGCTACTTTCTGAATTCAAACATCAACAATAATCAACACCAAGATGTGATTGTTCTGCATATGGTACACATCTATACTATCTGTTTTATTTTATTTTTTAAAACATTCTTTTTCTTATCATTTAGATATGATTTGTGATTTCTTACAAGGAGCCGATGATACTGTAATTGATAATGAGATGATAAGGAATACTGTGTGCTGATGATGAACAATTGAATTGGGTTAAAACAATGCATTCTTGTTAGCTTTTATGCAAGTCACAAGTTATGTTGTTATGAAATAGGAACTGCTTTTTGCCCATTTGCGAGGAATGAACATATTATTTGATAAAATTGCATTATAAGATCAAGATTTTACAATGATCACTTACAAACAAAGCTCAACAAGGAAAACAATGTAATAAAACAAAACAAATGATACAATGTCAATGCACTGTTGTACAAATTACACCCAGATGCACAATAAATAAACACATAACAATGTAAAATCAAACAATTTGAAATTCTTGATCCTCTTACATCTCCTCTTCATCAAGCAGCATTATATCGGGAACGTGAGAAATGAGAGGCCTGTCAACGCCTTTCTCTAGAGCACATCTCTTGCTCAACTCGGGGCAGGCAACAATCTTCAACCTTTGTAGCTGTGTAAGATTGCGAAAACTCTCTGGTAAAGCCGTTAAACTGGGACAGTCGATGATTGAAAGTGCTTGAAGTGATGTGTAACTCCCGATCCAGCTTGGAAGGTGTGACAAACCATGGCAATTCACAATCCCTAAACGTCGTAAAGACCTTCCAAATATGCGCAAAGTCTCCAGGTTTGAAAGCCCTTCAATGTTTAATGTATGCAGGTTGTTCAGTTCCGAAGGTCCACTATGTGTAGCTGGTGATGAATCCCAAATAGGATTCAGCTTTTCGCAGTAGGCGATCCATAATTGCTCAAGATTCCGAAGGCGTGCGAAGCTGAAAGGCAGCTTGTGCAGTCTTGTACAGTTGTATAAAGACAGCATTCGCAGGTTGGAAAGATCTCCAACTCCTTCTGGTAAATCTATTTCTTGAGTAGTTAACGACAGATATCTAAGGTTTTCCAGGATTCCAATCCTGTGGGGCAGTGTTTCAAGTTCGCTGCAGCAATCAAGAAACAAAGATTGCAAATTCAAGAGATTGCATATTGAATCTGGTATCCGCTTGATTCTGACATTACCCCCAAGGTCAAGCATCCTCAGATGCTTCAATTCACCGATGGATTCAGGTAGAAACTCTACGTCACATCCACGAAGGTTCAAGACGCGTAAGCACTTGAAGTTTGATATGATTTCTCTTACAAAATCAGTCGGGGTTTGTTCAACGGTGTACAAAGTGAAGACACGAGCTTTTCTTGCATTGGAAAGCATATGTGGAAACTGTTTCCCTTGCAAGTTATCCTCACGAAATGTGACGTATCTAACTCTTCGAGGAACTGTTTTTGTCTCACAGTTCACAACCGCCATCTCATCCCCTGCAGTGAACTTGGCCAAATCATGCACAAAATCATGGATTTCAAACTCTCTTATCAAATCCCCAAAGTTATACTCTACATGATGAAGAAATGATTTCGACAGCAGCTCATTTATGTATTTCCTTCCATTGTGTTCAAATGACCTGCTTTGTTCAGATGAATACAGAAAACCAAGAGCCATCCATGTGGAAACAAAGACTTGTGCATCTGTCTTTGATCCTTGGAGATAACAAGCTAGAGACCGAAAACACGGCTTCAGGTAAGACGGAAGTTGATCATAGCTAAGTTTCAGTACTTTCAGGATATCTTCATGCCCATGCTCAAGCTTCATTACAATATCTTCCCACTCATTCTCCTCTGTCACCCCATTCAACAAATTCCCCAAAAACGTCACCGCAAGAGGAAGTCCGCCACATCTGTCCACAATCCTTCCAGCCATTTCTTCAAGAATTGGTTGAATCCTCCGTCCTCCAAAGGCAAGTTTCTTGAATAACAACAGGCAAATATCCCTTGATAGAGGTTCCAATGTATACTTATCACTAACAGTTTTTACAATCGATGCTACTTTCGGAACTCGAGTAGTGACAACAACTGTGCTTCCTGTAGCACCCCCATCAAGCAGGTCTCTCAGATTTCTCCAGGCATTTGGATCCTCATTCCATAGATCATCGAGAATAAGAAAATACTTCTTTTTCTTCAATTCCTCCCCAAGCATGTTCTGCATTTCCTCAACACTAAGCATCGACTTGTTCTCCTTACAGATAGCCCTTACAATCTGTTCTAGAATCTTCTTATAGCTGAAATTTTCAGAAGCATACACCCATATCTTCTCAGCGAAACTGGATTCAATCAGCGGATCATTGAATATCAATTTCGCCAAAGTCGTCTTCCCCACACCGCCAAAACCTACAATCGGAACCACAGAGAGGCTCTCATCACAGCTTCCGCAACTCAGCACAATATCAATTATCTTCTTCTTGTCCTCATCCCTCCCGAGAATCTCCGATTTCGGGAGCTTCGAATGCGTTTCTCGGTCCTCGTTGACATCCACAAAGTCGGAGTGAAACTGGAAGTTTCTCCTAGCACTTGCTACCACATCAAGCCTCTTGGAAATGTCTCTAATCTTACGAGCGAGTAAAGATTGAAACAACTGCGGATTGGAGCAGGAGAGGAATCTGCTAACCTGCTTGAAGCAGCTGTGCTTGCTGTTCTCGCGCTCCGAGGCCTCGATCGCGATCTCGTCGAACAGATCGTCGATATCGTAGACCAAATCCTCGAGATTCTGGAGCCAATCCCTAACGCTCTGGAGCTTTTGCTGCTTCTCGGCATCTTGGAGAACAGCTTTAATGGCGGATAAGTTGGTATTCAGCTTAGCGAGTTCATCCTCTACTCCCAACTGCAAGCGAAACTCGTCGACGAGGAGAGGGGTCAACCTGGCAAGAAGTACTTTTGAAAACTCGAAGAGGATGATTTCCGCCATGGGGCACTGGCAATAGCGTGGGAAGGATGGATTTTCAGAGGTGTGAGTGTGGGGAGCAAACCAGACAGACATTCCATTATTGTGTAGATAGACATCGGCTTACTAGTCACAAAGTCAACACTTCTGAATTTTCAATTTTCCACCTAATTTCCACCGTGTTTTTACATTTATTTCTATAAATATAATTATTTTTTTTATTAGCTAAAAATTTAAGATACAAGACAACATATTGTCTAGTAACTAAAGAGATCGATGAATCGACATACGGAATATTAGTCAATACACAATACATCTAAATAAAAAGTAGAAATCAACAAAGATGGGAAAAAAAAACTCAACACCTTATAAACTCACCTATCATTGAAGCAGTCAACGCAACCCCAAGGCTAACCACAAATGTCGAGAACTCCGAGAAAACGGAGAATCGTAACCCACCACCGAAAAGAACGACACATGGGGAAGTGAAGTCGAGGAAAACTCATAAATATAAATAAATGATTTAGGTAGTATTAAAGCAATTTTATTTTTATATATCAAAAAATATTCATATTGGTTCTTTTTGACAAGATGAATATTAATAAATTGTATTCATAACTTCCTTCACATTAGAAAATATTTACAAATCGAATCTAGACAAAAAAAAAAAAACAAGAGTTCATTCATATTATCAAAATCCTCTGAATCAGAAAAAACTCTAAATTCATTCACATGCGTCGATCTAGTGTGCTTGTTATGTTAAAGATCGAATATATACTATTAGACTTTAACTTTATAGATTTCGGAATTCAATTCGATAATATTATGCCATGTTAGGAATACTAGCAATACTATTTTTTTACTCTTCTCTCTGCCACATCATCTTAGCATCTCATTGTTACTTTTCACATTTTATCAATAGCATCTCTATCAATCTTAAATCCATTTTTCTTAACAATTCAATTTACAATTATACCCCTGCTCAATAATTATTTCTATCTTTTCTTACCAATTTAATTTACAATTATACTCCTTTTGAATAATTATCTCAATTCTAGATTAAAATAATATATTTATTTTTCATTATAAAAATATTATTCATAAATAGATACTTCCTCCGTTCACCAATAAGTGTCGTTTGACTTTTCAGCACGTTTTTTAAAGAGTTAAAAATATATAAAATATTAACTGTTTTATTATTATTTTTAAATAATTTTAAACATATAACTAGTAAGTATAAATTATATTAAAAAAATTAATTAAAAAATTAATATTTTATATAATTTTTAGCTCTTTAAAAAAAGTGCCAAAAAGTCAAACGTCCCTTATTTCTGAACGGATGTAGTATTATCTATTACTATTGAAAGATAATTAAAAAATATTTTTGGGGTATTATTAATTTATTATACATAATTGTATTATAAAAAATATTTATTTTTTCAAAATATGGCCATATATATTTGAAATTGATGTCTATGTGTAGAGAAAAATGAATTTAGTATTGTGGTCTTTTTTATTTTTTTCATTTTTAATGTCGAAAATTGCTCGCGCGCGCACACACACAAACAAAATGTCATTTTCATTAAACCATATCAGATCTGGCCGTCCATGTGGCTCCATCTCCACCGCCCATTTCCTGCAACCACTTGAAATGTGACACATGTTCCTCTCTTTATTAATCTTAAAATGTTGAGTTTTTGTTTTCTTTAACATTTAACGGTGCGTTTTAGGTCTATTCATCCGGGAAAAAAAATCTGAGACATTTGCTTTGCATTAAATACATGAATGTGGAGCGATACTAGCGAGCGATACCAGAGGTAGTATCTTATTTTATCGATACTTCAACTCTGTCTATTATTTTATTATAAAATGTCTAGTATCAATACTAGAATTCCACCGTTAAAAATGCCCTTAGGTTTCCTGGTTTTGTTTGTCAGTAGGTTTTGAATGTGCTATTTGATCTACAATTCATGGATTTATTTATTAAAATCTTCAATTTGGCTTGTATGTGAAGGGTGTTGCGGCAGAACAAGCAATTTTTAACCCTAATGAAAAAACCCTAAGAACATACATTTTTTTATGAACAAAAACGTACATGTAATTCCAAATCAATCTGAATACCTTCAAATGATAAATTGGTCTAAATCTTGCATAAACCTACCCGAAATGAACTAGAGGAATGTGAAGAAGCTACACGTACTTGATCTTCTTTACATTCTTAGAACCGAAAGTTGATATGGCCTTCACTGCAGAAGAGGTAAAACACGCGCTATTTTCAATGCATCCCACAAAAGCTCCGAGATCGGATGGTATGCCATCGTTTTTTTTTACCAGAAGTGTTGGCATAGCGTCGGACCTGACATCACTAAATTTTTTATTGACATTCGCAATGGACAACCAATGCCCAAGGGAGTGAATCATACTTTTATGAAATTCATAATGAAAGACTTGCGTCCTATTAGTTTGTGTAATGTGGTGTACAAGATTGTGTCCAAGGTGCTTACAAATAGGTTGAAGAACCTACTTGGAAAGATTGTTGCGCCGTGTTAGGGTGCATTTGAGTCGGGAGACTGATAACTAATAATGATCTAACTCCCTTCGAATTATTCCAATATATGAAGACAAGAAAAGGACGGAAGAAGGCCTTCATGAGATTGAAACTGGACATGGCCAAGGTCTATGATAGGGTTGGGTGGTCATTCTTGGAGCATTGTATGTGGCGATTGGTCTTTGATGATCGATCGGTTGGGCTGGTCTTGTCATGAAGTGCGTCACAACAGTGTCTTTCTCAGTCTTGATGCAAGGGGTCCCGTCCCTAACCTTTGCACCGACTAGAGGGTTGCGACAAGGTGACCCATTTTCTCCGTATTTGTTTCGTTTATGTGCAGAAGGACTGTCTGGGATGATCAGGGTTGAGGAAAAACAAGGCAAGCTTCAGGGAATCTGGATTGCCTGAACATCTCCGACGATTTTTGCATCTGTTTTTTTTACAGATGACTGCGTCCTATTCTTGAGAGCAACCTGTCAATAGAGTAGCGAGATTGTTCAGATCCTCCATACTTATGGAGAAACGCCAAACCAACAGATGAATTTCTCAAATTCGGAGCTTTCGTTTAGCAAGAATATCGATGCGGAGCACAAGGGGACAATTCAGGGGTTGCTTGGAATTCGTGAGGTTTTGAAGTGTGAAGGTATATTTCTAGGACTTTCAACCATGTTTGGGAGGTCAAAAAAGTAATTTTTTAGCACGTGAAGGAACGAGTATGGAACAAGATGAGGGGGATGAAAGAAGAAATGCTTATCTAGAGCAGGAAAGGAGGTACTGGTAAAATCCATCACGCACTAGTAGAAAAATGGTCTTTGACTACACTTAATTTACCATGGTTTCGTGTAGTAAATTTTCAAGGTTTACAAGTTTACCACAATTCCTAGGAGAACCGAAGTAAGTTAGCATCAAATTTACCATGGTTCTCGTGTAATTTAGTGGTAAATTTTCAAATTTGACAAGTTCACCACAATTTCTTGGAGAACCGAGGTAAATTAGCCTCATATTTACTACGGTTTCTTTTATTTTGTGGTAAAATTTGGAGATGAATATAACCGACCCTTTTCCCGTTCCCAGACTTTTCTCCATCGCTCGCCTCACAAATCTCCTCTCGAGCTCTCTCTCCATGCCCCTCCTCTCTCCATCCAGCCCTTCCTCTTCCTCTCCTCCTTCGCTGTCGCCGGTAGTGGCCCTGCGCCATCGAATCTCTTTGCCGTTAATTAACCACCGCGACTCCATCCATCACCATCGCCCTTGTTCTTGATATCTTCCCCCGACTTTTCTCCATCACCGTCGACCTCTCTCCATCGCCATCGACCTTTGATTCCACATATGTCGAAGTCCCCTTGATTTCGCTTGAGTGCGTCTCAACTCAATGTGGTTGCCTCAGTTTGCTGCTAGTTCGCGCTCGAGAATAGGGACTGTTCTCTCTCTCTCTTCCTCATATCTCTGGTGTTCTCTCCAATTTGAGGTAACCTCGTTTAACCCCTTTCTCTTCAATTTAGGAGCTTGATAGTGTTTGGTTAGGGTTTGATTTGAAAAAATAGGGAATTGGGAAGAGCGAGAACCAGATTAGGGTTTGATTTTGCGAAAAGGGGAAAGTCTATTTTTTTTGGTCGAATTTGTTGATTAGGTCATCTAAACTACTTAGTCTAGCTACTATGTTTCCTTTATTATTAATTTTTTTTTTGTCAAAATCTGATCGTTGAACAATTGTTTTCCTAATGCTCCTAATTTCAACAATCAAGTCGGGATTCGAAGACTTGTTGTGGAAGGCGATATCTCGCAATCATGAATGTGATCAAAGGAGCCCGAATGACCCCTTGGGAAATCGAAGTGCTTATCTCGGTGCCCTCATTATGCTTGGTTCATTTGAGACGGTCTTCGTGTCTCACATCTTCAGGGAGAACAACAGGGTGGCCAATCGTCTTGCTCACCATGCATTGGCTTCTGAATCGTCCTCTTGGAGCTCCGACCTAGAGTCTCAGACTCTCGTTCGCAAGGACACTCTTGGGTGATGGTATAACTGTGATTGACACTACCCAAATTATCGCCCTGTAACCCAAAAAAAAAAAACCAGTGCATGCGTACGAGAACTGAGGAATGCTTGCACCTTTTCCCAAAAGACTAGCATGTGTAAAGAATCAAATTTTATTTCAGGTTCAATGCGGTTAGTGAGCCGGATCTTGGCAACTCTAACTCCACCTCTAACGTCCAGGACGGGGCTATGAGTGAAATACCCCAAATTATTTTTGGGCTATTTCTTATTTTTATTTAATTAAATAAATCTATATTATATTCAAACTATAGTATATCTCTTGTGAAACTATAGTATAAGATATATAATATAAATTAGAATAAGTATATTATTCTAATATTATTCTATAAACATTTTTGTTATTTAATTTATAAAGTTAAATTAAATAATATTTCTTTCCGCTAATATATATATATATATATATATATATATATATATATATATATATATATATATATATATATATATATATATATATATATATATATATAAGTATGGATCTTTTGTTCACAAGTTTTAGGGTGTACCTTGTAAACAAATATGAACCATTGATCAAATTAAATAGATGGACTAGATTAAAAGGGATTTTTTAATTTTAAAAAATAAATAAATTGTGGGACCCAACGTGGCAAATTCAGCAGCTCTCCATGGGCTGCGCGTGTGATGGAAGTTCAATGCGGTGATTTTTGTTCTCATGGTGGGTCCCGAATGAATTTTAAAATAAATTGAGTCGAAAGAAAATATGGCCTCTACGGTTTTTATTTAAAAATTAGTTGGAGATACTAGGGACAACCAAATCAAAAATGGTACGTATCCAATTCAATTTTTTTTATATAAAGATTAAAATGAGATCAATACAAACCACTAATTTGATCCACAAAATCGATTGGGATGCACAAAAATATATGTTGAAGGAGGTTATTATTCTATATAATACGTACCTTGAATAATAATTGTGAGATTATTCAATAGAATTCCTTTTTTTACGAGGTATACTGTAACGATGAATAATTATATAACCGTTGTGAATAAGTAAATTTTTAAAATTATTCGGTTGAATCGGTCAATTTAACACGTCGTTGAATGATAATTGAAAGATTATTCAGTGGAATTATTGTTTTTATGAGGTAAACAGAAACGATGAATAATTGTATAGTCATGGCGGAAAAGTAGATTTTAAGAATTATTCAGTTGAATGACTTGAATCGATCGCTTTAATGTGTACATTGAACGATAATTGTGAGATTTTTCAGTGGAATTTGTATTTTTACGAGGTACAAAGAAGCGATGAATAATCACATAACCGTTATGAATAAGTAATTTTTTTAATTATTCGGTTCAATCAGTCAATTTCACACGTACATTGAACAATAAATGGAAGATTATTCAGTCGAATTTTTATTTTTACGAGGTATAGAAAAAAATCCCAAAAAATAAAAACCGTAAAAAACCACTCAAAATACCGAATAATAGTGTTAAAATCATAAAAAAAATCGCCAAATATCCTCAATTCTTCATAAAAGCTTTATTTTTACCCACTAAAATACTCAATTGGCTAGGTGTACATTGAACGAAGGTGATTTCTTCCCTTCTTTTCAATAAAATGTAAGCAGAGGATGTGGAGGGACGACGAACAGGGCGAACCCTGTCAACAAGTCTCAGTCACTACTGCTCCCTCGATGCGCCGCCGCTAGAAATTCCGTCGATGATGCTCCGCCCCTGGAAGCACCGTCGGTGTAGCCGCGCACGTAGCCTTCGTCGCCGGTGATGGATGCGCAGTGTGAATCGACCACTGAATTCGATCCGAGTATGTGCGCCGCCGAATAGCCGGCCCTCCTCTCCGATTCGATTCGACGCCGGCTTCGACAAGAAGAACCGCCCTAGCCGCCGATGAAGAAGCCTAATTGTGGGGATGGCGAATCAAGGACCACTGGTGATGAAGAACCGTAATTGTGTAGACGAAGAAGCCTAATTATTGTTTTTATCTTCCCACGACTCCACGCGCCTCACGCTATAGGATTGTGGTGAAGATATTGGGCTTTGTAATTTATTTATTTTTTAACCCTACCACGTGGCTCATTGTAACCAGAACCACACCCTAATATATATATAGGGATTACTTCAAATGTAAAACTCCTTATTGTGTAAAATCCGCTTAACGTGTAAAATTTAGTATTTTAATCCTATCCCACACGCGCCTCAATTAAAAAAAAAAGTTAATTTGGCCGCTCCTCTATTCCTCGCCCAGCAGAGCCCTCCCGAAGGCGAAGGAAGACGCCGGCCATGGCTGCCCCTCCGTTCCTCTCTCACTCTCCTCCGCACCATTAATGTCGGGTAGCTGTTCCTCACCCTCTTCAAATCCGGCGACGACGCCGACCTCGGAGCTCCTGCCACCCTCCCAATCTCTCGTTTTCCCTCTCTCGGTTGAGCTATGCCTCGTCCCGCTTCCTACGCCACAAAGAAGTGTCGTGAAGGCTTTCAAGCTCAACAAGCCGCTGCTCTTCTCCAAATCTGTCTCCGGCCAATGGCGCTCTCGATTCAAACGAGCAGGAAGAGGTAGCAAAGTTTATGTTGTTTCCAATTTCTAGGGTTTACAACCTTCGAATCTCCCCCTGACTCCTCCTCAGCCATCGGAATCTCAAATTAACCCTTCCCCACCCCTCTATCTGTTTTGAAAACACCATACCTTTGTGGAATTGAAGCCTGGAAGGACTGTACCCTTACCAATTTGAAGCTTGAAGGCTGGATTGAAAAGAAAAAAAAAACAAATTTCTAGGGCTTGAACAACCTGTTTGAGCTCGGGAAGGAATCCCAGGTTGAGAAACGAGAAATGAGTAAGGAAAAGGGCCCAGCGCCAGGACGTCGGGCAAAATGCCTTACTCCTAGCCCAATCACAGCAGCAAGCAGTGCCAACTCAGGTTCGAAGATGACAGTGCTAGGATTCCTGCCTAAAGGTACATCCATACACCCCAACAAATGGATCCAGGTGGTCAAGAAGCGACAAAGGACCCTCCAGGTTCCTCCTCTTCGTCTGTTTTTAAGCCATTTCGATCTTCAGAGGTATGCAACACTCCTCCCCTTCCCCCGGATCTGGCCGGGTCTTTTAGGATAGACATTGATGTGCAAAAGATCCCAAAGGAGGGACAATTTGAATGTTTAAATGCTGAAAAGATCCCTATGGAGGGACAAAATACCTATTTAATTTCGAATATAGATTTACAATGTAGAGATGAAAGGATTCCAATGAAGGGACAACAAGGTGACTTACATGTTTCCCATTCTTCTACTGTTAATGTGTATGTAATCAGAAATTGTGAAATCAATCCTTCCAAAGCAATGCGGGATTATCAATAGATTAAAAGAACAATTTACTTCATTCGCTTATTTTCGTGACGAGCTGGCCACGAAGCTCTTGGTTCTCTGCTACCAGACGCTCATACTCGAGAAGCAGTCCATCGAAATTCCTTTTGAGATCCTACATCCTAGTTGCTGCTTCATCCACCTCTTTGGTTTTACTCTCAAGTTTAGATTGGAGTTACTTTCTGATGGCTTCCATCTGCGCTTTTGCTTCATCTGCCTCTTTGGTTTTACTCTTAAGCTCATATTGGAGTTGCCTGACAAAGTCCTTGAAGGAACCAACCTGCTCCTCTCGGGCTTTGAGATCCTCCGGTCCACCGAACTTCTCCCGGTTCTCCTCTGCAGCCTCCACCGTCTTCCTTGTTAACCGAAGCTCTCTGATATAGTAGTGTAGCCGATCTGTCAGTAGCGCGAGGAACAGAAAGAACCCTGGATTTAAGCACAACATTGTCAGATTTACATACATTTAGTAGTCACAGCAGGCGAAGAAAACTAATGATGGTGCATTATCAGCAGTTCAGCACAGTGAATAGAACAGATCCACAGCAAAAATGATCTCAACTCCTAAATTTAACTCCAAAACAAGTGAAAGAAATTATAATCCAATGAAGCTAAAATTCAGATTGCAAAAATGGCCTCCTCAGCCATCGGAATCTCAAATGAACCCAAATAAGGGACATATCAATGCTCAAAATAAGTGTGTGGAATCTGTAGCAAGAGTAACAGATGATCATCATGCTCCAAATTTGGATGAGAAACTAACAAGTGCACTTGCAAACCGTAGTTGAGAGTAAACTATTGGAATGGTCTGTTAGATTGGTAAATGTCATAAAAATAAGGCACGACAATTCAACCAGTTCGTTCACTATTCAGTACGTAATGGATGTGCATCATCCAACTAAATGAAGCTGAGATGGAGTTGAATGGATTATTGCAAAGTGCAGACAAGCTGAGATGGAGTTGAAAGAATGTTATGCTTTTGTAATTTTGCTTCATGTAGTTAAGTTGATTGATTGTTCTATTTCTTTGAATGAATTTATTGGTTCTGATTTAAATGTGTTTGAAAAGTACAATTTCATTTTGAAAAAGAGTAATTTCTGTTATGGTATTCAAGTGTTACTAGTTGGTGCAAGTGATGATAATCAGACAAGGACATCAGAACTCTTAGGTTCAATTTTTATGTTATAGTATTCAACTTTTTTGCTAGTTGTGTTTGTCTTTGGTTCAATTGGCTTTGTTTCATTAATGACAAATCATGTATGTCCCTTTGCATTAATCAAATGTAAAGCTAGGTTAGATATCTTTTTTTTTTCTTGCACAAAAAAAGTGATGTGATTTAAAGCCTATTAGCTCAAAATGGTAGAGCAATGTGTCACGCACAAAGATGCGGGTTCAAATCCCGCATAGGCTATCTATGTTTATCACTTACAAGTAATATGTTTCTCTTCATGAATAAGAGTGTAAGGTGCAGTTGTGCAACTGTAAAGAGCGGTTATGCAACTGTAAAGTGCAGTTGTGCAACTTTAAAGTGCATTTGTGCAACCGTAAAGTGCATTTGTGCAATTGTAAAACAAAGTGCCCAAATTAGATTTTCATTTTAGGGAGAACCAAATTATATTAGAGAGAACCAAATTAGATTTTCATACTAGTGAGTAGTGACGAGTGATTCGTCGGTATTATTGCTTCTTATGAACTGTGATCTCATCTTGTGTGTAAAATAAATATTCAGGGATCTCTATGCTACACCAAGAGGTGAAGGTATGCGAGTACGAAGACGTGCAAATCATGTGGGAGTTGCTGATGAGATCAGAGGCTGAAGTTGCTCGGTACCCACCAAGGAGAAACCGCGTCTGGAAATTCTTTAGCTGGGCAAGACTCTCCCCATGCTTGGCTCGTCCCTTGTGAACTATTTTGTACGTGGAAGCTCACTAGACCGAATGGAATGCCGGATGTGAATTGCCATCTTCCAGCCCCCTCACCCCGCCACTTCTGATTCCGATCCTGTTTGGATGTAGATATTAAGCGCCTTGCCTTGCCTGGCCCTGTCTACACGCTCTTTGTCAAAGCGAGACCGCTTTTTCCTTCCTTGCGTCCCGTGGCCGAGTAGATTGTTGTGTAGCACTGGAGCTCTGAGGGTTGTATCTCAGCTATCTCATCTGAGTTGATATTGTTGTGTTTGTGTGAAAGATGAGAAAAATCATTAATTTGGATCAACCGAGTGCAAATTATTTGATTATTTCTTCTCCTTTTCATACATTTATCTCTCCGTTTTCATTCGGGTCTGCTTACTAATTATTTTTGGTCTTTGGGCGGTATACCATGGATTGGGAATGGCTAGAGATCTTGGCTTCCCAAAATTGATTTTCGAAACAGATTCCATCATGGTGTGTGAGCCGCTCAACATGAAAAGGAATGATGCTACAGGGGAGTTTCACCTAGTCGCATAATTCAGGCTCTGGTTAGATGAAGGAAACTGGGAAGCGCAGGTAACCCCACATCAAACGTCAGATGAACTATATGGCAGATGCTATGGCCTAGGCTTCACTCTCAAATTCTACAACTTTTACTGAATTTGCTACTATTCCCCCTTGCTTGTGCATTTGTGCAACTGTGAAGTGCATTTGTGCAACTGTAAAGTGCATTTGTGCAACTGTAAAGTGCATTTGTGCAACTGTGAAGTGCATTTGTGCAAATGTGAAAATAAAATTGTAATGTGCAGTTGTGCAACTGTGGAGTGCAGTTGTGCAACTGTGAAGTGCAGTTATGCAACTGTGTAGTGCATTGTGCAACTGTGAAGTGCATTTGTGCAACTGTGAAGTGCTTTTGTGCAACTGTAAAGTGCATTTGTGCAACTGTGAAGTGCGTTTGTGCAACTGTGAAGTGCATTTGTGCAACTTTAAAGTGCATTTGTGCAACTTCAAAGTGCATTTGTGCAACCGTAAAGTGCAGTTGTGCAATTGTAAAACAAAGTGCCCAAATTTGATTTTTAGTTTAGGGAGAACCAAATTAGATTTTAGTTTTGAACGAGGCTACAATTTTGTTATTAATGCACATTTAGACGTTATTGTTGCACTATGTGATGTTAAATTTGCACATTGTATCACTATTAATGCATGATTAACCATTTGAGATTGTTGTGCTCTTGTATATGATATAACCTATGAGGGATTCGAACCCACATTTTTGTGCTTACGCACATCGCTCTACCAATTGAGCTAATAGGTTAAAACATCTAACCAAGGCCTGGTAGCCCTAACCTCTTCTGTAACACCATATAGCGAAGAATATACCGGGGTAATTTTAATGTAATAAGTGAAATTTAACATGAATTTAAAAGCCTGGTCAGCTCGTCATCTGCACAAAAATAAAAAGAGCATCCATTCCCACTGGTCAGCTTGACAGTGAAATTTTCTATGATAGATCTTATCAGCTACAATGTAAGCTGTGTGCTCAAAATAAAAAGGTCCTACTTTCTTTGTCAACAGAAACAAAAAAAAAAAGGAAAGAAGAAAAAGAGGCAAGACCATTTCTGCTCATCCACCAACCCCTTGGGCCTTGACAAATAAGTGCAGTAAATGAAACCCACCTGTCAGTAATCCAATAAAAAAAGGAAGAACAAGGAGAAGATGATGATCAATTGAGACACCAGTTAGATGCTACATACCCGTATCACATACTAGATTGATGAAATAAGACCATGTATTCTGTAGAGTGCAGATTACAGTAGATAAAATATGATTGGAAGAAAGAAAAAGATGGATCTAAAACCCTCATTAACAAGCAATTGATCTAAAACCCAGAAGCAATTTTTTTTAAATGAAAAAAAACTTGAATTCAACCTCTCCACCTCTCTCAATCCCCGCTCATTGTTCTTCACTCAACACGAATCAATTAAGTTTTTTTTGGATCTATCCCTCTTCTTATCCTGATGTTCCTGATAACCAAAACCTTATGCAAATCAGAAGAACTAGGTGTAACAGAGAGCATAGAACAATATCAATCCAATCATAGTGTTGTAAGTTATGAGGGTGGATGTATGTTGAGACTTGAGAGTGCAAACAGATATCTTGAATAGGTAGATCAAGTCTGTCAAGGACTATGTTCTAAAAATCAACGCAAAACAAGATTCAGAATACAAACTAAACCTCCAGAAACATGATGATAAAGAATGGAAGATAAGGTCATAATTTCTCCCAATTATGAATCACTGATCCATCTCCACTATTGCTTGTTACATACATTCGGAAACATACCTTGATGTGGTACTCGATGCAACCAAATTCGTACAAATGGTGATCCATCTCCACTGGTTTTTCAGCTCTACCATTAGATTGAAAAATAACTGATCAATGGAAACAATCTATATTCAATCACAAGTATGAATATATATAGGACTTTTCAATCGTTTCACCTATAGTGTTTTAGGAGCATCTCTTTCAATCCAGTAGACACCCTCTTGGAAAGATGAGCTATCTTCTATCTTCTCTCCGCATCTCTGATGTAGGAAGCCATCTCTGATGCAGCAACCCAAATTAACAACTAATGAATTAGGTGAATGAAAATCAAACACAAGCGAAATTGAATTCGAAACCATAAACAATAAAGAGAATTCTATCTCCTAGGAATTTTATCGAACACCTAGAAGGCATGTATTTACCACCATCTCAATCTTAACTTCCAATCCACAAAACTCAGTCTCAATCCAGTATACACAGTGTAAAAGAACAATTGAAAGCATTTATATACAAAAAAAGCAGCAGAAGTCGAATTTTAGAGTTGTGGGGGTTATTGAAAGTCTAAAACCACATAGTACAGGTGAGTGAATCGAGCTTCTGCACAAGGACCTAAAAGCGATAGAAATAAAATGAGGTATAGAGACTCACATGAATCTTGTCCATCAAACTACTTCAGATCTACAACTCAGATGACCAAATCTAGAACATCAAAGGATGAATTCGACGATGGCTTTCAAAAATTGGTCTAGGGTTCGACGGGTCTCAGGCTGGGCGGGTTGTGGTGGAGCTCAATCCCTTGGGGCTTTAGTAGCGACCTTCATCGACGTTGAATTCAGTGTGAGTTTTTCTGGGAAAACCTTCGAGATCGGCCGAGCGAGAAGACAAAGATAAAGCTGTCATGGAGCGTCTGTACGCGTTCGTTCTTGTGATTTGCAGCCGGTTCAGAGTTCTTTTAACCGGACCGGTTCAGTTTTTTTTTAATAAATCCCACCCGCGTCCTGGTTTCATTAAAAAATTAAATTTTACACGTTAAGCCAATTTTACACGTTAAACACTTTTTACATTTTAAAGCTTCCCTATATATATATATATATATATATATATATATATATATATATATATATATATATATATATATATATATAGAGAGAGAGAGAGAGAGAGAGAGAGAGAGAGAGAGAGAGAGAGAGAGAGAGAGAGTATGGATTAATTGTGCACACCCTTAGGGTGTACTTTGTGCACAAATATGGATCCTTGATCTGAGTAAAATGGAGGGACGAGATGGGAACACGTGTCTCGTGGATTTCAAAAAAAAAATATTGATAATTAATCAAGAATGCAAGGCTGGAGCACGTGGCGGGTGGAGTTTTGTGGGAGATAAAAACCCTAAATCCACACTTTCTTTTCTTCTTCATCGTGCAGATTGACCAAGGAGAAAGACGATCGATGGCGAAGGGGTGATTTCCGGTTTAGGCGAGGCGGAGGAGACACGGAGGCGGGGCGAGGCGGTGCTAGATAGGTGCTGCTTTCCGGGAGAGTTGACTTTGGAGATGCGGTGTCGGTGTTTAGCGAATGTTGTGGAGAGGGCGGCGAAGGCAGGGTACGATTAGAAGGCAGAGGCCGGCGTCCGGTAGTCGTAGCCGTTCAGGCTACCACTGCTATCAAATCGCCAATTTCTTCCGGCAGCTGTAGTCGATCAAGCCTTGTTGTTCAATTCCATCCGGCCTCTTCACTTGTCGAGTCAAGCCATTCGCTCTCAAATCACCAATTTCATCCGACAGTGGTAGTCGATTGAGCCTTGTTTAATTTCATCAGGCGTCTTCACCCTTTTTTTTGGAACAGGTCGGCCTCTACATTTGTTGATTCAAGCCATTTGCCTTCATTTGCTTTTTCTTTTTCTTTTTTTTGGGGGTGGGGTGGGGTGGGTGGGGTTGGGTTGGTGGGTGGGTGGGGAGTGGCGTATGTTTGTAGTTTGGGTTAGGTGTCGACGAATTCGGGTGGTTGGGTACGGTTTTTTTTAGATGTATAATTTATTTTAGTATTCATCAATTATGTATCGAATTTTGTTTATTAGTGATAATAAGTTGGTAAATTATTCGGTGTAATGTGAGATATTATTCGGTGAAATATAAAAAATTATTCTCATAAGTTGTAAATATTATTCAGTGAAATGTGTCGAAGTTTGGTTACTAGTGGTAATGTACTGGTCAATTATTCGGTGAAATTTGATTAATTATTCAGTGAAATGTGTCAAAGTTTGGAGGCTGGAGTCTTCGTTTGACAAACAACATAAAAAACATTAATCGCACAAGTATGACTACAAAACTAAACATTATTCGTGTAAATCGTAAATATTGTTTAAGGATTTGAGGTTTCTTTTATTTGAAATTGATAAACAAAAAAAATATTATTCAATGAAATGTGACAAATTATTCAATGAAATTGGTATATTTTATTCTGAATTAGATGAAAAAAGATAATATAACATTATTCGGTAGAACGTAAAATATTATTCGTTGAAATTGCCAAATTTTTTAAAACGAACGAAATCATAGGGTTAAGGGTTGGGTTATCCTGAAGATAACCCTTTTGGTTGCACTGTGTTTTCTTATGTTAGCCAAGGTAAGCTTAATCCTAGGTCCCAAAAATGTGTGTTATTGGGTTATCCTGAAGGGGTTAAGGGTTATAAGTTGCTTCTTGTCCAACCTAGTGTGTATAAAACTATTGTGAGTAGGAATGTATTTATCAATGAGCATGAATTTCACTTTAAGAAAGCTTCCCTTGTTATCTCAGATGCTAACTTGCAGGTACAAGAGGATCAATTCTTTGTGCCTAAGCACAATGATGTTGATTCAGATGATGAGTTTGACAGTACCTTCTCTCCCTCTTCTTCCTCTACTCTCTCTGCTCATGATTCATCTCTGTCTAATTCTGATGATGCTACTGTTTTTGATAATATGCAAATTGATGTTGTGCAACCTCACCAATTGGGTGGGGGAGCAAATAATGAACCTAATTCCTCTTCTACTTCTCCTATTTCTGTGAATGAGGATGATGTTGTCATCTCTGTGCCTGTGTCTGGTTCTGGTACCTCTAGTTCTTCAGCCACTGAAGGGCATGATTTGACTAATTGGCAGTTGACTAGGGATAGGAGTCCTAGGACTGTTATACCAAATAAAAGGTTCATTAATAACATTGTTGAGTTTGCTTGCTTAGTTTCTGATGTTGTGAAGATATTTACTCCTGAAACTTATGAACAAGCTATGAAATGTATTCACTCTGCTAAATGGAAACATGCCATGAATGATGAGATAGAATCTATGAGGGTGAATAAAACCTGGACTTTGGTGCCTAAACCTGTGAGTGCTAGATTAATTGATTGTAAATGGATCTACAAACTTAAAGATGGCATTTCTAAGTCTGACCCCCTAGATATAAAGCTAGGTTGGTTGCTAAAGGTTTTACCCAAAGAGAGGGTGAGGATTACAATGAAATTTTTGCTCCTGTTGTGAAATATAAAACTTTGAGATTGTTGCTTGCCATGACTGCTGTTTATGATTTTGAATTAGAACAAATGGATGTTAAGACAGCTTTTCTTCATGGTGACTTGGATGAGACAATTTATATGAGACAGCCTAAGGGCTTCATTGATTCTGTGCATCCTAATCATGCTTGCTTGTTAAATAAATCCATCTATGGTTTGAAACAGTCACCTAGACAATGGAATATCAAATTTGACAAGTGCATGAGGTTCAGTCTAGGGTTTAAAATGAGCAAATTTGATACCTGTTTATACTTTAAGGGTGTTAATAAGAGTCCTGTGCTTTATGTGCTTTTATATGTGGATGACATCTTGCTGATTTCTAAATCTGTTGATGCTATTCATGATATTAAAAAGAACTTACAAAAGCATTTTGACATGAAAGATTTAGGCATTGCTAAAAAGATTTTAGGCATGTCTATTATAAGAGATAGGAAGCATAAGAAGTTATGGTTACATCAGTGTGACTATGTGCATAAGGTTCTTGAAAGATTTCATATTTCTGGTGATAAAATTAACAATATTCCTTTAGGTGCTCATCTTGATCTCACAAAATTAAAAGGAAAATTGTATGTTGCTGAATTGAATATTATGAAATCCATTCCTTATGATGTTGTTGTAGGTTCAGTGATGTACTCTATGATTTGTACTCGTCCTGATCTTGCATTTGCTATTAGCACTCTCAGTAGGTTCATGTCTGAACCAGCTGAGAAACACTGGGTGTCTATGAAATATATCTTAAGATACTTGCTTGGAACTGCTAACCTGTCTTTGTTATATGTTGAACACTCCTCCTCTTATAACTTACATGACCTTGTGGATGCTGATTATGCTTCTAACAAGGATACCAGGAAATCTATTATCTCCTATGTGTATACATGGGCAGGCAATTGTGTTTCCTGGAAATCCCAACAGCAACCCATTGTTGCTCTCTCATCCACTGAAGCTGAGTACATAGCAGCTACAGAGGCCTGCAAGGAGGCCATCTGGCTGCAAGGTATCCTTAAGGAGATAGAGAGGAAGCACTACACTTCTGTCTTACACATTGACAGTCAAAGTGCACTCTATCTCTGCAGGGACCCCATGTACCATGAGCGTACTAAACATATTGATGTTAGATACCATTTTATTCGTGAAAAAGTGGAAGATAATGTCATACATGTTAAGAAAATTGATGGTAAGTATAACCCTGCAGATTTTGGCACTAAAATTGTTCCTTATGAAAAATTTGTGTTCTGCAGGAACTTCCTCCATTTGGAGGATTTCCATGGGTGATCCTTGCATGACTGGGCTGATGACGGACTGGCCTTGAATCCACTTTGTTTAGGTTATAGTCTGCCTGGAGCAAGACTTAGAAAAATAGAGGGTGATTTGTTGTAATGCTATGTGTTATATTTCCCTATGTCTTGCTTTCATAAATGTTACATGTAATATTGTTATGTTCTTGTAATCATGTATGAGTGTATGATGAGTATACATATAACATATATTATATACTTAGGTATACATGGATGCACAAGTTATAATTAGGCTCGACTGAGTCGTATTGAGTCGAGAAATCGACTTGATCCTCTAACGAGTCTAATAAACACTTGGGGAGTGATAATGTATAAACTATAGTATATAATGTATGTATAATATGTATGATATATATGGAAGAAGTCTTACCCGGATGTGGGCCTTAAGCCCATCTCCAAGCCCAAAGATCTCTCGGGCTGAGTGGGCTTGGCGGCCTGGTCCATTGGAGTGAAGCGCTGCGTTTTTTGGCCCTGGCTTCACTTGAGATCCGATGCCCTAGCTATTTAAGCTCGCTAGCAGCTTCTCGAAATCCTCAGTTCAGCTCTCTCTCTCCTCCGTCTCTTCTCAAACGCTCTCAAAGGGTTTCTAGGGTTTGCTCCTGGTTCCTCCCCGGCGATTGTGAAGACGAAGGCGTTGGCTGTTCTCGATGATCTCCTGGTGGTGGCGCGGCTAAGCTCCTGGCTTTGGTTGCCGCTTGTCTCACGTCTGGAGATCTAGGGTTTGGGAGTTTCGAAGCGATCTTCGAACTCCGGTCATCCCACACAGGGGGATCTTCTTCTCTTTGTATCTCTGAAACTCGTACATGCTAGATCTAGGGTTTATCTTTGCATTGCTTGATTGTAACCCTATGTTGAACATTTACCTAGTGGATTCGGCCGCTTCTTGAGGCCCCAAGGACGTAGGCATCTTTTGCCGAACCTCGTAAAAACTCTGGTGTTGTTCTTGCATGTTTTGTTTGAGTTTCTTGTTCTTATCTCTCGCTTACGCATAAATCACTTTCGTTATATCAAATCTCGGTTTCAACAAGTGGTATCAGAGCTTGAGTGTCGCGTTTCTGATTTCCTAGCTCATTGTTGAGTTCTAGGGATAGGGAACGAGTGTAGGGCCTCGGGCTGACCTAAAAGGTGACATCGCTGGTGCAGCACCCCCCCTACACGACATACCACACCCTTGTTTGTTTAGATCTAGGCTTGTGTGTGTGCGATTCTGTGCTTTGCTCTTAGGTTCAAGGTTTTCTTGAATCTCTTGCGTGATTTACTGTGTTTTGTTAAGGTTTTTTAAGCTCTTAACTATAAACATGGGTGAATCCTATCGTTTAAAACCCTTCAATGGCACTACTGACTTTGCTATGTGGCAGGTAAAAATGAAGTCCATATTAATCAATGAAAACTGCTATGAAGTGATCACTGGAGAAGATGTCGAAGAAGACAAGAAGAAGGATATAAAACGTCTTGATAAAATAGCACACAGTGAGATTATGTTGAGACTCTCAGATGAGGTGGCTAGGCAAGTCCTTACTTGCACAACTACTGAAAAACTCTGGAAAAGGTTGGAGGAATTATACTTTGTAAAATCACTACCAAGTAGGGTAAATCTCTTCAACAAACTTTTCAATTACAAAATGTCCACTACTTGCACTCTTGCTGACAATCTTGACAGATTCTTGGCTATTACCCAAGATCTAGAAAGATGTGGTGACAAAGTTGATGAGACTCAATTGTGTGTGTTATTGCTTAATTCTTTGCCTGCTCAGTTTACTACTTTTGTTGATGTTGTTCAGTATGGTACTAATAAGTTGACTCAAAAGGAGCTTATTGATTCTATCATATAGAAAAATGAAAATCTAAAAGTGTTTAAAACTGTGAATGGAAATAAGACTGACCCTAAACCTGAAAACAAAGATGAGGTTCTTATGGTGAAGTCTAACTACAAAGGAAATAAGAGAAATAAGCAACAGGAAAATAAAGACAATAAAACTGATTCTGTGTCTTCTGATAAATCCAGTGGTGAAAAACCTGATAAATCTCATCTTTTATGTACTTACTGCAATAAAACTGGTCCATTGGAGTGAAGCGCTGCGTTTTTTGGCCCTGGCTTCACTTGAGATCCGATGCCCTAGCTATTTAAGCTCGCTAGCAGCTTCTCGAAATCCTCAGTTCAGCTCTCTCTCTCCTCCGTCTCTTCTCAAACGCTCTCAAAGGGTTTCTAAGGTTTGCTCCTGGTTCCTCCCCAGCGATTGTGAAGACGAAGGCGTTGGCTGTTCTCGGTGATCTCCTGGTGGTGGCGCGGCTAAGCTCCTGGCTTTGGTTGCCGCTTGTCTCACGTCTGGAGATCTAGGGTTTGGGAGTTTCAAAGCGATCTTCGAACTCCGGTCATCCCACACAGGGGGATCTTCTTCTCTTTGTATCTCTGAAACTCGTACATGCTAGATCTAGGGTTTATCTTTGCATTGCTTGATTGTAACCCTATGTTGAACATTTACCTAGTGGATTCGGCCGCTTCTTGAGGCCCCGAGGACGTAGGCATCTTTTGCCGAACCTCGTAAAAACTCTGGTGTTGTTCTTGCATGTTTTGTTTGAGTTTCTTGTTCTTATCTCTCGCTTCCGCATAAATCACTTTCGTTATATCAAATCTCGATTTCAACAGGTTCATTTCGATTCCTTTCCTCGTCCTTGGGTGGTCGGAGAGTGAGTGTGGGCTGTGTGCGGAATCATTGGGCGAGGTCGATAGCTCCAGCGAGCCCGGGGTCCGACGAAGTCCGGCACGAAGGTCGTGAGCGCGAGAGACGGGCGTGAGAGTGAGGGGAGTGAGTGGGGGAGTGCGAGCGGAGGCGAGCAAGAGGTCTAGGATGAGCATGAGCCGAGGTGCCGGGCTCGAGCCCCGTCGATCAGCACTGGAGGCCTGATCGAGCTGCGCCGGCGGGCGAGGCGCGAGGAAGATGGCGCCAAGGGAATCTTCCGTTTGAATGGGAAAGAAGATGGAGCTGACGTGGCATGGTGGCCCCCCTTCTCTTTTTGCATATTGTGTTTTAACAATTAAACCGGTTGGGGTTTAGGCGAGTTCGGTTCGGTTCGTTTCGGTTTGATTTAAATGCGTTTAGTGCGGTTCGGGTTAACCGTTTACTTCTTTAATTATTTATTTAACTAATTAATATTATTTGAGGATTTAAAAGAGAAAATACTATTTTGGAGATTTTCTAAACGGTTGGTTTTATTAAATAAAAATGGTTGGAGTTTTAAAGGATTTGGAATATATTTTATGAAAAGTGGTTAATAAAGGGTATTTAAAATATCATATAATATTATTTGGACTTGGAGATTTATAAATAATTTGGAAAAGAATTTCAAGATAGATCGGAAAGCAATTTGATAAATAAATTGAAAAAAGGATTTTAGCGAATATTTTCAAGGGTCGGAATTCTTAATTGTTTAATTCGAATTTTGAAACGGTTTTGGAATTAACTTGGGAGTTATACTTGTTCGGTGACTAATTAGCATGATAATATGATCGTTTGACTAACAACATGATATTTGTGACTAATAGCAAGAATTGTGGTGATTTATTATAAGAGATTAAATATTGGGTACTGATGATGATGATGATATATATTCGTATGCAAAGTATAAGTGTAAAATGATAGTATGCGAATTTGGCTAAGTATGATATGGAGGTTATCTTAAGCTGATGAGATGGCAGATTATATATGTTGAATACGGTATGAGATGATGAAGCGAGATGAGAAATTGAATTAAGACATTAATGTTGTTGTTGATGGGATGGTTAACTTATATATGTTTTATGTGAAACTTGTGTGTGTTATTTGATATGCTTTGTGTAAGTTAGACTTCGACTTATTATGTTACTTATCTTCTAGGTGAGCTCTAATCTGCCTGGATTTGCTTGATTGCTATATTGCTTGGATTCTGCGCTTCTCCGGGTAAGTTCTTTGAACTTACTCATGATGGGCGCTCTATGCACTGGGTGTTATATAGTAGGCTAGTGTTCATGCACCATACGACTTAGAATCACGCTTAGGATCTAAAATGGAAACCATATGACTTGTTATATGTCTTTGCTAGAAAACGGCCGTTATAGGTGTTTATTGGATGTGACCTTTTTCTCTATTCTTGTCATCTTAGTGGGGCTTATTATAGAAAGTTGCTTGCACTTGATGGGTGAGGTAGGCTTTTTGGTAATAAGTCGCCATAGGACTCTTAGAGCATTAGGCCTTATATGGGTGTCGTTGTTTGCCTTCCATTCATAGTTAGTAGGCTCCTTACGTAGGAACGGTCTGCACCGTGGGTGAGGTAGTTCCCTTTGAAGGGAGTTGCTAGAGGATTCCTTATGAGCCTAGAGGGACATGCTATTTGGCATTTCTTGTAACTGCGCGCCTCTTTATTTATGTTCGCACTTAATTATTCGTATGCTTGTCTGTTTAAGTTCCGCTTTGCATTACGCATTTCATTTTAGGAATAGGATGCTTATTATATGCCTCTCAGAGTGTGTTTACACACGCGTATGAGTGGCCTGATGATTGACCCAGATCCCCCTCATTTTTTTATATTCAGGTAACCGCTAGCCGCTATCTTTGCTTATATGGACGCTTGGCGGGTTCAGACTTTTGGCGTTAGATTGAGAGCTCGAGAGATCACTAGACTTCCTCTCTTTTACGTTGTTTTGTCCCGGCTCTGCCGTGGCACCTTTGGGATTGTATTTTGCTTTAACTTCACTTATGTTGGTTGCATGCCTAAATGGATTTTCCGCGTTGTAGACTTAGGATAGGCACAGGGGTTTACCCCGGGGTCTCCAACGGACCTTACGGATGTGGGTGAGAAATCCCGCTTTAAACTACAAATCTTCGGTTTCAAACCTTCAACCTGTACTCGGAGCGCAAGATCCTAACGAGGGGTTTTATCCCTCGAAACGTAACTCGGGAATCATAATCCCGGGCCGTTACAAAATAAATCCCATTTAATTATAGCCATCCATCTCTTTTCTATCTACGACCAGGATTTGTGCACAAGGTACACTATAAGAGGTGTGCACTCTTGAACCACTCCCTATGTGTGTGTGTGTGTGTGTGTGTAATACATATTGTATTTCTACAAATGTAAACCCAATAAAGAGGACCTAAATTTCGACCCAGTTCGGTTGGTAGATGCCCACATTTCAGCCCAAAGGTTGAGCTCAAAAAAAATAGTGGTCAAATTTCCTTCTTTGACTACGGTAAATTGGGTAAAGGAAAGAAAGAAAGATTTTACCTTTTCTTTTACCTCCTACCTTCTTCCCCAAATTCTATCTTTCCTTAAGATAAACTCATGGTAGTTTATCCCTAATCTCAACCAACCGAGTCCAAGATTTGAAGATGCGGGATCTCCTTTCCTCCCCATCTGATTCAATCCTAGGCTTATAAATAAAGGGGAAAGGTCTCGTTAATCGTCATCAGTCACAAACAAATTCACCACCTCCTCCTCTCTCAAATCTACCGCGAAGCAGTAGCGCCCCGACTCCCGCAGTCCACCACCGTCGGCCACCTGAGTCCAAGCCGACCACAGCCATCCATCGCCTACGCCGATTGCACCCACTGCAGTCGAAGCCTCACCGGAAGCGCACCGTGAACAGCCGATCGACCGAGCCCAGTCGCTTGCCTCCGCCCGCGATCACCATCGCGCCGCCTTCGATCCCTGTCCGAGTGCCGCTTGTTGAGAGAATGAAAGATGTGGAGAGAGCAAAAGAGTCCCACATCGATAATATGAACAAAGAAGTCTTAGTATATAAACTAGTGGGTTACTCCTCCTATTGCCAATTGGTTTTAGGATGGAACCCCGCTCGGCTTATGTGCTAGGCTATTAGCGCATGGGCGCACGTGTGCACACGACCTCCGATCCCGAGTCCCAACGGAGTTCAGTACCGTTGCTGCCCTTCGTCACCATCGACGTCGCCTTATTATGATGATGCGGCATACCAACTCATTACGAAATTATATTGATAGCCTCTACTTGTGTCCTAGCTCGTCTGAGAGCTAGATTTGCCTCAATTGTTTGTCTCTTTCCTTCTGCTTTCCTCAAATTAGCTTCTGCTATTTCAAGAGTTTGCTGAGCTTCTTGTGGATCAATGTTACTACCCTTCTCATCATCATTTACTAAAACTGTAATCGCATTATTGCTTATTCGAGCAAAATCACCCATCAGAGCCATCGTTAACCATTGGTCGTTAAGTCGTATTCTCAATAGACCTATATCTACGGTAGTGGCAATAGGGGCGTGGTTTTGGTAATACGCTGATTTGTCCACTATTAGTAGATAAAATGATTTCTTTTACTTCGGAATCCCAAACCATTCGGTTAGAAGTCAGTACACAAAGATTTAAAGTCATTTCTTCAATTTGTTCTCCATTTCTAAGTTCATAGCTTTCGAGGTAGCTTCATCGATGTTACCGACCAAATAAAAACCCTGCTCAGGAAGCCCGTCTAATTCTCCGGAAAGGATCAATTGAAACCCGACCTCTAATTGTTTCTGCTAGACCAACATACTTTCCTGGCGAACCCGTAAATACTTCGGCAACGAAAAACGGTTGTGATAAGAAACGCTCAATTTTTCGTGCTCTTGCTACGGTTAAACGATCTTCTTCGGATAATTCGTCCAACCCAAGGATAGCTATAATGTCCTGAAGTTCTTTGTCAGTTCGTCCCGTGAGTTCAAAGAAGAAAGAAAACAAAGTTTTTAATCTCTTTTGCAAAAATTGCAGAAACATCCCTATTATTTAGTCTATTCTTGTTTTGGCCCTAAGTTAATTATTTATTAAGTTAAGTAGCCAATATTTCTAAACTGTTCAATTCTTGCCCGTTTCAGCGACACCAAGAAATCTCGAAGCACCCACGCCGGATCCCGCTTCTCGAGGAATTCATATTGCTATAGATATTTAACATTATAGAATTAATTCAATTTCAAATTGAGTTAAGTAAAGTTAATTTTATAAAATATCAATATTAATATTCTGGCCTTTTTCCGTTGGATTCAATAGGTGCTAAAATCTCATCTGGTTATCATCAGCTGATCATCGAAGGTTAAGGCAAGTGATCTCGTTCAAACGCCCTTTGCGTGTTTCGTGATTCTTTTGATGTGTCTTTTAAATTCTTCCGTGTCAAATGCGGCCCTGTGACCAATTTCCTTGCCAATTTCGATAAATTGCATACCCGTCTGCTTGATGTAATTTATCTTTTTATTCATAAATTGGTATGAGTTAAATTAATGGGCAATTATTAGTTATAATGATATGCATATTAAATATGATTGTGTGTTTATAGCTCGAGATAAGTGAAAGTTGCCAATTTTATTCTTCCTAAATTGCATGATATTTTGCTTTTTTTCTTTCATGCAAACTAGTGACATGTGATAGTAAGATCCTTTGAATTATCCATGCTTGTCCCTTTTTTATTTAATGTCGTTATTATGATCACCTAGCATAAACTAGTTATGTATGATAAGTTAAGATAGGCACCATGTGATGCTTAGGTATGATATGTGAAAATGCGCACCACATTATGCGAGTGGCTATAGGCCTTTGGCAAGTTATGCAGTAGAACTGACTTGCAGGTCGTGGTTCGTTAAGCCACCGCCTTACAAGGTTTCATGAAACACCATCCCGGAATGCATTCTCTGTGGGGTGGTAAAACAACGATATGACGTAGGTCGTGGTCCTTGTTAAAGGCCCGACCGGTACCACGTATTATTATTATTATTATTATTATTATTATTATTATTATTATTATTATTATTATTATTATTATTATTGTGATTATGTTATGATCGATTGTTGTAGGTCATCATTTCATTTATTATACTTATCTGTCTCGAGTATAATTCATTTTCTTATCTTATAATTGATCGTTATGATCATCCGAGTCATGTCGTCAATTTTTACCCTTTTTATTCAGTTTCCACTGTTAAATATTCGTGTCTTTCCCTTAACCTATAGCATACCATTTATGGTCACTGTAAGGTTAAAGTCTGAACATTTTCCCTATCATTTGCTAGTCTTAATTGTACTAACTATCCTATTTATTGGATGGCTGGTGCCCTTCGTACTCACGAAACATCAGACCATATTTCACAGGTCTAGTGCAAGAAGCGGAGCATGAGAGAGTTGAAGAGTGGGCTATCATTTATTAAATCTTTACACTACAAAGTGTTGGACCTTTAAAGTTTACGCAATTGCTACTTTAAGTTTTAGCTATTTTGGAGATATTTATACTTTATGGTTTTGGGTATCTTACTGCATGTCCCTATAAGCCTCAGGTGAATTCAAAGACATTAAAGTCTGCGGATTCACTGACGCTGTAACATTCCCTTGGTATTTAAAATGGGGTGTTACAATGAGTGAGTGTCGAACCCATATATAAGAAATCAAGAACCCACCATAAGCATGTGCTGTGAGTAGAGTAATTTTTAGCCAAAGAAAAGGACGGTGGACACATACATAAAATATGGACCATGCCTAAAATTTATCTAGAGAAAGCCAAAACTCAATTTGCAGGATAAACAAAGTAGAGCTTCCATATTAACCTCTTCGATGACGAAAGTGAAGATACAACAACACCAAAGGGCAATGGCTAGTCAAGACCAATATACAATTGGACTTGAATAACGACTATCAACGCAAGTAAGGTCAGTAACTTGTCACTCTTGCAACGAATTCACTATTCGGATAGAATACCAAACAAAGCAGTCGGGGCAGGGCGGTCTGAGCTAAAATATCTCGAACTCCAAATGGTCAGCGCTTGAAGCATTATACTCAAAATATTTGCTATTGTTGACGTTAATACCGCTGTTAAGCATTTCATTTAGAGATCCTTTTCCAACTCCATTGATCCGTTGGAGCTCCGGCAGCTCTGGAGGAACAGCACACCTTATCAAAGCCCAGTTCAAGCCTTGAAAGAATGGGTGATGTTTTACCTCAGCTGCTCCTCTTTCAGATCCCAACCGGCATTCTGGATCCTTCACAAGGAGCCCTGTCATCAGATCTTTTGCATGCAGGCTAACCGGGGGGCTCTCCGGGAACTTGAAGTTGTGCAGAACTACGTTAGCTAACGTCTCTTCGTTTCCGGAGCCCATGAAAGGCGTCCTTCCATAGAGAAGCTCATAGAGGAAGATACCCAAAGTCCACCAATCGACTGCGCTCCCATGTCCTTCACCTTTGATGATCTCTGGAGCAAGGTACTCATGGGTACCAACGAAGGAGTTGGACCTTGCATCGGTTGGTTCCGCAATAAGTTGTGGCAAGAGCCTTAGGATGTCGGTCGGTTCATGTTTCGACTTGTGGGGTTTGTTCGGCCGCCTCAATATCCTCGGGCCGAAACATGAGACTTGGCATGAAGGTTTTTTAACGCAAAATGGCTCAACACATCTAGAGTGTTTGAAGGGTTCAGACATGGATTTTGAGTAATCTGATGACGATGGGGAGATCAGGAGCGTCGGTTTCACAACACATCTTAGAGAAAGATCAAAATCTGAGAGCATAATGTGGCCATCTTCTCGAACCAGAATGTTCTCTGGCTTCAAATCTCGGTAGATGACTCCGAGCATGTGCAAGTATTCCAGTGCAAGCAGGACTTCGGCTACATAAAATCTGCAACAATATGGCGATGGTACTGATTATGCTAACCATGTCAGTGGTTCTATCAAAACAACAAACTTCTGAAATTCAATACTATTTGGCATCATAGTGGAAGTGAACAAAAATCGCAACTGGTCTGTCACATTTTCATCAGCAATGAAAACAAGGCAAAAACAGCAAGAATGACCAAGCAAGATAGATTTATTACCTCGTCGCTTGTTCGGTGAAACATCTGCCTGGCTGCATTTGGCGCAGGACATGCAAATCACCACCGGGGCAATACTCCATGACCAAGCACAATAGATTATCAGATGTAAATTGCGAATATAAAGTAGGGAGGAAAGGGTGATCTAGCTTCCTCAATATATCTCTTTCCGTTTCAGCCCTCCCGATCTTCTTCCGCCTTGCCAAGAACTCGTTGTCCATGACTTTTATAGCAAATAGACAGTTTGTATCGATCAGCTCAGCAAGATATACCGTTCCAATGTCACCGCAACCAAGCTTCTTTAAGAGATTGAAGTGTTTCAAGCTCACAATTCCATGTTGCATCCTGACCTGTTGAATTGCTTTCCACCTCACATCCTTTGACATGTGCGGGCGATCCCAACTGCCAAGTCTGCCTAGACTGGTTTCTTGACTGATGATAGTGCTGCTTCTACACTCATCAGGCTTGTCCTTTGAACTCTGGGTAAACTCATTCGTGTCTCTGGACTTTGAGTCCCCTCTTCCCATGGCAGCTTCCTTAGATTTGTTTGCGATGTTGGGATTATATGTTGGAGTGCTAATATCATATAAGACATTGTCTGGGCTCATTTCAGCACAAGGACTAATGACAGCAGACAATGGCGAGAGTTTTGCGCTGGCACGCATAACAAGAGACAGCGCAGCCCCGGGATTTGCACCACGGGACAATGGTGACTCTTCTTCTACTTCTTCCCATTCATTGTTCAGTGCGCAGTTGCATCTTGGACAAACCATATGGTTTGAGCCCGGATACAAAACATTGTTGAATTCACTCCGAGTATCCTCTGGGCTATTAGCAGAACTTGCATCCTTTTTTGACTTCCTCTTCACCAAGTTCTTTCTCTTGATAACCGGTTTGACTAGACGTGAAACACTCTTGGTTGGTTTCTTTACATGCTTTCCCTTGGCTAAGCCTACTGATGGAACTGTCTGCAAATCAACCTTTCGCCCTCCCTTTGAAGCTGACGCTTTCTCTTCTAATTTGGTTGACTTTGCTACGGATCTTTTGTTCACTGGCTTGGAAGGGGTATGAAAAATATTCGCGGGCTCTCGTGTACCACTAATACGATTAGGTGATGCTAGGACGGTTTCAACGCATGTAACCATGGGCTTACCTGTTTCCCCTAAAGAGGATGAACCTTTGGGTTCAGCTGGTATCAGGGTATCGTGCCTTACGTTTACTATGCTATCATCAGCATTCGAGTTGAATACAGAGAAAAGAATTCTCTCCGGAGCCAAAGCTTCCAACTTCAGCATTTCACTTCTAGATTCATATGATTCGATAACCCTCTCCGTTAGCTTAGAGCTAACTCTGGCCCTGTTACTGGAAGGACTTGGTTCCTCTGGGATGAAGGATATCTCAAGCAAACCCTCCCTATCTTCATATTGAGAAGTGACAGATGAACTATCTTCCACCGAGGCATTCTTGTATAGCGTCATGACCTGACTAGCTTTCGAAGAACCGCTTGACTTCACTGACCTTTTCACAGAAGCTAGTTGTGATGGTTGAGAAATGCATAACCCTCTGAATGCCTTTTTGAGACTCGAGCGTTTAGAAGCTTCAAGGTCATGAGTCGAAGAGCTACTAGCTCCAACTGGCTTCTTCGAGGAATTCCTCTTGGAGGCCATACCATTCCGAGGAGAATGAACAATCCTTTGAGATGATCCGTGACGATTAAATATCCCAAAACTTTGGTTAAGGTCATCTTCTAAAGAACTCACGCACCCCAGATTTGAATTAAGAGATCTCCGATCTTTTTGGTCTTTTCTCAAATCAGATTTTTGATGATGGATGCCTTTATAATGCTCCAACCGATTCAACTCTTCCTCCTCTAACTCAAGAATCTCACTACTACTGCGAAATGAACTTCTATGTGCCATTTTGATGACTTTTCATACAAACCCCAAAACTTCAAAATTGTTGGTGAAGATGATGTTGTCAAGCAGCCATTGCATATGCCAATGCATTTAGATTATTAAAAAGGAAGCTCACATCCTCAAATATCAAGCCTCGTAAGCATCTTCTGGTGGAAAAATGCAGACAAGAATCAAAATAAGTCAGGAGATCAAAACACAGGATGTAAAAGTATAGACATAAATCAAGCACACAGTTTTGAGATGTTCCTTCTTAATTAACCTACATTTATACATCATTTAATAACATTCACAAAGAGTTTGAATTGAACATATCTTTCTTTTTTTATTCAGTCCCAAATCTATCTCCAAGATGCGATGCCCCACAATACTTTCACAATGCTTCCCGGAGCTGCAGAAATCAGCAAAATGTTGATTGACCAAAGTTATGCCTTTTTTGGGGTGGAGGGTTGGGGGGATTCTCAACATACAAAACTTCAAGCATCGCTAATCAAACAGAATCCGGTTCATAATAAGGATGATCTCAACTCTCAAAGGACAGGCGTCCAAGATAATATGATGACCACATTCTACTGAGCAAAAGGTTAATTTTAAAAAGTACAGTTGGGCAAGAAGAAAGCCCCAACCCAACCCTTTACAAAGCAAGAACAATACAGAGTACTGTATTACTTAATTACAGTATGTAAGAGAAGGTGGGGCTGCAAGATTAGGTCATAATCATTTAATAATGAATTCAACAACCACATAGGCCTTTAAGCTTATATCTTCCATCTATGACTTATTCCTTGAACCGGGGACCTATGGGTACTACCCACAAGTCCTTTCCGGTGAGCCATTCCGGAATGGTTATCTATGACTTATTCCACTTTGCAGAAAATTACTCTTTATCAGCAAATTTACATTTAGCCACCCGACATCCAAAGTTTACAATCTTTATTTTTTATTATTAGGTAAGAATTTTAGTTCGGACATATCTGAAACACTTAAAGGCCGGGCAAGCCGAGAGACGGGAGAACAGTCTAAAAACCATAAGATACAACAATACAGACCGGTGCAAACTCAGGCAAACGCACTTTGCAAAAACTGAAATCAAGCAGACCTAAACCCAATTGGATGTGGACGAACACGTCGGACGAAGTCAAGCCCCACTTTGAAGCAGAACCATTGGCCAGCGGTACATCAGGATTCGATCATCATGTGGGCAATGATGACGAAACTACAGGGAAGCAGTCAACCCGAATAGTGGAGACGCCATGATCCTAACCTATCCCGACTTCGACAGTCATAACCAAATCCACGGAGAAAATCGCCAATTCAGGTCATCGTAGAGCCGCCCACGGCTTGAGTAAAGAGCACCTAGAAACTCTATTCGAATTTAATCAACCCTGATGACATTTTGTACACACCCATACGAGTTGGATTTGATACCTTGCGGGATTTTAATCAATATATGTATCCGATAATTTTTTATTAAAAAGGCTACTGATTTTTAATTTTTCCCCTTTTTTTAATGTTTTGGGCAGCTTTGGACGAAGGAACACCGAAAGGGCCCAAACAACGGAACACCCAAGGACCTGGGAGGCAAGAGATGAGGAGATAACGCTGGCATCGGCCATGGCGGGCAAAGAGGAGATCAGTGGTGGCCGAATAGGTGGACGATCCAAGAAAGGAAGGGGAACGTCAGCACGAACCAACCGATTTGGGAGGCAGACCGAGAAGAATATGGGCAAGAGTGGCGGGATTAGAAAGGAGGAGGAAGAAAACAGGCGATGGGGAGATAGAAACGGTCACCGGATAAACTAGAAGGGGCGGGGAAGTTTGAAGGTGGGTGGTTCGCAAGAAGGAAGTAAGCCGGTGAGGTCGGCTGAGACGGCGGCCTAGACTAAGTGGGTGGCACCGGATTGGACAAGGGAGGCCAACAGATTGGGCGAGCTGAGCAATAGATTGGGCCGAAGATGGTCAAACAAGAAGCGGAAGACGCTGGGCTGGAGGAGGAGGAGGATACACCGCGGATCTGGACGCCGGGTGGAAGAGGAGGCCGGAGCCGCGCTCGAGCCACCAAGGACGAAGGCAGATCCGAAGGATTTGTGGGGATTACCCATAGGTCATAAAACTTTTATTTTGAGAAAAAATATTACACATACTCAAAAGTCCATAATTGATTGTTAGCAAAAGAAAAACTCTTGACATTTGACAAATGTTTACGAATGAATCGGCGTGTCAAGTTGTTTACGAATGGTAAAATGCATTTTTGCTTATAAAAGGCGGTTTTAGTTTTACACAAAATGGATGGATGAAGGGTGGCTTTGCTTCCCTACTTGATCAAAGCGCAATACAGTACATTATACAATATCACAATTGAAATTGAAATATAGCAACTTCAGTCTAAAAACACAACATATAATACATTTTGCCACCTTGAACAGATCAAGAAATGCAGCGAAAGAGTAAATAACAAGATGAACAAACCACATATATTAAAGTAAAAGAAAAGAAAAAACACACAGCAAGCTCCCAAATGAAGGGATCATCACCCAATAAAACGCAGTTACACCACACAAGATTAATTTCTACAAATCCAAACACAAAAAGGCAATTACAATGTTTGCAGAGTAGAATTTCGAAAAATAATAACAAGGGAAACAGATTGCAAGTTGAAGAAACAAGATCACACACTCATATAAATCTGATTCATCTTCAATGATCAAGAGGTAATATACTGTAATTGCGTTTACTAAAGTGTGAACAAACAAAATGAAAAACAGGATAAATTAAAGCAGCGAGATTGATAAAAAGAGGTAACCTGAAGGGGATTTCAAAATTAGATCAACTGGAGAAGCCCCCGAATTGCGACGCGATTGATAGCAGAAGGGGAGAGAAAACCAAGAAAAGGAAACAAAAAGAGGAAAGATTGGAAAATTAAACCAAAATATATATAAGAGAAATGGAGGTTTTGAAGCGATAAAGAGATGAATGGGGACGCACTACTCGTCTATTTCTACTGAATTGTTTACTTGGATTTGCATAAACATCTGAGAGTTTGGAACTTTGGAGTATAATTCTATGAGGGGATGCCACTTTCACATTTGAAATTGATGGCTTTGGCCCTTCTGGGGAATGGTGGGTTGCACGTCAGATGAATATTCATCGTCGTCTTCATGTAAACCAAACCAAAAAAACAAGAATTGCCTTTTCAATTCCCATTTCCCAGCCTTCGATTTCGGGTCCGTTTGGATTCCCAATGTGTTTTAATTATAATTAAAATACATGTATTAAATTGATAATTAAATTATAAACATAATTTATTTGATTTACTTGTTAAAATAAAAAAAAGGAAATCAATTATCTCCTCTCTCTTGAAACCTTTCCCCTTCCTCTAACCTTCACCCTTTCTCACTTACCAGTTACCACAGTTCTTGCCGCTCTCCATCTGTTCACTAGTTGCCGCTGGCGTAGCAGATCCATCGACACCAACCTGATCACCACCGCCCTTCCTTTTCTCTGTCGGGCATCGGCTCACTTTCGATCTCCACCTTCCTCCCTCACCTTCGGGAACCACTCCCCTCGTCGGAATCCTAAAGATGACGGTCGCTCCTCCTCCGACCACCACCTAGCCGGATCCCTAAGCCGGAGCCACACCACCTCTTTCTCACGCCTGATTTCGGATCGAATTTCAGCACTCGGGTCTTATATTTGAAGGCTGAAATTTTCTCCCTACCATGGATGTTTAGCCACAAATCATGAAATCAACACCCATAAACCCAGATCTATAAAATCCGAGTGCGAATTCTACTCTTCTAAAGTGGGTGGAAACCATTGATAAGCTCTCAGGATTCAGATCTAAAAACAAGGGGTAGAGAATTCTAGATTTAGATCTAAAAAAAGGGGAGAGAAAAAGAAAGCCATTGATGACCCTTTATTTTACCTGTACGATTTGGTTTTCATTGAAGGGGGAAGAACCTCAAATAATAATGACCCTTTATTATAATTAATTCATTTTAGAAAATATCTTCCAAACACTACTTATTTTTTAAATGTATTATAAACTAAATACATGTATTATAAACATAATACATGGGAATCCAAACAGACCCTTCTTCTTTCTTTATCGATTTGTTTCACTTTGTATTTTATTGTTTAAATTTGGAATCTACTCCGTATTCTCTTACGTTTCGGCTATATACACCGCAAATCCCCACGTCCTTAAGGACGTGCAAGGGGGGTGACAGCCACCCGAGACGAGACGTGCAAGCACGTTTTTATTTTTTTTTTTAAAAACGTGTTTGCACGTCCCTGACGACGTGCTGCACGTCCTTAAGGACGTGCAAGCCCGTCTTCTAATAGCGAAGAGGACGTGCCTCTTCGTCTTCATTCGTCTTCGTCTTCGCTTCGAGAGAGAGAGAGATCGCTAGAGAAAAATCTAGAGAGAGAGAGATCGCCGGAGTGAGAGAGAAGTCATCGGAGAGAGAGAAAGAGATCGAGACAGAGAGATGGAGCCGGAGAGAGAGGAGGTGGTGCAGCTGGCGGTGTTGGTGGCGCCGGTGGCTGAGGAGGGTGGTGGTGGGGGTGGAGCACTAGGGGAGGGGGTGGCGGTGCAGCAGGTGGCCGGGGGTGGTGGTGGGGCGGCGCCCATGGAGGTTGAGGAGGGTGGTGGTGGTGACGGTGGTGGTAGGGGTGGAGCACCGGGGGAGGGGGTGGCGGTGCAACAGGTGGCCGGGGGCGCCGGGGGTGGTGGTGGGGCGGCGCCCATGGAGGTTGAGGAGGGTGGTGGTGGTGACGGTGGTGGTGGGGGTGGAGCACCGGGGGAGGGGGTGGCGGTGCAACAGGTGGCCGGGGGCGACGGTGGTGGTGGTGGTGGTGGTGATGGCGGCGGAGTGGCGGAGGCGGACCTATTACCGCCGCGGAAACGGCGGACTATGGAGGTTTCGCCGGTCCCAACCCCACCGGAATGTTCTTTGATTTATTTATTTTGTTTGATTTATTTTTATAGTTTTATAATATAGTTTAGATTTTAATATATAATATAATTTGATAGATTAGTTTAGTATATAGTTTGATAGATACTATATAATTTGATAGAATATATAGTTTTAGTATATAGTTTGAAAGATACTATATAGTTTATATATTTTGATAGTTTGAATGGAAAAACAATAAAAACGATTAACATATATTACAAGATATTAAAACATATTACAATATATTAAAATACATTAAAATAAATTAAAATAAAAATATTAAAATATATTAAACTACATAGAAATAAATTCTAATTGAAAGACAATAAAAACATTAAAATATAATAAAATACATAGGAATAAATTTAAATAGAAAGAAAATAAAAACATTAAAATATAATAAATTATAATAAAATACATAAAAAATAAATTTAAATTTAAAGTAAATAAAAATATTAAAATATATTAAAAGACCTTAACAGATATAGTGACACCCTCTCCCGTTCGTTATTTTAGCTTCTTTTTTTTTTGAAAAAGCAATAATTTGGGAGGCATTAGCTACGACTGGTCCGTCAACCAATAACGTCTTTGTGGACGAGAGTCAGAAACTCAGGATGTCTAGTCAACGGAGTTGAAGGGGCCGAACGATGAATCCTAGCACCACCATCAGCAACTGCGTTGATTTCCCTGAAAATGTGGTTGAAGGGGATCGAATGAAAAGCTTGGGCCACCATCAAGGTATCAGCAACCAGCATGTCGATCTCCCACGGACAACTCCGTGCGTTCTTAAGAGCATTGATGAGGGTGATGATCTCCCCTTCAACTTGAACATGCGAGAATCCAAGCTCTATTGCACGTAGAACGCCTGCAAGGAGCGCCACTGCCTCTGAAGCCAATGCAGACTCCACTCTGCAGCGAAGGGCATCTGCATCCATCACTGTGCCCCTACAATCTCTAATAACATAGAAAGTAACCGCATCCGTCTTTGTCACCCAAGATCCATCAAATTTTATTTTCATAACCCCTGTTGGTGGGGGTTCCCATCGAATGTTCCTTTTTCTTCTTGGTCGTGTCGTATTTATGTCCTTATGTGGTGTAGTCTTGACTTCTCTTTTTTTGGCTTCATCCCAATTGCGGATTTGCAATTTGACATATTCTTCCCATCCAGACACACCACCAATTGGTTGCAAGTTTAGCTCGGTCTTTTTTATTAAGTTTCTCGAATATTTCATATACCTTCTGTTCGAACGATATTACTTGTTGATTTTTTGTATGTATATCATTCCTTATTTTCGTATCCATTTTTTGTAGGAGGTTTGTGGTGCACGGACATTCCATAAATAAATGTGTTGTGTCTTCTCTTGCTTGGTTACAAAGGGCACAAGTTTGGGGAACTGCAGCCCTTCTGTTGGCCAGTCTCTGTTTAGTTGGTAATCCATTAACCATGAGTTTCCACATAAAGTTCTTAATTTTTGGCAATGCATCAATTTTTAAAATCCATTCGTAGTCTAGTGTCGGTCTTTGTTGGGTTCTTGTAATAAGTGTCATGGCACTAGCAGTAGAGAACCATCCATTCCTACTGGTTTTCCAGTATAATCTGTCATGAATCGCATTTGTTGGGATCCTGGTCGATTCGATTTGGTCAATTATATCAGGCGGTAGTTTTTGTCGTAGCTCTTATAGATTCCACGTTCGGTTTGGTGTAATGAAAATTTCTACTCGTGTGTAGTCAAAGGATTGTCCAGGTAAAATATGATACTTCAAGGGATAGTCTCCTACCCAACAGTCCTCCCATAAACGAATAGAGTGTCCATTTCCAATATGCCAATGTAGTCCTTTACAGAATTCCTGTTTAATGCGCATTAATTTGTTCCACTGCCATGATGCTCCTGATTTTTTTTGTATTCCAAAAGTGTCTTTTCTTTCATGTATTTTGCTTTAACCAGCTTAACCCATATATTATGCGGTTCAGCTAATATTTTCCAAAGTAATTTCATTTGTAGTGCTTTGTTCATATCTTTTTATTTCCTTATTCCAAGTCCTCCAAAAGATTTTGGTCTGCATATTTTATCCCATCCAACTACTGGCTTGTAGTTTCTGTCTTTGTTTCAGAGAAAGGTCCGATTTATTTGATCCAGTTCTTGATAAATTTTTGCTAGGAGCATGAAGCTTTGCATTACATAATTTGGTTTGGTGGATAGGTTCGCTTTAATAAGGACTGAACGCCCTTGTTGAGAAAGCAAATTTCCTTTCCATTTCGTCAGCTGTTTAGTTGTTTTACCTAATGTGTCCTCAAATGTTTGTCTATTTATTCTCCCGTTTATGATCGGATAGCCTAAATACTTGTCCAAAGTTTGTTGGTTGGGGATTTGAAGTATCCTTTGTAAATTTTGTTTTTGTGGATCTGTAACTCCAGATGTGGTTTGGAAGGCAGACTTATGAAAATTTACCTTCTGTCCAGAGATAGTACAATACTCATCGATGATTATCTTCATTTGGGTACAGGATTCTTCAGACACTTTTCCAAAAATCATAATGTCATCTGCAAATGACAAGAATGGGATCTGGGGTCCATGTCTAATGGGTTCAAATCCAACCCCGTTGCTATTTAATTCACACTGATATTGAAGTTTTCTTGCCGGTATTTCAGCTGAGATGATGAAAAGATGGGGTGAGATAGGATGTCCTTGTCTGAGTCCTCGTTGCGGTTGGAAGGTGTCTGTAGGGATGTCATTCACTAGGACCGAAAATGATACAGTTGTTACACATTGTTTTATCCAAGAGATGAACCTTTGGAAAAAACCAAAATTTTCCAAGGACCGTGAATAAGAAATCCCAGTCAACTCGATCGTAGGCCTTTTCCATATCGAGTTTCATAGCAATCCAACCCTCTTTTCCTTTTCTTGATTTGAATGAGTGAAAGATCTCGTGTGCTATTAGAATATTATCTTTAATAGCTCGATCAGAAACAAAGGCTCCTTGTAAAGGGTGTATAATTTTACCGAGAACTTTTTTTAGTCTCTCTGTTATAATCTTTGCTATGATTTTGTAAATGATATTGCATAGGCTTATGGGTCTATAATGACTCGTTGTTTTTGGATTATCACATTTCGGGATTAATGTAATAAAAGCCTGGTTTATTTGCTTAAGAATTCTTCCAGAAAGAAAGAAACCTTTTACCGCCCTCGTGATGGAGGGACCAACAATGGACCAATATGTTTGATAAAATTCTGTTGTCATTCTGTCTGGTCCTGGTGATTTTTGTTTTCCAAGTGCAAAGACTGTTTCTTTTATTTCTGCATTGGTTACTTGATGTGTCAACATTTCATTGTCCGTTTGTGTTATCTCCGTGTCTATGAAGGTAAGGTATTCCCTTATCATATCATGTTGCACATTCTCTTTTCGGAATCTTGCATGGAAGTCTCTTTTTATTTCTTTAGATATGTTTTCTTATCCTTTTATAACTATCCCTTCGATGGTTGTTATTTCCCTAATGATTTTTCTCTTTCTTTTTCCTGTTGCTATTTTGTGAAAATATACTGAGTTCGTGTCATTCAGGTTTAGATGTTTTACTTTGGCTCTTTGCCCCCAATACTTCTTATGATAGTCAAGAAGTCTCTCCCTCTTCAATAATAATCTTGTCTGTTTGCCATTATTTTGGTCTGTTGGTGACTTAGCATTTTTTAGTAATGTTGCCCGTACAAGTTTATTATTTTTTACAAATATTTCTAACATATTTTTCAAGGATATGGATGAAAATATATAATCAACTAAAACTTACAATAATAAGCCGAAAAATAAAAACACGCTAAAAAAAACATAGTAAGTAATCTCTAAAAATGATACTCGATCTAGTTACCTAAAACTTACAAATATTTCTAACATATTTTCCAACGATATGGAGTAGAAGAAAAATGAATAAAAGGGTACCGGCGCGTTGGATGGACGCGTTTTACCGACGGGTCACGGGTTCAAATGACCCGTTGGGTCAAAACATAAATAAATAAAATAAAAATAAGAGGGGAAGAAGGGATTGAACTGATTTTCTAGTTACCTACGTATTCTTTCGGAGAAAAGTAATCAAAGCCCACGTAGTTCTTTTACCTGTACTTGAATCCCCGCTTACCTTCTTGTGGCGCCTCCATCTGAGCTATCGATTGACGTATTGTCATCGTCAAATCTTTCATCGGGATCTGATTTGGTGGAGAGGTGGTTCATTAGGATTCTAACTCAACCAGCTTCCAATCGCTTAATCGAACTTGCATCTCGAGGTTCTTCAAGAGTATACACAATCTCTTAACTGACTCAAAAACGGTACAAACGAACAAAAATATGATTCGGAAAAGGAAAATAATTTAGGAACATCAAGTAGGAAATCATAACTACTAAATAATAAAATATAATTTTACGAGCGGCTTGCTTCACCTTCTTCATTTGCCCACTGGTTAAGGTGCTTAATTTGAATGTACTTTCTCAGATTTGTCATATCCCATATTGTTTCTCATTTTATAACCATGAGAATAAAATCGACAAACAACCATATAATAATCATTACCGGAAATTTTTCTTCTCGCTGAAAATGCTTCGAAAACAAGTTATCACGAACATTTATAGTTGATGCTCCATTTCGATTTGCCAGTGTATTGGATTGGAGATGTGTGTAAAAAAATGTGAATGTTTAGAGGTATTTAATATAGAGATGACTCTCGGCTCGAACTCGTTCATTTTCTAAACAAGCTAAGTGAGCACACTTTTAAGCTCGATCCACTCGATTTAAGCTCAAAAACATCAAATTTTGTGAAATTTTTAAAAGTTTCCTTCAAGTTACTACTGTATGTTATAACCAAATAGGGTTGCTTAATGCTCGAAAAAAGCCTGACTTAAGCTCGTTAATTTCCTAAACAAGCCACATATAAGCACATTTTTAAGCTCGAGTTCAAATTTAGACTCAAGTCGAGCTCGAGTCATTTATAAATGAGCTGAATATAAACTAATAATACTTGGCTCGTTCAGCTCGAATAAAATGCTTAATCCCAAGCATAAACTCAGATCCTGCCATTCGCTAAAGAGCACAAATCTGCAACGAATGAAGTGCTTAATGCCGAGGATAAACTCCTCCTAGTCGCGTATATGCAAGAATAACGAGCTAGAAAAGACTGTCAAAGTTTACGCCTAAAAGTAAGTACAAACAATGTTCGATCCAGGGCTCCGATAGAGCAAGTTAAACAAACCCTATTGGCACTGGCAGTGCAAAGAACACAACTTAAACCAATGAGGAACCAAAATACGTTTTAAAAAATTCCACAGTACCATATGCCTTGATTCTAGCAAAAGTAAATTGGCAGAAAATAACCAAAAACTACATCTTTCTATGACCAGTCACCAAACAGAACAGAGATTGTCATCCATAAATGTACAGGTCTCCAAGAGCCCTGTCGGAACCGGCTTCCTCACAACCTAACCATTACGGCTCAAGCAGCGGGTACCCTCATCTTTGATGATGAAACTTAGAAAGCCGACAAGGCCTATTAGAGAATTTGGAAAAATTGTACTGCTCAGATGTTTATCACCTGTTTTGATATAACAAATCTCACCTCCTTTTCTGCTATTTGGCACTACACCTGATCAAATGAGAGATGAAGGGAAGGAGAGAGAAAACAGAAGCCAGCGTACAAGAAGAGTGTCCGAATCCAGCCCTTCTTTGCACCCATGTTAATATTGTAATAAAAACACCACTCTATAATGAGAATAAATAGGAAACCATACACGTCGTTGTCGTCACCTGGCTGCTGCTGTTCTTCTGCTGGCTACACTTGGTTCACTTGGACTCCTGCTTTCCAGCACCGCAGTGGAAACAGTCTTTTTCCCATTTGTCTAGATGAGTGAATTAGATCTCCAGGATGGAGGGAATTTTAGTGTGGTGGTTCCGTTATGATCCGTTTACTGCCATCTCAGGGGAGGAATTGGGTGGTAATGACTGGCAATCTTCTCTTTCCAAATGCCCATCTTCTGAGGTACTCGGTTTATCATCAGAGCAGTTTCTGCGGCTATCCTCTTCTCTCTCGTCGTCGGACGAACAGTTCCTCTGTTCAGGGCTATTTCTACAAGCTTCAGCAGCTTTGTTTGCCTGGGGATTTTCTTTTTCTGCGTTCTTCTTTGCTTCAGCACCCCGGGAAGTCGCATGGATAATGTTTGCAGCCTTCTTATTAGGCAAGACCGCCTGGCTAAGGGTGGAACACAAGGCTGCAAACACACTGTCCTTTGATTTTGGGTTTCTGTCAATACGTTGTTTTTTTATTTGCCCCGGCTCCCCCTTAGAACCCAATTTTCTCTTTAAACAAACGGTGCCGAGCACTCCATCATCGGCATCAGATATCTCTGTATGCCGTCTAGGTGGTGGCTTGTAATCTTCGTCATCCTCGTCATCATCATAATCCACGAGTCCAGCAGTTCTTGGGGAGCTGATTTCAGGAATAGGAATCACAAATCCAGCAGACATGAAAGAAGGGGAAAACATTTTTTGGGGAGTATGTTTACCTTGATGATTGAGAATTTGTGGAAGCACCATTTGGTGAAGGTTGGGCCTGTATCCTACGGTTATTAGACATGGATGCTGATGCTGTATCTTCCTCATCACTAAATTACACAAGGAATATTAGCAACAGATATTATAAATAACACATACATTGCAACATCAGAATATAACCTATCCTCGTTGAAATAGTCTTCCTCTTCTTTCTCCAAAGCACGTTCATCCACTCGCTTTCTAGACTCAGCTGCAGTAATGGAGCTATTGTTTTCTGAAGTGTCGAGTGACTGCAATATAAAAGTTTTAAATTACTGTTAAAAGCACGGCCTAACAAACCATTGCTTCACCATTGTCTGTCCAAAAGGCCTTCACAGCACAATAATAGAATACCTGCTCATGTTTGACTCTCAAAGCATGAAGAGGTACCCAGTTTTCATACTTGCTCAGCTGATCCCAGAAAGAATCAACAACATACTTGACCAGTGTCTTGATATTTTCCTGCACAAAGTATCTTAAATGAAGTTCCTTGCCAACTACACAGAACAAGTTGGGTGAAGTGTGAAACATGAATTAGGCTTTAAGCAATACATACCTTCCTTATGTACTCAAAGAGCTCAAGAACTGCAGAATTCAGCAAATTATATCGATTTCCATTTGCAACAAATGCATCCACTATGGGTTTCAGAATGTTGTGCTTAACAATGTAAGTACTCACATGTTCATCCTGCAATATACCACAACTTGGTCAATATAACTTATGCAGTATTTGATCATGCTTTTTCCCTTTCCAAAACAATTTTTTTTATAAAACTATTTTCCCTTCTCATCCACAAGATAAGAGAGGGCAAAGGTCAGTAGCTTTAGCAACGGCGAAGGTTTTCTTCAGTTTGAATACAAAAGAATCAAACAGAGCAAATTTACCAGATTGTCCCATACAATACACTTGAAAACCCAAAACGAAGAAGCTGATGGAAATAGGTACTTCGTCAAATGTTTGCAATATAGAAAGATACGCCTACAGTGCATCCTTCAATAAATTCCTATTGTAAATCTTAAAACAACATAGCTATATGAAGTGCAAATTCGTGACAAATGACCATATGTTGTCCAAATAAAAAATGTTTTAAGAAAAACTGGACTTGTCCCCTTTTCAAGTGTCCATCGTGTGCCGGACCATGGGTACAGAATTCATATAGCCTAACACTCCAAGAATACTTGGCCTGAACTTCCCATCCTCCATTTCCAACTAAACATGATAAAATACTAACCAATATACCCTTCCGTACCATCATCCACAGAACATCCCATATAACCTTCTAATCATAATTCAACTGCAGTGGACTTTTGATCTACCAAACACAACCTATGTCAAGGCATCTTGCAACATATTGCGAGTCAATCCCAACATCAATGACAGAGAAGTACATTTACCATAAGAAAATTCAAATATTCCCAATCAGTGTTGCATTGAGGTAAACAAGTTTTTTTGAGGGACAGGGTTAGACAGAAGAAAATATGCATGGCAAAGAATGATTATCAATATCTGAGCAGTAAAGGGGAAAGAAAGCACAATGGCAAGAAACCCAAAATACAAGAAACAGGAATACGATTGAAAAACATAGTTTATAGAACAAACTTACAGTACGGGAAATAATTGTACGAACAAATCGCACAGCTGCAACTACAAGGTACTGTTCCCTTCTTCGAGTAAGATATAAAACTTTATCTATTGAATTGTTAAGAAGAAAATTGCACCTGAAATACAGATGAAAACAGTTTACATAAACGTACACTCAGTGTATGTCCATCAGGAGGTTATAGATTAAAGGGAGGTTACTTTATCCTGTAAGGATGGTGTAGAACACAAAAGCACAGCAATTCACAAATGTTGAGTAGAATCTCTGGCTTTATGCTAGGCTGTTTCACAATATTTAGACCCACACATTTACCACATACATATCCAGCTTCAGGACATGATGAAGTAATTACATCAATCAGCTGACCCAAGTGCTTCTCATAAAAAATCTCTACAATGGTATCTTTCTGCATCATAGAGCACAATACATGGTCAACAATAGAATTGACATCCAAAATTTTATAAGAATATTTTATCTTACAAGCACAGTTCACTGATTAAAAAAATTACTGGTTCAAAAGCTTGGCATTAATAATTTAATTCAAAATAAACATTGAAATTCACACCTGCAGACATAAATTTAAACAAATTGCAGCCTCAATATGCAGATAAATGACAAATAAATCCGAAAAATGTATGTCATATAGTAGTTTAGTAGTAAAGAAAATTAGGGAACGGGTTGTCAGGTTTTCAGGTCATCAAGCTGCAATAGGAAGTCACACCTCCAAATCACATAATAATCATTTTGAAACAAAACTAGTACGGGTATGCAGCATGCCACATTTTTTATAATACACAAATAGTGAATAGTTTCATTTTATCTAATAGTGAACAGTTTCATTTTTTTATAAAATAAATAGATAATTAATTGATGGTTATGCACTTATGCATAACATATTGTGAAATTGAAACTAAGGCGTAATTGATTTATAAACCTCATATTTTGCAAAGGAAAAATATTCATTCAGAATTGTGGCACATAGATCAATAAAATAACAATAATGCCATATGAGTTAATACTCCGTCTCAAAATTTAAGTCGTTTCAGGATTTTGCACAAGTTTTAATAAAACACTCATCCATCAATCAACATCATCATTCCACTAACTTTTCCATAAATTTTATTATTTTTTAACACCCACTACATTTTTTATCCAATCAAAATCTTTAAAAAATTTAACAACACACAAATCGATACAAATCATTACTATCCCCTACCTAGAAAACCTAAAGCGACCTAAATTTTGATACAAGATTTAAAGGCTAAAACGACATGAATTTTGAGACGGAGGGAGTATTATGTTAAAATATACACCCTCTGTTTCTTTTTATTTGTCGTTTTACTGTTCACCACGTTTTACTATTCATCATTCCATAAAAACGTGATGAATAGTAAAACGACAAATAAAAAGAAACATTGATAAGGTGGAACTCTTTAAAAAAAAATTGGTAAACTGGAACTCTTAAAATTAAAAAGAAACAGAGGGAGTGTAAAAAAATCATTAGTAAAAAATTGATGTAGGTTAAGTTGATTAGGTGGAACTCTTTAGAAAAAAAATTGGTAAACTGGAACTCTTAAAACTAAGGTGGTGATGAAAAAGAACTGGTCTACGACCAATATTGAAGAGGGCAAGAAGATGCGACCCTCCCCCACTCTCAACAACAACAACCGAGTATATCCAACAATGGTGCAGCACATCCCCCACTCTCGACAATAAATCAAAATAAACAAACAAAAAGATAACTAGATCCTCAATCCCAACTTCTTAAGAGCACTAAAAAGTTGACCAAATTTGTCACACTTACCTTCCAAGCACAAGAAGGTTGTTAAAGAGAGTGGAAATCTGAGGAAGTAGCACAAGGTCATGTAAGGATGATTATGCAAATGCTCAATTATAAAAACAATGGTTTCATGCAAACATGTATTCAAAATTCATAGATTTCAAAATGCACAAGAATTAACTATGGATAAAATTACGCAACAAACAAGCAGAAAATCCTAAAAAGCAGAAGCCTGTCAAGACAAGTATTCCAATAAAAATCCCTACACGCAACATAAAAGTGTAACAAGCATGCAGAAAAAAGGAACATAAGATAGAAATCACCCACCAGTGATCCTTGCACCTGTGGCCCAGACAATGTATATGAATCCAACAAGCTGCGAAGAATTTCAAGAAATTGGCAATGCATATCATCCCCAAAATCTGTAATCATACCTTGAACCTGCAAAAAATTAACCAAAAGAATCATTAGCTGTCTCGAAATATAAAGATGCTCCTCTTCCACTACTATTCCCCTCCCAACACTTAAAAATACTAATAATAAGTATGAAATAAAAACAAATTAATAATAAAAAGTTACTATTTTGCTATATTTTAAACTTCTTACAAAACATCCAAATCCTAAAAGGACTTATATTTTTGAACGGAGGTCGTATATGACAAGTTGTTCCTCTCTTCTGCTACTATACCCCTTGACCCTCGCTTGTTCAAAAAAAAAATTCAAACGATGAACCTACTATTCCCCTCCCAACATTTAAAATATATGATAAGTTGCTCCTCTCCTCTACCACTTCACCCCTTGCTTTTTCCCCCAAAAAAAAAAAACCACTGAACCTACTACATGACTGGATACAAGCATAGAAAAATCAAATACTCAATCAACAAGAATGGCATCCAGAATAATGACAAAAAAGAAGAGCAAACAAACACCCAGGCATTGAAACAGTGACATCTTCATGAAAGAATAAAATAGCATATGATACTAGCCTCTGGAGATTGAAGAGTGAGAAAGGAAACAAATGCTCAACCATATCGTCCTCTACAGAATCCAAAAGTGCAAGTTTCAGAAAATCTACACATAGACCTTCCTTAACCCACCCCCCCCCCCCCCCCCGGTTTCTGTTCTGTTCACCTCGATCAGATCCACAGATCCTGTAAATGGAGCATCTCAAAGATCTTTCTCGTATGTTATCCTAAACAAGCGCAAAACCTACCTTGCCATTACCTTCTAACCTAATACTATTTCATAACCGCTCATACAAAATAATGTCCGCTTTTCCATAACTTGGCCCTTCAGAGCTTGATGATAAATGTTTAAAGATCAGATACATGAAAACAAACAGTGGGTCCATGGCATGTCAGTTACACAATTAAACAGACACTCTTTGGCCATTCTGAACCACTTAATTTGAAATTTAAGTGGAAACTGCATCAAATAGAATTTATTACACCAGTGCAGCAGTCTAAACCAGGCACATGCGGTACCTTGTTTGAGAGCAACTGATGGCCATGAACATATTGACTGGCACTTTCTAAGTCATGGAACTCTCATATATATACACAACGGGAGGGTGGTAAACCAAATAATTAGTGCAATAGCCTACACCAGCCAAAATCAGGTGGGAACAACATACTTGTTTATAACCTTTCTTTACCATTATATACAGCTAAGGAAATCAAATAATAATTTTGAAACTATGGCCCCTTTAACTTTTTATCTATCTCCGACTTATGTATACATGGCATGTATCCATAGTATTACAAAATTTTGACTACTTTGAGTAACACATGAAAAGAATCAATTTGTATATTTAGTATTCATAGATACTGAGACTACCTCTTAGTACACTAGAAGGAAAAGATGGTGAATATAAATGAATTTAGAATTTTGTACCAAGAGTCCAAGAAGAGGGATTCCCTCAGGTCGAATGACAAAAGAACGCAGCAGGGTAGGATCCTGATTCATGAAAAATATAAGAATGTCTGTCCTGCAACCATGAGAAATGAAACACAATTTAATAGAAACCCCCAAACAGACTGATAATTTTGCAACCGATTGAACTATTAGTCCTACCCAGTTAACACAAGCCGTTTGTCCTCGCTCTTCAAAATGCCAACTATAATCTCAAACATGCCTTCATTGACAAGGTCCCTAGCACAATAAAGAAGCACCGACATACATTAAAAACTGAGACAATTGCAAAACCTCCATCGGGAGATAGGGGCATCACATACCTAAACAGTCGAAGTTGCTGGACCATCTGAAGACTCTTACTCAAAGAGCAGAATTCGTGCAAAAAGTATACCTGAGTTCATCAAAGACAGATAATAACATGAAAACTGTCAGCAAAATGTACAAATTTATGCAAGGAAGTAGGCTGCGTGAAGTTAAGGACCACATAGAGAACCATTTGCAACTTATTAAAACATACTTCATTGCAAGAAGGCTGGAAGATACATAATATAGAGGTCATCACAAACCCAACACTAGACTGGAATGGGGAATTCAAATCCATTCTGCAGTAGAGCTCAACCCAGTTGCAATTTTATATTTTTTCAATTCATAAAAGTTAAATGCATTAAATAAAAATACAAATTATTTAACAACTGGACATGATAAACATAATATAATATAATAATAAATTTTATTTATTTTCGGGGGGGGGGGGGGGGATCCAGTCTTAAACTAGATGGTCCAGATCATCAACCAAATTGTAATAGCCAAGTTACTGGGATTTGATCATCCCAGTTAGCCAAGTTCTAAAAGGAAGATACTGATTGAAACAGTAAAGGATGGGGCATCAAAAAATTACCAAATTTTTCTTTGACTCTGCAGATGTTGAGGATGACCTCAACCTTGAAAATAACTCCTGAATAAATGTACTGTCGTCCTTTAACAAAGAAACAACCTGGAAAAATAGAAACCTCTTATCAGGTCCCTGAAAGTGACCAAAGAAGAAACAGGATCATGAAACCTGACGTTCACTTCATATAAATTTCTTTCTTACAACAGCATTATTTGCATGTATCATGGAATTCAGTGTTGCAACCGTTGCTTCGTCCAAAACTCTGGGTAGAACCACATCCTATCATTAAAAAAAACATACTTCAAAACATTACCATCAACCCCAATAACAAAGGAAAGATGGTAAAAAACACTGAACATTAAAGACCCAGGATCGTACCTTCACATAACCAATTCTGTACGTCTGATGCACCTTTGACAAAACAACGGAATCTTTGATAGGTATTGCCTGGGAATCAAAATCAAAACACCAATTGAATGAAGGTTCATTTGTGAGGAGTGAAAAAACAAGATCTTTTATTGCTTGCGTGCTGCTACTCTTTTTTCTTTTCCGATGAAAATGGAAAAGGAGTTGTTTTCAGATGACACACCTCCTTGAAAATCACATGTTCCTTGAGAAAACTGCGATGTTCAACATGAGGAACAAGAGGATCATCTGCAGGATAAAATGAAAGGATTTGTCACTACTGTGATACTATATAGTGGATGACGTTGCTAAATTCATCCATTACTGCAATTTAATTGCCAGCAAGGTCCATTATCTAGTGTTAACAACAAATAATAATGCAATCATGAATCTTACGGGGCAATGAAAATTGTTACAAAAAGTTACAGTGTATTCAGGCAATGTCAATATTAAACAAGAAACTTGATCCTAACATCTTAATTTCAAGAAAATAGAAGGAAAAAGGCACCTAGTTCATTTTAAGTCTTCCCTTCCTTTCCTGCTGTTTATTTTAGGGAGATGGAGCCAGGGTTAAAGGGCAAGGGATAGGATAATTAATCTTTCAGATTCACAATATTACCATGATCAGCCATGGATGCGTATCTTCCAGCAATTGAAACAAAGCTACTGACCCTGGATTTTAAATGATAAATGATTTCTTGTTCTGGAAAAAAGAAATCAAATGAAAGAGATACTAATAAAATCATAGAAACTACATTTTGCAGGGAAAAATAAATTTTGCCTGACATATTCTTTATGAGACTATGGAGTTCATCAATACTTAATTGTAATATTCAGATGCTAAAGTGTGAAACTGTAAGAACAATAACATTCAAAGAGTAAAACACATCACTCAACTAAAGAAACGTGTTTAATGAAACTTGACAGGATACAGACATCAGTAATCAATAAACATCTCAGATAGAAATAATTACAAATAGCAGGTATTTTAAGAAACAACCCAACAATACCCACTGTCCATAATAGAGTAGCGATCAACAACTGCAACATGGAGAACAACTAATGGATAGACTAACAAATCTCCTCAGTATTACTAAAATATAACATTGTAACATACTAACATCAGTGACGCAAATCAATTTTAAACAGGCTTCATTCAGTGAGAAGATCATGAACTCACACTCAAGGGACCCGATGATGTCCATTATCAAATCATCACAAAAAATCTTTTCAAATATCGGCTGACTATTCAGTAATACTGCACTTGACACAAAAAAAACCACTGATTAATAAAAGGCATGTAACTTAACAGGATCTCAGAAACAGCAGTATGAAATTAATATATGGCAGAGAACTCACTGATCCCCTTCACTATCTTATATATCACATGAAGGCTGTCAACATTTTCCAGATCTTCACAAATCCTAAACAGTTCCGTTAGCTTCCGGAAAAAATCTTGCTGCATGTTAGAATAGAACAATAGTAAGCAGTTTAGAAACTGAAAGAACCTCGAAAGTGCTTGTTTTTAATGGAAGATCCGTCAAATACTAAGTACTTTCGTGTAACACAATGCCCAAGTGAGACTAGTAAACAACACCCAGAATAATCCATCACTAAGAATGCAAATCAAGAACTCGTACAAACAGTTCAAAGCTTACATCGTGCAGGATAAGTTCTGTCACGCGCATTTGATCAGCAATGCCACAATCTGTAACAATCTGCTCAAAGAAGAGTTTTGAGACTCCATTAGGCTGATGAGTATATATAGGAAATCTCCATAATTTTGGAATAAGAAAACAAACAACAATGGTAAGAAGTCACAAATGGTAGATTTATGACCAAAAAAATCCAGGGTAACATGCAAGACAGAACCTGAACAAGCATACATACAAATGCAAATGCAAGCCAAACCAATACAGGTACTATGATTTGTAACAAACCCAGCGGACACAGATACATGTGTGCCACCATAAAGATGTTCTCACACATAAACATCTACACAACCCCTGAGTTCAATACCAAACAGAGAAGTGGGGTCCCCCCCGCAGGATCACGAGCTTTAAATCGGAGGCTTTAAATTCCAAGACTCCTAACTAGTGCCCTAGTTCGTTTCAAATTACACATGAACCCAGATTGCACCCGTTCACCTTTGGTTCCCTGCTTTAATACAACTGTTATTTCTTCCTTTGATAATAGATACTACCTCCGTTCAACAATATAAGTCCTTTTAAACATTTGCACACAAATTAAGAAAATCATAATATTACTTTTATACCCCTCATTAATTATCCACAACCAATAACATTTCATAAAACAAGTCAAAAAGTTACTTTTCTCTTAACCCAATGCCTAGAAAATCTAAAAGGACTTATATTTCTACACAAAATTTTAAGCCTAAAAAGACATATTTTTTAACGGAGGGAGTACCATCCAAAGCACTTCATACATCTCAAATAACTTATCATTGAGTCATACATAAGCACGTCTGTTAAGGCAGCTGAGTAGGTGACCATGGACAAAACCACATGTATTTAGCATATAATATTACTCATTTATCCTCAATTAAAATAAACCCTCATAATCCTCTTATTTCAGATATACAATTCACCCGCATTTATAATAAAGGAAGAAAATCTCCCTCATAGTTACATACTCCCTCCGTTCACCAAAACATGTCATTTTAACCCCATGCACAATTTTTAAGAAAATCAACAAAATACTATTTTACCCTCATTTATTATACTACTTTTTTACTTTATTGAAAACTACAACAAAACCCACTAATCATTACAAGAGCTTTTTCGTAAGGTAAGCCCAAACTACCTAAAATCACATGTTTTTCTAAACCAAATTAACACTCTAAAATGACATGTTTTGCCGAACAAAGGGAGTAATAAATTAGCCTCTTAGGCACCTCTCAGTTTGACAAACAAAATAAGCAAAGATCATCAAACTGCATATAAAAATCTACCCCTTAACCACATTCCCACCGCCTAAATACACATATACAGCCCAAGCACAAGAACTAAATGACAAAAGAAAACATAAAGAGTGAATACAAGTCACTCTCAAGTCTCAGCTAATAATTGGGAACATGGATTGGGTGTCGGAGTATTATATACAAAAGTGTTGAAGCAAAAAAAAAAAAAAACTTCCATAAATAAAGCTCAACCTTCAAAATAAGTGGGAGTGTTGACAGTTCAACAGAAGGAAGCTCCCGCAACTCACTGTTCAGACTGTGATAAGAATCACCTGCACAAGCAGATACAGTATCAGGGCAGCAAGGAGAGAGCTTTCGCTAACATAATCACAGCATAAAACCACTCAAGACCCTCATCAATTGCATGTGGTCAAATAACTTGAATGGTACGATCCCTCAGAAAGATACAAGGGTTCTCGCCAGAAAAAGAAATCCAAAGTTGTGAAGCCAAACTATACATGGAAAGTAAGGGTGAAACTGCAAGATCAGATCATGTTACAAAAAAATAAGGACTAGATTTTAGTCACTGTGATTATTATATGCCCTTTGTCACAGATGGCATGAGTTCCAATGAGCCCGATATTACAATAACACATAACATTGGAAGCGTCAATTATTGGTCTACCATTGAAATATAGTCACTATAATGGAACATAACAAATATACGACTGAACTATGAATTCTCATAATATAAGTGATTAAGTGCAATCATAGCAATGACTACACTCCAGGACTATCAATAGTTCCTCCGCACAATATTCAACAACAGACATTAAATATGGTCATCTACTGGTCAGTGCTTCATTTATGTATTCCTACCAGCTTGCACTTTACAGAAGGCAACAAACAGCGATAGACAATAACAAGGAATTAAACACCTTTATTGCATAAAAGAAAACAAAGAATTAAAATTGCACAAAGGAAATATAAAATGGGTATGGCCACTTTCAACAGGATAAAGCACCTTATTTTTTCCAAAAAGACGATAATTTCAAGATCTATTAACTGAACCTTCAATTCCACTGTCACAAAGTATCGCTAACATGAAAATTTATTTTTCTAATAATAATAGAGCAACTTACCATTACCAGAACTAAAATGTAGAGTTCTTTGCACGCTGCCGATGTTATCCCTGCATGAAACAGGTATATCTATTCAAACGAGATTGCCAAATAGAGACACAAAAAAAACAAGAAAAATGTTTGCAGTACCAAATGTAAGAGCACCCAGCTGTCTCCTGAAAACTAAGGGCTAACTCAGTGGATAGTTCTGGGTCCCTCCAGGATATAATTGTATCTGCAATATAGAAAAGAAACAAAGCATATCATATTTTATTCAAAAGAAATGCACAACAAATATTAGCCTATGAGACAATGAATACCTTCTTGTTTTCTGTATATATCATCTGGGCTGATACGGTGCATTAGTAAGGTTTCATTGTCTTCTTCATCAACAACAAACAAACCTAACTCTTCGGATCGCTGCACATAGCATTTCCATGTGTCAACAAAAATCTTGTAAACCTCACTAGTAAAGTGAAAGATGAAAAAGACAAAAACACAGAATAGGTCATATACAACACTGACCTCCAAGTAATCAACACTGACATGCCCTGTTCCTTGATCATCCCATTTGCCATCATCATTCAACCGGTAGACTTTAACTCGCTGAAAGTGCATTAAATGACAAATATTAAAGAAGATATACTTTTCTAGAATAATCATAACACAACTGCACCACCAGGGACACTCGATATTCAGTCCCAGCTAAACTCTAAACAGCATACACAGCACGAAAACTCAACATAAAATAGAAGGAAATAATCAATTTCATAACAAAAACTTCATTTTTTTTTAACAAGTATGACCCACTGGATTTAAGACCAACACCAAAAAGACATCCGTAGAGGAAATTGGTAATAGCATAAAAGAAAGAAGCTGTATTGGAGGTGTTCCATATTGAGCAATAAGCATTAAAAGCATCAATATATTTAATTACATAATTATGAACTCGTTTTGATTAGAAAATCATATCACTCATCTTGAAAGAGCATTCCCATCTTTCCATGAAATCCACATACTAAACAAGGGAACAACATCATGCTCCAACATAATTACACATGGCAATTACTATATTAAAGGACCTATGGAATATATACTTGGATCTAGATTGAGAAATGATATTGAAATCAATTATTCATAATTACTTAAGAACCCCAACTATCTTCAACCACAATCCTTTTTTTCCTTCAATCATAAGTCTAATACTTGCCATACTCAAATTAGAAGGGATTCTATCAAACCAAATTTATCACATTCTACAGCGAGTCCAATGCAATAACTCACCCTAAACCAAGACTCACAGTCATCCTTGTGACCCTACAAAATATTCTAGCAAGGTTTTACACACCAATATTTTTCCGAATCTCTACTATATATTAATTCTTTTGCTTAAAGCCCTCAGTACAAGCTCCTCAATTGACTTACATGGAATACATCAGGATGCGTCAAATTCGAATCAAACATAAGATGTGACCAACATATGTCCTCTAATGAGCAGAATAAATAAATTATCAATTTCAACCTTTTGACATTTTCAACTAAATGCAAAATCACAATACGGCTCTCCAAAATAATGTATATGTATACATCCCTAGGAAGCAGAATTATTAGCATAAAAAGCAAAAAAATCCATATCGCTTCCTTTAGACTAACTAAACTTCTGCCTTCTGTCCAAAATGCAGTGAAAAAACAAAGTGGACAAATATGGATATCAATCAAAGACAATAGTAGTAAAAAAATATGAAATTGGGGGAAAAAATGAAGAAGCAAGCAAGCAACACCCATGTTTCACCCTGCTGATAATGTAGGCTATTACAATATAAAAAATATTAAAAACTTGCACAAATGGATGACCTAACTTGCTTATATCTGATATGAATGGATCCAACAAAATCTCCAGAATAAGAGTAACCATCTTCAGGTGTTTAAGAGTTAACAATCTTACTTGCCCACTCTTAAAAAATATCCTAAAAATATTTGTCTACATCAACAACAAAAAAACAAGGCATAAACTACTCAGTGTCCAAAAAATAATCATGTCACCAAAAACTTAGGAAAAAATCACACTGTTTTAAACTACTCCGCGGAAATGACACGCATTGCTCATGACCTAGGAATACATTTAGGTGTTTCAATCGAGAAGAACAAGCTAAAGCAGGTAGCATATTGCCAAAACCGAATATCAATTTCGAACTAACAAGCCAAATTCTTCAGAAATCAATAACAAAACTACAACAAAGTAACCCTCTAGGATTGATCAAACAGTGATATACACTACACCAAGCAAAGGGAAATCGAGAAGCAACAGCAAGTAATTCCAAGAGCAAAAATGGAGAATCAAGCAATAAAAACAAGCAAAGCCCAGGCATACAGTTGAGCAATTGATCCATTCACGAAACTAGAGGAAATAGCGAACACTCCAGTAAAGCCCCGACCTGCATCGAATTTGATGAAACGGGCGATTTCTCTTGAGCACCCATCGGAATGATTGTATATCTTCTTCAGCAGCTAGGAACACCCCAAGCAAGCTCCCTCCAATGAGACGCAAACCCGCCTCGCGCGCGTTTGGCAAATTAAGGAATTAGGGTTTACAAGGCTGAGAAGAGAGTATATGACCCAAATTTGAGGGCTCAGCTTCTACCTTTGATCAATTGGAAACCCTAACTACCTTTATCGACAAATCTGAAGCCTTCGTTGCTCTCTGGCTCGCTCGCGCTCTCTCTCTCTCTCTCACCCGGCGTTTCCCTCGCTCTAGCTTCTTCCCTAGTACTCTCGCTTTCTCTCTCCTTGCGCTCGTCTTTCCCTATATGCAAAATAGAAACGTCCTCCATGATAGAACACGGGGTAATAATATGCCTTGGTTTGGACTGAAATTACGAAAGTGCCACTGGTTCTACAAACTACGCTGGTGTGTACGGCAGACGACGTTTGGGGGAGTTTATTTTATTGTAAATAAAATAATACACCACTAATTTTTACTTGATACACCGCTAAATTTCGTAAGTTATTACTCTCTCCGATCCAAAATATATGTCGTTTAACTTTTTAATACGTATTTTACGAAGCTAAAAACTATATAAAATATCAACTTTTTTAATAATTTTTTTACAACTTAATATGAGATCAAACATTCTCCTAGAAAGACACAATAGTTTATTAAAGATCTGGTACTCAATATGCAAGCTCCCCTATCCCCATAACAAAAGGTCATTAAATCTGTATGTGAGTGTGAGGAGTAATGCAAGCCAACTGTAATTGTGCCTTTGAGGTATCCGATGACATGTAAGGCAACATCAAAATGAGGTTGTCGACTGTCGTGGTTCACACATAATTTGGCTCAAGTGTTGTACTGCATATGATATATCAAGTCTTGTGAGGTTTAAGAACAGAAGTCTTCCTATCATCCTTCTATATACTTCAGGATCTTCAAAGATTTTCCCACCACCACTTAACAGTTTCAAACCTATAGGAAGAGGAAATATAGCTGGCTTGTAATTAAGCATATTGCAATCTTGCAATATGTCTGCTATGTATTTTCTTTGATGCAACATGGTCCCTGAGGGTTTCTCATGATCTCCAACCCCAAGAAGTATCTAGCTAGGCCCAGATTTTTGATTGTGAATGTCTTATCAAGTGCTTGCTTAGTGGTCTTGATAGCCCCCTCATCATCTCTAATTAATATCAAACCATCCACATAGACCACTGCTACCACAATTCTTTTAGGAACTTTCTTTGTAAATAAAGAATAATCCTCAATAGACTGAACATAAACAAGCTTGATGAAGAACTTATACAGCTCAGTGTTCCATTGTTTGGAGACTTGTTTCAATCTATAAATGGATTTCTTCAACTTACAAACTTGAGTAGGATTCCCCAACTTGTATCATTCTAGAGGACACATGTAAACTTCTTCTAAATTATCGTGTAAAAAGGCAGTATATACATCCAGCTGACGCAAAGACCAACCCTTGATGGTTGCCACAGATAGTAAAATCCTCACAATAGCAAACTTAGCAATAGGTGAGAAAATGTGCTTGTAATCTTTCCCCTTTGATCTGATTGTATATCCTTTGGCCACCAATCAAGCTTTGTACCTTTTTATAGATCATTAGGTCTATATTTGATTTTATACACCCACTTGCTACCAATTGCCTTCTTACCAATAGGTAACTCTGCCATTTCCCATGTCTGGTTACATTCGAGAGCTTTGATCTCAAGATCCATGGCCCTTATCCACATTGGATCCTTAGCTGTCTGAGAATACTGACAAGGTTTAGGCATAGCTACCATTTGAGCAAATGAAGTTGTAAACTCATCATTAATCTTTTGCACTGGTCCAAGACAGAAGGCAAGGAATGATTGAGAGACTAAGTCGGATCTTTTACTCTTTTGACAAACAAAATCCTACATCCTTCTTGGGGCTATAACATCCCTAGTGGACCTCTTGATAGGTGGGAAAACAACATGGTCACGAAGTATCTCATCTGACATATATGGTTGTTTAGCAACTGGTGCAGAAATTGAAGAGGTTGCAGTTGATGGGGAGACTGAGTCAGGAGCATACTGGGAAGGGAAAGGTGAAGATTCACTAGAGTCATTTTGTGGATTCATGTAGGAACAATCATTATCTGTGTTACCATTAGCATGGTTGACTAGAGGCATCCGAGTATATGCATCCACCAGTTCACCAATTTGATCAACTTTTGAACTCTCCTTTGCTCTGTATGGCAGAATATTCTATTTGAAGATTACATCTCTACAGATGAACATCCTTGTACTATCCAAATCCCACGCCTTATAAGCATTTTGTCCATGGGGATATCCCATAAATACACACCTTATTTCTTTAATTAGGCCTCATTTTGTCCTTTAACATATGAGGAACAGAGGCATAACAAAGGCCTCCCAATACTTTCAAGTCATCATAAGTAGACTGCTTACCAAACAATTTCTCATAAGACGTGCTCTCAACAACTCTATTTTCAATTTGTTGATCAAACGAGTAGCAGCTAGAATGCATTCTCCCCATAATCAAACAGGTAGTCTAACATGTATTCTCATAGATCTAGCAATCTCAACAAGGTGTCTATGTTTTCTTTCAACTCTTCCATTTTGCTGAGGAGTATAAGGAACACTTCTATGATCCACGATTCCCTTTGAAGCTAGGAAATCTAAGCATCTTTTTTGAACAAACTCAGTGTCGTTGTCTGTTCTAAGGCACTTGATAGAGGAGGCAAGCTGATTTTTTACAAAAGGAGCAAAATCACAAATGGTTATTGCAATTTATCTTCGAGCAAAAAAGTCTAAGTGACCTTGATGCAATCATCTAGCACAATAAGAAAACAATGGAAATCATTATAAGTAGCAACTTTGTATGGACCCGATAAATCCATATGTATTAGATCAAAAGGCCTAGAGGCCAAATTCATACTTCTATCAAAAGGCAAGTTGTGGTGCATGTACAAAGCACAAGTGTCGTAGTGAAAATCACTCAAGTAGCTTGCTTAAACATATGCAAGTGTCTTAATTTAGAAATTGATGTGTGTCCAAGTCTAGCATAAGTAATGTCTATATTAGCACTATCTTTATTACAATTGGTGCTAAAGATTTTGAAGTTAGTCTTCTTGATACTTCTATCCGTTAACACCTTGTAAATGTCATTGCTCTTGACCAATCAACACCACCTTCTTAGTTCCAAGGTCCTGAAAATAGCAATGAGTCTGAGTAAACAAACCAATCATGTTATGATCATCTAGTAACTTTCCAATAGAGAGCAACTTATGCTTAAAATCTGGCACAAGCAAAATATCAGTAAGATTTAACTTGTCTATCAACTGCATTCCTCCCATATCATTTACAACTTTCATTGAACCATCAAGCAAGCCTATATGAACAGGTTTATCAAGTTTACCCTTATTCAAGAGCAATTATGACTGACATCATGTGGTCAGTGATGTGTCAATGATCCATTCAAGATATGGATCTTCCTTTACAACTATATTGACATTAGAGGAAGACAATTTACTTGCAAAGTTTGCAAAATAACTCTCAGCTCCAGTTTTGCCTTTCATTTCATCATAATCTCTTGGTAATTAAACAACATTCACCATAGTTGAATCAAGCCGATTGTCTACATTGCCTTTCTCCGAATAATCCTCTTCAAAAGGGTTGTTCTTCACATATGATCCCATTGAACCAATAGCACCATGATTGCACTCCATGAATCTTAAAACATTGATCAACTGTGTGACCCTTTTGGCCATAATGATTGCACTTATACATCTACTTAATCCATATGAGCTCCTTCCAATCCTTCTTGAAAGGTTGACTGCTTGAGCCATTGCTAGCCTGCTAAGTGTTTCTGAACTAATAAGACCCTTGATTCCTGTAGTAGCTAAAGCACTTGAATTAGATAACAATAATTGTGATCCACATGAGGCCTCATTACCACTCTGAACTTATTGTAATATGTAATAAGCTCTATTAATCCATGACAAAGGATCCAAAGATAAGATTTGATTTCGAGCACCATCATAATTGTCATTCAGATTGACAAGCAACTGAATCACCATGTTCCTGAACTCTATATCAACGATTTTCTTCTTCAAATCACACGTACAACGTGTTAGAGCTCCACATCTACACTCATGTATGCCTTCAAGAACTTGAAGCTCGTCCCAAAGCTTCTTGAAGGTGTTATGCAAATCTGCAAGGGAAATAGTCCCTTGAGAAATAGTAGAGAGGTTTTTCCTTACTTGATAAATAAGAGGAGCATTTGACTTCGTCCTTACTTGGTAAATAATAGGAGCATTTGACTTACCCCCTACAATCTCATCACATAACTGTTTGCTAGAGTCCACAAATATCAGACCCTTAGCTATGTTTTTGTTCATAGAGTTTAGTAACCAACAACGAATAGGCATCTCCACGGGTCACAAGTCAACCCGTGACCCGACGGGTTGTACGAGTCGTAGACCCGGTGGGTCTGGGTCAGGCGGGTCACGGGTTAAGGGTTCAAGTTAGGGTCGAGAGATTTTGAACCCACCAAGTTTTTTTTAATCTTTTTCCATGCATATATGCACACAATCTGATTATGAAGGAAAAGGAACAGATGGTGTGCCACACTTTGCAAATATGTGATCGACTCTTCCGAGTGTAGCCATCCAGCCACAACCACTCACTCACTGACACATGTCACATCCCTTCCCCCCCCCCCTTTATTCAATGTTGCACCACCTGCAAATGTAAAAGCAACTGAAGCTACGACCGGGTATTAATTACGTGATAGTATGGACTAAGGACTATGGATTATAATACTCCCTATAAATTATTAAATGGAGTATGAAGAGGCAAAAGTAAGAAAAGTAGGAAGAGTGTTAGTGTGTCACATCCCACCCCCTTTCATTTACAAGCTTCTTTGTGCATCCCCTCCTACTTTCACTATTTTTTTTGACAAATTCTATAAAAGCTTCTTTGTGCATCCCCTCCTACTTTCACTATTTTTTTGACAAATTCTATAAGTGCACAGTGCACATTAAACATTTTAAAAAAAACATTTTTTTTAAAAAAAAAAGACTTAGTGACCCGGCTAGTCGACTCGTGACCCATGAGGATGCGGGTCTCACCTACAAGCTCTGATACCATGTGAAGAAAACGATTTTAAGAATAAATCTGAGCACAACAGCTCCAAGATCAGGGAATTATCATTGTTTCATTGATGAAATCAAGATGAAATTGTAAAAGATAGAAAACGGTTGATGCAACCTTCATTCATTCATAACATCAATCCCTAAAACCCCACCTATTTGGTGATTGGCCCATCACTAGAAGACAAACTAGCTAGCTGACATTATTACAAATCTTACCTAAAACGCACCTAAAAGATATGAAATGTAAATGCAAATGTGATGAAATATGAGTATGCAAATGTGATGAAATACGAGTGTTATAATACAAACACCCATAATCTTCATAAATGTCTTCCACGATGTCAACTCTGTAGTAGACTACATTGTCCGTCTTCTCCGTACTCATACATTCATACCTCTGGCACCCTATCTCTTCATACGTCTATAACGCCACCCAAAACCTTGTCTTTTTTTTTTATTAGGAAAAAATTCGGGTGGGCAGGCCCTACCCGTCAGCATCCTTGCGGATAAGGTCATTAAGACTTGGGTTGTTGTGAATATCACTACCTCGGGCAGAGTGGCAAAGGTGTGCAACCTTATCCGCCACTCTATTGCCCCTACGAGGTACATGAAAGTAACCTACATCTTTTATAGTTGATAACATGACTTGAGTGTCATAGAGAATCAGTTCAATCTCCCAATGGCATTTAGCTGTCTTATTTAGATAGTCTATAATTATTTTGCAGTCACCTTCAATTTGGATTCTTTCAATGTGAAGTTGTAGTACTTTCTGGATCCCCAATTTGAGAGCGAGGGCTTCTGCTTTGATGGGATGTTGTTTTCCTAGCAATTTGTTCTCGATGGCAACATGCCGCCCATTCCAGTCCCTAATAATGATACCAGCCGTACTGTCTCCATTGGCTAAAGAAGAGCCATCGAAATTAAGTTTGAACCAACTCAAAGGAGGCTTGCGCCATTTAATTGGACGTTGTTTGTCGGTCTTCCTTGGAAAGGCCCTTGACGAGGGAAGAATAACTTCATCACATTCTCCTTCCACCACGGATGTTTTTTTCCAATTCTCTATGTGTGATCTGACTAGATGAAGGACTTTTTGGTGTTCGGGGATTGTTGCTTGTTGAAACAAGTGTTGATTCCTGATGTACCAAGTAGTCCACCAAGTGAAAGAGAGGTCAGACAGCACGACAGGGTTTAGGCTGCTTCCAAGGCTGGATAGAATGGGTCTAAAGTCCCGGGATTGGTTGATCAAACGGGCAGTTGTTGCTTGTTCTCGGCTTGGAAGTTGGTATAATTTCCGTATGAAAGGGCATTACAGAAACAGGTGTGCCTCGTCTTCGGGGGCCATATTGCATAGTGAACAAGTAGCTGGAACCGCCGCCCCCCTACAAGATAGGCGCACAGCAGTAGGCAGGCCATTCTGTGCAATCTTCCATAGAAAATTCTTCACCTTTGGAGGAGCATCAATCTTCCAAATCCAAGCGTTCCTATCGGGCGTAGCTGTGGATTGTGCTGTTATCAGCTTGTAAGCGCTTGTCGTAGTAAACCATCCTTCCCTATCCGGCCACCAGTATAGACGGTCTTGTAAGTTTGATGCCGGTAGGGGAATGTCTAAAATTTCTTTGACGATGTTGTTTGGTAGAGCCGTTTGCAGCTTTTCTCTCCACCATTTCCCCCCCCCCCCCCCCCCATAATATAGTCACTAACGGTCTCATTCTGATCGTGCCCCTGGATGTTACCGACCAGAGACAATAGGGAGGAGGTAGATATCCAATTATCCGTCCAAAATTTTATTGTGCGTCCATTTCCTACCGACCAAATAAGCCCTGATTTAAAATTGTCAATTAAATTAGCAAGCTTAGACCATTGCCAAGAGCTAGATCCCGATCGTTTGTACTCGAAAATACTTGCAGAACGCAGGTATTTATGTCTCATTAAAGTTACCCAAATATTATTGGGCTCTGCCAGAATTTTCGACAGCAGTTTCATTTGAAGAGCGGCATTCATTTCCCCCGATTTGCGAATTCCTAACCCACCAAACTGCTTCGGTTTGCAAATCCTATCCCAACTAATTAACGACCGATATTGTAAATCCTTGTTCCAGAAGAAGGAACGATTTATTTGGTCTAGTTCTTTATGTATAGCAGCGGGAAGCATGAAGTTCTGCATTACATGCAAAGGCTTAACCGAAAGGTTAGAATTAATCAGGGTGGCACGACCCTGTTGGGAAAGCGCATTGGCCCTCCACTTCGACAGTTGTTGTTTGGATTTGCAGATGATATCTTCGAATGTACTGCTGGTGACTCGACCATTAATAATAGGACAACCCAGATACTTCTCTGGTGAGTTTTCGGGCCAACACCTCTACACCCAAAAGAAATAGGAATGGAGAAAGAGGGTCCCCCTGACGAATTCCACGTGATGGAAAGAACAATTCTGTAGGTCCGTTGTTTACCAGTACAGAGAACGAAACGGATGTGATACACTCCATAATCCATGAAGTGAAAGTATCGTGAAATCCAAATCTGATGAGCACACTTTTAATGAAGTTCCAGTCCACCCTATCGTATGCTTTTTCCATGTCTAACTTTATTGCCAGCCAGCCTTCGCGTCCCTTACGGCTTTTGTAGGAGTGGAAGATTTCATGGGCTATGAGGACATTGTCCTGAATCGCCCTGTCCGACACAAAGGCCCCTTGCAGAGGATGTATGAGTTTGCCGATTACCTTTTTTAATCTTTCAGTCAATATTTTGGAAATTATTTTGTAAATATTCGAGCATAGACTGATGGGCCTGTAGTGACAGGTGGATGTTGGATTGTCCCTTTTTGGGAGGAGGGAGATAAAAGTATGATTTATTTGGCGGAGTATTCTCCCGGAGTGGAAAAATCCCTTGACCGCGCAGATTACTGATTTCCTGACTATGTCCCAGTATTTGGTATAGAATTCAGCTGTAAAACCATCCAGCCCTGGGGACTTGTTTCTTCCTAGATTGAACACAACCGTTTTAATCTCTAAGTTTGAAGGAAGTGCAATAAGGAAACTGTTTTCTTCTGCCGAGATGGAAGGTTGCATCAGGTCCAAGAGGTCAGACATAATCCCTTCATCTATTGACTCTTTTTTAAACCTATTTTCAAACTCTTTTTTTATCTCCTTTCTGACGTTCTCCTCTCCCAAAACCAATGTTCCGCTTGAAGAGGTGATGTTTCGAATTTGTTTCCTATGTCGCCGTCCCGAAGCCACTCAGTGGAAGTAAGCCGTGTTCGAGTCTGAGAGTGTGAGGTGTTTCGTCTTTGCCCTTTGGCTCCAGTATGATTTTTGGAAAAGAAGAAGCTTTTCTCGCTTCGTAATCAATCGCTTTTCCTTGCCTTTCATATATACATATATATATATATATATATATATATATATAAGAAGGGGTAAAATTGTAATTTATCAAATTTAACCTAGATTTGAATTGAATAATTTCAAAGGTGATTGATTGGTAACGAAAGTTATTTAAAGAGTGACTTTTTGAAAATATCAATTTAATGGGTGGTTTATGACAAATTGATATATTTCAGAGTGGTTTTCTACAATTTGGCTAATAAAATAAGACAAATGGAGCAAAAGGGAGTGATTTACCCACACATTCTATGAAGGGGAATTATTAGTAAATACCCCATTTTGATATTTGGTTTGCAAAAATACCTAGGTTTGAAAACAATTGCATCAATATATGGAAATTTGCAAAAATACCTTATTTTATTATCAAAACTACCCACCACCCCAAAAAATCAGGAAAAAAAAAGTTAAATATTTTAAGTATTTTTCAATTTTATGATATTTTTAAATTATATTAAATAATCAAATAATAATAAAAATCTAAAAGTAAAAAAATATATTAAAATCTCAATCCCCTTCATCCGGACCGATAGACTTGACCCCCAAATCCCAATCCAAACCCTAACCAAAAACACCCAACCCCAGATCTCCGGCGCTCAGCCCCAACCCCAGGTATTCGGCGCTCGGACCATAGCTCGCGTCTCCGGCTTCCTCGCCTGCGCCTACACTTCCGCGCCCCCGACCGACCCAATCCCAATTGCTAACCAGAACAAACAAGCGCCCCGACCGTCGCCGCCCATACCCTCCGTCGTTGTGCGAGCAATCCGGCGCAATCTTTACACAATCTCCCGCCGATTTTTTATCATATCCTGTCAGTATTCATATTTAAGATTGTCAAGAACCCCATTTATCCTGTCACTGTGGATAATAATCCTGAAGATATATGTTGACAATCGTTTTGTAAATATGGTTAATAATCCTGAAGATATGATTTATCGTATCTTCATTGATTCTCTCCCCGATTATAGGTTTAATCCTGTCAGAATAAACATGAAGCCTGTCACTATAAACATTTTTCCTGTCATTTGGAACAAATAACTTTGTCACCTTGGGCAGACCTTTTAATTTCTAGTTATGATATGGATAAAATCGTATCCTTATTCTCTTCCCTATTATAAACCCCATCCTGTCATTATTAGATATCTGTTTTGTCATAAAAAACATATATCCTGTCAATAATAAATATATCCTTGTCAATAATTGATTCTTTTAATAAGGCAATGATTTTCATCCGGCTAGTTTTATTATTCTTAATTTTCGAGAAAAATATATTAAAAACATTATTTTAATATATATATATATTTAAATATTTTTTAATCTTCTTTGAATTCATAATACTCCTTTTAATGATTTTTATATTTAAATTTAAAAGTAAAATCAGTCATAATTTTTTAGCACAAATAGCCTATTTTTTAGCACATATGACCCACCTATTCTATTTTTGCTATTATCAGAAAACAGGTATACTTTTGCAAACCGAACACCGATTTGGTGTATTTCTGCAAATCGGCCTTCTATGAATGCAATAATGACTCATAAATTGACACCTTAGTCACCATGTTAGCGGAACAAAGTTTTCCACAACCCATGTCTTTTAGACCTCATTCGAAAGAATGCATCAAGAAGTCGAGGATGCAGTCTAACTATTGATCAAAATTCTTTCCGTATAAACTAAAAATGTTTTTTCCCAACCTATGCCCTTAAAGCACATATTAAGGTCTTGCACAGTGGTGTACACTTCCCCCATGTACTTCATTCACTTTATTTTCACCACATCAGCATAATAACACTTTTTTTTACCTTTTTATCAATTACACCCACATCCGTGTACTCCACTTTCGAAATCACAACATCCTTGATATAGTGTTCAAACATGCACTAAGTAGCAACTTATCTTCCGTCTCACTCCACTGCCTTCTCTCCGTACGTTCTTGAGTAGGATGTTCCTCAACCTGTCCTTCATGGACATCTTCTTGTGTGATATAAGCTGGGATGCTTTCTTGTATAAAAACGCATTCTTGGGGATTGAGATTTTAGACTGGGATGCATCATATCGGGATAATATGAATGCACGACATCATGAGAATGGTGATTCAGGGTAGTATGATTTGTATTTGGAGTGGAATGTTGCTCAGAGTACAAAGAAAGCATATCGTACAAGCTTTGAGGAAAGTTCTGTGGAGCTTGATTCATATCCATTTTGAATGAAAGAGATGGATTTAGGGTGAAAATAGAGAGATTTATGATTGTTGTGGGGTGATGAATATTAATGGAAGAAGGTTATATTTATAGGGGGGGAATCATTAAAGTTAATATAAGATTTGATTATTATTAATCACTATTAGTTAATGTTGTCCACTAAAGTGACCATACTTTTATATACATTTTAGCTCCTTATTCTATATACTTAGCATATTTCGGGCTGGGAATATGTTGAATTTGTGTAGTATATGCATATTTGTCAAAAATAGATGTCTACACAAGTTTTGGGTGAATATTACATAATTTGGAGCCATTTCGGGACGAAACCAAGAAGAGAGGACAAGAGTTGAAACTTACTCGAAGTCGACTAAGGCTACTCGAAGTCGACTACAACAGGAGAGCAGACTTGATCGAGGACAGAAGAAGAAAACAACTCGTGCAGGACTTTACTCGACGTCGACTTACTTACTCGACGTCGACCAAGACTAAGAGGCACACTCGAGCTCGAGGAAGAGGAGGCCATTCGAGGAGCCAAGAAGACAAGCCGAGATCGAGGACCCTCCTCGACGTCGATCAAACCTTTCTTGGGTCGTGAATCCGATTGGGCAAATCCGAGTACGTGGAGAAGACTTGGGCACGAAGCAAAGGCCGGATCTATCCTATTCCATCAAGATCTATCTATGGAAGAAGGATTTATCTACCACATGAAGATATCTAGATATTTAGATAGTTTTCCGTTTAAGATAAATGTTCCTTTTTATTAAATTTTTATCTTTAGATATAGATATAGATTTATTTCCTTGATCTACTTGCTGCTGCGTTTTCACTTTTTCATAGCTTTATGAGTTGGTGGGCACCTTCGGGGCTCCATCCCTCCTACTATTCTCGCCGGTGGTTCAAGCTACAGTGCTTCGTCTGCTTCTCCGGGAGCCCAAATCTCCTTCGGGAGCCCAAACCTCATACGGGAGCCTAAATCTCCTCCGGGAGCTAAAACCCATCTCCTCCGGGGTCTCGCTACTTTTCCCTCTACACCTCTCGTTGTCGGATCCGATTGCCGAGTCTCTTCTCTGGCTTCTGTTTGATGGCTCTGTGGGATCTCATCTCGCTCTTTCCTTTGTTCTGGATCGTTCCGATCCTGACTTGGGTGGTCGACCTTGCCCTATACATGCGGTATGAGGGTCTTGTGCGGATGGGGTGGTGCCATGGTGGCCGGATTTGGCCTTCTTGTACCTCTATCTCCCCTTCCCCGTTGTCCCTCATCCCGCTCCCTTTCAATGGATGCGCCTCTGCCCGTCTGTCTTACTCGTCACTGGCGTGTGGGATATCTCATCGCCCCTCTCTTCTCCGTCGTGCGAGTTGCCACTAGATCCACATCTGATTCGCCGTCGTATCGAACTGCTCGTCCGGTGGTGATTCCCGTCCCAGGCGTCCTCGCTTTGTTATTGACCCGTCTCACCGCCCCCCTCTCGGGTTCTTTCACCCTTCCCTCTTGCGATGGCCATCCGACTTCGTTACCGGCTGGATTCGCCGTAGTTTGCAATTTAGGCCGCTTTTCTGCCTGTCCAGTGCTTCCCTCACCGCCAACATTGATGAACTTGGCCTCACCGTCGCTTCCTGCTTCCTAATTTAGGGTTTGCCTTTGGGCCCGATTGGTGGCAAAGTGTGTGTGGTTTTGGGCCCGGTTGTTTTGTCTTTGGGCCCAAGGTTTTTTCTTGGGCCCAAAGCTGGCCCGACAGAATTAGGATTAATTAACAATAAAAATAAACAATGGTAATAAATAGCTTATAATGTAAAATAAATTCCAATTGGGTTTGCTACTTTCCCGCTTGGATTAAATCCCGTTTGGGTTTGACCGGTCTGTTGTGATCGGTCTTTCACGGTTTGCTTTGCTCGGGTGGTGTGCGTCTCTACGTTGGTGCGGCTTGGGGTTCTTCTTCTATGGTGGGGTTCTAGCAGTCGAAGTCGGGTCTGGCTAGGATCGAGGTGGTGTGTACAGGGCGACTCCGTGTTCGGGAAGGAGCTTCTTGGAGGTTCGTCTTCACTACCCACAGAGATTTCTGATGTATCGCCGGCCAGCGGTGCTGTTTTAGGATAGTGCTTGGCTTTCGTCCATAGTCTACGTCCCCATCGTGTTAGATTTAGTTTTTTCTTAGCCTGTTTCTTGTAGGTGCGTTTCCACTTGTTGTATTACACCGCTTTTTATTTTCGTTTGTATGTTTTGACGGGTTTCCGTTTGCTGACTTGTCGGCCATCGAGATTCAGGTATAGCTGATCTCGAATTATTACCTTATCAAAAAAATAGATTTATTTCCTTGATTAGCAAGGATTTAAAGTCTATAAATAAAGCCTATAGGGCTGATTTTAATTCCATAATTCAATCTTAGGGAAGAGAAGGAGAGAGAGAGAGAGAGAGAGAGAGAGTGGAGGCCGAGTGGAGTTGTGAAGCGAGAGCGGAATTGACTTCGTTCGGTTGTAAGCTTTTATTTAGTTTATTGATGCAAAGTTATTTTCTTTTATTATTGATGTATTTTCTTGCGATGAAGAGCGAGTAGTCCACCCACTTCTAGGGTCGGGGCGAGCCCGACGATAGTCATGCGTGTTTGAGGTAAAGATCCGACATTTATTATGTTTTGAGCATCTACTACCTTTTGTGTGTTTATTACCTATTTAATAGAGATCCATGTTAACAACTTGGATTGTAAACATAAAATTGGTAGATACAATTAGGGTTTCTTGAAAGAGTTGTCTAATTGTTGGAAAAGGCGAAAGCTTGATCCTTCGATGCGATTTGCATAATTATCGTTATTTATCTTGCCTTATGCATGTTTGATTATCGTTGTTGCAAACCCCGATCATGGAAGTCTTTTTCATACATTGTTTAAGTTTGAGATTCGCATTCGTTAAGTTACTGTTTCTGCTCGATTTCGACCAACCTTGGTCGACGTCGACTTCTGATTTTCGATCGAGCAAAGATCGATGTTGTTTCTGTCTCTGAAGATTACTCGACATCAACAAGCTTACTCGACTACGACCAGTTCCTCGACGTCGAGCAGCTTCCTCGAGATCGACCAAACTCCAATGTCTTCTGCTTACTCGGATTCGACTTGCCCGGCCCCTGTCGACTAACTTTAGTCGAGGTCGAGTACCCTGAAGTCGATTTCGACGTGAGATTCTTATGCTGCCTGAGATCCGCTGACACGCTTCCTCGAGGATCGATCCTGACTTCATGTTGCTACATCGGGCGGAGGTCTTGTAATTATTTGCGTGGGCAAGAACTGGTTTGATTTATTTTATTATATTTTGAACTCGATTTCCTCCTTACAACAAATTGGCGTCGTTGCCAGGGAAGCAATCATTCGCGCCTTAGGTAGTTAGATCTCATGTTTTCATTTAAGTTTTGATTTTGCAGGTGTATGCGCCGTTCTGGTCAACAACCCGAGTTTGACGCCTTAGACGATCTGTAACGCCTTATACACGTCCATGCTAAATTGAAAAGAGCCATGGCGGCCGTAGAAACACAAGCCCATCTGATAGAGAGGCTTCAAGCAGAAATAGAAGCCAAAAATGTTGCTATCACCGATGAGAGAGCACGCACTGCGCAGGAAGCAGAACTAAGGAGGCAGACAGAGGGTGAGCTTGCCCAATACCCTACCACTATTGAGGATTACATGCACCCGACTCTTTTCGTGCCTGAATTGGCTATTCTAATCCCTGAAAATAATTTTGAGATTTGCACTGCCTTCCTTATTGAAATTAAAAATAATGCTTTTTACGGAAGGTTTAATGAATGCCCTCTTGAACATATTACCAATTTTTCTGATATGTGCCATACTCTTGCTGAAGGTACTACTCTGGAATATGTCAAGATGAAAGCTTTTCGTTGGTCTCTTGTCGGTCCAGCATTAAAGTGTCTTGAAGGATTGATTCCACGATCCCTCACAACATGGGCTGAGGTAAGGCAGACATTTCTTAATAAATTCTTTCCTCCTGCCAAGACAGCGCTCCTCTGCCAGAAGATTACAACTTTCAAGCAAAAGCCTAGGGAGCCGCTAACAAAAGCATGGGACCAATACAAGGATTTACTGCGATCCTGCCCTACACATAGACAGCCACCCTATGTCGTTTAGGGGATTTTCTACAACTCTCTTGACCTGGCCGCCAAGGATAGGATCAACCAATTAACACAATATGAGTATCTGATGATGCCACCAGCTGACGCATGGGCTACCCTCAAAAAGCTCACCAACTTCGACAATAAGTATGGGGCTCCGACAAACTATGACAAGAACAACTATGCAAGGCCAGCCTCATCCATGTCCCTCTATGAGCCTCCCAAGGAGATTGATCCGGATGTCAAGGAGCAATATTACAGAGATCAGAATCGCAAGCTCCTCAAGCAAGTCAAATACCTCTCTGCTAACCAGCCCTGCATTGAATGTGGCTCACAGCGGCACACCACTCCAGAGTACCCACATACAGAGCAAGTCATGATGGCAGAAACTCATGAAAAGGTAGCTTACGCAGGGGGTCTCAATCGCTATATGGGGGACCAAAGGTTCCAACAACCACAATGGAACCAAGGTGCCCCTAGGAACCCCCCGCCATACAGAGCTCCTGGACATCCAGAAAGGGATCAGCGGAAGGATGATCTATAGATGATCCTCGATGAGATGCGCCGAAATCAAGCAGAAAGCAAGCAAGCCAATAACGCCATCAACAATCAGCTCTAGAACATCAATACAAGATTTGGAGAGCTGGACATTTGGAAGAGGAACATTGAGACCCAGATGGGTCAATTCGCGGCACAAATTCCACGACCGGCCGGGCAACTCCCTGGGTGAACAGAACCAAATCCCAAGGGGAAGACCGGACACGTCGCGACTGTAAAGCTCAGGAGCGGGCACCAACTACGCAAGCCAGAGGTCGGAAAGCAGTAGGACGAAGCTGAGAAGTTACTCGACATCGAGCAGAGTCAAGTCGATGTCGACCAGACTACTCGACATCAAGCAGAGGTACTCGAAGTCGACCAACTCCACGCCGACGAGGAAGCTTCTGCGCATCAACAGAACTCGAAGTCGACTCCTTTAGTCGAAGTCGAGGAAGATCTAATCAAAGTCGAGGAAAATCCACTCGAAGTCGAGGACTCTGCAACACCTCCGACATCTGTTCTGGCTCCGAAACAGAAGAAGATGCTTCCGTTCCCTTCCAAGGCGCTGAAAGATCCCACTGCAGGTAGGTTTAAACGGTTTGTTAAGATGCTTCAAGAACTAAATGTTTCAATTCCCTTTACAGAAGCTCTTCAAGAGATGCCTGCATATGTCAAGTTCCTCAAGGAGATCCTTAGCAACAAGCGATCAATCACTGAAATTGCCGGCGACTGCAAAAGGATGTACTTCCCTAAGAAGAGAGCTGACCTTGGTAAGTTCTCTATTACTGTGGGATTTGGAAAATTTAACTATGAGGCCTTATGTGATTTAGGAGCAAGTGTGAACATCATGCCCTTATCGATCTGTCAAAAGGTGAAGATAGGATCTATAGAGCCTATGGATGCCAAACTATACATGGCAAACAACACAGTGGTCATCCCTACAGGTATGGTTGACAATGTCCCTGTCCAGGTTGGTAAGTTCTATATTACCGATGATTTCCTTGTTATAGATTGTGCGGAAGATCCTATTTGCCATATTATTCTCGGTAGATCTTTCTTAGTTACTGCAGATGCCAAGATTAGCGTCATAAAGCAATTGCTCACCTTCACGATAGGCGACGAAGTCTTAGATTTCTCTTTTGGTCCAACAAAGGAGGAAATTCCATGGCTGGAATTGAAGAGCATAAGCAACCACGAGGGCAAGAAAACAACAACGGAGGAAGGCGCCAAACAACTGCTCGAAATCGACCAAGGTTACTCGATTTCGACCAAACAACTCGACTTCGACCAAGCCTACTAGAAGTCGACTTCCTCTGTTGAACACCCGACTTGCCAAAAGCCTAAGTATGGGGTCCCTGTACTCGACGTCGACCAGATCTACTCGACGTCGACCAACCCTCAGCCCGAAGATTTCTGCTTTGGGCACAAAAAGGTAAGTCCATGTATGATTTTAGCCCCTCCTCTGTCCATTAATAGATTTAATAAATATTTAAGGGGAGGTAAGGTCCCGTGGCGAGCTAATCTGCGAAGGATGAGAGCTGGAAAGAAGAAGAAAGAAGGCAAAGGATACTATGCAACCAATAACTTATCAGTTGAGCTTGCATACTACCATCAAGACCTAGATGATCCAGGAGAAGGGCCAAGCACAAAAGGGCCCTACATTTAGGGTTCTTAAAGAGCAACCGGAGAAGTCGGCCTAGCAACTCTAAAATCTAGAGCATGTACATAAAACTTTTGAATTTTGGGACTTTGAAACTTTTGGTTTTGGTTTTGTTTGTTTTTTGTTTTGGTTTTGAATGCTTCATGTGGAAAGTCTTGTCTTTGTGCAAAAACTAACATTTTTAGGTCAAGAAGCATAAAAGGATCGCAAAGAGTGGAAGAAGAAGTCCTTGACAGTCAGTCGAAATCGACTAGGCCAAGTCGAGATCGACCAAGAGGAAGATCGAGCAACCCAGAACTACTCGACATCGAGTAGGCCACTCGACATCGACCAACCAGGAAGCTTCCTCAACTTCACCATTCCACTCGACGCTGCCAGTTTCCTCGACGTCGACCGAGTTCCTCGACGTCGACCAACTCAGTAACTCGACGGCCCCTGTTTTGCCTATTCGACGCATTATTCGGTGAGCCCCTTCCTTTAACTTTGTTTTATATTATTTTATACAGTGAGAACACTGTATATTTTAAGTATGGGGTGGGGGAAAAGCTCATTATCATTATTTTATTCTTGTTTTTCGTTTTACATGGTGAATTTTGAGTGAATTTTTAATTTTTATGCTTAATTGCTAAGCTCAAAGTTCTATGAGACATCTCCCAAAGCTTGTAAATTGTTCAAAGAATTAGTGTCATGGAAGTTATAATTGAGCTCGACGATGCAAAATTAGATTTATTAGAGATATATCATGAAATTGCCTAGTAAAGGGAAGTCACAATGAAGTGCATATTTTCCTGAAAACCATGAAAGGAGGTAAAATTTGAAGTTGCTTTTGACATGTTGCATAATAAGACGATGGAGGACTTTATATTTCCATATAATTCTCATATGTTTATATTCCTGGCCATACCTATGCTTATGCATCACAAAAGCCATATTATGCCTTATTTCATACATTGCTCCACATATTCTAAATATTGTCATTCTTTACCTTATTTCCTATCCGGGGATTATGTTGAGAATGATGTCATATTTTGGAGATTGTTATATGATTGTTGTGTTGTTATTATCATTATTGGAGTTTGGCAGGAAATTGAAAAAATAATATGGAAAAATTAATTAGTGAGAAAAAATCCGATCACCTCAGGAGATAAAGGTAGATCGACCATGCTCGCTAAGATAATAGTTTGGCGAGATGGGACACACAAGTGAGGAGTCAAAGCACTAAGTATCCGGGGCCATTCATAAAACCCATGTTTGCGACTCGCGAGAAGGCAGTGCTGAGGTTAGAGAGGTAAAATCATATAAGTGAAAAAAGCAAAGAGTGAATGAGTGATGTGGAAATTATTAAAATAAGAAAGTGCATCAAAGCAAAGTTTGAAGAAATTCTCCCCGGATTTAGCACTACGTTGCCCAAATATAGCCCACCACTTTACCTTTTACCTTTTCTTCACCATGAGCTTAAATTAAAGTCCTCTTGATTATTGTTGCGGTGTCACATGAATTGTTTTTGCATAACCCTCCTTTTGTGAGTAGATGTTACTTTTTTATTGCACATGCATAGATTTGTGACATGAGTAACTTTTCAAGGATGGTAATTGATTGCAGGGATATATAAAAATGAATCTAAGATGTTGAGAGTTTTGAATTCTTCCCCTGAATGACCATCCAAGTTATTGCTTGAGGATAAGCAAGCTTAAGTATGGGGTGATTTGATGTCCACTAAAGTGATCATGCTTTTATATACATTTTAGCTCCTTATTCTATATACTTTGCATATTTCGGGCTGGGAATATGTTGAATTTGTGTAGTATATGCATATTTGTCAAAAATAGAGGTCTATACAAGTTTTGGGTGAATATTACATAATTTGGAGCCATTCCGGGACGAAACCAAGAAGAGAGGACAAGAGCTGAAACTTACTCGAAGTCGACTAAGGCTACTCGAAGTCGAATATAGCAGGAGAGCAGACTTGATCGAGGACATAAGAAGAAAATAACTCGAGCAGGACTTTACTCGATGTCGACTTACTTACTCGACGTCGACCAAGACTAAGAGGCACACCCGAGCTCGAGGAAGAGGAGACCATTCGAGGAGCCAAGGAGACAAGCCGAGATCGAGGACCCTCCTCGACGTCGACCAAACTAGTCGATGTCGACCAAACCTTTCTTGGGCCGCAAATCCGATTGGGCAAATCCGAGTACGTGGAGAAGACTTAGGCACGAAGCAAAGGCCGGATCTATCCTATTCCATCAAGATCTATCTATGGAAGAAGGATTTATCTACCACATGAAGATATCTAGATATTTAGATAGTTTTCCTTTTAAGATAAATGTTCATTTTTATTAAAGTTTTATCTTTAGATATATATAGATATAGATTTATTTCCTTGATTAGCAAGGATTTAAAGTCTATAAATAAAGCCAATAGGGCTGATTTTAATTCCATAATTCAATCTTAGAGAAGAGAAGGAGAGAGAGAGAGAGAGTGGAGGATCGATCATGACTTCATGTTGCTACATCGGGAGGAGGTCTTGTAATTATTTACGTGGGCAAGATCTGATTTGATTTATTTTATTATATTTTGAACTCGATTTCCTCCTTACAACAGTTACATAGAGTAATTTGTGTTTTTTCCCTCTAAAACATATACAAAATGGGTGTCTATGGGTAGACAAAATTAAAGGCATTTCAAAAATAATTTTTATAATTTTTAATTTTTAATTAATGATAATTAAAAATGAATTAAATACATTACATCTTAACAAAACATGTGCACAATCAATGACATCTCGCCACATGTCCTTTTTTTGTACACCATTTGCAACACAAAATAACCCCCCCCCCCCCCCCCAAAAAAAATAAAATCAAGTGGCCCATTTTAGGAGGATGTTAGGGATACCAAAGTGGTGGACTACCACCCTGTCATGTCACTCGAATTGTGCTCGCCATAGACTGATTTGAGGTTGAGCGTTTTAATTTTGAAATGGGGAATATGAGTTCCTCTTTCTTATTTTGTTTCGCTTGCCTTTAATCAACCTGAATTTTAATCAACCCTTCTTTTTTTTTTTAACAATCTCTACCACAACTTAGATGTGTAAAATTGGGCAGCATAACAGCTCTATTTGGAGCAATTAAATGATTCCAAAACCGAGCCGCGGAGAAAGCTCGCAAGGTTTTCCGCGGTAGGATTCATGGAATCGAAAGATAACAACTTTCATTTTGGCACAATTTTGACAGCCACTAAAGTGAATGAGGGACTCAATTGATTTTGAAATCAGACCACTCGAAGAAGCTCGCAAGGTTTTCGAGGCCCTGGCTTCAAAAATTGAACTGGGATTGGGTGGACTCACCACCTGATTGTGTTTTGAGATTGACACTAATTTTTTTTGTAAGTGTTTTGCTCTCTCGTTTTCTGCTTCTTTTTTTTTGTTTTTGCAGATGGGAGTACCCTCCGAGCTCAAATGTTGTGAACTCAGCCCTTTTTATAGCTGAGTAGAAGGTGGAAAGTGATTGCTTTGCTTTGTGAACTCACCCCATTGTATAGATTGATGGGAGCAGTTGAGGGAGATCTTTTTTTTTCAATCTGTTTGGATTTGAACGTATGGGCAATGGAGTACACTGATGGGGTTTGATGGGGCAGTTGAAAGTGTAGACTTTAAGACTCAATTCTCCTGTATATTACTTCTTTTCAATTGGGTTTCTTTTTCATTCACATAGAACAAAATTTGGGCCTCTAATTGGCCATTGGATCGAGCTTTAAATTGGGCTGAAAAGCCTGCTCACTTGGATCCCATTTCACCAAATTGATTATCTAAATTTCCATAATCCCCAAGAATTTATGAGTAGTAAAATTCATGAAATTTTACGGCTCAACAGATGCCCCCGAACTTTGAATATGTGAGAAATTTGACCGAGCATATTCAAAGTTCACCCCTTTTTTTCTGGCATTTAATCTGACATTTAATTTGAACAATATCTCAACACTAACATACATTTGACCAAAACGTTGGTCTGCCCTTAAAAGCGACACCTTATTTCGGGAAGATATCCACTCTCCTTTTAAAAGGGCAATTGGTTTTGTGTTTGTTTACGGGGCTGCGTCTAGCGTCTTCTCACTAGCTAGACTGCCTACGTACCCTCTTTGTTAGGGATCAAGCCACTCGTAGTTCTTTTGGGCACCCATTTTTCACATATGCTCTAGGGGCCTTGATTTTGGACAAGTTTCAGGTCCATATTTTCATGTTTGTTTATCGGGATATTTTTCTTTTACTCATTTTTTTTACCGCATCATCCGGATTACTTGAGCCCACCTTCTAGGAAGGGTCTCCCAAGTAACCCGACTATCATTTGAGAACCCGTTTTTTTTTTTTTTGCGCGACTGAATTTGACATAATTTTTTGATGTCAAATGTCCTACGTACTCCTTGTTGGAGATCAAGTCTTCACGTAGTTCTTGACATGGCTATTTGTTTTTCCGCATTGGAAGGTACTTGATCATTCTGACACCCTTACTTGATTTTAGGTGTCCATGACCTATTTGTGCTTGTGGACGAGAACTTTTGACTGCCTCTTCCGGAGCTATTGCTTTTAGTCCTTTTCATTTGGACCTTCTTGCTTTTAGACTCATCAAATTTTGCGAGCCTTTTGAATATTGGAGCTTTAGATTCTCCACTTATCGAGGCTATATTAAGCCTTTTAAACACCAAAGATTTGAGAGTTCCACATGAAACCGTCTCGAGCCTTTTAAATGGACACTCTAGGCTTTATCACACTTGCAGATAGAGTACCCTCTTCGTATGAGATTTGGAAATTTTTGACACAAGCCTCATCAACAAGTTTTTGTGGGGCTTTACCCTTGAAAAAGGGTTTTAGCTTTTGCATTTGAACTTTATGCTTCTTGTGCATTTTTGAAGTTTCACTGAAGCTTGATTTCTTTCCCTTTGATTTCTCTTTTGATTTTGAGGAAAGAAGTTGATGCTTAGAGCGAAGAATAATCTTTTTAACTCTTGCTTGTTTTTCGCACTTGTCATCGGTCCATGAGACCATACAACATTGGGCGATTTCTTTTTCTCCTAAGGACTCATCTTTTGAAGAATCATCTTTCATTAATGCCTTAAGAGGCAATGAAACTATAGGGCTGCCCCCAGTTTCAATAGCCATAGAATATGCTTTTTCTGTTTGAGAAGACAGTTGGAGTGAGGGAACGAACTCTGCAACGTCTACCATTGAAATGGTATTTGATGAAGCTGCTTTAGTTGAGGATGTTGCCCCCTCGATTTCAATTTCTCATCTGTTAACCATCTCCTCTACAATGTCTTTGAAGACATAGCAATCTTTGATTCGATGACTAAAGAGCTGGTGATATGGGCAATATCTTGGATTACTCGTATTGCCAACTTCTTTTGGCCTTTTTGGCTCCGGGAGTCTTAAAAGTTTAGCACTCACCAATTCATCAAATATCCCTTGTACATCATCATCGTCAAAAGGATATTTCTTTTGCCTTCTTTCATGGTAGGTGAGTCTCTTGGATGGCTCCTTGGCTTTCTCTTTTATTTGAGCTCTGGAACCATTCTTGTTAACGGACTCTCGATCATGTTTGACGAAAGTCGCCATGGGCTCATCTTCATCTTGTACCTCATCGCTATCATTTTGATTAGTCTCATTACCTTGAAACCAGTTGGATCCTCGTGCGAGTTGCTTTTCAACATTGCACGCTTTAGAAACCAATTCATCAAATGAACGAGGTTCGGCACTTCCAACATGTACCGCTAATTCTGGTATTAAGTTATTGGTGCACATCTGAACACATGCTTGTTCACTTAATTTTTCATGGCATTGGAGTCTTATACTTCTCCATCGGGCGATGAAGTCATTGACGAGCTCATTAGACCTTTGATAGGTGTTTGCGAGGTCTAGAATGGAAACCCTTGCTTTTGAGCTCACAAACTGAGCTAGGAACTCTCTTTGTAGATCATCCCATGTTTGAATCGACCTTGGTTGAAGTTGAGTGTACCAAGTGAACGCCGATCCCGTGAAGGCCATCGAACTTCTCAAAGATCGGTCTTTGGTAGCCTTGGGGAAACAACATCGAATCATAGTGTAATGGATATGGTTTTCTATATCCAAACACCATCGGATTTTGTGATGCATAAGCTTCTTTTATCCCTTGAGCGATCATCTCTTTGATTTCTTGTGGAGAGATCGACGCGCTACCGCTGGAACCTTCACCATTCGACCTTATTTGCTCTTGTTTATTTTCTTGAGCTTGAATATTTAATTGGGCGAGGAGCGATGCAATTTGGGCATCTTTCTCATCAAGCTTTCTTTGCAACTCTTGAAGCTGCTCCTCGACAGTTGGTGTGCTGGTAGTCAATACTGGCATCACATCTGGTCCATCTTGTGAGATGTTTGCTTGAGATTCAACCATTGAAGTGTTTGAACTTATTAACTTCAATCGGTCTCTTTTCCTCGCATTATCATTGGAGACTTGACATGTTTCTTGAACCTCCTTGCCTTTCTTGGATCTTGAAGGCTTAAACTCTGTGGCTATGGGTTCTATCTCTTCCGAGTATGAGGTCATGTTGACTTGTACAACCTCTTTCGGATAGATAGGCAAAGACCCGACAAGGATCTCTCTTGGAGAAGCCACTAGGAGAATTTCTTTTGCCCCATGCGAGCTAGGAAGATCTTTTGCAAGGGTTGCACTTGCTCGCTCTAAAGTTGATGAACGAGTTAGCACAACAAGATGTCTTGTCTTGTCGCGTTGAGATCCACATTTGCGTCCCCTTCTCTTCATGAATTTGTTTGCCTTCTTGGCAATCGATACGAGTTGTGCGGAAGTTGAGATTGCCCCCTCATTCTTTTTTATGACATGAATGATGGGCCTTTGAGTGACTTTAATAGTGGGCTTCATGCCATTGTAACCACCCCCCTGCATTTTGAGCTTGTTGCAGCTAGGTTGGTTGCTGAACTTGTTGTCGTCGAGTCGGGTGATCTTGAGCTTTCTGCCCCCATGGCTTGGAAGTGCTTTAAGCTTCATGCCCCCTTCCATTGAAAGTGTTGTGGGAGACTTCGACACCCACTTGGCGATGGTCTTGTCCTCTGGAGCTTGAAGAGCACCAAAGATGTTGCCGATCGGGATCATTGTAGACATTGAGTCCTGGGTGATGTCACATTGAGCTTCAAACGATCTTTTCTTGATCCAGCGGCCTCCTTTGATGGTGAAGGTTGCTGGAAGCTCGTTGAAGTTGACAATCACTTGAGGTGTCATTTGTACCTTTCAAGAAGATATAACCAAATACTAGTATAAATACAGCTAAGAGATGAAGAGGCGAGATGGGTCCCACTGGGCGTGCCAAAAATATGTTGAACAAAAATGCGCGATAATCGTACAACACATTTTAATTGATTTTTAATATTTAAGTTCGACCCCTTTTGGTTACCCTCTTGATTCGAAGTCATATCGATACCAAGACTTGAATGGTTTTGGTGATTTGGGCTGCACCCGAATTTTAGCGTGTTGCCTACGTATCTCTTGGAAGAGAATCAAGCCTTACGTAGTTCGGAGTGTTTTGGATTTTGTGTTTGGTTTGTTTGATTTGATTTGGGTTTGGTTTCGTTTTCTTGTATGCATCAGAGGATGAAGTTCAAACCCACCTTCTAGGAAGGGTAGCTCAAACAACAATCCACCCGAGCAACCTGAGCCCACCTTCTCGGAAGGGTAACTCAAGTAACCCGCCTATCATTTGCATAGAAAACGATTTGGATTTTGATGTGGAATTTGATTTGTTTTTATTTGAGATTTGACTTAAAGGTCAATTTGGGGTTGTGATTGAACTCATTTGTGCATTTCCTACGTACCCTTTTGGAAGGGATCAAAACAAACGTAGTTCTTGAAAAAGGCAAATTTGAATTTTTTTATTTGTTTTTTTTTGACATTTTGGTCGTGACCGAACTCGACGAGCGGAAGCTTTGTATCGAGTCGGAGGAGACACTTTGAATTTGATGAAAATTTGATTTTTGAGACGGCTTGAGTCAACAAATGAATTTGGAGAATTTGATTGAAGATTTGGGTGTGACCGGACTCTGTGAGGATTTGATTTACACCGAGTTTCCTACGTATCCACTTTTTTGGTGGAATCAAGTCACCGTAGTTCGGGACAAAGATGATTTTGTACTTGGGTTTGATCATGAGATCATTTGAGGGGATGATGGAACTTGACGAGCAGGAGGTTTGTATCGAGTCGAAATGGACAATCTGAATTTGTTTTTGGCGATTGAACTCAACGAGCTTAAGCCTTATATCGAGTGTCCTACATATCTCTTAGAAGAAAATCAAATCACTCGTAGTTTTAAAACGAACCAATTTAATTTAATTGTCTTTAACCTTATATTCATTTAAAGGTGAATTTAGAGGTTGACGACTGTACCCGATATATTTTTAGGATTTAATATCGGATTACCTACGTAGCCTGATACGAGGCGTCAAGTCTTTACGTAGTTCTGTCGAGAAATGATTTAATTTTGGGAAAGGTGACTGAATTCAATATATGTTAAATTTTATACCGAAGTTCCTACGTAACTCGTAAAAGAGTATCAAGTCTTACGTAGTTCTAAAAGAGAGCAATTGAATTTGCTTGGTTTGGACCTCATATTCATTTCAAGAGAATTTAGAGGCGGACGACTGTGCCCAATATATTTTGATATTTAATATCGGGCTACCTACGTAACCGATTTTTACGGTGTCAAGTCTTTACGTAGTTCTGCCGTAGGTAAATTTGATTTAATTTGAGATGGGCGAATGAATCCGATATATATTGAATTTTAATATCGGATTTCCTACGTAACTCGCAAAAGAGCATCAAGTCTTTACGTAGTTCTTTTAAAAACCAAGTTGGATTTGGTTTTCAAATTTTGATCGTTTGAGGATCGTGATTGAACTTGACGAGCTCGTAGCTTTATGTCAAGCTTCCTACATACCCGTTTGAACGGGATCAAATCTTATGTAGTTCTTTAGAGACAAATTTGATTTATTTGGTTTGAAGATTGAACCCGGCGAGCTTTAGCTTTATGTCGGGTAGCCTACGTATCCGACAAGTCGGAATCAAATCGGGCGTAGTTCCCTTCGAAAAACCAAGTTTATATTTGGTGAAACTTGATTCGAGGTTTTGACTCCGTTTTTGCTTAGGAGCCGATTTTGATATTGACCCACTAGAATTAATTGACAAAGAATATTTGACGAGTTTAATTTTATATTTTGATCAAACTTGAATTCTTAATTTGAGCCAATTATAATTTTTATATTTTAGTGGGTATTTTTGTAATTAGATACATTTTTTTTGCTTCCAATATGCTCAAGCCTATACGTGTATGTATATATCATGTCTTTTCTCTCTTTATTAATTTTTTTTTTGAATGAGCATAGCTTGTTAAAAGCAATGGGCTGGACCCGATTTGTTTTAAAATTTAAATTAAGTCCACCTTGGCCCTTTTTCTTTTAATGTAAATGGAGTCTAATTGATCCAATTTTTTTTTAACAGAGCAATTGTGCCGTAAATCCCGAAGTTGCACAGTTCAGCCCTTCATCCCCTTGCCCTTGAACCCTGAACCACAGAGAGACCACCGCTTCATGCTGCCGCCCGGAACAATCATCCGACCGTTTACTGACGCGGGAAGCCTAAAGATTTTCGGCTTAGGCAAGGGAAAGAGAGGACAACGATAGCCCGACAGGAGCACCACAGCAACTCGGAAAGCGGCGAAAATGCCGACAGTTGCTACAACTCCGACCCTAATTAGGTATGTTCGGCTCTTTCTTTTTTCGCTTGAATCACTCTAGTCCTCCTTCCAATTTCTTAGGACTTGACCGCTCGGTTTAATTTGACACCGATATGTTATCCTCGTTGATTTAGGGCTTCGAATTGTGCTCGGCATAGACTGATTTGAGGTTGAACGTTTTAATTTTGAAATGGGGAATATGAGTTCCTCTTTCTTATTTTGTTTCGCTCGCTTTTAATCAACCTGAATTTTAATCAAACCTTCTTCTTTTTTTTTTCGCAGTATCTACCACAACTTAGATGTGTAAAATTGAGCAGCATAACAGCTCTATTTGGAGCAATTAAATGATTCCAGAACCGAGCCGCGGAGAAAGCTCGCAAGGTTTTCCGCGGTAGGATTCATGGAATCGAAAGATAACAACTTTCATTTTGGCACAATTTTGACAGCCACTAAAGTGAATGAGGGACTCAATTGATTTTGAAATCAGACCACTCGAAGAAGCTCGCAAGGTTCTCGAGGCCCTGGCTTCAAAAATTGAACTGGGATTGGGTGGACTCACCACCTGATTGTGTTTTGAGATTGACACTAATTTTTTTTGTAAGTGTTTTGCTCTCTCGTTTTCTGCTTCTTTTTTTTTGTTTTTGCAGATGGGAGTACCCTCCGAGCTCAAATGTTGTGAACTCAGCCCTTTTTATAGCTGAGTAGAAGGTGGAAAGTGATTGCTTTGCTTTGTGAACTCACCCCATTGTATAGATTGATGGGAGCAGTTGAGGGAGATCTTTTTTTTTCAATCTGTTTGGATTTGAACGTATGGGCAATGGAGTACACTGATGGGGTTTGATGGGGCAGTTGAAAGTGTAGACTTTAAGACTCCATTCTCCTGTATATTACTTCTTTTCAATTGGGTTTCTTTTTCATTCACATAGAACAAAATTTGGGCCTCTAATTGGCCATTGGATCGGGCTTTAAATTGGGCTGAAAAGCCTGCTCACTTGGATCCCATTTCACCAAATTGATTATCTAAATTTCCATAATCCCCAAGAATTTATGAGTAGTAAAATTCATGAAATTTTACGGCTCAACAGGGGAATTTAGACTTAACGGTTCCGGGTACCCGACAAGATTAACCGGTTCGTGTCGGGTACCCGGTTATGCACACCCCTACAACTAGCCCCTCTTGGGCTTCATTCACACCTTCGCTAAGCCTTGTGTTAGATGTGGTCTCATTCAATGCCGTGGCTACAATTTGTATTAAATTGAATTGTATAAGAGGTCCACCATCATTATCACTTTTTGGCATTTCAGAACTACCTGCATATTATAAAATATGATAATGTTATTTTTTAAAGTTATATGCAAAACCTCTAGGGATATCCATCATAAAATACTTTGTTCATTTATTGTAGCTAGGCTGAAATTGAACCTAATAAGGTTACAAAATCCCAAACATACTAAAGAACTTTATAAAGATTGAAAGCAATAAGGTGGAAAAATAAAGAATAGGCATTCGGCAAAATAACACATGAGCGAGAACATTCAACCAAATAAGAACGAAAATCTTCACCATACACTACAAATTAAGAAATTGGGCAGAAGTATTAAGGGGATTTACATGGGATTTAAGATTCACTTTGAAATATGTAAGTAACGGAGAAAATCAGGAACACGACTCTATGCTTACCCATTTTGGTTCACAGTCGATGAAGTTGACAACTGAGAAGATCTTGTGCTACATGAAATCTCTTAAATCACCATCAATTTCCCTTTGTGAACTCTCAATCTAGTTTGTTGTTGGCGTTAATCACCTATCTAGGGTTTTGTCACTATCGGGCACATGGGAGGAAACACAAGTTTTATAAGGCAATTTGAAAAGATTTGGTGTTAATTTATATATTTTTTAATTTTTTTAACTTGAAAATTCCAGGTCGGTTTTTGATTGCCACATCATATCACCATAGTCGGACATGTCATCTTCTATTGTTGTGGAAATTTTTTGAATTGAGTATTAGGCTAGCGTTCGCAACCACTTTGATACTTTGGGCTATTTTTTGCAGTTTCAATAGGTTAGGCTACCGACCGCAACTACCCTTAAAGGTGAGGATTTTTTCTGCAATTTACCCTAAAAATAATATAGCAAAACTATTTTGCTGGACCAAACTTTCTATTTGGGTCTATATATTGTTGGGCTAAACAAGTGAAGAAAGACCTGCTCCATCTAAGAAAACCCTACTCAACCTATTATCTATTCTCATTATCATCGTCTTTCTCATTCTCTGTATATTCATCATCCATTTTTTAGTGATATATTGATATCCATGGAACGACATTCAACCTTACACTTTCACCACACCCTACCCTCCGTCGACCATCACATATGCGATGTCACTGTCGACCATCGCTCCAACCCCACTTTGCCTCCTTCACCATCGACATCCAAGTATTCTCAAAAGGGGACTTTCTGCACGAATCGGTACTCAAAGGGCGTCGATGATTGCGGTCGCCAAATTCATATATGGAACTATCAGAGAAGAAGGTTATATATAATTATATATGCAACGCACCCCAATAAGTTGTTGTTGCAAAAACATCTAAAGTAGAAGCATCATAATCAAAATAATATAACTTATCAAAAAAAAAAATATAATAGAATTATAATTACAATTATAAATCACAATAAAATGTATCGCTTATTCCTTCTATTCTAAAGTTTCAAAATCATTTAACTTACTTCTGAAAAACTTATTTGATGGGTCCTCAGTTTAATGTGATAGATTATTCGTTTAAAATCTTCATTTTCATATTGCATGTTGTCCTAACCACATATATTAAAAATAAAATATTATATTGAGTATTAATAAAATATTTTTGAAATTGGTGTAATTGGAACTCACACATTAGTAAAACTTAAAATGTTTTTTTTCCTGAAAACGAGTCACTTTAATGACCCACCTAATTGCCTCAGGATGGTATACTAAACATTCTCCCGTATTTTTAGAGCAAAGTGACCCATTTTAAAACCAAAATAAATAAAATGGTTCAATTCCCCATATATTTCTGGATTCCACCATACAATTGCAGATGTTGAAGGTTGTGCCCGGTGTACTCCAACATGTCTTTGTTGAAGTACACTTCAATTTTTTTTAATTCCTTTTTGGTTGAAAAACAGAGCAAATGTACACGGATATACATGCTCTAAGGAGTTTAATTGAGAAATATTTTCCAAAACTAAATTATTTTATTTTTTAAAAATATTTTTGTTTTAAAATTACAATAAAATAGGCAACATGTACTTTACATCAGGACGAATCTAACCTAAAACTAGCAAGTTGGCTAACTTAAAACTAGCAAGTTGAGGACGTGGAAGTAACACCTCTCGTTGGCGATACATCAAGAATCTCCAAGGAAGCTCATTTCTGAACATGAAATTGTCCCGTCCGCGTGACTTGACCTCAACCAGTTTTGACTCCGGATGTCAAAAACCCAACGAATCGCAATACATCAAGAATCTCCAAGGAAGCTCATTTCCGAACACAAAATTGTCCCGTCCACATGACTTGACCCCAACTAGTTTCGACTCCGGATGTCAAAAACCCAACGAATTGCTTATTTATCTGAAGTCGTAATTTTTTTTCGGTTGAGTTGTTTTTTTATTATTATTATTAGGTAAGGATTCGAGTGAGTTAACTACCCGAAAGCATCCTGCCGGATGAGGTCAAGAAGACCTGAATCATAATAAATCTGGTTCCCTGGTAGAGTAGCTAAGATGTGCAACCTTATCTGTCACTCTGTTACCAATCCGAGGAATGTGGGATATCTATGTGTTGTATTTCTTGAAGTAATCCGAGAACATTTTTCATTATCATCTCTATTTCTCATGGGCAGTTTGTTTTGGTTTGTAAATAGTTAGTGATTATTTTTTAGTCTCCTTCTATGATTAGGTCACCAATTTTTAATTCTTTTGCCTTTTCAATGCCTTGTCTAAGTGCTAAAGCTTCCGCCATAATTGAAGATTGTCTACAGACTGGACCGCCATCCATGAAGACAGGGTTCCCATTCCAGTCCCGAATGATGTACCCTATGGAGCTCTTGGAATTTTCAAAGTTCGATCCATCGAAGTTTAATTTGTATTTGCCTTCTGGCGGTTTTCTCCATTGGTGGTTTGTCGTGATCTTTCTTGGTCTGTCTTTGCTCTTACACGAGAGTTTTTGGTCTTCTCCTTTTATGCTTAACTTGCAGGCCCTTTTCCAGTTCTCTAAAGATGTGTTTGGTATCCATTACTGGGAATCAAAGAGTGGGAATGGGAATGATTGATTCCCAATTTTCTTGTTTGGTACTTCAAAAGTCGAAATGGAAATCATTCTTGGGAATCCTCTTATCCCCATTTTTGAGCTGAAATCATCCCCTCAAAAAAGTAGAGGAATCCTTTTATCCCCAATTTGCCAACCCAAAACATCCCCCATTTCCTGATTTTCTTCCTCTTCCCAACCTCCATCCTCCATCGTGTTCCCAGATTCCGGATTTGCCGACATCGCCACTGCCTCACCGCCTTCCGTCGCCGTCCACCGTTGTCCTCCATAGTCGGTGTCCTGGCGTTCTTCATCGCCGACATAGATCCGGATTTACGTACCTCCCCTGTTGTCCTCCATCGTCGGCTTCCTCATCTCCGTCCAGATCTCCCTCCCACGCGTCCTCCGTCGCAGTCCCCAGCAGCGGGTTGCAGTCCTCTCTCTCTCTCTCTCTCTCTCCCCAGACCGCCCTCCTTCCTCGTTGCAATAGTAAGCCACCAGCCTCCGCCCGCCTGGAATCACCACCGGCCAACCCTCTTCCGAGCTACAGTCGACCACCACCACTTTCTTTTATTCCAATTTCTGATTTTTGAATTGGGTTTCTACTATTTAGGTGATTTTTAGGGGCTAATTTGAGATATTGATTTTTAATTATCCATTCCGACATTATACCAAACAACATGCCTCGGTAATGACTGATTCCAATTTTTGATTCCGATTCCGATTTCCATTCTCATTCCGATTACTACCTTTATACCAAACGGGGCCTAAGTTATCCAATATCATTATTCTAATCCCTTATGGGGAGGGGATTTTTCCGTCTCTAAATATAATTTGATTTCTGATGAACCAGATTGTCCACCATCTAATAGCTATGGTTTGTTTGGTTTTTGTTGAGCACTTAGATCCTATTATTTGCAGAACTTGATCCATATCTCTGTTGTTTGCCAGAAGCGTGTTTATTTGTAAGGCTATGTCACTTGGTAGTTGTTCTTGGGCGTCGTCAATGGGGCATTCCAGGAATATGTGGATATCGTCTTCGGTGGAGTGATTGCAGAATCAGTAGGTGGAGGGTATAGCTACACCCTTTTGTGCTAGTCGAGTCGCAGTTGGGAGTCCCTTATGCCTGATCTTCCAGATGAAGTTCTTAACTTTGGAAGGGGCGTCAATTTTCCAAATCAAGTTGAAGTCGTCCTGTATTATATTTGAGTTGGATGTTATTAGGTTATAGGCACTTGATGTTGTGAACCAGCCCTCTTTGGCGGGCCACTAGTACAATCTGTCTAGTAGAGGGGCTTTTGGCAATGCGATTTTCATAATTTCTTCTACTATTGTAGCTGGTAGGATCGGATCAAGTTTTTCTTTCCACCATTGTCCTCCCATGATGTATTCACTTACTATTTCATTTACGTTAATGCTGGATTGGGGCTCCACCCGATTAGTTAGAGGTTGTTTCGAAATCCAGTTGTCTTTTCAAAATTTGATTGTTTTTCCATCATCGATTGTCCACACGAGTCCCGACTTAAACGTTGGGATTAGGAGGCTAAGTTTCGACCATTGCCAGGAAGCATTTCTTTTTTTCCTCATAGTTTAGGATGTGGTTTTCTTTTAAGTATTCGTGCGAGATTATTTTGACCCAAATATTTTCCGGTTTTGAAAGTATTTTCCATAGGAGTTTTAGCTGCAGTGCTTCATTCATGTCTTTGGATTTCCGTACACCGAGACCCCAGCAGCCTTTGACTTGCAGATTTTGTCCCAGCTAATTAGAGGGTTGTGTTGAGCATCTTTGTTCCAGAAGAAAGTTCTACTGATTTGGTCAAGTTGCTTGTAAATTAATGTAGAAAGCATGAAACTTTGCATTGCGAAGAGTGGTTTTGACGATAAGTTTGATGCTATTAGAGTTGCTCATCTTTGTTGGGACAAGGAGTTCGCCCACCATTTACTTAGTTGGTTCTTGGATTTGCATACTATATCCCCAAATTTTGTTTTTTTTAATACCTAGGTTAGTAACTTAGTCATACCCAAGCAAAGAAAAAAAAAAGGAAAAAAAGCGAGCGGTTTAGCTGGTGAGCTTCGACTGACTGCATTTTACATTACTCTGTTATCTCCGCCCGCAAAGCCCTTTTTCTCCCAACTCTCAACTCCCATCGGATTCAACCCCAACGATCCTCCCTCTCTCTCTCTCTCTCACTCTCTCTCTCTCTCTCACACACACGCACACACACAATGCAGAGCTCAATCTCTCTCTCGTCACCTTCTCCTTCCTCCTCTTCCCCAATCCTCCGCAGATCAAACCATTCGATCGGCTCCTTCTCAATCGCCGCCACCAAGCCGCTCGATCTCAGGTTCTGCGGTCTCCGGAAGGAGGCCCTGGGATTCGCCGCTCGCGGCAAGCCGTTGAGTTCAGAACGAGTGGTTAATGGGAAGCGTTCGAGCAACAAGGTGTTCGCTGCGCTCGCTAAGAATGGGAGTGCTTCCAAGGAGTTTGATTACGACCTCGTTATCATCGGAGCTGGCGTTGGTGGCCATGGAGCCGCACTTCACGCCGTTGAGAAGGTAGTGATTTCATCGTTCTTTTTTGCCGCCTTTTTTTGTTGCGTTGTTGAATCATTCGTTTGATTCTGATGCGGAAATTGGATTGGTGCGAATTATACTTTGAAAGTGACTGTGTTTAAGGAAATGTGGATTTATAAACAGGCGATTTTTTTTTTGGTTTGAGTTTGGTTTTTGGAAATGTTTGGTGATGAAGTTGACCTTCGCTCAGGGACTTAAAACTGCAATCATCGAAGGAGATGTCATGGGAGGAACTTGTGTGAACAGAGGTTGTGTCCCGTCAAAGGCGCTCTTGGCTGTCAGTGGGAGGATGCGGGAGCTCCAAAATGATCTTCATATGAAGTCCTTTGGTCTACAAGTGATATTCTTGCTCTGTGTTCTCTGCTTTATCTCAAGAAGCATATGCATTGCATTCATTCAATCAGTTTCACAATTTAACTTTATAAATGATTTGTTTATCATGGACTAATACTGTTTGATGCTGCTGTAATCTGGAACAGGTTGCAGCTGCAAATTATGACAGGCAAGGAGTTGCTGATCATGCAAATAATCTTGCTTCAAAGATTCGTAACAATTTGACAAATTCACTCAAAGCACTAGGTGTTGACATTTTGACAGGATTTGGTGCCGTCCTGGTGAGTAATTTGGCTACTTGCTATACCCCGCGGTAATAATAGTCATCAAGCATATTTATCAGGTTGATCTTTGACAGTATTCCGAGATGTGACAGAAAAGCAGGCTACTTATCTAAACTTTTCCATCTTCTACATATGGTTTCTATTTTGAACATTATAGAGTTCCTTTTGGTATTCATTCAGGGACCGCATAAGGTGAAATATGGTGAAAACAATGTTGTGACTGCCAAAGATATCATCATTGCAACCGGTTCAGTTCCTTTTGTCCCTAAAGGCATTGAAATCGATGGTAAGCAATCTTTATTATTTCTCCCACCCTAGTTGTGCACCGTTATTATTCGAATGGGTACGTGTTTACATATTTAGTAAAAGATGGTTGATAACTTAAGTAGTTAGCTATCAGGTGCGTAGGGGGTTGAGGGGTGGGTGGGTGGGAAAAGAGTGCAGAGTTGAATGTGATACTAGAGCTCTTATCTTCTTGCAAAATTCGATATTCGGTCATTTTTTTAAGAATGGAATATCATCGTCTCTAGCTCCCACTCAAGAAAATAAAACAGTGTTGAGATTTCTTGCACAAGAACAATCCCTATGGGAAGCATTTTATTATTTCCTTTTCAACTGATTTGCAAGGAGCCAAAGGATGCAAGGCGTCATGTTTTATTTGTTTAGAGGTGATAAAGAAGTCTGCAGACCAAGTTACTTTTAGACAATCCATAAAGCGTTTAGTGCTGCCATTAATAATATCACTGTGGACATGACTAGATGACATGTCTCGGGCAAGATATTTGGGTGCACTCTGAGCTGGCTATCACTGGATCCAAAGGAAGGATCTAAGAACGCGGCAAAATATTCCCCACCCTCAAGCGACCCATAAGGCATGGTTGCCCAATATTTCCGTGGCACTCTTTTTTTTTTTTTTTTTTTGAAGGGTTGGGAGACTTAGGTAACTCAATATTAAATTTCTATTAATTTAATTTACAAATAATACGCTTTAGTATGCTTTTTCTTTGATGTTTCCCAATTTCCTGTGGGTTTTTTTGGCAGATACATTCACGTTTTCTTGTATCTCAATTCATTTTGGATGTTTCTACTTCTCTCTTTCTATTGATTTCCTTTACTAGAGGCTAAATTATGCAATGAGATTACATTTCATCTTGAGTGCCTATTATAAGCTTTGCAGATTTCTCTTTCCATAGACTGGGTTTTCTTAGTTCTTGTACTCTGACTGTTGATGAATGTACGTATACAGGGAAGACTGTTATTACCAGTGATCATGCACTGAAACTGGAGTCCGTGCCAGACTGGATAGCTATTGTAGGAAGTGGTTATATTGGTCTTGAATTTAGTGACGTCTATACTGCACTTGGAAGTGAGGTGCCAGCATACCCTTTTTATTCTTTAAACTTGTATCAATTTTAAATGCGGCTTGTATTTGATTTGTGGCCTTGTATAGATGATAGATCAAGAACATCTATCCAAAGCCAAAAAGATTCTGCGCAAGCAAGATTGCAGATATTCTGTTTCCAATAGCCAGTTGAAAAATATAAGATGGCCTACTACTTTACGATACAAGAAGCAAAGTCCATTATGTCTTGAAGCTAAAAACTTGCCAGCATTGATTCTTTCAGCCCTATTGAGTCAAAGTAGACTTGTTATTATTACCATACATCTTTTCCAGTGTTTGAACTTACCTGTAGATTCTTTAGGAATAAATCGTGTTTCTTATGGTATATGGAACTGCCTTTGTCAGCAGCTAATTTATTGGAAGAATCCCTTATCTTGCCATTGGTTCTTAAAGAACAGTGAATAGTCCATATATATTTTGACAAAATTGTTCCTTCTATTTCTCTATGATTTTGTCTCCACCAGAGCCAGAATTATTTTTGTACAGTGTACCTTAAAATAATAGGCATACTGACAGGCATATGCATTGGCATAATTCTTCTTCTATCTCTCTTTCCTCCACCTTAGAGTTGTGATAAAATAAATGACGAAAACCAACTAATTCTGCAGGTTACATTTATAGAAGCTCTGGATCAGCTAATGCCAGGTTTTGATCCTGAAATTTCAAAGTTGGCACAGAGAGTTCTAATCAATCCCAGAAAGATTGACTATCATACTGGAGTTTTTGCAACAAAGGTAAAGTGATTTGCATTTATTTGTTATGTTGTTGTTCTTGAAGTCACCTTTACACTTCTTTTTTCTCAGATCACTCCAGCTAGGGATGGGAAACCAGTCACTATTGAGCTCACAGATGCCAAGACCAAAGAACCAAAAGATACTTTGGAGGTAAAGCTTGCCCACTTGTGTATAGGCCAGGGATGTGTCTTTGATCATTAAACTAAGCAAAGTGAAATAGAGATTATGTTGTTACACTTCCGTTCTCTCTTCTGTTCATTGTGGCTTACTGGCTTTTGTGCAGATTCCATTTTTAGCGAGCATTGTATACCTTTAGATGTTAAATTTATCCTCTAAAGTTTGGGAGTGACTTTTAATACATTGCAGGTAGACGCAGCACTGATAGCAACTGGAAGAGCTCCATTTACTAGGGGTCTTGGTTTGGAAAATGTATTGCCTTTAACTTCAATCTGTTAGATGATGCACCCCTTGTTACTCCATAATATTCTTAGTTAACTTGAGATTTCATACATCATGCCAATTCTGTGTAGATCAATGTAGTTACACAACGTGGCTTTGTTCCTGTTGACGAGCGTATGCAAGTCCTTGATGCAAATGGCAAACCGGTATAATTTTCAGCCTCTTTCAGAGATTAGCTTAGCATTGAACTGGGATTGGCCTATTGTCTGCATATATGAGGATTACCACTAATTTTTCAGCTTCTACTGTCAGATCCCTCACCTATATTGTATTGGTGATGCAAATGGCAAGATGATGCTGGCTCATGCAGCTAGTGCCCAGGGAATTTCAGGTCTAGCACAGTTGCAAAGAAAGATACTTCGGTGTTTAGCTTTTTTTGCTGCAAGTTTCTCCTGGAAACTGAAGTATAACCCAGATATTGCCTGTATTTTTGTTTTTTTTTTGCTTTTTGATACAGTTGTGGAACAAGTCACTGGAAAAAATCACATTCTCAATCATACAAGTATTCCAGCAGCTTGCTTCACCCACCCAGAAATCAGTATGGTTGGATTGACAGAGGTATAGTTGCTTCAGTTATAGTGTATTTGAAGAATTCATGCATTGAATATCTGTGGCTGATTGTATTTGTGTATCCCGATCTATTCAGTGCCTGAAAAGGGTGTGGAGTGCTGTTAACCATGTCGGGGTGGTTGAGCCGGAAAAGATCATAGGGTAGTACCCGGTTCGACTCCCAGACATGGCCCCTCTCTATTTACCAAAACAAGGTGTGGAGTGCTGTGTGATTATTGCTATATGTAGCACCTTGCAGTTTTTCAAAAGTAAATTAAGAAAGTCTTTTCAAGCAACATCCCCCCTTGCTAAAAGCAAAAAAAAATTTGTGTGTCTTACATATGTGGGTTATACTTCTGAGCTTTATGATAGCAATATTATTTATTGATAGATGTTTTGTTTGGCAATACATTATGTGTCTTACATAGGTTGCTTTCTTAACTATTGTCATTAGTTAGCTTGTTATTAGATGGCATTCAATATTTCCTCGGATATATGGGATCAATCTCCCAGTCTATGAAGACTGTTTCAGTGATACCTATTGATTGTTTCATAGAACCCTTTAGCCACCTGGTATCTTTGCTATTCAGTAGCTAATGCGTGTGTTTTATTTTGCAGCCCCAAGCAAGGGAGAAGGCTGAGAAAGAAGGATTTGAGATTAGTGTAGCAAAGACAAGTTTCAAGGCCAATACGAAAGCACTTGCAGAAAATGAAGGAGAGGGACTTGCCAAGGTTTTACTTCTTGAGCTCTCCAGTTTGTTAATGGAGAATGATTTTCATTAAATGATACACATGCATCACTAATTTGGATAAACACTGGTGATGTTGAGACACAGAGAAAGTCTAGTTACACCTTTGCTTTGCCCCTTACCATCGCCAGCTATTACAACAGGATTCTGGGATTAGATTTGATAATGCTGTGGCGGCATCTTATTACTCTGTTTCCTTTACTAGTTCACTTGTTTTTTTAGATGTTTATTCAATTGATTCTTGTGGCTTGCTGAACTATATCTCCATTATCCTTTTGCAGTTGATATACAGACCCGATAATGGCGAAATCCTTGGAGTTCATATATTTGGACTGCATGCGGCAGATCTCATTCATGAGGCATCCAATGCAATAGCAATGGGCACCAGGATACAGGTTTGTCTCTTCTTCCTGTGACAGAGGGTTGATTTGCCTTGGGCAAAAGCAGTTACCTTTATAATTGAATGTTCCAGGCTTAATGTCTTTTGTACCTGCAGGATATTAAGTTTGCAGTTCATGCACACCCAACTTTGTCTGAAGTGCTAGAGGAACTCTACAAAGCAGCTAAGGTAAGATTCTGGATACTTTCAAGTTTAAACCTACTCAGATTTGATGAATTTGCAATTTCCCCTCTTCCTTATTTTGCTGGATACTTTTAAACTACACAAAACAGCACTTAAAAATTCTTTACTTGCGATACTTTTCAGTTCTCAAAGCTATGCGATTCTTTTTAATAATAGTTTTCTTTTTGTTGTGATGAGAAATTGAGTACAAATTTCACTATAATTGATCTATGAGACATTATTGTATACTTTGACTACAGTCCCTAAGATGCTTTCTATTTAGCAGTCATAATTGTTGTCCTTTTGATCTGTCCGGGGCAGGTTAATGCTCATGTTCCTAGTGAAGTAAAAGAGCCTGTAGCAGTTTGAGCTGCACAAATATACGATTACAGTGAGGAAATTTACTTGTATCAGGAGGTTCAAAGAGGCTGTGATAACCAAAGGTTTAGTGTTACGCAGATTGACAATATTATGGTATCAGAGACGGCGGAGAAGGAGAACTCATCTATTACCAGAAAGGCTGATCCTGTTAGTTTTTCCACCCCCTTCCTGTCTTGGATGTACGAGTGTATTCTTCAAATTATGCTGAAACTGTATTCGTTCATTAGCTTCATCATCTATAAGCTATTTCTATCTGCTAGGAAAGATGGGTAACTAAATGGAGAAGCTTTAAATAGTGAGTCTGTCCAGCCCCTTGTAACGTTTTATCATGTTGTGCCGGTGTATTGCAGACCAGTGCATCTATTTTATTTCTGGCGTAGTGATCACGGGATCAGTTTTATGAGGCTAATTGTTTGATTTTTTTTTTTTGGTAGTGGCTAATTTGTTTGATTTTTTTTGTTGGTAGTGGCTAGTTGTCTAATTCTAGTGGCACTATCATACGCATTGTTGTCTTCTGATTTGGTTCTTTAGGCTTTAGCTACCAAAATTGGGGTATTGTTGCCGAGTTTGGAAGAAAATAACTAAAAATACCCCGTATTATTTAGGGTTTTGCTCATCTATTTATGATGGGAACTTGTGAAAATGTCCACAAGTTTATGCACGATTTGATATGATATAGCAAATGCCAAGGAGAAGTGGAGCGATTCACAATTTCACATAGTAGATGCCAATAATGTACACGATCCAAAGTCTATGTTTTTTGTTTGATTTAGAATGGAATAGCGGACATTTTGAACTTGTAAATTTGTAGAGTTTGGTGTGACTGAGCTCCTACCTGTACGGTTTCTGTTCGGATTTTGATAATCAACGAGTCAAAGTGACGTTTAGTAAATAGTGAAGGTTGTTATATGCACGCAAATCAGGTGTTATATGCATTAAGATGGAATAGATCTATAATCCATTTGCCCCACAATTTGACACGTGTTTAATAATCCTTACGAAAATTTTAAAAAATGATACAAACATACCCATGATTCGTTCGTCTTAAAATTTGAAAAGGATCTAGAATCCGTTTGTGCGAGTGTATGTAACATCCATTATCGGTGCATATAGTTTTGCCAATAGTGAAAGAGGGAATAATTGCCAACTTTTGGACCGAGAAAGGCAACGATGAGAACTTTCAACTCTAGCTTTGTGAAAACTGAAAATCATCAACTATGTATTTTCATGGTTCATGGATCCATCGGAAGAAGAAAAATACAAGCAATGTACGCAATATATAAAGCTAGTATAAGCATAATAGATGACTGCCATAAATAATTGTGATTTAAGTAAACGAATTTTAAAGATTCAAAACTTCTCAACTATAGTTTCAATTTGGAACGACATAGCAACAAGTTACAACCCAAATAATCCAAATCGTGTTATCAGTATTCAGAACCTTTAAATCCAAATGGTTCTAGAAACCATATTTTTTCGTTTTGTTACAATCACAATGGATTTATGATACAATTTCCTCTTGTTTAAGTGAGAACTAGTGCAATACCCGCGCCATGGCGCGGTTGCGAGAGAAAAAAAAATAGAATATAAAATATTGATTATTAACCAAATAATAATCTATACAGGTAGAAAAAACAAAATGAAATTGTAAAATAAATACAGAGCAATAATCTACATTAAAGAATATCTTAAGCACAGTCCACGACTCCAATCAAGTTATGAAATGCTTAAAATTATTTTAAAAAAACAAAGAAATTGTAAAATTACATATTGGTACAAATACACCGATAACCTAAATTAACAACAATAAATATAGTTGCCATCTTGTCATCAGTTAATCCACCAATAAAAACCACATGTTGATTATAATCACCTGTATTAAAAGCAACCTGCAAAGAGGGAAAAAAGTAAAACATAGTCAAGATATCACTGGGAGCTATGAGAGTATAAAACTATAAATAAAAATCAAGATAGACATGGAACATATAAAACAGCAAGATGATAAAGTGATAAACATTTTACTCATCAAGGACCTGTCGAGTGCTTAAAGGATATGTGTTAACAGACCTTTATTGGATTATGTCAGCCGAAAGAATTTGGCAATTTAAGCTAAACAATAATAAAATTATAACCATTTATATATATGGCTGTTTGGATAGAGAAGTTCATGAGGAATTTAATCACTTATGGAACATACTGTTTTCCTTTAGACTACTTAAAGGAAAGTGCTCTTTTTTTTGGGTGAACAAAGAAAAGTGTTCTAGCTATACACATTTAAGATATTTAAGATAATTAACTCATCGTAATTTCGACAGCAATTATTCATAGAATAGCAAGAAAAAAAATTGAAAACAAATTAGCACAATGAAATTTCTGACCAAGTAATATTTCCTCCTCTGTTGCTTATGAAGATCAATAATATCAAGTGTCTCCACTCCGATAGGAGTTTTGAAAGCAAATGAAAAAGGATCCTAAGAAGAGGGCAGACATCATGTCATGTCCCAACATAGATCAAGCCATGAATACTTGAAATTGAAAGGAAAGATAGAGATTAGGGAAGAAAAAGTTTAAGGTTAGAGAAAGAGAGAGTAAAGGTAGAGAGAAAGGGATAATTGGATTTGATAACCCTAATCTTTTCCCCTAATCTCCCTTTCTTTCCATTCAATTCACATCAATTCATATGAATATGTCAAGGACATGACAAACCATCTTAGTTTGAAAACAAAAGCAGTTGGTTCAAAGAAGCAACAACCCAAAAGAAATCACAAAGAAAAAAAATCCATAGATAGATTACATAAAACCTCAACTAAATCAATAAAAAAAAATTCAAAATGGAAAGTTAGTGTGTAAGATTTGAGTCAAATTTTATATTTTTATTCTTTAAAATCTACCATGGTTTTTCATCCATCATTTATGTTTAGATCGTTTAATTACGTTTTTCTCTCTAGAAGGATCATTTGTTTTTCTAGAAATAAGTTTTATAGCAGCAGATTAACCTCAAAGAATTTACATACATGCTGAATTTTCATTAAATTAACACAAGAAAACTCATCCACTATCTAAAGTAGCTCTACCATTTACCAGAGAATATCCCACAAATAAGATTTTTCATGTTGAATATCAATGGTCAACTAATCTACAATCTAAAATTAGTAAAAGCTATTATAGTAAAAATATACAATGTGAAGGGATTCAGAAGAAGGGGGGAAACACAAAATTATAATTGATTACTAAATACCTTGTAAAACCGTAATGAAGCAATAATAAGGTCAATTAGGCGCCCATTGGGTCCTGTCCTTGACCAATCCGTCTAATATTTGGAGCTTAACTTGTACCATCAAGACATAGTTCCACCACTCTCTTAGAGCCCCTGTGATTCGTAGTTACAATAGAAAATCAAGTTACACAAAAACAAATCTTAATAGAGACTCTTAAAAACATCAATTAAAAGGGAAAAATTGAACGTTGCAATCAAAAGAAAATAACGAAAAAAGTGAAGAGATAAAGACACAGAAAAATACACCTCGAATAAAAAAGGGATTTGTGTTGATTGATCATATCCACAATATGTAAACACAAATGACAAAATATTGAATTAAAAGATATAGCCTTAATTTGCAATGTAGATGTACTAAAATATGAGGCTAAATCCTAATTTGAAAGCCTCGCCTTTGACTTTTCCACCATAGGAGAAGAAAGTGGCTCTCATCCAGAAGTTTCTTGCATATAAGTGCCACCACACCACAACCCAAAGCCTAGAAACGACAAATCAAAGGGTGACGCGACTCCGGTCTCCAAATCGGCGCCAATGAACTTGGTAAAGTAGAACAAATCGATAAGGAGAAAGGCAAAGATTTGAAATCATAAGGAGATAGGGTCCTTAAGCTTTTCAACATCGGGTTCTTGGCTTTTCCTAAGTGCCTGAAATGACATTATATCACACTTGATTAGGTGACAAAAAGCAAAACACATGCAAAAGACAAACATATATACTTCACTCTCACATAATAAAAGATAGAAATATACATCCTCACGAATGACAGAAATGACCAGGAGAACAAAAAAGCATAACACAACCGCTAAGACAAAAAAAATTAATGTAAAAAAAAAAGCAATGGGTCATCTTGGGAAAGATGTTACAATAGGTTTAAAAATTGAAAGTTGAAAGGAATCCATATTATTAAATACTGAAGCATGCTTCCAAAAAGCAAAGGATCGAACTTAATAAATTAGGTCATAGGAAGAATGAGGGGGGAATGGTCAGCTTGAGAATGATGCTTTATGGAAATCTCAAACACAAAGAAAAGAAGAAGCTTAGGAACCAACATCTTATTATATCAGATTATAGTAATAATTTAAGCAACAACTAAAACTTGCCTTGTAGCTTTGACAAGTAACATGAAACCTCAATAGTGTATCACTCACCCGACTTTCAGAAGTGATAGCAAAAGCACAATTTTTCTCTTATCCAAGAGTCTCATTGCCCCTAAAGAGGCCCATTCCAAATGGCCATAGTACCTGCCTATGCCTATGGAACCTATGGGAAGAAAACAAAAATTGTGCATAAGAACCATGAAACCTTACACGGGGAAAATCAACACAAATGAAGAATGGTGTTAACCAAATATCACCTAGCCTTCGAATTACATGCAACAATACTAATTTAAAGTACATTCCATTAGAAATATACAGTGTTCTAAAAAACGCTCGGCGGATGCTCGGCGGTGAGGTACCGCCAAGCGCTAAGACGGTTCGGCGGCCTTATTGGCGGTCAAAACGTTTTCTTAATATTTTCATATTTTTACCCCCTATATTAGGACTAGAATACATATGATATAATAAATATTCATTTCTAAAGTGTTTATCATCACTACATTAACAAAACATAATGCAAATGAAAATTAAGTGATTAAGTCATGATCATTTTAACGTTATTCGGCTCAAAACAAACAAAAAGTGACATAAACATATATGTTAAAAAAAAACCAATCCATATGATCTAAGCTTCCATCTCTTCATTTCCATATTGGTGGGCATCAATCTCCTTGTCGGACTCAAAGTCAAATTCTTCATCATCAATTGGCTCATCCCCCAAGCCATCGGAGGTGAAATCATCCTCGTCGGGCTCCCTCACATCATCATGTGCTCTAGAACCAAGTGTGAGCTCATCTTCTTCGTCATCTTCTCCATCAACTATCCATGATTGTGCATGAATAGCCTCATTTGCTAGAAGCACATCTACTTTCTCCTTTCGGCTCATCATTTTCTTGTTCAACAATCTTGCATTGAATTGGACATACACTAGCTTTTTCATCCGGTCGGTATCTAATCTATTCCTTTTCTTTAAGTGAATCTACATGTTTAAAAAATGGAATAAATATATAGAATAGAGAATGTAGAATAATTAAAAGATATTAAAATGAGAATCCAAATACCCCTTCGAAGACACTCCAATTTCTTTCACAACCGGATGAGCTTGTTGTCAAAGCAAGAACCCTTTTTTGCAACTTTTTGGAGATTAGGGGTTTGATTGCCGTAGATTGTCCACCATGCAACTATACATAGACATGTAGTAAAAGAAAGAATCCTATTAACTTTTGTATAAAATATTAATTAAACATATAAAACAATAAAGAAAATAGTAAAAGAGATACCTGGATCATAAGCATCATCATTTTTCTCACAACTCTTTAGCGCCAAAGCTCTTCCAAAAGGACCATTTTGCTTTTGGTACTTCACCAACTCCACATTTACAACTTGATTTTGCAAATTGAAATCCGGAAACAACCGTTCCATGCATAAAAAGACCCCGTCCATAAGTGTTCCCATCTCATCGGCGGTCCATTTGGAGCCATTATTGTAGTAGTAATATGGATTCAATAAGTAAGCCATCAAGTGAAGGGGTGTATCAATACGATCCTTCCCTATTTTCATGTGAGAATGAAAAGAATTTTGATTAAAATAAACCATCATTCAAATTGAGTTCATATTTTGACAAAGAAGAGAGTAAGTATAAGCATTTTCATACCTTTTTCTTCCACGATGTCAAGTATAGGCTTGTACTTCTCCTCTTTACCCTTGAAAACCTCTTTGATAGCTTCTTTTGCCTTTTGTAACTCGCCATACACAAACCCCATGGCCGGCTTCACATCCCCATCAACAAGTCTAAGCACTTTAACCAATGGTGTAAACACCTTCAAACACATGGCTACACCATTCCAAAAAGATTTTTCCATAATGGTATCACAAGCGGCTTTCCCCTTGGTGCTCTTCGACAACTTCATTCCTTCCCACTCCCTTGAGGTCATCATATGCTTCAAATCTTCTTTCTTTTCCATTAAATTTGCAATGTTAAGAAAGAAGATGCAAATCGAGTCACACCCAGATGAACTATATTTCTTCTTGTACGCTTTCTCATCAATGCCAAGGTCTTATGATGAGAGTAAATGAAGACGGTAAAACTCTTTGCTTTCATAATTGGAGTCTTGAAAATAGAGAGCTTACCGATGGCTTCAAGCATGAGATTGATAGAATGAGTAGCACATGGAGTCCAAAAAATATGGGGCCTTTTAGCAAACAACAACTTCGAAGCCGCCATATTATTTGAAGCATTATCGGACACCACTTGCACTACATTCTTCTCCCCAATGGTTTCAATGCACTCATCAACATACTCAAATATGTAGGCCCCGGTATGTGCATCTAATGAAGCCTCTTTGGAATTAATGAAAGTAGTTCCACCGTCGGAATTCACACACAAGTTCATAATACTTCTTCTATTCCTATCACTTCAAGCATCGGTCATGATAGAACATCCATTTCTCTCCCATTCTTCCTCAACTCCCTTGAGCGACGACTTTGTTCTCTCTACTTCCCCCTTCAAAAGTGGCTCTCTAAGTTGATATTGACTTGGGGTTTAATTTGGAAACCCGGACCAAATTGTCCAACCGCCTCGACAAATCTCTTGAAACTATCATTATCCACCGCATTAAAAGGAATGCCGTACTCATATGCCCATCTAGCTTCATATTGACTCACTTGAAGAGTTCTTTCTTTGTAGAGAGCATCATTGATGCTTTGTTGCCTTCTTCTTTTTGCTTCACTCAAACACTTGTCATCGGGATTAATTTGTGAAACATATCTATCAATAGCACCAAGTGTACGACGTTGCTTTCTAGATCTTCCAACTTCAACAACTTTATCGTCACTTTCTTCTTCTAAGCCACGAACTTCAACTTCTCTTCTAATGTTCTCATTTTCTTCTCTCATTGCCAACTTTTTTTTTTTTGTTTGCTCAATTGCATCCTTGCACCTTTTCTTATCTTCGTCCGAAGATTTTTGACAAGGTGCAATTTGACCCCTAATACCGGCAATGTGAAGCTTGATTCGAGTAACTCCACCACTAAATGATTTCTCACATTTCAAACATTTCTACTTGTCTTGATTCGATGCATCAACTAACATTCCATACTCCCATCCAATATCACCACTAGATCGCTTCAATTTCGAAGCACCACTCATAGATTCAACGTTAGAAGCCATTGATAAAATAGTTTCACGGAATCTACACAAATAAACAAAAAATAAACAACACCATTCAGAAAATTCAGAATTCACAATTAACAATTCAGAAAATTCTGAATATATTATACACTGTGTATGTAGGCTGTCTAAGTTGCTTGTATCATACACTGTGTATATAGGCTGTGTAGTATATTATATATACAGATTCAGAAAATTCAGAATTGAGAAATATGTACAGATTGAACGAGAGAGCGACATACAGTTATACACATAGATAGTGAGCGACATACAGTTATACACAATTCAGAATTCAGAAATCAGAATTCACAATTCAGAATTCCGAAGGCTAATACAGACATACAGTTATACACATAGATAGTGAGCGAGAGAGACTTACAGTCTTTACAGAATACAGATAGCGAACAAGAGAGAGAGAGAGAGAGAGAGAGAGAGAGAGAGAGAGAGAGAGAGAGAGAGAGAGGCATACTGTCGGCGCAACCACCAGCCCGCCACCGGAGAAGTAGAGCACTCGCCACTCGAGCAGACTCTGCAGAGACCACGGAAGACTGGAAGAGACCGAAGAAGTCGAAGAGGCGATCAAGCATTCAAGCCCGTCCAGAACGTGAAGACGGAAGAGACGGAAGACGGAAAGAGACGGAACGAATTGAATGAAGAAAATTAAAAAAAAGCTTTAATTAGGTTTAATCCGTCCAGAACGCCAAGCCCGTCCCGCCCCGCTAAGGCCGCCAAGACCCGTCCTGCTCCGCCAAGACTCGTCCCGCTCCTCCAAGGGCTCCTGTTCCGGCCGCCAAGGCTTGCTCCCGCCAAGAACACCACGCCAAGGTCCTATTCGTATCGGGAGGTGGCCGCCAACCGTCTTGGCGTCGTCTTGGCGGCCGCCAAGGCCGAATTTTAGAACAATGACTGTCCATCCCAACACCAATGCACATGGAGAGAAAAACTCCCATACGATCCTACAGTGTTCAATTCAGATCTCAAACCCAGAAAACCTTTGAGTTCAGAATTAAACATCAAGAATTCGTAAGACAATCAAGTTTATCATTGATCTGAAAGTATCAATTTATCAAATAAACTCTTGGAGTTGAAGAAGCAAGCATTATACAATACAACACAAAATCCATCTGATGAAATTGAATTGAGCTAAATTAAAAAAAAAATTGCAGATTCCAGAGATCGGAGATCAAATCCATAGCGTAAAATATCCGAAACAGAGAAATCGAGCACTGCATCCACACAAAACAGACAGGATGAAAAAAATAAAAATGAGACTACACCCTCTTCAGATTCATGACCTCGACAGTGAAATCCAAAGACTTCTCACCCTCTTCGGATGTGCCGATATCTCGCCATGGTGGAGAAGAAGACATTGGAGGGAGAGAAATTAGTGATAGACATAGAAAAAGGAATTAGCGATAGTGCTAACCTATTCGAATAAGCAACAGAAGACATAAGAGGAAAATGATGAAACCGAAAGCACCTATTCGACTGAACAGAGGAAAAGGAAGACATAAAAATTAGCAATAGACCTAATTTGTAGGCCACGATTGAAGCAATCCGGAGGCAGCAGGATCCTTTCTCCGTGAGCTCATCGGGGAAATCCAAGGATTGTGAATCAGAAACAACCAAAAGGAGGAGTTTGAAAGGAGGAGAAAGAACGGGAGAAGGAGGCTTCAAATATGAAAATTAAACCCTAAGAACGGGAGAAGAAGGAGACCTAATTTGTGCGGTTGGACATGGACAGTGAGCGACATCAGCCAACAGGCCGGGAAGAGGAGCCGAGAAGGGACAACCGCAACCAAAAGGAGGCGTCTGAACAAAAGAGGAAGAAGGAGGCACGAAAAATGAAGAATGAAAAATGAACCCTAGGCGTTCTCCGTTCCGGTTCAAAGTGGGAAGAGATAAAAAAAAAAAAAATTGATTGGACGAAATGGAGTGAATTAAGGGGAGGCTGCCACGTCAACGAAAACTCTTTGCAATTAAGTTATTATATAGATATAGATGAATTGGTTTTGAATTAATCCTATTGGTTGAAAAATGTTATAAATATATAAAATAGATGTTACCAAAAATATCGGCTCGCGGGGATGCGACATGTGGCTAAAAAACTTTGGTTTTAAGTAATATATAGAATAGATAGATAAATATAGATGGTTGAAAAATGTATTAATTATATAAAATAGAGGTTGCCAAAAATATCGGATCGCGAGGATGGGACACGTGGCCAAAAAGCTTTGGTTTTAAGTAATATATATAGATATATAGATATATAGATATATAGATATATAGATATATAGATATATAGATATATAGATATAGATATAGACTGACATTCCGCTATTCGGCAATCAATAAGGAGATTAACCAAACCCATGAAATCATAAATAAATAGAAGGAACAACTAATAGAAGATGCAAATGGTAAGGAAAAGGGCTGACAAAGTTCCGGTGTAGCTGAATGCAGGCTGAACTATGTCAATCAGACCCAAGCGGAGAGTCGGTCTAAGAGAAGTACTCAACCTAGGAGTTAATTAAGGATCTGCTTTGTGGTGCGACAATTAAGGATCTGCTTTGTGGTGCGATATTGGGTCCGAACCCGGATTTCCACCTTCTGTCCCAAGGCCGTGGACTCATTAGAAACCAAGCTTGGGAGGTCAAGATCAGCCACATCCGTCGGAAGGCGAATGCAGCGGCAGATTCCTTGGCCAGCTGGTCACTGTCGCTTGTGAATTCATTTGCTGAACATGTCACTGTCGCTTGTGAATTCATTTGCTGAACATGTTGCTCTTCCCGCCTTTGTATTTGTTGATTCAGCTACTGTAAGCTCCCCTAGGAGTTAATTACCTTATTTTATATAATAAAGGCTATAGCCACCCTTCTTGACCAAAAAAAAAGAGAAGTACACAACCACAACCACGATCCCAAGCAAGACAAGGATCACTCTACTACAACAGCAATCATGGATTTGGGAAACATGTATCGAGCCATCCAAACAAACCCAGTCCCAAGCAAAAGTCGGCCTCCCAAGCCAAGTAAGAACCAATGTTGTGAACCAGTCACGTACTTTAACTTCTAGTTGAGATCATCAAATCATGGCAGAGATTCACAGTAGCAACATTTGAAAGCAAACTGACTTAAATAAGATTCGACTCATCCTGAAAAGCTGAGTAATTCAATAATCATAACATAACAAAATTGTTTGTGTCGACATAGATTCGAATTCAGCTTGATCCTAAGAAATAAATCCCTTGAATCAACAACGACAAAACGCGAAAATAAAAACCGCTTAGAGTGGAGTTAAACAAATCTACTCTTCCGCGCTAGCAACCGAATCGCCCCCCTTGTTGTGCTTCCTCGCGTACCTCTGGTTCCTCAAGAACTTGGGATCCATCTGAACAAAATCACATCCCATCACATTTCAATTTCCAACAACTTCCAATTCATCCACCGAAAGCCAGATCCCGATCCACAAAACTCACAACGCAAACAGAGAGGAGACACCGGGAGAGAGAGATAGAGATCTTACCCCCTTGGTGGACTGGTGGCGGTGCTTACAGGGCTTCTTAATCCCATTCCTGTGGTTTTTGTACGATTGGTTGTGCGCTGTGTGGTTCTTCGACTTCGCCATTTCTGTAAGCACCGATTTATGTTAGATTCACAAACTGGAGAAATTACAGAGAGAGAGGGAGATAGACAACCTGCAAGCAGCTAGGGTTTTTCCGAGACGACGAAGAAGACTACGAGGATGTTCGAGCCATCCAAGGTATGTTCTTTTATGAAGAAACCCTAAGCTGATGAAACTGGGCCTATTGGGGGGTAATCGAAGTCCAATGGGCTGGCCCATTTATGAATTGGCAGTCTTTCTGAACAATTACCGTAACGCCGTAACGGGGTCGGTGGGGGAATGTAGTAATTAAACACGAACAAACGCAAACCTAACACCCCACCCCCCTCTCTATCTTCGATCTGCCATTGACAGATCTCGCAGAGCTAGCTTGTTTGCGGAATCTTCGATTCGGAAGGAGAGGATCAGCGATGTTCCTCGTGGATTGGTTCTACGGAGTGTTGGCAACTCTCGGTCTATGGCAGAAAGAGGCGAAGATACTGTTCTTAGGCCTCGATAACGCCGGCAAAACCACTCTTCTTCACATGTTGAAGGACGAGGTTCGTTGTTTCGTCTTCTTCTGGTTGTTGTCCACTCTCCGAATTGCAGGAATGCGGAATTGGTTTTGATTTAGGTGTGTGTTTGTGCGAGTAGCGGTTGGTTCAGCATCAGCCGACGCAGCATCCGACATCGGAGGAGTTGAGCATCGGGAAGATTAAGTTCAAGGCGTTCGATTTGGGAGGTCATCAAATTGCTCGTCGAGTTTGGAGGGATTACTATGCTAAGGTGCACTTGCTTTCATCAATTTCCCTTTTTCTTCTCACCTGCCATTGTTTAGATGAACATATAGCCTCTGTACGTGAATAAGGAATGTTTCTCCACTTTAGCTATCTCAAAATTCAGATTTTCTAACTCTTAGAAAGGGGCCTAGGAATTATACATCTGTCGCCCTTCATGCTTTTAATCGTCATGCATTGAGAAATTTACTAGATTTGAATAGTTGGAACTTGGAATATTTAGGGAACCTGTAATCCAAGCTTACCGGAGTTCTACTTCATCAAGTGCAGCTGATCAGAATCAGCTATTTGTGGTGCTGTGTGGAGAGTTGTGTTGTATCTAGATAAACCTTTAATTCTTTATATCTGTTCTTGAGTATGAAGGTTGTAATTTCATTGTTTTTTCAATTAATATAGAAACTTTTGCCATGATTGATTTGTCCATTGATGAAAATTTGGAGTTAATGTTGCTTGACATGGTTTTTATGGCATCATGATTTGGAAAATGTGTCTTCTTGTTGTGCATCCTGTAAGGGGAAAATTAGCTTGCCTATTCCAAATCTGGTATAAGCTTTGTACTGCATGATGGGTTATGGAGTTGGCTTTGGTTTTCGGTAGAGAGAAAGAAGAAGATGTCGGCGGTGTAAGGTCGTAAAAAACCGCAACATAACGATCAAGGAACCCCTTTAGTAATAGTGTAACTATGTAAAAGATATGGTATATCATGAACCACCATTGGACTTGTAAGATTGGTTTGGGATTTTTTTGGGCAATCACTGGGATATGGTACTTCCCTCTTGCTGGATTTGGGGATTGTCGGATTTGTCTGTATTTTGAAATGAGACTTCATACATGAGAGTCTCCATCCTGTTGATTTATGGTAGGGAAGTCGGAGTGATAGGATTTTTATTGCATAGCAATGAAATTTCGAAAATTCGAAAGTTGGTTGCACTTCGGGTAGCAATGAAATTGCAACTCTACGTTAAAATTATCGACTGGTCATTGAAAATGGTTCCCTCCATTTGGGGACGAGATGCTACTTGATCTATTTCTTCACGGTAAATAGTTTCCTTGTTGTGACAGGTTGATGCTGTAGTTTACCTTGTTGATGCCTTCGACAAAGAGAGGTTTGCTGAATCAAAGAAGGAGCTGGACGCCCTGCTCTCAGATGAATCTCTCGCTACCGTACCCTTCCTCATCCTAGGGAACAAGATTGACATCCCTTACGCAGCCTCAGAAGAAGAGCTGTGCTACAATCTCGGGCTTGGCAACTGCACAACGGGCAAGGGGAAGGTAAATCTTACGGATTCAAACCTCCGCCCACTGGAGGTATTCATGTGCAGTATTGTCCGCAAGATGGGCTATGGCGAGGGGTTCAAATGGATGTCTCAATACATTAAGTAAACATCTTTGAAGCTTTAGCTGATCAGATCTGGTTCATCTACCGTCTCCCACATTTGTTTCTACACAGTTTTTGTCTTAGTAAGACGGACACCAATCCTCTATATTCCATTTGTCGGATCAAAGACAGTAGAACTTCTACAGAGGATGGCAGTCCATTGCCATGAATTTCACCCTCCAATGTGTTACATCAGAATGCTTGTTTTGTTTCACATAATTTTGGACTAGCCACTTTTTCAAGTAAAACGACCATATATTTACACAATCTAAAAAACTACAAATTGCTAACTTATTTACCAGAATTATTGAATTTTTTTAATTTAAGTGAATAAGCTGGGGCTATTATGACACTAATCTTTACCTCGTATTCGTATTATTTTTAGGGAAATTTATAAAAAAATCACCATTTAAATATAAGTTTTTATACTTAACTACCCGTTAAATATAAAATTATAGAAAGTCACCCATTAAATGGTTTTTTGTTAAAAAATTACCACCTGTTGTCTATTTCTATTAGTTTTTTTTTTCAAAGTCTATAATTATAATATCTTAAGCTTTATATTTAAATTAGAATCTCAAATAGATTTAAAAATATACTTTAATAAATTTTAAAAATATATTTAAAAAAAACTTGATGTATATATGAACAAATTCTCCTATTTTACTCCTAAAAATGGTTATAAATTTTAAAAATACTTTATAAACTACTTTTTAATCAAAATTAAAATAAGTTTATAAGTCATTAGCATTGTTTGAATTTAATAATATTTTTTATACTAATAATTAATGTCTCATTTTCTTTCATTTGTAAACACAACATTATATGGTAAAAATGATTTTTTTTATCAAAATATATTTTAAAAAATATTTTTATAGCCTCGGGCGTATTTTTTATTATAAGTATCTTTATTAAAGTTTTCTTAAATGTTAACATAAAATTCAGTAATATTTTCCACATTTAATTAGAACCTCATCCCTCTAAATAAATATAGAATTTAAAAATTTTACACTTTTTTCCCATATTATATTAATATATATATATATATATATATTTTATCTCTACCATAAATATAATTTAAATATATTGAAGTTCAAACTTTAAATTTCAAGTATAAAATATTAAATATACTATATTTAGTGGAATTCTAATGAAAATATAGACAACGGGTGGTGATTTGTTAATAAAAATCATTTAATGGGTGGTTTTTTGTAATTTCATTATCATTAACCTAGTCGTTTGATGGAAATTTTATATCACAAAGTTTTTAAGTTAAAAAAAAAACACTCTTTGTTGACTTTTAATTTGCTACTTATCTCCCTGACTAAATTCTTGTTCGTACCCAAAAATAAAATTACACTTCAGACTAAAAATAAAAAATAAAATAAAATAGCACTACTTTTTACTGGCCTAACAATATAAAAATTAGATTAACAAGTCAAGTCAATCTCCGACGTCTAGCAATGCCCTTGGAAGATCGAAATGATCGTCAAGGACATTCAGTATCTCCTCCAACAGTCTAAGTGGGCGACATGCTCTCATGTCTTTTGCGAAGTCAACCAAGTTGCAGATAAGGTGGCTCATCTCAGACCCTTTATGGACCATGAGGCTCTCACATCTCACCTGGAGTTCAAGTCCCTCGTTCGGAAAGACATCATTGGGTGGTCTGACACCTCCAGAACCTTTGTCTTGTATCAAAAAAAAAAAAAAATTAGATTAACAAATATTCTAAAATTAAAATTATACATTGTGCTATTAAAATTAAAATATACACACATGGTTATACCACTCTCAATGGAGGTAATGACTGAATATCGAAGATCAATCGGACGAACCGACTGCACTACCCACCATTTTTTTATTGTCACTGTCGTCATCGAGAATACAATGGTGTTGCTCCTTGCGCATTATTTCGTGTTGATTGTTTGAATATCACTCACATTTAAACACCCCATCGAGTTCGAGTGTGCGTATTGTACTCCATATTGCATCGCGACGTCTTCATATTACATATTGGTTGGGGAGCATTTGGTTGAACACATAAGGTCATTCTTTCCCGATATATCATGTTATTGTGTTTGTGAAATAGCTCAATTCACATGTGCTCTTGTTAGGGAAGCAAACCAATAAGTCGGGACATTTGCATTCAACACTCTACATATTTAAATCAAATCGAATTAGCCAGAATCGTCTATAGGAAGTTGTTAATTGTCAATACTAGGTTTGTTGGTTGTGAAGTACTATGTCAATATATAATATTTGTTGGTTTCCAAGTACTATGTTTAACGTCTTCTCGTATTTTCATTTATGTAATTGAATTTTCTGCATCTTGCAGTAAACGTCGTGTAGGATTTTTCTTAACGTTTATGTGATTGACTGTTATAACCTCATAACTGCTTTACTAGAATGAATGAGATTTAAATTAGAATGAATGAGAAACAATGAACGAAGAATAGTACTGGAAATGTTGTGAGAGGGGGATTTCTCACTCACTATAAATGAGGGAGATCGATAAGCCTGGAACCAAAGATGAGGTCAAGGGTTGTGAGTTGAGACTAAAGTCCCCAAAGGTGACTATGACGCCCAAGTCAGTATAAATGTTTAGATAAAAGAGAATTGAATGTCCAAAGTTGAACGTATCATCCCTTATTTATGTTGGTAGAGGCTTAATTATTATATAAATATAATAATAAAAAATACTACAATATTGTATTAGTACTTATCCGTTGGTTAGGATATAATAAGATTATGCTTAAGGCGTAAGTATTAGATTTTATCAATTTTTCAGGATTTATACTAATAGATAATTCCTCACTCAAAGGCAAAGCTGATTACCTTGAATAAATGGAAATTTAAAAAGTCACTGTAACACGGACAAATTCAGATTTGAATAAACTGACAAATCTATTGAAATGCACTTAATGGATACATTGTAACCAAAAGTGATACAACAAGACGTCCAACCTTTCAACATCTTAGATATCCTCATACATCATATTGTCATCGTTGTGAAACTCTTTGTAATCTTCTTTGATGTTCGTTTCAACAAATTTTCTCATGTGAAAGTGAGAATTCCCTTCGTATTGAAATATTAGAAAGGTTCCAACATGAAGGTTATAAAATAACGTAAAGTCTTTCCAGCCAGTAGTCAAACAAAAATGATTGCTTTTGTCCTGCATTACGTACCTTCGTCGTGTATTCGTCCTCGCGGGGGGTCTTAATGGACGCATGACGTCCCAATAAGCTTCCGTGATCGTTTCCAAACTTCGGAGTTAGTCGTTGCACGAGGAAAATGATTGAATTACCTACCCTTAGTGGAAAATAAGGAAAATCAATTCTCACCGTCGACCACACTTACAAGTTTTCGAAGTTGCTGTTTAGGATTGAAAATGATTGAATAAATGCTAGGTTTCTGCTGATCGTCAGCAGAGGAAGCCATTAGGGTTGTCGTTGTCGTTTAAGGAGGACGAGGTGTGGATTGGAGTGGTTTATATAAGCGACACATCGCACCAGGAGGCGGTGGGTGTAGGGTCAAAACCCCACTGTATTTTTCAACGATGGGGTTCTGACCCTAGGGTTAGGGAAAATCAACCCCAATGCATGTTTCAGCGATGCGGTTCTGATCCTAGGGTTAGTGGAATCAACCCCAATGCATGTTTCAGCGGTGTGGTTCTGATCCTAGGGTTATTGGAATCAACCCCAATGTATGTTTTAACGATGTGGTTATGATCCTAGAGTCAGTGGAATCAACCCCTAAGGTTCTGACTTCTGACCCTAGGGTGTTTGATTGTTGGCGTAAGTTATTTAAATGGTGGTTTTATGAAAATATCAATGTAAGGCTTGATTTATGGAAAACAAGTATATTTAAAGGATGATTTTTTGCAATTTGATCTAAAAACTATATAAAATGCAACTTGTTCGTTTTCATAATAATTGTATACTTACTAGTAATAAATATGAAAATTTTAAGTTAATATTTTATGATCATATGAAAACTATTATATAGTAAAAGACTTATATAAAAGAACGGGAAAATATAAAATGCACGGAGTATTATTTTTTTTAATGAAAATTGTCTATATATAATATATACCTGCAAAATCGAATTTTATAACTTATGATTTTCAAATAATGGGATAAGACACATAAGATAAGAATCTTATTTGTATTTCCATAATTAATCATATTTTTCGTTGTATTTAGTTTCGCTTTTGCAGAGTTCTTGCCTATATTTTGCACCATCTTTGTATTTTTATATTTGTTTAGACGATCATTTATCTGTCGATTTGTTCACCATCGAGGTTTAGATTTATCTAATCTCAAATTCTTTCCTAACAAAAAAAAAAAAAACCGATACAAAATTTTGATACGGAACAAACTTGGGTCGATTTGATTTCCCAGCTAATTTTTTTTTGACGTTACAAGTAAAGGCTTGAAATTTGAATGACGTAGGTCGACATGTCCAATTATGGGGTATGATAAATTCACCGCTAATTTTTACTATTTCCACCGTTAATCACCGCATAGGTATGCGGTGGTCTTAATCAACTTTTTCCCAAACCCACCGCATATACATGCGGTGGGTCCGTTGACCGTATACAAACCCACCGTATATCTATGCGGTGGGTTATGACGACCGTATACATGCGGTTAGTTTTTGGGCAATTGAAAATGGTTTGTAGAAGTGGTCCAAAACCGTCGCCATAACCCATCGCATATCTATGTGGTGGGTTATAGCGACGGTTTTGGACTGTTATGACGACGGTTTAAATTCACCGTGTACACCTATATGGTAGGTTATGGCGACGGTTTGAACCATTATGACGACGGTTTTAAGCCTGTATACTCCTCTACTCACAATCGTTGACTGTCATTAAACTCACCGCATAACTATGCGGTGATTAGCGGTGAAAATAGTAAAAATTAGCGGTGGAAATATCCGTCCCGAATTATGATGTTTGAAAAAAAGAAGTACGATACAAAATTTGGATGGTTGGTGACTGCCAACTGGCAAGATGGTTGATGAATCGATGTGATGTGCGTTTGCCTCTCTACACGACTCTCCGTGACTTCCCTGATTGGCCAATTCACTTGCAAGCTGAACGATCACCATCACCCTGATTGGCATTGTTATGGAAATCGCTCCCAAAATCACACAAAGAACGCGATACCAAATCAAGCAGACAAGGACACACACAAATGTTTACGCGGTTCGGGTTTAACCCTACATCTGCGGAGCCTCAGAGGGGAGACTCGCCCAATGTCCACTAGATCAAAGGTTCAAACAAGAACTCGGTTTACAACACACACAACTAGCAGATACCAAAGCCAGAAACCCTAAAAGACATGAGAATACAAGAGCAAGACAAGATGCAAGAGTAAGAAGGAATCGGAGATGAGAATCTACCTTTTCCGCTAGATCTGTGCTTCTCAAAAGAAGCCCCACTCGGATCTAGGAAGACGAAGCTAAGCTGTGTCGAGGATGTCCATCTCGGAGCTTGGATCGCCGTCGTCTTCTCTTCCTCTTCTTTCCCTAATCCCAGCCTTCGCTCTCTCTCTCTCTCTCTCTCTCTCTCTTTTAGGTTTTACCTTGGCGTCGCTGAAGTGTCTTGGATCAGCTAGGGTTAGCACCTTTTATAGGGAGGTACTTAACCCAAAAACGCAGCGTCTCAAGCCCTTCAGGTATCATCAGGCTTTGGGCTCAAGTCCAAGCTGTAGCAAGAATAGGCCGAATAACATTAAACACTTCTAACCCATATTGTCACCTTCCGAGCTGGCCCATGTGAGATCCCTCCAACCTGGCTGAACCAAGGGTTGATCTTCCATGAGCCATGGTTGCTTCAATGTAGGTGCTAAGGTACCTGTACTAGTGTGCTATTGTCATACACGAGTGCTCTTAAGAGTTTCTCAGATTACAAGGTTTTATAGGCATATTCATTAACAAACTAGTACTGTAATTATTTTTCCCTTTCAAAACCATTTTAGATACTCCGTATTAATTTGCTCAACAAAACAACAAACTCAAAATGTAGACCCTGTAGGCTGTAGCTAGATCTTGGCTTCAGTAAGTTATCTAGTGGCCGCCAATCAGTTTGTGCTCATACTTGGCTCCAACTATTTTCGATCGCTTTAATTGCAGGTCAAATTGATTCGTTTCTGTATTTTTTACATCATATTCGTAGCTCTGCGACCAGATTTCGCCGTTACTTCGCAAGAGGTCTACTGGGGAACGCTGTGTATAAATATTTGGCAGTCCCTATTCATTCTCCATTTCACAAAATATTCCCACATCGAATAAGCGTTCAATTACCCCATACTGACTATTATAACAACAGCCAGTAGCCGACAATTATACATCGTGGAGCCATGCAGTATACACAAAGCGAATTATTCTTTCGCCTTTTACTAAAGAATACCGTGTGTTTGCTGTGGCATACCCTTATTTTTGGAAGGCACTCCTCCTTTGGAAGGCTCCTACAATTGTCAGTGTGATGTTAATCTCAAAATATTTGATCTGAACTAATCTGCGTTTTCATAGCAGTTTTTCTAGTTTGTTTTGGTAGAGGGATTCACTTCACCAGAAACTTAAACGTCATTCTTTACTAGTATGCAATCTAGGATTTCAATGAGGATTTTTCACGCTGGATTTGACACAAGCTGCTGATTTGATTTCTAGTCACTCTTTGAAGTTGGCATTAGTTCAGTTTTGAATTTCTATAGTGTTTACTATAATCTGACAGGATTGGCACTGGGAGCAAATTTTATCGAAGCAGCGGGGTCATTACGATGACTCTTGTAATGAATGATGCCTAGGGATATTATCCCTAGGCATTCATTACAAGAGCTATTCGAGCATAAATCAAACGAGCCGAGCTGGTCATAACATATTAACTTAAAGAAAATTGTAGAAATTCTTTAAAATTCAATCTATTCGGAGCCTAAATCAAACGAGTCGAGCTGTTCGGCTCATATAACAGCCATACTTGGAGTGGCAGGGGATCCAACAAAACATTTGATATCTGCCTGCATCCAACAAAACATTTGATATCTGCCTGCAACCATTTATAGCTTTCTTTGTTCCGATATCTGCATCATTGTTTGAACAACCAATTAGCTTCTCTTCACGACCTACAAGAAGCTAAGGGGTTGTTCAAAACAGTGATGGAGCTCGGCAAAAAATTAGATCTCTGCGGACTCACCGTAACGATTTCCTTTGTGTTACTTATAGTCTCTGTCATCTCCTCACTTCTTCGTACAAACCCATGTGGGATAACAGCACTTGTTGTTAGCTAGCTCCGTGCCTCCGTCACTTGCTATCTACTAACAGGTTAGCTATTCATTTAGGTACTGGAAATCACCTCTCACCCACCATATCCATTAGTTGCTACTGCTCTTGACATACTGTAGGACATCAGTTCCAAGTAATCCAAGATTTTTCAAGCTTCGAAGGTGGCCAATAAGCTACTAAAGAGACTGTCACACAGACCTTGTGTTTGAAGTAATGACCCTTTCAAACTCCTACTTCATGTGTTAGCCGTTTTGGGCATGTTGCAACCTCTTGTGAATGCGTATGCTTATTGCATAGTAGTTCGCGGATTGAGAGCATTTGCAACAACATTTGGACTTCCTTTTGAGTTGAGCTAACAAAGATCGATTTTGTTGATAGTGTTGCTGCGAGCATTACCTTGGATCAGGAACAACACTAGCCGAAAGATATATAAGTGTTTCGTGTTTCGTTCATACTGGGCACAAGGAATGATCTCGATTGCCACGGGCGGATTAGCAGTTTGAATTTCAGTTGGTAGTGTTGGGTGTTGATGCTGTTTGTCTATTTCACCTATGTTGATTGCCTCAGTTCCCATGTTATCCAAAGAGTGATTCAAGATCATCCGATTCTCCGACTAAGGCAAGTAGATCGTGCAATGAGGCGGGGATTCCCCTATCAACGGACTAGGACACGAAGAGTATTCTCGGCCAGAACCCAGTGCACACAAAAGGGTTTACATGTAAGGGTTTAGGGTAAGGTAAACCTCGGCGACATAGATGATTGCCCTCTAGAGGTTTTCATGTGGATCATTGTCCATACGATGGCTGAGTAGCAAAGGTTACACGAAAAAGTACCGGTCCAAGTCATTTTTTCCGAGTACCAACATTAGTTGGCAGAATAAAAATACATTGATACCATGTCATCTGATTGCCCAGAAAATTTTGAAAACTAGTGTAGCACGATTTATTATAGGCTTCAAAAGGAGTCAAAAGACTACATACAGTCAGATAGCTCTAACTAGCACTGCATTTTTACGTCGTTTAAAACCGACTTGTTCACACACCTGCAAGCTGTACATTAGTTTACCAAAGACAATGTATAATAGTACATTTCCAGGTCCAAACCAGTAGATTCTGACGTTAAGGGTCTTGGCACCCTTCATCTGTCCAAGCAAGCACTGTCATTTAACGATTCTTCGAATTCAAGCTGCAAAAGAAAATAATTTCTTAGCAATTCCGGTCTTGGCACCCTTGAATTGATAAATAAAGAGCGGCCATTCCGGGGTTCGAACCGGGGACCTATGGGTACTACCCACAAGTCCTTTCAGGTGAGCCATTCCGGAATGGTTTCAATCGACAGTCCCCAACAAGAAGCTTTACATACGAAAGGGGCATGAAGTAATTATCTCACCTCTGCTTGGTTATGTGTCAGTTTCATCCTTCTGTACTCTTCTTGGGCTTGTTTTGAACGGAACATAGCCTGCACACGAACGACGGCTTTCTCCACACGCTCTTCAGCTTGTTTCCTGCTAGCTCGGTAGAAGTCTTCTTCTCTGTCGCCATCATTCTGTTCTGGATCTGTTTCAGCAGGCTTAATCTCGAGGCCTCGTAGGCCCCTTCTCCTCTTCCGCCAACGTAGTATTACTTTCTCCAGAATTCCAACTGACCAACAAATCTTTCGATACTGCTTGCGCACTTGGAAGCCCCGGAATGCAGCCTGATGTGGGAGAGGGGGAAATGAAAATAGTTAACTACAATGATGAATCTGAGGCAATCTTTTTCACAATAATGACACAGATTATTCCATGCACAGCAATTTGAAGGCATATTTACAGAATAAAATTGGAAAGTAAAGAAAGTATGCATGCAATCAAATAGCAGTCACTTGCATGATTATCCAAGATACAGATAGGAAGGAGGATTTTTTGGTAGTTAAAGAAGGAAACGTGGCATACTTGAATTTTGATTGCTTGCTGACGCATTTTAAGGAACTCCCTACGAACTTTCCAAGTGCGGAACCTATCCTGAATACGGAATGCAGCTTTCATCTGCTTTTTTGTCTCATAGTTGCGGTAGGCATGCTGAATCTTCATTGCCGCAATGATAAAGCGTGCTTCCTTCTCAGGGTTGGATTTTTCAACGTCTTTTGTCCGTCTCTTTAATGAATTCTCTCGGAAAGCAGCCTGTATCCGAGCTGCTGCACCAGCTGCAGTTCGGTAAGCTGATAATGTATCTTTCAAATAGATCTCCTCTTCATTCTGGCAGCTGATATTGACAGGGTCGTGCATAGCTGTCTCCAGTGAGCCTCTAGCATTTCCGGCCAGTTTCATGTCTTCAAATTGTTGTATCAGTGCTTTTTCGGATAGATAAGCAGCTAATCCATCAAAACCCTTGTTATTTGCAAGATCCGCAGCAGTAAGTCCACCAGGGTTTTCAGATGTAGGGTCAGTAACTAAATTTGGCTTTGCCCCTGCAGACAGAAGAGCAGCTACCATTTTTTCCCTGTAGAAACCATCACAAATGTAATGTGCCTTGTATATCATTTACTATGACATAATAGTAAAAAAGACAAATTAAAAGATTGGGGCAGAATTACATTAAACAATTGATATAATAAATATTGCATTGCAGTTATATCCCACATACATGTACTCCGGTCTCTGGATAGACCCCATCACAAATGTAATTTGTCCTTGTTATCAAACAAAAGATGCACAAAGGAAAAATATCACGATGACTTGATCCGTGTAATCATCATGTTAAGTTATCATAACAGGCTAACATTTCAGCAACTTAGGAAGAACATCTATGCACTCTATTAAGAAAAGCCAAAATAATCAATGATGTGAAGTAAAAGACCGGAAAAGTACAGCTAGGACACGGCCATTTGATATGATTTTAGCATATCATAGGAATTGGTATACAAATGCCTTTCGGTCAGTGAACTTGTTTTGAATGCCATATAAATAAGCAGTGTAGGCTGGAGATTAGCATCATGCTCAGTCTCTTACTTTCCTTTCATTTTTCACCCCTGAAACCTTTTTTCCCCTTGAAAAATGCCATGTCTCTAAAGGACATAAGTGATAATTGCAACAGCACCAGTCTGTTCTATTTCACATGCATCAAATGCAAGACAAATCAAAACTGCAGACCAACAATGACCAAAAAATTCAAGGGGACTAAATATCATACCTTCCGTAGTATGCAGCCCAATGAAGAGCAGTCCATCCAGACTTATCTCTGAAATCGACAGAAAAACCGGCCATTGAAAAAGGATAAACTGCCCATGTATAACCAAGGATAGCACACAAATGCAGAATTCCTTGACCCTGACTATCTCGTTCAGAAATTTTACTCCCGTGAAGTATTCTTTCCAGCAGCCATTCCTTCAGCCTGTTCTTCAAGGTGATCTCAAACAAGCTTTCTTTGGCTTTTGAAAATGAGACCTTACCATTTTCAATTTGCTTGATCAGAGATGACCAGCTATTTTTAATGCTAGCACACTTGAGAGTAAACCTTTTTGCTTCCTCAAAAGTATTTTCTGGCACTTTCTTGGCTGATATTTCAAGGCTCTTGGATGTGGAGAAAAGCAAATAAGCGAGCCTCATCTGAAGCCTGAACTCTTCCAATGATTTATCTTCACAAAATTCAATGTATACTGGTGCACGGAACTCCAGAGTGAGAACTTGGCTTATGGGTTTAAATCCATCAATGCTCAAGAAAAAGTATGCCTGTCCAGCAGTATGTGGTGGAACCATGCATCGATATACCCCAACTTGCAGGACTTCTGCAGGAACACGCGTATCACCACATACGCAAATCATATTTGACCTTGCTAAATGTTGATAGTCTTCATGGAAATATCCAACCACTAGTATCTGCAATTTTTATGTTAAAACAAGCTCAAACTTTTGGACTACAGAAACATCTGTGATTACACATGTGCATGTTAATGGACTGAATATTAAATGAAGCAGAAAGAATGAAATAATCAATACACTTGAAATCTATAGCAAATAGATGAGTTGGTTCTCTCAAATTTCTACTGATGTGGGCAAGGTAGTCTGCCTGTTTGTAGTAAGATATTTAGTGAACAATTGTGCTCTATTCATCCCTTGCATGCTAGCTGGCAGTAGGCGTGAACACCACCCAATAGTCATCAGGGCCACTCATCAAAGTATGGATATTCTGAGGTCGTTATTCATCCAATTATAAGGTTATGAGCTACAAAAAGTCACTTAAGTGAAAAAGCTTGAACAGACCAAGGAAGTGTGTCACATACACACAAGTACTCTGGGAGTCTAGAATAATCACGTCTTCCCACTTGGCCACTCATAATTCATAACAATAAAAAGGCTATTTGAAATGATACCCAGCTTTCAAGAATTTCAAGTTCAATAACAAGTCTTGAAAAAAATCTGCTGGAAAATATGAAACAAGAAACAAATTTGCTGATACAAGGGTGAATTAAAAGATGAACCTTTGTTTCCTCGGTTGAAGAGGCCCATGTGGGCGAGACATCGGTGATACAAAATATCTGTTCTGGAATTGGTTTTCCATGCTTAACTGTCCCTGCTGGCATGGAAGAACCATTGGAAGTCAATAGCACAGACTCTGAGACAGGATCATCCACAGACCCAGGTGAGTCAACCATGATATCATTCATCCACCTGCCAAAGCTGTCTTGAGGTTGCAAGCTATCTTTGAACATATTGTTAGAAACTATGCTCTGCTCAATAGGATTAATTTGACCCGTCATTGATTGGAACAAAGTTTCCAGCTGGTTGTTTTGCACTGAACCCATCCTTGCTGCAGGATCACTGAGGTTTCCAGTAAAGACTCCTAGTTGTGAATTTCTTTCCGCAAAGTTGATTCCCTAAACAATGGACATATATGCTGACTTGTGAATATTTTCCAAAAAATAAAAAAATTCCATCACGTGGATCTCTTTATCATTTTTACAAAGCAAGTCAAGATGCAACCACAGTCTCACAAATTGTTAGACTATGATTTAATCTAGTCTCAGGATACTACTCTTTTCATGTGCTGAACCTAAATGGAATCTCATTCCTAAATACTAGGTATGTATTCTAGACAACTTTTCCAGCTGCTTTTATTCCTATCTGTGTCATTTTATCTAAGCCATTTTGTGCACATTTTAGTCAGTTCAGGTTAAAGATTTCACAAGACATGAAAAGAATTAAGAGCAACTGATAAACTTAAGCATCTATCTACCACAACAGAACCCAAAAAATAGGTATTTTAGCTTTCTATGTTGAAGTAATTCCAATTCTGATACAGAGAAACCATAATCAGTTAGTAATTCAGATTAGGTAGCATGAAATTCTATCTTTACAAATAATTCTATCGTTGCCAGAGAATATCTTTTTATCAGATTTTAGGATTATGATAAGATTAAGGGAATTGCAACTCGATGCACATGGTTGGTCAAGTTGGGTTTAGAGTTATTTGTTAGCTAGGCAAGGCTACTTGATCAGGAGTCATTTTCTTGTTCTCTTCTTCTACAGGCTATATATTTTATACTCCATCTCTCTCAATATACATGTCTTTTTAGAATGGAGCACAGGAATCAAGAAGTATGTTAAGTGTAATGATTAGATGTAAAAAATAGGTTAAGTGTAATGATTAGACTTTGGTATTAGAGTATTTGTTTCTTTTTTTAAAAAAAAAATTTGTGAGGAGGAGAGTAGGGGTGATGTAAAAATTAGAGTAATGATTAGATGTAAAAGTAGGTTAAGTGTAATGATTAAATCTAAAAAGACATGTATTGTTGACAAAATTTTATGGGCTAAAAAGACATGTATTTTGAGACGGAGGGAGTAGTTTACATTAATCAATCGCTTAACTGTAAATTACCATGAAAAAAAGGAAATAGTGCATAAGGGAATTGTTTTACTTTCTTGCCCCAAAGGCTGAATCTGCTAAAGCAAAAGTACTATCTCTCACCTTGGTTTCTGAGTTGTTCATATTGTTTTGACCATGATACTGAACATTCTTGCCATTTTCTGCACAATTAAGATACCCAAAGAAAAAGGGAAAGTGGAGTAAATACAAGGGAGAAAGGAACCCAGCTCTGCTACTTATTCAATACAAAATGCAGTACGGGTACCTCTCAATGGCGTGCCTGAAATGTTGAAATCATTTGATGCCAAAAGTTCATCCCATTCTAGTGTATTGAGCTCATGTATTTTCATCTCATGATTTTGCATGTTTTGACTGTCTCCAACTTTTGCTAAATTCGCAGGGGAAAAGAAAACCAGAGCACATTTAGTCAATCCAAGAAGTTTGTGAAGAAGTACATTACTCATGAATCACTTTCCAAACTATTATATTCCATTAGATTTACCCATAATTTCCTCGATCAGATTAGTGGCTCCTGAATCAGTTTCCTCTTGCAGAAGTTGAGAAGGTGAAAGCTCGGAGAAGCCCGACCCAGTATGCGAGTTCAAAGGTGTTACTGGGGAACCCTGCAACTAATCACCAAAACAACGACATCTGGTAAGACGTCAAAAGAATTCCATTTCCAGAAAAAAAACAGTTGAACCATAGAAGACTATCAGGTTTGGCTTTCCCAAAAGGGCGTCAAATCTGGTACTATCAAAATTTGACATCTAGTGTAGGATCTATAAGAAGGATGAGAAATGCAATCGATGGATTATAAATCACTTGAGCCATAAAAGAAACAGCAAAATACAAGCTCAACTGATATTTTTTAGATTGAGGAACATTCTTGCTAGAAGATGGAGGGATTACGTGAGGGAGACACATAGTAGTCGAATATTCTCTCATTGAGCTATGGATATTGAGATCTTTAAAAATCACTTCGAATAAAACAGCCTAATAATATTTTGGACATGATCGCCTCACCCATCACTGGTACATTACCCAGATAAGTCCATCCAAAGAAATAGCCATCTAGTTGAAAAGGCTATAAGTTGGGCCTGGGATCAACGAGTGAGTCCAACTATTCTTCAAAAAGAGTAACAATATGTGTGAAATAATAATCATACAGTTCTTGGAACATAATTATGTAAATTTTGATGTTTTTTTTTAAAAGCAAAGGAATTCCCAAAAAAGAGGGAGGTGGGGTTGGAAGTCACCATATAATCTATTTATGATTGTACTGCAAAATAACACAATAGCTCAAGTGGCAGGGTGAGCCACTCTACAACTTTAATGTATTCGAACTTTGCTGCTTACAAATAACAATGCCCCCTCCTCAGTGACTAATTAACTACAGTGTAGCACGTTGTTTCTTCCTTTTTAGTCCAACTTTGCACTTCTAATGAGAAAAAAAAAACATTTTGCATATTTGGATTTTCACCAACTTGCTTGATAAATCATAAACCAAGGAATCTAAACTAACCTCCTGTATATGACGGTAGTGAACAAGGACTATGTGTTCCAAAGACCTGAAACAAAAGCAACCGAAATCATGTCATCATCCATCAAAAAACTTGGCCATTTATGAATCATGCATTAGTATAAGGCATGGATGGATTAGAAAGGAATGAATTTTGATTTTCTAATGAATTGGCTTTAGAGGCTTAGTCTTTTCCAATTCAATTTTTTGAACTGAGGCACTTTTGATTTTGTTAACTATTTGATACACAGGATAACTTGTTCTATTTTCGTTTACTTCTTACAACTTTGTAATAATATACAACCTTATCTCTAAAAGAAATTAAAAGAGTCCTTAGTCCCTTAGATCTCACATACTTATCAAGCAACCAATAACATCTACGAACAAAGTTAGAGTCATCCTCGCCATGCGCATAATACACATGTATCCTCTCCTCAGTACCAACCTGCAATATTACAAAAGATGGGCTGATGCAATGTCATTAAATAATACAAAGGAGAACAAATAAAGAACCACAGGGAAAGCAACAATTTTAAATTTGAATATAAAAAAAGTAAGGGAGAGAAAATATCAGCAAAGTAGCAAATAACCACTTTCAGATCCAACAAACAACAATATAGCCCATAACACTAACAGCTTTAACTAATAATATACTATACTACTACCATAAGACATACATACAAAAATGAATCCACGTATACTGATCACCAAGTTGCAAAGAAAACACTGAAGAGAGAGCAATAGTCAGGTCTAGTTAAATCTATTGATTTGACATTCATATACTGTGTAGCAGAATACATACACAGAAATATATCCAAATACATACACAGAATGTATGTATACATCAGCAAGCTTCAAGAGACAGGGGTGTGATAGGGGAAAGGAGAAGAAGGCTGAAAGAGACAGTATTAGTCCAGTCAAAACTAAAAACAATGGCAGTATGGCACAGACATCATACTTCCATAAATAGACTTCCCAGAAAAGACAATTCTCACTTTTAAATGTTCGTGCGCTTCTTTAACAGTTTTCCCATCTTTTTTCTTCTTCCAATTATGACCATCTTTGCGAAAATTTCGTAGCATTTTACGGTCAAATAACACAATTGTGCCACCTGTCACAAAACATGATGTAAGAAAAGAATTTAAGCTGACGAGTCAAAACATCGCAGAAAGAACGTCACTAGTAAAGAAAAAGAATCATAGCCTGACATGTCAGGACTCAGGGTCCAGACAAAAGAAACCTCATGTCTCAGTAAGAAAATGGAGGCATTCTATTAAGTAGGGCTAAACATTGATCTTGGCCACAGATGAGGGATGCTCAAATACCAATAGATTACTGAAAGTCCTTTCATTTATCTCAAGCCAAATGCTGCAGCTCATAGCCCACCTAAAGCATATCCAATCTTCTATTACTTATTTCATTCAAATCCATATAGACCATCTCTATCAATCTGCTCTAAAACAAGCAGCAGTCCTATAACAAAGAAATATATGCCTGTATATCTTGTCATCATAAAAGGATATTGCACAAACAGTGAGAAAATTAGCTAAGTCACAACTATTTAAAGAAATATTTCATAAACCTCCTTACTTCCTTAGCAATAGCAGATTGATAGTGTTCATGCTATTTTAACAGTATCACAAGTACAAGTCTCTACCATACAAGAGACTATTATTTGCAAATACTACATACATAAGAAAGAAAAATTGTGTCAAAGAAGGAGAAAGCAAAATGGAACTAAAACATTTGATCTCTCATGAATCACTGCGCTGATAAACATTAAAAATGCATATCCATTTTTAACACCCGCCCATAAGGTCCAAAGGATGAAATTACACTGACTCTTTGAATAGAAGTTACAATAGCAGCATTATAAACTTGAATGAAGATATTCAGAATATGACAAGTAGTGCCTTTAGCGCAACCACAAAGATTTGCAAGTAACATTCAAATAAACAATGAACAATGGAAGGAAGAGTGAGGGGGTAAGAAAAGGAAAGAAAAAAAAAGGTGAAACCAGTACTAAAAGAGGAATGGGAAAAAAATGTCATCCAATCTTTAGAAGAGAGGTTAATAAGTAGAACACATCATGGTGAAAATGTACAAACCATAAAAAGAAAGAATTTAATTAAAAGAAGCTGTGCAACATGAGAATAGTAATACATCATTGGTCCAATATGAAGATCTTATTACAGAAGAGAGTTACTTACTCTTTGGTAAATTTACTGGCTTGATTTTGACAGTGAACCTTTTATAATTAGATAATATAGCATGAATCTCATTGGGTCGAAGCCATCTGCTCCCTGCTTCCGCCATTATGCTCGCAAAATCCAAATCTGTCCACAAAGTGGAATTGTCCTTATGTTTTATATCAACCTAGGAGAGTAGAAAAGAACAAACAAAAATCTAAAGAGTACAAGGTGGTCAAGGAAGCGTGTCTAATTCTATTCCATCAAATTCAACTAACTTTCAAGAGAACATTACCAATTTCCCAGTTTTAATGAAAGATAAATCATTCTAATTATCAAATGATGTGGGTCAGACTTCTTCGAAATCTGAATACATTTAAACAAAATTACACTCAAGCGTTTCAACAGCAATAGAGCAAACAGCAACGATTTTAGTGAATCTTTTCGCATCCTCAACACACCCAACACTCTGTACAGAGTTTAGAACACTTCTCTTTAACACCTCTATGGTCGAAATGCGGACACCCATAACAAGCTTGAGCCTGGTTTTTTCTACTTGAGATATTTCATCATCAAGAGCACCTTTATATATCCTTCAAGCTCAGAGAATCCTATGGCCATTTTGAACTATCAAACTAAACATTTCTAATGCACACATTTTTTCTTGTAATCTTGCCTCATAGGTTTGCTAGCGATGCCTGTTGTTTCTTGCTTTTGCTTTATATGCACCGGCCTCCCCATTTTGGGCCTTTCAAAAACACCCTCCTGAGTCCTGACTTGCTCGGTAAATGGGTGCGTACATCCCGACCCCGCAATAAGTGGGATTCATTAGGTGGTGGTGGTGGTGGTGGTTGGATCTTCAATATTTATGGGAGGGATAATGAAAAGGTGCTCAATTGACTTCAACAGCAACTTAAACTCAAACATAAGCATGTGGCAGCAGTGGTGTGGTATCTATGTTGGACATATGGTGCAACTAACAGATCTACTGTCCAATGTCAAAATTAGACAAAAACATGAAATAAACGGAGATGTTAGATTAGCCAGTTGGCCATCTTTCTACTAAAACTCCAAATTCCAAAACCTAGAATAGTAACAGGAAAAAAAAGGTTAAAATTTTAGCTACTATAGTACTATCTAAACACCAAGAAACTAAACTCTAATAAAAAGCTATTGCTAGATCATCGAGAAACCAAACCCTAGATCATTTGGTGCCACGAGAGCACAGGCCTCCACAGACCACAACAGCTACAAAGTCAAAACAATTGAAAAAATCTCCAATTTCATACTCAGTATACCACCCTACAGTGATTTTCAATAGAAGCGACAACAAATCATACCTTCCGTGGTCTGGAACCCATGAATTTCACTTCCAACAAGCGGACCAGGGAAATCACTCTCCATGGCAACTGCAAGCGCCTCCAGAATCCAACGCCAAAATCACACTATACAAACACCTCAGAAGACAACAGCGATCATCGAGAACTCTCAAAAGCCCCTAAATACTACAGAAATTTGGAGAACCAACAACGAGCAGCGAAATTGGACTTTTTGGAAGCACGAGGAAGAAATGTTTCAGGTATGAAAGAGGAAGAGAGCGTGTGAAAGCGCCATCTCCATTAAAAGTAGCTGTAGACTGAGAGGAGAAAGGGATGCGAAAACGAGTAAAAGCGCGATGAGGAGACGTCGGTAAAATGGTGAACTCGGTATGATCAGCCGACGACGACTAGACGACTAGAGGAGGAAGATACTCAAGATAGGGAGGGAGTCAGGAAGGGGTAAACTGGAGCGTTGCATTTTTTTTATATTTTATATTTTATATTTTCATGTATTCTGAAGTAATTTTTTTTGGGTGTCATTATATACACCGCAAATCCGGATTAAGGATTTGCGTGGGACGGTGCACGTCCGCTAAAAACGTCTTACACGTCATTAACAATGTGCAAGCACGTCCTTAAAGACGTGCAATGCTTGCACGTTGTTAAGGACGTGCAAACCCTAATTAGGGTTTTGCAGGGTTTAGGGTTTAGGGTTAGGGTTTAGGTTTTCTGACGGTTTTGTAATGTTAATTGATAAAATTGTGTTTAGCTAGTGGATTTGATGGATTTAGGGTCAAATTAAACATAACACAAGAATTGTTAAGGTTTTCATTCGGATAATATGCGAATAACGTTACAAGGAACGGAAAAAAGGTTTACATTCATAATTTTAATAAAGTTGTGGAATACAATCTAGGAAAATAGTAAAGGACGGCCGGACTCGGCACGCAAGGCTCTAAATCTCTCAATCTGAGCTTGAAACGGAGCATCCCATCCTTCGACGCTCGGATGATGATGTTCGACCCATTCTAGTGGAGGCGGCGGAAGAGGAGCGTTAGGACGCAACCAGATCTATGAGAACAAAAATTTAGAGTTAAAGTATTGACATATGTATGAAAAGCATGAATAGGTAATAAAAAAGACGTTTGAAGTCGTACCGTGGCAAAATGGTCTTGGTTTCCGATGCAGGCTACACCAAAAGTTGTTGATTGGGGAGGGTTGTTAGCAGATGTCGGCGAGATCATGGGGAGACATGTGAACGGATGATGCCAAGCTAGGACGACGAGCGGAATCTGATATACCGTCGCAAATACTAAACCCATGATGGGTAGCTCTATCCACCGTCTCCTATCACCATGTGTGGCTCCGGCCCATCTCTGGTAGTCGACGAACTGCTGGAATGGGTACTCTCCCGTATAACAACCGGCGTACAGAACGACGTGATCCTCCAAGTGATTGCATAGTAACGTTTTGAGTTCCGGGAAAGCAGTCTCGCCGATCGGTGATGTCAAAGCCGCCAAAGCACGGTAGCCACAATGACCATCTCCAACAGTGTCCCTCACCGTCTGAATATGACTGAACATGAAGGGATCAACGTTGTTTCGACCCCAGTTGAACCCTCCGAACACATCATCACGTCCACGTCGAGCTGAGGTCGCTTGTGGACGAGGCCGAGCAGCATTTCGAGCAGCACGCGCTTCTTCTCTCTCAAACCTTTCCCTTACCTCCTCGTATGGCAACGAGTTGGTTCTGCAGGCATTCCTCGACCCCCGAGGCCTCCCCGTCCTTCGGACGCTTGCTGATGAGGGTGGGTGCAGCTCATCCTCGCATACATCGTTGGAAGCCGTGTATGAAGATGATAGCTCATACGGCAGTGGGGTGTCGTCGAGGTCAGTCCATGTCAAATCCATCCAGAACGGGTGGATGTCCTCAGCGGGTATCGGAGTACCTGAGTTGATGTATGCCTGAATCTCATGGACACAAGGGATCCCGTAACAAACCCTCCAATGTCGGTCCGTACATACCGGAGGAACCTTTTGGTTCACGACGTCCTGCCACATCTTGTACAGATAATCGAAGCACTTTTTGGAGATTAAAGTCTTTACCTCATCGAAAAGGTTGACTTTATACGCCGCTGTTGGCCATTTAAAGCGGTCGATCTCCAAAGCAGTTTGCAGCTCATGCAATTGACAATCGTTGACTCTATGGATTGCATCGATCACGATGCGGAAGTCACCAGTCGATGAGTGAAGTGCCTCCTTCAGAACCTTGTGCTGACCCTCAACTCTGTACACATTGAAGTGCATACCACTAAATATTCGATATTATATCATATTGTAATGGGAGATATGAAGTAAGGTTGTGCCTGTTTGTCGTACGGGTGCCGAGATGGAAGACATTATCTACGTAGCACCGTACTATGTTCCTGCTGTATGGAAGCCAAACCGACTCCAAATACGCCACCACACCTGGGAATGGGTGCCATGCAGCTCGTAGCGCCCGACGACGTTGATTGAATGATTCCTCCGACCTCAATTCGAACAGCCCCCAACAGTTGCCCTTAAAGATGCCAGCGTGGTTTAAATTCTTCGTGATCTTCAGAGTTGCTTCCTCGCATCTTCTCGTCACGTGTAACCAACAAAGGAGATGCTGGACGTCGGGGAAGACAACATTCAGCGCCGCCAAGAGACCTAGCTCTCGATCAGTCATGATAGCTTGAGGCTGAACCGTCCCAAGCAAGATCTGAAGATGTCGCAACACCCATGCGTATGTGTCTTTGTTCTCTTGCGACATGAAGGCATAGGCGATGCAGTAAGTATTGCCTGAGGGTGTGAACCCGACCACCTCGCACAAAGGAATCCCATATCTGCAAGTGTAAATATGTTACATATAAAATACTTTATAATTGGCTATATGTGCAATAATGTAATCGTAATTAAGTAACTTACGCATTTGTTTTGTATGTGCTGTCCATTATGATGACGTAATGGAACCTTCGGAGAAGGCGTATCCCATTGGGATGCGCCAGGAAGAGGTCGCTCAAGACGTTGTCGTCATCCGGATGTCGTCTGAAGTCGTAGTAGTACCTTCTTTCCCGCAGATGGTGCAAGGTATCCTGGGTCATCGTCCGACTACCTCTTTCTTCGGCGACCATCATGGCGAGCGTGTTGGTAAGGCTCTTCCTTGACGTGACGCTGGTCTCATCCAACTGCCTCAATCCGTACCCAATGGATTTTGGAGGAGTGCCAACTTCCTTCATCCACCTCGCCATCTTCTTTTCCCCCTCTGTCATCTGTCCGGCGATGGCGTGACCCTTCAAGCTCGTGGAAAGCCCGTGGTTATGAACACCATGGGTTACCGTCATGCGCCACTGACCCGGCGGAGCTTCGTGTCCGTGTAGAGAGAATGGACAACCACTTATCTTCGACTGTGTTCTCCGGAGCTTCCTCCCGCGTGGTCGGTACTCCCCAAACTGCTCGCAAGCAAGGAGAACCCCGCCTGGATGATTCGACGCCCCCGTCCAAGACCGCTTGATTACTAAAATCATGCAGTGTCTCCGACCCAAGTCCTTGAAATGCGTAACCATTTCGTCACGGTCATTCCAAACCCTTGGGTCCGAGAACTCAGATGTAAAGTCTCGAAACTGTATTCACATAATTGGAAATATGAACAAAACGGAAGGAATACGAAATATGTTGACTCTACGAAACCTATCCGTACCTGGGATACTTGGAGACGATGATTGCTTTGCGGCTCGGCCATAACGATTCTAACGGCGAAAGAATATATCGAAAGAAGTCGGACTTTGTTTTGGAGTGCGGAATGAAGCTGTCCTTCATCGCTTCAAATAGGCACTGTTGCGTTAATTGTAAGGACGTGCTAGGGTTTAGGGGTTGGCTAGGGTTTTAGGGTTTGGGTAGGCTAGGGTTTTAGGGTAAGGAAACTGCACGTCCTTAAGGACGTGCTGCACGTCGTTACCCTAAAACCCTAGCCAAAATATGCAGGAAAACATTATAAACAACATACACAAATAGCCCTCGACCTTATCATATTAACATTTTCGTTTTCGTTATCGGGCAACCTTATCATATTAACGTTTTCGTTTTCGTTTTCGGGCAACCTTATCATATTAACGTTTTCGTTTTTGATGTTTACGTTCAATATGACTCTGAAGAAATGAGAAGAGTCTAATAGAAATATAGAGATAGATACAAAATCCGTAATATAAAAGTATAATATCAAGATAGAAACTGCAAAAGTACATCACTGGTCTACAGGATGGCGTACAGCATGATCCAAAATACCCGTCACCTCGTCTAATAGCTCCTCAAGGCGAGGGTCGGTAGACAGGGCCCTCCAATAGCCCTCCATCTCGTGCAAGCGGGCCGCCAACGCCAGAGGGATGACGGAAGGCTGAGGGAGGTCCACCCATGGGTCCATGCCGATCGGGTGGACGGGCGCCGACGGGTCGGGATGGGGTGGCGTGGTCGGCAGCACGTACGGCCGGCTCTGGGACGCGTACCAAGGCAAGTAATCTGCAGTGACACCGGCCTCGTAATCCTCGCTGGTGCGCCTGTGCTCGGCCAGCTTGTAGAAGCGACCCTCTTCCTGCAGGTCCCGCCACCTGTTGTGGCCCGGGGCAAACACGGCGATGTACCGTGCGTTCTTCAGGGTCGTGTCGCGGTAGACCTGATCCGGTGCGATGACGGCCTGCGGGATCCCCTGGACCCGTCCGAACTGCCGGAGGCACCTATCGGGCATATACGGCTCCTCCTCCTCGCAGAAGGTGATGGTGCCCCGATAGGTGGACTGACGGTACTGGCCGTCGAAGTCCAGATCACGCCCAAAAGGCATCCATCGGACCTACAATTAAACAAATCAGATGTAATTCACAGCTAAGAATTATAAGTGATATAGATAGAGTCTCAAATACATACATCATCGACGGTAAGACGGTCCACCTCGTCCCGCAGCTCCCGGATCTTCTTCAGCTTCTGGTCGTCCTTCATGCGCGATGGCTGCTTCGGACCGATGAACTTCGCGTAGAAGCGAGGGTCACCTCTCCTAGCCGGGTCGCTAGAAAAATCACCTCGGAAGCGAGGGAAGTACGCCCATATTCAAGCCTTGACACAAAAAAGTATGTCGTTAGCATATAATTTAAATATTTGTAAACTAAAACTCTAATTCAACGGTCTCGTACCTGTAGGATCGGCGTGCAGCTGTCTATGCCCTTCGCGCCTGAGCGGGTAGCCTCGCCTAGACCCCTGTAGAGACATGCGAGGGCACCAGCAGTCCATGCAAGGGTGGCCGTACGTGGGATGTCCCAAACAAGGCCCAATACCCTCCATGGGATCCGGCTCTGCGACTTGTCCACAAACAAAGTCGTGGCGAGAGCAATGGCCATGTAGGTCCTGTTCAGAAACAGACGCTGTGCAGGGTCATCCTCAGGCTGCCCCCCTCCCACATGCGTGCGCAGCCGAATCTGCTCAGGATCAGCCGCGGCCTCTGGGTCATCGGCGGGGGCGGGGTCGACGAGCGGCCCGTGTCTCTACTGCCACAGGGTAGTAAACCCAGTCACTGGAGGGCCGCCAGCGTGTCTGTACGACTTCAGAGTCGCAGGGGTGAGCTGGTAGTACTCCGCGATGACGAGGACCAAAGCTGCCGCGGGCAGATGTGACGTGTAGGGCTGGCCATCAATCGGAAGTCCCATCAGACAGGCAACATCGTGGAGCGTGATGGTCATCTCGCCCCATGGAAAGTGGAAGCAGGCCGCGGGCAAGCGGGCCATTAATTCAAGGATTTCACTAACCTCTTCAATATTTGATTTTTGAAACCCATATGCCTCTTTTACGTCCATTTGATTGGATGCAAACCGATTTGTGGAATCCAGAGCTCTTTAACTGAGCTTCCAAGGGTGTTGTCTCTAATTTTGTTTATGTAAGGACTAGCGGATCAAGTTTATTTGCAAAACAAAGTTGATTGATTTCTTGCCACAAAAGTAGCCTTCTGGTGCCTCTTACATTCTAATAGGCGATATTAATCATAAAAGTTGTATTGGTGATGCCTTTTTGGCTTGTATTTGGTAGAGTTGTTGCCTATTTTGTTCGAGTTTTGTTTTTCCAAAGGTTGTGTGCAAGGTTTGTACTCACCACCATCCGGAGTGCAAAGGATCCGTTGGGGTTTAGGCATGATAACAAAAAACAAGAGTAAAGAGGATAAGTTGCATGGAGATTTTGCGAGCATGGAACCTTGTTGAGATTCACATACTAGAAAGGTTTTGTGTATGAAGCCCTATTGGGACTCACATACTAGTATGGATAGTAATATGGAGTCTTGTTGGGACTTACATATAAGTATGGTTGGGAGTATGTATTCCTGCTGGGATTCGCATACTATTTGTTCATCATTGAGGTTCACACATTCAGCTTTTGAGATTACAGTCGTCACCAACAAAATCCAATGCACCAAAATGGGGCAAACCAAATATTTTGTTCAGTAAACGATAACCACCAATACATTGTAATGAACACATGTTTAAAACAAATATATAGTAATGTTAATATGCAAGCAAAGGGTAAGTTTTGTTTTTATAAAATAATAGGAGTTCAAGTGGATATTGAGTTTTTTTGAGTTCATGAAAATAGGGTAGGATTCACCAATATGAGTAAGAACATAAAGCAGACTCCAGATGTTGATACAATTACAAACAATAATCATGTTGATACGATTACATGCAGTGGTGAATAGAAACATGCAAGAGCCTAAGATCCACATATTCCACATATTTAGCATATCAAGATTTTCCATGAAAAATAATTACAGTTCCAATTCTCAACAAACAACATAATGATTCTAACCATTAAAACATAGAGATTTCAAAAGTGGCTTCAAAGATAAATTGGAATTTGAGAAGTCTGGACTTGTTAAGACCCAAACTCTTGAGATGCTTAATATTAGGAATTAGGATTATTGTGCTGCCTTTTTTAGTCTTCATTTTGCAATTCTCCATACAAAACACCCCAAGAATGAGGGCTTTGCAAGAGAGGATGCTAAGGACACCATTGCATGTCCTCATGTAGAACCGAAAGAGGAAGAACTCAGAACGACACACATGCCACCCATCCAGGCTGAAAGCCGAGAGGAGCAGGCATCCAAGGGACCGACTCGGGAAAGGAGCACTCTAGGCACCGACGGGATTCCGACATACAGGACCCAAGTGCGGGACGCCGTTGGAGCCAATCGACCCGGAACCGCCACCCCACCCTTCGCAGAGCCCTCTTCTATCTTTTTTTGAACTCACGCCATCCCTTTTTGATTAATCTCCCTCTAATTTCTTGCTTGCCTCTTTGCCAGGAACCTTTCGTTTCTTTCCATTTTCGAAGGCTTTCCCATAATCTCTTTTGAGTGAACCTAGAGGTTTGATTGAAAGCCTCTGATGAGCATTCTTTGTTAATAGGAGATTCGGGGAGTTTTTGGATTGATTGAGGTTGAGCAAGAATCGATCTAGGTTTGTTTGAGGGGAGATTTGCTTTTTTGATGAGAGGATTTGATTTGTGTAGGTAAGGGGTGACGACACTGGGGGAGTTTTTTGGGTTTAGGTTTTCAGAGGAGAGGGCCATTCTCTCACCCCTCAAACTGGGGACTTTTTCAAAGCCTTTTGGGATTTGGTTTCAACCCTTTTGGGTAGGTTTACTCAAAATGTGTATGTATGTGTGTGTGCGTGCGCCGTGTGCGCATGCATGCATGTATGTTGTATGTCTTTCGAGATTTTTTTTTCCTCTGCTGCTTTGGGTCAAAGCGTTCGTTTTCTGGCCAATTTTGATATATTTGGGCCTCTTTGGGCCCAAGAAAAAACCTTTGGGTCCAAGGAAGCAATTGTGCCTGACTTGAACCTTGCAACACAAAGAGCCACACCATCGATCGGAAAGCCGGTACAGCAACGGCGTGGGCGGCGCCACCAAGGATAGTCGGAGCTGGGTGACATCGATCGGGCGCCATCAAGGATAGTCGGAGGGGGATTCAGGAGACGTGAAACGCCATGGGGTCTGATTCGAAGGCAAACGACGACGGGTTGCTACAGGCCGTGCTCCAAGACGGAACTACAAGCAATGTTCGTGCCACCGACAAGCCCAACCAACGATGAGGAGAAAGGAGAAGGAACGTGCCACCCTTCAACACCGAATTTGGTACCACGAAACTCGGGTTAGAGATTTGGGGCTCAAGGTCGACATGACCCATCGGAGCACCGATACGAACTGTGGGCAAATGGAGCACGAAATGGGCATGGGGTGTGGAAGAAAACGTGAGAATGAACCCAGATTCAATGAAGCCCCAATTTGATTTAGGGTTTTGCTCGAGCTCTAAAAATGGATTTTGGAATTGGGGGTTTTCTACGAACAGTCGTCCATGATCAAAATCAGGGAGCGACGCCTGGTGCAGAGCAACGGAGGTGGCCGGAGACGAGATAAATCGGGCAAAGGAGGGGCAAGATGGACCGAGGTCGAGGATTAGGCTCCCTTTATCTAGATTTTCTAAAGAGATGAGAGAGCATGCGTAAACCCTTGTAATTGTAGCAACTCATCCAAATCATTTTTTTTTAACTCAACAAATAATTAACAACATTAATGACAGATAATCATTTGTTGTTGTTAACTATCTACGCAACAGATAATTAACAACATGAAGGACTCGAATCAGTCCTACAATGATGGAAAAACTGTACGTGGTAGCAAAAGTAGGAGACGGAAAACAAGGTGATAAAAGCCATCATATGCCATCTACAAAATTATTAGATGGTCAGTCAGGGCTCCTGATGATTACCAAATTGGGGGCATTATTAGGGACAATGCATCTCAGGTAATCAACATTTTTCAACAAAGGACAGAGGCGAGTTTTGTCCTCCAAATAGAAGTTGCATCCTTCTGGGTGGGTGGCTCAGCTTGCTTTTAACGGGAGGATTCGAAACGTCATCATATATGATGATAATATGAAAGTTGTTAAGGCTATTAATGAAAGTACCAGCAGTGATTGGGAAATCTACAAAGTGATTGATAAGATTAAGCTGATGAAGATAAACTTCTACCGAATTGAATTCTGACATTGCTTCAGAGAGTCAAACGCAACAGCAGTGTAACGGCCCGAGATTATGATTCCCGGCTTACGTTTCGAGGGATGAAACCCCTCGTTAGGATCTTGCGCCCCGAATACATGTTGAAGGTTTGAAATTCTATCCTAACATTTTAAAGTGGGATTTCATACTCAAAATTCGAAGGGATCATTGGAATCCCCAGGGAAGTCCCCTGTACCTGTCATAAGTCTAAGCGTGGAAAACCACTAGTCATGTAAATAGTAGAATCAAGGTGTAATACAAGAGGGTGTCACGGCAGAGCCGGGTCAAAACCAAATCAATAAGCGTATTTATCGAAATCTAAGGTTAGACCATTTCTTTGCAATCGCCCAAGAGAGTTCCCATGTTACAAAAGCAAGGAACAATCATGCTGCAAGCAAACCTAAAAAAATATGTATGCGGGGCGGTGTCAGATCGAAGCCCTACGCAATATAATCCCAAACAAGCAGACACATACACACGCTAGTCCTAATAAAGATGCTTCTAGATGCAAGGCGGAATATTAACACACTAGCATGGTCCTAAGATCAGGTGCATAAATATAATAAGGCCTTAGCACCGAATACCAAGTGGTATACCCCTCTCCTACCTCTACCCCCTTCCGATAGGGCGGAGACTGGTCAGCTCGTGAATGCATTCCATATAATCGGGTGGCACGCATGCCCAACCCGTATCCACAATAAAGCCCGCAAGCATCTCATAATATAAGGAAGTTCATGACTCGATTGACTCAGGACGGGACCCGATGAGACTAGGTTGTCCTATAACCCTAGCAATGACTCTAGTTACTTCAGAGATAACGACCGTTCTGTTTACAAAAGCAATGAGTAAACGAATGCTCAATAATGAGTGCAATCCTAGCAGGATACTACATGACATGCTTTATTATGAATGCAAGCACCTAGTATGCACATGGCTACAAGTAGGGAGATCTCTTTTCAAATCTGAGTGAGCTCATATAGGAACTCACCTGGAAGTGCAGAACAACAAAAGGCAATAACTAGGTATACAGAAAGCCAACATGTCACAGATGATCACCGAGAGGGTCGACGTCTTCGTCGAAAAGTTCGAATCAGGTCGCCGGAAGGCTTCGTCGGAGGCGCCAATCACTTCCCAGACCGACGCAAGAATGGAAGAACAGGGGAAGGAGAAGAAAGGGGGGCCCGGCGCTCGCTCGGCGGTGGCTATAGGGGTCCTGCTGGCAGCTCGTACGGACGTCGGGGGTCGCTGCTGGTGTCACTCGAACTCGGAGGAAGGAGGAGCAAGGTGCTCGGTCCTTCAATGGCGAACAGGGAAAGCTCGGCTCGCGGCGGCGACGAAGAATGGCGAGACAGATCTGGGAGGTCTCCTGCGGCTGCTGAGCGATGAAAAGGAGGGTGGTGGCTTCTGTCGGCGTCGGTTTGCCCAGGAGGAAGAAACAAGGGCTGGTGGCGGAAGCAAAGAACAAGGTGGAGGCGAGTGGTGTTGAATGCCAAAGAGAGAAAGGGGTTCTCTAGGTTTTGAAATCAAATGAGTGAGATGGGTGAGGTGAATCAGACAAGACACACAAGGGTGGAGTGGGTAGCAAGGAGGCGTGGGTAGTGTTTTGACCAAATGTCCAAATGGGGAGGAAAGTATGGGATAAGAGAAGGGAGGGACTGTGAGTGTTGGAACTAAGTGGGAAAAGAAAACAAATTGGGACATGTGAAGAGCTGTTGCTTCTCAGAGAGAGAGGGAGGAGAGATTACTACAAATCCTGAAATTCCGAATCTAAAAAATACCAGAAAACAAATTTCAAAACCCGCTATTTGATCTTATCTTGCCCCGATCATAATAAATTTTAAATCTTTCAACCCGAATTTAATATTGGAATCCGAACATCATCTTTCAAATTCTCGGTGTATGAAAGCGGAATAAAACCTATTTTGCATAAATTCCAAAAATTGGCCGGAATCCACTTTTAGAGTATCGAGTTTGATTTATTAATTTAAGGACGAGTTTTCCTTGAAATATCCTATTTAGATTTATTTTTCCAAAAATTAAGATTTGAAAATTCGGGCCTTTACAAGAAGACTATATTGTGAAGAGCAGAGGTGTCTATAACATATTGAATATCCCCTTGCATGGAGACTTAGTTAACATCATCTTCTGGGATGATCAAGGATGAACTTTACTAAGGCAAGACATCCTACTGTTAGTCCATTGTAAAAAAAATAAAAAATAAAAAAGTATCAATTTTTTATTTTATGATTTCATTTTTTTTTTGATAAGGAAAGAATTCGGGTGGGCTGACCCTACCCGACAACATCCTTGCGGATGAGGTCAAGGAGACCTGGATTGTTTTTAATATTGACTCCTCGGGCAGAGTGGCTAAGGTGTGCAACCTTATCCACCACTCTATTGCCCATGCGAGGAACATGGAAGAAAACTACTTCTTCCATAGTCAATAGCAGGACTTGAACATCCGACAATATTAGTTCGATCTCCCAGAGGCATTTGGATTTCCTATTTAAGTGATCGATGATAATCTTGCTGTCGCCTTCAATCTGGATCTTTCCTATATGTAGTTGTTGCACCAGTTGGGTCCCTAGTTTAAGAGCTAATGCTTCCGCTTTGAGTGGATTTTGCTTGCCCAAGCGTTGGTGGTGTACTGAAATCGGGTGACCAACCCAATCCCTAATAATGGCACCTGCTGAGCTTTCGCCGTTAGAAAGTGTTGAACCGTCGAAGTTTAGTTTGAAAGTGCCCAAGGGAGGCTTCCGCCAGAAAATTGTTTTTTGATTCTTACTTTGTTTTATGACAAGGTACTGTCGAAGCGGGCGAAAGTCTTCCTCAAAGTCAGCCTCAGCAACCGATGTCTTATTCCAGTTATCTATATGGGATTTGATCATTCGTAAGACTATTTCTTTTTGCGGGATTGCAGCATGTTGAAACAGATGTTTGTTCCTGGCACACCATGTCGTCCACCACGAGAAAGCGAGGTTGGTCAGAGCCAAAGGAGGAAGGCTCCTCCCAAGGATAGATAGGATGGGCTTAATATCCCGGGACTCTGCAATCAGGCAGACAATTTGTTGTCGGACCTGAGGCGGAAGCTGGTGTATTGATTGGATGAAGGAGCACTCCAGAAACAAATGGATCTCATCCTCAGGTTCCACATTACACATAGAGCAGGTAGATGGGACCGAAGCACCCCTGTTGGACAGCCTGGAAGCGGTTGGGAGGCCATCCTGAGCGATCTTCCAAAGAAAGCTTTTAACTTTCGGAGGTGTGTAATCTTCCAAATCCAGGCATTGCGGTCTGGAAGTGGTTCCGACTGAGTTGTAATCAATTTATATGCACTGGCAGTAGTAAACCAGCCTTCCCTGTCCAGCCACCAGTATAAGCGGTCTTGCATAGTCGAGGTAGGTAGGGGGATATCTTGGATCTCATGTACTATATCAATTGGGAGAGCCTCTTGAAGCTTTTCTGTCCACCACTTAACCCCCATAATATAATCACTAACAATTTCGTCTTGATTGTCTCTTTGAGGGCATTCTTCCCTGTCTGATAGAGGCAAGGTTGAGATCCAATTGTCTTTCCAAAACTTAATAGCTCGCCCATCTCCAACTGACCAAATAAGCCCCTCTTTAAACTAATCGATTAGAGCAGACAACTTGGACCACTGCCAAGAGCTAGATCCGTTGTTTTTGTAATAAAAAATACTGACAAAACGCAGATATTTATGTCTAATCACTGACACCCATACATTACCCGGTATTTTATGATTTCATACTTATTACTAATATTTAAAAAATTAATAAAAAAATTGAAATTTACACTATAATTTTTAAACATTCTTAAAGTGGTATATGAATAATTAAAGTTATACGGAGTATAAAAAAACATAGTAAATATTTTCAATTTACAAAAACGATTTGAAAATCGTGTTTATATATATATATAAAAGTAAGAATTTGACTGTGATCAAGCCCTACTGCACCATTAATCCATTAATATTCTTACTGATGTCGATAAGTAGATTGGAGAGAAGCCGGATTCCTATAAAAAAAAAGGAGCCCAAAGTGGTATAATCCTGAAAAAGGGTAAAAGATCGTGGTTCTTGACCCTATTCTTAGAAAGATCATCATAAATAAAAGTTGTACAACTTAATTAAATCATTTTTTAAGTTGCCAGATAGTTGGTTAGGGAGTAAAGTAGTTATTAGTCATCAAGATGTATGAAGAGTCAAAGAACTAGCTAGGTGATCGAGCTACTAAGTTTATGACACGTTTGTGGGACATATCACATATGTATACTTAAAACTCAGTTTGAAAAACGATGGATTTCTAATTCAGTCCTATCTTTTCTTAACAAGACACCAATTTGTCATCGGATACTTTTTCTACTAAAAGCCCTTCATATCATTTTCGTTCAATCAAAAAACTTGGCCTCATTTGATTAACTATTTACTTAAATACAAAAATTCAAAAAGTGATTGACAATATATGAATTTGATATAAAAAAATTAATTTAAACTACAAAACTCATGAATTTAAATTTTCGGAAATTAAAATTCCTACAAAAGACGGAATTCAACTTACCATGAGGGGTGGGTTGGTAAGATCCAGTGATCTACTTCCCCTTTTTTTTCCAATTACTTTCCTATTTTCCCAAATCTCTCTCTCTCTCTCTCTCTTTTTTTTAAAAAAATTTTGGGTAAGAAAATTTTCAATTTATCTCTATATTATGGTGTGTTCATAAATAAAGACTATAAGAGTAATTTTAAATAAATTGCTATGAGATTTTCATGTTCAACCAAACAAATTATAGAAATTGAGATCATTTGAATTTAGTTTCAATCAAACATATTTTTATACTTCTCAGAAAGTAAAATTTATGGGAAGTTCGTATAAAGTGAAATTCCTCACATTTAACCAAACGGGCCTTGAAATACATTGAATCCGACCTCTTCAAAATAATTTTGTGATACATGTAGTGAAGCACCAAATGATGTAGGGGATCTTCATTGATAGGGCTGACAAATGGTACGTAAATTACCGTACCAACCACAAACCGAGCATGTTGGTAATCACACTTGTGATAACCAACATGGCGATAACCATCGTAGTGGTAATCACATGAAGGTCGTATGGTAATGAAATCTGAATATCGTGGTTACCGAGTATATATGTATTTTTAATTATTATTATTTAGTATTTTATTGTTTTTACCTTTATATTGTAACTTTTCAATTTTAAGTTTTTACTTTATATTTTATGTTTTGATTTTGATCTAAATTGGTCCTTTCTATTGTTTCTAGTCTCTTCGTTAGTTCGTTCAAATAAACAAACACAAATTGGTCCTTTCTACTGTTTTGTTTTTGACCTAAATTGGCCATTTCTAACGTTTTAATTTTTATTCTAATGTTTTATGGGTTGTAAAATTGATTTATTTGAACTTTTAACGGGTGGTAAACATATTATTTTTTGTAACCATATTTTTTCGTTCGATAACTTTGATGGTTACCGGACGGTAGCTAAGGGGTTTCAAAAAAATACAAATAGAATTATAGTATATGGTAACCATAGTAATGTACCGATGGTAACCATAAGTCGTGGTTACCAGTAGTAACCACGACTTGTGGTTAATTAGTATGTGGTATGAAAATTTGCGTACCACCGGTTGGTGGTTACCGTACCATGCCAACCCTAATCATTGGTAATCTTATGTTCTTTGGGTGTAGAATAACGATCTATATGTAAGGTTTTATTTTTTCAAAAAAAGGACGAGGAGAAGATAAATTAGGGTTTGTTACGTAATCGAAAGGTACGATCTCATTTTATTATTTTAGGGTGATTGTTAGTAAAATATAGAGTTCATTTGACAAGCTCGTTTGGTTAGTGGTTACCATTTAAATATGAATAATATGATATGCTATTTTTATAAAGTTGAAAATAAATCGATAAGAAAACAATGAGTAGTGAAAGTGAATGATAAATTAGTATGTAAACAATGAAATAAAGTTGTTAGCTCGAGTTTTAGGTTTTTATCAATTTAGGGGACCAAATTAAAGCATATCGTAAAGGTTAATTATTATGGATTCTTAATCTATGTTCTTCTGGTAGGTTAAGAAGTCTAATATGTAATTTTTTTTCCTTGCTAAATAAGTGTAACTAGTATGATCCCCGCGCCATGGCGCGATTTTTTGTAAATAAAATCTTACTAATATATTAAATTAATATTATAACATAATTGTAAAAGTTCGGATAATTAAATATTTTGAATTAAACTCATGGGTTGAGAAAACGATTAAAGTAGTATATATAGATATAGATGTAGATTACTAATATTAATTTTATATTTTCTTATTATTAATTTTGTGTTTTGACTTAATCCCATGGTTTTTGTAGAGAAAAAAACTACTAAAATTATAATTTAGGCTAAGATCAATGTTTTGAATTAAGCCCAATAGTTAGTGAAATTAAATAAAAAGGAGAATTAAAGGAAAAAGAAGAAGAAAAAAATTAGAATTAAATAAAATCAAAGAAAAATGGCAAAAAAAAAAAAAAGATTGGTCGAAACTCCTAAAATTCATCTAAGCTTGACACATCATCCTAAACTCTTCTAAATTAAGAGTTTATATAGAAATAGATATAGATAGTTAGTAAAATTAAAGAAAAAAGATAATTAAAGGAAAAAGAAGAAAAAATAGAATTAAAGAAAATCAAAGAAAAATGGCAAAAGTAATGATTGGTCGAGACTCCTCAAATTTCTCTAAGCTTGACACATCATCCTAAACTCTTCTAAATTAAGATTTTATATATATATATATAGTTAGTAAAATTAAAGAAAAAAGAGAATTAAAGAAAAAAGAAGAAGAAAAAATTAGAATTAAAGAAAATCAAATAAAAATGGCAAAAATAATGATTGGTCGAAACTCCTAAAATTCATCTAAGCTTGACACATCATCCTAAACTCTTCTAAATTAAGAGTTTATATAGATATAGATATAGATAGTTAGTAAAATTAAAGAAAAAAGATAATTAAAGGAAAAAGAAGAAAAAAAAATAGAATTAAAGAAAATCAAAGAAAAATGGCAAAAGTAATGATTGGTCGAGACTCCTAAAATTTCTCTAAGCTTGACACATCATCCTAAACTCTTCTAAATTAAGAGTTTATATATATATAGTTAGTAAAATTAAAGAAAAAAGAGAATTAAAGAAAAAAGAAGAAGAAAAAATTAGAATTAAAGAAAATCAAATAAAAATGGCAAAAATAATGATTGGTCGAAACTCCTAAAATTCATCTAAGCTTGACACATCATCCTAAACTCTTCTAAATTAAGAGTTTATATAGATAGTTAGTAAAATTAAAGAAAAAAGATAATTAAAGGAAAAAGAAGAAAAAAAATAGAATTAAAGAAAATCAAAGAAAAATGGCAAAAATAATGATTGGTCGAGACTCCTAAAATTCCTCTAAGCTTGACACATCATCCTAAACTCTTCTAAATTAAGAGTTTATATAGATATAGATTGTTTTTGTAGAGAAAAAAACTACTAAAATTATAATTTAGGCTAAGATCAATGTTTTGAATTAAGCCCAATAGTTAGTAAAATTAAAGGAAAAAGAAGAAAAAAAATTAGAATGAAAGAAAATCAAAGAAAAATGGCAAAAATAATGATTGGTCAAGACTCCTAAAATTTCTCTAAGCTTGACACATCATCCTAAACTCTTCTAAATTAAGAGTTTATATAGATAGTTAGTAAAATTAAAGAAAAAAGATAATTAAAGGAAAAAGAAGAAAAAAAAATAGAATTAAAGAAAATCAAAGAAAAATGGCAAAAATAATGATTGGTCGAGACTCCTAAAATTCCTCTAAGCTTGACACATCATCCTAAACTCTTCTAAATTAAGAGTTTATATAGATATAGATTGTTTTTGTAGAGAAAAAAACTACTAAAATTATAATTTAGGCTAAGATCAATGTTTTGAATTAAGCCCAATAGTTAGTAAAATTAAAGGAAAAAGAAGAAGAAAAATTAGAATGAAAGAAAATCAAAGAAAAATGGCAAAAATAATGATTGGTCGAGACTCCTAAAATTCCTCTGAGCTTGACACATCATCCTAAACTCTTCTAAATTAAGAGTTTATATATATATAGTTAGTAAAATTAAAGAAAAAAGAGAATTAAAGAAAAAAGAAGAAGAAAAAATTAGAATGAAAGAAAATCAAATAAAAATGGCAAAAATAATGATTGGTCGAAACTCCTAAAATTCATCTAAGCTTGACACATCATCCTAAACTCTTCTAAATTAAGAGTTTATATAGATATGTAGACTCTATATAAATAAGTTTAAAATGGTTAAATTAGTATATTTAGGATAATCTTGTTTGAGTTATAAATTATATACTGTAATGCTTAAATTGCACTTTAAGGAAATAACTTTTAAAAAAAACTGAATTATTATTTCCATGGTATCAATTTAAAGGGTAAACTGCAGAAAACCACCCCTTAAATATGTTATATTGCTCAAAACCACTCCTTATATCACGAATTGTCCAAAACCACCCATAAAAGCATATCAGTTAGCAATCAACCACCCTCTTTCAATTTCCGTTAAGGCTCCGTCAAGATATGAAATTCCCATCATTTTTAATATAAATTAATTAAAATAAAACAATTTAAAAAAGAATGATATTAATTTGGTAAGTGGGTGAGATTTGAGGAAGATTGCAGTGTGGAGAAGGATAACTTGAAAATTTGGGGTTTTTATGTTCTCATAATCTAAAACCCTAGATCTGTAATATGGGGTTTTCCATTTTCGTTTTTGTGCGACAGATCGGCTGGGCGGTGGGCAAGACATTTCCGTTCTCGTAATTTGGGGCTTGTGGTGGCGAGGAAGAAGACGACTTTGATCTGGCAAATAGCACAAGATTGGAGAAGAAAGAAGAGGCAGAGGACTGGAGGAGGGTTGACTGATTGAGGACGGCGACGGAGGAGAGAGAGTGGGGCCAAAAATCCTTCAGTCGCCCCACCGCTGAAACAACCAAGCACTACCACCGTTGCACTACCTTTGGGGAAAAATCCTTCAGTCTCCTATGGCAGTGAAGGCTTGTGACCGTAGTGCGTACAAAGGAAGATGAAAAGGTCCCTCTAACCTTCTATGGCAGATTTTTATTTTTAATTGTTTTGAATTTTGAATGTAAATGAATAGATTAAACATAATTAATTTTGTTAAGAAATCAAATCCCATCCACGTACGTCTTACCACATCAGCATAATCTTGTTATCTTTTGTTTTCTTTTCTTTTATGCTCTAAAAACACATCATTTAAAAAAAATTGTTTTATTTCAATTAAATTACATTAAAAAAATTAAAGGGTAGGATGGTAATTTCATACTTTTAACATAATCTACTCGGAAACCTAGCGAGGGTGGTTAATTGCTGACAGAGATGGTTTTATGGGTGATTTTGGGCAATTAGTGATATAAGGGGTGGTTTTGAGCAATATAGCACATTTAAAGGGTGGTTTCCTGCAGTTTACCCCAATTTAAATGGGTGTATCCTACCGTCTCCCAAAAGCCCTAGACCAAGCCCATATCACATTGAGATTGATTTTTTCCATCTTTCAAATATGGACTCGTATCAGCCCATATGCCTTAGCTCATTTCCAGGTTTTCTTTAAATTTTATGGTCGATCCGTAAACTTTCACGTTATCTATATACATATACTAAAACCGATGCATTGAAGCCTACGTGGCGGCGTCCCAGCCTCACGCTGTGCCCTCCGCTCTAAGAGCCATGTTGACCCGAGCCTACGCCCAAGCCACCAGACTCAACTCCCTACTTGGAGAGGGCGAGCCAAGCGAGAGCCACCCAAGACCCGACCTGGCTAGCCATGACCCTGTCCACACCACTTTAATGTCCCCACTTGGGTTACAAGCTCACGCTACTGAGCTTGACGAGCGGAGGGCACAACGTGAGGCTGGGTTCACAGATACATTACAATTAAAATAAAGTGGTGGTCCCATGTAGGTTTAGCTAGCCGAGGCACTGGTGGATCCAGGTGACACCGGCTCGTGATCCTTCCACTGACAGGAGCGGGAGCTAGTCGTTGCTCTGTGAAGCCAGCCTCACGCAGTGCATGTAAAGGCTCAGATTTTTTTATCTTTTCTTTCGGAAAAAGTGAATTAAAAATGAAATTAAAATCGATTTTAAAACTCGTTTAGCGGGATTCGGGAAAACTAACATTTGGAAACTAGTTTCGGGATTCAAAATTCGCGTATTCGGGATCTATTTCCGGGTATTGGTTAACCAATTTCACACTCAACCTCTCACCCACTCCCCCCTACCTTGTCCTGCAACCCGAGCCCATTCCCCGCCTATATCACCCCGTCCCTTCCTCTGGTTCACCATCACCCACGCCCTCCCTCGCCATCACTCTCTTCCCACCCTCCTCCTTGCTTCCTCCTTCCTCAAGAGCAACAGCCACAACAGCTCGACACCACCACCGATCTCCATCGCCACCTCCACCTTCGTGTTCCTCGACGAGCAGTAGCAACAGTAGGCCTAGCCACCTCTACTGGCGTTCACCACTACCCCGACGCCGCCCCAGAGGCCCTAGCGCCTCCATCGAGCCACCGGAGCTCCACCACCTCACTCGAGCGCAAACTTCGTTCGGTAAGCTTCGACCTCTCGTTCGATCCGAAATCCCATGGAAAAACCTTCCTTTACTCTCCTAGGTCGAATCCGAGGTTCCTCCCTCTCTGACGCAACGAATCGAGTCTCCGGCGAGCTCCGACGAAGCTCCGACGTCCGCGAACACCTCGGTGAGCTTCGTTCGTTTCAATCCTTGCCTTCGATCCTTTGTTTAACATTCTTAGGGGTTGGGCATTGTGGGTTGAAGAGTATGAGAGGGTGGCCGGAGCCCCGCCCTCGCCGGCGAGCAGCGCTCCCCTCCCTTTTCTTTTCCTCCATTTTCGAGCGCGGGGAGTCGGAGGAAGTTGATGATGAACAGTAAAAATGGTTCGGTTTTAGTTTTGTTTTAAAATGGATCCGGTTCAGTGGTTTAATTAATAAACCGGTTCGTTCACTTTTAAAAAGAATTGGGTTTTGGGTTTTGAGAGCCGGTTTTGAAGTTGATTTAAATAGAGGGCGATTTTGGGTAATTATAAGGGGCTGATTTTTTTATTAAATAAAAAATAGTTGGGGTTTTTTGTAAGGATTGGGAAATGGTTTGTGAAAGTATTTAATAAATGGTAATAAAATAAAATATAATAGTATTTGAGGATTTAAATGATAAAATATTATTTTTGGAGATTTTATAAAAGGTTGAAAAGTGATTTAATAAATAAATTGAAAAGGGAATTTAGCGAGTATTTTCAAGGGTCGGAACTCTTAACTGTTTAATTCGGATTTGAAATGATTTTGAAGCTAACTTGGGAATAAGACGATTACTAACTAGCATGATAATATGATCGTTTGATTAAAGGTATGATATGTGTGACTGATAGCATGATATTGTGGTGATTTTTAAAAGAGATTAAATGTTCAATATTTATGATATATATATATATATAGCATGATATTGTGGTGATTTTTAAAAGAGATTAAATGTTCAATATTTATGATATATATATATATATATATATATATATATATATATATATATATATATATATATATATATATATATATATATATATATATATATATATATATATATATATGGGAAGTATACGTATGAAATAATAATATGCGAATTTGGCTAAGTATGATATATATAGGGAGTATATTTTTTTAAACTGATGAGTTGACAAGTTATGATGAATGGTATGAGATAAGAGATGGTTGATCGTGATAAATTGAAAGTATGATTGATGCAAGCTTACTTATCTATCTGCTAATTTGAGCGAGTAATATATGTGTTCAGAAAGGCTATAGAAGTATACTTAGTATATTCTCGTTATGTGATTAGGTGATATTCTTTGATCGTGACTACTGTGTGCTGGGTTCTTCTTTTGCTGACCTTCTAGCAAGGTAAGTACCTCCGGGGCTTACTCAGTAACCAGTACCTCCTGCCTGATGTGTCATATAGTATGTAGGTGCTGCATATGCATAAGAGCATATCATGTAGTATCATGCTTAGGAATTGCATTTACAAATGAGCATCCTTATTCTGTATGCGTTTGAATACAGAACGGCCGTTACCTGTGAGTCCTAGAGTCCTTGCTAGGGTCATAGGGCAGCCCAGCTTCATCGGGTGTTGTCCTCCTCGAGTCATTTATATATATCACAAGATACGAGATGGGCATGAGATATGATATAATGATGAGATTTGATATGATTATAGCATCGAACTGGCCAGTCTCCACCTTGTCTGGAAGAGGGGTGGTGGTAAAAGAGGGATATACCGCTTGGTATTCTTTGTTAAGGCCTTCCTCAATATTCTGCACATATGAATTAGGGGCATGATAGTGTGGTTTTATTTCAGTATTGCTGAAGGCATCCTTTATTCTAGGTCTAGGCGTATTATATGTCCTCAGCGCGGTCAGAGGACCCGCAGGCGGACTCTTGGCCTGACTTGGTGGTATAGTTTCAGGTACCCGATCTACTACTTGATTTTGTGCTGATATGACGGGGTCCATTCATATGGCGGAGAGTGAGTGTATGAACCCTGACTTCACCAAACTCATGCTTTTTGGATTTCTTCCTACTATTCTCCGTTTTGACCCGGCTCTGCCATGGCACTGATTGTATAGTTTTCAGAACTTTCGCCCTTTGCATGATAAAGGTTTTCGCGCGTTGTAGACTTAGGACAGGTACAGGGGTTCACCCCGGGGTCTCCAACGGACCTTCCGGGTTTGGGTGAAAAATCCCACTTAAAACTGCGCATCTTCGATTTCAAACTTTCAACCTGTACTCGGGGCGCAAGACCCCAACGAGGGGTTTCATCCCTCGAAACGTAACTCGGGAATCATAATCCCGGGCCGTTACAAAGGTGGTATCAGAGCCAGGTTATGCAATCCGAGTACAACAGGTTGAAGATGGTTTTGAAAATCGTCCAATGTTTTCAAATGGGTTTGAGAAATGCTTTCAAAAAGGCAAAATGAATTTAATTGGAATTAAAACGTAAAATGAATAAAGGGGAAACAATCTCGTGGGTAGAGACCAAAGCGATAGACCTCCCTTATGGATGTAGAACTCGGGGAACGGTAGGCAAAATAGTAGCTTTGATTTACAGATGGGCCTAGATAACTCCAAGGAACACCATGGAGGTTGGAGTGTCGAGTTAGGTGACCGTGAGGTTTTGACCCTCCGGTCAGCTGTCCCTCGAAGGACGGCATAGATCACCTTTATGCTTAATTTATACATATATGCAATTATGCCTGAGGGCGATCCTCCTTGAAGGGGATCATATTAATCGCCGAGTGCTTCTGTGCTGAGTGTTTAAATTAACTGTTTATGTAGTACTCATGGTCGATACTAGACGCGGTTCTGTTGGGCGTGGGGGTAGGGCACATCGTGGTCGGGGACGCCCCCGTCGGATTGCTGTTGAGAACATCGAGGAGCGCGCTGCTGACGATCACATTGAGGAGCGAGCTTCACCTCCACCGACTGACGACCAGATTCTGATCCCCACAGAGACTAGACTTGGACAGCTAGAGGCGGCACTTCACGACATTCTGAGCGAGTTACGGGGAGGATCCCGATCTGCAGCACCGACGCCCGAGGTTCCTGTTCAGCCAGCTGAGCCCGTAGCCGATGCACGCCCTGAGAAGCGCGTCGACTGGGTCAAGACATTAGCTCAGTGCTGTCCTCCGGCTTTTACTGGAGAGGTTGGGGGGGTATTGAGAGATGGTTCCGTGAGATGGATGGGTTGTTCGACCATGTTGCTGTCCCCGCTTCCGAGAGACAGAAACTTGCCGCAGGACGTCTACAGGGAGACGCTTTTGACCGCTGGTCTTTATTTAAGATAGATCAGGCTGAGTGGACCTACGAGGAGTTTAGGGACCTGATGCTGAGAGAGTACCACCCTCCTGGGATTGAGATAGCCCGATAGGTGTCCTTTATGCGAGGCTACTACGACCGATCAGCTTCTGTCTCTACCATCGTTCGCCAGTTCAAGAAGGAACTGGTCTACTGTGCTCACTTGTGCCCTTCCGATGAGATCCGGATTCGCATGTTATCGATGAGACTGCCGCCTCTAGTACTTCTGCATGCCTCTAGCTTGGGAGCTGTCAGCTTTGATCGATTCTTGGAGGTCATCCTCCTGTACGACCAGCAACGGATCTTGTCCGAGACTTCATACACCACTTCTCGCCCTGAGGCGAAGAGAGCGAGACCAGCGGATGGTCGCGGAGACGACAGATCTAGGAGAGGAGGCTATGGAGGAGGATTTAGAGGGGGATATCACGGAGTTACACCGAGGGCACCCCGGCCGCCCGGTCCAGCTGTTTATGGAGGAGATGCACGAGTGAGGAGTGTCACTTGCCATGGATGCTTCGAGAGAGGTCATTATGTCGCTTCCTGCCCAGATCGTTCGATTGTCTGCTTCACTTGCGGCACCATGGGGGACAAAGCTGCCCGTTGTCCCCAGGACGGTAGAGCCCCGCCGACTGCACAGCTACCGAGACTTCCTGCGGCTCCTCAGCCGCCACTGCTGACTTATCCCCAGGGTCAGGGGCGAGGAGATGCTTCTGGTAGAGGTCGAGGAGGAGGTAGAGGAGGCAGAGGTTACGATCGTGGAGGCAGAGGGCCGTCAGGGCCAGGTCAGGGTAGAGGTTCGTCATCTGCAGGGCCATCTGGGTCCGGGTATGATCGTGGCCAGAGTTCCGAAGGCCGAGGACCAGCATTACCCCCACCGCCCCGCGTGTTCCAGATGAGAGCTGATGACCGTACTGCCCCTTCTTCCGCAGGTACTATACATTTCCATGATGCGTGCTTGTCTATATTGTTTGACACTGGTGCTACTCACTGCTTCATAGCAGAGGCGTGCGTTGCTAGGCTGAGCCTGAGCTGCACGAGTGGTTTACCCCTTACTATTGGTCTAGCGGACGGGGCAAAGGTTAGGACGAGTCGGGAGATTTTAGGTTGCCCCATCCATATAGGTGAGCGTGAGTGGCCAACCGACCTTATTGTCATGCCATTGAGGATGGATGATCTCATTCTGGGTATGGATTTCATGGACCACTATGGAGCGATCATCAATCTGAGGACGAGGACGGTGTCTATCTTGGCGGATGACGGGACTGAGCACCAGGTTTGGGGGAGCGACCCCAAGAGGAACGGAGCGCTCATTAGCGCAGTCAGAGCCGCCAGACTTCTAGACCAGGGATGCATAGGGTATTGGTGTTACGCTTTAGAGGTGGATCGCACACATCCCAGCTTGGCAGATGTCCCTGTTGTGAGAGACTTCGCAGATGTGTTTCCAGATGAGCTACCAGGACTTCCCCCACCGAGAGAGGTTGACTTTGGGATCGAGCTAGACCCAGGCACCAGACCTATTTCACGAGTCCCTTACCGCATGGCACCGACGGAGATGGCGGAGCTGAAGGCTTAGTTGGAGGAGCTAGCCGAGAAGAGTTACATCAGGCCTAGTGCATCACCTTGGGGAGCACCAATGTTGTTCGTCAAGAAGAAGGACGGGTCATTGAGGCTATGCATCGATTATAGGGAGCTGAACCGTGCGACGGTGAAGAACCGTTATCCCCTTCCTAGGATTGACGACCTGTTGGATCAGTTGCAGGGCGCCGTTGTTTTCTCGAAGATTGATTTGAGGTCGGGTTATCACCAGCTGAGAGTGAAGCCAGAGGATGTCCAGAAGACCGCTTTTAGGACTCGCTATGGTCACTACGAGTTCGTGGTCATGCCGTTTGGGCTGACCAATGCACCAGCTGCTTTCATGGAACTCATGAACCGCGTGTTCATTGACTACCTCGACAGATTCGTCGTTGTCTTCATAGATGACATTGTAGTCTACTCGAGGAGTAGAGAGGAGCATTTGAGGATCGTGCTCGACACGCTGAGGAAACATCGGTTGTATGGGAAATACAGCAAGTGCGAGTTCTGGCTCAGAGAGATGGCTTTCTTAGGCCATGTGATTTCAGCTGAGGGAGTCGTCGTGGATCCGGCGAAGATTGATGCTATCGTTTCTTGGGAGGTGCCCAAGAATGTCAAGGACATCCGCTCGTTTCTAGGATTGGCCAGTTACTACAGGAGATTCGTTCAGGGTTTCTCGAGCATTGCTAGGCCGATGACGCAGCTGCTGAAGAAGGATGTTCCTTTTGAGTGGAGTGTGGAGTGTCAGGCCAGCTTTGAGCTTCTGAAGGAGAAGCTGACGACCGCCCCAGTACTAGCGTTGCCAGAAGGGACAGAGGACTTCGTCGTCTACACAGACGCTTCACGTTTCGGCTTGGGATGTGTTTTGCATCAGAGAGATCGAGTCATCGCTTATGCTTCGCGCCAGTTGAAGCCTGCAGAGGTGTCCTATCCCGTTCATGACTTGGAGTTGGCAGCTGTAGTTCATGCTTTGAAGATTTGGAGGCATTACCTGTACGACACTTCATGCAAGGTGATGACGGATCACAAGAGCTTGAAGTATATTTTCACTCAGAAGGAGCTCAACATGCGACAGAGACGGTGGCTAGAGCTTCTAAAGGACTATGACTTGGACATAGTTTATCACCCAGGAAAGGCCAATGTGGTGGCAGATGCGCTCAGTAGGAAGACTCACCAGGAGGCATCAGTTGCGAGGCTTACAGCTCAGAGGGATTTGCAGACAGATTTGATGAGGTGTTGCTTCGAGGTGTGGGTTCAGCGGGAGAATGGACAGTTATCATTCTTGGAGGTTCAGGCTGAGTTGACCGAGGAGATTCGACGAGGTCAGGCAGACTGTCCAGAGATTGCAGTTCTGAGGGATCGGATGGCCCAGGGTCGATTTAGAGAGCTTGTAGAGAGAGAAGATGGGATGCTGACCTTTCAGGGCAGAGTTGTAGTTCCGTCGACGTCAGGTCTGAGGTAGAGGATCATGTAGGAGGCTCACTCCACTCCTTATTCTGTCCATCCAGGGACGAATAAGATGTATCAGGATTTGAGGAGATATTATTGGTGGCAGAGGATGCGAGCAGACATCACAGACTTGGTAGCCAGATGTCAGGTTTGCCAGCAGGTTCGGATTGAGCACCAGAGACCGGGAGGACTTGTCAGGTCGCTTCCAGTTCCCGCGTGGAAGTGGACAGATATCTCAATGGACTTCGTCACCGGACTGAGGCGGGATGCCAGAGGATTTGACGCCATTTGGGTCGTGGTCGATAGGTTGACTAAGTCGGCTCACTTCATTCCGATTCAGGAGACATGGCCAGCATCGCGGTTAGCTGAGGAGTTCATTTGCCTGATCGTTAGACTTCTTGGAGTACCTGAGAGGATCGTATCTGACAGAGATGGACGTTTTACCTCGAGGTTTTGGCACCAGGTTCAGGAGAGCCTAGATACTAGACTGCATTTCAGTACAACTTTTCATCCTCAGACAGATGGTCAGAGTGAGAGGACGATTCAGACCTTGGAGGATATGCTGCGATCATGTGTTTTGGAGTGGGGAGACCGTTGGGTTAGACACCTACCGTTGGTGGAGTTTTCATACAACAACAGCTACCATGCGTCGATCGAGATGGCTCCATATGAGGCTCTGTATGGGAGGCGATGCAAGTCGCCAGTTTGTTAGGATGAGCCTGCGGACACGGTTTCATCTTTACCGGACCTAGTTAGAGAGACCATTGACAAGGTAGGACGCATCCGTGAGCACATGAGAGTCGCTCAGGATCACCAGAAGAAGTATGCAGACAGGCGAAGGATAGAGATTGAGTTCGAGGTAGGTTCGCATGTGTGGCTTCGAGTTTCGCCTACCAGAGGAGTCCGACGGTTTGGGATCAAAGGAAAGTTGAGTCCGAGGTATATTGGCCCGTTTGAGATTTTGGATAGAGTTGGCGAGATGGCCTATCGCTTAGCATTGCCCCCATCCTTGGCCGGTGTTCATGACGTCTTTCACGTCTCACAGCTTCGCCAGTATATCCCTGACCCTAGCCATGTCCTAGACTATTCAGACCTTCAGGTTGAGCCTGACCATACCTTTGTAAAGCGTCCTGTGAGAGTTCTTGACCGTCGAGTCAAGAGGCTTAGGAACAGGGAGGTTCCTTTGCTTCTAGTTCAGTGGTCTAGGAGGAGCCCTGAGGAGGACACGTGGGAGACTGAGGAGAGTATTCGGGCTAGTTATGGGGATGTCCTAGACGAGTTGCTCGCATCCTATGTCGAGCCGAGCGTAGATATTTCCCTGACCTCGCGAGTGCGGCGAGTTGTCTAGTTGGATTGGGGTTGATTGGTAGTGTCTCCTTGCTTGTGTACTTATGATTGGTAGTTGTGTGCAGATCCTTGGTGATATGATGTGATGAGCTGTGATGATGTGATGATGTGATGACATGCTAGATATTTTATGGTATGCGACTATACTTGACGTGTTTAGGTCATGCTATTAATATGTGATATGAGTGTCACTCTATATATATATGAGGCGTGATGATAGAAATGATGGAAGTTGAAGTATGGGAATTTGATCATAACATGGAATCTAGGAAGAGAATAGTTGGGGTTAGCCCTTAGAGGTGGATGGTAAGATGAACGGAGAAGGTGGAAATGAACTTGACTAACGTCGGACATGAAACTTTGAATCGTGTTTCAAAAGGGACTAACTTGGATAATAATAATAATAATAATAATAATAATAATAATAATAATAATAATGCAACACTAGACCTCATTATAACGCCCCACGAAGTGGATAAGTATTTGAGTTATGATATGGCCAAGGAGTCGGAGTAAGGATGTGGTAGGGGCCCATATTACATCCTTACTACGGTCTATTTGGGAATATTATGATCACGGCAACGGTACTGTGAGGACCTCATAGGGACACTTATGAGATGTTTACGGGATCAATGGCGTGATTCATGGACTCACCGATTTCAAACTTCATCCCCTGTTTTAAAAATGATTTTAGTCTCGAGGACGAGACTTGTTTTTAGAGGTGGATGATGTAAAGGCTCGGATTTTTTTATCTTTTCTTTCGGAAAAAGTGAATTAAAAATGAAATTAAAATCGATTTTAAAACTCGTTTAGCGGGATTCGGGAAAACTAACATTTGGAAACTAATTTCGGGATTCAAAATTCGCGTATTCGGGATCTATTTCCGGGTATTGGTTAACCAATTTCACACTCAACCTCTCACCCACTCCCCCCTACCTTGTCCTGCAACCCGAGCCCATTCCCCGCCTATATCACCCCGTCCCTTCCCCTGGTTCACCATCACCCACGCCCTCCCTCGCCATCACTCTCTTCCCACCCTCCTCCTTGCTTCCTCCTTCCTCAAGAGCAACAGCCGCAACAGCTCGACACCACCACCGATCTCCATCGCCACCTCCACCTCCACCTTCGTGTTCCTCGACGAGCAGCAGCAAAAGTAGGCCTAGCCACCTCTACTGGCGTTCACCACTACCCCGACGCCGCCCCAGAGGCCCTAGCGCCTCCATCGAGCCACTGGAGCTCCACCACCTCGCTCGAGCGCAAACTTCATTCGGTAAGCTTCGACCTCTCGTTCGATCCGAAATCCCATGGAAAAACCTTCCTTTACTATCCTAGGTCGAATCCGAGGTTCCTCCCTCTCTGACGCAACGAATCGAGTCTCCGGCGAGCTCCGACGAAGCTCCGACGTCCGCGAACACCTCGGTGAGATTCGTTCGTTTCAATCCTTGCCTTCGATCCTTTGTTTAACATTCTTAGGGGCTGGGCATTGTGGGTTGAAGAGGATGAGAGGGTGGCCGGAGCCCCGCCCTCGCCGGCGAGCAGCGCTCCCCTCCCTTTTCTTTTCCTCCATTTTCGAGCGCGAGGAGTCGGAGGAAGTTGATGATGAACAGTAAAAATGGTTCGGTTTTAGTTTTGTTTTTAAATGGATCCGGTTCAGTGGTTTAATTAATAAACCGGTTCGTTCACTTTTAAAAAGAATTGGGTTTTGGGTTTTGAGGGCCGGTTTTGAAGTTGATTTAAATAGAGGGCGATTTTGGGTAATTATAAGGGGCTGATTTTTTTATTAAATAAAAAATAGTTGGGGTTTTTTGTAAGGATTGGGAAATGGTTTGTGAAAGTATTTAATAAATGGTAATAAAATAAAATATAATAGTATTTGAGGATTTAAATGATAAAATATTATTTTTGGAGATTTTATAAAAGGTTGAAAAGTGATTTAATAAATAAATTGAAAAGGGAATTTAGCGAGTATTTTCAAGGGTCGGAACTCTTAACTGTTTAATTCGGATTTGAAATGGTTTTGAAGCTAACTTGGGAATAAGACGATTACTAACTAGCATGATAATATGATCGTTTGATTAAAGTTATGATATGTGTAACTGATAGCATGATATTGTGGTGATTTTTAGAAGAGATTAAATGTTCAATATTTATGATGATATATATATATATATGGGAAGTATACGTATGAAATAATAATATGCGAATTTGGCTAAGTATGATATATATAGGGAGTATATTTTTTTAAACTGATGAGTTGACAAGTTATGATGAATGGTATGAGATAAGAGATGGTTGATCGTGATAAATTGAAAGTATGATTGATGCAAGCTTACTTATCTATCTGCTAATTTGAGCGAGTAATATATGTGTTCAGAAAGGCTATAGAAGTATACTTAGTATATTCTCGTTATGTGATTAGGTGATATTCTGTGATCGTGACTACTGTGTGCTGGGTTCTTCTTTTGCTGACCTTCTAGCAAGGTAAGTACCTCCGGGGCTTACTCAGTAACCAGTACCTCCTGCCTGATGTGTCATATAGTATGTAGGTGCTGCATATGCATAAGAGCATATCATGTAGTATCATGCTTAGGAATTGCATTTACAAATGAGCATCCTTATTCTGTATGCGTTTGAATACAGAACGACCATTACCTGTGAGTCCTAGAGTCCTTGCTAGGGTCATAGGGCAGCCCAGCTTCATCGGGTGTTGTCCTCCTCGAGTCATTTATATATATCACAAGATACGAGATGGGCATGAGATATGATATAATGATGAGATTTGATATGATTATAGCATCGAACTGGCCAGTCTCCACCTTGTCTGGAAGAGGGGTGGTGGTAAAAGAGGGATATACCGCTTGGTATTCTTTGTTAAGGCCTTCCTCAATATTCTGCACATATGAATTAGGAGCATGATAGTGTGGTTTTATTTCAGTATTGCATGAAGGCATCCTTTATTCTAGGTCTAGGCGTATTATATGTCCTCAGCGCGGTCAGAGGACCCGCAGGCGGACTCTTGGCCTGACTTGGTGGTATAGTTTCAGGTACCCGATCTACTACTTGATTTTGTGCTGATATGACGGGGTCCATTCATATGGCGGAGAGTGAGTGTATGAACCCTGACTTCACCAAACTCATGCTTTTTGGATTTCTTCCTACTATACTCCGTTTTGACCCGGCTCTGCCGTGGCACTGATTGTATCGTTTTCAGAACTTTCGCCCTTTGCATGGTAAAGGTTTTCACACGTTGTAGACTTAGGACAGGTACAGGGGTTCACCCCGGGGTCTCCAACGGACCTTCCGGGTTTGGGTGAAAAATCCCACTTAAAACTGCGCATCTTCGATTTCAAACCTTCAACCTGTACTCGGGGCGCAAGACCCCAACGAGGGGTTTCATCCCTCGAAACGTAACTCGGGAATCATAATCCCGGGCCGTTACAGTGCACTCCACTCTAGGAGCCGTGGTGACCCAGGCCTTCGCCCAAGCGGGGACATTAAGGTGGTGGGACAGGGTCTTGGCTAGCCAGGCCGGGGTCTTCGGTGGCATTCACTGACTCGCCCTCTCCAAGTAGGGAGTTGAGCCGTGTGCTTTGAGCGAAGGCTCGGACTGCAAGACTCCTAAAGCGAAGGGCACCGCGTGAGGCTGGCTTCACAAAGCAGCGACTACCTTCTGCTCTTGTCAGTGGAAGGATTACGAGTCGAGCTTAGTAGCGTGAGCTTGTAACCCAAGTGGGGACATTAAGGTGTTGGAACATGGTTCATGGCTGGCCAGGCCGGGTCTTCGGTGGCGTTCACCGGCTTGCCCTCTCCAAGTAGGGAGTTGAGTCTTCTCCCGTCAAAAAGGAAATCTAATAAAATAAAATAGATAAAAAGGAAATCTAATACAAGTACTCATTGCCGTATCTATATAATTGTAATATAATTAGAGAATAATTTATATTATACCACCCCCAATGGCCGTATCTATATACATCTATCTATATATAAAAGCGGCAATGAGCCACAAAGTTGAGTTACCATATTACCCTCCATCTTAGGCAATGAGTTTTTATAATTGCTAAATTGCCACTACCAGTGTTTCTTCTGGTGCAATCTCGACGTCTCGCTTCTCACAATCTCTCTCAAGTTCTCAACTCCCTTCTCTCTCTCGCCTCTCTGGTTTTCCCACCCAAGCCATCTCTGTGTTTCCGCTTGGTCCTTTCTGCTTCCGTCACAACCTTCTCCTCCAGGCTCTCGATTTTTTCGATGATGGATGCCTCTCTATTCAACTCTCAACGGGAGAATCCCCTTAAATTAAACTGTTCGACCCTTATTTTCTTTCAACGAAGACCAAATACAAACCAAATACAATCACCTATTATTCAGTTAACGAAGTCGGTGGTGACTGGTGAGCCAGTGAGGTGTGAGGAGGGCGGCGCTGACTGATGTTTTTTCGCCCAACAGAAGGTATCTCTTCGAATTTTCTTTTACAATTTCAGTAATTTAGGGTTTAGGTGTTTGAATTTGGGGATTTGATTGGATGGAAATTTCAAATTTAGGGTTAGTTTGTTTTAAGTAATGGGCAATTAAATTTCAAAATATAGGAATGGAATTTAGGGTTTTGGCTTTTTACCGATCGAGTTTTGAACTTCTATCTTTCTCTGGTCGATTTTATGCTTTCTGGAAGTTGCTGGTTTTTGCTTGTTTTCCTCCTTTTAAGTATTACTTATTTAGTTTTTATTTTTAAATTTATTGTTTGATTCATGTTTTCTTGATCATATAGTGGTCTGTTCATATATTGATCTATTGAGAATCAGTTATAATTGGATGCTTTGGCAACGCTCATATTTAAGATTGAATTGCATTTTCTTGTTCTTTCGAATTGGAGATGGTGCTAATTTGAACAAATTGAGGTTAGATAGTTGAAATTAGGTGTGTTGTAACGTGTAACTTATAAGTCATGTAATTGATTCATGTGGGTTTGAATTTGAATAAATTTCAAAGGTGCTATTATGGTAGTGAATATGCATTACCTTCACTTTGAACAGTCTCAAGTATGCATTGATTCTAGCTATAGAAATAAAGATGAGGACGTTTGATAATACATCATCTGTCATTCACTAGGTTTATATGTGATACTTGTTGCTGGTCTACTTTGGTTAATGACTTTATTTTATTACAAAGTTTATGTGCTTCCTTTGAGTCTTTGACTATGATATGTTGCTGCAGATATTATAAAGAAATGATATCTAGGAATGGGGGTATTGTTTTCAACTGTAGCTTTTAATGACTCCGGTAATTTCTTATAAAACAATATGTGACAGTATTTCTTGCCAGCAAAATGGTAATAGTATTGGTATTGTATACAAATATGTGAAGAAAGACTTATTTCTTACCATTGCTACTGCTCAACACCAAAATATGGTCAGAAAAGAGTGAGGTCAGAACTTAAGCTATAAACTAAGTGATATCAATAAGAAATTTATTCATAGTGGGATATATTTATTTGGTTTTGCAAGCATTTCTTATAGTTGTCATTTGCAGCATAATTATAAGCTTTTTGGAATGTTTGTGTGTTATTCCTTAATTAATCATCTTAATGCACTTTACCTTTTTTAATCAAATTACATTTACAATACCATAGGGACAGGGTTTCAAGGTCGGCGAACACCCGATATCCTTCTATCACCCCCCTGTGTGAACGGGTTTATGAAGACAGTGCTTTTGGGGTCGAAGCTTTGACCCGAACTTAATATGTGGAGCTGTAGCAGAAAGGGGAGGAAAAGAGCAAGGTCCTTGTTCCGCTCATCGTAACCTTGAGCTTGACAAATTGGCAAACTAAAATCTGTCTAAGATGGAATCGGTTAAAAGTAATGCCTTTTGTTCACCGGTTTAATCTATATAGAGAATCAGGACTCTAGGATAAGGCAGAGAACTTGAAGGTGTCAATGAAAAAGATAAGAGCTTATGAAAACCCCCTGCACTAGAACAAAAAACCCCTTTTATCTCGCATTATATATCACGGTTTCGTTAATAAGTGACTTAAAATGTATTTTCAATGTTTTTATCACGGTTTTCTGACGGATCCGAGATAATTAGGGTAGCTCGCGTCCTATCCACATATATAATTTATCACGCTTATAAGTAAACCGTGATATATTTTTTTAGAATTTATTTCCCCGTTTTTTTTTTTTGCAAAGGCCCGCTTTTTTTTTTCCTCCCATAACTTAATTAATGACTTAAAAAAAAAGAAATATAATTAAAAAAACATGTAAACCTAAAGAGAACCGATTCTATCTTTGATTGAAAATCGAATGAAGCTCGACAAAGCGGAAAGAAGGAAAGGCTGAAGTACAAAAGCGGTGGTAAAGGCGAATTCCATCCCCTACCTTTGATTATCAACGAATTCCCCTAAATCTAGACGTTTAGCAAGGAAAGCTTCTTCTTAAGGACAAGGAAAGCTTCAGTAAAGCGACGTGGCGGTTGACCTAAGTTCGACTGGGGCTACACCAACGACCGCTAATTTTGATCGACGAGTAATTTCAGTACACCGGCTAGTTTCTGCAACCACCAACGACAACTCTCTAGCGATTGCGAGGTAATTTGAAGATTCAATTTTTGTTCTATTTCTTGGTGAAATTTGTGATTATGCACAATTCGCAATTTATGAAATTTTTTGGTACATGGATAATTGTTTAAGGGTGTTGCTTTATTGATCTGTAATTTGAGTCAAATTGGCTTTCTATTAACTTCGGTTATGCAATTTCAAGAATAGTTTCTAGAATTGTTCAGGTTGACTGAGTTATGTGGGTTATGAAACCCTTAACTTCTTCCCATTATAAGATTTGAATTAATATAGTGCCATTAATATCTATAGACTCATATTAGGTATATTTCATTTTAATTTTTCAATTTTTCAAGAGGAAAAATTTAGGAAGATGACATCTCTGTTGTTCGGACTTTGAAGTTAAAAATTCAATATTTTAGGAGTTGTGGGGTTAAGGTATGGAAGATTCGAATGTATTTGTAAATACTACTATATAGATACCGAAAGATCAAAATTTTAACTTGTTGCAAAGGTCTAGCTCAATTCGCTTAAATTAAAATTAAAATTAAAATGAGTGCAATATTAGTAATTTTTATTTGGAATTTATGTTTACATAAGTATTTTGAGTTTGGGTTGGGGTGATCATTTCAAGTTTGGATTCAGTTACTGAGTGCGATCGAGTCTATTGTTCAGTTCATGGATTACGCTAAATTTAAGACATGGATTGGTCAAATATCGTCAATTGTGTATGCAATTGAGTTGTAATCCTCAACGATTAAGCTTTAACCTCACAATTGTGTATGCTAAATGAATTGCAAAAATTGATAACTTTTATGCATAAAATTTACCAAAATCTGAGTGCTTGGTTGCCATTCCTACTGATTTTTCTTAATTTTTTCTATTCTTGTTTCTATTGGTTTCTTGTTTTTATTACGCAATTTATAGTTATGTCATATTTGTTCCATCATTAGGCGGGTCTGCAGTTTTGTTCTATTATTAGGTGGGTTCTACAATTTTGTTCCATTATGCCCCTTCACTTACCTTTCTTCTATCTCTTTCAATAATGATACGTGTAACACAGTGACTTCACATCTACACTCCTAGATGTACCCTTACCTGCTGCAGAACACCAATCATTCTCCTTTGCATTGCCCTTCCCTTTGTAATCTTCAACCGTATGCTGCACCCAAGATGCTTGTCCTTAGAGATGTTATTTGACCATGTGGCACTCCAACAGAACCACCAACAGTAGTCACTTCCATCTTGCCATTAGGACATCTTGCCATTTTCTCACTCTTAACTATATAAATAAAGTGAGTTTGTTTGATAAAAACTAAAAATGCTATTTTTTTTTTAATCTTGATCCGGTTTATAGAATAGTTCATGATTGGGAGTAAGGCAAGTTGATGCAATTTATGATGGATTACGAAATGCTATTTTATTTTATCTCGATTAATTTCTAGCACATATGTTCTTGCCATGATTTACTTCCATAATCTATTTGGATCATCTTGTTATATGTTCCCCCTTTTCTTTCAACATTTTCTTTCCGCTCTATTTTGATATCCGATTCTGGTAGCAAAAGTCACCCAAACTGAAGTAACTCTATTAGTTTGTTGTAAGAATTTATGTATTATGGACATCTAACCTTTTTTTGCTGATTTCCAATCACTTCATAACCTTAGTGAAACACCTTGTTAGATTATGCTGAAATATATCTTGCTATATTTTTATTTAGAACAATGAATAAAGAATGGATGAAAAAAAATCGGTTGTCCCAAGAATATTCCGATGGTGTGGATGAATTCATACAGTTTGCCCTTGACCATGGGATTGATCCCAATAAAATACGTTGTCCGTGTGTGAAGTGTGGTCATGTGAAGTGGATTAGTGTCGACCTCGTAAAGGACCATCTCATTACTAAGGGCATCTCTCAAGGTTACACACACTGGAAATGGCACGGAGAGGAAACTCGTGATAGTTCAACTCATCCTGATGGCATAGAAGAATTTCATGCAGATAATGCGGGTGAAGCTAATCGGATTGCTGATATGATTCATGATTTGTCTACTAATTTGCAAGATCATCCTCATATAGTTGAAAACTTGACAGACGATGCTAATAAGCCTTTGTACCCTGATTGCACAAAGTTTACAAGATTGTCTGCCCTCTTGAAATTGTACAACTTGAAGACTACTCATGGATGGACTGATAAGAGTTTTACTGCCCTACTCGAACTTCTAAAGGACATGCTTCCAGAGGATAATTGTCTTCCTCAACGAACATATGAGGCAAAGAAGATTTTGCGCTCTATGGGGATGAATTATGAGAAGATACATGCATGTCCTAATGACTGTATACTTTATCGAAAGGAATACAGTGTCTTGGATAAATGCCCAATCCCTACATGTGAAGCTCCACGTTATAAGAAGAATGGTGCACCCTCAAAGGTTTTGTGGTATTTTCCTGTAATTCCAAGATTCAGACGTTTGTTTGCTAACCCTGAAGATGCTAAGAAACTGACATGGCATGCGGATGGAAGGAAAAAAGATCGATTTCTGAGACACCCGGCAGATTCTCCTCAATGGACAATGATTGATACAATTCATCAAGAGTTTGGAAAAGAAGATAGAAACCTACGCCTTGCTCTTTCTACCGATGGTATGAATCCTCATGGTAGTCTTAGTAGCAATCATAGTACATGGTCGGTAGTTTTGGTAATTTATAATCTTCCACCAGGGCTTTGCATGAAGCGCAGATACATGATGTTGTCTTTGTTGATTTCGGGGCCAAAGCAACCAGGAAACGATATTGATGTTTATTTGGCACCTCTTATTGAAGATTTGAAGGTCATGTGGCAAGATGGTGTTGAAGTTTATGATGCATATCGTAAAGAGAATTTTCATCTTCGAGCCATGCTATTTTGCACCATAAATGATTTTCCTGCTTATGGAAATCTTTCGGGATATAGTGTTAAAGGACACTATGCATGTCCTATATGTTTGAAGAAAACTTGCTATCAACAGTTGAAGCATAGTAGTAAGACTGTTTACCTTGGTCATCGTAGATACTTACCTGGAAACCATCGTTATCGAAAATTGCGTAAAGCTTTTAATGGTGAAGTTGAAGAAGAAACAGCCCCACTCCCATTATCTGGCCAACAGATATTTAATTTGGTGAAAGATATGAATGTGACCTATGGGAAAACAGGTCGTGTTGAGTCGAGAGATGGTTGGAAAAAGAGATCAATATTTTTTGAACTTCCCTATTGGAAAGATCTCTTTGTGAGGCATTGTCTTGATGTCATGCATATTGAAAAAAACATATGTGATGGTCTCATTGGCACATTGCTCAATATACCCGGAAAGTCAAAGGATGGCATTAAAGCTAGAATGGATTATAAAGAGATGAATATTAGAGGAGAACTGCATCCAGTGACGGATGGACGACGAACATACTTGCCTCCTGCTTGTTATACTCTATCAAAGAAGGAAAAGGAGGAGTTTTGTAACTTTCTTCATGATGTTAAAGTTCCAGCGGGATATTCTTCCAATATTAGGAGTCTTGTATCCCTCAAAGATTTGAAATTAATAGGACTGAAATCTCATGATTGTCATATTCTCCTTCAACAAATGTTACCTGTGGCTATACGTTCCATATTACCAAAGCATGTGCGGTTTGCTATCACTAGATTTTGTTTCTTTTTTAAGAAACTATGCAGTAAAGTGATTGATCCTAGAGATTTACCAGATTTACAAACTGGTATTGCAGTATCCCTTTGTGAAATTGAGATGTACTTCCCACCTGGATTTTGTGTCATTATGGTGCATTTGACTGTGCACCTAGTTCGAGAGGTGCAACTTTGTGGTCCTGTCTGCCTAAGGTGGATGTATCCATTTGAGAGGTACATGAAAATATTGAAGTGTTATGTGAAGAATCCAAACCGCCCTGAAGGATGTATAGTTGAGCGTTACATAATGGAAGAAGCAATTGAATTTTGTAGTGATTACTTGCCTACCGTGGAAGCCATTGGTCTTCCAAAGCGACATCATATGACCGAAGTAGAGTGGAGGGGAATATCAGGACTAGATACATTGAATCCTGAACAAGTTATATGCAGTCAAGCTCATCTATATGTACTTAACAACGATGATGAATTTCTTCCATATATTGAAGATCATATGAATTATGTGAAATATCAGAATCCTCGAAATGCTGGAGATGAAAGGTGGATTACCAAAGAACATAACAGAACCTTCCCTACCTGGTTGCGAGAATTGATACTTCAGAAGTTGGAAGATGGAGAAAGTGTTTCAGAAAGATTGCAATGGATATCTCAAGGTCCAAAAGGTCAAGTGATCACTTACACGAGCATGGAAGTGAAAAGTTGCACGTTCTACACCAAGGATCAAGATGATAAAAGTGCAACACAAAATAGTGGCGTGACGTTAGTTGCTGAGGCAATGCACGTGGCTAGTGCAAAAGACAAGAATCCAGTGTATGAAAGTATGTCATATTACGGGTTGATTGAGCAAATTTGGGTGTTGATCTATACAGATGAGATAAAAATCCCTCTGTTTTACTGTAAATGGGTTGACAACAACAGTGGAGTTCGAAATGATGAAATGGGGTTCACTTTAGTTGATCTTAATAAAGTTAGTTATACAGATGATCCATTTATATTGGCTACACAAGCGAAACAAATATTTTATGTTCGCGACCCTATTGACCGTAGATGGTCTGTTGTCATGTCAACTCCGTCCAGGAACCTTTATGAATATAATGAAGATATGTGTGAAGAGAGCTCTAACACCATTTCAGTGATACCCGGTGTTGAAGATGAAAATGTGGAGATTTATTTAAGAGATGATCACGGAGAAGGGATATGGCTTAATGAAGAAATTGAAGCACAAGGGGGCAGCTCCAGTACATCAAACAAAAAAAGGAAGACAAACCAAATCTAAATTTATGTTTTGTAAGTAGTTTACATTAAAAGTTTATAAAACTATGGTTTGTCTTATTGGTTCATTTTTTTCTCTAGTTCAAAAAGTTCTGGACATCTTCATGAATTTCGAAATTCATTGTTGTTTTGTGTGATGTTTCTAGAGTTTACTATCTTTTATCTTGACATGTTGATAACAATTCTGTTTCAGATGTGATATTATGAATATATCTATCACATATTCCTTTAGCCGCGATGTTAAACATCTATTTGTGTTGATTTGCAGATGGCTCCTCGAAAACGCACTGTTACAACAAAATAAGTAGAGTCTTCTACATCACGCAGTGTTCGGGGAGCTACTATGTCAAAGGAGGTGACTAAAGTCATTGCCAATGGTCAAAATTTTGAACTTCAATGGGATGAGCAAGGAGAATCCATAGGTCCGAATTCTGCCAAATTGAAGAGCTTCATTGGTACTACTGTCAAACGATTGGTAAGAATCACATTCTCTGATTGGCGTGTCGTTCCTGAGTCACTGAAGGATATGGTTTGGAAAGAAGTTTTGGTAAGTTTCTATACCTGTAATGTTAGGTTCAAAAGAACTAAAATCTTGGTTTAGATTTTTTTTTTAAAATGGTTGATTCTGACATCTTATTATGTTGGTGTTTGTTTGGCAAAGACTGGGTTTATTCTCCCTAAGGAAAAGAAGGGCTGGGTGTTGAAAATAGCCAATGCATTGTGGAGGAGGTTCAAGTCAGACTTGACAAATTTATATGTGTACGATAAAGAAGCTAAATGGGATAAGCTGAATGAAGCTCCTTCAGTAAGGAGTTAACTTGCTTCTCTTGATGGAATATGCATCAAAGCTCTCTTTTTATGCTAAAACAATAAGCTGAATGGAAAGCTTCTTGAATTGCCTAGCTGTTTTTTTACTGAACTTAAATGCTACTAGCAATCTACACCCTATTTCTAGGCATTATCATGTTAACATCTCATCTAGAACTTTTTATAAAACTGCCTATTTTGCCTTCGTTCAAAATAAAACATTGTCCTTCTTAATAAGTATTTCTATTATTCACAAACTATTAATAAGTATTTATTATATTCAGAAATTAGAGTTGGGTAGTTCTGTGCTACCACCACGTCAGGATATATGGAAGAGAGCTCGTAAACATAAGGATGGACATTTGTCACCTGATGTGCAAGAGATAGTCGATAAAATGGTGAGTTTATGGAATGTTTATATTATTATATATGCAATTTCAACCGATATATCATTACATTTAAATCAATATACATGTCTGTTAGTAACATTTAAGTTTATTAAAAATCAGGATCAACTATCGGAACAAGAGAAAGCAGGAGAAATAGCATTTTCTGGCCGGGAAGATTTATTGTCAGTGGCTTTGGACAAGCAGGAACACCCGGGACGTGTTAGAGGAGTTAGCCAAAATCTTACAATCACCGATTACTTTGGACATGCATCTCAAGGTAAAGCACTTAGAGGGATAGGTGTAAGGGAAGAAGATATTATTGCTGCGCAAGAAATGAAGAAGATGGAAGAAAAGCTTCATCAAATGCAAGAACATCATACACAATCTCAAGGACAATCTCAAGCACAAATTCAAGAAATGCAAGAATTCATTATGGTGTTAATTGATAAAATGAGAAAGGATAATCCAGGTTTGCCAACCCCTCAGTTTACACTTCATACTCCTCCTGGAGATCCTGAAGCGCCTAAAGTGCCTGAAGCGCCTAAAGCATCTGAAGTGGCTAAAGTGCTTGAAGTGTCTGAAGTGCCTGAAGTGTCTGATATTGTTAACATGCATGCAAATTGCCCAGTCATTAAGCCCTCAGATGTACCCTCCTCAGCCATCCAATCTACTTCAGATCACTTATTTGAAGAGGTATGTATTCATAAGCTTTCTTATAAGTTGATGTTTAATATCAATTCATGCATTGGAAGTACTAGTTTATTGTGTTTTATTTATGCAATATAGGAGTTTGTGCCTTGTCATCTATTTTCACCGAGTATGAATGAGAATGATAAAGTGGCGATAGGAAGTGTTTGTCTTTCCACCTCGGGTGTTATATTGCATCATCGCCCGTTAGAGCCTGGTTATGTTAAAGTTCAAGTGATTACCCCTCTACAGTGTGAAAAACCTATTCCACAACCGACTAGTGAAGCTCGTACAGTGTTTGAAGCCGTTGGTCAGTTTGTTGCATGGCCAGCTGCACTTGTTTCAATAAACATGGTATATTAATTTCAGATCATTGCCTATGTGTATATAATTAATTTCCATTTTATCTATATGGTGAAGCAATATTTTTTGTATCTAACTACCAGGCATCCACCCACAAGGAGACACAAAATCTCAAGACAAAAAGGAAATTTGCATCAAATGGGACTAACATCCAATTTCCATCAAAAAGGACAGCCATATCCTACACAGAGAGGATGATTAACTTTAAATGGTATCATCGTGCCATGGCTAAAACACCGCAACACATCACTCTCTCGGAGTCAATCATGGGGTATGAACCAACAATTATGGTTGGTAAGTTAGAAGTCGGGCAATTGTTGAACCAAGAAGAAATGGGTGCAGCCCATGTGTCATTTTATATCAAGTAAATTTACTTAATTCTTTTTGTAAAGTATACAGCATTCTATCATTCTCAAGTGTGCATTTAATATATCAGTCACTTATATTTTGCAAATGTTCAATTTGGTGTGATTATAGGTACTTGTGGGACAAACATTGTAGCAACATAGGGGACATGTATGGATTCCTTTGCCCATCAAGTGTGTCTCCTGGAGGACCTCGTAAGACGGTGAGAGATCATCAACAGTATATTGCTGCTGCAATCAGAGGGAATATTGAAATGAAGATGGTTTTCGCACCTTGCAACTTTGGGTAATTTATCTATTAATATTTTGTATGAATATAAATTTCATATTGGGTATCTATATAATGTTGAGTTGAATTTACTAGTTTGCGCAATTTTATATAGGGTGCATTGGGTTTTACTGGCTATTAATGTCAAGGATGACACTGTGTACTACCTCGATCCATTAAGAGATGAAATTTCATCCAAGATTTCATCTGATATCCAAACTATTTTTGATACGTAAGTTTCATTTGAAATACTTAGATAAATAAGTTTTCACTTATAATATGTTATATATAAATTACATTTTCATGTTGTTATATTGGTGGATAGGGGATTAAAGATGTTTTGGGCTCAAAAAGGTTTGAAGAAACCTCGCACACAAACGCGTTGGGTCAAAGTAGAGGTAAAATTCATAATTATTGATTTTATTTTTATTTTTATTGTTACACAAACATGTGTGTGCTTTATGTCATTGCAGTGTCCTCATCATTCTAGTAGTGTTGATTGTGGATACTATGTATTGAGGTTCATGCGAAAGATTATTGAAAAGCGCTATACGAATTCTATCCCAACCCAGGTATTGATTGTGAATTTATGGAATTAATAAAATTCATAACAAAACAGTTTATACTTATGTAATTTGTGTTTGATATATTTTGCAGTACTATAGGAGACAACACAATATGTACAGCCAAGAAGAAGTTGATGAGATTCGAGTCGAGTGGTTGGAGTACTTCAGTGAAATAAATGACATTTAGGTAACATTTCAATACTTTTATAGTAATCATGAGAAACTCTTTTGGTTTTCTACTTCTATGCTTTGAACTATGAAATTTTAAACCACAAGTAGCAGGGTCTCATGTACTCTAGAGAAGACAGAATGTCATAGTGAATTAAATTAAAGTTGAGTTATAGTGTCACACTTCATTGATTTGATTTAATTTTTATTTTCATATTTAATATATAAACTTCAAAGTATATACAACCTAGAAAAAACAGCCCCAACAAATAAAATTTAAGGCAAAAAGTCTTTCACTTATGAGGTACATTAAATAGACTTTCACTCAAAGCCTTGAAAAGAGAGGATAGCAACGGTTTGCTGATGACATTTCTTTTGTATCTAATTACATGTTTCAATCAATTTGGCGAGTTTTATTTTTTGGGTTTGTGCTTGATAATCTCTTCATTTATGAGTTTTACTTTATTATTCATTGTAGAATCTCAGGCTTCAAACAACATCAGGTGCAAGCTACCTAATATCAGCAGAAGAAAAGTACGAAGACATTAGGAGCAAGTCGTCTATGGATCTTGACAAATTCAAATGCAGTACAAAGTTATCTAGTGGTAGCATATATTATATAAGGATATTGATTAGTATGACAATTATAGTTGAATTTCATTTCGAATACTTTGAAGTTATTAGCTAAATTTGTACATTAATTTGCTTATGAATTATGAAAGATACTTTGTTTAAGTTCTATTGGTAATTTTCTTATTGAACGTGTTTTCCAAATTGAATGGTGTGTCTATATATACACACATAAATTGGTACAGGGAATCAAGCATACAAATGAAATGCATTTGCTGGGTAAAAAGTCATAAACTTTATATCACGGTTATAATAGAACCGTGATAGATTCTTAAGTATCATGCGCGCGAAAATTAGTATATGAATCTGTTAGAAGCCTTTTTTTATCACGGTTCCAAGGTTTTTTTATCACGTCTAGCAACTGTGATAAAAACCTTGACCGTGGCACCCTTGATCTTTTTAGGCCGGTTCTATAGAACAATAGATCACGGTTATCACCCGTGATGAATTCTATTTTTATCACGGTTCTGTACCAAGATCTCTATTATCGCGAAACATTTAATCACGGGTTAAAACCGTGATGTATACCTAAACGGAACCGTGATAAAAAGGGTTTTTTGTACTAGTGCTGATACAACTGAATTAAGGTAGGGAACGAGACAAATGCTTTGTATTAGGGAATTCATCCTCCCCTCATTATAAGGACATCTTTTGAATGTTAAACACTTTCAAAGTAACATGGGAGTTTATGAAGAAGCTAACAATGATACAAAGTATTAATTAGTAACAAACTGTCATGTCCAGAAAAACAGCTCTTTCCAGCTAATCCTGTGGATTAGCCGAAGACCTTCCAAGCTATGGAAGTAAAAAAACATGCTTATTTTTCAGGTTTTACATACTTGAGAATATATTGTGATGTACGGTTCTAATGAAACTGATGTACCCATTGATACTGGATCTGCATGCTTGGAATAATTGGGCAGATGTTACACCTTTGTTGATAATGGATTCGACGCTGAAGGATATATTAACACTTTCTTCCAATGAAGCGAGATGGTGCATTCATATAGGATTGTTATGCATCCAAAAGGATGTTGATAAAAGGCCTACTATGGCAGCAATAGTCCATATGCTCAACAACTCCTTTTTCCACACTTTGCCAGACCCCCAACCGCCGGATTTTTTTTGTGCCTCGAATGCCGAAAAGTGTGCCAGGAGAGTCAGTTAGATCTGATCAGTCAAAGAGCAAGTTGTTTCACTCAATGAATGAAGCATCAATCACACAACTGGACCCTTGATAGCTCGATGCAGAAGTGCATGGCAGTGCATATTGGGACAATGGTTTAGTACTTGAGCAGCAAGATTTCCAGTCATGAACACAGATTGGAACAAAAAAACAAGTTGCTTCATATCCTGTGAAATCTAATCCTTTGCACTTGAACTAGGACTAACATGCGAGCCTAACGATTATACAATAATTTATGCTCCAAACTTGCCCTCTTTAAGCAGCGGAAAGCTTTGCAGAGAGAGCAAGTTTCGTACTGTCAAGTAGCCAATATAAGTAGCATATCACAATTCCTCATCTGCAACTTGAAGTGCATGCTAAGAAAGAAGGGAATATAAGCTTCTATGCAGTATTAACTTTCAACATCATATAAAATGATTCATACAACGTTGAGTACTCGTGTGCGGAGCACACGAGAAAACAACTAGTATATGTCAAACGTATAGATTTCAATATATCTATTTATAATATTATATAGATAGATATGTGTGTACAATACAGTTACGTATATATATATATCACCCAATTACCATATGCAAGTTATATTATATTCACCCAATTTCTATCCCAAAGTACATTGATGTATTCAAGATATTAAATTAAATAAAAATAATAAACAACTTTGTCCATCCAATCTAACCATATATATCCATATCGGCAAGTATGAGTATATACCATCCAATCTACGAACGAACTCCACTTCTTTTGATCCAAATATAGATAGATAGATTTTCCTAATTAACAACTTTGGGGTTGTTATAAAAATAATACATATGACCATTGGATGAACCACCATCTCTTCAATTGAATCCTTTTATTCTTCGTGCGTACGTGCCTATAGACTTTGGAGGAAAGATTTCAGTTTTTGTATTGTTCGGTAGGCTATGTGGTTTATACTATTTATACTAAATTTATTTTTATAATGGTTGTTCTCTCTAACGTTTTGTTGTTTGTCAAATGGAAATCAATTTGACTTTTTATTTCGGACCCGATTTACGGTTGCATTTCCACGCATCTTTCTTGCTCTCCAACAACAGGTTAGTATTCGAATACATTACGGCTGATTACAACTGACGTGTTTACGTACCCTTAATTAATTTATACCCTTAATTAGTTTCCACTCTATGTTAGAATTCTTACACTTAATTAATTTATAAACATATAGTATTAATCATTCTTTGTGTGTTGTATTCATAAATTGATCAATGTGTTTAGATGATCATGAGATTGACATGGTTTAATTTTAAAATAAAATTGACGTGCTTGAATTCATATACTCCGTAGTATTCTTCTTTACAATATTTCACGAACAGAGATTAATACGGCAATTATTTAAAAATTGACGTGTTTTAATATGCTCTAATTGACGTGTTTTAATTTTAGTGTCTGTACTCTGTACAATGATAAAGAAGATCGAAGCTACTTACCCGGTACGTATGTATATATATATATAAGTTTGTTCAAAATAATTAACTATTGTATATTTGAGTAACTTTTCCTCATTATTTCTCTACATTCGTAGATGTGATTGGAAGAGTTCACACTTGTGGTGGTATTTATTTCCTACCTACAGGTGGTAATAATAGGTTTACCTTTAAGCTACAAGATTGCAAGTGAGTGTATTTTTAAGTATTATTATTACCACTCTTTTACCATATAGTAAGGTTTACATATATTTTACTAATCGATTATATATACGAATGTTCTCCTTGATTGTGTTTTAGAATGATTGGTTTTACAATGGCTGCAAGATTTGTGCGACCAAAGTTCAACGTCAAGGTGAAAATTTTTGGTGCAAAAAATGTGGGAAAGATGTCAACATTGTAAGTCCAAGGTAAATCAATTACACGTATCTATTTATCGATCAATATATATAATATTTAAATTTCTTTATTTACTATTCTAATATATATATTGTTATCAATTAAAATAGGTATATGGTCAAAATTCGAGTTGTTGATGACACCGACAGTGCTACTTTAGTATTGTTTGATCGCGAAGTGTTGCACCTATTCAAAATAACTGCTTCAGATTTACAAGAGAAATTTTCGCAAGAGGTAATTCTTTAAATTTTGCAATGAATAAAAAAATATACTTATATAAGGTATTCAATATACATTATTTTTAATTTGATATAAATTTATTGATTTTATAGGGCGGTGAAAGTAGTGGGTGCCCCAAAGAGTTGAATATGATAGTTAATAAGAAGTATTTGCTTAGAATCAAAATTGGAAAATTTAACATAGAGAAGAAGTATAAAGTCTATAAAGTGCTAAATATGACGGATGATGATTCCTTGATAAACCAGTTCTTAAAAGAGTCCGAATATTATACAGGTATGTTTTTGATAACCTTCTAAACTTATTACATTACTCCTAAAATATATAATGCTAGGCTCCTATCTAAAGATACTCACAATATTTTTTTTTGGAGGTAGAACTCGGACTCATATAACAATGATGATCAAAAGGGATCAGACGTTACTTCGTATTCTACTGCCCCCATATAAAAATGAGCATGTAGAACTTTGGTTTTGAGTTCCAATTCAGAAGAGGAAGATGAAAATGCCGATCAACAGTCTTCAACAAAAAACAAGATTGCCCGACTTTCATGCAGCCAATACAAAATTTCAGTGAAGATAGAGAAAGATGATACCTCCTTCTAATTATTTCACTTTAGACACCATTGTGTTTTTTATGGAAAACATATATACTTAATTTTGTTTATGTTTTAGTTACTATATTATGTTGGAATACATTAATACAATATTGATTTTATGACCGTTGTGATTGGGAGCAAGAACAAAGGAGGTGATCCCATCCAATCCGATCCATCATTACTCTTAATTACTTCTGAATTGGCAGGACAAATTCCATTCATCAGTTCAATTCTTTACATTTTACGTTATATTTTAAAGCTAAGGTACGATACGGTAGGAATTTAACAAATCAATAACGTAAACTGTGGATATTTGTTAAAAATTGGGTGGGCTGGCCATTGGATTTGGGTGTTATTTACCTAACGCATCACCTCTTTAACACATCAAATGATGCCCTGGAATCGGACGGTTGGATTTACTTAAATATACAATACATTACATGCTACCTAGATTAAAAACGGAAATCTTATTGGGATATAGGTTAAAAAATCCAATAAACGATATGTTAGATTACCATATCAAGAAATTTTCTTCCATCCAAATATAAGTATACCATATTCAAAAATCGCCAAATTTGGATAGATAGACTTTTATCCGATCAATTACAGTCTAATCAAATCGATATATAGATTTATAAATCATATCAGCAAATCGATATATTTGGATAGAATCTAATCATATATATAGATAGATTTATAAGGAAATTTATTTTACCATAATTAAATAAAAAGATTATAAATAATATCCAATTACAACTCATTACCCCCACCCCCACAAAATTCCCCACCCCCTAATTTCCCAACCATGAGAATCATTTTTCCAATAAATAAAAAATCTAAATATAAATCAAATATAATTTATAATCTTATTCACTACACCATATCGACAAATCATCAAATTTTGAAGGAAGTAAAAATGAGCAATTTATTATTTTATTGTAAAGATCATCCTTTTCCATGTGTTGGTGAGTTAGATTTGGTCAACTGATCAAATGTCCATTAGTTGAAAATGAATATTTATCAATTTATTCACGAGAATTTAGATGAAACTTGAATTATTAAATACTCCGTAGTAATTAGACAATAGGATAGGTAATTGTATTTTATAAAGCTCTCAATATCAAATTATTTTAATCTTTATAATTAATTCTTAAATTAAATTACAGTATACTATACATAACATCTTCCATTTAATATATAGTCAAAATTTAATACATAGAAAAAACCAACCAATTTCACATCCGAAAAAACAACAACATAATATACAGTAACATATATTCACTACACCGTAAACCCCGTGCTTGGAACGGGTCTTACACTAGTTATTATATATACAGTTTTTCTATCCTATGTCCATGATAAAAACCTAAAAAGGAAATATTCCATGCCAAAAACATAGTGAATCCTAAAAAATTAATTAAAAAAAAAGCTAAATTAATTTAAATTTGAAAAATAATTCCAATTTGGGAATATTATCCTATACTCCAAGGGCATAGGATAGAAAAATCGTTATACAAATTCATACTTATTAGTAGTTTATTACAAATAAAATATTAATTTAATATATATATAATTTCATACTTATTAGTTATTACTAATAAGTATGAAATTATAATTTTTTTTAATATTTTAGATAATTTATTATCGTAAGAAAACATACATGATTGATATTCTCTCCGTTCAACAACATATGTCCTTTTTACTATTTACACCTGCTTTTCTAAGATGATAAAAATTATATAAAATATCTATTTAAAAAAAAATTATATAAAATTTTATAGTTAATAAGTATGAAATTGTTAAAAAATTATTCAAAATTGATATTTTATATAATTTTTATCCATTTGTATATACAAAGAGTTTGAAATTAAAAAAAAAGAACGGATTTTTGATCCGTATGCACATAGTTTTTTTATTTATTTTTCAAATTTTTTTAATATACTTTGTTTTAAAAAATATGAATGGATTTTGTTCCTTTTGTTCTATTGAAGGTACCTTTGATCCTTTTGTTATTTTTTTTTAATGTTAAATGAATTTAATGTTGGACACATGTCAGACTAAGGGTCAAATAAATCATACATCTGTTTATGTTGAGTGCACAAAGCACTTGTGCTCAGTGCAGGTAGCCTTTCCGTATAAAAAAACTCGATGGGTTTGGATCCAGCTGAGTCGAGGTTGATGCGGGTAAAATTGTAAAAGTATATGGGTCAAATATGACTATGAGAGTTGTGGAGTGTAGATCCGTGGATGCCTAAGAGCACCCACATTGGGGTGTTTTAAAGACAAATATAAGAAACTTAATAATAAAATAATAAAGGAGAGATAAATTTTACTAAGGAACGATGTGACGGGTTCGTTACTAATAAATCCTTAAAAACCCAAGAAAGAAAGAAGGTGGGGGATATGTGTGAGAGGAGAGGAAAGAGAAAAAGATGAGTTAAGGAATCGAATCGGGTTCCATGGATGTCAGGATGTGGGTTAAAAATTAAATTGAATTTCTTAAGGAGAGAGAAAAATAAAAAGGAGAGTTAAGGAATCGAATCGGGTTCCATGGATGCGGATGCTCTAACGCTAATTGATTGATGATTTGATGTTTTACATTTTGGACACTTCTATTGCGTTCCTTTAGGGATGGTTTTACCAATGTTTTTTCAAAATATTCAAAAAATTTATATTTATTTACTAAAACATTCACAACTTAAAAATAATTACAAAAATATTCATTCTTATCCGTATTTTCAAAACCGCGTTTGTCGTTAAAATTATCAATTTGAACCGGTTATCAAAGGGAAATAACATTTTACAATAAAAACGTGGTTTAAAACCGCGTTTTAGTACTAATTTTACATAAAACGCGGTTTTAACCCGCATTTATTTAATAAAAATCTAAAAAGAAAAGAAAAGAAAGTAAAACGCGGTTTATGTTCAGGAAAAGCCGGTCAACAGAGGTGTAGGGCAGTAGGAGGAACAGGCGGGCAAGCACCAGCGGCGCCGAAGCCCCTTTTTGTGCGCCACTGGTAGAGGAAGAGGGAGGTTCGCTGGAAGCAGAGCATGGGCCGGGGCCGGAGGAAGGAGGAGAAGCCCTCGTCAGCGGCGAAAGTCGTCCCTTGCCCGCTCTGCTGGCTCGTCGGAAACCCATCACCGTCCAATTGAGTCCGAAACTGGTCTGATTCCGGTCGGGGAGAAGTGAACCTCCGCAAATTGGAGTCCAATTGAAGAAGCCCCGTCGCCGGTGGTGCGGAGGTGCTGACGATGGCGTTGGCGGAGGTGCTGGCGAGGGCGGACTCCGGGCTCTCCTCCTTCCTCTGGCCCGGGCTACGCTCGCAGCGAACCCTCCCTCTCCCTATCGAAGGCCGCTTCCAACAGTAGGGAGGCGGAGAACAGAAGCGAAAGAGGGAGACAGTGCCTTGAGGGGAGGCGGAGAACAGAGGCGAAAGAGGGGAGGCACAGTCGCGGGGTCGAAGGCCGACGGCAGACTTGAGGGGCTCCGGTGCCTGCTGGTGCTTGCCGCCTGCCCTTCCTCCATCCTTGTTCATCTTCTCCACCGGCGCCTTTTCCTGTAACTGTACACGTAAAACGCGGTTTAAAACCGCGTTTTACTTTTTCTTTATCTTTTTGGTTTTTCATTAAATAAACGTTGGTTAAAACCGCATTTTATGCAAAATTAGTACTAAAACGCAGTTTTATTGTAAAATATTTTAATAAATAAATAATTTTTCTTAAATATTTTGAAAAAAAATTATGGTTTTACATTTTGGACGCTTCCATTGCATTCCTTCCGGGATAACTATTGAGTATTTTGAGCAATTCATCCAATTATGGTGTGTTTGGATTTTCAAATATATGAATTATAAAATAATTATGTCATTTCTTTTTATGCGAATGTATGATTACTAGATCTGGGCAAAAGCGAGCCGGCCCGCCCGCCCGCCTTGTTGGACATGTTTGGGTAGAGGGAAAAGTCCAAGCGGACCGCTAAGCCCGGCCCGCGCCCGCAGCGGATACGGAATTGGATAGGCCAATCTACCCGTTACGGGCCGCTAGGCCCGTAACGAGTACCCGCCTTTTTTTTTATTAAAATTAATATATGTATATATATAGATGTAATAAATAATACTGTATTAATTATTCATCTAAAAAATAAAAAACAGTAACTACATATAATAACTATATATATGTATGTAAGTAATTTATATATGTATGTAAATAAAAAATAAATAAATAACAGTAGGTATTATAAAAACACTAGGTAGTATATTTTTTTGATTAAAAACAGTAGGTTTAGTAGTTACTAGTTAGTATATAAATAATATATGTAATAAAAAACAGTAGGTATATAAATAATTTATGTAATATATATATATATATATATATATATATATATATATATATATATATATATATATATAAATTGATTATAATAAACTTAGTATAACTTTAATAGATAAAAATTGATTAGGTTTGCGGGTACCCGCGGGCTACCCGCACCCGCATTTGCGAACAGGCTTGGACACGACTTTCAACCCGTTAAGCGGGCTTATCCCAGTCCGCGCCCGCAACAACGGGACAAAATGTCGAGCAAAGCCCGTCCCAAGCCCGACCCGCGCCCGCGTTTGCCCAGGTCTAATGATTACACAATTAAAAAATTCATAAAAATCAAGATAAAATAATACTCTTTCCATCATTACTTATTGTTTATATTTATGTATGTGTTTTAAGGTTGATTAAAAAAAACTATTATAAAATATTAATTTTTTGAATTAATTTAAAAATAAAAAATAATTTCATACTTAAAAGTTAAAACTAATAAAATAATATATAATTTCACACATATAAAAAAAATAAAAAAGAATAAGTATAAAATTATTTAAAAAATAATAATTAACGAGTTGATATTTTATATTTTTTTTTATATAAGAAAATATTTGAGAGATTAGCTAACATCTACCTGATCTTTGAGATGTCAACGAATCGAGAAACAGACTAACCATCGTAATATAATACAAGTAAAAAATATAAAAAATGAACCTGTAATATAAATAGTGGGATGAAGGCAAAATGAAGACCATTAAGTTTAAGAATTTGTATTATGAAGAGAAAGTAGAGAGACGGACAGGTAACAGAACTCCGTATAATGAGCTCTGTCCTCTCTCTAGTTTTCTAGAGAGAGGGAGCAATAAAAAAAAAAGTGTGTTGGAAGCTCCATACGAAGAGAAAGTAAAACACAAATATGGTGAAAATGGTGGTTTTTGCTGTTGCTCAGATCTGGTTGCTACTTGGCTATTTTTTATCACTTGGTTGGTCGGCCTGCACTTTGGTAGATTTGAGTTACGGATGAAAGGAGTTTATCAAGGGTATGAGGCCTTAAACGCGCTCTTGTAAGCTTGCAATACAAACCTCCTTCGGGAGCCCCAAATCTCCTTTGGAAGTCACAAATCTCCTTTGGGAGCCCACACCCAATCCCTTCGGGGTTTTCGTAAGCTTTTTGATTTGCGCGTTCTTGGTCTTTCGGCCTGGGTTCTCGTCGGTTGTCCACATGTCGCCGGTGGTTTATGCACCGCTCCCCCACGGCTCTTGCCTGGTTGTGTTCGGTTGCCCTCCGTCGACCCACTGCAGTCTCCTCGACTTACTTTTTCCTAGTCCGGCGGAAGCTTTCGTTTGTTTCGTCGCCGCCCAAGTTTCTCATCTTCTTTCTCCTCTAATTTTTGTTTCAATCCAGTCTATATTACTTTGGGGCTTTGGTTGATTTGTCTCTCCTTCCCCCAAATCTGCAATCGATTGGAATGTCCCGTCCTTTCTTCCCTCTGGGTCGATTGTTCGGATGGTGTGCACTCCGGTTGCTCTACCCGCTTGCCGGCTTCGATCCCTGCGGCTCCGTTGGCATCGCTTGTAGCCGGTGGGTGGGTGGTCTCCTCGCCTCACCTGACCCATGGGGTTCTGCTTTGTTCCGAACGTTTTTTGCTGTCGTACTTGGCCGACGACGGCCTCAATTCCAACCCTTTTTTCGCTTGGCCTTTGCCCGTCTCCATAGCCGGTTTGGTTGCCCTAGGCAATTTCCAGATTGTGATTTCTGTGGGAGTGTCTTGGGCTTGGGATTGGGCCAGATGGGCCAGATGGGCCAGTCTCTTTGGCTTGGGCTGGGCTTTTTATTTGGGCCTAGGTTTTGGCTTAGCCCAAGTTGCCTTTGGATGGAAAAAATAAAAATATATTATTTATCTTTGCTTCGTTTAAAACTTAAGAAAACTTTATATATTCAAAAAATGCAATAATTAACTGTATTAAAATCCGGAATTTTATCTCGCTCTTCTCGCAGTCGTACTTCATTTCCTCGTGTTGTTTGGGTATCTGTTTGTTGGTTCGTGGTTAGTTTCGGTTGAGGAGCAGTTTTGCGGCCCTGGTTGATCGAAGTGATCGTGTTGGTGGTGTTTGTGGTCTCCGAAGATCCCTCATCTAGGTGGGGGGAACGTCGTGTGATCCATACTTCCCCAGGAGTCGTCTTTGCCTTACGAGGAGTTCTGCTTTCCGTCTTTCCGGCGGCGAGACATCGTGTCAGCAGGTGTTGTCCCATGCGCTCGCTATCCACTTCACCACGCCGGGTTTCCTTCATCGCGTTATTGTATCCGCTTGCTTGCTTAGGGTTTGGGGTTTTTTCGGGTTTGTTTTATGTGTTTCTTTTGATGTATTCTGTATTTGTATTTTTTTCAGATCCTCGTGATCTCGTCCTTCGGGATGCTTTCGGGTTGGCTAAACACCACCCGAATTTTTTCCTTATCAAAAAAAAAAAAAAAAAAAGAAGACCATTAAGTGGAAGAAGTAGCCGAAGAAATTTTATATATACTCTTCATCATCCAAACATGCATGCAACGGTTGCAACCCCATGGCCATGCATGATAAATCGATAACAGATGATCAATAAAATCAAATGAAAAAAGTAATGTAACTAAACACATTCTCAGTTGTTGATGAATTACTGAAGTTCGTTCGTTGAGATTCGGGATTGGAGGTCGTGTGCACAATTGTGTTCTTGCGCTAATAGCCAATTGACAATAAGAGGAGTATTCCACTAGTTTATATGCTAAGGCTTTATCTTTCACATTCTCAACATTTTAATTATTCAAACTATCTCTTCCGTTGTTTCCGGAATATCGAGTCTATAGGCCAAAAATCAAATTACTAGTCATTTAGTCAAGTCTACACCGAACGGGTCGCCTAGTGCATTCATAATAAGTTAAGTTTAATAAATCGACTACACATTGAATATAGATTACCAGAAAATGGTCATCAATTACTAGTCAAGGCTCGAAAGTGAAGCTAATAGGAGTTTTGAACTCATAATCTCAATTTAATAAACACGCCTTCTTACCAACTAAACTAAGTTGTCTTTATGATTTTTTATTCTTTTTACACTCTTTTATTCCTAAAATTAGTTAAATTACCAAAAAAAAATCTGAAAATTAAAAAAAATTCTATTGTTTTCTTCCGGAATCGGGGTGGTGTAAAAAAAAAACACTAATATAATCGATTTTTTTAAATTATATATATTTAAAAGTTAATTTTTATAATAAAAGTTTATAAATATGCAAGTGTATAAAACACAAACATAATTTTTTAAAATTATTTAAAGATAAAATTATATCCCAAATAATTTAGTGGTGCACCAAGGGTTATAGATTTATAGGGATCTGTATAGTAATGGGGCAACCAAAATCCTCTACAACACTTCCCTACTTCATTCCTTATAATACTAAATTATTTTTATATTTATTTAATTAATATTTAAAAAATTTATAACACTTCCTATACTCTATAAAACTATACCCTAAATAGTTTAGAGTGGTGCACCTAATTCTCTACTGCTATAAATTAGCACAATTCAACATTCGAATTAAACTTGATCAGCCATTGCCACCTTCTCCAAAAGTGTTGTTCCAAACTTCCAAATAAACATGAAACTAGCAATTCTAAAATTCATGATCCTTTACTACTTCCTACAAGCCAACGCCACTCCAAATTACACCCAAAATCTTGATGGCTCAGGAGGGAATGAGACTGATTATGAAGCCCTCATGGCCATCAAAGCTCAGATCAGTAGTACTAATTCAGCTGGTTCAGTCCTGAGCTCTTGGAACAACTCCCTCCCTCTCTGCGAGTGGGAGGGCGTCACTTGTGGCCGTATGCATAAGCGTGTGGTTGCTTTGGACCTTCAGTCTAGCAGCGTTGCCGGCACATTGTCTCCCTTTGTCGGTAATCTAAGTTTCCTCCGGCTTCTCAACTTATCTGACAACTCCGTCCGAGGCTATATTCCCCATCAAATTTCTCATCTGCGTAGGCTACGGATATTAAACCTGCAGAGGAATTCCTTTGAAGGGGAAATCCCTGCGAACTTATCTTGTTGCTCGCGCCTGAGCATACTTGCTCTTGGCCGCAACAAGTTGGTGGGGAGAATTCCAACTGAAGTTGCCACACTGCCTAAGTTGGTAGTCTTTATCCTCACCGATAATGTTATAACGAGAACGATAATAGCGAAGAAAGACACAGAGATTTACGTGGTTCAGCAACGGTGTGTTGCCTACGTCCACGGGCAGAGAACCAGATTTCTTATTAGAGGAAGCGAAAACCGATTAGGTTACAGGGGTCGGCGTTCCATGAGTATATGAAGAGACTCATGGAACCCTAAACAGACAACGGGCTGAAAGCCCAAAATAGATAGACGATAGGCCCGTTTACAATAAACATCGCATACCGTAAAGGCGGGGTGGCGCTGCCCCCCCTAGCCCCCCCGCCAGGGGCGCGTCGCCCCCTGAATCACAATAAACTCGCTGACCAGTCAGCGAGACCACCGCCGGGGGGCTCCGCCCCCCGGACCCCCCGATGCGTCGCCGATCAACAGTCGTTCAAGGCACATTAACAAATCTCCACCTTGACTTGAATCCTCTCATAAACAGATGCACCTATGACAAAGTGCCCAAACGTTCTCTGCCTCAGATTGGTCCTTGAAGAAGGACCCAGACTGCCCCGTAGGGCAACTCAACAGCTGGTGATATTAAGCAACTCTGATACCAGTTTGTTAGGGGGAAGGTCTTGTTGGGCCCGACCAGAAAGCCCAACATATAAGCCGGACCGGGGCACCATCCCAAAACCAATTGGCTCTGATACCAGTTTGTTAGGGGGAAAGTCTTGTTGGGTCCGATCAGAAAGCCCAACATATAAGCCGGACCGGGGCACCATCCCAAAACCAATTGGCATTAGGTGGAGTAGTCCATCCACTTATATGTTGGGTTCAGATTCATCCCACTTCCGATGTGGGATTCACAAGTGTCCCAACAGAAAACAATCTAACTGGCTACCTTCAAGTCATTGGGATTGGCAATATGAGTGATTTCTTGCAAAAACTATCCTTGAGTGACAATCACTTGCAAGGTAGTATACCGGGTGATATTGGAAGGCTCAAAGGCCTTGACTCTCTTTATCTCTACGACAACATGCTATCTGGCACCATCCCAACATCCCTTTTCAACCTTTCCAACTTGGAATTCCTCTCTTTAAGTAGCAATAAAATCCATGGAAATCTTCCCCAAGATCTTGGCCTATGTCTTCCTCAACTTCGCGTTCTTGATCTTGGGGAGCTCTCCCTAACTGGTAAAGTTCCAACTTCCTTGTCCAACCTCTCTAAGATTGAAATTCTTAGCATTTACTCCAATAACTTCATTGGTGGGTTTTATATCAATGGGAAGAATTTGCCACGCCTCTCTCAACTAGATATTAATCTTGATTTTCCCTTGGAAGAAGCTAGAGATTTGAGCTTTGTGGACACTCTAACCAACTGCACAAATTTACAATCCTTGTTGCTTGGAGGAAATTCTTTCACTGGAATTTTTCCCCACTCCGTACTTAATCTTTCCACCAACCTTCAATATTTAAACCTCCGAGGCAACCAGATATCAGGGAAAATTCCATTAGGACTAGGTAAGTTTGCTAATCTAATCAGCTTGTGGTTGGATCGTAATAATTTCATAGGCTCAATCCCACTTGATTTTGGTAACCTAAAAAGTATGATAACTCTTGATTTATCCGATAACAACCTATCAGGAGAGATCCCATCCTCTTTCGGAAACCTGACTCTTTTGAGTTTATTGTACATGAATCACAATAATCTTGAAGGACCATTACCTAGAAGCCTTGGAAACTGCAAGAACTTACAGATAATGTCTCTTCATGACAACATGTTGAGTGGAGTATTGCCTGTAGAGTTGTTTGGTATATCCAGTTTTCTTATCCTAGTGATTCGTCAAAACAACTTTCAAGGATCATTACCAATGAAGATTAGCACACTAAAAAACTTGGGTTGGTTGGATGTATCAGCTAATAGGTTTTCAGATGCAATTCCAAGTACTCTTGGTGATTGTACAAGTCTTACCTTCTTAAACATGAGCGAAAACTCCTTTGTTGGATCAATACCCGCGTCTTTAAGTCCTTTGAAAAGCATCCAAACACTAGACCTTTCTCACAACAACTTATCAAGGCAAATCCTAACATATCTTTCCACTTGGCCTTATTTGTTGAGTCTAAACTTTTCTTTCAACACCCTTGAGGGTGAAGTTCCAGTTAATGGAGTTTTCCCCAACCCAGTTGTAGTGTCAATTGTTGGCAATAGTAAGCTTTGTGGCGGAGTGCTTGAGTTGCATCTACCGAAATGCCCTTCACCCAAAGAGTCAAGAAGGAGAAGACTGCCCTTGAAAGCTATTGTGACAATCTCTGTCGTGTTGATTATTGTCATATCATTAGCAGTAGTAGCAGTGTGCTACTATTTGTTTTGCTCTCCAAGAAAAAAGAAGGCTGCATCTTCAGGGCTACAAGATGTCAAGCCTTTGCTTAAAGTGTCTTACCAAATGTTGTCAAGGGCAACGAATGGGTTTTCTCCATCAAATTTGCTAGGTGTTGGTGGGTTTGGATCCGTCTATAAAGGAATTTTGCACCAAGATGATACAGAATTGGTGGTTGCAGTCAAAGTAATGAACCTCTAAAATGAGAGATCTAGGAGAAGCTTCAATGTGGAGTGTGAAGTCTTGAGGAACATCCGTCATAGAAACCTTGTTAAAGTCATCACATCTTGCTCAAGCCTTGATGCTCAACTCAACGACTTCAAAGCTTTGGTTTATGAATTCATGCCAAAGGGTAGTCTTGAGAGTTGGTTGCACTCAAACCTTGTGAACGATGAACACGTTGGGGATGGCCAATCTTGTGCCTTTAGCCTCATTCAAAGGCTAAGCATCGCCATTGATGTGGCCTGCGCACTTGATTATCTCCATAGCGGGTGTGACATTCCAATAATCCATTGTGATCTCAAACCATCCAACATTCTGCTTGATGATGAAATGACGGCTCATGTCAGCGATTTTGGATTGGCCAAGCTTCTTTTGGGCAGCACCGGAAACCCGACTAGTTCCACTCAAGTAAGAGGAACTGTTGGTTATGCAGCACCAGGTGATAATATGAAGACATTAAAACTACTTTAAATTCAGTTAACTTGTTAATAGTACCTTACAATATTTAACTTATGCCATTACTTTGAACATGTTGTCTAGAATATGGTCTTGGAAGCAATGTGTCACCTGAAGGCGATATATACAGTTTTGGGATTGTAGTTTTGGAGATGATGACATCTAAGAAGCCAACTGATCCAATGTTCAGCAAAGGTCTCAACCTCCATGACTTTGCACAATCAGCTGTTTCTAGTCGATTGATGGAAATTATTGATCAAAGTATGCTTGGTGAGGCCATAGTGTTGCCTGCAAGAACCGGTGCTGATATCAGGAAAATCGAGTGCATCAAGTCACTCATCATGGTTGGTGTACAATGTTCTCTAGAGCTACCGCGGGAGCGTATGAGTCTAAAGGATGCTGTCAATGAGCTGAAATCTGCCTACAAGAGCCTCCTCTATACAAGAACTTAGAAATGTGCATGATTTACTGTTTTGATATTTATCGCAGCTTATATTATAACTACTCTGTATCTGATTTGTTTTGAAAAACATTAAGATGCTTGCACTAGCTAATTGTGATATGATGCTTCTCATTTTAGTTGTAGTGGTACACATATTGATGAACTATGCTCCCGTTTGGACATGAGTGATTTATAATTGATTAAATCTCTACCCATGTCATAATTATTGAAGTCGGTTGGGACTTATGACTGGAGGGTTGTGTGCACCTATGCAGTAACTAGGACATAAATTAGGACATAAATCGAGTAAGGTTTCATCGTAAAACCAATTGACAATAAGAGGAATTGCTCACCGACTTATATACACAAGACTACACTTGTTGTTTCAAGTCTCTAATAAATCTTGTGCATATGAAGAATAAACCATCATATCTCTTAGAAATAAAAATAGTTGAGATAAATCAGCATTTATTTCCAACACAATATTTACATTTCTGAAGACAACGAGTCCCAAACTAACCTGAATTGTTGATCAGCTCTTAGCCGTATAAGAGCTAAGCTTACTATATACAAATGCCAGCTAATTTTAAGATGCATCTATAACAAACAAACAAGGAACATATAGCCGAGATTATCGAAAGGAGACGACGAATTACAAGAGGTTGCGCGCACTAAGAATTCAGCATCCAGAAGGCCTGAGAAACTGGGTGGGAAGAGGATGGGATGGGATGAAGGCAGCAATTTTCATGAAGCAACCAAGCAGTGGACATGAAACTCCACCCAGACTCCAAAGCTTGCACTGTCATATGCACCAATCCAACTACTGTAATTGCTATGCCAATCAGCCACAGATCTCCTCCTCCCATAGCTGATGCAGTATTCAAGTGTATCGAACTCAGTAGAGTGCAAATTGTGTGGTTGATGTGGAATCGTTCGGCACTGGGTGTGGTATATATATAAGATGAGTGAAGGGGTCGGATTCAATGTAGAGGGCTTTGAGCGAAGATCACGCAAAGGCTTATTTGTTTAATTGTTTGGAGTCAGTTCAATGAATGAATGGAGGGTGTTGAGGGTCTTAAAACCAAGGGGGAAGCACCTAATACAGTACCATTTTTTTTTTTTTTTTTTGAAACGGAAAAAATTTGACCATAGAGCTGAGCTCTATCAGCCAAGAGCATCCTTGCGGATGAGACTATGCAACAGAGAGTCATCAGGAGTCCAGATACCGTAGAAAAATGGAGTGATACGGGACAAGCGATCAGCTACCAAATTTGCCTCACGGAAGACATGACGAATCTCAATAGAACCAAAAAAGCCCAGCGAGACTAGACTGTCCGAGACAATCATTTCAGAGTCTCCATTAGGCTTCCCCATACCTTTCATACTTTTTATTATTGTTAGGTTGTCTCCTTCAATAATGAGATTTGTTATTTTTAGTTCTATCGCAGCCCGAAGTCCCATCCAGAGACCCAAACTTTCACAGCCACAGACAGAGCTGATTGGTGATGGTCCATTTCCAGAGAAAATTGGGGTTCCTACAGAATCACGAATGATGAATCCATAAGAGCCCAAACCATCCGTGGAGAGCGAACCATCAAAATTTAGCTTATGAGTTCCAATTGGTGGAGGTTCCCATTTGGTTCTCTTTCTCTTTAACATAGATCTTTGTTTGTCCTCTTTTGCGGGTGTTTTTTTGTTGTTTTTATAGTAGTCTGGGCAGTTCAAATTTGATGTCTTCCAGACATATATTTGTTCTTTTATAAAGGATAATATGCGTCTTATGTCCGGGTTTATGTTTTCAAAGAGTGTTTTGTTTCTGAAGTACCAGATACCCCACCAAGCAAAGGCGAGATCTTCAAAGCATTTTGTTCCTATTATATTTTTGATTTCCCATAGAGTGGTGTTCAAGTGCTCGTCTTTGCTGAAATAACCATTCATTTTTCGAAATGTTCCCGGGTTATTTGCAATTAGGGTCTCCCTCGTAACAGGACAGCTCCAAAGAAGATGGTTTAGGTCTTCATAGCATGAGTCGCAGTGGGGGCAGTTTGTCGGAATCCCAAGGTGTCGAGAATGTCTGACAGAAGTGGGCACTCCGTTCTTAAGGATTTTCCATAGGAAGGATTTTATTTTCGGGGGGATATCAAGTCCCCAGACCCAATTTGCATCTGATGTTTCGTGTTTCTTGTGGTTGTATATCATATCAATTGCAGACTTGGTGTTGAACCAGCCATTTTTGCTCCATTTCCAATAAAGTCTGTCAACTTGGATGTGCTATGGTATTGGTATCGTTTTGATAGTTTCAATTAGGCTGTTTGGAATTATGTTTTGTAACTCTGCGTGTAGTTTATCTTGGTTCCATGTTTTGTTGTCTTTGAGAAAATATTTTATGTTGATTGTATCGTCTATATGTTGAGTTCCTAAGATAGATGAATTTATCGGGTTTTGTATAGGGTTTTGTATTACGTATTTTTTATGAATGGTTTATTGAGGGGATTTAACAAAGCCCCAATTTGCCAAACAGGCCCTTATCACGAGGTGGACAACGGATTAAGGGCGTGTTTGATAGGGGATGGGAAGGGGTGCCGCGGGTGGGGGTGGGTTCTCGGGAACCGCGCCCGCGTGTTTGGCGGGGGTGGAAGCGGATGGGAAAGCGGGGATGCGGGGGATGAGACGGGATGCGCGACCCATCTCCTTCCAGGAGGATTTGGGAGATGGGAAGCGGAAGAGTCCCAAATCTGCCCCTCCCTCTCTCCTCTATAAATTCGAAAATTTTTCACATCAATCTCACATTCCTCTCTCTTTTCACTCTTACCAGGGACGCTTCGTGGAACAGCGGCGAAGAAGACGACTTTCGAGCCTCCATTGTTGTCGATCTGCACCTCCAGGTAAGCCTGTGTTGTTTTTTTGGATTCCATCGTTTGTGTTCTTGAATATTCTTCGTCATTTCGATTAAAAGCTAGGTTTTTTTTTTTGAAATGGGGAATTTGTCGCCAGTTTTCAACATCTCTCCCCAAATCGATTGAAAGCTAGGGTTTTCCATCGAGTTAATTGCATGTTTAGGGTTATTACTCTCAGTTTTCCATGAAAAAACGATGAAAAAGTTAAAAAGGTTCTTGATATATCCAATTGTCAGATTAGGGTTTCGATTGTCAGAGAGGAGTTTTCATTATGGCTGGGGTTTTTTGGAGTTTAGGGTCTTCATATCGTCACAACCTTCGATTTGAGTTACCATGTTTACTCATATGTTGTTGCTTGTTAACTAATTTAGGAGCTTATGTTGTTGTTCAATCTTAGAAATTGCTTCAGCTTTATGTTTGAGATTATGTTGTTGTTCATCATGTTGCTTTCTTTAACATTATATGTTGTTGTTGAATCTCAGAAAATGTGTGCCATGAACCTGTTGTTCCTCGTGAGTTTACTCATATATGTTGTTGCTTGTTAACTATTTTAGGAGCTTATCTTGTTGTTCAATCTTTTAGAAATTGCTTCAGCTTTATGTTTCAGATTATGTTGTTGTTCATCATGTTGCTTTCTTTAACATTATATGTTGTTGTTGAATCTCAGAAAATGTGTGCCATGAACTTGTTGTTCCTCCTGAGTTTACTCATATATGTTGTCGCTTGTTAACTACTTTAGGAGCTTATCTTGTTGTTCAATAGGGATATGGTGTTGTTGGTCCTCATGAGTTTTCTGGCTTCTTGATTTGAAACTGATTTCTTTTTCACAAACATTGATATGGTTTCTTTGTCACAATATCAATGCTGTTTAGATTATTTGATTATGTCCATTTATGGTCTTTGAAGAAGGCTGATCATTGTAGGCAATTACTGTAGGATTAGGGATCAGCATACATCTACTGAAGAATAAAACCTTTTAACCTCTTAGCAATGGTTGCTAGTTGGAAGGATTGAACTAGGGATATGGTGTTGCTTCTTAACTGATTCTGTCACTGCATTAACAAGCACTCCTTCCCTAATAATTATCATGAAACCCGGACATGTTTGGTTTGTCTTTTCAGTTTGCTTTCTGTTAGGTGTCTCCTTTCTTTCATGTTTTTGTTTTGATTTAGCACTAAGTGGTTATTATGTCCAACTGATCCGAACAAAGAATTTTTGATTTTGCTCTAATTGGTGCATATCAAGTGAAGTTGTGAACTGTGAACGATGTTCTCCCCTATGTATAATTTATATGTGCATATATGCAAGACTATGTGCATTGCATTGATTTTAAATTTAATTTTTTTGGGGAATCATTCGGCTGTGAATTACTCTTGAGTTCAGTTAGGGTGTTTTGGGTGGCAATTGGTATATTCGCAAGTCCTGCATGTTTTTATTTAGCTTCTTTCAACTACTTTGACAATCATATATGCCTTTTGAACGTGCTTGTTGTTTTGATATATCCAATTGTACACATATATACTCTCATTCTTCTTCACACATTATTATGACACCGTGAATGTCCATCTCTTCTTCATTGCGTTGTTGTGGTTGTTATGGTTACCTAAGCACTAACACTTGATATTTCCATTCTGAAGCATGTACCCATATTCGGACACCGAGGTTCTCTCCGACACCGACTCGGATAGCGACCGTAGCTACGCAAGTGGGGACCCCAGAGCGTATTATTGGCTCCACAGTGACTATGACTATGGCGCCTCCAGTCGTCGTCGTCGCACTCGAGATGACGAGGACGAGGCGCAGTCGGACGCCCTCGACCCCTAGGATGTTGAGGAGGATAACGCGCTTTGGGCCATATACCGTGACGAGGTTAGGGAGCTGCGCGCCCAAGTCCGGGGCCTCCTGGCACAAGACGCGCGTAGGGAGCACCTGCTGAATGCGCGCAACGACGAGCTGCAGGAGACCAGGGCCCTGAACGTCAATCTTGGTGTCACTAACTGATAGATTACATAGGTCTCATATTGTATAGTGGGCTAAAAGCCCGTTAAGGCCCAATACCTTTGTAACATATATATATATATATATATATATATATATATATATATATATATATATATATATATATGTTATATCAATGAATGGAAACCCTCAAGGAGGACTTTACATCAATTCTATCATTCTACATGGTATCACAGCCTTTTCTTCCTAACGGAACCCTAAATTGATCCTCCCGTCTCACCGGTCTTCTTCCTCCGACTCTCCCCTCGCCGTCGCAGTCATCCTCTTCACCGGATCCGACGCCACTCTTCCCAGGCAACCCGCCGGCCGCCGGATCCCCTCTCTCGGCTCGCCCCCTCCGTCCAGTTTCCCTCCCTCTCGCTGTCCCTCGCGCACAGGCGCCACCACCACAGCCCCGCCGCTGCCCAGATCTGCCTCTCGCTGTCCTCCTTCCTCGCGCACAGCCGCCACCACCGCATCCCCGCCGCTGCTCTCGCTGCCCAGATCCGGAACCACCGGCCACTCTCAGCCCGGATACGCCCCTTCCCGTCGCCGCCGAGACATCTCCGTCTCTGTCGTACTTCCGAGTTCCTGTTCGTGCTTCCAATTTCCATCAAAGAAGAAAGCTGCTCTTTTGGAATCTCTTTCAACATAATTACGAAAACGTCCTTGTATTTTATTTTTTTTTTCGTTTCTGGCCCTAAGTTAATTGTTTTTAACTTAGTGGCACATAAAAAAAAAAAAACCCTCTTACCATGGCTCTCTACGATCACCAACATCACGCCTTCTCTGGATACTCTAGATATCCTACCCCCCGACATGCCGGTCCTCAGGCCTCTCTTACATCGCCTGACCCAGGCTATGTTCCGTCAGCTCTGCATCACGCCTTCTCCTCTACACAGCCGACATCTCCAGACTCTTCTTGGTACATGGACACTGGTGCCACCTCCCACATGACGAACTCATCAGGTAACCTCTCATCTATTTCCTTTAAGGGTCCTGCCCACTCTATTATCGTCGGAAATGGTGGTCGTCTTGCTACTTCGGGAATTGGCCACGCCAATTTACAGACCCCAACCCACCCACTACACCTCAACAATGTCCTTATTGCCCCAAAGATTGTCAAAAACCTTATCTCTGTCCGTCGGTTCACTACTGACAACAACGTTTCCCTTACGTTTGATCCCTATGGTTTCTCTGTGAACGATCTTACTACGGGGGTTACTCGCATGAGATTCAACAACACCGGGGAGCTCTACCCTGTCACACTACCTCCTGCGTCCAGTCAGGCGTGTCCGGTCGCCCTCTCGGCATCATCGTCCAGCCTCTGGCTAGCACGTCTTGGCCATCCCAGCGCTGCCGTTCTAGATGTCCTCCGTTCCCAGAACCTTGTCACCTGTACTAAAGACCCACACTCTGGTTTATGCTCTTCCTGCCAACTAGGCAAACATGCCAGACTGCCGTTCCAACGGTCTTTGACCTCTACCCTTGCTCCCTTTGATATCATTCACAGCGACATTTGGACCTCTCCCGTGCCTAGCAAGGAGGGTCACAAGTACTACCTTTTGTTTCTTGATGATTACACTCATTACTTATGGGTCTTCCCGTTGCATTTCAAGTCCCAAGTGTTTCCTATCTTTGCCAGATTCCATACCTACATCAAAACACAGTTTCACATGTCCATCAAATGTTTCCAATGTGACAATGGCCGTGAATTTGACAACCAAGACTTTCACTCCTTCTTTGCTGCAAATGGGATCTCCTATCGCTTGTCTTGCCCCTATACTTCTCAGCAGAATGGCAAGGCAGAAAGAATCATCAGAACCATTACCAACATGATGCGCTCTCTTCTCTTCCACGCATCTATTCCCCTTCCCTATTGGCCTCACGCCTTATCCACCACATGTTATCTCCTAAACATTCTCCCTTCCACTACCCTACACCATCGCTCGCCAGCTCAGACACTTTATTACGCCGAGCCGAGGTATGATCACCTTCGTACCTTTGGTTGCTTGTGCTTCCCTAATCAGTCATCCACCGCCCCCCACAAGCTTCACCCACGCTCCACCCCTTGTGTCTTTCTTGGCTACCCGTCTGATCATCGCGGTTACATTTGCCTCGATATCAAGACACACAAGATCATTCTCTCACGTCATGTCACCTTTGATGAGTCGCGATTTCCCTTCGCATCTCCCACACCCCCTGTGTCTCCGTCAGAGTCTGAGTCACCATTCCCTCACTTCCTTTTTCCCCAGAGCTCTCCCGGTGCTCCTGCTTCTCCCCCTCCCCCACCTCCCCCACCACCCCCCACCACCAGACCACACACCCGCAGCGTCTCCGGTGTCTTCAGACCTCGTCAGATCGTCTCCATGACCACATACCATCACCCCGCTATCCACCTCCAAAAACCTCGCCCAAAAACCTCAACTCACCAACGTGCGGCGCCCGCCGCAAGTCATGCGGCGCCCGCCGCAACCCCACATGCTGCGCCCGCCGCATACAACCCCTCCTTGGCGGCGGCCGCCGCAAGTCATGCGGCGCCCGCCGCAACCCTCGCCGCATTTGCTCCGCCCGCCGCCTCTTCCCCTGGCTTAGCCCCTCTTGCCCCCGTTCGTCCCGACTCCCATTCACCCTCTGCCTCCACCCAGACCTCCCTCTCCCCCGTTCCCACCTCCCATAAAACAGCCCTTCTCGACCCGAATTGGCAGGCGGCTATGCTCGACGAATACAGGGCCCTTACGAAGAATGGTACTTGGGTTCTTGTTCCTCGCCCTCCTGAGGCGAACGTCATTCGTTGTATGTGGCTCTTCCGTCACAAGTTCCGCTCTGATGGGACATTGGAGTGCTACAAGGCCCGTCTGGTGGTGAACGGTAGATCTCAGCAGGCAGGTATTGATTGTGATGAGACCTTCAGCCCTGTGGTCAAGCCTGCCACTATCCGAGTGGTCCTGAGTCTGGCTCTGTCGCGCAACTGGGCCATCCATCAGCTGGATGTCAAGAACGCCTTTCTGCATGGTCATCTGAATGAGACGGTTTACATGTTTCAGCCGCCGGGGTTTGCTGATGCTGAGCGTCCAAAGCATGTCTGTCTTCTCAAGCGATCTCTGTATGGTCTGAAACAGGCTCTACGGGCATGGTTCCAGCGTTTTGCCTCTCATCTGCTCCGTTTGGGTTTCACTGGCAGCCGATCGGATACGTCTCTGTTTATCTATCGCAGGGGCTCGGACTTGGCTTTCCTGCTGCTCTATGTCGACGACATCATTCTCACCGCCTCTTTTGATGCTCTTCGAACGTCCATAATCTCGCGGTTGAGTGCGGAATTCGCCATGTCTGATCTGGGTCCGCTGTCTTACTTCTTGGGAGTTGCTGTTCAGCGGCATGCGTCTGGTCTCTTTCTCTCACAAAGTAAGTATGCTGCTGAGATTGTTGCTCGGGCTAAGATGGTCAACTGTAATCCCGTCGCCACCCCAGTCGATACATCCAACAAGCTCAGTGCTCATTCTGGTCCTTTGGTTGATGATCCGACTTTGTATAGGAGCCTCGCTGGTGCTCTTCAGTATCTCACTTTCACCAGGCCTGATATCAGTTACGCCGTTCAGCAGATCTGCTTGTTCATGCATGCCCCTAGGGAACCTCACTTTCAGGCTTTGAAGCGGATCATTCGGTACATCAGCGGCACCCTCGAGCTCGGCACCACCATCACTCCTTCCTCTAAGCTTGATCTTGTGGCTTACACTGATGCGGATTGGGGTGGTTGTCCAGACACACGTCGCTCCACGTCTGGTTACTGCGTCTTCCTCAATGACACTCTTGTGTCCTGGTCAGCAAAACGTCAGTCCGTCGTGTCTCGCTCCAGCGCTGAAGCCGAATACAGGGGTGTTGCCAACGTTGTCTCCGAGTGCTCTTGGCTCCGCAATCTCCTGCTTGAGCTACGATGCCCCTTGCAGAAGGCTACTCTGGTCTACACTGAAAACGTCTCCGCCGTCTACCTGGCTAGCAACCCAGTCCAGCATCAACGCACGAAGCACATTGAGCTTGATCTCCACTTCGTCAGGGACAAGGTTGCCATTGGACATGTCCGCGTTCTACATGTCCCATCCTCCTATCAGTACGCTGATATATTCACCAAGGGTTTACCTAGACAGTTGTTTATTGATTTTCGTTCCAGTCCCACTGTACGGACTCCTCCCGTTTCGACTGTGGGGGTTTGATAGATTACATAGGTCTCATATTGTATAGTGGGCTAAAAGCCCGTTAAGGCCCAATACCTTTGTAACCTATATATATATGTTATATCAATGAATGGAAACCCTCAAGGAGGACTTTACATCAATTCTATCATTCTACACTAACGACACCATGGTGCAGAGGGTTGCTGAGCTGAGCACATTCATGTGTGAGCGCTGGGTGGACCACGCTGGGGAGCAGCTCCGCGCTCGTCGCCTCTCCCACATGACCAGGCTGCTTGGGTGGATTATCCTCGTGCTCCTCATCGTCATTGCGCCGCTGGTCCACAGGCCGTAGTCGTGGAGCTGTTATGAAGATCTTCTGTTAATCTTTTGTGCTTGTTGTTTCTCTAGACTTTTGGTTTATGTTCAGTTTATGGTTGACGTAGCTGGGAACATGTAATGCAAGACAAACATTTGTGGTTGACGACCCCCATTTTGTGCAGTTCGGGGTCGCGGATGTAAGGCAGCAGTAACCAAAACATTGCAACCTCGGCACATGGGTAAAGCTTTTTGTATGCCGAGTGTTGTGGCACCCATTTTGCTATGGTGCATTTTGGGCCTTTGTATGTAGAACCATCATCGCTGTAATTTATAATATGTACGCAAAAAATGATATCAACAAATCGCTCAACCCCTATGTCGTTGTTTATAATCAGTTGTATTTCGTTGTTTATAATATGTCGTTTATAATCAGTTGAATTGATGACGTCCAATTCAGAGTATGGCTTACGGTGTACAATTGAAGCATCACAAGACGTACCTGGAACTCCTGAAATGATGTCCTCGTCCACCACAACATCCAACACCAAACACTTCCACAAAATGTTACCACAGGAATGACATTTGTCGACCCCATGCAAACACTACAAGCCAGCTGACTACACAAAAAATGATGTCCTCGTCTACCCATCGGACATCGAGCGTGCTTTCTATCTAACCCAACGGTCGTTCCAAATTTGGTGAGCAATTTCGTCCTTAAGCACCTTGATCTCTTGGCTTGCCCCCGCGGCGTCGTCCACGGGGACGAAGGGGTCATCGTCCTCGTGGCCAACCTCCTCTCCCGCGTCGTAGGCGTCTTCGTCACCATCCCCGTCGGAGGGTGCATCAGTGTCCACGGAGGGCTCGACGAACCTTTCATCGTCTTCTGAGTCTGATCCCGACGCATTGCGGGCATCCCGGGCGTAGTTGTGAAGGGCGTACTGGTTGCACCTCTTCCCAGTCGCCGCCTCAAATGCGGTATTGATGGGCCCCCATTTGAAGGACTGGTCCTTTCCATTTTCCCGCTGATAGTCCAGGAGCACAAGCATCAACTTCTTTGACAATTCTAAAGACCAGTAAAAGGCGGGGGGTACGTAGTTGTTGGTGTCAGTACTCGTAACCGTTGATTTCCTAGCCTTGCGTTTTCCTTTCCCCTTCGGATTGGAAGAGGAATCCATACTCTCAGCTACAATCAGTTCACGAGGATCGCGGATTTCGAATGAATCATGTGGGTTGTGTAAGGGAACATTGGAAGGACGAAAAAGGCAAGCACATGAATGAACAGCACAACATGAACAACAACATCAACAACACCATCAAGAACAACAACACGAACAGCAACATGGATGAACACAACAACTTTGTATAACAACGACATGAACAACAACAACACCACCAACAACAACAACCCCAACAAGAACAACCACATAAAGCAGAACATGAACATGAACATCAAGACCATCTTCGTTTATAACAGCCCCTACTACAGCCCCGGAAATATCCGTGATTATAAACACATAGAAATAAACACCTAATTGAACTCGTCGATTCTCTCCATCAACATCCTAATCCCCCAATGTCCAATTCGTGGCAACCAATCGAAAATCAGTTCAAGTACACAATCTCCAATTCCGGAACCCTAATTCCCCAAAAATCCTCGACCCCAATCGACTTCCCCTACCTCGCTAGTAACCCCAATGAGGGGCTCGAATCTTCAATGAACGAATTTTCCAGATCCCATCAACACAGAAATTCATCAAATTCCCCCAATTCAGTGTCCGACTAGAGAAAATAGGGGACACACGAATTCGATTTCTGACATCAGCGAAGACACCACACATATAGGGGTAGATGACTTACATGGAGATCGAGGTTGTCGGCGGCGTCGGTACTGCAGGGGGAGGGAGGTGACACGTCGGAGGCTTCCGGGGTAGAGCTCGCCGCCAACGTCGACAGATTTGGGAGGAGTCTTAAAATGTCGAACTGAAGAGGAAAGGCCTTGGGCTTGACATCAGGGGTATGTTTGAGGGGTATTTTTGTCATTTCATGTCATAAAGTGGGGGCAAATGTGTCTTTTCCATTAACCCCCATCCCATGATCTTTAAACTTCAACCAAACACGAACGGGATTAAACTGGCTTCAAAATTTCACTCGGTCCCACCCGGGTTTCCATCCCCATCCCGTCCACCCCACGAAATCCATCCCATTCCACCTACCCCATCCCGTTGCCAAACACGCCCTAAACAAAACCAATAAAATCCAATCGAGTGTCCACCGCCCAACCAAACACCAGTGCAAGCGAAATAGAAGGAGATCGGAAGGATAAACTGATCGGAGAAGTAGAACCCCGACCCAATTTGAGACTGCGGTACTCTCTTTCTCTTTCACCTTTTCAATTTTAGTACCAAAAACCCTAAATATGGATTTATGTCAGTTGTTCTGATTGGATTTGGATATTTTGCTCAACTCTTGCTCTGAATGTCCGCGTTTCTGTTCAATCGATTTGGAATTTGGATGTTTGTGGATTTGATTTCAGCTCCTGCTTGATTTTAGAACAAATATGGATTTATGTGACAGAGAGGAACCAGATTTTTGTTTTCTATGCTAGTGTTTTTTTTTTTTTAAATGTGCATTGCTATATACATATTTTTTGGTAAGACTCTGGAAATGAGAACTGCTGTATACATATTGAAACACACTATACTTAGTTGCTGATTAGTATGATAAAATCTGTTCAATTTGTACCGCCATTGTTTATTTCCCCACTGTTGAGTGCAGGGCCTCTTTGTTTATATCGTCTGGTTAATTTTAGTATGGCTGGAGACTGTGGAAATGAGAACTGCATTGGCTGGGCAGCAAGAGATGCATCCGGGTTCCTGTCACCATACAAATTTAGTCGGCGGTTTGTTGCTCTAGACCTTATTGTTTTCGTGTTTTGAGTATGGAAGATATGTGTTTACTGGCTACAAAACTGTAGCTAGGGGCATTGAAGGATGATAGGAACATACCTGTTAATGCTATTTTGCTTTCGTAATTTGAACAGGAGTGTTGGAGTTGATGATATTTCGATAAAGATCACACACTGTGGAGTCTACTATGCTGATGTGGTTTGGTCCAGGAACAGATTTGGAGATGCCAAGTATCCACTTGTTCCCGGGTAAGCTTCTTGGCTCAAGAAAAACTTTGTAAAACAGGGCAATTGAAAACAAATTGGCCTATTTTCCCTTAGGGCTCGATGAACGATTTGAAATTGCTTAGCCAGTTGTAGGAAAGAGGGGTAAAAATTTGGGTTTTTATCAAGAGGGTGTTGCTTTCTGAATGATTGCTTTCAGTTAAAAAAAAATCTCCAATTCTCTGCTGTTTCATTGAGTTATTTCTGTTTGGTTGTGTTTTATGATCTTTGCATATGCTAGACATGAGATTGCTGGTGTCGTGAAGGAGGTTGGTGCGAATGTTGACCGGTTCAAAGTAGGCGATCATATAGGACTAGGAACTTATGTGCATTCCTGCAGAGAGTGCGAGTACTGCAACGATGGAATGGAAAACTATTGCTCTGAAGGTGTAGTTCATACTTTCAATTCTGTTGATACTGATGGTACAGTCACCAAAGGGGGCTACTCTAGCTTCATTGTTGCTCATCAGAGGTGTGTCTGATAAACCTGCATATACAATGCACTCGCTCTTTTTCATATGACCATGTCGCTTAATCATTGTTATGATGATTGAGAAAGTTTGCTACTGATTTTCAAGGTATTGCTATAAGATTCCCGAGAACTACCCTCTAGAAATGGCGGCTCCTCTGCTGTGTGCTGGAATCACTGTCTACTCTCCCATGAAGCGCCATAAGATGAATCAACCCGGAAAATCATTGGGCGTGATAGGACTAGGAGGACTCGGTCACATGGCAGTTAAGTTCGGTAAGGCTTTTGGATTGCATGTGACAGTGTTCAGTACAAGCATATCCAAAAGAGATGAGGCGCTTACCCTGCTTGGGGCTGACAGATTCGTCATCTCTTCCGACAAAGATCAACTGAAGGTAAATTTGATATTTCTTCATAGTTATATGGAATTTCTTTATCATTAGAATAGTTTAGAGTCAGATTGAAAAGGTATATTGGTGTTTGATCAGGCTCTTCATAAATCACTAGACTTCATAATCGACACAGCGTCTGGGGATCACGCATTTGATCCATACGTGTCACTCTTGAAGATCGGTGGTGTACTCGTTCTCGTTGGCGCCCCAAGTGAACTGAAAGTCAGCCCGGCCAATCTTTTCTTGGGTAAAATCTTTAACCTTCGCTGAACTGATCACTCCATTACATGTCAAAACGTAACCCTTCCATTACAGGCATGAGAACGATCGCTGGAAGCACAACCGGTGGTACAACAGAAACTCAGGAAATGCTCGACTTTTGCGCCGCCCACAAAGTGTATCCGAAGGTAGAAGTTGTTCCGATCCAATATGCAAATGAAGCTCTTGAGAGGCTGATTAACAAGGACATAAAGTATCGGTTCGTCATCGACATCGAAAACTCCCTCAAGTGAGTTTTACATACAATAGCAATTGATCTTTTACCATAAAGCTTGACACTTGATAAAATGAAATCTACAATAAAACATCAGGTGGCTTTATTTCATTTCATGCTTTATAAATCAACTCGAACAGGGCGCGAACAGCAGTCATTTATTCTATATTCGAGTCGAACCAGGCTTGCGGAATCTCGGCTTCATCTAAGGGATAATCTTCATCTCCCTCGACCTTCCAATCCAAAACCTTACACTCTTGAAAGAATCAACAAACCCCATGAAACCAAACTCCTTGCTCTTATTCATACTACAAACGTGTTGAAACCCAAACCTCATCACACATTGCAATGCCTCCGGGCAGATAATCTCCTGCATCTGAGTCTTCACAAGCCCTTCCTCCTCCACAATCCGATCCCACACCTCCGCGTTCCCCTTCATGAACCCCACCCAATCGAACTCCGCCGTGTCATCCAAGTCAACGAATTCGATCTTGAGAGCGTCGCAGAGTGCCCGCCCGCCACATGCTGCTCCAAGTGAAAACGTCGCCATTTGTGCAGTTAAACGCCTCGTTTTGGGCCGCCCCGGTGACTGCGGCCCACACTTGCTGGCCCGCGAGAAGGCGCGCGTCCGAAAAGTCGAAGAAATGGTCCCACGCGTATTGGGTTCCCGGGAACCGAAACGGTGCGTTTAGACGCTTGCATATCTCTCCGTAGACTGCTATGGTTAGCAGGGTGTTGTACGCGCTTCGAGCCGACGCTCCGATAACCACGGACGAGCGGTGGATGGTGTGGGTCACTCGAGGCGCGTAGGTCGCAACCATGTCTTCCAGTGCATGGTAGAAGTTCGGGAACGAGAGCCTAGCGAAGTCCTCGTGGAACGGGCTTTTGGGCGGGCCAAGCCGGGCGTATATAACCGGGTCGAATACTGGGCCCATATATTGCCTAGTCCCAGTCTGAAGCGCTACATGACGAAGGCTAGACGGGCCATGTTCCCGGGCCGGGCCTGGGCATGTGAGGGCGTTGAGGACGTTGAATAGCATGGCAGAGTTAACGACGATATTTTGGTGCTCATCGCCTCCCAGGTGGAGGGCCACCCAGAAGAGGTGGGTGACCTCACCGGAGAGAGGGGAGAGGGCGGCGTTGGTGGAGGCAAAAACGGTGGCGTCAAAGGTGAGGTAGTGGTCAATGGTAGAGGGCGGGAACCAAGAAGGCATGGGGCGGAGGGCTGCGCCATAGACCTTCCAAGGGGCGGAGGGAGCGGTCGGGCTCTTAAGGGCCTCGGCGATGCTTAGGCCCGCCATGCCCGTTACTCCCACTATGAGGACTACATGCTTTTGGTTTTTTTCTCCCATGATGGAAATTGGATGAGAGATTTTAATAAATGTGAGTGTTGTCAAAGTTTCAATATGCCTAAAAGATGTAGTAGATAATTCTAATTTGTAAGCAACGACAGCTGCAAAGTGAAAGCTGAATTCGCGATAATTTATCTACCGCTAATCAGATGTTAGGTGAAAAGTTGTGTTTAAATATTCAACATCATTCAAGGGTATCGTTGGCTTTATAATAAGAAATAAAAGATTAGTTAGCAGTGATATACATAATACTACAGTAGTATCTAGCAAAAAAAAAAAAAAAATCATCTAATTACATATAATTAAACAAACCAGAATGAATTTTTATGATGCACATACTATCAAACTTAAAAATCATAATGAACAATTTTTTACCGTGTATTGAAAAATATTGGCAAGGGTACAAGCAATTTCTACACAATAAATTTATGTTCCATCGAGTTTGAAATTTTATTTTATTTTTAAATTCAGCTAATTTTTCCACCACTCATCAAATACATAATAAATTTATTGGGCACAAGCAATTTCCAATCGTAACTGATACGTAGTATGATATTTACATATAACTACGGGCCAATGGTAGGTGTTTGGTATATCCATGCACTGCGTTGTAGGTATTTGATAGTTTTTCCATGTTTTTACCTACTTATTCGGTCGTTTTTTTTTATTAGGTAATAATTTAGATGGAAAAATTCCTATCTAAAAGCATCCTGTCGGATGAGGTCTAGTAGACCTGTATGAAGGCATAAATCTGGCCCTCTGATAGAGTAGTATAGATGTGCAACTTTATCCGCTACCCGGTTACCAATACGGGGAATATGGGATATTCTAACAATTTTTTACTCCTTGGAGTAGGGCTTGGATATCGGACATACCCAATTCTATTTCTCAAGGGCATCCGACTTTTGTACTTGGATAGTCCGTGATAATTTTTGAATCTCCTTCTATTATTAGATCGATTATCTTTAATTCCCTAACTTTTTCCATCCCAAGACGAAGCGCTAGCGCTTCCGCCATAAGGGGGGATTGTCCACCAATAGTCTTACCCCCAATGCTAATAGGATCACCCAAACCAGTCCCTGATGATGTATCCAATAGAGTTTTTTGAAGTCGATATAAATGATCCGTTGAAATTTAATTTATACTTGCCAGCAGGAGGTTTCCTCCATCGGTAGATCTTTTTATTGTTTGTAGTGTGACCTTTTTCCCCATTCTATTTCACTAACCCCTCTTCGCCATCCACGTTCCATCTGCTTGCTCTTCTCAAATTTTCAATATTATCCATAACCATTTTCTTGACACTGTCTACAGAGGGGATGTTTAATTTTTTGAAGATAGATTGATTCCTAACAAACCATATGGTCCATCTACTTATTCAGTCTACTGTTTTGTACGGAGTATTTGTTTTTTTTAGGTAGTTTGTTAGCTTTTCCGCCATTTTGTTAAATAAAGTTAATGATATGACCTTTCCTATAGGAAACATTTGGTGAAATATCTATACAAAGTGCAATTAGATAAATGTCCATTTTTATTTGGTAATTAAGTAGATGTTCATAATAATTTCATAATCCCAAAATACCCTTGTTTTAATTTCCCCTTAATCCACCTCTTTCCCTATTAGATATTTCCTCCAATCTGATGAAGAGAACCAAAATTAAAATCTAGCTACGAACAAGATACCATTGCTCACCAATTGAAGCAAATATAAAAAAGGAATCACCAACAATTGAAACAAAATCCACGAATTTTGTGTGAAACAGTTGTCAATCGTTAAAGTCATGTACAAGCCGACATACCTGCAGCTAGCTTGAACGAATTTGCTTGGCGTTGAAACACTGATATGGTACCAAAGAGAGAATCAAACACAACAAGGAGCGCAAATCCACCTCCAACAAGTACTTCTCCCTCTCCAGATTCTCTAGCATCTTCAAGAAGGATCTGAAGTCTGCATCTCCGCCACCTCTGGATCCGGATCGAATCTTCTCCGATCCGGAAGCCGAGCTCGTCGAGAAGCTCTCCCAAAGACAACAACTGCAACAAACGACCATGAATTCGACCTCGTTTTGCTCTAAACTGCCGTCAACGTTGAATTGGTTTGACTTTGATTGTGAGATTGGATTTTTCCCTTGGATTGAATTGGTTTGTTTTGGTTGATTAAGCTTTGTTTTGAAAGGTAGTGAATTTCTTGAATTGCGTTTTTTAATTTGATTTTGATTTGATTTGATTCTGTATAACTTGAGTTTAAAGTATGTGAAGGAATTGGGAAATAGAGAAAGATATGAATGCACTTTTATCATCAACTGAGATTTTGAGGTTCTCATACAATAATTGCAGTTGGAGGCATATTTTTATGATTGGTGACAATAGGTTAGTGATAATGTTTTGTAGTTGGTGTCAATAGATGGTCGGTGATATTATTTTGTAGTTTATGACAATATGTTTGTGAAAATAATTTGGTGACAATGTTATGTTATTGGTGACAATAGATTCCTATTTGCTTAACTTTAACCTCTCTAGAGTCTAATGTTTTATCGCTGGTAAGAATATATTACTAACAAGAGGTTAGTGACAATAGGGCGTTGATAATGTTTTGTTGTTGGTGACAATATGTTTGAGAAAAGAATATGGTGACGGTGTTCTGTAGTTAGTGACAATAGAGTAGTGACAATGTACTGTAGTTGGTGGCAATAGGTTGGTGACAATGTTATGTCGTTGATGATAATATATTACTTACAAAAGGTTGATGACAAAAGGGCGGTGACATTGTTTTTGTAGTTGGTGACAATAGCTCGGTGACACTGTTATGTCGTTGGTGACAATATATTACTTACAAGAGGTTGATGACAAAAGAATGGTGACGTTGTTTTTGTAGTTGGTGACAATAAGTCGGTGACACTGTTATGTGGTTGGTGATAATATATTACTTACAAGAGGTTGATGACAATAGGGTGGTGACATTGTTTTTGTAGTTAGTGACAATACGTTCGAAAAAATAATATGGTGACATTGTTTCACAAGAAAAAATTCCACCATCAATTGTCAACAGGAAAAAAAATCAATTGTCACCAAAAAAGATTTCCCCTAATTATCACCGGAAAACATAAAATGTCGCAAAAAGTCAATTGTAACCGAAATAATTGTCACAATCAACTGTTACCGAAAAAATATACTCAATTGTCACCGGAAAAATTGTCATCAAATGCAGAGTTGACTGAAATGGTCAATGTTGACTAGTCAATGTCCAAACTAAAAATGATCAAGGGGAAGGAGGATGGGTCAGGGGCAATGGTCTAAATATCGCGTATCGGAGTCTTATCGGTTGGAGGTAAAAAGGATATATCGGGGATATATCGGAGATATATCGGGATATATCGGATTTATCGGATTCGCTAATTTTTAACCATAAATATTATATTTATACTTTAAAATTTAAAAATACACATGAAAATTTAAAATTTAAAAGGTAAAATTTACATTCACTTCAAATATCCTGCATAACATTTACCTTTCAATTTTCAAATATCCTAGTATTTAACAGGAATTGAAACTTTGTTAATCCCTCAAATTAAAAATTTGAAACCCATTTATTCAAATTAAAACCTTTTCAATCCCTCAAACTAATAGACACAGTTACACCAGGAGACTCCCAAATCACAATGTATTCAAACTACAGTAAAAAAATTCGGACTTACCTTACGAGTGCCGAGGGACTTACTGAGGGAGAGAGTGTTGTAGCCTTCCCAAATCAAATCAGTCCCAAATTAAAATCGAACATTTGAACCTGTATGCAGATTCGCAGAAGACTAATTTGCTCCCATTCCAAATTCCAAATTCAACTAATTTGCTTCCAAATCATTCCCAAATTCAACTAATTAGTCCCAAATAATACAATTTAAATGTATTCAATCTAAAAAAGGTCCGACAGACCATGAATGTGCCGAACTGCAGAGGTGGCCGGAGAAGATCAGGGGAGGCCGGAGAAGAAGAATGGGCGACCGGATAAGACATAATCTGAGCAGAAACCGAGGTCGCGACGCCGAAGAAGAGGACTTGCACAGTCGCAGAAGAAGCAAGTGAGCAGGCCGCGCCGGAGACGAAATAAGGTGGCCGCCGACCGGAAAAGAAGCCAGTGAGCAGGCCAGGGTAAACCGGAGAAGAGCCCTCGCACTGATTCGCCTCTCGCAACTTCGCAAATCGCAAGCCCTAGGTTTGGGTTTGGATCGATTTCATGAATCTCTCAGATCGATTCTCACTCCATTTCTCAGCCTTTTTCTTTCTTTTTAAAAAAAACAAAAACAAAACGACGTCGTATCGTAGAGGCGATAAATCGGTTAATCCGATATTGACCGATATATCGGTCGTTGACCCAATAAATAACGTTGACCGATATTATCCAACTGATATTCCGATATCGTATCGTGTTCTAAATATCCCCGATATATCGCCGATATATCGGCCGATATATCCGATATTTAGAACATTGGTCAGGGGTAGGGAAGAAAGGGTAAAAATATCAAAAATGGATATTTACTTAATTTATTTTAAAAGTGGACATTTACTTAATTATGACCAGTTTTTTTTGGACATCCACTAAATTAAATATTTCTGATATACTACGTATAAGACTATTAGGGTAGGTCCCGTTCCGTGTACGGGGAATGCATTAATACAATATTATAAATAATCTAGATAGATTTAAATAAATAAAAAATATAAATATAAATATTTTTCCACCAAAAAATAATATAGATATAAATAAAAATAGTTGAATATATATATATAGGGAAGCTTTAAAATGTAAAAACTCCTTAACGTGTAAAATCCGCTTAACGTGTAAAATTTATTTTTTTAATGAATTACCACGCGCGCTCCACGTACAACGTACAACGGCCAACAACGGGTTCTCTCTCGGCCTCCCGCTGCCCCGCACCCACCCCACGTCGAGCCACCTCCGGCCACCACCGCCTAGCCGCGCTCGAGCCAACCCCTGGACGCACCCCCCGAGCCCTGACTTGGCTTGGTTCAAGCACAGACGCGCCCACCCTGCCCATTCGAAGCCTCACATCGTATCTTCGCTCGTCGGCCTCCCACGCCACCCACGAGCCACCTCCGGCCACCAGCCCCCACCCGCTCGAACCCCCTCCCTCAGGCGCACCCCCCGAGACCGGAACCCCCATGGTTCGAGCCCAGCCGAGTTCACACCGAGCCCATCTCCCCCATAAGTGTTGTTCGGTGCTTTTGGCTCGGAATACCTTCGAAATCCCGATTTTGCTCCTTGTTTCAACTCGAATTTTGTATGATTTCTAACCCTAAACTTGTTTATTACAATTATTTAGACTGTTTGAATGATTTAGGTTGAGATTGAAAACTTAGGGTTTGATTTAGGAGCGGAATTTGGGGCTTTTTGCCAAAAGCCAAATTGATTGAAATTGATGATATGGTTGTGTTGTTGGGTTGATTTTGAGCTAATTTCATGTTCATATCATTGTCAAATTGTTTATAGATCATTAGCTAATTGGATTTTTGAATTTTATAGTGCGATATGCTTTAGAATTTGGGGTTTTTTGCCAAAAAACAAATTGACTGAAATTGATGATATGGTTGTGTTGGTGGGTTGATTTGGAGCTAATTTCATGTTTATAGGATTGTCAAATTGTTTATGGATCATGATCTAATTGGATTTTAGAATTGTTTTGCGATATATTTTAGAATTTGGGTTTTTTTTTGCCAACATCCAGATTGATTGAAATTGATGATATGGTTGTGTTGTTGGGTTGATTTGGAGCTAATTTCATGTTCATAGCATTGTCAAATTGTCTGTGAATAATGAGCTAACTGGATTTTAGAATTTTATTGCGATATGCTTTAGGTTGATTATATTCTTCTATTTTAGCATGAAAATCATAATTTAGCCTATTAGCTCAATTGGTATAGCAATGTGCATTTGCACAAAGATGTGGGTTCAAATCCCACATAGGTTACATAATAGACAAGAGCGCAACAATGACAAATTGTTAATCATGCACATTATAATCTTAGTTATGCACTTTTTAACCTTAATTATGCACATTTTAATCTTCTTTATGCACTTTAATTTTAAAAGCTTATGAGTAAAAAATCGATTTCAAACTCACATCTATCAACCTAAATTATCCGAGAGGTGAACCCAAACTCTCAAAAGTAAAAAAAAAACAAAATTAAAACATCGATTTCAAAAGCACATCTTTTGTCTTATTAATGCACATTATGATATTAAATTTGCACAATTGTATTCTAAATCTGCACAATTATATCTTACTTTTGCACTATTGTATCTTACTTTTGCACAATTGTAGTTTAAATTTGCGATTATTCATGCACATTATGATCTTAGTTTTGCACAATTGTATTCTAAATCTGCACAATTGTATCTTACTTTTGCACAATTGTAGTTTAAATTTGCACAATTATATCCTACTTTTGCACACTTGTATTCTAAATGTGCACATAACAATTTTATTTTTTTCACTTTATGTTCTTATATTTGCACTTTAAAGTTGCACAAATGCACTTCACAGTTGCACAAATGCACTTCACAGTTGCACAAATGCACTTCACATCTGCACAAATGCACTTCACAGCTACACAATGCACTTCACAGCTGCACAAATGCACTTCACAGCTGCACAAAATGCACTTCACAGTTGCACAAATGCACATTAAAATTTAATTTTGCACCTTATACTATTCATGAAGAGAAACATACTCATCTCTTTGGCATTAAGGTGTTCGCTCGTAATGTTCTGTTCGACTTGGGAACGTTGCTGCCGGTTGCTGCAGATGATAGTTTGATCATTGATGTAATTCAACTTGCACTGTGTATTCAATTAGCGTTGTAGCTTGAGCTGTAAAGAACCTTCAGCTGACGAATAAGCCAATGTGTAGTGAAAATAAAGACAAGTGTTGAGTTCCGTTATTTGGTAGGGTCAGTTTTAGAATTTTGAAAGGACCAAATGTAACATCTAATTTACCAAATGGGAGTATAAACAGTAAACTGCATAGATGAGGGAGATTAACACAATGTTCATGCACTGCATTAGAATTAAAAACACTTCTATTAACTCAACATCAAACTGCATCTACATCTGACCACAACATGTTAATTACAAATTTAAAGCATTCAAATATAAAATGCAACCATTCACACCATTTTCATTCAAACAAGTAATATACACTAGCTGCTGCAGAAGCCCCATCAGTACAACCTTACCTTTTCTGGAAATTCAACTTTCTCATGAAGATGGCGAAAAGGGAAGCGAAGGCAAGAGGAAACGCAATCAGGATAGCAGCCACGAGACCCAGCTGATTGCGGTGAAACCCAAAGTAGTCTCTCAAGAAACCAGCAACTGTGTTGGTCTGACCAAACACATTGATTGGAGTCTCTATGCCTCAATACTGCGAAGAAAGCATATCGTAGAGTGTCTAGGATGTTGGGCACAAATAATATAGCCAGATCCACCATCCGGGAACACGCTGCAAGAACGAAGAATGTACACACTAATGAGTAATCTGAATATCAGCCATCCACAAGAGGCAAAAGAGCATACTTCAAAGTTCAAACGCATCTTACAGGTCTAGGAATCAGAAAGCCGGCAAAGAGATTGAATAATGAGTAGAATGCCGACGATATAATCGCGGCCACTTGGTAGTTGGGTGTCAGGGACACAAGCATCATGCCCATGAAGTTGAAGTACATCAGTGAGCAGAACATGGTGTAGCAGTACCAGAAAACCTTGTAGGCCGATGAGTAATACCCGATCATAGGGTAAGTGATGGCTGTGAAGATGATTGCTTCCGTCAGAAGGTAAGGAAGCTCAACAACGACCTTCATGTTCCGGGTAATATATCAGAAAGAGACAATCAATAAATCTATTAATTGCTGTAAAATGTTAAGGTAGGGTGCCTTTTGATGTACCTGCGCGAATGAATTAGCCCACGAAGAGTACATCCCTGCAAATCTCTCTCGATAGACAACCGTTCTCTCTATTGCAACATGTGGTAAAACGTTGGAACAATTGTTTATCCCCAGGAAGATCACAGCGGCAAACATTGAGCCAAATACAGTGAACAAGCTTTGCTGATTTTTTATGCCAATTAGAAAAATAGGGGCTTTTATTTATCATCAGAACCAAAATCCAAGTTTGGAAAGTTTCGGATTTGGGATGGTCAAGAAAGTTACAACACTACACTGAATGATTCATATTATGGTGGATAGTTGATCAACATACTTACATATTTCTCCCTTGTTGCCAGAACAGAAGCCCAAAATCAGAGATGAGATTAGAGTATGCATGAGGCGCATGTTGTTGTATTGGGGGCTTCTCTAGTAAGACAAATTTAGCTTCCACATGCACGATTTGAATTGTTTCCATCCATTTTGTGAGAAGCGAGTAGGGAAGTGAAGATCTTCTGAACCCGAAGGCGGATTACTTAATTGCTTCACTAGCTCTTCAGTATTTCTGAAAAACAAGGCATGCAAATTGTTGATTTATGATTTACTGCATAGAAACTATGGCTACAGCCTAAGCACTTTTTCGAGATCCACCTACCACTCGCAAATATGGAGGAAAGTCTATATTATGCTCATCTAATTTGAACTGTTCATTACCTATCAGCCAGATTATCTTATATGGATACTTTAGATTTGGTATTTGGTATATAAAAAGCTTGTAAAAGCAGGATCAACAACTGATCTAGTGAACTCACGTGCACAATATGGAGCTGCGGTAAATTTGGGCAAAATCAACTCCAAGTTCATGTTCTGCTGAAGTGGAAGTGACCTCCAACATCCATGTGGATGGATTGTAATTATCTTTGATCTTTGGCACCCCATGTGTAACCTAGTTGATAGTTTTAGAGTGAAGTTTAACTTCAATATATGCAAACAATAACAGTAAAAAAAAAATCTCCTTAAACGGCATTTTATATCATTCTTTCTCATCTCAACCACACCCAACAAAACTGTTGCAGTTTTTTGTTCATACCTAATTGAACTTTTGCAATAGTTTCAGCACATATAAGCTCTTTATCAACCATATGCACATGAAGTCCCCTTTACAACACTCAAAGAAAACTTTAATGCCGTAATGGTTAATCTAAACAGCCAACAAATGAAATTTAACAAACATATTGAGGAAGGAGAGCCAACAATTTATCTTGGTAGCATTGATTTTGTCCGCAATAAATAGTAAAAACCACCAAGTCACCATTTCATCACTTCAAATCTTCAAGATAAGTAAACAAAAAAGGAAGAGAAAAACACAATTGATGCAGTAGCTGATGATAGTTTCATAGTTAATAGGGCTAGAGGTTCCGGTTGCATAACTGTATTATCTTTAATATGGTTCCTAATGCAGGGTAGCTAAAGACACATGTGTATTAGAAAGAACCGAATACTCAACCACACAGGCCATAGATCAGAAGAAACAATCACATGTAAACGTCGAAGTTACCTCATTGGATGACGAATGTAGGAGAGATCAGAGACGTCATCATTCAAACCAAGGAAAGATGCAGGAAGACGGAAGGATTGACTGAAATCCTTGAAGCCACTGCCTTGCATTATGGTCCCAACTGCACCTGCAACAAGGGAGCCCTCGGTAGCACTGATTTCGTTTCCTAGTATATCCCCCATACTTTCTGGATCATCCGCAACGTCACACATAAGACAATCTTTCCTTTGCACGAGTGTCTGGTTTAGTGACCCTTCGACGCAAAATCTGTATCATTTTTACACATATATGTATGATCAATGAATTGATGACATAGCTGGTTCCAGTTTAGATGGCAGCTATCATATCGAATCTTGCTCTATGTTCTGTATCATTACTAGCTGACAACTATAGGGGGATCCAAAGAAATCAACTTTTGCACTTTGTAACAGATTTCCAATCCAAGAAATCAAGTGTATAGTTCTAACTCAACGATGTGCTATGGATTTTTTTTTACATCATTGAGCTCATAAATTGCCAATGCGAAATCACATCTTTATTCAGTTTCGTTTCTTAAGTGAGGGTCTCAGCTTATCTCAGACAAGTACAGTGAATGAACTGATGAACATACATACAATTTTTTAGCAAAGTTTATGGAAATCAAACCCTTACTATTTTCTCCCTGAATGCAGTGCACTGATAATCAGATATAAGATCCAAAACAATCTCAATTAACGAATAGCTAATTTCAGGATATCACAAATCACATTTAAATTCAAAGCCACCCAAGTTGATCTTTGTATTAAGTTCTTAAACGTACCAAATGGCCCTATTAATCACTCGAATCTAAAGTTTCTAAATGTTTTGAAATATGAAAGATTGAGAGGCATAGACACTACCAAAGATTAAGAAGATCGAGCCCTAGCAACTGAGAGTTTCAAACTGCAAAATTACTCAAATTTTAAAGAACCCTAGAATTGAGATGGAGAGAGAGTACCTTTCAGGTCAGTTGGTCATCAAGGAACCCGACCAGATTCACCTCCGACGATCCCATTCAGTGCGGCACGCCATGATACTGGGCATCTCGACCTCGGCGAGCTTGATCTGGAGGCGGCCGAAGTCAAACAAGGATTTCAGAGCTTAGATCCCTAATTAAAATTGGAGTCAAATCCCTAATTAGTCCACAATCGAGGGAGATTGTGAGCAAAGAGGGAGCGACATTGCGAGCGCGAGCGAGCGAGGGAGAGTGCGAGGGCGAGAGAAAGTGAGCGAGGGAGAGTGCGAGAAGAGAGGGAGCAGAGAGGTAGCGGCGCCATGGGAGCGGACGGAGGAGACCGATGAACAAACAGAGGAGAAAGGAGCGGGTTCAGAGTTTTTTTTTTTAAAACAGGTCCGGTTCGGCTCTTCTCCATTAAAAAAACTAATTTTACACGTTAAGCCAATTTTACACGTTAAGGACTTTTTACATTTGAAGGAAACCCTATATATATATAATCTAAATATATTTTGTTGTGTTTTAAACTTGTTCATTGTAATAGCTAATTTATGTGTGTGGCATGAGTACTAAGAACAATAAGTAAACTTTAGGACCTTACTTGGTGATGATATAATATACGTACACATATAGGCTATAGATAATATTAGGACACACCTTGATAGTTGCAAGAACCCTTAAACATATTCATATGTCTAAGTTTGGATCACTTGGTCATTAGGTGTGACCATATTATAAGCTATTGTCTAAGTGTATTGTTTCATCACTTAAAGGCTCAAAACCGAGCTTAAGATGGATGGTCTTATTGGTTGGGCTTGATCCAGTTCAGGTATGTTATTTGGCCCTGTTTGTGACTGTTGGAAGCCTGCTCGTGTAACCCTAATTGTGAGGGCTATATAAGCTCTTCTTCTGGTTACTGTACTGAGCGAGCCTTATTTGCAAAACCCTAGCAGAGAGTGAGAAAGAGAGCCCTTGACGGCGATTGCTCTTGTGTGAGCTCCTAAGGTGGAAGACGGTGGACAGACGAGCTTCGACGATGGTTTGATGGCTTGATCTCCGTGAGTAACTTCTCCGAAGTTCCTCGGTTGCCTATCAGGGGGCTTTTCTTCCAACCTTTCACTTATCTTCTCTGTTCTTCTTGATTTTGAAGTTCCTGGGTTGCTTGTTCCTCGGCTATGTCTCCATAGCTTAACTTGTAACTTCATTTCTGCAGCATAGTGGACTCTGAGACTGGATCTCCACTCTTGAGATCCCATAGAGTAGGGTTCGCCCAAACTGCATAAACAAATATGAACTGTCTTGAAATGACAAAGATAAGGTGGCTCACCCTAGACATTCCATGGATCATGGAGCTCTTACCTCGCATCCAGAGTTTTTGTCCTTTGTTTGAATGGACGTCATTGTGTGGTGAGTCAACACTCGAAAGGGCCTGACACGCTTCGAGCCAATGCCCTATTGTAGACCTAACCATGGGCAACGTGTTAACCCGTGGCTCGACATGTCGTAGGGGTCGTCGGCCTGACGGGTCATGGACCCGACGGGTCCAAGTCGAGCGGGTCGGTGGGTAGGCCAAGTTACGAGTTCGAGTTAGGGCCGACCTAATTCAAACTCGTGACTCGCCGGGTCGACAAATTTTTTTTTGAAAAAGGCTATATTTGCACAAAAAAAACGATTTAAAAAAAAAGACCCGGCGGGTCACTTTTACCCGTTGAACCACCTTCTCTGCGGGTTCGGGTCATCACTTCCTGACTTGTGAACCGCCAGGTCGAACTCATCGACCTAACAGGTCGGACCCGTGGACAAGCCTGCCCTAATGATCAAGGTCGAGCGTTAAACAGAGTGGGTCTCTCGAGATGCATAGGGCGCAACCACTTACTCCAGCGTGTAGTAGAAGTTCGAGAACAGACGCCTAGGGAAGTCCTCGTGAAACAGGCTTTGGGTGGGCCAAGTTGGGCTGAGATGACCGGGTCGAATACCGGGCCCGTGTAGTGCTTGTTGGTCCTAGTATGAAGCGTGACGTGATGAAGGCTAGAGTGAGCGGAAAAGTGCATTGAGGAGTAAGAACATTGGAGAGCATGGTAGAGTTAATGACGACATTTTGGTTCTCCTCGCCAGCCACGTGGAGGGCCACCCAGAAGAGGTGGGTGATCTCAGAGGAGAGGGGATATGGCAGCGTTGGTGGCATCAACAACAATGGCATCGAAAGTGAGGTAGTGGTTGACGGTGGAGGTCAGGAACCAAGAAGGCATGGGTTGTTGAGTCGATTCGTAGACCTTCCAAGGGGTGGAGGGGGCAACCGGGCTTTTAAGGGCCTCGAGGATACATATGCTCGCCATGCTCGTTACTCCCACCATGAAGGCTACATGCTTATGGTTTTTTATTTCTCTTATAATAGAAATTACATGAAATGAAGGATATATTAAAGGCAAACATTTGCATACGAGTAGTTGAGGATTTATAAGACATCTCCAACAGATTTTATAAAGTTTTCTCAAAATGTAAAATAAAATGGATATTTTTAAGAGAAAATTTGGTATTTTATACATTTTTTACTATTTAATTAGCTAATTAACCATCTTACTTATTTTATTAGCTGCTTTAGTCAGGGCTAAAGTTTATTTTGCCTCTCTCTACCCCATTCCTTCCTCCTCCCACTGGCGGCACAAGTTTGCTCGTCCTTCCCCAATGCTCCATCCATGGCCGATGTAGAAGAAGACGATGAAGGCGCTTCTCCTCCTGATCTCCGGGGATGAATTGGGAAGCATAGGCTCCTCTGCCTCCATGGGGCACTATCAATGGTGATTCCATCTCGGATTTCATATCTACCTAGGTTTTCGAATTTCAGATCTAAAATCCTCGTGATTTTGGCTTTCGATTAGTGTGTGTATTGATGGAGAATCGTTGCAATTTGCAGATGCAAATGTGAGATTGGAGTGCAGGAGGAGGGATTCATAGGAGGTGCTGATGGTTTCTTCGTGCCCGATTAACCCGTTCTTTCCTATCGCGAATCAAATCTGCAGGTTTGGAATTCGGAATTTCCTCTTCATTTTCATGATTTCTTTATTGTTGAATTACACTCGTATTTCAGGATTTAGGGTTTCCTTGAATCTGAATTCACAAATTGTGTTGTGAATTGGCATTGTTTTCGTCAACATTACTGGTCATTTGAATGTTTGTATAACTAAAATTTGGCACCTTGCTGGTCCATTTGTATTCCAATGTTGTTTTAGAGTTGGCACTTGATAGATATGCATAATGGGACCTCTATGAATCTTGCGCATCAATTAGTAACCGTGGGAAAAATGAAAGAACAAAGTAATAATGTATTGTGCAATATCTTGGCGCAAGACTGTAGTTGCAATTGGACTTTACTTATTGCAATGTCTAAGTGATGATTCTAAGACAATCAATATAATTTATAATATTTATATTTTTATGAAATATTCCTTTTTTGAAATACGATTGATGATATCCTAATATGCATCTAATTACCTCATGTTGTTTGGCTTATATAAAATGTTTAAATGTTGAGTAGGAGAAACAATCTAGAATGTTGAATTTTGGACAGAGTTATGCCTTCATTTTTTTTTAATAATCATGCATTTTGTGCATTTCAAGAAACATGTAACGACCCAAAAGAGTGGATATCCGAATATGCCTCCATAAATCCACTTAGAGGATTTATAAGGTTCGGATGATCCGGTTATTCGGGGAACGTTATAGAAGAGTTTTCAATTCTTTCGTGAGCTTTAGATCTTACGACCGAGTACGAGTTATTTAGCTAAGTTATTTGTTTTTAGAGGAAGCAATGGTTTTCGAAAGTGGGAATTTCGAACCCCTAGAAATGCGCATGCCCGTTGGAGGCGTTCACCTGTCCTAGGTACTATCATGTAAATGATTTTCAAGTCAAAAATATAAAGTGCGGAAATAACGTACATCAAAGTCGCCGCGGCATAGCCGGGTCAAAAACAAGTCAAAGTAAGCGAGAAAGTAAAGAGTGCGTAAGTCATGCCTCACTCGCTCTAATCGTCCCAAAAGGTATGTCCTGACAACCATCCACATAAATAAGTCATATCGGGTAAGGGGTACCTGAATCTAAAAACAAGAAATAAATCGGGGTCAATCATCGAAAATATGCACACTCAATGCCATATAAAGAGGCATACTTAAACTACATGAATGTTAAAATGTCACACATAAGCAAGTGTATAGATATATATAAATGCGAAATAAACATACAAGGGCCCGTATCATCATCATAATCATCATCATCATCATCATAATATCTTTTCAAACGTACTCATCCTTCTAAAACATACTCATTTTTTCTCATCATAAGTCTTTCATCATTTCATTCTTGTTCCATCGAGTATAAGTCATTTATTAAGATTTTGACGGCCGTCCTACCATAGACATATAGCATACATATGAATTGTTGGATTTACTAAGTTCATCCTACGTCATATTACCGGTTTATATTCCTAAACATGTTACTAGGTCGCGTGATGCATGAAGACTCTCGATAAGACAAAGTGTATCACATAAATCCATCATGAGTAAGTCCAGGGGACTTACCTGGAGTCCGAAGAATAAGCAAGCAATAAAATGCGCAACCAATGATCCAATCAACGAGAGTCTAGTAATTTCATTAAGCTCTCATTAGGTGGTATTCTAATGCATGGTGCCCAGCCTAATAATCAACATACATCCACATGAGGTTCACGATTCTATAGATTATGCACTTCGGTTAAGTGATCCGGACTTAACCAGTTATAATCTATATCGTATTATCACATAATCGATTTTCTTCTTATCGGATCATAAGCCAAGTTGTGGGTATACTTCATTTCCGTATTTTATATGCTCTAAGTTTCGGTTATGCCATCATATATTTAACCATATTCTTAGCATTCCCTTAACCAAGTTTTTTAATCGAGTCATTATAAACACCGGTTACTAAAATTATAATAACTCTTGATCCAACCGTTGGATGACCCTCATTTTTGAAGGACGGTTAGATAACATTTCCATGAACATCATATTAACATTTCAGCTGGATCAGATCGTTGGATTGGAAATAAAGTCTAAATTACAGAGACACATATATCCATTTTGTTTTTGACGTTTGCTACAAAACGCAACCAAAAACACATAGAGGCTCCACTTTCTAAGCCTTTTCCAAGCACAAAAGATCTATTACTAGAGAGGGAGAGGCGGATGAGGGATTACCTTAGAGGAATTCCAGGCAAACGACTCAAGAACACCCTCGGGAGTCCTTCGGAGCACCTTCCAAACACCTTGCCATTTTGTCACCAAAAATCCCAAAACATGATTTATATTCTTACTCAAAGTTGAATAAAAAAGAGTTATAAAACATGTTGGAACTCAGTTTTGAAAGAAAGGAAGGGTTCTTACCAAGAAATCAAGTCAAACTCTCAAGACCCTTCAAAAATAGTTTTCTACAGCTCCAAAGATGGACGATGTTGGCTGGGAAAGAGACCTTGGATTTTTGTTTTTGAGATATGTATGGAAAGCTGGGTTCAAGACGGACCCAAGGCCACTGAGTTTGCTCAATTTGGATGAGTATGGAGGGAGATATGCAAGTTTTAGTGCAAGGTGTCCAAAAAGGACCTACAATGGAGGAGGGGGGTTTTTCTTTGGGTTTTCAAGGGGAGTGCCGGCTAGGGCTTGTGTGGATGGATTCCTTGAGCTGATGGGGTCAGTTTACAAAGAGAAGGAGGAGGCAAGGGGCTCATTTAGTCAAAGCATGGGTGTGATGGGAAGGAACTGATGGGGGTGGTTTAATGTCTACATTCACAAGCAAGAAACAAGTCAAGGGTTGGTGGCTCAATGTTGGGCAATTTGGGTGGATGAGGCGGATGGCCTATTAGCACAACCTACAACCCGAGCTCACGACGCGTTAAAATCTGTTAAGTTCATAAAAGACGAGAAAAGATGGCTCGGGAATGTATTTCCTTCATAAAACCCCGACTTAAACCAATGTAAAGCCATCCATAAAATTTTAAATTTTCCGGGTTTTCATAATCATAAGGGAGGATAATATTCGGATTATCCTACGGATATTTTATAAATATTAATTAAATTCCGGTCTTTGCAATCATTCACCTCTAAAAACAAGTCTCGTCCCCGAGACAAAAGGTTTAAACCGGTGGAGAAGGTTTTAAAACTTGAGTCCTTGAATCGTAACAAAAGGCACACGATCATCCTGGATGCACCGTCCAAGAATCTCACGCCACCTTTGTCACGGCCGTAATAATCTCGAAGGTTTCATCAAGCATGTGATGGGCGCCCCCATCAAATCTCGCCTCAACCTTGAAAGTATCACAACTCGAGAGGATAATCACACTACCGCTCGGTCTTAGCGAAAATTCCATGAGTGCCCCCTTGGAAAGCTCGTATCCACTTCGCGAAGTATAATAGGTTTACTCGGACATTGGAACCTTAAATTGCCCATTTCCGAACTAAATCTCAAAATCAAGGTGTTTGGCGTCCCGACTCGACATTAGACCTAGACACTTATAGTCTCGACTCATCTCCCTCTCGGGAGGTGGTTATCCACCTCTAAGGATCAAACACACGATCTCACTATGATCTATTTCTCAATCAAGAGGGTGGACTTCATCCACCTCTAAGGATAAGCCTTATTCCGTCTGTCCTATGTTCGTCATCTCATCATCATAAACAGGGAGTAACACGCACTCAACTGCCTATCAGGCAAGTTGTACTCAACGATGTAACTAGTGCGTGCTAATACTCCATCATGTACTCATCTATCGAATCGTAATCACATCCATGTCATCACATAATCATCTATCATAAAATATCACTAAACAGTGATAACACATCATATTAGACCACTCATGGGCCCACCACGCATACAAATCATCAAAAGTGCACACTCAGCACCAAGGTAAACATTGAATCAATCAAGAGTACAACTAAATGATAGACATCCTAGGGGTACTCACCAGCCAACTCACAAGGTAAAGACTATATCGTCACGTGGTTGTACATACTTGGCTAACAACTCATCTAACACTCCCCCATATTTGGCCCGTATGCTATCCTCGGTCTCCCAGGTGGCCTCCTCGGGTCTCCTCCTAGCCCACTGAATCAAGATCAATGGCACCTCCCGTCGTCTCAGCTTCTTGGCCCGAAAGTCAAGCATGGCTATCGGTCGCTCCACACAGGTGTGGCCGGGCTCTATCTGAAGACCAAAATGATCTAGGACATGACTCGGATCAGGCTCGTATCGCCTCAGCTGCGAAAAGTGGAAAGCATCATGGATGCCAGCTAAGGTAGTCGGTAGAGCCACTCTGTAGGCTACCTCTCCTACTCGCTCCAGGATCTCAAAAGGTTCTACATATCTAGGGCTCAGCTTGCCCTTCATGCCAAAGCGTCGGTTCCCTCTCGTCGGCGACACTATCAGCCATACATGATCTCCTACATCAAAAGCAAGCTTAGTCTTGCAGCGATCTGCGTACTTCTTCTGGCGGTCATGTGCGATCCTCAGATGCTCACGAATATGTCTGACCTGATCTGTAGCATCCTGCACATACTGGGCAAACGTCCCAAGCACATCCCCCGACTCATCCCAACATATCGGCGACTTGCATCGCCTCCCGTACAACACCTCAAAAGGAGCCATCCTAATCGAAGAATGATAGATGTTGTTGTACGAGAACTCCACTAGCGGAAGGTGTCTCACCCATAGGTTCCCCCACCCTAACACACATGCTCTTAGCATATCCTCTAATGTCTGGATCGTCCCCTCACTCTGTCCGTCTGTCTGCGGATGATATGCGGTGCTGAAATGCAACTTACTCCCTAGAGCCTCGTGCACCTGCCTCCAGAATCTCGAGGTAAACCGACCATCTCGATCTGAAACAATCCTCTCCGGGACTCCATGTAACCTCACGATATGTTGCACGAATGACTGCACTAGTGTAGACAACGGCCACGTCTTCTGAATCGGGATAAAATGGGCGGTCTTGGTCAACCTATCGACCACCACCCATATGGAATCAAAGCCTCAGACGTCCTTCCTAAGTCCAATGACAAAGTCCATGGTAATATCAGTCCACTTCCACGGGGGGTCGGGAAGTGACATGGTCATCCCTCCGGGTCTTGACGAGAGGGTTTCTCGACCAAATAAATTTGTAGTCAAGACCCCGCTATAGGATAATGGAGTCAGGTTCGTCCTCAGGAGAGAAGTCAGCGGTTCTAGGTTTAGTGTGTTTTGGGGTTCAGGGATAGCAGGAAAAGGTGATGAGGGTGGCTGTCGACAAAGAATAGAGGGGTCGATGTCGAGGGATGGAGAGAGAATGGTGGTTTGATATCGAGTAGAATATGTGCCGAATAAAAATAATAAAATAAAACAAATAAAGATGCAAACTTCCAAGGTTAGGGATCACCACAAAAATAAACATATGCGCAGATCATAAATCATATAAAGATGCATGCTTTATATCAAATAACTTTCGTTATTAACAAATAGGAATATAGAGGCTTTCACATAAACCCTAAGTGTTACTACCCTTTTCTTAATTAGGATCAACCAACTTTCGCAAGCAAAGCCCAATTACTATCCAAATTCATAATTAATTCACTTTCGCTTCATAATTATTGCAAATAAGGAATTGTCCTTGACTGTCGCAAAGGATTAAGCACATAGGTAGATGATGATAAAGACATATAAATTCATGGATTTATGAATCAAACACACATATCTATGTTGGGATCACCCCGACCCTAGAAAAAGGAAATTAGAAACAAACCATAATAAAAGAAATTAACTTTAACATAAAATAAACTAAAACTTACAAAACCTTCCAAACGTTCCTCCTTTCTCTCCTCTCTCGCCTTCTCTCTCTCTCCTCCTCCTCTCCTTGCGCCCTAAGACGACTTGACTTGAATTAAATGAAAATCAGCCCCCTAGGGCTTTATTTATAGGCTTCATTCCAAGCTAATCTAGGAAAGAAACTCTATCTATATCTATATCTATCTATCTACTTACTTAAAGATAAATAAATGGAATAAATAAAGGAAAATCTAATAATTAAATAAGGAAAATATCTAATGTGGATAAATCTTCCTTGAACTTGACAGCTCTTGATAGATGTGGATAGAATTTGGTCTCGAAAATATCACCATTGGCTTCGCGATAGAAACTTAACAAGATATTCGGATAGCTCGGAATCCGTCACTAAGACGTCCTCGATATCGAGTAGGAGTCCTCGATATCGACTAGCATTTTCTTCGTCTTCTGCTCAGCAACTCCATGTCGGCCAAAAGAACACATGTCGACTTGGGTTGTCCTCGATATCGAGTAAAGTTACTCGATATCGACTAACTTCTGCTCGGCTCCCTAGTGCTCAGCTTCGTTGATCTCGGTTCTGGACATGGAAATCGAGCAAGTGTTTCCTCGATATCAACTAATTCTTGTCGATATCGAATAACCTGCTCCAGCTCCCAGTTTCTCTTGTCGATTTCTGGCCCCTTTACTCGATCCGAGTTACTCGATATCGAGTTATTTTACTCGATATCGACTAAGTCTCTCAGCTTTCTGCTCTGTTCTTGAAACGCACTTTTCCAAGTCCTCGTTCGTCGGATTGACGCGTATGACCATGCGTTGGAAAGCTCTTTCCGAGGGCTACAACTCTTATGAAGACATCAAAGCTTGATTCAGAACGAAGAATGGTGAAAAATGGCCTTTTCTCCAGTTGCACCATTCTTAGCTTCTCCATGACTTTCCTTTAAGCTCCAAAATGCGTCCGATTTCTGCGAAATATAACAAAAACTTGTGTAGACCTCCATAATTTGCAAATAAGCATAAACTACACAAATTATGTATTATTCTAACCCCAAATGTATGAAATGTATGCAGAAATCGATATAAAAGTAACTATTAAACATGGCAAATTAGGCTCACAACAAACACCCCATACTTAAGCTTGATTGTCCTCAAGCTATACTTTTAATTGTCATACAAGGGAAGGAATCAAAACTCTCAACATATTAGATTCATTTTCATATGTCCCTGCAATTAATTACCATCCTCGAAAAGGTACTAATGTCACAAATTTATGCATGTGCAATAAAAACCAACATCTACTCACAAAAGGAGGGTTATGTAAAAACAATTCATGTGACAAGGCATTAATAATCAAGAGGACTTTAATTTAAGCTAAAATATGGAGTAGATTGGTAAAAGGCTAAAGGTTGGCAATTTTTGGCGATGTGGTGCTAATGATCCGGGGAAATGCAGTATTTCCAAACTTTCTTTACCACATTCCTTCTTCATAAGAATCATCACCTTTCACATTGCTTTTGTCAATAATAATGCTTTTACCTCTCTAACCTCAGCACTGCTGTAAAGGCTTGGATTTTCAAATCCTAATTTTTCGGAAAAAGAGAATTAAAAATGGAATTTAATCGGTTTTAAAACTCGTTTAACGGATTCCGACCGGAATATAAAATTCGACGAATAATTTCCATCATTTCATCTCTAAAATTCAAAATAATTATCGGATGGCGATATCCTTGTCGATTTTAAAAATCTAATTGATCGATAGAGCGAGAGTCAGAGAAACTAACATTTGAGAACTAATTGCGGGATTCAAAATTCGCGTATTTGGAATTTAATTCCGGGTATTGATTAACCAATTCCACGCACAATCCCTTACCCATACCCTTACCCATACCCACACCCATACCCCATCACCCTCACCATCACATTCATCGTCATCACCATATGGAACTCACCATTCCCACGCCACCATCATATCCCTCCTTCATGCCATCACAATCTCCCATTCTTCATCACCCTTCCAGGAGCCCTCACCACCGCCACCACCACTGAAACCGTCACCTGCATCTCTATATTCATCACCAGCATCGGCGTCACCGTCTTCGATCATCATCTCCATCGCCACCACCGACTCCTCGTCCCTGCCTGATGTGTCATATAGTATGTAGGTGTTTCATATGCATAAGAGCATGCCATGTAGTATCATGCTTAGGAATTGCACTTACGAATGAGCATTCTTATTCTGTATGCGTTTGAATACAGAACGGCCGTTATCTGTGAGTCCTAGAGTCCTTGCTAGGGTCATAGGGCAGCCCAATTTCATCGGGTGTTGTCCTCCTTGAGTTATATATATATATATATATATATATATATATATATATATATATATATATATATATATATATATATATATATATATATATATATATATCAAGAGATACGAGATGAGCATGAGATACAAGATGAGAATGAGATGCGATATGATGATGAGATTTGATATGCTATAGTATCGAACTGGCCAGTCTCCACCCTATCTGGAAGAGGGGTGGTGGTAGAAGAGGGATATACCACCTGGTATTCTTTGTTAAGGCCTTACTTAATATTCTACATATATGAATTAGGAGCATGATAGTGTGGTTAAGATTTCAATACTGCATGAAGGCATCCTTTATTCTAGGTATAGGCATATTATATGTCCTCAGCGCGGTCAGAGGACCCGCAGGCGGACTCTTGGCCTGACTTGGTGGTATAGTTTCAGGTACCCGATACACTTCTTGATTTTGTGCTGTTATGACGGGGTCTATTCATATGGCGGAGAGTGAGTGTTTTAAACCTAACTTCACTGGATTCATGCTTTTGGGATTTCTCCCTACTTATACTCCGTTTTGACCCGGCTCTGCCGTGGCACTGGTTGTATCGTTTTCTGAACTTATGCCCTTTGCATGATAAATGATTTCCCGCGTTGTAGACTTAGGACAGGTACATGGGTTTACCCCGGGGTCTCCAACGGACCTTTCGGATTTGGGTGCGAAATCCTACTTTAAACTAAAAATCTTCGGTTTCAAACCTTCAACCTGTACTCGGGGCGCAAGATCCCAACGAGGGGTTTCATCCCTCGAAACGTAACTCGGGAATCATAATCTCGGGCCGTTACAAAGGTGGTATCAGAGCTGAGGTTTCGCAATCCGAGTACAATAGGTTGAAGAGGTTTTGAAAATCTCCCAATGTTTTCAAATGGTTTTGGAAAATATTTTATAAAGGGCAAAATGAATTTAATTGGACTTAAATCCTAAAATGAATAAAGGGGAAATAATCTCGTGGGTAGAGACCCAAGCGGTAGACATTCCTTATGGATGTAGAATTCGGGGAACGGTAGGCAAAAAAAAAAACTAGCTTTTATTTATAGATGGGCCTAGAAGACTCCAAGGAACGCCACGGAGGTTGGAACGTTGAGTTAGGAGGCCATGAGGTTTCGCCCCTCTGGTCAGTCGTCCCTCGAAGGACGGCATAGATCATTTCTATGCTTACGTTTATATATGTACATATATGCAATTGGGCCCGAGGGCGATCCTTCTCGAAGAGGATCATATTAATCTTGTTGATTGCTTCCGTGATGAGTGCTCTATTGTGCTTAGGATAGCGAACTAATCAGTATGCCTTGACTTAAATCATGTGTTGAATAACTGTGCAAACGGGATAGTGAGAGAAAACTTTGTTCTTATGTAATTGGAATTCCTATTTTGTCGAAATAGCCCTTTCATAATTCAAACCCCCTGATTGTTCTGAATCTGTCATCCGCCCCACCAAAACATCTAGGCATGTTAGCAAGGGTCGAGAAGCATCTGCTCCCCTGTTTAGAGTCTTGTTTCGTATCCCACCATCGATGCTTCCATCGAGTCTCGTACCTGTGATTGGGGTCTTTCACAGGAAATTTGGGTCGGTCAACTAAATACCTTCGGAAATCGTGTCAGATGTGAGGGTTACCTGAGTATGTTAGTGGGAGTGAGGATTTAAATCGTTTTGAGATAGAAGTGAGTTGTCTTATGGAGTAATCCCTTCTGATCCTCGTAATGGCCAAGCATGTCTTCTTGTCACAAGAGTCTAAACACGAGTTCTATCCTCATCTCTCGGAAACGGCGTGAATGTCCTTGTGTCCTACCCAGCAAGTCATAATAGCGTCCCACGGGGAAACGGGGTGGCGAGTCGGTGATTGTCCTTAGAGAATTCTGTCAAGTTATAATGATAGCCTCCTGGTGATTTCATGAAATTGTATATTGGTATAATTCAGCATGACTTGCCTAGTACCTTGCATGGTTGCACTTATGAGTAGATGTATGTGCCGTATGTATTGAATCCCCATGATTACCGTCTCCCTATGAACTAGGTCCATGATAGTGTGGTCAACTCTCGTTGTATGTTAAAACGTGAATTGGATGACTTAGCATACCAAATGAACCTCATTGAACCTCATGATTGTGTACATGTTTAATAAGTATTACTAGTATCATGTAGGATATATACCTCCCAGTTATAAGCCCTCATATGATTGTGTGGCGTCTTAGTCTTACTATGCGAATATGGATGTATGTGATGAGATAGTTGCTATACCAACCCTGCATGAACTGACCATACCCTTAGCATGATTTTTAGGGTGCATCTTAGCATGCTTGCCTCAATCTCACAATACTATGACTTGCTTATGTGTGTATCTAAATTGAGTGATAAGTCGTGCATATGATATCCTCTAATGTTTGCTAGGTCTTGCATAACTTATGCCATATATGTCCCATGTCAGTCTGTGCATACATGTTCTTAGTCTCTCAAGCAGGATTGGTGAATGAAATGATAGGTTGCTAGCTTGTTCTGCGCACACATAAAGATGATTATATGAACATGTTATGAATGCATAAATCGATATCCCTTGAGATAGGTGCATACTAGTGTGAAATAATGTGATGATATCTCTTGATTTTTATGTGTTTGCGTGCCGTAATTATAAGGGCATCGTTGTAACTCTCGGGTTGGGATCTTATCCTTGGCCTCGTCGTCCCTAGTCCTGGTCCGTGTCTGAACTCCTAAGGAATTGTGTTATCCGCCCTTGTCTCTCCCCTATCTCCGTAACTTCTAACCCTTGCGATCTTTCGATGAGCGCCGATATGCAAGAAAGGACCGACAACCAAGTGGCACTGGAGCGGCGCAACGAAAGTGTGATGGGTCCATGACCCCTTAGGCCCCAGGAACAACATCACCGATGGCAAAAATGACGAATATGCTTCAAAGATGACAATCGTTAACAGATTCATTCCAGCAGACACGAGGAAGAGGTTCAAATTATGGATTCTTCTATACTAATCGAAATTGATGTTTGGTGAATAGGCCTAGAACTGACATAGTTGAATGTGTGGTGACGGATGTGCTGAATTGGTAGCAATGATTGCTTGACTAACTTGTTTCTATGACGATGTGCCTTGGTGCTTGGTATACTGACTTACGGGCGAGTAGGTTATGTGTTATATGTATGGGAGTGCTTTATTCTTGAGCTTGAGTCGTGAGATTCTTCAGTGAGACGGGTTGGAAAGTGGCAGGTGGATTAAGGTATTTGGATTGGGTCATTGGTCGTGTGAGATGGGGTGCAGAAAGGATGCATTAGCTTGGGTAGAGCCGAGCGAGTTGGGATGTGTCGAAGATAGTGGTCCGTGAGTATAGATGAGCTTCTAGGTAGGTCTTAGGTGAGCAGTACGTGGGGCTAGTATGCCGAGATTTTGAGGGGAGTGTCCTGGTGAGAAGTGGTAGTCTAGGTAGGTAGTGTGTGCGGGTAGTATAAGAGAGTGGTTGACTGAGGTCTGGACTAGTTTCATTAGGGTGGTCTTGAGATTGAGTGTGGGTAGAGGTAATTAGGATAGTTATAGAGGTGGATAGGCGAGCTAGGAGTTAATCGGGGGATTCTTGAGGAAGGTGTTGCGAGACGGATTGGTGTGGTAAAGAAGGTGTCTAGATAGTCTATGAGCGGATCGTGGGCGGTGTCAAGGATGATCAATTAAGGAATGCCTGAGGAATCGTAGAAATTGGGACTAGGTGATGGGTGCTAAGAGTGGGGGCGATTTCGGTAAGGGATGAGGTTGAGGAATTTCCTAGAAAAAGTAGTATGAGGTTGCTTGGGAAATTATCAATCGGGGATATTAGGTTGTTCATGTCAGGGTTGTTCGTGTGATGAGTATTTGGGGGTTGTTTAGATAGGATTGGTAATGCTTGGGGAGTTTATGAGTGAAGGATCTCTAGATGTGTTGTTGGAGGATTTGGCATAGGGAATGAATCAGGATTGATGAGTGGAGGTCATTGTGGCTATTGAGGTAATTGAGGATGTGAGATGAATCTTCGAGGAAAGGCTGGTAGCTATGCAATGATGTAGTTGAGATTCATAGTAAGACTGTGGGCTTAAGGTTGAGATAAAGAGATTATGCGCATGGATTTGGGAACTAGGCAAAGCAGAAGTTATTGAGGACGCTAGAGAGATTTTTGAAGGTTGGTGAAGTTGCGGTGCTTAGAAACTTCGAACGAGGATGTCATAGGAATTCGGTAAAAATAATGATCGGTAAATAAGGTTTTAAGTGGTAGAGATTTCGAAGTTGAGGAAGCGATCTGAGGCAATTTGGGAAAACATGCGGAGTTGAGGGAACTAGTCTAGGTAGAGTATGCCGAGAAGAGGATCTAGCGTGGGTCGGCTTGATGGTCATGGTGATTCGTGGTTGGGAGTACCACTAGTTGGGTTCTGCATTAGAATTGGTCGGGAGTGTCATGTGTGAGATGATAAGTATGAGTTGGGTTCTTAGAGGTGGATGGTTAGTGAGAGCGGTTAGAGGTGTGGGGAGTATGATCAGGTTAGCAAGGTGATTCGAGATGTCTCTTTGGGGGATGATGTTCAGGCGGAGTCTTGAGAGCCTAGGAAAAGTAAGCGAGATTGTTAAGAAGTGTCTAGATCAATCGTGAGAGTGGTTCAGTTGAGGACTCGGAATTTTCTATTAGAGGGTAAAGATGGGACTGATAGAAGACGCTCAGGGCAAGAACGTGTTATATATGGAGTCTTGGTAGTAGATTGAGTTGTTCAGCTAGTCGAAATGAGGGAATTTTGTGATTTGGGAACTCCGAAAGATAGTTTTAAATAGTCAAGTGGAAGGTAGGACTTGGGATCGGGATGTCGAAGTAGATTGGCCCTTAGATGGCTTGATGGCATAGGAGTTGGGATACCTTGTATTTGGTTTGGGTATTCGACCTTGATTGCGAATAGTTATGAGGCTAGAAAGGTTGTATGTGAGCAGGATACAATGGTGCCTAGAATTGGTAGTGGATTGAGTTGATAGACCTCGGTGAAGTTGATCTTAGTGCAAGGGATGATGAGTAGTGGTCGTGTCTCTTCATGATGGGTAGTGTAAGGCAGATTCTCCTGAGGTAGTGATCTAGTGTATACTTTACTTGGGGCCGAATGTTGTGCGAATTCTATGCTATAGACGATGTTGATTCTCTGATGTGTTGCCATTGACAATAGAGAACTGTTAGTACTAACATAGTTATCCCTGAACTCGATGGAATGCTACTGTACGGAAGCAGTTGTTTGCCTCTAATACGATGACGCTTGGTAGTTAGAATGAGTATGATGTACTTATATGATTGATATAACGTGCTTATATGATTGATATGGTGTGTAACTTCCGTGAGATGATGTGATAAATTCTACCATATATGATACGATGCTAGATATGCTATGCTATGTGGCTATTCTTGAGGTGATTATGTTATGCTATTAGACGTGAGGTGCTATTGTTATTCGATATATATACATGATGCTTGATGATGGAAATGATAGAAATTGAACTGTTGAACTTTGATTCTGACTTGAAACTAGGAAGAAAATATGGGATTAGCCATTAGAGGTGGATGATTCCACCTCTTGAGATTTGAAAATTGCTTGATTAACGTCGGGTTAGGGAATTTTGAATGGTGTTTAAAAAAAAAGGCTGAGTTAGATTTAGAGAAATCGAACGCGATTAATAACTTCAATGATTTTGAGACCAAACATTTTCAAACTAAGGACCCTCTTGAAATTTTCTAACCGAGCTTGCATTATGACGCCCCACGAAGTGGATACATGCATTTTATAGGGGCCCTTATAGACTGCCTGCTAAGACCTAGTGGAGATGTTGTAATGTTTTTCGAGTTATGATATAGCCGAGAAGTCGAAGTAAGGATGTGGTAGGGGCCCATATTACATTCTTGCTACGATCTATTGGAGATATTGTGATTATGACAACGGTAATGTGAGGATCTCATATGGGCACTTATGAGGTGCTTACGGGATCAATGACATGATCCTTGAACTCACCAATTCTAAACTTCATCTCCTGTTTGAAGATGATTTTAGTCTCGGGGACGAGACTTGTTTTTAGAGGTGGATGATGTAAAGGCTCGGATTTTCAAATCCTAATTTTTCGGAAAAAGAGAATTAAAAATGGAATTTAATCGGTTTTAAAACTCGTTTAACGGATTCCGACCGGAATATAAAATTCGACGAATAATTTCCATCATTTCATCTCGAAAATTCAAAATAATTATCGGATGGCGATATCCTTGTCGATTTTAAAAATCTAATTGATCGATAGAGCGAGAGTCGGAGAAACTAACATTTGAGAACTAATTGCGGGATTCAAAATTCGCGTATTTGGAATTTAATTCCGGGTATTGATTAACCAATTCCACGCACAATCCCTTACCCATACCCTTACCCATACCCTCACCCATACCCCATCACCCTCACCATCACATTCATCGCCATCACCATATGGAACTCACCATTCCCACGCCACCATCATATCCCTCCTTCACGCCATCAAAATCTCCCATTCTTCATCACCCTTCCAGGAGCCCTCACCACCGCACCACCCCCGAAACCGTCACCTGCATCTCTATATTCATCACCACCATCGGCGTTACCATCTTCGATCATCATCTCCATCGCCACCACCGACTCCTCGTCCCTCCTTCCACCTCGAAGCCACCAGTGGTAGCAGTAGCATCCCTCGGAGCCACCAGGAATAGCCACCCGATCCGCCACAGCCCGTCGATCCCCTTTTCCCCTGTTTCCACATCCAAGGTCGCCGCCCGATTCGATCGCGAACCAAACCTTCGGCAAGTCGTTCTCCTTCGTTTTCGATCCAAACTAACCTCGGATTCCCCCATCATTCTCACCCATGTCCGGCACAGGTCCGACGAGCCATCACGAGCCACCGACGAATCCCAAAACTCCAATCGAAGCTCCGACGCCTGCGAAACCACCTCGGTGAGCTTCCACCTTTCCTCCCTTTATTGTGATTCGATTCTGACTTGGGTCGGGCTGTGGGCGAGTGTCGAGTGTGCGTGAGCTGAGTGCGGGGCATTTGGGTGAACTCGTGAGCCTGGCGAGAGCTCCGGCGTAGTCGAGTATGTGTGCGAGGCCGAGCAGAGCCGAGACGAGCAACGACGAGCATGAGCATTAGCGAGCGCTAGCATCAGCGTGAGCGGGTCGAGACCAGCGAGCCATCTGGGCAGAGGCGAGCGCCGGAGACAGCAAGCAGAGGCCGGTGGGAGCACGAGCTGCTCAGCGGGCGCGTTGAACCAGCGGAGGTGCGGCTTCCATTTGCAATCCGGAGGAAGAGGGAGGCTGACGTGGCCTGGTGGGCCCATATCATTTTGAAGATTTTCTTTTAATGTTTAACCGGGTTGGGATTAATTAGCGGGTTTGGTTCGGTTCGGTTCGGGTTATCCGTTTTTTTTATTTAACTAATTAACGGTAATTAAAATATATTATTGGGACTTAAAGTTTTCTAAAGAATTTGGAAAAGAATTTCAAGGTGGGAATGTAATCTAATAAATAAATTTAAAAGGGAATTTGGCAAGTATTTTCAAGGATCGGAATACTTAACTATTTAACTGGGATTTGAAACGGTTTTGAAACTAACTTGGGAATAAGACTTATTCGATGACTAACTAGCATGATAATATGATCGTTTGACTAAAAGTATGATATGCATGACTAATAGCATGACTTGGGGTGAATTATTATATGAGATTAAATGTTGGATGATTATGACGATCTAGTAGGATTTTATATCACACAAATTATGTCTTATGATTTTGATGAACTGTTGAGGTATATGCGGAAATGATGTATATGAACATGCGGAATTGGTTGAATGATTTATGGAGAACGATGTGGTCTTTGAGGAGCGGATGATGCGATGAAATGACTTTCATAATATGTTACTTGTTCTATTGATTGAGGTGTGCTTGAGTGCTTAATAGTTGAATGTAGACTTATGTATATTCCATTATATACTAGGTGATACTCTGTGATTGTGACTACTGTGTGCTGGATTCTTCTGTTGCCAATCTACTAGCCAGGTAAGTACCTCCGGGGCTTACTCAGTAACCAGTACCTCCTGCCTGATGTGTCATATAGTATGTAGGTGTTTCATATGCATAAGAGCATGCCATGTAGTATCATGCTTAGGAATTGCACTTACGAATGAGCATTCTTATTCTGTATGCATTTGAATACAGAACGGCCGTTATCTGTGAGTCCTAGAGTCCTTTCTAGGGTCATAGGGCAGCCCAATTTCATCGGATGTTGTCCTCCTTGAGTTATATATATATATATATATATATATATATATCACGAGATACGAGATGAGCATGAGGTACGAGATGAGAATGAGATGCGATATGATGATGAGATTTGATATGCTATAGTATCGAACTGGCCAGTCTCCACCCTATCTGGAAGAGGGGTGGTGGTAGAAGAGGGATATACCACTTGGTATTCTTTGTTAAGGCCTTACTTAATATTCTACATATATGAATTAGGAGCATGATAGTGTGGTTAAGATTTCAATACTGCATGAAGGCATCCTTTATTCTAGGTATAGGCGTATTATATGTCCTCAGCGCGGTCAGAGGACCCGCGGGCGGACTCTTTGCCTGACTTGGTGGTATAGTTTCAGGTACCCGATACACTTCTTGATTTTGTGCTGTTATGACGGGGTCTATTCATATGGCGGAGAGTGAGTGTTTTAAACCTGACTTCACCGGATTCATGCTTTTGGGATTTCTCCCTACTTATACTCCGTTTTGACCCGGCTCTGCCGTGGCACTGGTTGTATCGTTTTCTGAACTTATGCCCTTTGCATGATAAATGATTTCCCGCGTTGTAGACTTAGGACAGGTACATGGGTTTACCCCGGGGTCTCCAACGGACCTTTCGGATTTGGGTGCGAAATCCTACTTTAAACTAAAAATCTTCGGTTTCAAACCTTCAACCTGTACTCGGGGCGCAAGATCCCAACGAGGGGTTTCATCCCTCGAAACGTAACTCGGGAATCATAATCTCGGGCCGTTACAACTGCCTTCTCGCGAGTCGCAAACATGGGTGTCATGAATGGCCCCGGATACTTAGTGCTTTGGACTCCTCACATTGGTGTCCCATCTCGCCGAACTATTATCTCAGCGAGCAGGGTCGATCTACCTATATATCATGAGGTGATCGGATTTTTTTTCACTCATTAAATTTTCCATATTTTTCAAACAATTTCCTTCCAAACTCCATATATGATATATAACAACACAAACACCATATGATAATCTCCATAATGTAATATCATTCTCAACATAATCCTCGGATGGAAATAAGGTAAAGAATGGGCAATATTTAGTTCATGTGGAGCAATATATGAAATAAGGTATATTATGGCTTTTGTGATGCATAAGCATAGGTATGGCTAGGATATAACAATATGGGCATTATATGGAAATATAAAGTCCTCCATCCTTTTATCATGCAACATGTCAAAAGCAACTTCAAATTTTACCTCCTTTCATGGTTTTCAATAAATAATGCGCTTCATTGTGACTTTCCTTTACTAGGCAATTTCATGCTATATCTCTAATGAATCTAATTTTGCATCGTCGAGTTCAATAAAGCTTCCATGACACTAATCAAAATTTTTAATGGGGGTCATTTTTTCAAATTTTGGAAATCATGCATATAAGCACATAAATTAATAATGAATTCCAAAATAGCCATGTATAAGCAATTCAAGAATTAAACTCTAAATATGCACACATAATGTCAAATATATCAAATATGCACAAAGTAAGCCCTTCCCCCACCCTATACTTAAACATTACAGTGTCCTCACTGCATAAAAAATAAGGGTAAAGAAAGAAACTCACTAGACAGGCGTGCTAATCGAGTGCTATGTTGCTGGGCCTAGTCAATTTTTAGCTTGCTTCTATCCCCATGGACCTGAAAAAATGTAGAAGAGAAATACCCACAATAGAAAAACTAATAGTTCAAAACCAAAAAAAAAACAAAAGAAACAATGTCCAAAAGTCCCAAAAAATAAATGTCTATTTACAAGCTCTAGATTTTATAGTCGCTAGGCCGACTTCTTCATTAAGCATTAGCCTGGCTCATCTTTGTCCGGAGGTATAGGTGGATCCGGGCGCATCATATGAAGAAGCTTAAACCTCCCCGAGTGGACGCTCCATAGCTTCACCCATTCATCTTCTCTGGCTTGAGCTAACATGTATAAGGGAAGATATAAAGAAAATATACATACCTCATCATCATACCTCTTCCGCTTCATATGTTGATTTGTTTGCGCGTCTCCACCATAGCAAAACGGTGGAGTGGGAAGAGATATTTCCACCTCATTATGTGGAGCTTCCTGCCACTTTGCTAGGACCCCATACTTGAATATGAATATCGGTTGCTCAAAATCATCGGGGATAGCCTTCACTTTGTAAGGTAAAAGCGATCTTAGAATGCCCTGGGCAACAATGTCCAACTTCTTCTCTTCTAGTGCTTCTTCTTCTTGGGGTCCTTCAAATGGTTTTTCAAAGATAGATTGCAAAGGTGGAATTGAGATCAGGGAAGGACATACTTGGGTTTCTGTAATGTGGTCGACGTCGACTATGGGGTAGTCGACATCGATTGGCGTTGTTGCTCTCATGTACCGTGGGAGTACCCATTGTTCGTTCCAATCTTCTTCTTCCTCATCACTTTCCATAGCTTCAATTTCCTCATAAGAAGGAGGCTCTAATCCTTTAGAATGATGGGAATCCTCAAGTCTTCGGACTAAGTCCTCCAGCCGGGATATTTCCCTTAATCGTGCCTCATCCACTGCGATCCTATTTCTCCGTCTCAAATCGTGAAACCATTCTTCCCATGCAGGATTCCCTTCGACAAAGTCTTCCATCTTTGTACCTAAGCTTTGAAATCAAGAACACAAATCAGTGGAAAAAGCTTGGCACCCAGTTGGTACCGGTGAGGTAGGTGGTGATAAGGTATGTAATAGGGTAAGAAAAAAGGATGGGCTTTTCTGAACCTTAAACACAATTAAACTAGGCGCGATTGATATCTCCCCGTCAACGGCGCCAATTTGACGAGAGGGTTTCTCGACCAAATAAATTTTTAGTCAAGACCCCGCTATAGGATAGTGGAGTCAGGTTCGTCCTCAGGAGAGAAGTCAGCTGTTCTAGGTTTAGTGTGTTTTGGGGTTCAGGGATAGCAGGAAAAGGTGATGAGGGTGGCTGCCGACAAAGAATAGAGGGGTTGATGTCGAGGGATGGAGAGAGAATGGTGGTTTGATATCGAGTAGAATATGTGCCGAATAAAAATAATAAAATAAAACAAATAAAGATGCAAACTTCCAAGGTTAGGGATCACCACAACAATAAACATATGCGCAGATCATAAATCATATAAAGATGCATGCTTTATATCAAATAACTTTCGTTATTAACAAATAGGAATATAGAGGCTTTCACATAAACCCTAAGTGTTACTACCCTTTTCTTAATTAGGACCAACCAACTTTCGCAAGCAAAGCCTAATTACTATCCAAATTCATAATTAATTCACTTTCCCTTCATAATTATTATAAATAAGGAATTGTCCTTGACTGTCGCAAAGGATTAAGCACATAGGTAGATGATGATAAAGACATATAAATTCATGGATTTATAAATCAAACACACATATCTATGTTGGGATCACCCCAATCCTAGAAGAAGGAAATTAGAAACAAACCATAATAAAAGAAATTAACTTTAACATAAAATAAACTAAAACTTACAAAACCTTCCAAACGTTCCTCCTTTCTCTCCTCTCTCGCCTCCTCTCTCGCCTTCTCTCTCTCCTCCTCCTCTCCTTGCGCCCTAAGACGACTTGACTTGAATTAAATGAAAATCGGCCCCCTAGGGCTTTATTTATAGGCTTCATTCCAAGATAATCTAGGAAAGAAACTCTATCTATATCTATATCTATCTATTTACTTACTTAAAGATAAATAAATGGAATAAATAAAGGAAATAAATCTAATAATTAAATAAGGAAAATATCTAATGTGGATAAATCTTCCTTGAACTTGATAGCTCTTGATAGATGTGGATAGAATTTGGTCTCGAAAATATCACCATCGACTTCGGGATAGAAACTTAACAAGATATTCGGATAGCTCGGAATCCGCCACTAAGACGTCCTCGATATCGAGTAGGAGTCCTCGATATCGACTAGCATTTTCTTCGTCTTGTGCTCAGCAACTCCATGTCAGCCAACAGAACACATGTCGACTTGGGTTGTCCTCGATATCGAGTAAAGTTACTCGATATCGACTAACTTCTGCTCGGCTCCCTAGTGCTGAGCTTCGTCGATCTCGGTTCTGGACATGGAAATTGACCAAGTGTTTCCTCGATATCGACTAATTCTTGTCGATATCGACTAACCTGCTCCAGCTCCCAGCTTCTCTTGTCGATTTCTGGCCCCTTTACTCGATCCGGGTTACTCGATATCGAGTTATTTTACTCGATATCGACTAAGTCTCTCAGCTTTCTGCTCTGTTCTTGAAACGCACTTTCCCGAGTTCTCGTTCGTCGGATTGACGCATATGACCATGCGTTGAAAAGCTCTTTCCGAGGGCTACAACTCTTATGAAGACATCAAAGCTTGATTCAGAACATAGAATGGTGAAAAATGGCCTTTTCTCCAGCTGCACCATTCTTAGCTTCTCCATGACTTTCCTTTAAGCTCCAAAATGCGTCCGATTTCTACGAAATATAACAAAAACTTGTGTAGACCTCCATAATTGGGAAATAAGCATAAACTGCACAAGTTATGTATTATTCTAACCCCAAATGTATGAAATGTATGCAGAAATCGATATAAAAGTAACTATAAAACATGGCAAATTAGGCTCACAACAGGTCTATGGTGCTCAATCCGCACTTGTTGACAGACCTGACATCTCGCTACAAATCCTGCAATGTCGGCCTTCATCCTACACCACCAAAAGGTCCTCCTCAGGTCCTGTTACATCTTATTTGATCCCGGGTGGATCGAATAAGGAGTGGAATGCGCCTCTCGCATAATCCACTGCCTCAGATTGTGTACCTCCGGCACTGCAACTCGACCATGTAGCGTCAACATCCCATCCTCTCTGATAGAAAATTCTCTACAGTGACCCTGGGTCATACGCTGTCGAATGTTTGCTCTCCGTGGACACTCTGCCTGGGCTAGGCGAATCTCATCCATTAACTCAGATTGTATCTCGAGGAAACTCAGTTGACCACTCTTTCTCCGTGACCAGACCTTGATGCCGCAACTCATCAGATCTCTCTGCAACTCTGGCTGGGCTGTCAACCTCGATAAGGTAACCTCTGGACGAGTCTTCCTACTCAGCGCATCGGCCACTACATTGGCCTTCCCGGGATGATAAACGATGTCGAGGTCGAAGTTCTTGATCAACTCGAGCCACATCCTTTGACGCATATTCAGCTTCTTCCGCGTGAAAATGTACTTCAGATTTTTATGATCGGTCATGATCCTCACTGACGTGCCATACAGATAGTGCCTCCATATCTTGAGCGCATGTACCACTGCGGCTAGCTCAAGATCGTGCGTGGGGTATGACTCCTCCCTTGGCTTCAGCTGACATGAAGCGTAAGCGATGACCCGATCCCTCTGCTGTAGCACATAATCTATACCTGAACTCGAAGCATCCGTGTAGGCCACGAAGTCCTCCGTCCCCTCTGGTAGTGCTAACACTGGCGCGGATGTCAACTTCTGCTTCATCAGATCAAAACTGGCCTAGCACGCCGAACTCCACTCGAAGGGTACTCCTTTCTTCGTCAGCTGTGTCATCGGCATAGCTATGCTGGAGAAGCCCTCGATGAACCGTCGGTAATAGCTAGCCAAACCTAGAAAAGACCTGATGTCTCTGACGTTCTTGGGGACCTCTCAAGCAACGATAGCATTAACCTTCGATGCATCTACTGATATCCCTGCTGTAGATATAACAAGACCAAGAAACATCACCTCGGAGAGCCATAACTCACACTTGCTAAACTTCCCAAACAGTTTAAGCTTCTACAAAATCCTGAGGTGCTCAGCATGCTCCTCGAGTAGATCAAGATGTCGTCGATAAACACCACCACAAATCTGTCTAGAAAATCGATGAACACCCTGTTCATCAACTCCATGAAGGCGGCTGGCGCGTTGGTTAGCCCGAACGGCATAACCACAAACTCGTAGTGTGCGTATCTAGTCCTAAAGGCTGTCTTCGGGATGTCCTCTGCCTTCATTCTCAGCTGATGAGAACCTGAATGCAAATCTATCTTCGAGAAGAGGACAACTCCCTGTAGTTGATCCATCAAGTCGTCTATTCTCGGAAACGGGTAACGGTTCTTCACCGTAGCCCGGTTCATCTCTTTGTAATCTACGCATAGCCTCAACGACCCATTCTTCTTCTTCACGAACAACACTGGTGCTCCCCACGGCAAAGCACTCGGCCTGATGTAGCCCTTCCCGGCTAGCTCCTCCAACCGTGCTTTCAGCTAGGCCATCTCTGTCGGGGCCATCCTGTACGGGACCCTCGAAATCGGCCTGGTGCCCGACTCCATATGTACAGCGAAATTAACATCTCGTTGTGGTGGAAGTCCTGGTAGCTTGTCTGGGAAAACGTCAGCAAACTCACTAACAACGGGGACATCTGTTAGGCTGGGTTGCTCACGATTCACCTCTAAAGTGTAACATCAGTATCTCGTGCATCCCTGGTCTAGAAGTCTCGACGCTCGAACAGCGCTGATCTAGGCTCCGTTCCGTTTGGGGTCGTTACCCCACACCTCGTGCTCAGTCCCATACTCCACGAGGATGGAAACTGTACGGGTCCTCAGGTTGAGGATCGCCCTGTAGAAGTTCATAAAATCCATCCCTAGGATCATCTCGTCTATCCGCAGTGGCATGACTATCAAGTCAGTGGGCCACTCTCACTCTCCTATCCAAATGGGGCATCATAGGATCTCACGCCCCGTCCTAACCCTAGCCCCATCCACCATACACACTACTAACGCGGGACATATAGAACATACAAGTTTAAATCTAGCTACGCATGAATCTGCTATAAAGGAGTGGGTTGCCCCGGTATCGAACAAAATGCGAAGAGTAGAGCCACAGAACGATATCGTACCTATGGAAGTCGGAGCTGTCGAATCGCCATTCCGCATCGGGAATGCGTGGGGCGGCGGGGGTGTTCAGAAATCAGTGTCTACAGCTATCGCTGCCAGCTGTGCAGAACCTCTGCCCTGGCCTGGTCCTGCCGACCCTACAGAGGACTGTGCTTGCTAATGCTGGTAAGATCCTCGGTCGCCTCAACCTCTTCCTCTACCTCTACCTCGGCCTCCACCTCGGCCTCGTCCTCCTCTAAAGCTGCTGTCATAGCGGAGGATCATCTCTAGGAATCTGTCATATGTCATTCCCTTCATGCTGGTAGAGATCAGAAGAACATCTGGCGGAAGCCTCATAGAAAGCATGCGGATGCGCATCTCGTCGATCTTACAGACCCCTCCACAATAAACGAGCTCCTTCTTGAACTGGCAGATGATCTCGGAGATAGATAGCCGTGGGTCGTAGCGGGTGCTGAAGAATGCAACCTCTGGTGCTGCCTGTGTCCCAGATGGACAATACTCTTTCAACATCAACTTCCAGAACTCCTCGTAGGTCCATGCAGTACGATCATCACGGTAGACAAGCCATCTGTCAAAAGCATCTCCTCGAAGCTGCCCAGCTGCAAGCCTCTGTCTCTCCGCATCGGGTACTCCAATGAAGCTAAAAACTCCCTCGAGTCCTCTGAAGAACTGCTCGATATCCTCTCTGGGTCCGGCCTGGAAGATATGCGGGCTACTATGTGATAATCTCTTCACCCAGTCGGTGATGCCAGCTGATCTCTCTTGCTCTAGCAACATGAGTAATGCCCTCTCTATCGCTGATCCCTGATGCTGCCTATCAGCTGATCCATGCTGTCCGGGGATCTCGACCTCAGCATCGGTCTCAGTCCCAGTCTTTGTCTCGGGAATGCGGCCACGACCTCGACCACATGGTCTCCCGCGTCCTCTACTAATCTCGGTGTCGACCATGATGGAAACTGGACATTTAAGTGTACTCAATATACACCTCAATAAAACGTCTTTTTCAAGGAAGATGGCCCTCATTCACATTCATTTCACATAATTACATCCCTTCAAGGGAATGGCCCACATGCACAGTTTTATATCACACGGAAGCTAACTAGATAACTATCCTTCGAGGGATAGCTTGGCGATCCCGCCTCTAAATCCTATCCTACTCCAACCACCATGGTTGCTCCCTTGGAGTCTTCTTCGACCATTTGTAAAGAAAAACTAGTATTTTGCCTACCAGAATCCCGTTCTACATCTCTATAAGATGTCTATCGCCTTTATACTACCCATCGATCCTATCTCTCATCTAGAAGGATCCTAGTTCATTTTCATTTCCAAAGGGTTTTCAACTTTGCCCTTTAAAACTTCCAAAACGGTGGGCGGGTTTTGAAATTTTTTTATAACTCGTGCGTACTCAGGTCGAGCAACCTCAGGCTCTGATACCAACTTTTTAACGACCCAAAAGTATGGATATGAGAATATGCCTCCATAAATCCACTTATAGGATTTATAAGGTTCGGATAATCCGGTTATTCGGGGAACGTTATAGAAGAGTTTTGAATTCTTCCGTGAGCTTTAGATCTTACGACCGAGTACGAGTTATTTAGCTAAGCTATTTGTTTTTAGAGGAAGCAATGGTTTTCAAAAGTGGGAATTTCAGATCGTTGGATTGGAAATGAAGTCCAAATTACAGAGACACATATATCCATTTTGTTTTTTGTCGTTTGCTACAAAACGCAACCAAAAACACATAGAGGCTCCACTTCCTAAGCCTTTTCCAAGAACACAAGATATATTCCTATAGAGGGAGAGGCAGATAAGGGATTACCTTAGAAGAATCCCACACAAACGACTGAAGAACACCCTTGGGAGTCCTTCAGAGCACCTTCCAAACACCTTGCCATTTTGTCACCAAAAATCCCAAAACATAATTTAGATTCTTACTCAAAGTTGAAGAAAAAGGAGTTATAAAACATGTTGGAACTCAGTTTTGAAAGAAAGGAAGGGTTCTTACCAAGAAATCAAGTCAAACTCTGAAGACCCTTCAAAAACAGTTTTCTGCAGCTCCAAAGATGGACAATTTTGGCTGCAAAAGAGACCTTGGATTTTTGTGTTTGAGATATGTATGGAAAGCTGGGTTCAAGATGGATCCATGGCCACCGAGTATGCTCAATTTGGATGAGTATGGAGGGAGATATGCAAGTTTTGGTGCAAGTTGTCCAAAAAGGACCTACAATGGAGGAGAGGGGGGGGGGGTTCTTTGGGTTTTTAAGGGGAGTGCCGGCTAGGGCTTGTGTGGATGGATTCCTTGAGCTGCTGGGGTCAGTTTATAAAGAGAAGGAGGAGGCAAGTGGCTCATTTAGTCAAAGAATGGGTGTGATGGGAAGGAAGTGATGGGGGTGGTTCAATGTCTACATTCACAAGCAAGCCACAAGTCAAGGGTTGGTGGCTCAATGTTGGGCAATTTGGGTGGATGAGGCGGCTGGCCTATTAGCACAACGTAAAACCCGAGCTCGCGACGCGTTAAAATTTGTTAAGTTCATAAAAGACGAGAAAAGGTGGCTCGGGAATGTATTTCCTTCATAAAATCCCGACTTAAACCAATGTAAAGCCATCCATAAAATTTTAAAATTTCCGGATTTTCATAATCATAAGAGAGGATAATATTCGGATTATCCTACGAAGATTTTATAAATATTAATTAAATTCCGGTCTTTACAAAACAAACCAACCATCGAGTCCATTTCTCTGTGTTTTTTAGCATTCTACTGCATGTGGCTTTGATAATCTGGCTATGTATTCAAGGTTCGGGTTACTAGGTTTGTCCGAACATCATGTTAGCTTCTACAATTTTAGGGCTTGGAACTCGTGCAATGAAGGGCTTAAGAAGAGGTATTTGGGTTCCCTGGTTACCTACTTACCTATTCTTTCGGAACCCTATTTTTGTTCACTTCCATGGTAATTTTTCAACCTCTCAATTCAATTTTTTTCCATGTATTATGGTGTCTTCAATTAATTTGCATCTTATTGTGCCTATTTTTTTAAAAAAATTTTCTATTAGAATCTACCAATTTGGTAGATTTAGGGTTTTGATTTTAAGCGAAAATGTCAAAATTGATGACAGTCTACCAATTTGTCATCCATTGAATGGTGTTTGTTTTGCTGAATGAGTTGATTGCTTTGATGAGCTGATACGAGAAAGCTTTGCAGGGCTATGGAATTTGGATGACTCTAGTCTTGTATCGGATTCAATAGAAAAGCCTGAATCATATATCATGAAACCACAAACGGAAGGCAGAGATATTCTTGTTTCTATATATTATCCTTAGTTCCACGATATAATCATATTCCTTTTTACCACTACTTCAATGTTGATTTTCTACGGAAGGAACAATATTTATGGTGAGGACGTGAGGGAAGCCCTGTTAAGAATCCAAAAAGAAGGGTCCAATGAAGATGTTGCTTACATTCTTATGCAAATGATTTTCCCAACTGTGTCCCCTGCATTTCTCGGCTTACGCATATCTCGCTACGGTGGACTTCTCAAATGTCTTTGTTATCCCCTCAGCATGTCAGTTCCCATTTATTTGCTTTGTGCAGAAACAAAGAGATAGTGATTGTAGACCAGCAGTCGGGATACCTACTGCATACCAAAGTTGCGTCCTCTAACGAAGGTGGAGTTGCAGCTGGATTCGTAGTCTTGGACAATTTGTATTTGACTTAAAACATGTAAGGCCCCTGCCGACTGATTGTGGTAGCCTTCTTTGAGCTCGGCGAGGTTCTTCGATGTCAGAAACAATTTGTAAAGCACAGATTGAGCAGATAAAGAGCACATATTCAGAATCTCCCCTTGGAGTATTTTTTTGCTGGTTTGTTTTTCTTAGATATCAATGAGATTTCCATCCCCTCACCATTCCATGCTGATGCGACTTACTTTGAAAATAAGATTCACCTCTTGTTTCTCTTTTTGGAAATTCTGAATGGCAATTAGAGTTTCTCACAAATTTCATGTGGTATCCCACAACTTTGAAAAATGTTATTGATATACAATCTCATCCCGTCTCATACCCACCTCGAATATGTCATCAAAACATTTTTAATAAGAAAAAATGTTATTGATATACAATCGACTAGATTAAACCACTTAGCAAAGTAACATCATAGTAAAAAAAATGTTATCAATAAAAATGTCATCAACAAACAATGTCATCACATATGATTGAGATCAATAAAGTGTAATTACAAATGTCATCAATGAATAAAAATGTAATAAGCATGTAACCACAAGTGATTGCATCAATGAAGTGTAATCACAAACGTGTCATCAGTGAATAAAAGTTGAATCGATGAAAATATATCGATATACAATTGATTAAATTAAAAAAAAAGTGGCATCAAATAATTACATTAGAAAAATGACATCAAAACACTACTTTGAAAAAGTTGCATCACATTAAAGAAAAAATATCATCAAAACGCTACTTCGAAAAAATATGGCATCACGGTAAAAAAAATCATCAAAAAATTCACTTACAAAAGTGGCATCAGTAGTCAACAGTAAAAAAAATGGCATCATAGATCAACGTGGCATACAAAAAAATGTCATCAATGAAAATATATCGATATACGACTGATTAAATTAAAAAAGTGGCATCAAATAATTACATTAGAAAAATGGCATCAAAACACTATTTTGATAAAGTTGCATCACATTAAAGGTTTTTATTTATCAAAACACTACTTTGAAAAAATATGGCATCCTGGTAAAAAAAAAAAGATAACAAAGTGGCATCAATAATCAATAGCAAAAAGGAAATGACATCAATGGTCAACGTGACATCACGTACAGTAAACAAAAAATGTTATCAAGGTTTAAAAAAAGTGGTATTCAAAAAGTTTCATCAAACCATTTCATTAGCAAAGTGGCATCAAAGTGAAAATAAGATGTAATAAAAAATGACATCAAAACGGTAAAAAAATAGCATTACAAAAATGTCATCACTAAAAAAAATAAAAAATAAAATCCAAATCAGTTGGTCAATGTTCAATGATCAACTGTTTGATCTTTGACCAGTCGATGGTCAAACAGTTGATCATTGACCATTAATAGTTTAATACCCTATTTGAGGAATGGTCTATCTCACCTAATTAAATAAGCTTATGGTCTAATCACCTAATTAAAGATTCATAATAGACTACTTACCTAAATCACCCTATTTTTAAAGTTATTTTTTCAACTTTAATCACTTCTATATTTTGAAAAAGTAAATAAATATTTATTTTTTAAAGAATACTACATATTTAAAGAATTGGGTGCCCCACCAGATTTTTTGTGGTGCGGTTAACAACCCCCCAAAAAATACCCTTCCTTGTTTTAGAAACAAAAGTAGTGCTATATTAATTATTATTATTTTTTTTGGAAAATATTATACACAACTTCCGTGTTTGAAAAACGGAAGGTCAAATCAACTTTATACCTTCCGTTTTTAAAACACGAGAGACAAAAGCTGTTTTATGCCTTCCGTTTTTTAAATACGGAAGTACAAAATAGTTGTTTGTCTTCCGTTTTTTAAATACGGAAGTACAAAATAGCTATTTGCCTTCCGTATTTAGAAAACGGAAGGGTATCTTTAAATTATTTTTTTCCGGGTCAAAAAAGGTTCTGATTTTCTTCTTAATAAGACGAATATACTAGTCATAACCGGTATTTGCCCTAGTTCCGCCGAATTGAGTAAAAGAATGTCAAGCCACGCATCCAATGGTAACGAAGGAGTCAACAATAATATTCAGGTATTTCAATTGTTTTCAATCCGTGAAATTTAATGATAATATTGATTCAATTCGTGAAATTTGATTATTTTCAACGCTATTTCAATTGTTTTCAGTTTGATAGAATGAACATTGTTGGATTCGATTATTCGCCTTGTTTTGCGAATAATTATTAATGGTCAGATAGAAAATCGATGTTAGAATGGGCTCGTCGGATTGCTTTTGTGAACAACTTTGTTCTCACAATTGTAAAATCTTGGAATAGCTTTGCAACCCGATACGGCTCAGTATATTTTGGATGTGAAAAATATGGAGAAAATAGAAATCCTAAAAAGAAAATCAGAGGTGTTGATCTACCAATAATAGTCCCGCGGGATGGAAGGTTTAAAAAAAATAATTGTCCATTTTTGTTGTATGGTTGGAAAGCCGAAAGAAATGTATGGCAGCTGCGAGTGGAGTTTGGTATGCATAACCATAAACTGCCTCCTAGACTGCAAGGTCATCAGATGGTGAGACGATTGACGAATGGGGAGATTCAACTAGTCAAAGATTTGACAGTCGGAGGGGTAAAGCCAATTCCTCTTCTTGCGACATTGAAAAATACTTTCAAGGAGAATTTGAGCACGAGAAAACAAATTTATAATGCAAGGGCGAGAATCAAGAAGAATGAGATGCAAGATATGACCCTAATGCAACACCTCCACAATATGCTCGCGTATCGAAAATTCATTTTCAGTCACAGGCTTCGTCCCGATGGGTCTTTGCAAGACTTAGCATTTGCTCATAAGGATTCACTAGAATTGTGGAAGAAATTCTCATACGTCATGATTATGGACACAACCTATAAGTCCAATAGGTAAGCTTAAGTTTTGGTAATGCAAACATTATTCTAATTTTATTGTTTGTAATTGAATCATCTAATTTAGAAAATGACTATGATGTAGGTACGATTTGCCGTTGTTTGAGATAGTTGGACTAACAAGCACTGAGATGACGTTTAATGTGGGATTTTCATTCTTGGGTGATGAAACTGAAAATACATACAATTGGGTGTTGCGATAAGTGGAAGGATGGTGTCCAAACCGTCCAAGGGTGATAGTGACTGATAAGCTTTGCACTTCCGTGCCCCGAAAACGGAAGGGTAAATGGACAATTAATTTATGCCTTTCGTTTTTAAAACACGGGAGTTCAAAATATAAGTTGTACTTCCGTGTTTGAAAAACGAGAGTACAACTTTTAGTTTTGCCTTCCGTTTTTAAAAAACGGGAGTTATTAAACTGGGTTGTACTCTCGTATTTAAAAAAAGGAAGTACAATTTTAATTACACCTCCCCTCTTTCAAATACGGGAGTACAACTATTTTATAACTCCCGTTTTCTAAATACGGGAGTACAATTTTAAAAGTATTTTGAAAAAACAAACGAGTTTGATTTTAACTTTTTTTTTTTAAAAAAAAAATTAGAAACACACATAAATTTAATAAATAAATTGTAACAGTTACCCACGCCCTTGCACGTTTTGTTAATAAATTATATTTTAGTATATCATATAAGAGTAAGTACTCTTCTTTACATACTGTTTAATATTTTTTCACTTATTTATCCAATAAAGAGTAAATAACCAAATTTATTGGATAAGTTACGTTTTGATATCCTTTAATACAATGTTTTATAAATATTTGATTTTTTAATGAAAATTTGTTAATATTATTAATAAAAAAATCAAATAATAATATTAAATAAATAATATCTAAAATATAATAAAATCCTTAAAATTCAATTAGTTACATTTTGATAATGTTTGTGATACTTTACAATAATATATATATTGATCCGAACAAACTCAATCAAAATTATGTTAAACTTGTATAAAAGTATATGTGAGATAAACCGATATATTCTCAAACAATTAACTTAAACAGAACATAAAAAAAAAAAATTTAGAGGCCGTATAAAATAATGGGGATTCAATTTTTCTCACTAACTTAAAAGTCATGGTATAGAGGAAGAAAATTAAATAAAAATAAAACAAATCAAAACTTTAATTTTAAGTGAAATTCAAAACTTATCATTGAATGCAAAAGAAAGGTTTATTGACTTTTTGCGAACCAACATTCAAAACTTTTGAACCATATTTATATCATTAAACTCAACGATCAACAATACTAAACCATATTTATATCATTTCATTTCATCGACATAACAAACTTACTCTCAAACTAAACCATATTTATATCATTTCATCGACATAACAAACTTACTCCCAAACTAAAGAGATAAAAATAAATTATTTATAGAGTTGCAAGTTTAAAATATTCTAATAAAGGACGTTGAACAAAAGGAATTCCGATCCAAAACAGACAACGTCCAACTGATAGGTCTACATAGTAAACTACAAATTTAGAGTAATCAACATAGAAACTACTCGTGGGGGTAGTAACGATGCTGACTAGGTCCTACTTGCTGATGTTGGGATGGCATCCACTATGGGGCGACACGCGGCACTGGATCATCACCCATCAACACACGATGCAATAAAGCTATCTCATTTGTGGATGCACCCTCACCACGCTCATGTAGCTCAAGCACCATGAAAACAACATGTTGACGACGCTGCATCAACATTAGAATGAATGACAACCAAAATTAATCTATGTGTTTATATAACATTACAGATATGATATTTAAGGGCGAATGAATTTAAACTTTAACTCCTCAAGATCTATCATGGGGGGGATGGGACGCACATGGGGATCTGATGTGTATGAGCTCGGTAGAAGAAATGGTTTCCCATGTCGAATATGATAATCAAAGTAATCACCAGAAACCTCCCATGGAGCAAAAGACAATAGGCACATATCTGTTATAAATTGACACTCATGGCGATCCCGATCGTCCCATAAATCATATTGGTCACTGTAGGCAGCAACGTACGCATGTGGGTTGTTTGGCCTGTCTACTTCATAGGGCTTGAATGGTGGAAGGGGTATATGCTGGACCCGTCCAAACTGACGAACAACACGATCCGGATAGTAAGGCTCATACACTCCCATATTGCCGATGAGCCCTCTATAGAATGACACTGATTCTGGCCCTTCTAAATTCTGAACATGTCTCTTATATGACCATCAGCACACATTATCCACTTTTAGTGTGTCAAACCTCTTTCTATATGTCACTAGTCTGTTAAGGTTCTTCTTCACTTTTGTCCGATCAATGTCGGGTGCAACCCCAAATGGCAACACATTACCACCATCATCCTCCACATTAAGTTTGACAAATGTACGCGTGAATGGAAAATAATGCCATATCCACATCTACAAAGAATGATAAATTAAAGAAAAATAAATCTGCTCATACATAGCTAGATCTAGAATTATAAAACCCAACCGAAGCTAAATCTGTAATGATGTAATCAATAATTAGACTTTAAGGCTTTACCACTAACTATAATTCATATATATTCAACTTCCTACCAAAATTAACCGAAGTAGTTCAAATCAAATTGAAATATATGAACTATATAGTTGGGTGAAATACATACATGGAGGAGAGCCCCGAAGCCAAACATCTGCTTTGTCTCTGCCCTGGAAGCCTCGCCCAATTGACGATATAGGAGCGCAAGAGCACATGTACCCCAAGCAATGGTCTTGAGCTCCTCAATGTATTCCAGAACAACTCTTGCATATTTGGGCTTGATTCTGTCACTGGATTTATCTAGGAACAGAGTTACATGCACTAATAAATATAAAAATCCTTATCAGTCACTATCACCACTGGACGGTTTGGACACCATCATTCCACTTGTCGCAGCACCCAATTGTATGTATTTTCAGTTTCATCACCCAAGAATGCAAATCCCACATTAAACGTCATCTCAGTGCTTGTTAGTCCAACTATCTCAAACAACGGCAAAGGGTACCTACATCATAGACATTTTCTATATTAGATGATTCAATTACAAACAATAAAATTACTAAATTAGAATAATGTCTGCATTACCTATTGGTCTTATAGGTTGCGTCCATAATCATGACATATAAGAATTTCTTCCACAACTCTAGTGAATCCTTATGAGCAAATGCTAAGTCTTGCAAAGACCCATCGGGACGAAGCCTGTGACTGAAAGTGAATTTTCGAACCCCAAAACACACTAAACCTAGAACCGCTGACTTCTCTCCTGAGGACGAACCTGACTCCACTATCCTATAGCGGGGTCTTGACTAAAAATTTATTTGGTCGAGAAACCCTCTCGTCAAATTGGCGCCGTTGCCGGGGAGATATCAATCGCGCCTAGTTTAATTGTGTTTAAGGTTCAGAAAAGCCCATCCTTTTTTCTTACCCTATTACATACCTTATCACCACCTACCTCACCGGTACCAACTGGGTGCCAAGCTTTTTCCACTGATTTGTGTTCTTGATTTCAAAGCTTAGGTACAAAGATGGAAGACTTTGTCGAAGGGAATCCTGCATGGGAAGAATGGTTTCACGATTTGAGACGGAGAAATAGGATCGCACTGGATGAGGCACGATTAAGGGAAATATCCCGGCTGGAGGACTTAGTCCGAAGACTTGAGGATTCCCATCATTCTAAAGGATTAGAGCCTCCTTCTTATGAGGAAATTGAAGCTATGGAAAGTGATGAGGAAGAAGAAGATTGGAACGAACAATGGGTACTCCCACGGTACATGAGAGCAACAACGCCAATCGATGTCGACTACCCCATAGTCGACGTCGACCACATTACAGAAACCCAAGTATGTCCTTCCCTGATCTCGATTCCACCTTTGCAATCTATCTTTGAAAAACCATTTGAAGGACCCCAAGAAGAAGAAGCACTAGAAGAGAAGAAGTTGGACATTGTTGCCCAGGGCATTCTAAGATCGCTTTTACCTTACAAAGTGAAGGCTATCCCCGATGATTTTGAGCAACCGATATTCATATTCAAGTATGGGGTCCTAGCAAAGTGGCAGGAAGCTCCACATAATGAGGTGGAAATATCTCTTCCCACTCCACCGTTTTGCTATGGTGGAGACGCGCAAACAAATCAACATATGAAGCGGAAGAGGTATGATGATGAGGTATGTATATTTTCTTTATATCTTCCCTTATACATGTTAGCTCAAGCCAGAGAAGATGAATGGGTGAAGCTATGGAGCGTCCACTCGGGGAGGTTTAAGCTTCTTCATATGATGCGCCCGGATCCACCTATACCTCCGGACAAAGATGAGCCAGGCTAATGCTTAATGAAGAAGTCGGCCTAGCGACTATAAAATCTAGAGCTTGTAAATAGACATTTATTTTTTGGGACTTTTGGACATTGTTTCTTTTGTTTTTTTTTTTGGTTTTGAACTATTAGTTTTTCTATTGTGGGTATTTCTCTTCTACATTTTTTCAGGTCCATGGGGATAGAAGCAAGCTAAAAATTGACTAGGCCCAGCAACATAGCACTCGATTAGCACGCCTGTCTAGTGAGTTTCTTTCTTTACCCTTATTTTTTATGCAGTGAGGACACTGTAATGTTTAAGTATAGGGTGGGGGAAGGGCTTACTTTGTGCATATTTGATATATTTGACATTATGTGTGCATATTTAGAGTTTAATTCTTGAATTGCTTATACATGGCTATTTTGGAATTCATTATTAATTTATGTGCTTATATGCATGATTTCCAAAATTTGAAAAAATGACCCCCATTAAAAATTTTGATTAGTGTCATGGAAGCTTTATTGAACTCGACGATGCAAAATTAGATTCATTAGAGATATAGCATGAAATTGCCTAGTAAAGGAAAGTCACAATGAAGCGCATTATTTATTGAAAACCATGAAAGGAGGTAAAATTTGAAGTTGCTTTTGACATGTTGCATGATAAAAGGATGGAGGACTTTATATTTCCATATAATGCCCATATTGTTATATCCTAGCCATACCTATGCTTATGCATCACAAAAGCCATAATATACCTTATTTTATATATTGCTCCACATGAACTAAATATTGCCCATTCTTTACCTTATTTCCATCCGAGGATTATGTTGAGAATGATATTACATTATGGAGATTATCATATGGTGTTTGTGTTGTTATATATCATATATGGAGTTTGGAAGGAAATTGTTTGAAAAATATGGAAAATTTAATGAGTGAAAAAAAATCCGATCACCTCATGATATATAGGTAGATCGACCCTGCTCGCTGAGATAATAGTTCGGCGAGATGGGACACCAATGTGAGGAGTCCAAAGCACTAAGTATCCGGGGCCATTCATGACACCCATGTTTGCGACTCGCGAGAAGGCAGTTGTAACGGCCCGAGATTATGATTCCCGAGTTACGTTTCGAGGGATGAAACCCCTCGTTGGGATCTTGCGCCCCGAGTACAGGTTGAAGGTTTGAAATCGAAGATTTTTAGTTTAAAGTAGGATTTCGCACCCAAATCCGAAAGGTCCGTTGGAGACCCCGGGGTAAACCCATGTACCTGTCCTAAGTCTACAACGCGGGAAATCATTTATCATGCAAAGGGCATAAGTTCAGAAAACGATACAACCAGTGCCACGGCAGAGCCGGGTCAAAACGGAGTATAAGTAGGGAGAAATCCCAAAAGCATGAATCCGGTGAAGTCAGGTTTAAAACACTCACTCTCCGCCATATGAATAGACCCCGTCATAACAGCACAAAATCAAGAAGTGTATCGGGTACCTGAAACTATACCACCAAGTCAGGCAAAGAGTCCGCCCGCGGGTCCTCTGACCGCGCTGAGGACATATAATACGCCTATACCTAGAATAAAGGATACCTTCATGCAGTATTGAAATCTTAACCACACTATCATGCTCCTAATTCATATATGTAGAATATTAAGTAAGGCCTTAACAAAGAATACCAAGTGGTATATCCCTCTTCTACCACCACCCCTCTTCCAGATAGGGTGGAGACTGGCCAGTTTGATACTATAGCATATCAAATCTCATCATCATATCGCATCTCATTCTCATCTCGTACCTCATGCTCATCTCGTATCTCGTGATATATATATATATATATATATATATATATATATATATATATATATATATATATATATATATATATATATATATATATATATATATATATATAACTCAAGGAGGACAACATCCGATGAAATTGGGCTGCCCTATGACCCTAGCAAGGACTCTAGGACTTACAGATAACGGCCGTTCTGTATTCAAATGCATACAGAATAAGAATGCTCATTCGTAAGTGCAATTCCTAAGCATGATACTACATGGCATGCTCTTATGCATATGAAACACCTACATACTATATGACACATCAGGCAGGAGGTACTGGTTACTGAGTAAGCCCCGGAGGTACTTACCTGGCTAGTAGATTGGCAACAGAAGAATCCAGCACACAGTAGTCACAATCACAGAGTATCACCTAGTATATAATGGAATATACATAAGTCTACATTCAACTATTAAGCACTCAAGCACACCTCAATCAATAGAACAAGTAACATATTATGAAAGTCATTTCATCGCATCATCCGCTCCTCAAAGACCACATCGTTCTCCATAAATCATTCAACCAATTCCGCATGTTCATATACATCATTTCCGCATATACCTCAACAGTTCATCAAAATCATAAGACATAATTTGTGTGATATAAAATCCTACTAGATCGTCATAATCATCCAACATTTAATCTCATATAATAATTCACCCCAAGTCATGCTATTAGTCATGCATATCATACTTTTAGTCAAACGATCATATTATCATGCTAGTTAGTCATCGAATAAGTCTTATTCCCAAGTTAGTTTCAAAACCGTTTCAAATCCCAGTTAAATAGTTAAGTATTCCGATCCTTGAAAATACTTGCCAAATTCCCTTTTAAATTTATTTATTAGATTACATTCCCACCTTGAAATTCTTTTCCAAATTCTTTAGAAAACTTTAAGTCCCAATAATATATTTTAATTACCGTTAATTAGTTAAATAAAAAAAACGGATAACCCGAACCGAACCGAACCAAACCCGCTAATTAATCCCAACCCGGTTAAACATTAAAAGAAAATCTTCAAAATGATATGGGCCCACCAGGCCACGTCAGCCTCCCTCTTCCTCCGGATTGCAAATGGAAGCCGCGCCTCCGCTGGTTCAACGCGCCCGCTGAGCAGCTCGTGCTCCCACCGGCCTCTGCTTGCTGTCTCCGGCGCTCGCCTCTGCCCAGATGGCTCGCTGGTCTCGACCCGCTCACGCTGATGCTAGCGCTCGCTAATGCTCATGCTCGTCGTTGCTCGTCTCGGCTCTGCTCGGCCTCGCACACATACTCGACTACGCCGGAGCTCTCGCCAGGCTCACGAGTTCACCCAAATGCCCCGCACTCAGCTCACGCACACTCGACACTCGCCCACAGCCCGACCCAAGTCAGAATCGAATCAAAATAAAGGGAGGAAAGGTGGAAGCTCACCGAGGTGGTTTCGCAGGCGTCGGAGCTTCGATTGGAGTTTTGGGATTCGTCGGTGGCTCGTGATGGCTCGTCGGACCTGTGCCGGACATGGGTGAGAATGATGGGGGAATCCGAGGTTAGTTTGGATCGAAAACGAAGGAGAACGACTTGCCGAAGGTTTGGTTCGCGATCGAATCGGGCGGCGACCTTGGATGTGGAAACAGGGGAAAAGGGGATCGACGGGCTGTGGCGGATCGGGTGGCTATTCCTGGTGGCTCTGAGGGATGCTACTGCTACCACTGGTGGCTTCGAGGTGGAAGGAGGGACGAGGAGTCGGTGGTGGCGATGGAGATGATGATCGAAGATGGTGACGCCGATGGTGGTGATGAATATAGAGATGCAGGTGACGGTTTCGGGGGTGGTGCGGTGGTGAGGGCTCCTGGAAGGGTGATGAAGAATGGGAGATTTTGATGGCGTGAAGGAGGGATATGATGGTGGCGTGGGAATGGTGAGTTCCATATGGTGATGGCGATGAATGTGATGGTGAGGGTGATGGGGTATGGGTGAGGGTATGGGTAAGGGTATGGGTAAGGGATTGTGCGTGGAATTGGTTAATCAATACCCGGAATTAAATTCCAAATACGCGAATTTTGAATCCCGCAATTAGTTCTCAAATGTTAGTTTCTCCGACTCTCGCTCTATCGATCAATTAGATTTTTAAAATCGACAAGGATATCGCCATCCGATAATTATTTTGAATTTTCGAGATGAAATGATGGAAATTATTCGTCGAATTTTATATTCCGGTCGGAATCCGTTAAACGAGTTTTAAAACCGATTAAATTCCATTTTTAATTCTCTTTTTCCGAAAAATTAGGATTTGAAAATCCGAGCCTTTACATCATCCACCTCTAAAAACAAGTCTCGTCCCCGAGACTAAAATCATCTTCAAACAGGAGATGAAGTTTAGAATTGGTGAGTTCAAGGATCATGTCATTGATCCCGTAAGCACCTCATAAGTGCCCATATGAGATCCTCACATTACCGTTGTCATAATCACAATATCTCCAATAGATCGTAGCAAGAATGTAATATGGGCCCCTACCACATCCTTACTTCGACTTCTCGGCTATATCATAACTCGAAAAACATTACAACATCTCCACTAGGTCTTAGCAGGCAGTCTATAAGGGCCCCTATAAAATGCATGTATCCACTTCGTGGGGCGTCATAATGCAAGCTCGGTTAGAAAATTTCAAGAGGGTCCTTAGTTTGAAAATGTTTGGTCTCAAAATCATTGAAGTTATTAATCGCGTTCGATTTCTCTAAATCTAACTCAGCCTTTTTTTTTAAACACCATTCAAAATTCCCTAACCCGACGTTAATCAAGCAATTTTCAAATCTCAAGAGGTGGAATCATCCACCTCTAATGGCTAATCCCATATTTTCTTCCTAGTTTCAAGTCAGAATCAAAGTTCAACAGTTCAATTTCTATCATTTCCATCATCAAGCATCATGTATATATATCGAATAACAATAGCACCTCACGTCTAATAGCATAACATAATCACCTCAAGAATAGCCACATAGCATAGCATATCTAGCATCGTATCATATATGGTAGAATTTATCACATCATCTCACGGAAGTTAAACACCATATCAATCATATAAGCACGTTATATCAATCATATAAGTACATCATACTCATTCTAACTACCAAGCGTCATCGTATTAGAGGCAAACAACTGCTTCCGTACAGTAGCATTCCATCGAGTTCAGGGATAACTATGTTAGTACTAACAGTTCTCTATTGTCAATGGCAACACATCAGAGAATCAACATCGTCTATAGCATAGAATTCGCACAACATTCGGCCCCAAGTAAAGTATACACTAGATCACTACCTCAGGAGAATCTGCCTTACACTACCCATCATGAAGAGACACGACCACTACTCATCATCCCTTGCACTAAGATCAACTTCACCGAGGTCTATCAACTCAATCCACTACCAATTCTAGGCACCATTGTATCCTGCTCACATACAACCTTTCTAGCCTCATAACTATTCGCAATCAAGGTCGAATACCCAAACCAAATACAAGGTATCCCAACTCCTATGCCATCAAGCCATCTAAGGGCCAATCTACTTCGACATCCCGATCCCAAGTCCTACCTTCCACTTGACTATTTAAAACTATCTTTCGGAGTTCCCAAATCACAAAATTCCCTCATTTCGACTAGCTGAACAACTCAATCTACTACCAAGACTCCATATATAACACGTTCTTGCCCTGAGCGTCTTCTATCAGTCCCATCTTTACCCTCTAATAGAAAATTCCGAGTCCTCAACTGAACCACTCTCACGATTGATCTAGACACTTCTTAACAATCTCGCTTACTTTTCCTAGGCTCTCAAGACTCCGCCTGAACATCATCCCCCAAAGAGACATCTCGAATCACCTTGCTAACCTGATCATACTCCCCACACCTCTAACCGCTCTCACTAACCATCCACCTCTAAGAACCCAACTCATACTTATCATCTCACACATGACACTCCCGACCAATTCTAATGCAGAACCCAACTAGTGGTACTCCCAACCACGAATCACCATGACCATCAAGCCGACCCACGCTAGATCCTCTTCTCGGCATACTCTACCTAGACTAGTTCCCTCAACTCCGCATGTTTTCCCAAATTGCCTCAGATCGCTTCCTCAACTTCGAAATCTCTACCACTTAAAACCTTATTTACCGATCATTATTTTTACCGAATTCCTATGACATCCTCGTTCGAAGTTTCTAAGCACCGCAACTTCACCAACCTTCAAAAATCTCTCTAGCGTCCTCAATAACTTCTGCTTTGCCTAGTTCCCAAATCCATGCGCATAATCTCTTTATCTCAACCTTAAGCCCACAGTCTTACTATGAATCTCAACTACATCATTGCATAGCTACCAGCCTTTCCTCGAAGATTCATCTCACATCCTCAATTACCTCAATAGCCACAATGACCTCCACTCATCAATCCTGATTCATTCCCTATGCCAAATCCTCCAACAACACATCTAGAGATCCTTCACTCATAAACTCCCCAAGCATTACCAATCCTATCTAAACAACCCCCAAATACTCATCACACGAACAACCCTGACATGAACAACCTAATATCCCCGATTGATAATTTCCCAAGCAACCTCATACTACTTTTTCTAGGAAATTCCTCAACCTCATCCCTTACCGAAATCGCCCCCACTCTTAGCACCCATCACCTAGTCCCAATTTCTACGATTCCTCAGGCATTCCTTAATTGATCATCCTTGACACCGCCCACGATCCGCTCATAGACTATCTAGACACCTTCTTTACCACACCAATCCGTCTCGCAACACCTTCCTCAAGAATCCCCCGATTAACTCCTAGCTCGCCTATCCACCTCTATAACTATCCTAATTACCTCTACCCACACTCAATCTCAAGACCACCCTAATGAAACTAGTCCAGACCTCAGTCAACCACTCTCTTATACTACCCGCACACACTACCTACCTAGACTACCACTTCTCACCAGGACACTCCCCTCAAAATCTCGGCATACTAGCCCCACGTACTGCTCACCTAAGACCTACCTAGAAGCTCATCTATACTCACGGACCACTATCTTCGACACATCCCAACTCGCTCGGCTCTACCCAAGCTAATGCATCCTTTCTGCACCCCATCTCACACGACCAATGACCCAATCCAAATACCTTAATCCACCTGCCACTTTCCAACCCGTCTCACTGAAGAATCTCACGACTCAAGCTCAAGAATAAAGCACTCCCATACATATAACACATAACCTACTCGCCCGTAAGTCAGTATACCAAGCACCAAGGCACATCGTCATAGAAACAAGTTAGTCAAGCAATCATTGCTACCAATTCAGCACATCCGTCACCACACATTCAACTATGTCAGTTCTAGGCCTATTCACCAAACATCAATTTCGATTAGTATAGAAGAATCCATAATTTGAACCTCTTCCTCGTGTCTGCTGGAATGAATCTGTTAACGATTGTCATCTTTGAAGCATATTCGTCATTTTTGCCATCGGTGATGTTGTTCCTGGGGCCTAAGGGGTCATGGACCCATCACACTTTCGTTGCGCCGCTCCAGTGCCACTTGGTTGTCGGTCCTTTCTTGCATATCGGCGCTCATCGAAAGATCGCAAGGGTTAGAAGTTACGGAGATAGGGGAGAGACAAGGGCGGATAACACAATTCCTTAGGAGTTCAGACACGGACCAGGACTAGGGACGACGAGGCCAAGGATAAGATCCCAACCCGAGAGTTACAACGATGCCCTTATAATTACGGCACGCAAACACATAAAAATCAAGAGATATCATCACATTATTTCACACTAGTATGCACCTATCTCAAGGGATATCGATTTATGCATTCATAACATGTTCATATAATCATCTTTATGTGTGCGCAGAACAAGCTAGCAACCTATCATTTCATTCACCAATCCTGCTTGAGAGACTAAGAACATGTATGCACAGACTGACATGGGACATATATGGCATAAGTTATGCAAGACCTAGCAAACATTAGAGGATATCATATGCACGACTTATCACTCAATTTAGATACACACATAAGCAAGTCATAGTATTGTGAGATTGAGGCAAGCATGCTAAGATGCACCCTAAAAATCATGCTAAGGGTATGGTCAGTTCATGCAGGGTTGGTATAGCAACTATCTCATCACATACATCCATATTCGCATAGTAAGACTAAGACGCCACACAATCATATGAGGGCTTATAACTGGGAGGTATATATCCTACATGATACTAGTAATACTTATTAAACATGTACACAATCATGAGGTTCAATGAGGTTCATTTGGTATGCTAAGTCATCCAATTCACGTTTTAACATACAACGAGAGTTGACCACACTATCATGGACCTAGTTCATAGGGAGACGGTAATCATGGGGATTCAATACATACGGCACATACATCTACTCATAAGTGCAACCATGCAAGGTACTAGGCAAGTCATGCTGAATTATACCAATATACAATTTCATGAAATCACCAGGAGGCTATCATTATAACTTGACAGAATTCTCTAAGGACAATCACCGACTCGCCACCCCGTTTCCCCGTGGGACGCTATTATGACTTGCTGGGTAGGACACAAGGACATTCACGCCGTTTCCGAGAGATGAGGATAGAACTCGTGTTTAGACTCTTGTGACAAGAAGACATGCTTGGCCATTACGAGGATCAGAAGGGATTACTCCATAAGACAACTCACTTCTATCTCAAAACGATTTAAATCCTCACTCCCACTAACATACTCAGGTAACCCTCACATCTGACACGATTTCCGAAGGTATTTAGTTGACCGACCCAAATTTCCTGTGAAAGACCCCAATCACAGGTACGAGACTCGATGGAAGCATCGATGGTGGGATACGAAACAAGACTCTAAACAGGGGAGCAGATGCTTCTCGACCCTTGCTAACATGCCTAGATGTTTTGGTGGGGCGGATGACAGATTCAGAACAATCAGGGGGTTTGAATTATGAAAGGGCTATTTCGACAAAATAGGAATTCCAATTACATAAGAACAAAGTTTTCTCTCACTATCCCGTTTGCACAGTTATTCAACACATGATTTAAGTCAAGGCATACTGATTAGTTCGCTATCCTAAGCACAATAGAGCACTCATCACGGAAGCAATCAACAAGATTAATATGATCCTCTTCGAGAAGGATCGCCCTCGGGCCCAATTGCATATATGTACATATATAAACGTAAGCATAGAAATGATCTATGCCGTCCTTCGAGGGACGACTGACCAGAGGGGCGAAACCTCATGGCCTCCTAACTCAACGTTCCAACCTCCGTGGCGTTCCTTGGAGTCTTCTAGGCCCATCTATAAATAAAAGCTAGTTTTTTTTTTTGCCTACCGTTCCCCGAATTCTACATCCATAAGGAATGTCTACCGCTTGGGTCTCTACCCACGAGATTATTTCCCCTTTATTCATTTTAGGATTTAAGTCCAATTAAATTCATTTTGCCCTTTATAAAATATTTTCCAAAACCATTTGAAAACATTGGGAGATTTTCAAAACCTCTTCAACCTATTGTACTCGGATTGCGAAACCTCAGCTCTGATACCACCTTTGTAACGGCCCGAGATTATGATTCCCGAGTTACGTTTCGAGGGATGAAACCCCTCGTTGGGATCTTGCGCCCCGAGTACAGGTTGAAGGTTTGAAACCGAAGATTTTTAGTTTAAAGTAGGATTTCGCACCCAAATCCGAAAGGTCCGTTGGAGACCCCGGGGTAAACCCATGTACCTGTCCTAAGTCTACAACGCGGGAAATCATTTATCATGCAAAGGGCATAAGTTCAGAAAACGATACAACCAGTGCCACGGCAGAGCCGGGTCAAAACGGAGTATAAGTAGGGAGAAATCCCAAAAGCATGAATCCAGTGAAGTTAGGTTTAAAACACTCACTCTCCGCCATATGAATAGACCCCGTCATAACAGCACAAAATCAAGAAGTGTATCGGGTACCTGAAACTATACCACCAAGTCAGGCCAAGAGTCCGCCTGCGGGTCCTCTGACCGCGCTGAGGACATATAATATGCCTATACCTAGAATAAAGGATGCCTTCATGCAGTATTGAAATCTTAACCACACTATCATGCTCCTAATTCATATATGTAGAATATTAAGTAAGGCCTTAACAAAGAATACCAGGTGGTATATCCCTCTTCTACCACCACCCCTCTTCCAGATAGGGTGGAGACTGGCCAGTTCGATACTATAGCATATCAAATCTCATCATCATATCGCATCTCATTCTCATCTTGTATCTCATGCTCATCTCGTATCTCTTGATATATATATATATATATATATATATATATATATATATATATATATATAACTCAAGGAGGACAACACCCGATGAAATTGGGCTGCCCTATGACCCTAGCAAGGACTCTAGGACTCACAGATAACGGCCGTTCTGTATTCAAACGCATACAGAATAAGAATGCTCATTCGTAAGTGCAATTCCTAAGCATGATACTACATGGCATGCTCTTATGCATATGAAACACCTACATACTATATGACACATCAGGCAGGGACGAGGAGTCGGTGGTGGCGATGGAGATGATGATCGAAGACGGTGACGCCGATGCTGGTGATGAATATAGAGATGCAGGTGACGGTTTCAGTGGTGGTGGCGGTGGTGAGGGCTCCTGGAAGGGTGATGAAGAATGGGAGATTGTGATGGCATGAAGGAGGGATATGATGGTGGCGTGGGAATGGTGAGTTCCATATGGTGATGACGATGAATGTGATGGTGAGGGTGATGGGGTATGGGTGTGGGTATGGGTAAGGGTATGGGTAAGGGATTGTGCGTGGAATTGGTTAATCAATACCCGGAATTAAATTCCAAATACGCGAATTTTGAATCCCGCAATTAGTTCTCAAATGTTAGTTTCTCTGACTCTCGCTCTATCGATCAATTAGATTTTTAAAATCGACAAGGATATCGCCATCCGATAATTATTTTGAATTTTAGAGATGAAATGATGGAAATTATTCGTCGAATTTTATATTCCGGTCGGAATCCGTTAAACGAGTTTTAAAACCGATTAAATTCCATTTTTAATTCTCTTTTTCCGAAAAATTAGGATTTGAAAATCCAAGCCTTTACAGCAGTGCTGAGGTTAGAGAGGTAAAAGCATTATTATTGACAAAAGCAATGTGAAAGGTGATGATTCTTATGAAGAAGGAATGTGGTAAAGAAAGTTTGGAAATACTGCATTTCCCCGGATCATTAGCACCACATCGCCAAAAATTGCCAACCTTTAGCCTTTTACCAATCTACTCCATATTTTAGCTTAAATTAAAGTCCTCTTGATTATTAATGCCTTGTCACATGAATTGTTTTTACATAACCCTCCTTTTGTGAGTAGATGTTGGTTTTTATTGCACATGCATAAATTTGTGACATTAGTACCTTTTCGAGGATGGTAATTAATTGCAGGGACATATGAAAATGAATCTAATATGTTGAGAGTTTTGATTCCTTCCCTTGTATGACAATTAAAAGTATAGCTTGAGGACAATCAAGCTTAAGTATGGGGTGTTTGTTGTGAGCCTAATTTGCCATGTTTAATAGTTACTTTTATATCGATTTCTGCATACATTTCATACATTTGGGGTTAGAATAATACATAATTTGTGTAGTTTATGCTTATTTGCAAATTATGGAGGTCTACACAAGTTTTTGTTATATTTCGCAGAAATCGGACGCATTTTGGAGCTTAAAGGAAAGTCATGGAGAAGCTAAGAATGGTGCAACTGGAGAAAAGGCCATTTTTCACCATTCTTCGTTCTGAATCAAGCTTTGATGTCTTCATAAGAGTTGTAGCCCTCGGAAAGAGCTTTCCAACGCATGGTCATACGCGTCAATCCGACGAACGAGGACTTGGAAAAGTGCGTTTCAAGAACAGAGCAGAAAGCTGAGAGACTTAGTCGATATCGAGTAAAATAACTCGATATCGAGTAACTCGGATCGAGTAAAGGGGCCAGAAATCGACAAGAGAAACTGGGAGCTGGAGCAGGTTATTCGATATCGACAAGAATTAGTTGATATCGAGGAAACACTTGCTCGATTTCCATGTCCAGAACCGAGATCAACGAAGCTGAGCACTAGGGAGCCGAGCAGAAGTTAGTCGATATCGAGTAACTTTACTCGATATCGAGGACAACCCAAGTCGACATGTGTTCTTTTGGCCGACATGGAGTTGCTGAGCAGAAGACGAAGAAAATGCTAGTCGATATCGAGGACTCCTACTCGATATCGAGGACGTCTTAGTGACGGATTCCGAGCTATCCGAATATCTTGTTAAGTTTCTATCGCGAAGCCAATGGTGATATTTTCGAGACCAAATTCTATCCACATCTATCAAGAGCTGTCAAGTTCAAGGAAGATTTATCCACATTAGATATTTTCCTTATTTAATTATTAGATTTTCCTTTATTTATTCCATTTATTTATCTTTAAGTAAGTAGATAGATAGATATAGATATAGATAGAGTTTCTTTCCTAGATTAGCTTGGAATGAAGCCTATAAATAAAGCCCTAGGGGGCTGATTTTCATTTAATTCAAGTCAAGTCGTCTTAGGGCGCAAGGAGAGGAGGAGGAGAGAGAGAGAAGGCGAGAGAGGAGAGAAAGGAGGAACGTTTGGAAGGTTTTGTAAGTTTTAGTTTATTTTATGTTAAAGTTAATTTCTTTTATTATGGTTTGTTTCTAATTTCCTTTTTCTAGGGTCGGGGTGATCCCAACATAGATATGTGTGTTTGATTCATAAATCCATGAATTTATATGTCTTTATCATCATCTACCTATGTGCTTAATCCTTTGCGACAGTCAAGGACAATTCCTTATTTGCAATAATTATGAAGCGAAAGTGAATTAATTATGAATTTGGATAGTAATTGGGCTTTGCTTGCGAAAGTTGGTTGATCCTAATTAAGAAAAGGGTAGTAACACTTAGGGTTTATGTGAAAGCCTCTATATTCCTATTTGTTAATAACGAAAGTTATTTGATATAAAGCATGCATCTTTATATGATTTATGATCTGCGCATATGTTTATTTTTGTGGTGATCCCTAACCTTGGAAGTTTGCATCTTTATTTGTTTTATTTTATTATTTTTATTCGGCACATATTCTACTCGATATCAAACCACCATTCTCTCTCCATCCCTCGACATCGACCCCTCTATTCTTTGTCGACAGCCACCCTCATCACCTTTTCCTGCTATCCCTGAACCCCAAAACACACTAAACCTAGAACCGCTGACTTCTCTCCTGAGGACGAACCTGACTCCATTATCCTATAGCGGGGTCTTGACTACAAATTTATTTGGTCGAGAAACCCTCTCGTCAAGACCCGGAGGGATGACCATGTCACTTCCCGACCCCCCGTGGAAGTGGACTGATATTACCATGGACTTTGTCATTGGACTTAGGAAGGACGTCTGAGGCTTTGATTCCATATGGGTGGTGGTCGATAGGTTGACCAAGACCGCCCATTTTATCCCGATTCAGAAGACGTGGCCGTTGTCTACACTAGTGCAGTCATTCGTGCAACATATCGTGAGGTTACATGGAGTCCCGGAGAGGATTGTTTCAGATCGAGATGGTCGGTTTACCTCGAGATTCTGGAGGCAGGTGCACGAGGCTCTAGGGAGTAAGTTGCATTTCAGCACCGCATATCATCCGCAGACAGACGGACAGAGTGAGGGGACGATCCAGACATTAGAGGATATGCTAAGAGCATGTGTGTTAGGGTGGGGGAACCTATGGGTGAGACACCTTCCGCTAGTGGAGTTCTCGTACAACAACATCTATCATTCTTCGATTAGGATGGCTCCTTTTGAGGTGTTGTACGGGAGGCGATGCAAGTCGCCGATATGTTGGGATGAGTCGGGGGATGTGCTTGGGACGTTTGCCCAGTATGTGCAGGATGCTACAGATCAGGTCAGACATATTCGTGAGCATCTGAGGATCGCACATGACCGCCAGAAGAAGTACGCAGATCGCTGCAAGACTAAGCTTGCTTTTGATGTAGGAGATCATGTATGGCTGATAGTGTCGCCGACGAGAGGGAACCGACGCTTTGGCATGAAGGGCAAGCTGAGCCCTAGATATGTAGAACCTTTTGAGATCCTGGAGCGAGTAGGAGAGGTAGCCTACAGAGTGGCTCTACCGACTACCTTAGCTGGCATCCATGATGCTTTCCACTTTTCGCAGCTGAGGCGATACGAGCCTGATCCGAGTCATGTCCTAGATCATTTTGGTCTTCAGATAGAGCCCGGCCACACCTGTGTGGAGCGACCGATAGCCATGCTTGACTTTCGGGCCAAGAAGCTGAGACGACGGGAGGTGCCATTGATCTTGATTCAGTGGGCTAGGAGGAGACCCGAGGAGGCCACCTGGGAGACCGAGGATAGCATACGGGCCAAATATGGGGGAGTGTTAGATGAGTTGTTAGCCAAGTATGTACAACCACGTGACGATATAGTCTTTACCTTGTGAGTTGGCTGGTGAGTACCCCTAGGATGTCTATCATTTAGTTGTACTCTTGATTGATTCAATGTTTACCTTGGTGCTGAGTGTGCACTTTTGATGATTTGTATGCGTGGTGGGCCCATGAGTGGTCTAATATGATGTGTTATCACTGTTTAGTGATATTTTATGATAGATGATTATGTGATGACATGGATGTGATTACGATTCGATAGATGAGTACATGATGGAGTATTAGCACGCACTAGTTACATCGTTGAGTACAACTTGCCTGATAGGCAGTTGAGTGCGTGTTACTCCCTGTTTATGATGATGAGATGACGAACATAGGACAGACGGAATAAGGCTTATCCTTAGAGGTGGATGAAGTCCACCCTCTTGATTGAGAAATAGATCATAGTGAGATCGTGTGTTTGATCCTTAGAGGTGGATAACCACCTCCCGAGAGGGAGATGAGTCGAGACTATAAGTGTCTAGGTCTAATGTCGAGTCGGGACGCCAAACACCTTGATTTTGAGATTTAGTTCGGAAATGGGCAATTTAAGGTTCCAATGTCCGAGTAAACCTATTATACTTCGCGAAGTGGATACGAGCTTTCCAAGGGGGCACTCATGGAATTTTCGCTAAGACCGAGCGGTAGTGTGATTATCCTCTCGAGTTGTGATACTTTCAAGGTTGAGGCGAGATTTGATGGGGGCGCCCATCACATGCTTGATGAAACCTTCGAGATTATTACGGCCGTGACAAAGGTGGCGTGAGATTCTTGGACGGTGCATCCAGGATGATCGTGTGCCTTTTGTTACGATTCAAGGACTCAAGTTTTAAAACCTTCTCCACCGGTTTAAACCTTTTGTCTCGGGGACGAGACTTGTTTTTAGAGGTGAATGATTGCAAAGACCGGAATTTAATTAATATTTATAAAATATCCGTAGGATAATCCGAATATTATCCTCCCTTATGATTATGAAAACCCGGAAAATTTAAAATTTTATGGATGGCTTTACATTGGTTTAAGTCGGGGTTTTATGAAGGAAATACATTCCCGAGCCATCTTTTCTCGTCTTTTATGAACTTAACAGATTTTAACGCGTCGTGAGCTCGGGTTGTAGGTTGTGCTAATAGGCCATCCGCCTCATCCACCCAAATTGCCCAACATTGAGCCACCAACCCTTGACTTGTTTCTTGCTTGTGAATGTAGACATTAAACCACCCCCATCAGTTCCTTCCCATCACACCCATGCTTTGACTAAATGAGCCCCTTGCCTCCTCCTTCTCTTTGTAAACTGACCCCATCAGCTCAAGGAATCCATCCACACAAGCCCTAGCCGGCACTCCCCTTGAAAACCCAAAGAAAAACCCCCCTCCTCCATTGTAGGTCCTTTTTGGACACCTTGCACTAAAACTTGCATATCTCCCTCCATACTCATCCAAATTGAGCAAACTCAGTGGCCTTGGGTCCGTCTTGAACCCAGCTTTCCATACATATCTCAAAAACAAAAATCCAAGGTCTCTTTCCCAGCCAACATCGTCCATCTTTGGAGCTGTAGAAAACTATTTTTGAAGGGTCTTGAGAGTTTGACTTGATTTCTTGGTAAGAACCCTTCCTTTCTTTCAAAACTGAGTTCCAACATGTTTTATAACTCTTTTTTATTCAACTTTGAGTAAGAATATAAATCATGTTTTGGGATTTTTGGTGACAAAATGGCAAGGTGTTTGGAAGGTGCTCCGAAGGACTCCCGAGGGTGTTCTTGAGTCGTTTGCCTGGAATTCCTCTAAGGTAATCCCTCATCCGCCTCTCCCTCTCTAGTAATAGATCTTTTGTGCTTGGAAAAGGCTTAGAAAGTGGAGCCTCTATGTGTTTTTGGTTGCGTTTTGTAGCAAACGTCAAAAACAAAATGGATATATGTGTCTCTGTAATTTAGACTTTATTTCCAATCCAACGATCTGATCCAGCTGAAATGTTAATATGATGTTCATGGAAATGTTATCTAACCGTCCTTCAAAAATGAGGGTCATCCAACGGTTGGATCAAGAGTTATTATAATTTTAGTAACCGGTGTTTATAATGACTCGATTAAAAAACTTGGTTAAGGGAATGCTAAGAATATGGTTAAATATATGATGGCATAACCGAAACTTAGAGCATATAAAATACGGAAATGAAGTATACCCACAACTTGGCTTATGATCCGATAAGAAGAAAATCGATTATGTGATAATACGATATAGATTATAACTGGTTAAGTCCGGATCACTTAACCGAAGTGCATAATCTATAGAATCGTGAACCTCATGTGGATGTATGTTGATTATTAGGCTGGGCACCATGCATTAGAATACCACCTAATGAGAGCTTAATGAAATTACTAGACTCTCGTTGATTGGATCATTGGTTGCGCATTTTATTGCTTGCTTATTCTTCGGACTCCAGGTAAGTCCCCTGGACTTACTCATGATGGATTTATGTGATACACTTTGTCTTATCGAGAGTCTTCATGCATCACGCGACCTAGTAACATGTTTAGGAATATAAACCGGTAATATGACGTAGGATGAACTTAGTAAATCCAACAATTCATATGTATGCTATATGTCTATGGTAGGACGGCCGTCAAAATCTTAATAAATGACTTATACTCGATGGAACAAGAATGAAATGATGAAAGACTTATGATGAGAAAAAATGAGTATGTTTTAGAAGGATGAGTACGTTTGAAAAGATATTATGATGATGATGATGATGATTATGATGATGATACGGGCCCTTGTATGTTTATTTCGCATTTATATATATCTATACACTTGCTTATGTGTGACATTTTAACATTCATGTAGTTTAAGTATGCCTCTTTATATGGCATTGAGTGTGCATATTTTCGATGATTGACCCCGATTTATTTCTTGTTTTTAGATTCAGGTACCCCTTACCCGATATGACTTATTTATGTGGATGGTTGTCAGGACATACCTTTTGGGACGATTAGAGCGAGTGAGGCATGACTTACGCACTCTTTACTTTCTCGCTTACTTTGACTTGTTTTTGACCCGGCTATGCCGCGGCGACTTTGATGTACGTTATTTCCGCACTTTATATTTTTGACTTGAAAATCATTTACATGATAGTACCTAGGACAGGTGAACGCCTCCAACGGGCATGCGCATTTCTAGGGGTTCGAAATTCCCACTTTCGAAAACCATTGCTTCCTCTAAAAACAAATAACTTAGCTAAATAACTCGTACTCGGTCGTAAGATCTAAAGCTCACGAAAGAATTGAAAACTCTTCTATAACGTTCCCCGAATAACCGGATCATCCGAACCTTATAAATCCTCTAAGTGGATTTATGGAGGCATATTCGGATATCCACTCTTTTGGGTCGTTACATGTTTCTTGAAATGCACAAAATGCATGATTATTAAAAAAAAATGAAGGCATAACTCTGTCCAAAATTCAACATTCTAGATTGTTTCTCCTACTCAACATTTAAACATTTTATATAAGCCAAACAACATGAGGTAATTAGATGCATATTAGGATATCATCAATCGTATTTCAAAAAAGGAATATTTCATAAAAATATAAATATTATAAATTATATTGATTGTCTTAGAATCATCACTTAGACATTGCAATAAGTAAAGTCCAATTGCAACTACAGTCTTGCGCCAAGATATTGCACAATACATTATTACTTTGTTCTTTCATTTTTCCCACGGTTACTAATTGATGCGCAAGATTCATAGAGGTCCCATTATGCATATCTATCAAGTGCCAACTCTAAAACAACATTGGAATACAAATGGACCAGCAAGGTGCCAAATTTTAGTTATACAAACATTCAAATGACCAGTAATGTTGACGAAAACAATGCCAATTCACAACACAATTTGTGAATTCAGATTCAAGGAAACCCTAAATCCTGAAATACGAGTGTAATTCAACAATAAAGAAATCATGAAAATGAAGAGGAAATTCCGAATTCCAAACCTGCAGATTTGATTCGCGATAGGAAAGAACGGGTTAATCGGGCACGAAGAAACCATCAGCACCTCCTATGAATCCCTCCTCCTGCACTCCAATCTCACATTTGCATCTGCAAATTGCAACGATTCTCCATCAATACACACACTAATCGAAAGCCAAAATCACGAGGATTTTAGATCTGAAATTCGAAAACCTAGGTAGATATGAAATCCGAGATGGAATCACCATTGATAGTGCCCCATGGAGGCAGAGGAGCCTATGCTTCCCAATTCATCCCCGGAGATCAGGAGGAGAAGCGCCTTCATCGTCTTCTTCTACATCGGCCATGGATGGAGCATTGGGGAAGGACGAGCAAACTTGTGCCGCCAGTGGGAGGAGGAAGGAATGGGGTAGAGAGAGGCAAAATAAACTTTAGCCCTGACTAAAGCAGCTAATAAAATAAGTAAGATGGTTAATTAGCTAATTAAATAGTAAAAAATGTATAAAATACCAAATTTTCTCTTAAAAATATCCATTTTATTTTACATTTTGAGAAAACTTTATAAAATCTGTTGGAGATGTCTTATAAATCCTCAACTACTCGTATGCAAATGTTTGCCTTTAATATATCCTTCATTTCATGTAATTTCTATTATAAGAGAAATAAAAAACCATAAGCATGTAGCCTTCATGGTGGGAGTAACGAGCATGGCGAGCATATGTATCCTCGAGGCCCTTAAAAGCCCGGTTGCCCCCTCCACCCCTTGGAAGGTCTACGAATCGACTCAACAACCCATGCCTTCTTGGTTCCTGACCTCCACCGTCAACCACTACCTCACTTTCGATGCCATTGTTGTTGATGCCACCAACGCTGCCATATCCCCTCTCCTCTGAGATCACCCACCTCTTCTGGGTGGCCCTCCACGTGGCTGGCGAGGAGAACCAAAATGTCGTCATTAACTCTACCATGCTCTCCAATGTTCTTACTCCTCAATGCACTTTTCCGCTCACTCTAGCCTTCATCACGTCACGCTTCATACTAGGACCAACAAGCACTACACGGGCCCGGTATTCGACCCGGTCATCTCAGCCCAACTTGGCCCACCCAAAGCCTGTTTCACGAGGACTTCCCTAGGCGTCTGTTCTCGAACTTCTACTACACGCTGGAGTAAGTGGTTGCGCCCTATGCATCTCGAGAGACCCACTCTGTTTAACGCTCGACCTTGATCATTAGGGTAGGCTTGTCCACGGGTCCGACCTGTTAGGTCGATGAGTTCGACCTGGCGGTTCACAAGTCAGGAAGTGATGACCCGAACCCGCAGAGAAGGTGGTTCAACGGGTAAAAGTGACCCGCCGGGTCTTTTTTTTTAAATCGTTTTTTTTGTGCAAATATAGCCTTTTTCAAAAAAAAATTTGTCGACCCGGCGAGTCACGAGTTTGAATTAGGTCGACCCTAACTCGAACTCGTAACTTGGCCTACCCACCGACCCGCTCGACTTGGACCCGTCGGGTCCATGACCCGTCAGGCCGACGACCCCTACGACATGTCGAGCCACGGGTTAACACGTTGCCCATGGTTAGGTCTACAATAGGGCATCGGCTCGAAGCGTGTCAGGCCCTTTCGAGTGTTGACTCACCACACAATGACGTCCATTCAAACAAAGGACAAAAACTCTGGATGCGAGGTAAGAGCTCCATGATCCATGGAATGTCTAGGGTGAGCCACCTTATCTTTGTCATTTCAAGACAGTTCATATTTGTTTATGCAGTTTGGGCGAACCCTACTCTATGGGATCTCAAGAGTGGAGATCCAGTCTCAGAGTCCACTATGCTGCAGAAATGAAGTTACAAGTTAAGCTATGGAGACATAGCCGAGGAACAAGCAACCCAGGAACTTCAAAATCAAGAAGAACAGAGAAGATAAGTGAAAGGTTGGAAGAAAAGCCCCCTGATAGGCAACCGAGGAACTTCGGAGAAGTTACTCACGGAGATCAAGCCATCAAACCATCGTCGAAGCTCGTCTGTCCACCGTCTTCCACCTTAGGAGCTCACACAAGAGCAATCGCCGTCAAGGGCTCTCTTTCTCACTCTCTGCTAGGGTTTTGCAAATAAGGCTCGCTCAGTACAGTAACCAGAAGAAGAGCTTATATAGCCCTCACAATTAGGGTTACACGAGCAGGCTTCCAACAGTCACAAACAGGGCCAAATAACATACCTGAACTGGATCAAGCCCAACCAATAAGACCATCCATCTTAAGCTCGGTTTTGAGCCTTTAAGTGATGAAACAATACACTTAGACAATAGCTTATAATATGGTCACACCTAATGACCAAGTGATCCAAACTTAGACATATGAATATGTTTAAGGGTTCTTGCAACTATCAAGGTGTGTCCTAATATTATCTATAGCCTATATGTGTACGTATATTATATCATCACCAAGTAAGGTCCTAAAGTTTACTTATTGTTCTTAGTACTCATGCCACACACATAAATTAGCTATTACAATGAACAAGTTTAAAACACAACAAAATATATTTAGATTATATATATATAGGGTTTCCTTCAAATGTAAAAAGTCCTTAACGTGTAAAATTGGCTTAACGTGTAAAATTAGTTTTTTTAATGGAGAAGAGCCGAACCGGACCTGTTTTAAAAAAAAAAACTCTGAACCCGCTCCTTTCTCCTCTGTTTGTTCATCGGTCTCCTCCGTCCGCTCCCATGGCGCCGCTACCTCTCTGCTCCCTCTCTTCTCGCACTCTCCCTCGCTCACTTTCTCTCGCCCTCGCACTCTCCCTCGCTCGCTCGCGCTCGCAATGTCGCTCCCTCTTTGCTCACAATCTCCCTCGATTGTGGACTAATTAGGGATTTGACTCCAATTTTAATTAGGGATCTAAGCTCTGAAATCCTTGTTTGACTTCGGCCGCCTCCAGATCAAGCTCGCCGAGGTCGAGATGCCCAGTATCATGGCGTGCCGCACTGAATGGGATCGTCGGAGGTGAATCTGGTCGGGTTCCTTGATGACCAACTGACCTGAAAGGTACTCTCTCTCCATCTCAATTCTAGGGTTCTTTAAAATTTGAGTAATTTTGCAGTTTGAAACTCTCAGTTGCTAGGGCTCGATCTTCTTAATCTTTGGTAGTGTCTATGCCTCTCAATCTTTCTGATTTCAAAACATTTAGAAACTTTAGATTCGAGTGATTAATAGGGCCATTTGGTACGTTTAAGAACTTAATACAAAGATCAACTTGGGTGGCTTTGAATTTAAATGTGATTTGTGATATCCTGAAATTAGCTATTCGTTAATTGAGATTGTTTTGGATCTTATATCTGATTATCAGTGCACTGCATTCAGGGAGAAAATAGTAAGGGTTTGATTTCCATAAACTTTGCTAAAAAATTGTATGTATGTTCATCAGTTCATTCACTGTACTTGTCTGAGATAAGCTGAGACCCTCACTTAAGAAACGAAACTGAATAAAGATGTGATTTCGCATTGGCAATTTGTGAGCTCAATGATGTAAAAAAAATCCATAGCACATCGTTGAGTTAGAACTATACACTTGATTTCTTGGATTGGAAATCTGTTACAAAGTGCAAAAGTTGATTTCTTTGGATCCCCCTATAGTTGTCAGCTAGTAATGATACAGAACATAGAGCAAGATTCGATATGATAGCTGCCATCTAAACTGGAACCAGCTATGTCATCAATTCATTGATCATACATATATGTGTAAAAATGATACAGATTTTGCGTCGAAGGGTCACTAAACCAGACACTCGTGCAAAGGAAAGATTGTCTTATGTGTGACGTTGCGGATGATCCAGAAAGTATGGGGGATATACTAGGAAACGAAATCAGTGCTACCGAGGGCTCCCTTGTTGCAGGTGCAGTTGGGACCATAATGCAAGGCAGTGGCTTCAAGGATTTCAGTCAATCCTTCCGTCTTCCTGCATCTTTCCTTGGTTTGAATGATGACGTCTCTGATCTCTCCTACATTCGTCATCCAATGAGGTAACTTCGACGTTTACATGTGATTGTTTCTTCTGATCTATGGCCTGTGTGGTTGAGTATTCGGTTCTTTCTAATACACATGTGTCTTTAGCTACCCTGCATTAGGAACCATATTAAAGATAATACAGTTATGCAACCGGAACCTCTAGCCCTATTAACTATGAAACTATCATCAGCTACTGCATCAATTGTGTTTTTCTCTTCCTTTTTTGTTTACTTATCTTGAATATTTGAAGTGATGAAATGGTGACTTGGTGGTTTTTACTATTTATTGCGGACAAAATCAATGCTACCAAGATAAATTGTTGGCTCTCCTTCCTCAATATGTTTGTTAAATTTCATTTGTTGGCTGTTTAGATTAACCATTACGGCATTAAAGTTTTCTTTGAGTGTTGTAAAGTGGACTTCATGTGCATATGGTTGATAAAGAGCTTATATGTGCTGAAACTATTGCAAAAGTTCAATTAGGTATGAACAAAAAACTGCAACAGTTTTGTTGGGTGTGGTTGAGATGAGAAAGAATGATATAAAATGCCGTTTAAGGAGATTTTTTTTTTACTGTTATTGTTTGCATATATTGAAGTTAAACTTCACTCTAAAACTATCAACTAGGTTACACATGGGGTGCCAAAGATCAAAGATAATTACAATCCATCCACATGGATGTTGGAGGTCACTTCCACTTCAGCAGAACATGAACTTGGAGTTGATTTTGCCCAAATTTACCGCAGCTCCATATTGTGCACGTGAGTTCACTAGATCAGTTGTTGATCCTGCTTTTACAAGCTTTTTATATACCAAATACCAAATCTAAAGTATCCATATAAGATAATCTGGCTGATAGGTAATGAACAGTTCAAATTAGATGAGCATAATATAGACTTTCCTCCATATTTGCGAGTGGTAGGTGGATCTCGAAAAAGTGCTTAGGCTGTAGCCATAGTTTCTATGCAGTAAATCATAAATCAACAATTTGCATGCCTTGTTTTTCAGAAATACTGAAGAGCTAGTGAAGCAATTAAGTAATCCGCCTTCGGGTTCAGAAGATCTTCACTTCCCTACTCGCTTCTCACAAAATGGATGGAAACAATTCAAATCGTGCATGTGGAAGCTAAATTTGTCTTACTAGAGAAGCCCCCAATACAACAACATGCGCCTCATGCATACTCTAATCTCATCTCTGATTTTGGGCTTCTGTTCTGGCAACAAGGGAGAAATATGTAAGTATGTTGATCAACTATCCACCATAATATGAATCATTCAGTGTAGTGTTGTAACTTTCTTGACCATCCCAAATCCGAAACTTTCCAAACTTGGATTTTGGTTCTGATGATAAATAAAAGCCCCTATTTTTCTAATTGGCATAAAAAATCAGCAAAGCTTGTTCACTGTATTTGGCTCAATGTTTGCCGCTGTGATCTTCCTGGGGATAAACAATTGTTCCAACGTTTTACCACATGTTGCAATAGAGAGAACGGTTGTCTATCGAGAGAGATTTGCAGGGATGTACTCTTCGTGGGCTAATTCATTCGCGCAGGTACATCAAAAGGCACCCTACCTTAACATTTTACAGCAATTAATAGATTTATTGATTGTCTCTTTCTGATATATTACCCGGAACATGAAGGTCGTTGTTGAGCTTCCTTACCTTCTGACGGAAGCAATCATCTTCACAGCCATCACTTACCCTATGATCGGGTATTACTCATCGGCCTACAAGGTTTTCTGGTACTGCTACACCATGTTCTGCTCACTGATGTACTTCAACTTCATGGGCATGATGCTTGTGTCCCTGACACCCAACTACCAAGTGGCCGCGATTATATCGTCGGCATTCTACTCATTATTCAATCTCTTTGCCGGCTTTCTGATTCCTAGACCTGTAAGATGCGTTTGAACTTTGAAGTATGCTCTTTTGCCTCTTGTGGATGGCTGATATTCAGATTACTCATTAGTGTGTACATTCTTCGTTCTTGCAGCGTGTTCCCGGATGGTGGATCTGGCTATATTATTTGTGCCCAACATCCTAGACACTCTACGATATGCTTTCTTCGCAGTATTGAGGCATAGAGACTCCAATCAATGTGTTTGGTCAGACCAACACAGTTGCTGGTTTCTTGAGAGACTACTTTGGGTTTCACCGCAATCAGCTGGGTCTCGTGGCTGCTATCCTGATTGCGTTTCCTCTTGCCTTCGCTTCCCTTTTCGCCATCTTCATGAGAAAGTTGAATTTCCAGAAAAGGTAAGGTTGTACTGATGGGGCTTCTGCAGCAGCTAGTGTATATTACTTGTTTGAATGAAAATGGTGTGAATGGTTGCATTTTATATTTGAATGCTTTAAATTTGTAATTAACATGTTGTGGTCAGATGTAGATGCAGTTTGATGTTGAGTTAATAGAAGTGTTTTTAATTCTAATGCAGTGCATGAACATTGTGTTAATCTCCCTCATCTATGCAGTTTACTGTTTATACTCCCATTTGGTAAATTAGATGTTACATTTGGTCCTTTCAAAATTCTAAAACTGACCCTACCAAATAACGGAACTCAACACTTGTCTTTATTTTCACTACACATTGGCTTATTCGTCAGCTGAAGGTTCTTTACAGCTCAAGCTACAACGCTAATTGAATACACAGTGCAAGTTGAATTACATCAATGATCAAACTATCATCTGCAGCAACCGGCAGCAACGTTCCCAAGTCGAACAGAACATTACGAGCGAACACCTTAATGCCAAAGAGATGAGTATGTTTCTCTTCATGAATAGTATAAGGTGCAAAATTAAATTTTAATGTGCATTTGTGCAACTGTGAAGTGCATTTTGTGCAGCTGTGAAGTGCATTTGTGCAGCTGTGAAGTGCATTGTGTAGCTGTGAAGTGCATTTGTGCAGATGTGAAGTGCATTTGTGCAACTGTGAAGTGCATTTGTGCAACTGTGAAGTGCATTTGTGCAACTTTAAAGTGCAAATATAAGAACATAAAGTGAAAAAAATAAAATTGTTATGTGCACATTTAGAATACAAGTGTGCAAAAGTAGGATATAATTGTGCAAATTTAAACTACAATTGTGCAAAAGTAAGATACAATTGTGCAGATTTAGAATACAATTGTGCAAAACTAAGATCATAATGTGCATGAATAATCGCAAATTTAAACTACAATTGTGCAAAAGTAAGATACAATAGTGCAAAAGTAAGATATAATTGTGCAGATTTAGAATACAATTGTGCAAATTTAATATCATAATGTGCATTAATAAGACAAAAGATGTGCTTTTGAAATCGATGTTTTAATTTTGTTTTTTTTTTACTTTTGAGAGTTTGGGTTCACCTCTCGGATAATTTAGGTTGATAGATGTGAGTTTGAAATCGATTTTTTACTCATAAGCTTTTAAAATTAAAGTGCATAAAGAAGATTAAAATGTGCATAATTAAGGTTAAAAAGTGCATAACTAAGATTATAATGTGCATGATTAACAATTTGTCATTGTTGCGCTCTTGTCTATTATGTAACCTATGTGGGATTTGAACCCACATCTTTGTGCAAATGCACATTGCTATACCAATTGAGCTAATAGGCTAAATTATGATTTTCATGCTAAAATAGAAGAATATAATCAACCTAAAGCATATCGCAATAAAATTCTAAAATCCAGTTAGCTCATTATTCACAGACAATTTGACAATGCTATGAACATGAAATTAGCTCCAAATCAACCCAACAACACAACCATATCATCAATTTCAATCAATCTGGATGTTGGCAAAAAAAAACCCAAATTCTAAAATATATCGCAAAACAATTCTAAAATCCAATTAGATCATGATCCATAAACAATTTGACAATCCTATAAACATGAAATTAGCTCCAAATCAACCCACCAACACAACCATATCATCAATTTCAGTCAATTTGTTTTTTGGCAAAAAACCCCAAATTCTAAAGCATATCGCACTATAAAATTCAAAAATCCAATTAGCTAATGATCTATAAACAATTTGACAATGATATGAACATGAAATTAGCTCAAAATCAACCCAACAACACAACCATATCATCAATTTCAATCAATTTGGCTTTTGGCAAAAAGCCCCAAATTCCGCTCCTAAATCAAACCCTAAGTTTTCAATCTCAACCTAAATCATTCAAACAGTCTAAATAATTGTAATAAACAAGTTTAGGGTTAGAAATCATACAAAATTCGAGTTGAAACAAGGAGCAAAATCGGGATTTCGAAGGTATTCCGAGCCAAAAGCACCGAACAACACTTATGGGGGAGATGGGCTCGGTGTGAACTCGGCTGGGCTCGAACCATGGGGGTTCCGGTCTCGGGGGGTGCGCCTGAGGGAGGGGGTTCGAGCGGGTGGGGGCTGGTGGCCGGAGGTGGCTCGTGGGTGGCGTGGGAGGCCGACGAGCGAAGATACGATGTGAGGCTTCGAATGGGTAGGGTGGGCGCGTCTGTGCTTGAACCAAGCCAAGTCAGGGCTCGGGGGGTGCGTCCAGGGGTTGGCTCGAGCGCGGCTAGGCGGTGGTGGCCGGAGGTGGCTCGACGTGGGGTGGGTGCGGGGCAGCGGGAGGCCGAGAGAGAAGCCGTTGTTGGCCGTTGTACGTTGTACGTGGAGCGCGCGTGGTAATTCATTAAAAAAATAAATTTTACACGTTAAGCGGATTTTACACGTTAAGGAGTTTTTACATTTTAAAGCTTCCCTATATATATATATTCAACTATTTTTATTTATATCTATATTATTTTTTGGTGGAAAAATATTTATATTTATATTTTTTATTTATTTAAATCTATCTAGATTATTTATAATATTGTATTAATGCATTCCCCGTACACGGAACGGGACCTACCCTAATAGTCTTATACGTAGTATATCAGAAATATTTAATTTAGTGGATGTCCAAAAAAAACTGGTCATAATTAAGTAAATGTCCACTTTTAAAATAAATTAAGTAAATATCCATTTTTGATATTTTTACCCTTTCTTCCCTACCCCTGACCAATGTTCTAAATATCGGATATATCGGCCGATATATCGGCGATATATCGGGGATATTTAGAACACGATACGATATCGGAATATCAGTTGGATAATATCGGTCAACGTTATTTATTGGGTCAACGACCGATATATCGGTCAATATCGGATTAACCGATTTATCGCCTCTACGATACGACGTCGTTTTGTTTTTGTTTTTTTTAAAAAGAAAGAAAAAGGCTGAGAAATGGAGTGAGAATCGATCTGAGAGATTCATGAAATCGATCCAAACCCAAACCTAGGGCTTGCGATTTGCGAAGTTGCGAGAGGCGAATCAGTGCGAGGGCTCTTCTCCGGTTTACCCTGGCCTGCTCACTGGCTTCTTTTCCGGTCGGCGGCCACCTTATTTCGTCTCCGGCGCGGCCTGCTCACTTGCTTCTTCTGCGACTGTGCAAGTCCTCTTCTTCGGCGTCGCGACCTCGGTTTCTGCTCAGATTATGTCTTATCCGGTCGCCCATTCTTCTTCTCCGGCCTCCCCTGATCTTCTCCGGCCACCTCTGCAGTTCGGCACATTCATGGTCTGTCGGACCTTTTTTAGATTGAATACATTTAAATTGTATTATTTGGGACTAATTAGTTGAATTTGGGAATGATTTGGAAGCAAATTAGTTGAATTTGGAATTTGGAATGGGAGCAAATTAGTCTTCTGCGAATCTGCATACAGGTTCAAATGTTCGATTTTAATTTGGGACTGATTTGATTTGGGAAGGCTACAACACTCTCTCCCTCAGTAAGTCCCTCGGCACTCGTAAGGTAAGTCCGAATTTTTTTACTGTAGTTTGAATACATTGTGATTTGGGAGTCTCCTGGTGTAACTGTGTCTATTAGTTTGAGGGATTGAAAAGGTTTTAATTTGAATAAATGGGTTTCAAATTTTTAATTTGAGGGATTAACAAAGTTTCAATTCCTGTTAAATACTAGGATATTTGAAAATTGAAAGGTAAATGTTATGCAGGATATTTGAAGTGAATGTAAATTTTACCTTTTAAATTTTAAATTTTCATGTGTATTTTTAAATTTTAAAGTATAAATATAATATTTATGGTTAAAAATTAGCGAATCCGATAAATCCGATATATCCCGATATATCTCCGATATATCCCCGATATATCCTTTTTACCTCCAACCGATAAGACTCCGATACGCGATATTTAGACCATTGCCCCTGACCCATCCTCCTTCCCCTTGATCATTTTTAGTTTGGACATTGACTAGTCAACATTGACCATTTCAGTCAACTCTGCATTTGATGACAATTTTTCCGGTGACAATTGAGTATATTTTTTCGGTAACAGTTGATTGTGACAATTATTTCGGTTACAATTGACTTTTTGCGACATTTTATGTTTTCCGGTGATAATTAGGGGAAATCTTTTTTGGTGACAATTGATTTTTTTTCCTGTTGACAATTGATGGTGGAATTTTTTCTTGTGAAACAATGTCACCATATTATTTTTTCGAACGTATTGTCACTAACTACAAAAACAATGTCACCACCCTATTGTCATCAACCTCTTGTAAGTAATATATTATCACCAACCACATAACAGTGTCACCGACTTATTGTCACCAACTACAAAAACAACGTCACCATTCTTTTGTCATCAACCTCTTGTAAGTAATATATTGTCACCAACGACATAACAGTGTCACCGAGCTATTGTCACCAACTACAAAAACAATGTCACCGCCCTTTTGTCATCAACCTTTTGTAAGTAATATATTATCATCAACGACATAACATTGTCACCAACCTATTGCCACCAACTACAGTACATTGTCACTACTCTATTGTCACTAACTACAGAACACCGTCACCATATTCTTTTCTCAAACATATTGTCACCAACAACAAAACATTATCAACGCCCTATTGTCACTAACCTCTTGTTAGTAATATATTCTTACCAGCGATAAAACATTAGACTCTAGAGAGGTTAAAGTTAAGCAAATAGGAATCTATTGTCACCAATAACATAACATTGTCACCAAATTATTTTCACAAACATATTGTCATAAACTACAAAATAATATCACCGACCATCTATTGACACCAACTACAAAACATTATCACTAACCTATTGTCACCAATCATAAAAATATGCCTCCAACTGCAATTATTGTATGAGAACCTCAAAATCTCAGTTGATGATAAAAGTGCATTCATATCTTTCTCTATTTCCCAATTCCTTCACATACTTTAAACTCAAGTTATACAGAATCAAATCAAATCAAAATCAAATTAAAAAACGCAATTCAAGAAATTCACTACCTTTCAAAACAAAGCTTAATCAACCAAAACAAACCAATTCAATCCAAGGGAAAAATCCAATCTCACAATCAAAGTCAAACCAATTCAACGTTGACGGCAGTTTAGAGCAAAACGAGGTCGAATTCATGGTCGTTTGTTGCAGTTGTTGTCTTTGGGAGAGCTTCTCGACGAGCTCGGCTTCCGGATCGGAGAAGATTCGATCCGGATCCAGAGGTGGCGGAGATGCAGACTTCAGATCCTTCTTGAAGATGCTAGAGAATCTGGAGAGGGAGAAGTACTTGTTGGAGGTGGATTTGCGCTCCTTGTTGTGTTTGATTCTCTCTTTGGTACCATATCAGTGTTTCAACGCCAAGCAAATTCGTTCAAGCTAGCTGCAGGTATGTCGGCTTGTACATGACTTTAACGATTGACAACTGTTTCACACAAAATTCGTGGATTTTGTTTCAATTGTTGGTGATTCCTTTTTTATATTTGCTTCAATTGGTGAGCAATGGTATCTTGTTCGTAGCTAGATTTTAATTTTGGTTCTCTTCATCAGATTGGAGGAAATATCTAATAGGGAAAGAGGTGGATTAAGGGGAAATTAAAACAAGGGTATTTTGGGATTATGAAATTATTATGAACATCTACTTAATTACCAAATAAAAATGGACATTTATCTAATTGCACTTTGTATAGATATTTCACCAAATGTTTCCTATAGGAAAGGTCATATCATTAACTTTATTTAACAAAATGGCGGAAAAGCTAACAAACTACCTAAAAAAAACAAATACTCCGTACAAAACAGTAGACTGAATAAGTAGATGGACCATATGGTTTGTTAGGAATCAATCTATCTTCAAAAAATTAAACATCCCCTCTGTAGACAGTGTCAAGAAAATGGTTATGGATAATATTGAAAATTTGAGAAGAGCAAGCAGATGGAACGTGGATGGCGAAGAGGGGTTAGTGAAATAGAATGGGGAAAAAGGTCACACTACAAACAATAAAAAGATCTACCGATGGAGGAAACCTCCTGCTGGCAAGTATAAATTAAATTTCAACGGATCATTTATATCGACTTCAAAAAACTCTATTGGATACATCATCAGGGACTGGTTTGGGTGATCCTATTAGCATTGGGGGTAAGACTATTGGTGGACAATCCCCCCTTATGGCGGAAGCGCTAGCGCTTCGTCTTGGGATGGAAAAAGTTAGGGAATTAAAGATAATCGATCTAATAATAGAAGGAGATTCAAAAATTATCACGGACTATCCAAGTACAAAAGTCGGATGCCCTTGAGAAATAGAATTGGGTATGTCCGATATCCAAGCCCTACTCCAAGGAGTAAAAAATTGTTAGAATATCCCATATTCCCCGTATTGGTAACCGGGTAGCGGATAAAGTTGCACATCTATACTACTCTATCAGAGGGCCAGATTTATGCCTTCATACAGGTCTACTAGACCTCATCCGACAGGATGCTTTTAGATAGGAATTTTTCCATCTAAATTATTACCTAATAAAAAAAAACGACCGAATAAGTAGGTAAAAACATGGAAAAACTATCAAATACCTACAACGCAGTGCATGGATATACCAAACACCTACCATTGGCCCGTAGTTATATGTAAATATCATACTACGTATCAGTTACGATTGGAAATTGCTTGTGCCCAATAAATTTATTATGTATTTGATGAGTGGTGGAAAAATTAGCTGAATTTAAAAATAAAATAAAATTTCAAACTCGATGGAACATAAATTTATTGTGTAGAAATTGCTTGTACCCTTGCCAATATTTTTCAATACACGGTAAAAAATTGTTCATTATGATTTTTAAGTTTGATAGTATGTGCATCATAAAAATTCATTCTGGTTTGTTTAATTATATGTAATTAGATGATTTTTTTTTTTTTTTTGCTAGATACTACTGTAGTATTATGTATATCACTGCTAACTAATCTTTTATTTCTTATTATAAAGCCAACGATACCCTTGAATGATGTTGAATATTTAAACACAACTTTTCACCTAACATCTGATTAGCGGTAGATAAATTATCGCGAATTCAGCTTTCACTTTGCAGCTGTCGTTGCTTACAAATTAGAATTATCTACTACATCTTTTAGGCATATTGAAACTTTGACAACACTCACATTTATTAAAATCTCTCATCCAATTTCCATCATGGGAGAAAAAAACCAAAAGCATGTAGTCCTCATAGTGGGAGTAACGGGCATGGCGGGCCTAAGCATCGCCGAGGCCCTTAAGAGCCCGACCGCTCCCTCCGCCCCTTGGAAGGTCTATGGCGCAGCCCTCCGCCCCATGCCTTCTTGGTTCCCGCCCTCTACCATTGACCACTACCTCACCTTTGACGCCACCGTTTTTGCCTCCACCAACGCCGCCCTCTCCCCTCTCTCCGGTGAGGTCACCCACCTCTTCTGGGTGGCCCTCCACCTGGGAGGCGATGAGCACCAAAATATCGTCGTTAACTCTGCCATGCTATTCAACGTCCTCAACGCCCTCACATGCCCAGGCCCGGCCCGGGAACATGGCCCGTCTAGCCTTCGTCATGTAGCGCTTCAGACTGGGACTAGGCAATATATGGGCCCAGTATTCGACCCGGTTATATACGCCCGGCTTGGCCCGCCCAAAAGCCCGTTCCACGAGGACTTCGCTAGGCTCTCGTTCCCGAACTTCTACCATGCACTGGAAGACATGGTTGCGACCTACGCGCCTCGAGTGACCCACACCATCCACCGCTCGTCCGTGGTTATCGGAGCGTCGGCTCGAAGCGCGTACAACACCCTGCTAACCATAGCAGTCTACGGAGAGATATGCAAGCGTCTAAACGCACCGTTTCGGTTCCCGGGAACCCAATACGCGTGGGACCATTTCTTCGACTTTTCGGACGCGCGCCTTCTCGCGGGCCAGCAAGTGTGGGCCGCAGTCACCGGGGCGGCCCAAAACGAGGCGTTTAACTGCACAAATGGCGACGTTTTCACTTGGAGCAGCATGTGGCGGGCGGGCACTCTGCGACGCTCTCAAGATCGAATTCGTTGACTTGGATGACACGGCGGAGTTCGATTGGGTGGGGTTCATGAAGGGGAACGCGGAGGTGTGGGATCGGATTGTGGAGGAGGAAGGGCTTGTGAAGACTCAGATGCAGGAGATTATCTGCCCGGAGGCATTGCAATGTGTGATGAGGTTTGGGTTTCAACACGTTTGTAGTATGAATAAGAGCAAGGAGTTTGGTTTCATGGGGTTTGTTGATTCTTTCAAGAGTGTAAGGTTTTGGATTGGAAGGTCGAGGGAGATGAAGATTATCCCTTAGATGAAGCCGAGATTCCGCAAGCCTGGTTCGACTCGAATATAGAATAAATGACTGCTGTTCGCGCCCTGTTCGAGTTGATTTATAAAGCATGAAATGAAATAAAGCCACCTGATGTTTTATTGTAGATTTCATTTTATCAAGTGTCAAGCTTTATGGTAAAAGATCAATTGCTATTGTATGTAAAACTCACTTGAGGGAGTTTTCGATGTCGATGACGAACCGATACTTTATGTCCTTGTTAATCAGCCTCTCAAGAGCTTCATTTGCATATTGGATCGGAACAACTTCTACCTTCGGATACACTTTGTGGGCGGCGCAAAAGTCGAGCATTTCCTGAGTTTCTGTTGTACCACCGGTTGTGCTTCCAGCGATCGTTCTCATGCCTGTAATGGAAGGGTTACGTTTTGACATGTAATGGAGTGATCAGTTCAGCGAAGGTTAAAGATTTTACCCAAGAAAAGATTGGCCGGGCTGACTTTCAGTTCACTTGGGGCGCCAACGAGAACGAGTACACCACCGATCTTCAAGAGTGACACGTATGGATCAAATGCGTGATCCCCAGACGCTGTGTCGATTATGAAGTCTAGTGATTTATGAAGAGCCTGATCAAACACCAATATACCTTTTCAATCTGACTCTAAACTATTCTAATGATAAAGAAATTCCATATAACTATGAAGAAATATCAAATTTACCTTCAGTTGATCTTTGTCGGAAGAGATGACGAATCTGTCAGCCCCAAGCAGGGTAAGCGCCTCATCTCTTTTGGATATGCTTGTACTGAACACTGTCACATGCAATCCAAAAGCCTTACCGAACTTAACTGCCATGTGACCGAGTCCTCCTAGTCCTATCACGCCCAATGATTTTCCGGGTTGATTCATCTTATGGCGCTTCATGGGAGAGTAGACAGTGATTCCAGCACACAGCAGAGGAGCCGCCATTTCTAGAGGGTAGTTCTCGGGAATCTTATAGCAATACCTTGAAAATCAGTAGCAAACTTTCTCAATCATCATAACAATGATTAAGCGACATGGTCATATGAAAAAGAGCGAGTGCATTGTATATGCAGGTTTATCAGACACACCTCTGATGAGCAACAATGAAGCTAGAGTAGCCCCCTTTGGTGACTGTACCATCAGTATCAACAGAATTGAAAGTATGAACTACACCTTCAGAGCAATAGTTTTCCATTCCATCGTTGCAGTACTCGCACTCTCTGCAGGAATGCACATAAGTTCCTAGTCCTATATGATCGCCTACTTTGAACCGGTCAACATTCGCACCAACCTCCTTCACGACACCAGCAATCTCATGTCTAGCATATGCAAAGATCATAAAACACAACCAAACAGAAATAACTCAATGAAACAGCAGAGAATTGGAGATTTTTTTTTAACTGAAAGCAATCATTCAGAAAGCAACACCCTCTTGATAAAAACCCAAATTTTTACCCCTCTTTCCTACAACTGGCTAAGCAATTTCAAATCGTTCATCGAGCCCTAAGGGAAAATAGGCCAATTTGTTTTCAATTGCCCTGTTTTACAAAGTTTTTCTTGAGCCAAGAAGCTTACCCGGGAACAAGTGGATACTTGGCATCTCCAAATCTGTTCCTGGACCAAACCACATCAGCATAGCAGACTCCACAGTGTGTGATCTTTATCGAAATATCATCAACTCCAACACTCCTGTTCAAATTACGAAAGCAAAATAGCATTAACAGGTATGTTCCTATCATCCTTCAATGCCCCTAGCTACAGTTTTGTAGCCAGTAAACACATATCTTCCATACTCAAAACACGAAAACAATAAGGTCTAGAGCAACAAACCGCCGACTAAATTTGTATGGTGACAGGAACCCGGATGCATCTCTTGCTGCCCAGCCAATGCAGTTCTCATTTCCACAGTCTCCAGCCATACTAAAATTAACCAGACGATATAAACAAAGAGGCCCTGCACTCAACAGTGGGGAAATAAACAATGGCGGTACAAATTGAACAGATTTTATCATACTAATCAGCAACTAAGTATAGTGTGTTTCAATATGTATACAGCAGTTCTCATTTCCAGAGTCTTACCAAAAAATATGTATATAGCAATGCACATTTAAAAAAAAAAAAACACTAGCATAGAAAACAAAAATCTGGTTCCTCTCTGTCACATAAATCCATATTTGTTCTAAAATCAAGCAGGAGCTGAAATCAAATCCACAAACATCCAAATTCCAAATCGATTGAACAGAAACGCGGACATTCAGAGCAAGAGTTGAGCAAAATATCCAAATCCAATCAGAACAACTGACATAAATCCATATTTAGGGTTTTTGGTACTAAAATTGAAAAGGTGAAAGAGAAAGAGAGTACCGCAGTCTCAAATTGGGTCGGGGTTCTACTTCTCCGATCAGTTTATCCTTCCGATCTCCTTCTATTTCGCTTGCACTGGTGTTTGGTTGGGCGGTGGACACTCGATTGGATTTTATTGGTTTTGTTTAGGGCGTGTTTGGCAACGGGATGGGGTAGGTGGAATGGGATGGATTTCGTGGGGTGGACGGGATGGGGATGGAAACCCGGGTGGGACCGAGTGAAATTTTGAAGCCAGTTTAATCCCGTTCGTGTTTGGTTGAAGTTTAAAGATCATGGGATGGGGGTTAATGGAAAAGACACATTTGCCCCCACTTTATGACATGAAATGACAAAAATACCCCTCAAACATACCCCTGATGTCAAGCCCAAGGCCTTTCCTCTTCAGTTCGACATTTTAAGACTCCTCCCAAATCTGTCGACGTTGGCGGCGAGCTCTACCCCGGAAGCCTCCGACGTGTCACCTCCCTCCCCCTGCAGTACCGACGCCGCCGACAACCTCGATCTCCATGTAAGTCATCTACCCCTATATGTGTGGTGTCTTCGCTGATGTCAGAAATCGAATTCGTGTGTCCCCTATTTTCTCTAGTCGGACACTGAATTGGGGGAATTTGATGAATTTCTGTGTTGATGGGATCTGGAAAATTCGTTCATTGAAGATTCGAGCCCCTCATTGGGGTTACTAGCGAGGTAGGGGAAGTCGATTGGGGTCGAGGATTTTTGGGGAATTAGGGTTCCGGAATTGGAGATTGTGTACTTGAACTGATTTTCGATTGGTTGCCACGAATTGGACATTGGGGGATTAGGATGTTGATGGAGAGAATCGACGAGTTCAATTAGGTGTTTATTTCTATGTGTTTATAATCACGGATATTTCCGGGGCTGTAGTAGGGGCTGTTATAAACGAAGATGGTCTTGATGTTCATGTTCATGTTCTGCTTTATGTGGTTGTTCTTGTTGGGGTTGTTGTTGTTGGTGGTGTTGTTGTTGTTCATGTCGTTGTTATACAAAGTTGTTGTGTTCATCCATGTTGCTGTTCATGTTGTTGTTCTTGATGGTGTTGTTGATGTTGTTGTTCATGTTGTGCTGTTCATTCATGTGCTTGCCTTTTTCGTCCTTCCAATGTTCCCTTACACAACCCACATGATTCATTCGAAATCCGCGATCCTCGTGAACTGATTGTAGCTGAGAGTATGGATTCCTCTTCCAATCCGAAGGGGAAAGGAAAACGCAAGGCTAGGAAATCAACGGTTACGAGTACTGACACCAACAACTACGTACCCCCCGCCTTTTACTGGTCTTTAGAATTGTCAAAGAAGTTGATGCTTGTGCTCCTGGACTATCAGCGGGAAAATGGAAAGGACCAGTCCTTCAAATGGGGGCCCATCAATACCGCATTTGAGGCGGCGACTGGGAAGAGGTGCAACCAGTACGCCCTTCACAACTACGCCCGGGATGCCCGCAATGCGTCGGGATCAGACTCAGAAGACGATGAAAGGTTCGTCGAGCCCTCCGTGGACACTGATGCACTCTCCGACGGGGATGGTGACGAAGACGCCTACGACGCGGGAGAGGAGGTTGGCCACGAGGACGATGACCCCTTCGTCCCCGTGGACGACGCCGCGGGGGCAAGCCAAGAGATCAAGGCGCTTAAGGACGAAATTGCTCACCAAATTTGGAACGACCGTCGGGTTAGATAGAAAGCACGCTCGATGTCCGATGGGTAGACGAGGACATCATTTTTTGTGTAGTCAGCTGGCTTGTAGTGTTTGCATGGGGTCGACAAATGTCATTCCTGTGGTAACATTTTGTGGAAGTGTTTGGTGTTGGATGTTGTGGTGGACGAGGACATCATTTCAGGAGTTCCAGGTACGTCTTGTGATGCTTCAATTGTACACCATAAGCCATACTCTGAATTGGACGTCATCAATTCAACTGATTATAAACGACATATTATAAACAACGAAATACAACTGATTATAAACAACGACATAGGGGTTGAGCGATTTGTTGATATCATTTTTTGCGTACATATTATAAATTACAGCGATGATGGTTCTACATACAAAGGCCCAAAATGCACCATAGCAAAATGGGTGCCACAACACTCGGCATACAAAAAGCTTTACCCATGTGCCGAGGTTGCAATGTTTTGGTTACTGCTGCCTTACATCCGCGACCCCGAACTGCACAAAATGGGGGTCGTCAACCACAAATGTTTGTCTTGCATTACATGTTCCCAGCTACGTCAACCATAAACTGAACATAAACCAAAAGTCTAGAGAAACAACAAGCACAAAAGATTAACAGAAGATCTTCATAACAGCTCCACGACTACGGCCTGTGGACCAGCGGCGCAATGACGATGAGGAGCACGAGGATAATCCACCCAAGCAGCCTGGTCATGTGGGAGAGGCGACGAGCGCGGAGCTGCTCCCCAGCGTGGTCCACCCAGCGCTCACACATGAATGTGCTCAGCTCAGCAACCCTCTGCACCATGGTGTCGTTAGTGTAGAATGATAGAATTGATGTAAAGTCCTCCTTGAGGGTTTCCATTCATTGATATAACATATATATATAGGTTACAAAGGTATTGGGCCTTAACGGGCTTTTAGCCCACTATACAATATGAGACCTATGTAATCTATCAAACCCCCACAGTCGAAACGGGAGGAGTCCGTACAGTGGGACTGGAACGAAAATCAATAAACAACTGTCTAGGTAAACCCTTGGTGAATATATCAGCGTACTGATAGGAGGATGGGACATGTAGAACGCGGACATGTCCAATGGCAACCTTGTCCCTGACGAAGTGGAGATCAAGCTCAATGTGCTTCGTGCGTTGATGCTGGACTGGGTTGCTAGCCAGGTAGACGGCGGAGACGTTTTCAGTGTAGACCAGAGTAGCCTTCTGCAAGGGGCATCGTAGCTCAAGCAGGAGATTGCGGAGCCAAGAGCACTCGGAGACAACGTTGGCAACACCCCTGTATTCGGCTTCAGCGCTGGAGCGAGACACGACGGACTGACGTTTTGCTGACCAGGACACAAGAGTGTCATTGAGGAAGACGCAGTAACCAGACGTGGAGCGACGTGTGTCTGGACAACCACCCCAATCCGCATCAGTGTAAGCCACAAGATCAAGCTTAGAGGAAGGAGTGATGGTGGTGCCGAGCTCGAGGGTGCCGCTGATGTACCGAATGATCCGCTTCAAAGCCTGAAAGTGAGGTTCCCTAGGGGCATGCATGAACAAGCAGATCTGCTGAACGGCGTAACTGATATCAGGCCTGGTGAAAGTGAGATACTGAAGAGCACCAGCGAGGCTCCTATACAAAGTCGGATCATCAACCAAAGGACCAGAATGAGCACTGAGCTTGTTGGATGTATCGACTGGGGTGGCGACGGGATTACAGTTGACCATCTTAGCCCGAGCAACAATCTCAGCAGCATACTTACTTTGTGAGAGAAAGAGACCAGACGCATGCCGCTGAACAGCAACTCCCAAGAAGTAAGACAGCGGACCCAGATCAGACATGGCGAATTCCGCACTCAACCGCGAGATTATGGACGTTCGAAGAGCATCAGAAGAGGCGGTGAGAATGATGTCGTCGACATAGAGCAGCAGGAAAGCCAAGTCCGAGCCCCTGCGATAGATAAACAGAGACGTATCCGATCGGCTGCCAGTGAAACCCAAACGGAGCAGATGAGAGGCAAAACGCTGGAACCATGCCCGTAGAGCCTGTTTCAGACCATACAGAGATCGCTTGAGGAGACAGACATGCTTTGGACGCTCAGCATCAGCAAACCCCGGCGGCTGAAACATGTAAACCGTCTCATTCAGATGACCATGCAGAAAGGCGTTCTTGACATCCAGCTGATGGATGGCCCAGTTGCGCGACAGAGCCAGACTCAGGACCACTCGGATAGTGGCAGGCTTGACCACAGGGCTGAAGGTCTCATCGCAATCAATACCTGCCTGCTGAGATCTACCGTTCACCACCAGACGGGCCTTGTAGCACTCCAATGTCCCATCAGAGCGGAACTTGTGACGGAAGAGCCACATACAACGAATGACGTTCGCCTCAGGAGGGCGAGGAACAAGAACCCAAGTACCATTCTTCGTAAGGGCCCTGTATTCGTCGAGCATAGCCGCCTGCCAATTCGGGTCGAGAAGGGCTGTTTTATGGGAGGTGGGAACGGGGGAGAGGGAGGTCTGGGTGGAGGCAGAGGGTGAATGGGAGTCGGGACGAACGGGGGCAAGAGGGGCTAAGCCAGGGGAAGAGGCGGCGGGCGGAGCAAATGCGGCGAGGGTTGCGGCGGGCGCCGCATGACTTGCGGCGGGCGCCGCACGTTGGTGAGTTGAGGTTTTTGGGCGAGGTTTTTGGAGGTGGATAGCGGGGTGATGGTATGTGGTCATGGAGACGATCTGACGAGGTCTGAAGACACCGGAGACGCTGCGGGTGTGTGGTCTGGTGGTGGGGGGTGGTGGGGGAGGTGGGGGAGGGGGAGAAGCAGGAGCACCGGGAGAGCTCTGGGGAAAAAGGAAGTGAGGGAATGGTGACTCAGACTCTGACGGAGACACAGGGGGTGTGGGAGATGCGAAGGGAAATCGCGACTCATCAAAGGTGACATGACGTGAGAGAATGATCTTGTGTGTCTTGATATCGAGGCAAATGTAACCGCGATGATCAGACGGGTAGCCAAGAAAGACACAAGGGGTGGAGCGTGGGTGAAGCTTGTGGGGGGCGGTGGATGACTGATTAGGGAAGCACAAGCAACCAAAGGTACGAAGGTGATCATACCTCGGCTCGGCGTAATAAAGTGTCTGAGCTGGCGAGCGATGGTGTAGGGTAGTGGAAGGGAGAATGTTTAGGAGATAACATGTGGTGGATAAGGCGTGAGGCCAATAGGGAAGGGGAATAGATGCGTGGAAGAGAAGAGAGCGCATCATGTTGGTAATGGTTCTGATGATTCTTTCTGCCTTGCCATTCTGCTGAGAAGTATAGGGGCAAGACAAGCGATAGGAGATCCCATTTGCAGCAAAGAAGGAGTGAAAGTCTTGGTTGTCAAATTCACGGCCATTGTCACATTGGAAACATTTGATGGACATGTGAAACTGTGTTTTGATGTAGGTATGGAATCTGGCAAAGATAGGAAACACTTGGGACTTGAAATGCAACGGGAAGACCCATAAGTAATGAGTGTAATCATCAAGAAACAAAAGGTAGTACTTGTGACCCTCCTTGCTAGGCACGGGAGAGGTCCAAATGTCGCTGTGAATGATATCAAAGGGAGCAAGGGTAGAGGTCAAAGACCGTTGGAACGGCAGTCTGGCATGTTTGCCTAGTTGGTAGGAAGAGCATAAACCAGAGTGTGGGTCTTTAGTACAGGTGACAAGGTTCTGGGAACGGAGGACATCTAGAACGGCAGCGCTGGGATGGCCCAAACGTGCATGCCAGAGGCTGGACGATGATGCCGAGAGGGCGACCGGACACGCCTGACTGGACGCAGGAGGTAGTGTGACAGGGTAGAGCTCCCCGGTGTTGTTGAATCTCATGCGAGTAACCCCCGTAGTAAGATCGTTCACAGAGAAACCATATGGATCAAACGTAAGGGAAACGTTGTTGTCAGTAGTGAACCGACGGACAGAGATAAGGTTTTTGACAATCTTTGGGGCAATAAGGACATTGTTGAGGTGTAGTGGGTGGGTTGGGGTCTGTAAATTGGCGTGGCCAATTCCCGAAGTAGCAAGACGACCACCATTTCCGACGATAATAGAGTGGGCAGGACCCTTAAAGGAAATAGATGAGAGGTTACCTGATGAGTTCGTCATGTGGGAGGTGGCACCAGTGTCCATGTACCAAGAAGAGTCTGGAGATGTCGGCTGTGTAGAGGAGAAGGCGTGATGCAGAGCTGACGGAACATAGCCTGGGTCAGGCGATGTAAGAGAGGCCTGAGGACCGGCATGTCGGGGGGTAGGATATCTAGAGTATCCAGAGAAGGCGTGATGTTGGTGATCGTAGAGAGCCATGGTAAGAGGGTTTTTTTTTTTTTTTTATGTGCCACTAAGTTAAAAACAATTAACTTAGGGCCAGAAACGAAAAAAAAAAATAAAATACAAGGACGTTTTCGTAATTATGTTGAAAGAGATTCCAAAAGAGCAGCTTTCTTCTTTGATGGAAATTGGAAGCACGAACAGGAACTCGGAAGTACGACAGAGACGGAGATGTCTCGGCGGCGACGGGAAGGGGCGTATCCGGGCTGAGAGTGGCCGGTGGTTCCGGATCTGGGCAGCGAGAGCAGCGGCGGGGATGCGGTGGTGGCGGCTGTGCGCGAGGAAGGAGGACAGCGAGAGGCAGATCTGGGCAGCGGCGGGGCTGTGGTGGTGGCGCCTGTGCGCGAGGGACAGCGAGAGGGAGGGAAACTGGACGGAGGGGGCGAGCCGAGAGAGGGGATCCGGCGGCCGGCGGGTTGCCTGGGAAGAGTGGCGTCGGATCCGGTGAAGAGGATGACTGCGACGGCGAGGGGAGAGTCGGAGGAAGAAGACCGGTGAGACGGGAGGATCAATTTAGGGTTCCGTTAGGAAGAAAAGGCTGTGATACCATGTAGAATGATAGAATTGATGTAAAGTCCTCCTTGAGGGTTTCCATTCATTGATATAACATATATATATATATATATATATAGGTTACAAAGGTATTGGGCCTTAACGGGCTTTTAGCCCACTATACAATATGAGACCTATGTAATCTATCAGTTAGTGACACCAAGATTGACGTTCAGGGCCCTGGTCTCCTGCAGCTCGTCGTTGCGCGCATTCAGCAGGTGCTCCCTGCGCGCGTCTTGTGCCAGGAGGCCCCGGACTTGGGCGCGCAGCTCCCTAACCTCGTCACGGTATATGGCCCAAAGCGCGTTATCCTCCTCAACATCCTAGGGGTCGAGGGCGTCCGACTGCGCCTCGTCCTCGTCATCTCGAGTGCGACGACGACGACTGGAGGCGCCATAGTCATAGTCACTGTGGAGCCAATAATACGCTCTGGGGTCCCCACTTGCGTAGCTACGGTCGCTATCCGAGTCGGTGTCGGAGAGAACCTCGGTGTCCGAATATGGGTACATGCTTCAGAATGGAAATATCAAGTGTTAGTGCTTAGGTAACCATAACAACCACAACAACGCAATGAAGAAGAGATGGACATTCACGGTGTCATAATAATGTGTGAAGAAGAATGAGAGTATATATGTGTACAATTGGATATATCAAAACAACAAGCACGTTCAAAAGGCATATATGATTGTCAAAGTAGTTGAAAGAAGCTAAATAAAAACATGCAGGACTTGCGAATATACCAATTGCCACCCAAAACACCCTAACTGAACTCAAGAGTAATTCACAGCCGAATGATTCCCCAAAAAAATTAAATTTAAAATCAATGCAATGCACATAGTCTTGCATATATGCACATATAAATTATACATAGGGGAGAACATCGTTCACAGTTCACAACTTCACTTGATATGCACCAATTAGAGCAAAATCAAAAATTCTTTGTTCGGATCAGTTGGACATAATAACCACTTAGTGCTAAATCAAAACAAAAACATGAAAGAAAGGAGACACCTAACAGAAAGCAAACTGAAAAGACAAACCAAACATGTCCGGGTTTCATGATAATTATTAGGGAAGGAGTGCTTGTTAATGCAGTGACAGAATCAGTTAAGAAGCAACACCATATCCCTAGTTCAATCCTTCCAACTAGCAACCATTGCTAAGAGGTTAAAAGGTTTTATTCTTCAGTAGATGTATGCTGATCCCTAATCCTACAGTAATTGCCTACAATGATCAGCCTTCTTCAAAGACCATAAATGGACATAATCAAATAATCTAAACAGCATTGATATTGTGACAAAGAAACCATATCAATGTTTGTGAAAAAGAAATCAGTTTCAAATCAAGAAGCCAGAAAACTCATGAGGACCAACAACACCATATCCCTATTGAACAACAAGATAAGCTCCTAAAGTAGTTAACAAGCGACAACATATATGAGTAAACTCAGGAGGAACAACAAGTTCATGGCACACATTTTCTGAGATTCAACAACAACATATAATGTTAAAGAAAGCAACATGATGAACAACAACATAATCTGAAACATAAAGCTGAAGCAATTTCTAAAAGATTGAACAACAAGATAAGCTCCTAAAATAGTTAACAAGCAACAACATATATGAGTAAACTCACGAGGAACAACAGGTTCATGGCACACATTTTCTGAGATTCAACAACAACATATAATGTTAAAGAAAGCAACATGATGAACAACAACATAATCTCAAACATAAAGCTGAAGCAATTTCTAAGATTGAACAACAACATAAGCTCCTAAATTAGTTAACAAGCAACAACATATGAGTAAACATGGTAACTCAAATCGAAGGTTGTGACGATATGAAGACCCTAAACTCCAAAAAACCCCAGCCATAATGAAAACTCCTCTCTGACAATCGAAACCCTAATCTGACAATTGGATATATCAAGAACCTTTTTAACTTTTTCATCGTTTTTTCATGGAAAACTGAGAGTAATAACCCTAAACATGCAATTAACTCGATGGAAAACCCTAGCTTTCAATCGATTTGGGGAGAGATGTTGAAAACTGGCGACAAATTCCCCATTTCAAAAAAAAAACCTAGCTTTTAATCGAAATGACGAAGAATATTCAAGAACACAAACGATGGAATCCAAAAAAACAACACAGGCTTACCTGGAGGTGCAGATCGACAACAATGGAGGCTCGAAAGTCGTCTTCTTCGCCGCTGTTCCACGAAGCATCCCTGGTAAGAGTGAAAAGAGAGAGGAATGTGAGATTGATGTGAAAAAATTTCGAATTTATGGAGGAGAGAGGGAGGGGCAGATTTGGGACTCTTCCGCTTCCCATCTCCCAAATCCTCCTGGAAGGAGATGGGTCGCGCATCCCGTCTCATCCCCCGCATCCCCGCTTTCCCATCCGCTTCCACCCCCGCCAAACACGCGGGCGCGGTTCCCGAGAACCCACCCCCACCCGCGGCACCCCTTCCCATCCCCTATCAAACACGCCCTTAATCCGTTGTCCACCTCGTGATAAGGGCCTGTTTGGCAAATTGGGGCTTTGTTAAATCCCCTCAATAAACCATTCATAAAAAATACGTAATACAAAACCCTATACAAAACCCGATAAATTCATCTATCTTAGGAACTCAACATATAGACGATACAATCAACATAAAATATTTTCTCAAAGACAACAAAACATGGAACCAAGATAAACTACACGCAGAGTTACAAAACATAATTCCAAACAGCCTAATTGAAACTATCAAAACGATACCAATACCACAGCACATCCAAGTTGACAGACTTTATTGGAAATGGAGCAAAAATGGCTGGTTCAACACCAAGTCTGCAATTGATATGATATACAACCACAAGAAACACGAAACATCAGATGCAAATTGGGTCTGGGGACTTGATATCCCCCCGAAAATAAAATCCTTCCTATGGAAAATCCTTAAGAACGGAGTGCCCACTTCTGTCAGACATTCTCGACACCTTGGGATTCCGACAAACTGCCCCCACTGCGACTCATGCTATGAAGACCTAAACCATCTTCTTTGGAGCTGTCCTGTTACGAGGGAGACCCTAATTGCAAATAACCCGGGAACATTTCGAAAAATGAATGGTTATTTCAGCAAAGACGAGCACTTGAACACCACTCTATGGGAAATCAAAAATATAATAGGAACAAAATGCTTTGAAGATCTCGCCTTTGCTTGGTGGGGTATCTGGTACTTCAGAAACAAAACACTCTTTGAAAACATAAACCCGGACATAAGACGCATATTATCCTTTATAAAAGAACAAATATATGTCTGGAAGACATCAAATTTGAACTGCCCAGACTACTATAAAAACAACAAAAAAACACCCGCAAAAGAGGACAAACAAAGATCTATGTTAAAGAGAAAGAGAACCAAATGGGAACCTCCACCAATTGGAACTCATAAGCTAAATTTTGATGGTTCGCTCTCCACGGATGGTTTGGGCTCTTATGGATTCATCATTCGTGATTCTGTAGGAACCCCAATTTTCTCTGGAAATGGACCATCACCAATCAGCTCTGTCTGTGGCTGTGAAAGTTTGGGTCTCTGGATGGGACTTCGGGCTGCGATAGAACTAAAAATAACAAATCTCATTATTGAAGGAGACAACCTAACAATAATAAAAAGTATGAAAGGTATGGGGAAGCCTAATGGAGACTCTGAAATGATTGTCTCGGACAGTCTAGTCTCGCTGGGCTTTTTTGGTTCTATTGAGATTCGTCATGTCTTCCGTGAGGCAAATTTGGTAGCTGATCGCTTGTCCCGTATCACTCCATTTTTCTACGGTATCTGGACTCCTGATGACTCTCTGTTGCATAGTCTCATCCGCAAGGATGCTCTTGGCTGATAGAGCTCAGCTCTATGGTCAAATTTTTTCCGTTTCAAAAAAAAAAAAAAAAAATGGTACTGTATTAGGTGCTTCCCCCTTGGTTTTAAGACCCTCAACACCCTCCATTCATTCATTGAACTGACTCCAAACAATTAAACAAATAAGCCTTTGCGTGATCTTCGCTCAAAGCCCTCTACATTGAATCCGACCCCTTCACTCATCTTATATATATACCACACCCAGTGCCGAACGATTCCACATCAACCACACAATTTGCACTCTACTGAGTTCGATACACTTGAATACTGCATCAGCTATGGGAGGAGGAGATCTGTGGCTGATTGGCATAGCAATTACAGTAGTTGGATTGGTGCATATGACAGTGCAAGCTTTGGAGTCTGGGTGGAGTTTCATGTCCACTGCTTGGTTGCTTCATGAAAATTGCTGCCTTCATCCCATCCCATCCTCTTCCCACCCAGTTTCTCAGGCCTTCTGGATGCTGAATTCTTAGTGCGCGCAACCTCTTGTAATTCGTCGTCTCCTTTCGATAATCTCGGCTATATGTTCCTTGTTTGTTTGTTATAGATGCATCTTAAAATTAGCTGGCATTTGTATATAGTAAGCTTAGCTCTTATACGGCTAAGAGCTGATCAACAATTCAGGTTAGTTTGGGACTCGTTGTCTTCAGAAATGTAAATATTGTGTTGGAAATAAATGCTGATTTATCTCAACTATTTTTATTTCTAAGAGATATGATGGTTTATTCTTCATATGCACAAGATTTATTAGAGACTTGAAACAACAAGTGTAGTCTTGTGTATATAAGTCGGTGAGCAATTCCTCTTATTGTCAATTGGTTTTACGATGAAACCTTACTCGATTTATGTCCTAATTTATGTCCTAGTTACTGCATAGGTGCACACAACCCTCCAGTCATAAGTCCCAACCGACTTCAATAATTATGACATGGGTAGAGATTTAATCAATTATAAATCACTCATGTCCAAACGGGAGCATAGTTCATCAATATGTGTACCACTACAACTAAAATGAGAAGCATCATATCACAATTAGCTAGTGCAAGCATCTTAATGTTTTTCAAAACAAATCAGATACAGAGTAGTTATAATATAAGCTGCGATAAATATCAAAACAGTAAATCATGCACATTTCTAAGTTCTTGTATAGAGGAGGCTCTTGTAGGCAGATTTCAGCTCATTGACAGCATCCTTTAGACTCATACGCTCCCGCGGTAGCTCTAGAGAACATTGTACACCAACCATGATGAGTGACTTGATGCACTCGATTTTCCTGATATCAGCACCGGTTCTTGCAGGCAACACTATGGCCTCACCAAGCATACTTTGATCAATAATTTCCATCAATCGACTAGAAACAGCTGATTGTGCAAAGTCATGGAGGTTGAGACCTTTGCTGAACATTGGATCAGTTGGCTTCTTAGATGTCATCATCTCCAAAACTACAATCCCAAAACTGTATATATCGCCTTCAGGTGACACATTGCTTCCAAGACCATATTCTAGACAACATGTTCAAAGTAATGGCATAAGTTAAATATTGTAAGGTACTATTACAAGTTAACTGAATTTAAAGTAGTTTTAATGTCTTCATATTATCACCTGGTGCTGCATAACCAACAGTTCCTCTTACTTGAGTGGAACTAGTCGGGTTTCCGGTGCTGCCCAAAAGAAGCTTGGCCAATCCAAAATCGCTGACATGAGCCGTCATTTCATCATCAAGCAGAATGTTGGATGGTTTGAGATCACAATGGATTATTGGAATGTCACACCCGCTATGGAGATAATCAAGTGCGCAGGCCACATCAATGGCGATGCTTAGCCTTTGAATGAGGCTAAAGGCACAAGATTGGCCATCCCCAACGTGTTCATCGTTCACAAGGTTTGAGTGCAACCAACTCTCAAGACTACCCTTTGGCATGAATTCATAAACCAAAGCTTTGAAGTCGTTGAGTTGAGCATCAAGGCTTGAGCAAGATGTGATGACTTTAACAAGGTTTCTATGACGGATGTTCCTCAAGACTTCACACTCCACATTGAAGCTTCTCCTAGATCTCTCATTTTAGAGGTTCATTACTTTGACTGCAACCACCAATTCTGTATCATCTTGGTGCAAAATTCCTTTATAGACGGATCCAAACCCACCAACACCTAGCAAATTTGATGGAGAAAACCCATTCGTTGCCCTTGACAACATTTGGTAAGACACTTTAAGCAAAGGCTTGACATCTTGTAGCCCTGAAGATGCAGCCTTCTTTTTTCTTGGAGAGCAAAACAAATAGTAGCACACTGCTACTACTGCTAATGATATGACAATAATCAACACGACAGAGATTGTCACAATAGCTTTCAAGGGCAGTCTTCTCCTTCTTGACTCTTTGGGTGAAGGGCATTTCGGTAGATGCAACTCAAGCACTCCGCCACAAAGCTTACTATTGCCAACAATTGACACTACAACTGGGTTGGGGAAAACTCCATTAACTGGAACTTCACCCTCAAGGGTGTTGAAAGAAAAGTTTAGACTCAACAAATAAGGCCAAGTGGAAAGATATGTTAGGATTTGCCTTGATAAGTTGTTGTGAGAAAGGTCTAGTGTTTGGATGCTTTTCAAAGGACTTAAAGACGCGGGTATTGATCCAACAAAGGAGTTTTCGCTCATGTTTAAGAAGGTAAGACTTGTACAATCACCAAGAGTACTTGGAATTGCATCTGAAAACCTATTAGCTGATACATCCAACCAACCCAAGTTTTTTAGTGTGCTAATCTTCATTGGTAATGATCCTTGAAAGTTGTTTTGACGAATCACTAGGATAAGAAAACTGGATATACCAAACAACTCTACAGGCAATACTCCACTCAACATGTTGTCATGAAGAGACATTATCTGTAAGTTCTTGCAGTTTCCAAGGCTTCTAGGTAATGGTCCTTCAAGATTATTGTGATTCATGTACAATAAACTCAAAAGAGTCAGGTTTCCGAAAGAGGATGGGATCTCTCCTGATAGGTTGTTATAGGATAAATCAAGAGTTATCATACTTTTTAGGTTACCAAAATCAAGTGGGATTGAGCCTATGAAATTATTACGATCCAACCACAAGCTGATTAGATTAGCAAACTTACCTAGTCCTAATGGAATTTTCCCTGATATCTGGTTGCCTCGGAGGTTTAAATATTGAAGGTTGGTGGAAAGATTAAGTACGGAGTGGGGAAAAATTCCAGTGAAAGAATTTCCTCCAAGCAACAAGGATTGTAAATTTGTGCAGTTGGTTAGAGTGTCCACAAAGCTCAAATCTCTAGCTTCTTCCAAGGGAAAATCAAGATTAATATCTAGTTGAGAGAGGCGTGGCAAATTCTTCCCATTGATATAAAACCCACCAATGAAGTTATTGGAGTAAATGCTAAGAATTTCAATCTTAGAGAGGTTGGACAAGGAAGTTGGAACTTTACCAGTTAGGGAGAGCTCCCCAAGATCAAGAACGCGAAGTTGAGGAAGACATAGGCCAAGATCTTGGGGAAGATTTCCATGGATTTTATTGCTACTTAAAGAGAGGAATTCCAAGTTGGAAAGGTTGAAAAGGGATGTTGGGATGGTGCCAGATAGCATGTTGTCGTAGAGATAAAGAGAGTCAAGGCCTTTGAGCCTTCCAATATCACCCGGTATACTACCTTGCAAGTGATTGTCACTCAAGGATAGTTTTTGCAAGAAATCACTCATATTGCCAATCCCAATGACTTGAAGGTAGCCAGTTAGATTGTTTTCTGTTGGGACACTTGTGAATCCCACATCGGAAGTGGGATGAATCTGAACCCAACATATAAGTGGATGGACTACTCCACCTAATGCCAATTGGTTTTGGGATGGTGCCCCGGTCCGGCTTATATGTTGGGCTTTCTGATCGGACCCAACAAGACTTTCCCCCTAACAAACTGGTATCAGAGCCAAATGGTTTTGGGATGGTGCCCCGGTCCGGCTTATATGTTGGGCTTTCTGGTCGGGCCCAACAAGACCTTCCCCCTAACAAACTGGTATCAGAGTTGCTTAATATCACCAGCTGTTGAGTTGCCCTACGGGGCAGTCTGGGTCCTTCTTCAAGGACCAATCTGAGGCAGAGAACGTTTGGGCACTTTGTCATAGGTGCATCTGTTTATGAGAGGATTCAAGTCAAGGTGGAGATTTGTTAATGTGCCTTGAACGACTGTTGACCGGCGACGCATCGGGGGGTCCGGGGGGCTCCGCCCCCCCGGCGGTGGTCTCGCTGACTGGTCAGCGAGTTTATTGTGATTCAGGGGGCGACGCGCCCCTGGCGGGGGGGCTAGGGGGGGCAGCGCCACCCCGCCTTTACGGTATGCGATGTTTATTGTAAACGGGCCTATCGTCTGTCTATTTTGGGCTTTCAGCCCGTTGTTTGTTTAGGGTTCCATGAGTCTCTTCATATACTCATGGAACGCCGACCCCTGTAACCTAATCGGTTTTCGCTTCCTCTAATAAGAAATCTGGTTCTCTGCCCGTGGACGTAAGCAACACACCGTTGCTGAACCACGTAAATCTCTGTGTCTTTCTTCGCTATTATCGTTCTCGTTATAACATTATCGGTGAGGATAAAGACTACCAACTTAGGCAGTGTGGCAACTTCAGTTGGAATTCTCCCCACCAACTTGTTGCGGCCAAGAGCAAGTATGCTCAGGCGCGAGCAACAAGACAAGTTCGCAGGGATTTCCCCTTCAAAGGAATTCCTCTGCAGGTTTAATATCCGTAGCCTACGCAGATGAGAAATTTGATGGGGAATATAGCCTCGGACGGAGTTGTCAGATAAGTTGAGAAGCCGGAGGAAACTTAGATTACCGACAAAGGGAGACAATGTGCCGGCAACGCTGCTAGACTGAAGGTCCAAAGCAACCACACGCTTATGCATACGGCCACAAGTGACGCCCTCCCACTCGCAGAGAGGGAGGGAGTTGTTCCAAGAGCTCAGGACTGAACCAGCTGAATTAGTACTACTGATCTGAGCTTTGATGGCCATGAGGGCTTCATAATCAGTCTCATTCCCTCCTGAGCCATCAAGATTTTGGGTGTAATTTGGAGTGGCGTTGGCTTGTAGGAAGTAGTAAAGGATCATGAATTTTAGAATTGCTAGTTTCATGTTTATTTGGAAGTTTGGAACAACACTTTTGGAGAAGGTGGCAATGGCTGATCAAGTTTAATTCGAATGTTGAATTGTGCTAATTTATAGCAGTAGAGAATTAGGTGCACCACTCTAAACTATTTAGGGTATAGTTTTATAGAGTATAGGAAGTGTTATAAATTTTTTAAATATTAATTAAATAAATATAAAAATAATTTAGTATTATAAGGAATGAAGTAGGGAAGTGTTGTAGAGGATTTTGGTTGCCCCATTACTATACAGATCCCTATAAATCTATAACCCTTGGTGCACCACTAAATTATTTGGGATATAATTTTATCTTTAAATAATTTTAAAAAATTATGTTTGTGTTTTATACACTTGCATATTTATAAACTTTTATTATAAAAATTAACTTTTAAATATATATAATTTAAAAAAATCGATTATATTAGTGTTTTTTTTTTACACCACCCCGATTCCGGAAGAAAACAATAGAATTTTTTTTAATTTTCAGATTTTTTTTTGGTAATTTAACTAATTTTAGGAATAAAAGAGTGTAAAAAGAATAAAAAATCATAAAGACAACTTAGTTTAGTTGGTAAGAAGGCGTGTTTATTAAATTGAGATTATGAGTTCAAAACTCCTATTAGCTTCACTTTCGAGCCTTGACTAGTAATTGATGACCATTTTCTGGTAATCTATATTCAATGTGTAGTCGATTTATTAAACTTAACTTATTATGAATGCACTAGGCGACCCGTTCGGTGTAGACTTGACTAAATGACTAGTAATTTGATTTTTGGCCTATAGACTCGATATTCCGGAAACAACGGAAGAGATAGTTTGAATAATTAAAATGTTGAGAATGTGAAAGATAAAGCCTTAGCATATAAACTAGTGGAATACTCCTCTTATTGTCAATTGGCTATTAGCGCAAGAACACAATTGTGCACACGACCTCCAATCCCGAATCTCAACGAACTTCAGTAATTCATCAACAACTGAGAATGTGTTTAGTTACATTACTTTTTTCATTTGATTTTATTGATCATCTGTTATCGATTTATCATGCATGGCCATGGGGTTGCAACCGTTGCATGCATGTTTGGATGATGAAGAGTATATATAAAATTTCTTCGGCTACTTCTTCCACTTAATGGTCTTCTTTTTTTTTTTTTTTTTTTGATAAGGAAAAAATTCGGGTGGTGTTTAGCCAACCCGAAAGCATCCCGAAGGACGAGATCACGAGGATCTGAAAAAAATACAAATACAGAATACATCAAAAGAAACACATAAAACAAACCCGAAAAAACCCCAAACCCTAAGCAAGCAAGCGGATACAATAACGCGATGAAGGAAACCCGGCGTGGTGAAGTGGATAGCGAGCGCATGGGACAACACCTGCTGACACGATGTCTCGCCGCCGGAAAGACGGAAAGCAGAACTCCTCGTAAGGCAAAGACGACTCCTGGGGAAGTATGGATCACACGACGTTCCCCCCACCTAGATGAGGGATCTTCGGAGACCACAAACACCACCAACACGATCACTTCGATCAACCAGGGCCGCAAAACTGCTCCTCAACCGAAACTAACCACGAACCAACAAACAGATACCCAAACAACACGAGGAAATGAAGTACGACTGCGAGAAGAGCGAGATAAAATTCCGGATTTTAATACAGTTAATTATTGCATTTTTTGAATATATAAAGTTTTCTTAAGTTTTAAACGAAGCAAAGATAAATAATATATTTTTATTTTTTCCATCCAAAGGCAACTTGGGCTAAGCCAAAACCTAGGCCCAAATAAAAAGCCCAGCCCAAGCCAAAGAGACTGGCCCATCTGGCCCATCTGGCCCAATCCCAAGCCCAAGACACTCCCACAGAAATCACAATCTGGAAATTGCCTAGGGCAACCAAACCGGCTATGGAGACGGGCAAAGGCCAAGCGAAAAAAGGGTTGGAATTGAGGTCGTCGTCGGCCAAGTACGACAGCAAAAAACGTTCGGAACAAAGCAGAACCCCATGGGTCAGGTGAGGCGAGGAGACCACCCACCCACCGGCTACAAGCGATGCCAACGGAGCCGCAGGGATCGAAGCCGGCAAGCGGGTAGAGCAACCGGAGCGCACACCATCCGAACAATCGACCCAGAGGGAAGAAAGGACGGGACATTCCAATCGATTGCAGATTTGGGGGAAGGAGAGACAAATCAACCAAAGCCCCAAAGTAATATAGACTGGATTGAAACAAAAATTAGAGGAGAAAGAAGATGAGAAACTTGGGCGGCGACGAAACAAACGAAAGCTTCCGCCGGACTAGGAAAAAGTAAGTCGAGGAGACTGCAGTGGGTCGACGGAGGGCAACCGAACACAACCAGGCAAGAGCCGTGGGGGAGCGGTGCATAAACCACCGGCGACATGTGGACAACCGACGAGAACCCAGGCCGAAAGACCAAGAACGCGCAAATCAAAAAGCTTACGAAAACCCCGAAGGGATTGGGTGTGGGCTCCCAAAGGAGATTTGTGACTTCCAAAGGAGATTTGGGGCTCCCGAAGGAGGTTTGTATTGCAAGCTTACAAGAGCGCGTTTAAGGCCTCATACCCTTGATAAACTCCTTTCATTCGTAACTCAAATCTACCAAAGTGCAGGCCGACCAACCAAGTGATAAAAAATAGCCAAGTAGCAACCAGATCTGAGCAACAGCAAAAACCACCATTTTCACCATATTTGTGTTTTACTTTCTCTTCGTATGGAGCTTCCAACACACTTTTTTTTTTATTGCTCCCTCTCTCTAGAAAACTAGAGAGAGGACAGAGCTCATTATACGGAGTTCTGTTACCTGTCCGTCTCTCTACTTTCTCTTCATAATACAAATTCTTAAACTTAATGGTCTTCATTTTGCCTTCATCCCACTATTTATATTACAGGTTCATTTTTTATATTTTTTACTTGTATTATATTACGATGGTTAGTCTGTTTCTCGATTCGTTGACATCTCAAAGATCAGGTAGATGTTAGCTAATCTCTCAAATATTTTCTTATATAAAAAAAAATATAAAATATCAACTCGTTAATTATTATTTTTTAAATAATTTTATACTTATTCTTTTTTATTTTTTTTATATGTGTGAAATTATATATTATTTTATTAGTTTTAACTTTTAAGTATGAAATTATTTTTTATTTTTAAATTAATTCAAAAAATTAATATTTTATAATAGTTTTTTTTAATCAACCTTAAAACACATACATAAATATAAACAATAAGTAATGATGGAAAGAGTATTATTTTATCTTGATTTTTATGAATTTTTTAATTGTGTAATCATTAGACCTGGGCAAACGCGGGCGCGGGTCGGGCTTGGGACGGGCTTTGCTCGACATTTTGTCCCGTTGTTGCGGGCGCGGACTGGGATAAGCCCGCTTAACGGGTTGAAAGTCGTGTCCAAGCCTGTTCGCAAATGCGGGTGCGGGTAGCCCGCGGGTACCCGCAAACCTAATCAATTTTTATCTATTAAAGTTATACTAAGTTTATTATAATCAATTTATATATATATATATATATATATATATATATATTACATAAATTATTTATATACCTACTGTTTTTTATTACATATATTATTTATATACTAACTAGTAACTACTAAACCTACTGTTTTTAATCAAAAAAATATACTACCTAGTGTTTTTATAATACCTACTGTTATTTATTTATTTTTTATTTACATACATATATAAATTACTTACATACATATATATAGTTATTATATGTAGTTACTGTTTTTTATTTTTTAGATGAATAATTAATACAGTATTATTTATTACATCTATATATATACATATATTAATTTTAATAAAAAAAAAGGCGGGTACTCGTTACGGGCCTAGCGGCCCGTAACGGGTAGATTGGCCTATCCAATTCCGTATCCGCTGCGGGCGCGGGCCGGGCTTAGCGGCCCGCTTGGACTTTTCCCTCTACCCAAACATGTCCAACAAGGCGGGCGGGCGGGCCGGCTCGCTTTTGCCCAGATCTAGTAATCATACATTCGCATAAAAAGAAATGACATAATTATTTTATAATTCGTATATTTGAAAATCCAAACACACCCTAATTGGATGAATTGCTCAAAATACTCAATAGTTATCCCGGAAGGAATGCAATGGAAGCGTCCAAAATGTAAAACCATAATTTTTTTTCAAAATATTTAAGAAAAATTATTTATTTATTAAAATATTCATAACTTACCGGTTGCCGAAGGAAAATAACATTTTACAATAAAACTGCGTTTTAGTACTAATTTTGCATAAAATGCGGTTTTAACCAACGTTTATTTAATGAAAAACCAAAAAGATAAAGAAAAAGTAAAACGCGGTTCTAAACCGCGTTTTACGTGTACAGTTACAGGAAAAGGCGCCGGTGGAGAAGATGAACAAGGATGGAGGAAGGGCAGGCGGCAAGCACCAGCAGGCACCGGAGCCCCTCAAGTCTGCCGTCGGCCTCCGACCCCGCGACTGTGCCTCCCCTCTTTCGCCTCTGTTCTCCGCCTCCCCTCAAGGCACTGTCTCCCTCTTTCGCTTCTGTTCTCCGCCTCCCTACTGTTGGAAGCGGCCTTCGATAGGGAGAGGGAGGGTTCGCTGCGAGCGTAGCCCGGGCTAGAGGAAGGAGGAGAGCCCGGAGTCCGCCCTCGCCAGCACCTCCGCCAACGCCATCGTCAGCACCTCCGCACCACCGGCGACGGGGCTTCTTCAATTGGACTCCAATTTGCGGAGGTTCACTTCTCCCCGACCGGAATCAGACCAGTTTCGGACTCAATTGGACGGTGATGGGTTTCCGACGAGCCAGCAGAGCGGGCAAGGGACGACTTTCGCCGCTGACGAGGGCTTCTCCTCCTTCCTCCGGCCCCGGCCCATGCTCTGCTTCCAGCGAACCTCCCTCTTCCTCTACCAGTGGCGCACAAAAAGGGGCTCCGGCGCCGCTGGTGCTTGCCCGCCTGTTCCTCCTACTGCCCTACACCTCTGTTGACCGGCTTTTCCTGAACATAAACCGCGTTTTACTTTCTTTTCTTTTTTTTTTAGATTTTTATTAAATAAATGCGGGTTAAAACCGCGTTTTATGTAAAATTAGTACTAAAACGCGGTTTTAAACCACGTTTTTATTGTAAAATGTTATTTCCCTTTGATAACCGGTTCAAATTGATAATTTTAACGACAAACGCGGTTTTGAAAATACGGATAAGAATGAATATTTTTGTAATTATTTTTAAGTTGTGAATGTTTTAGTAAATAAATATAAATTTTTTGAATATTTTGAAAAAACATTGGTAAAACCATCCCTAAAGGAACGCAATAGAAGTGTCCAAAATGTAAAACATCAAATCATCAATCAATTAGCGTTAGAGCATCCGCATCCATGGAACCCGATTCGATTCCTTAACTCTCCTTTTTATTTTTCTCTCTCCTTAAGAAATTCAATTTAATTTTTAACCCACATCCTGACATCCATGGAACCCGATTCGATTCCTTAACTCATCTTTTTCTCTTTCCTCTCCTCTCACACATATCCCCCACCTTCTTTCTTTCTTGGGTTTTTAAGGGTTTATTAGTAACGAACCCGTCACATCGTTCCTTAGTAAAATTTATCTCTCCTTTATTATTTTATTATTAAGTTTCTTATATTTGTCTTTAAAACACCCCAATGTGGGTGCTCTTAGGCATCCACGGATCTACACTCCACAACTCTCATAGTCATATTTGACCCATATACTTTTACAATTTTACCCGCATCAACCTCGACTCAGCTGGATCCAAACCCATCGAGTTTTTTTATACGGAAAGGCTACCTGCACTGAGCACAAGTGCTTTGTGCACTCAACATAAACAGATGTATGATTTATTTGACCCTTAGTCTGACATGTGTTCAACATTAAATTCATTTAACATTAAAAAAAAATAACAAAAGGATCAAAGGTACCTTCAATAGAACAAAAGGAACAAAATCCATTCATATTTTTTAAAACAAAGTATATTAAAAAAATTTGAAAAATAAATAAAAAAACTATGTGCATACGGATCAAAAATCCGTTCTTTTTTTTTAATTTCAAACTCTTTGTATATACAAATGGATAAAAATTATATAAAATATCAATTTTGAATAATTTTTTAACAATTTCATACTTATTAACTATAAAATTTTATATAATTTTTTTTTAAATAGATATTTTATATAATTTTTATCATCTTAGAAAAGCAGGTGTAAATAGTAAAAAGGACATATGTTGTTGAACGGAGAGAATATCAATCATGTATGTTTTCTTACGATAATAAATTATCTAAAATATTAAAAAAAATTATAATTTCATACTTATTAGTAATAACTAATAAGTATGAAATTATATATATATTAAATTAATATTTTATTTGTAATAAACTACTAATAAGTATGAATTTGTATAACGATTTTTCTATCCTATGCCCTTGGGGTATAGGATAATATTCCCAAATTGGAATTATTTTTCAAATTTAAATTAATTTAGCTTTTTTTTTAATTAATTTTTTAGGATTCACTATGTTTTTGGCATGGAATATTTCCTTTTTAGGTTTTTATCATGGACATAGGATAGAAAAACTGTATATATAATAACTAGTGTAAGACCCGTTCCAAGCACGGGGTTTACGGTGTAGTGAATATATGTTACTGTATATTATGTTGTTGTTTTTTCGGATGTGAAATTGGTTGGTTTTTTCTATGTATTAAATTTTGACTATATATTAAATGGAAGATGTTATGTATAGTATACTGTAATTTAATTTAAGAATTAATTATAAAGATTAAAATAATTTGATATTGAGAGCTTTATAAAATACAATTACCTATCCTATTGTCTAATTACTACGGAGTATTTAATAATTCAAGTTTCATCTAAATTCTCGTGAATAAATTGATAAATATTCATTTTCAACTAATGGACATTTGATCAGTTGACCAAATCTAACTCACCAACACATGGAAAAGGATGATCTTTACAATAAAATAATAAATTGCTCATTTTTACTTCCTTCAAAATTTGATGATTTGTCGATATGGTGTAGTGAATAAGATTATAAATTATATTTGATTTATATTTAGATTTTTTATTTATTGGAAAAATGATTCTCATGGTTGGGAAATTAGGGGGTGGGGAATTTTGTGGGGGTGGGGGTAATGAGTTGTAATTGGATATTATTTATAATCTTTTTATTTAATTATGGTAAAATAAATTTCCTTATAAATCTATCTATATATATGATTAGATTCTATCCAAATATATCGATTTGCTGATATGATTTATAAATCTATATATCGATTTGATTAGACTGTAATTGATCGGATAAAAGTCTATCTATCCAAATTTGGCGATTTTTGAATATGGTATACTTATATTTGGATGGAAGAAAATTTCTTGATATGGTAATCTAACATATCGTTTATTGGATTTTTTAACCTATATCCCAATAAGATTTCCGTTTTTAATCTAGGTAGCATGTAATGTATTGTATATTTAAGTAAATCCAACCGTCTGATTCCAGGGCATCATTTGATGTGTTAAAGAGGTGATGCGTTAGGTAAATAACACCCAAATCCAATGGCCAGCCCACCCAATTTTTAACAAATATCCACAGTTTACGTTATTGATTTGTTAAATTCCTACCGTATCGTACCTTAGCTTTAAAATATAACGTAAAATGTAAAGAATTGAACTGATGAATGGAATTTGTCCTGCCAATTCAGAAGTAATTAAGAGTAATGATGGATCGGATTGGATGGGATCACCTCCTTTGTTCTTGCTCCCAATCACAACGGTCATAAAATCAATATTGTATTAATGTATTCCAACATAATATAGTAACTAAAACATAAACAAAATTAAGTATATATGTTTTCCATAAAAAACACAATGGTGTCTAAAGTGAAATAATTAGAAGGAGGTATCATCTTTCTCTATCTTCACTGAAATTTTGTATTGGCTGCATGAAAGTCGGGCAATCTTGTTTTTTGTTGAAGACTGTTGATCGGCATTTTCATCTTCCTCTTCTGAATTGGAACTCAAAACCAAAGTTCTACGTGCTCATTTTTATATGGGGGCAGTAGAATACGAAGTAACGTCTGATCCCTTTTGATCATCATTGTTATATGAGTCCGAGTTCTACCTCCAAAAAAAAATATTGTGAGTATCTTTAGATAGGAGCCTAGCATTATATATTTTAGGAGTAATGTAATAAGTTTAGAAGGTTATCAAAAACATACCTGTATAATATTCGGACTCTTTTAAGAACTGGTTTATCAAGGAATCATCATCCGTCATATTTAGCACTTTATAGACTTTATACTTCTTCTCTATGTTAAATTTTCCAATTTTGATTCTAAGCAAATACTTCTTATTAACTATCATATTCAACTCTTTGGGGCACCCACTACTTTCACCGCCCTATAAAATCAATAAATTTATATCAAATTAAAAATAATGTATATTGAATACCTTATATAAGTATATTTTTTTATTCATTGAAAAATTTAAAGAATTACCTCTTGCGAAAATTTCTCTTGTAAATCTGAAGCAGTTATTTTGAATAGGTGCAACACTTCGCGATCAAACAATACTAAAGTAGCACTGTCGGTGTCATCAACAACTCGAATTTTGACCATATACCTATTTTAATTGATAACAATATATATATTAGAATAGTAAATAAAGAAATTTAAATATTATATATATTGATCGATAAATAGATACGTGTAATTGATTTACCTTGGACTTACAATGTTGACATCTTTCCCACATTTTTTGCACCAAAAATTTTCACCTTGACGTTGAACTTTGGTCGCACAAATCTTGCAGCCATTGTAAAACCAATCATTCTAAAACACAATCAAGGAGAACATTCGTATATATAATCGATTAGTAAAATATATGTAAACCTTACTATATGGTAAAAGAGTGGTAATAATAATACTTAAAAATACACTCACTTGCAATCTTGTAGCTTAAAGGTAAACCTATTATTACCACCTGTAGGTAGGAAATAAATACCACCACAAGTGTGAACTCTTCCAATCACATCTACGAATGTAGAGAAATAATGAGGAAAAGTTACTCAAATATACAATAGTTAATTATTTTGAACAAACTTATATATATATATATATACATACGTACCGGGTAAGTAGCTTCGATCTTCTTTATCATTGTACAGAGTACATACACTAAAATTAAAACACGTCAATTAGAGCATATTAAAACACGTCAATTTTTAAATAATTGCCGTATTAATCTCTGTTCGTGAAATATTGTAAAGAAGAATACTACGGAGTATATGAATTCAAGCACGTCAATTTTATTTTAAAATTAAACCATGTCAATCTCATGATCATCTAAACACATTGATCAATTTATGAATACAACACACAAAGAATGATTAATACTATATGTTTATAAATTAATTAAGTGTAAGAATTCTAACATAGAGTGGAAACTAATTAAGGGTATAAATTAATTAAGGGTACGTAAACACGTCAGTTGTAATCAGCCGTAATGTATTCGAATACTAACCTGTTGTTGGAGAGCAAGAAAGATGCGTGGAAATGCAACCGTAAATCGGGTCCGAAATAAAAAGTCAAATTGATTTCCATTTGACAAACAACAAAACGTTAGAGAGAACAACCATTATAAAAATAAATTTAGTATAAATAGTATAAACCACATAGCCTACCGAACAATACAAAAACTGAAATCTTTCCTCCAAAGTCTATAGGCACGTACGCACGAAGAATAAAAGGATTCAATTGAAGAGATGGTGGTTCATCCAATGGTCATATGTATTATTTTTATAACAACCCCAAAGTTGTTAATTAGGAAAATCTATCTATCTATATTTGGATCAAAAGAAGTGGAGTTCGTTCGTAGATTGGATGGTATATACTCATACTTGCCGATATGGATATATATGGTTAGATTGGATGGACAAAGTTATTTATTATTTTTATTTAATTTAATATCTTGAATACATCAATGTACTTTGGGATAGAAATTGGGTGAATATAATATAACTTGCATATGGTAATTGGGTGATATATATATATACGTAATTGTATTGTACACACATATCTATCTATATAATATTATAAATAGATATATTGAAATCTATACGTTTGACATATACTAGTTGTTTTCTCGTGTGCGGAACGTTGTATGAATCATTTTATATGATGTTGAAAGTTGATACTGCATAGAAGCTTATATTCCCTTCTTTCTTAGCATGCACTTCAAGTTGCAGATGAGGAATTGTGATATGCTACTTATATTGGCTACTTGACAGTACGAAACTTGCTCTCTCTGCAAAGCTTTCCCCTGCTTAAAGAGGGCAAGTTTGGAGCATAAATTATTGTATAATCGTTAGGCTCGCATGTTAGTCCTAGTTCAAGTGCAAAGGATTAGATTTCACAGGATATGAAGCAACTTGTTTTTTTGTTCCAATCTGTGTTCATGACTGGAAATCTTGCTGCTCAAGTACTAAACCATTGTCCCAATATGCACTGCCATGCACTTCTGCATCGAGCTATCAAGGGTCCAGTTGTGTGATTGATGCTTCATTCATTGAGTGAAACAACTTGCTCTTTGACTGATCAGATCTAACTGACTCTCCTGGCACACTTTTCGGCATTCGAGGCACAAAAAAAATCCGGCGGTTGGGGGTCTGGCAAAGTGTGGAAAAAGGAGTTGTTGAGCATATGGACTATTGCTGCCATAGTAGGCCTTTTATCAACATCCTTTTGGATGCATAACAATCCTATATGAATGCACCATCTCGCTTCATTGGAAGAAAGTGTTGATATATCCTTCAGCGTCGAATCCATTATCAACAAAGGTGTAACATCTGCCCAATTATTCCAAGCATGCAGATCCAGTATCAATGGGTACATCAGTTTCATTAGAACCGTACATCACAATATATTCTCAAGTATGTAAAACCTGAAAAATAAGCATGTTTTTTTACTTCCATAGCTTGGAAGGTCTTCGGCTAATCCACAGGATTAGCTGGAAAGAGCTGTTTTTCTGGACATGACAGTTTGTTACTAATTAATACTTTGTATCATTGTTAGCTTCTTCATAAACTCCCATGTTACTTTGAAAGTGTTTAACATTCAAAAGATGTCCTTATAATGAGGGGAGGATGAATTCCCTAATACAAAGCATTTGTCTCGTTCCCTACCTTAATTCAGTTGTATCAGCACTAGTACAAAAAACCCTTTTTATCACGGTTCCGTTTAGGTATACATCACGGTTTTAACCCGTGATTAAATGTTTCGCGATAATAGAGATCTTGGTACAGAACCGTGATAAAAATAGAATTCATCACGGGTGATAACCGTGATCTATTGTTCTATAGAACCGGCCTAAAAAGATCAAGGGTGCCACGGTCAAGGTTTTTATCACAGTTGCTAGACGTGATAAAAAAACCTTGGAACCGTGATAAAAAAAGGCTTCTAACAGATTCATATACTAATTTTCGCGCGCATGATACTTAAGAATCTATCACGGTTCTATTATAACCGTGATATAAAGTTTATGACTTTTTACCCAGCAAATGCATTTCATTTGTATGCTTGATTCCCTGTACCAATTTATGTGTGTATATATAGACACACCATTCAATTTGGAAAACACGTTCAATAAGAAAATTACCAATAGAACTTAAACAAAGTATCTTTCATAATTCATAAGCAAATTAATGTACAAATTTAGCTAATAACTTCAAAGTATTCGAAATGAAATTCAACTATAATTGTCATACTAATCAATATCCTTATATAATATATGCTACCACTAGATAACTTTGTACTGCATTTGAATTTGTCAAGATCCATAGACGACTTGCTCCTAATGTCTTCGTACTTTTCTTCTGCTGATATTAGGTAGCTTGCACCTGATGTTGTTTGAAGCCTGAGATTCTACAATGAATAATAAAGTAAAACTCATAAATGAAGAGATTATCAAGCACAAACCCAAAAAATAAAACTCGCCAAATTGATTGAAACATGTAATTAGATACAAAAGAAATGTCATCAGCAAACCGTTGCTATCCTCTCTTTTCAAGGCTTTGAGTGAAAGTCTATTTAATGTACCTCATAAGTGAAAGACTTTTTGCCTTAAATTTTATTTGTTGGGGCTGTTTTTTCTAGGTTGTATATACTTTGAAGCTTATATATTAAATATGAAAATAAAAATTAAATCAAATCAATGAAGTGTGACACTATAACTCAACTTTAATTTAATTCACTATGACATTCTGTCTTCTCTAGAGTACATGAGACCCTGCTACTTGTGGTTTAAAATTTCATAGTTCAAAGCATAGAAGTAGAAAACCAAAAGAGTTTCTCATGATTACTATAAAAGTATTGAAATGTTACCTAAATGTCATTTATTTCACTGAAGTACTCCAACCACTCGACTCGAATCTCATCAACTTCTTCTTGGCTGTACATATTGTGTTGTCTCCTATAGTACTGCAAAATATATCAAACACAAATTACATAAGTATAAACTGTTTTTTTATGAATTTTATTAATTCCATAAATTCACAATCAATACCTGGGTTGGGATAGAATTCGTATAGCGCTTTTCAATAATCTTTCGCATGAACCTCAATACATAGTATCCACAATCAACACTACTAGAATGATGAGGACACTGCAATGACATAAAGCACACACATGTTTGTGTAACAATAAAAATAAAAATAAAATCAATAATTATGAATTTTACCTCTACTTTGACCCAACGCGTTTGTGTGCGAGGTTTCTTCAAACCTTTTTGAGCCCAAAACATCTTTAATCCCCTATCCACCAATATAACAACATGAAAATGTAATTTATATATAACATATTATAAGTGAAAACTTATTTATCTAAGTATTTCAAATGAAACTTACGTATCAAAAATAGTTTGGATATCAGATGAAATCTTGGATGAAATTTCATCTCTTAATGGATCGAGGTAGTACACAGTGTCATCCTTGACATTAATAGCCAGTAAAACCCAATGCACCCTATATAAAATTGGGCAAACTAGTAAATTCAACTCAACATTATATAGATACCCAATATGAAATTTATATTCATACAAAATATTAATAGATAAATTACCCAAAGTTGCAAGGTGCGAAAACCATCTTCATTTCAATATTCCCTCTGATTGCAGCAGCAATATACTGTTGATGATCTCTCACCGTCTTACGAGGTCCTCCAGGAGACACACTTGATGGGCAAAGGAATCCATACATGTCCCCTATGTTGCTACAATGTTTGTCCCACAAGTACCTATAATCACACCAAATTGAACATTTGCAAAATATAAGTGACTGATATATTAAATGCACACTTGAGAATGATAGAATGCTGTATACTTTACAAAAAGAATTAAGTAAATTTACTTGATATAAAATGACACATGGGCTGCACCCATTTCTTCTTGGTTCAACAATTGCCCGACTTCTAACTTACCAACCATAATTGTTGGTTCATACCCCATGATTGACTCCGAGAGAGTGATGTGTTGCGGTGTTTTAGCCATGGCACGATGATACCATTTAAAGTTAATCATCCTCTCTGTGTAGGATATGACTGTCCTTTTTGATGGAAATTGGATGTTAGTCCCATTTGATGCAAATTTCCTTTTTGTCTTGAGATTTTGTGTCTCCTTGTGGGTGGATGCCTGGTAGTTAGATACAAAAAATATTGCTTCACCATATAGATAAAATGGAAATTAATTATATACACATAGGCAATGATCTGAAATTAATATACCATGTTTATTGAAACAAGTGCAGCTGGCCATGCAACAAACTGACCAACGGCTTCAAACACTGTACGAGCTTCACTAGTCGGTTGTGGAATAGGTTTTTCACACTGTAGAGGGGTAATCACTTGAACTTTAACATAACCAGGCTCTAACGGGCGATGATGCAATATAACACCCGAGGTGGAAAGACAAACACTTCCTATCGCCACTTTATCATTCTCATTCATACTCGGTGAAAATAGATGACAAGGCACAAACTCCTATATTGCATAAATAAAACACAATAAACTAGTACTTCCAATGCATGAATTGGTATTAAACATCAACTTATAAGAAAGCTTATGAATACATACCTCTTCAAATAAGTGATCTGAAGTAGATTGGATGGCTGAGGAGGGTACATCTGAGGGCTTAATGACTGGGCAATTTGCATGCATGTTAACAATATCAGACACTTCAGGCACTTCAGACACTTCAAGCACTTTAGCCACTTCAGATGCTTTAGGCGCTTCAGGCACTTTAGGCGCTTCAGGATCTCCAGGAGGAGTATGAAGTGTAAACTGAGGGGTTGGCAAACCTGGATTATCCTTTCTCATTTTATCAATTAACACCATAATGAATTCTTGCATTTCTTGAATTTGTGCTTGAGATTGTCCTTGAGATTGTGTATGATGTTCTTGCATTTGATGAAGCTTTTCTTCCATCTTCTTCATTTCTTGCGCAGCAATAATATCTTCTTCCCTTACACCTATCCCTCTAAGTGCTTTACCTTGAGATGCATGTCCAAAGTAATCGGTGATTGTAAGATTTTGGCTAACTCCTCTAACACGTCCCGGGTGTTCCTGCTTGTCCAAAGCCACTGACAATAAATCTTCCCGGCCAGAAAATGCTATTTCTCCTGCTTTCTCTTGTTCCGATAGTTGATCCTGATTTTTAATAAACTTAAATGTTACTAACAGACATGTATATTGATTTAAATGTAATGATATATCGGTTGAAATTGCATATATAATAATATAAACATTCCATAAACTCACCATTTTATCGACTATCTCTTGCACATCAGGTGACAAATGTCCATCCTTATGTTTACGAGCTCTCTTCCATATATCCTGACGTGGTGGTAGCACAGAACTACCCAACTCTAATTTCTGAATATAATAAATACTTATTAATAGTTTGTGAATAATAGAAATACTTATTAAGAAGGACAATGTTTTATTTTGAACGAAGGCAAAATAGGCAGTTTTATAAAAAGTTCTAGATGAGATGTTAACATGATAATGCCTAGAAATAGGGTGTAGATTGCTAGTAGCATTTAAGTTCAGTAAAAAAACAGCTAGGCAATTCAAGAAGCTTTCCATTCAGCTTATTGTTTTAGCATAAAAAGAGAGCTTTGATGCATATTCCATCAAGAGAAGCAAGTTAACTCCTTACTGAAGGAGCTTCATTCAGCTTATCCCATTTAGCTTCTTTATCGTACACATATAAATTTGTCAAGTCTGACTTGAACCTCCTCCACAATGCATTGGCTATTTTCAACACCCAGCCCTTCTTTTCCTTAGGGAGAATAAACCCAGTCTTTGCCAAACAAACACCAACATAATAAGATGTCAGAATCAACCATTTTAAAAAAAAAATCTAAACCAAGATTTTAGTTCTTTTGAACCTAACATTACAGGTATAGAAACTTACCAAAACTTCTTTCCAAACCATATCCTTCAGTGACTCAGGAACGACACGCCAATCAGAGAATGTGATTCTTACCAATCGTTTGACAGTAGTACCAATGAAGCTCTTCAATTTGGCAGAATTCGGACCTATGGATTCTCCTTGCTCATCCCATTGAAGTTCAAACTTTTGACCATTGGCAATGACTTTAGTCACCTCCTTTGACATAGTAGCTCCCCGAACACTGCGTGATGTAGAAGACTCTACTTATTTTGTTGTAACAGTGCGTTTTCGAGGAGCCATCTGCAAATCAACACAAATAGATGTTTTGGATGAGGCCGGAATTATGATTTCCGGGTTACGTTTCAAGGGATAAAATCCCTTGTTCGGATCTTGCAATCCAGGTACGGGTCGAGGTTTCAAATTCAATTTTAAGGTCAATACTAAAGAGGGATTTTGAACCCTGAAAATATCGTAGGGCTGTTGGGTACCCTTAACCTGTCATAGGGACTAACTCGCGAAATTCATTTCAAACGGAAGCAAGACGGAAGCAAAATTAAGATACAAAGCGCCTCGACAGAGCCGGGTCAAAACCAAAACATAAGTGGATAATTACCATTTAAAATGAGTTAGAGATTTAGCCAGGTTCTTCGATTCGAAAAAAGGGAACCCCGTCATATAGACATCGAGCAATCAAAATCTGCAGAAAATACCTTAAAAAAAAGAACGGGGAAAAGAGTCAGATCGAGCCACTCCTGCGGGACCGGCAGTCCTCGCTGAGGCCACATAGTATGTGATATACCTAATAAAGATGCTCTAATGCAGTACGAAAGTCAAACACACGAGCATGCTCCTAGTTATAATAATGTGTAAAAATATTGTAAAGGGCCCAAGACAATGCCAAGTGGCATATCCCTCTCCTACCTTCACCCCCTTCCGATAGGGCGGAGACTAGCCAGCTCGTGAATGCATTCCATCATAATCGGGCGGCAAGCATGCCTAACCCGCTCCACAATAAAGCCCGCAGGCATCTCATAATATAAGGAAGTTCATGACTCGATTGACTCAGGGTACCCGATGAGGCTGGGGTACCCCATGACCCTAGCAAAGACTCTAGGACTATCACAGATAACGGCCGTTCTGTTTCAAACGCAATAAGTAAGTAGATGCTCATTCAATTAGTGCAACCTAAACAGGATACTGCATGGCATGCTTTTATGCATATGCAACACCTAACATAAAATGCAACAACAGGCATGAATCTCCAACCTGAGTAAGCCCCCTAGGGAACCTACTTGAAAATGCAGAACAACAGGATAATACAAGCAAGGGCCCAAATGCAAGTCCAGAGCAATCCAAATGCAATACACACCTATCATCAAGTCATTTCCATAAGCTACCGGTCCCTCATTCATACACACAAACCCCAAGTTCTCAACATGCTAAAAAACAACCGATAGTAAACCGTTTTCCAAAACCTTTCAGATATGATCAACATCAACTAAAATCATTCTTCTCATTTCCTTCTCAAAATCAACATCATCAGACCAAGACAAAGAATCCCGACATTAAACATTTAAACCTTAAAACCAATATCTCAAAATCGTATTGTAGAATTAATTCCGGCGTTTTGGTTTCAACACATCAAACCCTTTAAGAATCATTTCCGGACGACTTAAAACATTTTCTAAATAATTTAGCAACAATGTTTATCTAAAATAAGCATTAAAATAAATCCATCTTTATAATCCCCATTTTTATAAAATATATTAAATAAATACATATTCCCAACAATATCACTTTTAAATAATTTTATAATATAATAATAATTTCCAGAGAATATTTTATCACAAAAACAGAATAATATCTTAATAATAACAATCTAGCAAATACAATTTATATGAACTATATACTAACATAACCACATGAATAATACATACTCAACAAAATCTGAATTTAAAACACCCAAAAGCCCAACTCCCAACCTGAAAGGAAGATCCGAGCCCAACCCGAAATCTGGAAAAGGGGACCTGGCCCAGCAAAGTAAGAAAAGAGATAGGAGATTCGGACAAAACAGGCCCACGACCCGGAAGAAGTAAATTCGGATCCCTTACCCTATGAAATCTGAAGATAGGAAGGAATAGGCCCACACTCTCAAACCCGGATCCAACAAATTAGGCCCAACAGAAAAGGCCCAAATCCTTTAAAAATCAGATCCAAGGAAACCCAACTCTCAACCCCTTTGTAAAACAAGGTGAACCGGTTTTAGATTAAAACAAAGCTGAACCGGACCAACCAAAACAAAACAAAATAAAAGAAAAGGAAGAGAACCCGGTTCACTGCTCATCGCCTCCCTCGCCAGACCTCTGCGTTCCAAAATCTGGAAACCTGACGGAGGAGATGAGCTTTACCGGCGACGCCAGCTCCTCCTACAACCCAACCCGACCTCATGGACACGAAAGGGACACAAAAACCCAACCAAGGAAGAGGAAGAAAGGGAAGAAGCTCACCGAGTTCGATTCGTCGGAAACCGCTCGATTGGAGCTTCGATTAGGCTCGCCGACGAGTCGGGGTTGTTCTTTACTTGTCCTGGACGAGGGGGAAGTCATAAAGGTGCGAACTTTACGAGGTTTGAGAGTGAAAGGAAATGAAGAAGGAGGCCTTACCTCTCGGAGTCAGGAAAAAATCAGAGGAGGGAGGAAGACGGTGGCGGCGTCGGTGCTCCGGTGGCCCTGGGGCTGCTCGCTCGGACTCGGATTCGCCTTCAAATGTCGGATGGGAGGTTCGGGGTTGCTTCTGCTTGTAACGGAAGGGGAAATGGAGGCTTGGAATGCCCCGCTTGGCTCGGATCTCGCTTGAGGATAACAGGGGGAGCTCGACATCGGCGGTGGCTTCGGCTGCTTCTGGTGGCCGGGTACTAGTGGCGGCAGTGGCTGGGGAGTGTAGGTGTGGTGGTGGCGGCGGCTGAACTGATGAACAAGGAGGAGGAATGGTCCTCTGCAATTGGAGTTGTGCCTTCAACTCTTACAACTGGTCAAGGGCTGCAGAGAAAGCTTTTGGCATTTTGCTTCAATTGTCTCACAAGCTAAGTGAGAGGTGTGCTCTGAAATGTTACTGGCCATCCAAAAAAGGAAGGGGTTGTTTTATTTGTGATGAGAGAGAAGACAAGAGGGGTTGTGGACATGTGATTCCAAAAGATATTTCAAAATACCCAAAAATAATTCCGGAACTCACTCTCTCGATCTTATCCCGACTCGATCAAAATACGATTTAAGAGTTTCAATTTCGATTCAGTAATTTAAATACGAGTTTTCCTTAAAATATCCGAATTATTATTATTATTTTTTCCGACTTAAATCCATTTTATATTATTTGTTGAAATTTATTATTTAAAAATCCGGGCCTTTACATCATCCACCTCTAAAAACAAGTCTCGTCCCCGGGACTAAAACCAAAATAAAGTAGGAGATGAAGTTTGAAATTGATGAGTGCGAGGACCATGTCCAAGGATCTTGTAATCATCTCGGTTGCGTCTTCCGAGATTTTCACAACATCCTAGTCACGATCGTGACATCTCCAATTGTCCTTGACAAGTATGCAATAAGCGCCCCTATCACATCCTCGCTTCGACTTTTCGGAAGTACCACAACTCTAAAAGTTCTATAATGTTATCACTAGGTCTTAGCAAGCACCCTACAAGCGCCCTCATAAAATGCTTGTATCCACTTCGTGAAGTATCATAGAGTTGCCCGGGTTTGAAAAGTTTTAAAGGGGATTCCGCAATTGAAAAAGATTGGCTTCGAAATCGTTGAAACTCTCGGTAACGTTTATTATTGAAAATTCCAAGTAATTCGTTTTCAAACCGCTCAAATCTTCAAATAAGACGTTTAACCAAGCAGCTTTACACCAAAACAAGTAAAATCCTTTCGATCAAATTTCGTCAAAATCCTCCAAAACCAAATCAGTTTCCCGCATAAAAATCAATCAAATTCAGAAGCTCGGAGATGAAATCATCCACCTCTAAGGGCTAATCCCATATTCTCTTCCTAGTTTCCAGATCATGCAACATCATTCACAATTCAACAAGTACCAAAGAAACAACAAGCCTCGACATACTAAAAATCATAAGGTATATCTATATCATACTGAAGGCATCACAAGTGAATAATCAAATGTTCATCACTCATCACGTAAGCACACATGTCCAAAAATCAACGGGTTAGATGTTATGGGGTTAGTACGTCAGTACACATCAAATCTCACAATCGCATATCGATATCGCAACACAAGTAGAACATATTCATCACGTTAACATATCAACACAACAAGGGCATGCTATTAAGATTCAGAAAAAAGAAAGATCAAGCAGTATATAAATAATCAAAATGTCAATATGCCCTAAAAGACACCACCTTAACTCGTCACAACCCCATATAACGATCATTTAGCCATCAAACACCATTATTTCATATATAAACCAATCATATTCATGCCCTAGCCATAATCATCATTTACATATTCATAATCATGCTTACCGATCATATAATATAATATCATGCTTACTATTTCATAATAAGACATCTTGCTTCCACATAATAACACATCATGATCTCATATATTATCATATCACAACACATCCTAACATGCTTCTAAAACAACATAACAGGATAGCAAAACATCAATATATCATGATAACACTAGTCACTACCAATTAGATTTTAACATTGCGTTTCAACAGGTAATGTTATTCCATATCAGGTTTTATCATGGTCACTATCTAACATCATGCCAGCAGATATAAATAAATCACATAATCAAGAAAATCCTCACATCATACCAGTCAAAATAAAACACAATCTCCACTCGCCCATCTCCACTCTCAAACCAAGACTAATCCTCTTCTAGACCCGCCAACGTCATCTAAGACAAAATTTCCCAAAGAAATCCCAATTCATCTCGATGCTCAAATCTCGCCCTCATTCCACCAAACTCTCACACATACCATCCACCTCTAAGAATCCAACTCCTGTCTCTAACAACACACCCGAGCACCCTCTCATACTATATCCTCAATTCTCTTAGGGTCATTTCTTACTCTTCCCCCACTTCCCAAGGTATCACAAGTATCATGCCCCGTTAGTCACACTTTCTCTAGAAAATTTCTCGATCACCGCCCCAAAATTCTTTCACCACTCTCCAACCACGCTACCAAATGACCTAACCCATAGGTTTAAGGAAGAAGCAATTATGAAAATCATCAAACATAAGGTCTAAACATAACATCATGGGTTCAACAAGTCTCAATTTACCATCATGCTCAATAATCATTACAAACATCATATATGAACATAATCGAGTCAAGCTAGCATGTTACATTATAACCTTATCAGATACAATTCATGTCTCTTAGCATATGTGGTTCACATTTTACAGGCAACAGAATTCAAATCATGCTTAGTAACTTAGAGTAGCAACACGTCAATACATCATGATACATGAGATCTATAAGGCATCACATCATATCATCATAGACAACAAGCAATTAGGAAATAGTCATTATCAAGTCAGCACATCAACACGTAAATCTCATCGCCAGGTTAGTGCAATATCATTGTCAACAAGTTCAAAAGGGTTAGCAATTCGAATGGAGAACACTCTCGCTTGCAAGTCGTATCTTACTCAGTAACCGTAATTCTTGATGCGTGCCCATTCCGCCGACATCAAATGATCCTGAGGCCCGTGGGTTATGGGCCCACTCTTTTGTTGCGCTGCTCTATCACTATCTAACTTCCCACTTCCTCTTCCATGCGGTGGCTCATTTAATGTATCGCATATGACTCCAAGTTAGCAAAGATAGGGGAGTGACAAAAGCGGACAACCCAATGTTCCTTTCGAAACCAAACATAGACCAAGGCTAAGAACGACAAGACTAAAGACAAGACTTCGACCCGGGAATAGCAACGATGCCCTTATGAAAGTCTATTGGATTATAATTGCGACAAGTAACACAAATTCATCATGGAGCATATCAATTACAATAACCCACACTAACATGTACCTATCTCAAGGAGAACAACATGCGTATTCATTCCAAAAGACACAATCAAGTTCTACATTAATGCATGTGAGACGAGCTAACGGTTCATTATTCCATGAAAGCAGAGATGCCTACTAATTTCAAGCAAATTATGCGAAGCCAGTAATGGTCATGCGGGGTTTGACGAGGATGGCAAGTATCATGTATATGAAAAGTGAACGAGCATGGTATACACGTCAACAAATGAGGTCAAACATAGCATGGCGAGGTACATCACGACAATCAGCCAAAGCATCATACGAGAACACATAAAAGCAGCATAGTAACTATCACATCTGACAACAATGATCATATAGTGGGTTAAGATTGACATGTAATCATACGACGAGATACATTTAGAAAGCATAGGTCCTGAACAATACTAGCGATACATGACAGGGCAGGGGCATAGCCAAGAGCCATTTAATGAGTTCAACCTAGTGTTCATGAAAGCAGGAGAGATCACCATAGAATAACAAAGAGAACATCACGGGCGATAGATCATAATCATGTTAGGAATGAGCAGTCATAGGGCACAGAAAGCGGTACAATAACTATCACATTATAGAACAAGTACGACAGGTAATCATTTAGCGAGTCATACTGGAAATCATGAGGCCTACATGATACTAGTAACACATATCGAGCATGAATACAGTCAAGGTAATTCGACTAGATTCATTCTAACATTCATGCGTCCTACGTATGTGAAGACATGATATAGCGTGGTGTGTGATCATGCTAGGTGCCAAGTCATACATTCATGCAGCACAAGAGGATATCCTAGATTAATAGGGGAACACTACTGAGCGATAATAGGTAAGCATATAGGATTCACCATCATGAGAAGCAAGTCAATTATCGAATTCAACATTAATCTAACCAGGATAAACACAACCTTTTAAGAGAGTAGCAGGAGGAGAGAGTCACACTATCAGGGACCTATCTCGAGAGAGAATCAGCAGTAATGTAGACATGGTATAAATCCGCACACATCATAACCAAGGATCCTACATGATGCTAATGGCATAACATGACATTTGATACATACATGCACTTGATTGACTAACACAACGATGTGTAAGAAATCACGTTAACATGGTCCATCGATATAGAAGCATGAGAGGAATCCATCAATGCATAATACAAGCCCGTGCAACGAAGCAATATGACTAGCATACGGGGCATGTGCTCCAAATCATCAAACACTCGGATAAGGGATGCATTTACCCAAATATCGCTTCAAATAGCAGGATCACAATCAAAACTACTAATTTAGCCAACAAGCCATGGGTACATCAACCATTCATGCTGAGGAGATCATCTTATGACATTCATACAAAGGCAGTCCATCACACTACCATGGACCTAATCCGGGAGGAAGCAATAATCACATAGACTCATATCATGCCATTCATGCTTCTAATCAATCATTAGTATGATCATTATAACCGTTCAATTAAAAATGCGAAGACGACACATGATCATGATAAGAAGCGAGATGCAATATGAGACCTAAGCAATGTGACCAACATGGATAAAGAATGACATACAACCACGAATTTTACATTAAAGATTATCATCATAACATTTATTGGGAATTATGTATCATATAGGGCATGTTGACATCAAGTTGTAACACATATCAAGTAGGGAACTTGCTTCATCAAGATAACAAAATTTAACGATAACACTATCATTAACCTATTCACAGAGAGAACATCAATTACACAACTTCATAGCATATGCCATATATATTTGTGCCCTAGTATGATAATGCAATATACTAATTAGATCATGTCGGGATAATATGGATATAGCAATTGTAGCTCGAATCCATACAATGGTCATCATGAATATCAAAGCATGTAAGCACAAGTTCACACTAAGGATCGATCCGTAAGTCAAGAAGTAGCATACATAGTATCACACAATCATGGGCAGAGAAATTATGACAACCCGACAGAGATTCCTAAGGGAAATCATTAACTTTTCCCAACCGACTTATCACCCCTCTTTCCCGTGGGACTCCGGTACGACCCTTCATGGCAAGAAGACACTGGTTGGTTATCATAAGAATAAGGAAAGACATCCACATAAACACCTTAGTATCTTACTTCTGACTCAAAGTGACATCAAGAACTTCCAATACTCACTCAGACAACCTTAATATCCAACCATGATTCCCGACACAATTTGGTTACCAACCCAATTCCCCATGGAAGACACTGACATCCGGGAGAAAGACTCGATAGCACCGTTAAAGGGTTATCCAACATAGTGGAAGGGGCTGTTTCACACAAGCTGGGTTTGACAATGTATAAATAATGGCACTCCCACTATCCCGTTTCCACAGGTAAGTCAATGCACATTTCATAGTTAGGGCATCCAAATCAGATCTCAAGCATAGCAACCATTCAACACAGAATCAGTTAATAACACTCATAATGATCTCCTTGGAGTCTCCCAACCTATCTGTAAAGAACAAGCTGATGTTTTGCCTACCCATTCCCAACTACATCCAATAGGGATGGTATTACCGCCTTTCTACCCTCTCGTTCCCCAACTGGTCGGTTTTCCTCTTTTATTACAAGTCGAGTTCATTACTTAGTCCAATTTCGGTTAGATATCTTAAGTTCATTTTGCCCTTCTTAAAATCCTTTCAAATCCTTTGAAATTCATGGGCGGTTTTCCAAAACATACACTCGACCCTTGCGTACTCGAATTGCACAACCTCAGCTCTGATACCATCTTTGTAACGGCCCGGAATTATGATTTCCGGGTTACGTTTCAAGGGATAAAACCCCTTGTTCGGATCTTGCAATCCAGGTACAGGTCGAGGTTTCAAATTCAATTTTAAGGTCAGTACTAAAGAGGGATTTCGAACCCTTAAAATATCGTAGGGCCGTTGGGTTCCCTTAACCTGTCGTAGGGACTAACTCGCGAAATTCATTTCAAACGGAAGCAAGACGGAAGCAAAATTAAGATACAAAGCGCCACGGCAGAGCCGGGTCAAAACCAAAACATAAGTGGATAATTACCATTTATAATGAGTTAGAGATTTAGCCAGGTTCTTCGATTCGCAAAAAGGGAACCCCGTCATATAGACATCGAGCAATCAAAATCTGCAGAAAATACCTTAAAAAAAAGAACGGGGAAATGAGTCAGATCGAGCCACTCATGCGGGACCGGCAGTCTTCGCTGAGGCCACATAGTATGTGCTATACCTAATAAAGATGCTCTAATGCAGTACGAAAGTCAAACACACTAGCATGCTCCTAGTTATAATAATGTGTAAAAATACTGTAAAGGGCCCAAGACAATGCCAAGTGGCATATCCCTCTCCTACCTCCACCCCCTTCCGATAGGGCGGAGACTGGCCAGCTCGTGAATGCATTCCATCATAATCGGGCAACACGCATGCCTAACCCGCTCCACAATAAAGCCCGCAGGCATCTCATAATATAAGGAAGTTCATGACTCGATTGACTCAGGGTGCCTGATGAGGCTAGGCTACCCTATGACCCTAGCAAAGACTCTAGGACTATCACAGATAACGGCCGTTCTGTTTCAAACGCAATAAGTAAGCAGATGCTCATTGAATTAGTGCAACCTAAACAGGATACTACATGGCATGCTTTTATGCATATGCAACACCTAACATAAAATGCAACAACAGGCATGAATCTCCAACCTGAGTAAGCCCCCTAGGGAACTTACTTGAAAATACAGAACAACAGGATAATACAAGCAAGGGCCCAAATGCAAGTCCAGAGCAATCCAAAAGCAATACACACCTATCATCAAGTCATTTCCATAAGCTACCGGTCCCTCATTCATACACACAAACCCCAAGTTCTCAACATGCTAAAAAACAACCGATAGTAAACCGTTTTCCAAAACCTTTCAGATATGATCAACATCAACTAAAATCATTCTTCTCATTTCCTTCTCAAAATCAACATCATCAGACCAAGACAAAGAATCCCGACATTAAACATTTAAACCTTAAAACCAATATCTCAAAATCATATTGTAGAATTAATTCCGGCGTTTTGGTTTCAACACATCAAACCCTTTAAGAATCATTTCCGGACGACTTAAAACCTTTTCTAAATAATTTAGCAACAATGTTTATCTAAAATAAGCATTAAAATAAATCCATCTTTATAATCCCCATTTTTATAAAATATATTAAATAAATACATATTCCCAACAATATCACTTTTAAATAATTTTATAATATAATAATAATTTCCAGAGAATATTTTATCACAAAAACAGAATAATATCTTAATAATAACAATCTAGCAAATACAATTTATATGAACTATATACTAACATAACCACATGAATAATACATACTCAACAAAATCTGAATTTAAAACACCCAAAAGCCCAACTCCCAACCTGAAAGGAAGATCCGAGCCCAACCCAAAATCTGGAAGAGGGGACCCGGCCCAACAAAGTAAGAAAAGAGATAGGAGATTCGGACAAAACAGGCCCACGACCCGGAAGAAGTAAATTCGGATCCCTTACCCTATGAAATCTGAAGAAAGGAAGGAATAGGCCCACAATCTCAAACTCGGATCCAACAAATTAGGCCCAACAGAAAAGGCCCAAATCCTTTAAAAATCAGATCCAAGGAAACCCAACTCTCAACCCCTTTGTAAAACAAGGTGAACCGGTTTTAGATTAAAACAAAGCTGAACCGGACCAACCAAAACAAAACAAAATAAAAGAAAAGGAAGAGAACCCGGTTCACTGTTCATCGCCTCCCTCGCCAGACCTCTGCGTTCCAAAATCTGGAAACTTGACAGAGGAGTGGAGCTTTACCGGCGATGCCAGCTCCTCCTACAACCCAACCCAACCTCATGGACACGAAAGGGACACAAAAACCCAGCCAAGGAAGAGGAAGAAAGGGAAGAAGCTCACCGAGTTCGATTCGCCGGAAACCGCTCGATTGGAGCTTCGATTAGGCTCGCCGACGAGTCGGGGTTGTTCTTTACTTGTCCTGGACGAGGGGGAAGTCATAAAGGTGCGAACTTTACGAGGTTTGAGAGTGAAAGGAAATGAAGAAGGAGGCCTTACCGCTCGGAATCAGGAAAAAATCAGAGGAGGGAGGACGACGGTGGCGGCGTCGGTGCTCCGGTGGCCCTGGGGCTGCTCGCTCGGACTCGGATTCGCCTTCAAATGTCGGATGGGAGGTTCGGGGTTGCTGCTGCTTGTAACAGAAGGGGAAATGGAGGCTTGGAATGCCTAGCTTGGGTCGGATCTCGCTTGAGGATAACAGGGGGAGCTCGGCATCGGCGGTGGCTCCGGCTGCTTCTGGTGGCCGGGTACTGGTAGCGGCGGTGGCTGGGGAGTGTAGGTGTGGTGGTGGTGGCGGCTGAACCGATGAACAAGGAGGAGGAATGGAGTTTGGGCGTGAGATTCACAGTAGAAAGGAGGAGAAGATCGATGTGGGTGTGAGAGATTGTATGGAATCAGATAAGGTGGATGGTCCTCTGCAATTGGAGTTGTGCCTTCCACTCTTACAACTGGTCAAGGGCTGCAGAGAAAGCTTTTGGTATTTTGCTTCAATTGTCTCGCAAGCTAAGTGAGAGGTGTGCTCTGAAATGTTACTGGCCATCCAAAAAAGAAAGAGGCTGTTTGATTTGTGATGGGAGAGAAGACAAGAGGGGTTGTGGACATGTGATTCCAAAAGATATTTCAAAATACCCAAAAATAATCCCGGAACTCACTCTCTCGATCTTATCCCGACTCGATCAAAATACGATTTAAGAGTTTCAATTTCGATTTAGTAATTTAAATACAAGTTTTCCTTAAAATATCCGAATTATTATTATTTTTTTTTTCCGACTTAAATCCATTTTATATTATTTGTTGAAATTTATTATTTAAAAATCCGGGCCTTTACACTTAGATCACTTTTCTACCTTTAAGGATATTTTTTTACCATCTTACCTTTATTTTCACTATTAATTTCTCTATCTTTCTAACCATCTTTCTCATGAAAATAATCAATAAGTTATGTACATCTACATATTTAACTTCAAAATTATTCACACAATCATGTGCTTATGATTTTTTAATATTTGTACGGGAGCTTATATTTTACTTTTTTAGATCTATGCTAATGATAATAATTATATATTTATTTAAAATTATATTAGATGGTGTGTTTGAGTATTATTACTACTTTACCTTATTAAATCATTTTCAAAATTTGTATCGTATCTCTTTCCAACTAATTTATAAATTATAAAAAAAATATTTTATACATATTTTTGTTGTAAACACGTATATATATATATATATATATATATATATATATATATATATATATATATATATATATATATATATATATATATATATATATATATATATATATATATATATAGGGTAGGGTTCAAGTGAGAATAGTATATACCGGTAACAAGGAAAGAAGGATCCTCATTGGTGGAGACGGGTTTATTTTTTTTAATAAAAAAAGAACCCTCACGCGCTTTCATTTTAAGTAAATATCACACCGTCTTCCTCCCATGCCTCCTGTTGTTGAAATCCAAACCTTGCGCCTCCCCCGATGCGGCACCAGCGACATCGATTGTTGGAATCCGTCACTCGAATTCGGCTTCGGTTGCTTCGACGTCCTCTGTCGGTGATTTCTTCCTCCGGCTGTTGGAATCCGGAACCCTTCTCTCGTCACTTCGCTCCTCGATCGACGATGGTGTACACGACGACGTCCTCCGCCGGTGCTATCTTCCTCCACCTACCGCCCTTCCCCGCCCTTCTCGGTTCAGATCTAGAACCTTGGAGCCCATGGCTTCTCTCGCCCAATTCAATTCACGAATATCGCCGAAGTGCAGCAGCGTCGTCGCCACCATGGTGGGCACGGCGATGGAGATAGACAGAGCATACTTATCTGTACATGGATGAATGAATTAAATTTGAAAAAAAAAGTTCCTTCAAAGCTCAATTGCAGTAACTTTGAAAAAAAATTAAATTTTTGTTTGAGAATGAATGAATTGAAATGAATATAATATCATTCAATTACTAAACAATTTTAACAAAAAAAAACTGTAAAATCTAGGTTCAGTGACTTATTAGAGGTTGGTTCAGTGACTAAATAGAGGTTGGTTCGGTGACTAAATAGGGATTGGTTCAGTAACTAAATAGGTTGGTTCAGTGACTAAATAGAGGTTGGTTCAGTCACTCGATATATGGTGGTTCAGTGACCGAATAGAGAGTGGTTAAGCGACCGAATAAAGAGTGGTTCAGTGAACGAATAGAGAGTGGTTCAGTGACTCAATAGAGGGCGGTTCATAATTTTATAGTAAATGGTTCAACACATATATAAAGAGTGGTTCAGTGACTAAATAGTGGTTGGTTCAGTGACTAAATTGGTTGGTTCAGTGACTAAAGAGTGGTTGGTTTAGTGACTAAATAGGTTGGTTCAGTGACTAAATAGAGGTTGGTTCAGTGACTAAATAGGTTGGTTCAATGACTAAATAGAGATTGGTTCAGTGACTAAATAGAGGTTGGTTCAGTGGCTAAATAGAGGTTGGTTCAGTGTCTAAATAGAGGTTGGTTCAGTTACTAAATAGGGGTTGGTTCAGTGACTAAATATATATTGGTTTATGAATTAAATAGAAGTGGTTCGTCAATTTTATAGTAAATGGTTCGGCACATACCTAGAGAGTGGTTTAGTGAATAAATATATAATGATTCATAAATTAAGTAGAAGTGGTTCATCAATTTTATACTAATTTGTTAACACATATAAATAGAGAGTGATTCAAGAAATAACGAGTAGTGAAATATTTGATTTAATTTATTTACGATCATTTTTTAAAATAAAAATAATTATAAAACAAAATATTTTTTAAGGTGAAATAGGTACTTTACATGTTTATTACGGTATAATTAAATAAATTATATATATGATAATAGTTTATTTACGATTAGAAAAAATATAAATTAAAAGTAATAATTTAGCAAGTAGATTCCTTTAATAAAAGGATTAAAATAAAGTAAATATGCATTAAATACAAGAAAGTTATGTTGGTACAATGGTTAGAAGTTTAGGTGGGGAAGGGATAGGTTTTGGGTTCAATTCCCAAATATAACAATGTTCGATTTTGGGAGCATTTGCTGGGAGCGTGTCACACACGCGCCACATGCGAGTGGGGGACGATTTGGGGCACTTGGCGGGAGTTTTTGGCAGGGGAATTTTGTGCGCTGGCGGGATTTTTTTCCCATTAATTTAATATATGTGAACCAATCAAAGAAGCAACCCTATATATATATATATATATATATATATATATATATATATATATATATATATATATATATATATATATATATATATATATATATATATATATATATATATATAAAATGATGTTCAAATTAAAATGGATCAATCTCACGTGCCTTCAAGGCACGGGTATTACACTAGTATATAATAAAATTGTTTTATACATGCAGCAAAACAACGGTTTTTTTTTTATCCGGTCAAATACTACAAAACAACATTGTATATCCCTTGATGGTATTTAAGATGATTGGAAAATATTTCGCAGAATATATTTAATGTAAGCAAACAGTAAATGAAGATAATTTAATTTTTTTTTATTTGAGGGTGGTTAAAAATAATAATGAGGGTGGTTATCTTTATAAAAAAAATATAATTTAAAATTTGATATAAATTTTCTTGGTTAAATATATAGTATGGTTAAGATAAGTTGAATTAAGTTATGATAGACTTTTTAGAAAGGTTATTGTTTTCTAATGTAAGATGAATTAAAAATGATAGGTTTTGTAACCACTTTAGATATGATGTTGAATATTTATATTAAAAATTAAATTTAATCTTCAATTAAAATAGACACATAGGATGATCATTAATTGACGTGTCAAATATTCGGGCCAGATTGCACCAAAGTACGACACGTAAACGAATCGCACCAGAGCCCGCCACATAGGATTTTCACGTTTCTGTTTTAGTATTATACTAGCACAGTACCCGTGCGTGACCCACGGGATTTTTAAAATATATTATGTTGTTCTAAAAGATATTATCATAATTTATCTACATTATATATATAATAATAATATTATGATAATATGAAAACGATATAGAAAAATAACATTAAATCCAAACATCAAAATGATAAATATACTAAACTGGTCTTGCTCACTCGATTCACATCTTCGATCAATAATTAAAAGTGTGCTATATAGATCACGATAACTTCATTAATCCACAATGTTGGAGAATTCATAGCGTCGTTGCACAGTTTTGGCTTTGGAGGTATTGTCGGGTTTAAGAAACCTGTAAGTTCATATTAAGATGGTATATTAAGTAATAATAGATACAACAAATAAGTAAAATAAGGCATTACCTTCTTTGATATGCATTAGTTTTGAAAAAAAAAACGGATTTATATACAACTTTGTCACATCGGCAAAATTAAAGTAAATAATATTCTCTCATCTACACACAACAAAAGTTAAACATATAAAAGTAAAGAATGCATGTTCACGAGGTAAAATAAAAGAAATTATAATTATTGGTAATATTGAGAAATAAGGTTATTAGAAATTATAATTATTGGTAATATTGAGAAATAAGGACAATAAATATAGTTAAATAAGAAATATGATTTGAAACTTACGTCCAACATCTTTTACAATAAGAAATTGAAATATATCAATGATGTATCTATTCAGCTCCATATTGAGGGTATATATATAGTTGTTTAAATAATTTCGAACCAACAGAGCACTTCAATATACGATTCATGTGAAAAAAATTCAATATTAAAGGTGGTTAAACAAATAACTTATAACAAAATATACAAATCAATGCATATAAAAATGAACTTACCTATCATTCTTCACGATAAGATAAACTCTACCAAGTGTGAGTAGAGATATATGATGAACTTCTTTTATCTGTAAATGGATAAATATTGGATTTTAAGAAATTACTGTATAAATAATTTCGCAATAAAAATGCCACCAAAATTTTGAGATAGCATAAATCCTACCAAATGCGGGTAAAATGAGATTGTAATTTTTTTTTCTTTGTAATTAGAGAAACATTGTATTTTAACAAATCATTGTATAAATAATTCAACAGTAAAAATCCCACCAAATATTTTGAGATAGCATTAGAAATCCTACCATATACGGGTAAAATGAGATTGCAATATTTTTTATTTGTAAATAGAAAAAAAATAGATTTTAAAAAATCATTTTATAAAGAATTCAATAGAAAAAATCCCACCAAATTTTCGAGATAAGTAGAAATCTTACCAAAAATGGGTAAAATGATATTACAATCGTTTTTTGTTTGTAAATAGAATAAAGATGGATTTTAACAACTCATATGTTTGAATCAAATAGTAAAACCCACATAATTCAACAATCATTGATGTTTGGGAGATTGGCAGTGATGTGAAGAACACCAATTCAATGTTCCTACATATGCATCAATATAGAGCTCCAATTCAATCTGGGCAATGATCGACTACAATGCTAGATCGGCATATGCATCGAGAGTAGTCACTGCGGCAATAGATGTGCATCAAGAAGCAAGATTTCATCAATGGATAACTTATTATCATCACCCAGCAACAAATCTAACTTAGCGTCTGAAAAATGGTCGATTACAATGCTGGATCCCCGTTTCTTAAGCACTTTGTTTTCGAAGCGTGCCTTCGTCTCGAACACGTCATGCTTCCTCCAATTCAACTTGGGCAATGATCTTCTAAATAACAAAGATATTAAGTTTTAACACAAAATAAATGAGAAAAAATAAATTAAATTTACAATAGAAAGTAATTAATTGGTTAATTTAATTAAAAAATTTAAATATCTTTAATTCAAACGGGTCAAAAAAAGTTTGGGAGAAATTAATATTCTAGTAAATTTGTTAAATTATCATTAAATTTATTTTAATTAATAATTGATTAAATTCTGTTAGTTATATAGGGTGGAGCCACACTTAATGAAAAACTGTCACGTAAGCCTTGGTTTTGTAAAGACTCGGATTTTCAAATCCTAATTTTTCGGAAAAAGAGAATTAAAAATGAAATTTAATCGGTTTTAAAACTCGTTTAGCGGATTCCGACCGGAATATAAAATTTGACGAATAATTTCCATCCTTTTTCCTCGAAAATTCAAAATAATTATCGGTTAGCGATATTCTTGTCGATTTTAAAAATCTAATTAATCGAGAGAGCGAGAGTCGGAGAAACTAACATCAGGGAACTAATTGCGGGATTCCAAAATTCGCGTATTTGAGATTTATTTTCGGATATTAGTTTAACCATTTCAACACTCATCCTCACCCACTCCCATCACCTCACCATGCCTACAAATGGAACCATCCCCTTCACCATTCCCTCACCATCACCATCACTCATCGTCAATCACCTCCTCACCATCACTCCCGCTCTCTCTTATTGTTCAACAACACAACACCACTTCATCTTCAACATCACCTAAAACCATCACCGTCACCTTCTCGTTTCTCTTCTCCGATCACCACCACCAATCCCTTTTCATCTTCGACCCCTCCTCGGAGCCACCAAAGCAGGCGCAACATCCCTTGGGGCCACCAGAAGCAACGAAGCTACCACCGGAGCCGCCACGAGAGCCACCGCAACCCCACTCCCTTCTAAACCCTGTTAGATCGCGAGCCAAGTTCCGGTAAGCGATTCTTTTCCATCTTCGATTGAAACCACTCTTGGACTTCACCATCACACTCACCCATGTCCCACGCAGGTCCGACGGGCCATCGCAAGCCACCGACGACGCCCAGAACTCCGATCGAGAGCTCCGAAGTCGCGAAATCCCTCGGTAAGCTCCCGCCTTTTCCTTCCTCTGTTTCAATTCGATTCTGACCGGGGTCGGGCTGTGGGCGAGTGTGAGTGTTTGTGAGCTGAGTGCGGGACGTGGTGTCGGCTCGTGAGCCCCGGCTAGAGCTCCGACGTACGTAGTCGAGCAACGAGAGCGATGAGCAGATCGCGGGTGAGCCGAGGCGAGGCGAGCGAGGGGCGAGTGGTGGGTGACTGTGAGCAAGGGAGAGCTCCAGCGAGCTTGAACTCCGGCGAGGACGGGCGGCGGCCATGGCACCTCCGGACGCGAGCGAGGAAGCACAGGAGGCGGGATCTTCCATTTGATTTTGGAGGAAGAAGACTCCTGTGGGTCCTACCTCCCTTATTTATATATACTAAACGATTAACCGGTTGGGTTTAGGTGGGTTCGGTTCGGTTCTGTTCGGGTTATCCGTTTATTTATTTAACTAATTAAAGGAATTAAAAGTATTATATATATACAATATTATTTGAGGTCTTAAGAGATAAAATATTATTTCGGGAGATTTATAAAGGATTGGTTTTATCGAATACAAACGGGTTGGAATTATTTCATAAAGGGTTTAGAAATACTTTATAAGGGTGTTTTATTTAATGGTGTTTTAAAATATTACATAAAATCACTGGGATTTAGAAATAAATTATTAAGACTCGTCGATTTAAAAAGAGAATTTGGAAAAGAATTTCAAGGTCGGAAAATGATTTAATAAATAATAGAAAAAGGGAATTTTGCTAACATTTTCAAGGGTCGGGATTCTAACGCGGATTTGGCACAGATTTGAATCTAAACTTGGGAATAAGACTTATTCGATGATTAACTAGCATGATAATATGAGTGTTTGACTAACGACATGATATGTGTGACTAATAGCATGACTTGCGGTGATTTACTATATGAGCTTAAATGTTAGATATTATGATGTTGATATATATATATGTATGTCAAGTGTGAGTATGAAACGGTAATATGTGAAATTGGTTAAGTATGATATGGAGGTTGTCATGAGCTGATAAGGATGATGTTATGATCGAATTGAGAAAGATGTTAATTTATGAGATATGATGACACAATATGAGAATTGAAGATGAGATGATAATGTTAATAATGACAATATGGTTGAGTTATCATATGTGTGTGTCTTACATGTTTCATATGTGACTTGTGTGCTTTGTGTAAATTAGACTTAGACTTATTATGTTATTTATGGGATTACTAGGTGATCTCTGATATGTTGGATTGCTTGCCATTGCTGATCATTGTTTGGATTCTGCGCTTCTCCAGGTAAGTTCTTTGAACTTACTCATGATGGGCGCTCTATGCACTGAGTGTTATATAGTAGGCTAGTGTCCATGCACCATACGACCTAGAATCACGCTTAGGAGCTAAAATGGAAATCATATGATTGCTATATGTCCTTGCAAGAGAACGGTCGTTATCTGCGAAGTAACTAGAGTCTTTGCTAGGGTCATAGGACGACCCAGTCCCATCGGGTTCCGCCTTGAGTCAATCGAGTCATGGAAGTTCCTTTACTTATATTATGAGCATGATTGCGAAAGCTGCCTGCGGGCTTTATTATTTCTTATGGGGCGGGTTGGGCATGCGTGCTGCCCGATTATTATGGAATTCATTCACGAGCTGGCCAGTTTCTGCCCTATCGGAAGGGGGTGGAGGTAGGAGAGGGACATGCTACTTGGCATTCGGTGTGGATCCATTTATCGCTTCCTGCATTATATTAAACTGTTAGTATATATATGTGATTTAATTTCCGCATTGCATTACACATTTCATCTTAGGGGTAGGATGCTTATTATATGCCTCTTAGAGTGTGGTTACACACGCGCATGAGTGACCTGATGATTGACCCGGATCCCCCTCTTTTTTTTTTAGATTCAGGTACTCGTTTCACTCCTTGATTTCGTGCTGTTATGACGGGGTCCATTCATATGGCGGAGAGTGAGTGTTGAACTATGACTTCACTAGATTTACACTTTTTGGGATTTCTTCCTACTTATACTCTGTTTGACCCGGCCTTGCCGCGGAACTGGTTGTATTTTTTTCAGCACTTATGTCATTTGCATGATAAAATGTTTTCCGCGTTGTAGACTTAGGACAGGTACAGGGGTTTACCCCGGGGTCTCCAACGGACTTTCAGGATTTGGGTGCGAAATCTCGCTTTAAACTACAAATCTTCGATTTCAAACCTTCAACCTGTACTCGGAGCGCAAGATCCTAACAAGGGGTTTTATCCCTCGAAACGTAACTCGGGAATCATAATCCTGGGCCGTTACAGGTTTAAGGAGAGGTTGCCACGTGTATCTTTCACATCTGTTTTAGTATTATATTAGATACTAGTGTAGATCCCGTCCTGTGTACGGAGAATGCGTTAATCTAAATATAAATTATTTTTTCTTCCAAAAAATAACATAAATATAAATAAAATTAGTTCGACGGGTTATATATAATATAAATATCTTTTAATTAGATTATCTCAAAATATAAATAAATTTCACATTTATAAGGTACTATGGAAAAGTTTTTTTTATCTAATCTATGGTTAATTAAATCTCATGTAATTTAATTAGATAGTTGATTTTTAAAAATATTTTAATATTCCTTTTTATTAAATATATATGTAGTATATATTTATTACATTAGTTTTCTAAAATATCTATGTACGGATGGATTGTGGCTACATAGTAATATTTTAATTAATTATTTTGGCCTCAAAAAATAATATAGATAAATATAAAATAAAAAATATTAAATGATTGATTTTGAAATAAATAATTATTTCCACCAAAAAATAATCTAAATGTAAATAAAATAGCACATATCAAATATTACATATTTATCTATTAATATTTTTGGTAAGTATGACTATGAAAAATAGTTTTATTAATTATTTTTATTATTACTACTACTACGTTTAATTATATTGATATAGTTTTTCCCTTATATAATATTTATCTTTTATAAGATATTCCATCTATCCAATTATATGTGTTAATGGTAAAATAAAATAATTATTTTTATTAGATTTCTTTTTTGACGGGAGAAAGCTTTGTGACGGAGGTAAAACCTATCGTTGATTCCGCCAAAGAAAACTCAAACCTAAAGCAAGTATAGCGATAACCAAGAAGTCGATCCCACAGGGAAAATTATAACTCAAGTGTGATTTATGTGTCAATTAAAGTAACCAGTTTGGGGGGTTTTAGTGGGTGAAAGTTCCGCCTTTTATCAAAGCGGAGTAAGCAAGCAAAGTAAATGGATTTGGTTTTAGACAATTAGGAGAAGTAATTCTACCTACAATTTTCCACTTTATTGGATTGAAGCGATCCTTGTAACTTCTTCTCGTCCTATTAAGTTCCCTATGAATGTCCTTGTCCCGACCTAATATAGTTACTAGTCCAACCAGTCCTAGCAACCCTTATCAATTGAACAGTCCCTAAAGAAGGATTTAACCCAATTGATAGCTTTAAGTTCAGAGATTAGCCAAGGTATTTGCAGTCCCTAAAAAAGGATTTAACAACACATTCAACTTCCTACTCATTCAATTAGTTCAACCAGCCCTAAAGGAACAAGTTTGCCACTTAGGTTAAGGTTCACAACCAGGAATCTACAAAACCTTAGCGATTGAATTGATCTAACAAGTTGGCCAGACAAGATAGAACAAAACAATAAACAATCAAGCACAAAGAAGTTGAAACATTCAAATATAGGAAACAAGGAACGAGAATTAGAAACTCACAATCAATCCGAATAAAGCTTCAAATTGCAGGCAGAATAGATGAGTTTAGTTCCTCATGGGAGACATCGCTCAAAATTTCTAAAGTGTCTAATGAATAGAATAGAATGGAAGTTATGTGTTGGAAAAATCACTAAAAGTCGGCCTTATAACACCCAAGTCGGCCATAAAACAAATAAAGAAGATCTAGGGTTTTTAATTATTTAAAACGCTGCGGATAAGTGCTGACGGCTAATGCTGCGGCCGCCGCAAATTGATTGGCCGCGGGCGCCGCATGATTGCTGCGGTCGCAGCCAGAGGCCTTTCACGGAAAATCTGTTTTGAATCAGCTCTCGACGTCAACATGAAAGTTGTATCTCTCTGAAATAGCTTTCCAACGCATGGTCATAATAGTTAATCGGACAACCGAGGCCTCCAGAAAGTGCAAAACAAGTTCAGCATGTCTGGCGACAACTTCTGCAGACTTATTCTTCGTTTAGATTCGCTTTTTCTTCTCAGAACCTCTTGAGATCTTCATGTAAGCTTCTTCGATCAACTAGACATTCTCATCCAATGCATTATCAAATCATGTCTCCTCCTCGGATCCACCATTACCTGAAATAATCATTAAAAGCGTGTAGATTCCGACTCCGACAACATAGAGAACTAATATGCAAATCATACTTAAACCATGCATGATATGCATCATAACTAAGCTAAATGCAACTTATTATGCCTACCTAAATGCATGCTATCAAACTCCCCCACACTTAACCTTTGCTTGTCCTCAAGCAATGATAGAATGAACATGAATCAACACATCCCACAGGAAATCCCTTTAAGTTTCAACCTCATCAAAAAGCAACATCATAGCAGGTGAAAACATAAACGAAGCAAACAAACGTCATAACATGTATTTCAGTGATCAAAGCTTAGAAGTAGACATCATCCAACCTCACCAGAAATATGTGTTTCACTCATGTGTTTAGGCTTTAAGGTACAACTCTCATCTCAATCCAAAATGCACTAAGCTCATAGACATTGACCACCATATCACCAAATATCTACCGAAATGTCATTACTTGCGGGACACAATAAAGACAATAAAATGCCACACTTTTTTTTTCTTTTTCTTTTGTTTTCTTTTCTCTTTTTTTTTTTCTTTTTCTTGTCTTGGTGCTTTCCTTACGCGAGGCGCAAACATGGGTGTCATGAATGGCCCCGGTCTATCAACACCTCAACCTACTAATATGAAGTCCACTTGAACATCTTTTGACGCAAGTTGCAAACATGGGTGTCATGAATGAACCTGGTTACTCAATGATCAAGTTTTCTTTCCCAGTGGATAGTTTTCAACACCTTTTTGCGCGAATCATACCCATGGGTGTCATGCATAGATCCGGTTACTAAGTGCATCAACCATTGCCACCTTATTCACTAACTATGTACAAATTCAAACAAAAGACTCGATATATAACATAAACTCCGCAAGCAAACAAACATGTGCATCGGTCTTTTTTAAAAATAGATACTACAATCAATGCCAAGAGGTAGCAACACTAGGAGAGTAATTCACACAATTGAGCAAAAGAATTCAAATAAGGCCAAACATTCTCATAGGGTCATGTTTTTAAGACTTCAATCATACTTTAGCCCAATCATACATGCTCAATTATATTTGTTAGCTCCATGGGATTTTTATGAATCGTGCTTGAAATTTAAAATAGAGGACAAACTAAGCAAGATGGGTATTTGAATAACACATATGTATGCAATGCATGCTTATTTTTGGATTTTTTTTTTAATTACGAAAATAAACAAGAAATTAATAAAAAAAAATGAAATAAATTAAACATGGTGCAAAAATTTAAATATGATCTCCTATATGCATCTATATACAGAATTCTTCTCCCCCACACTTAAAGTTTTCATTGTCCTCAATGAAACAGTAAAGACAACAAAAGTGAATCAAATATAATCAGGGTGAAGGAGAAGAAAAAGGAAAAAGAAAGAAAAACTTACCTCGGGTTGCCTCCCGAGAAGCGCCTTTGTTTCAAGTCTTTGGCTCGACGTACTGACCCTTGATTGGCCTAGGTTCCTCCACCGGGGTCACCAACACCTGTCATCTCATTGACAAATGAGGGCACCCTTGAAAGGTGTAGCTTTCTGTCCAAGCTGTCATCCATGACCCTCAGCTTCTCTCCTTGAGCTATGCCTGGGGGTTGTCCTGAAATCACAAAAGGTTTCAATTTGTTAGGAGGCTCAAATTTTCATAAACTATTTTCCTTAGGTGTCTCTAACAAATCACGAAAATTATTGTTGCGATCAATATTGTTAGCAATAGGCGTATCTAAAGAATTTTCAGGAGAAAGCTTAGAATGATTAAAGAGAGAGAATTCTATCTTTCTTCCATCAAACTCCATAGTCAATAGACCCTCACAACAATAAATTTTCGTTTTCGCAGTTTTCAGGAATGGTCTTCCTAGTATAATGGGTGTTTCAGGGCCTCCCTGCTCCATATCTAAAACAAAGAAATCAACAGGGAAAAACAAATCATCCACCATAACCAAAACATCTTCAACAACGCCTCTTGGTCTGATTTGTGATCGATCAGCAAGTTGCACTGTAACCCCAGTCTCAGTCAGAGCACCCAAACCCAAAGACATGTACATGTTATAGGAAATAACATTAATTGATGCTCCTAGATCTAGCATGGCTTGTTTGAATCTAGTATTCCCAATTGCACATGGAATTGTAAACATACCTGGATCTTCACATTTTTCAGGCAATTTCCTTTGCAACATAGCAGAGACATGTTCATTCAAGCTTACCTTTTCCTTCTTTTTCAGTCAATTTCCCCGGCAACGGCGCCAAATTTGACGGAGGTAAAACCTATCGTTGATTCCGCCAAAGAAAACTCAAACCTAAAGCAAGTATAGCAATAAGCAAGAGGTCGATCCCACAGGGAAATTATTATTCAAGTGTGATTTAGATGCCAATCAAAGTAACCAAATTGGGGGGTTTTATGTGTGAAATTTCCGCCTTTTATCAAAGCAGATTGAAGCAAACAAGAGTAAATGATTTTAATTCAGATAATTAGGAGAAGTAATTCTACCTACAATTTTCCACTTTATTGGATTGAAGCGATCCTTGTAACTCCTTCTCGTCCTATTAAGTTTCCTATGAATGTCCTTGTCCCGACCTAATATAGTTACTAGTCCAACCAGTCCTAGCAACCCTTATCAATTGAACAGTCCCTAAAGAAGGATTTAACCCAATTGATAGCTTTAAGTTCAGAGATTAGCCAAGGTATTTGCAGTCCCTAAAAAAGGATTTAACAACACATTCAACTTCCTACTCATTCAATTAGTTCAACCAGCCCTAAAGGAACAAGTTTGCCACTTAGGTTAAGGTTCACAACCAGGAATCTACAAAATCTTAGCGATTGAATTGATCTAACAAGATGGCCAGACAAGATAGAACAAAACAATAAACAATCAAGCACAAAGAAGTTGAAACATTCAAATATAGGAAACAAGGAACGAGAATTAGAAACTCACAATCAATCCAAATAAAGCTTCAAATTGCAGGCAGAATAGATGAATTTAGTTCCTCATGGGAGACATCGCTCAAAATCTCTAAAGTGTCTAATGAATAGAATAGAATGGAAGTTATGTGTTGGAAAAATCACTAAAAGTCGGCCTTATAACACCCAAGTCGGCCATAAAACAAATAAAGAAGATCTAGGGTTTTTAATTATTTAAAACGCTGCGGATAAGTGCTGACGGCTAATGCTGCAGGCGCAGCATGGATGCTGCGGCCGCCGCAAATTGATTGGCCGCGGGCGCCGTATGATTGCTGCGGTCGCAGCCAGAGGCCTTTCACGGAAAATCTGTTTTGAATCAGCTCTCGACGTCAACATGAAAGTTGTAGCTCTCTGAAATAGCTTTCCAACGCATGGTCATAATAGTTAATCGGACAACCGAGGCCTCCAGAAAGTGCAAAACAAGTTCAGCATGTCTGGCGACAACTTCTGCAGACTTATTCTTCGTTTAGATTCGCTTTTTCTTCTCAGAACCTCTTGAGATCTTCATGTAAGCTTCTTCGATCAACTAGACATTCTCATCCAATGCATTATCAAATCATGTCTCCTCCTCGGATCCACCATTACTTGAAATAATCATTAAAAGCGTGTAGATTCCGACTCCGACAACATAGAGAACTAATATGCAAATCATACTTAAACCATGCATGATATGCATCATAACTAAGCTAAATGCAACCTATTATGCCTATCTAAATGCATGCTATCACTTTGCGAGACGCACTCTCGCGCCGCCACGTCGGCAGATTCACTCACGTGCCGCCACACAGGCACAAATGCATCGGTTTTAGTATATGTATATAGATAGATTATATATATATATTGATTGATGTATGCATGCAATGTTCTAAAAATCTCCGTCAAGGGTCGTTTATATTCTGAATAAACCCTTAACCTCACCCCGCCACCAAACTTGTCAAGGTTGCCAAGATGCCACTAGACCACCAAGATCAGTCAAGCAACACGTAAAGAAACCTGCCTATACCCTGCCTAAACCCTTCATCCAGAGGCTTGCACTTGACTGAATCCCAACAAGGACTAGAGCTAACAAGGGTATTTGATGTGTTGTTTAGTTGTACGTTGTGTGACCAATCTAAGGAGAACCCAACCCATTTGTCTATTGAGTGCAACCCCACGGTTCAACTAATTAACATAATAGACCACATAACATCATATCAATGATCCAAGAAGTTGATACCAGAAACAAAACAATTAAATCAATCATTTATAAAAACATTACATCCATTCAAGATATGATAAACTATGCCAACCAACAACTATAGAACTGGATAACCATCAAAGCGACTTTTGAAGACAAGTCCCGATAAGAAGAAATTTAAGATGGAATAAATCAACTGAATATTCTTTCAAAATTAATTTCAATGGATCTAAACAGTCTTCTAGAGTTCTAGTGAGGCAACTCTAGACTTAATCATCCGAGACTATCAGGGTTGACTGTTGGTTGTGAGGGTGTTCATTGTGGACACAAATTTGTGCTAGTGTCGCAAAGGCTTTGGCCCTCCTCAAAAAAGGTATCGCCAAGACGAGAGCACTTGGGCTCTCACCATCCTCGCAATTGAGGGTGATAGCTTGATAGTCATTAACTACAACCGTAGACTATTGAGCTACATGTGAGAAATCAAGATGTTGATCTCCAATTCCTTCTCTAACTCTTTGATAGGGTGCATTTCAACCACGTCTTCCGTGAGACAAACTCGATTGTTAATAAGATCGCGTCAGCATCTTCACAAGGCCTTCTTGCCGACTCGAGTCTGCCTGTGGTCCAACTTGGCCTAACCCCCACCCCAAAAATAAACTTATATATAAAAAAATATACATATGTTACCTCATAACCACAGTTATAAGAGTAACGGTATTAATCCTATCCACAAAAATGCAACTTTCAGTCCTTAATCCAGCCACCTGCAAGAACACCAGCAACGATCTCAACCACCAAATCATCAAACACCATAGCCTCAACGTCCACCGCGATTCCGAACCCATCTCCTTCGAAATCTAGCCATCTTCCATGGGGAATGCTCATGTCCTTATCCACAACCTCATCCACCATACAACTCCTCATCCTCCTCCATCCTTGAATCTCTCCATACACCTCCTCCACCAGCCTCTCCTTCCTTCTAACCATGGCTAACCCCCTCTCCCAAGCCCGAAACCCGCCTCCTACGAACCCCTGGCACCTCCACCCCAAACATTCGCTTACGCAGTCGAACAAGGCTTTCTTTTCAGCCAGGGGGGCGTCCTTGTAGGAGCTTGAGCTCCCCCTCTTTCGCTCCAATTGATCAAAGAGGTGCGGATTGATTGTGTCGCGTGTTCTCCCAGAGGCGTAGTCCTTGTACATCAGCTCGATGCTGCTTAGCACGTCTTTTATGTAGTCCATTTCCCATTCTGTCGAAAACAAGTAAATGTTGATCGAAATTCGGAACTTTCAAGTGTATAAGAAAAGATTACGAATCGGGTTACTATTACTACCTTCTGTTGGTGTATCTGATGAGTTGCAACTCTCAAAGAAATCGGAAGAGCCAAGAATGGAGACCGGACTTGGATGTCGATTGGTGCTGCTACATTCATCCATTTCTTCTCTCTGGAGATTTTGTGTAACCCACACATTGTAATTGAAACAAAGCAATCAGCACATTGCGTCAAACAGATCAGATAATGAACGAAATTCCATCGAAACACGAATACCTGAAGCCTAACTGATGCTGATGATGCTTCGGCTTTTCTGAAGCTGCACTCGGAAGACTCAACTCCAATAGTTAACTCCCTCAGCTTCTGCTCGAGCAAAACGCCCAAATCCAATGATCGAGACATTGGAGTAGTGAATGTGAACGAAACAACATCTGTCTTTGAATCTGATTGACTAATGTTTTCGTCGTTGTCATTTCTCCGATTTTGTTGATTGCCCTCAACAATCCGCTTCTTCCGTGGCACATTCCTTGACCCCTCTGAACTCGGCTTCTTTGAACCGTCTCTATGCAAGTTTCTTCGACGCCCATGAGACGAATCTCCCGAAACAGCCTTCCTATAAGTACCTAAAGATTTAGCTGAATTGCAATTCTGTTTTTGGTTATTCTGCCTTAGGACTGACGGTTTCTTATGCGTACTCTTCTGGCTGCTTGATTCGTTCTTGCTGGACTGAGTCGGTCCAGAACCATCGTCTTCTTGTCGCCGCCTTGGATTCAGTCCTTCTCTTCTCTGAACATTAACCTTTGCTTGAATAGCAAGGCTAATGGACTTCCCTTTCTTCAAAGGCTGTCCTTCGAAACCTCCTGCAGCCATTTTTTCTTTCAGCTCCTTGACTTTCAGAGGAGCAGATGATGATCCAGCTGAGTAAATTCGTGCTCTTCGACTACCTTGGGGTCCGGAATCAATAATCTTAGCTGCAGCCTCCATCATGTCAGCTAGATCACTAGAGGGGACGAAACGCGGGTTCTTGATAGGAGATAGAAGCCTATGCTGAGTTATAGGGATTGATCTGGCTGATTTAGGCGGCAAAATCTCTGACTGGAACTTCTGTACCGCCCTGCTAGGTGACCTCGGATGCTTAGTTAGACCCTCAGACTCGTCGAAAAACCTCCCTGAGTGCAAGATATGATAGTCTTTTCTCCGATATAGAGCCTCATTAAGCGACTGAGTGTCGAAAAATGGATCAATAACATTTGCTGTAGGTAAGGAATCCAGCCCCATAAGCCTTGCAATCACACCAGGAGCCTTACTTCCATATCCTTCATCGTCAGTGACAGATGAAGCGTAGCTGTATTCACTGCTTCCCTTAATGCTTGCTGTTGCTCCAATCTCGTCTTCGTCTAGCTGTATTGGAAAACAGGTTATCAAAAATTGGTATAACCAACACAACATCAATTGATGAAGCAACATGATCTTACCATCCGAATCCTTGTTGTCGGAAAGTTTCCCTTGCTTTTCTTTCCTTCTTTCGGATACTCTGCATATGGGATTTTATTATAAGTAAAGTTAGTGCACAAAATTTATAAACAGATGCACCCTTATGAGTGTGACAGCACACAAAACCAGACCTGGGAAATCAGATTTGCTTGAAAACAGCTTCTTTCTAGATTTTGAATTCCAGTCAAAGATCTGCAGGAAGCTGCCTCCATGGCGACTGCTCTTTGGAGCTCGTCCCTCACCGCCCATTTTCGGCTTTATAACATTCAATGTTTAGGCAGTAATAAGAGATTGAGAACACCTAAAGAGATGAAAAAACCATCATTTTTATTTTTTGAATTAATCAGAAAAATGAAGTTGAAATCAAAGCCAAAAAAAATCGAACAAATCATATACAATCTTCATATTTGATATTTCCTAGTACTTAAAACAAAAGGTTGGAACTTTATTTGAATCAAACTCAGTAAATTACAATACAAAGATATCATAATAACTGTCATAATAAATTCAAGCTAAAACCTTCAACCCAAGCATTTCAAAGGTCAATTGAAATATTGAATCCATATTTGATGCAGTGCAACCATTTGCACACATTTAACAAACTCTTACATACAACTGAAATTGAAGCAAGAGACAAGGGCATAGAGAAATGTTGGGTTCCCTCCTTAATCACTATAAAGCCTAATAATTTATGGGTCAAAGGATCATTAGCCCAATTAGTTGTTGTTGTGCATGGACCAAGACCAAGAATGTTGGAGAGGTCTCTAGATTATTCTTACAAAGAATCCCCTTGATTAGTCTAGAACAATCTAGGGAGGAGGAGTCTAGAATTATCAAGTGAAATATCTTCACTCTAGAATTGTGGATGCAAGGCTATAAATAGCCCCATGGAGCATCATCCAAAGCATCCAAGAAAAACACAAGCAAAGCAATTCAAGTGAGAGCAAGTGTAGAGAGATCAAGCCTAGTAAGAGTTAGTGTGAGTTAGCCACAAAATTATATAGTGAGAGTTACATCCTTGTAAAGTTTTCACTATATAATATAAGTTCCACTTTCATACAAAAGTGAGTCTTGCCCATCTTAATCCTACGAAGAGGGAAAACCCGATTTTTCCCAACAGTGGTATCAGAGCCAGGTTCATTGTCGGAAGGTGTTAGCTCGTGCGGATCAAGATGGAGGCTAGCGTCACTTACGAGGGTGACATGTTCAAGCTCACGGCAGACAACTACTCTTATTGGAAGCCGATGATGGAGGATCATCTCTACTGCAAGGACCTGTACGAACCCGTCTTCAACAAGGACAAGCCTCAAGGAAAGAGCGATAAGGAGTGGGAGCTCCTTAATCGGAAGGCGGTCGCCATGATCCGTAAGTATATCGATAAAACTCTCTTTGAGCATGTTTCTAATTATACAAATGCTTTTGAATTGTGGACAAAGCTAGAGTCCATGATTCAAAAGAAATCGCCTCGTAACATGGCCCTCCTAGCTAGACGGTTGGTGAAGATGGAGTATAAGGATGGCCAAAGCATGATTGAGCACTTGAATAATTTCAAGGGGCTTGTCAATCAGCTAGGTAAGGTGGATATGATGCTCGATGATAAGTTACAAGCCATCCTACTCCTCACCTCTCTGCCAGAGAGTTGGGATACTCTGGTAGTTACTCTAAGTAACTCAGCACCAGACGGGAAGCTCACCATGGATACCGTCTGTGATAGTCTTCTCAATGAAGAAGCCAGGAGGAAGGAGAGAGGAATAACTAATCATTCCGAGGCCAATGTCCTTGACAACCGTGGCAATAATGATGCCCGTGGACGGAAGCAAAACCGAGACCGAGATCAGTCTCGAGGGCGGTCCAAGTCACGCACCAGGGTCATGTGCTACTACTGTGGCAAACCAGGCCACAAGAGGCAAGAATGCCGCATCCTCAAGAGAGATCAAAAGGCCGGAAACGTGAAGCCAGACCAGATCAATCCTATGAGGAGGCGAGAAGAAAGGAGTACTACCGCCATGGCCGATGAAGGCGAGGATTCATACCTCGTTGAAGGAGGTAACATTCTAAACATTGAATGTAATGATATTTCCTGGATTGTCGATTCTGGTGCCTCCTTTCATGTTACCCCACACAAAAGCTTCTTCTCATCCTACCGAAGTGGAGACTTTGGTACCGTCTTGATGGGAAACCACGGATGGAGCAAGATCGTGGGGAGAGGAGATATTATTCTCACATCCAACACAGGATGCAAGCTCATCCTAAAAGATGTGAGGCATGTTCCTGATATGAGACGTAACCTCATATCAACTGGAAGGCTAGACGATGATGGTTACTTTAGTCAAAATGGCGGAGGCAAATGGAAGCTGACTAAAGGTAACCTAACCGTGGCTCGAGGAAGAAAAGAAGGAACATTGTACTGGACAGAAGCAAAGGTTTGCAAGGGAGAGGTGAACGTTGCCAGCACTGACATGGAGATCTGGCACCAAAGACTTGGACACATGAGCGAGAAGGGCATTCGAATCCTCGCTCGAAGGCAGCTCCTCCCTAATCTGAAAGGTACTTCCCTCGACCCATGCTCGGATTGTTTAGTTGGTAAACAACATAGAGTAGCTTTCCAGAGATCATCTCCACCCACAAGGAGAAAGCATGTCCTAGACCTCGTACATACAGACGTGTGTTCAATGACCGAAAAATCCAATGGAGGTGCACTGTATTTTGTTACCTTCATTGATGATCATTCAAGGAAGGTCTGGGTGCATCTGCTGAAATCAAAGGATCAAGTCCTCGAAGCATTCAAGGAGTTCCATCCCAAGGTGGAACGGGAGACTGGTCGGAAGCTCAAGTGTGTCCGATCAGACAACGGTGGTGAGTACCGAGGACCCTTTGAGGCGTACTGTAGCTCCTATGGGATCAGGCTTGAGAAGACGCCACCCAAGACGCCACAACTAAACGGGGTTGCTGAGAGGATGAACCGTACTCTCACAGAGAGAGTCCGATGCATGCTCTCCCATGCCAAACTACCCAAGTCGTTCTGGGGAGAAGCCTTGATGACCGCCGTCGACATCATCAACCTCACACCTTCTGTCCCTCTAAACGGAGATATCCCAGAAGAGGTCTGGTCAGGGAAGAAGGTCTCCTACAAACACTTAAAGGTGTTCGGGTGCAGGGCGTTCGTTCACATTCCTAGGGACGAGCGGACAAAGCTTGATGCTAACACAAAGGAGTGCATCTATCTTGGTTCACCCAGAGATGAGTTCGGCTATCGGCTATGGGATCCAACCACCAGAAAGGTGATTAGAAGCCGAGATGTTGTGTTCTTCGAAGATCAGACGATCGAAGACATCCGAAGATCAACAAAGCCGACGCGAAGACAAAGGAGGGAAGAGCCAAGTCCCTCGAATGCACAGCGGGACGATTCAGAAGAAGCTCCGATCGAGAGCGATGACGAAGCTGATGATGAAGATCATTCTCAAGAGCAGAATGATCAAGAAGATGCCCCAGTTGAGCAGGAAGCAGAATCAAGCACTCCGGTAGAGCCTGAGCTGAGGCGGTCCTCTAGAGACAAGCGACCGTCCAACCGATACAGCTCAGATGAGTATGTGACCCTCACGGATGAGGGGGAGCCTCAAAGCTATAAGGAGGCTATGGATGATATCCACAAGGCTGAGTGGCTAAGAGCCATGCAGGAGGAGATGCAATCCCTGCATGAGAACCACACCTACGAGCTGGTGAAGCTACCAAAAGGGAGACGGGCCTTGAAGAACAAATGGGTGTATCGGTTGAAAACTGAGGACAACAACTCGAAGCTCCGATACAAGGCTCGACTAGTCGTGAAAGGATTCAGCCAAAAGAAGGGCATCGACTTTGAAGAAATATTCTCTCCGGTCGTGAAGATGTCATCTATCCGAGTTGTTCTGGGCTTAGCAGCAAGCCTAGACTTGGAGATTGAACAACTCGATGTCAAGACAGCATTCCTCCATGGTGACCTTGAAGAGGAGATATACATGGAGCAGCCTGAAGGATTCAAAGTTCCAGGCAAGGAGAATTTGGTGTGCAGACTCACGAAGAGTCTCTACGGCCTAAAGCAAGCACCAAGACAGTGGTACAAGAAGTTTGACTCTTTCATGGCGGATCACAACTTCAAGAAAACCATGAATGACCACTGTGTCTTCATGAAGAGGTACGCAAGTGGTGACTTTCTCATACTCTTGCTCTATGTTGATGATATGTTAATAGTAGGGCAGGACCGTGATAAGATAGCGGCTCTAAAGAAAGACTTGAGCAAATGCTTTGCCATGAAAGACTTGGGACCGGCAAGGCAAATCCTTGGGATGACAATCACTCGTGATAGAACGAGGAAGCTACTGTGGATATCCCAAGAGAGATACATCGAGAAGGTGCTCGAGAGATTCAACATGCACAAAGCCAAGCCGGTCAGCACGCCACTTGCTGGACACTTCAAGCTGAGCTCAAAGCAAAGTCCAACAAGTGAGAAGGAGAAACAAGAGATGAAGAACACCCCATATTCATCCGCGGTAGGCAGTCTCATGTACGCAATGGTTTGTACGAGACCTGATATCGCCTACGCAGTTGGGGTAGTAAGCCGCTTCTTGGCAAATCCGGGGAAGGAACATTGGGCTGCAGTGAAATGGATCCTTCGGTATCTACGGGGTACTTCTAAACGGTGCTTATGCTTCGGCAATGGGAAGCCTGTGCTAGAAGGATACACAGATGCAGATTGGGCCGGAGACAATGATTCCAGGAAATCAACATCAGGATATCTAACTACCTTTGCAGGGGGAGCTGTTTCCTGGCAATCAAAGTTACAAAAGACCGTTGCCTTGTCCACTACCGAAGCAGAATACATCGCAGCCACAGAAGCCTGCAAGGAGATGTTGTGGATGAAGAGCTTCTTACTCGAGCTGGGAGTAGAGCAAGACAGATACGTCTTGCAGTGTGACAATCAAAGCGCCATTCACCTAGCGAAGAACCCGACCTATCACTCTCGCTCGAAGCACATCGATATCCGATATCATTGGATCCGAGACATCCTCGAAGAGAAGCTTCTACAGCTTGACAAGGTGCATACGGAGAAGAACTGGTCCGACATGATGACCAAGGTAATCCCGACAAATAAGTTTGAAGATTGCTGTCAAGGATCCGGCATCGTGACACGCCCATGATTAAGTCAGGAAGGGGGAGATTTGTTGGGTTCCCTCCTTAATCACTATAAAGCCTAATAATTTATGGGTCAAAGGATCATTAGCCCAATTAGTTGTTGTTGTGCATGGACCAAGACCAAGAATGTTGGAGAGGTCTCTAGATTATTCTTACAAAGAATCCCCTTGATTAGTCTAGAACAATCTAGGGAGGAGGAGTCTAGAATTATCAAGTGAAATATCTTCACTCTAGAATTGTGGATGCAAGGCTATAAATAGCCCCATGGAGCATCATCCAAAGCATCCAAGAAAAACACAAGCAAAGCAATTCAAGTGAGAGCAAGTGTAGAGAGATCAAGCCTAGTAAGAGTTAGTGTGAGTTAGCCACAAAATTATATAGTGAGAGTTACATCCTTGTAAAGTTTTCACTATATAATATAAGTTCCACTTTCATACAAAAGTGAGTCTTGCCCATCTTAATCCTACGAAGCGGGAAAACCCGATTTTTCCCAACAAGAAAGTGATCAGCTGACTGAGCTTGAATTAGATTGAATTGAGAGCTGGAAACTAAACAGCTAATCATTTGAAGCTTCTTCCCCAAATCCATGTCAATCAGGCAATCAACTTATAATGTATAACGAAACCGTTATAATCGATTGAAGAAAATGGAAAGAGGGGGGAGAAGAGCTTACAGTAAGGCAATTAAGAATGATCCGATTGCGGGATGAAGCCTTTGCCGTATGAGATTTGAAGAGGAATTGAGAGATACGATACGCAGTTGGGGTATAAAAGCAATGAATTCGGTAGTGAAGAACACAGTAATGGGTGAGTGGGGTAGAGGGAGAGATTGAATTGAATAACTCATCAAGAATTAAATTTAAGGCTATAGGAGATGGAAATTAAAATTCAAAAAAAGAAAGAGAGAATAAAAACACACACAGGAAACAATTATTTTTGGGGATTTGGAAATTAGCGAGAGCGTACATAAATACCTCTCAATGAATACCAGAAAAAAAAATAAAAAATAAAAGCGAATGTAGGCGCTCTGTAACGTCTATATGAGGATTTCAAATTTACAAAACGCAACGGAAAGGTGTCGTTGTGCAACGGGAAGGGAAGGGAAGGGAAGGGAAGGGAAGGTGGTGGAGTTATACGGTGCTACGCGGGTGTATGGAAAGACTGCACAAAGTGGGTGCTTTACTGCTTTCAGATTTCACGATGTAATGACACGTGTCATTCTACTGTGGTGAATTTATACGCCGAGGGTTTGAAAGTCAAAAGCAAAATAGGACTGACATACCAGGGTCTTTGAAGTTTTTAATCTTTCGCTCTATTAGGTTGATCGGATCGCACAAACGCTACTTGATGAGGTGAGATCGGATCTATTCCGTCCAGAAAAACCCTATACGTCTTATATAATACAAAAATATGACAACATAATGTAAAAAAAAATACGAAATCGAAAATGCATGATACGGAAATAATCCGAATTAGAAAACACAATATTAAACCGTTCATATTCGTATCACACATATCCCTTTTTGGATATCTGACACAAATTTTTTATTTTCTTATTTTACAGGTATAGTAATATAGTATTAGTATAAATAAATACAATCCATAAACAAAGCTTAATTTTTGTTTTGCCTCCAATTTGGATTCATGGTGCTGACAATTAATTTTTGATGTGAACAGTTGTCTCGCAGTAGGATAGTATTAGTATAAATAAAATCTACAAAGTATCAACGAACTTTGATAGCCTAGCTGGTAGGGCTGATACATGAGCCGAGTAGCTCGGGATCGACTCGGGCTCGGCTCGGTAAAAGCTCGACTCGGGATCGCTCGAATGCATATATGAGCCGAGTTCGAGCCTAATCCCGAGCTCGATTCGAGCTCGAGCCGAGCTCGAGCTCGAGCCCGAGTAGCTCGTGAGCTCGAAGACCCATCTATCCTAGGTATATATAAAACCTAATTCCCCTAAACCTAAACCCAACCCAGCCGCTCCACTCTCTTACTCTCTCAAGTCTCAAGTCTCATCCCGCTCCCACTCTCTTCTGCAGATCCAGATCCAGTCGCCCGGCCTCCGTCGCCCGCTTCCTTTCTAGTCCTCAGATCTAGGCTCGCCGGCTCACCCTCGCCTCCGTCGCCCGCTTCCTCTCTCGGATCTAGGTCTTCCCGGCTGATTTCCATCTTCTCGTCCTCAGATCTGGGCTCGCCTCCTCTCGCCGGCTCACCCTCGCCCGCTTCCTCTCTCGGATCTAGGCCCTCGCCGGTTGATTCCCGCCTTCTAGTCATCAGATCTGGGCTCGCCTCCTCTCGCCGGCTCACCCTCGCCCGCATCCTCTCTCGGATCTAGGTCTCGCCGACTGATTTCCGCCTTCTCGTCCTCAAATCTGGGCTCGCCTCCTCTCGCTGGCTCACCCTCACCTCCGTCGCCCGCTTCCTCTCTCCGATCTAGGTCTCGCCGGCTGATTTCCGCCTTCTCGTCCTCAGATCTGACTCCCTCTTTACATTTTCAATCCAGTTCAGGTTATTTTATTTCAAGTTGTTCGATTTCTTTAGGTTATTTGATTTTAGGTTATCTGATTTCAGGTTATTTATTTCAAAACCGAGCTTGTGATATTCAGATATTGTAACCGAACAAACTTGCTTAAATCGGGCATTATTGGCTGTGTTGTGTATATATTGTGTGTTATTGTTGGTGAAATTGGGTATTATTGGCTAAGATTGAATCAAAACAAGCTTAAATCAGGCTAAAATAACTCAAAAATTGTAGCCAAACAAACGAGCTCACGAGCTCGAGTATAAGCGAGCTCGAGCTCGGCTCGAGTATAAACGAGCTCACGAGCTCGAGCTCGAGTACTCTTCCCAGCTCGCGAGCCGAGTACGAGCATCTGTTTAGGCTCGTTTTCATATGGAGCTCGAGCTCGAGCTCGGCTCGTTTATAAACGAGCCGAGCTTGAACACAAGGTACTCGAGCTCGTGAGCTCGTATATCACCCCTACTAGCTGGTATTGGGCTCATGCGTATCTTGTGCCTCCCAGGTTTGATTCTTGGCGATGTCACTTAATTTTTGTTGTGAACAGGTCTCACATACACACGGTTGGTTCGTGTCGGATAACTTAGCCTTACCGTATCGGAGGTGCTGTCACTTAATTTCTGTGTGCATCATTTCCTACTTTCCATCTTTGTCCCTATCCTAATTTTCAGTTTCTTGTGGGTGGTTTTCTTCTTTTCTTTGATGTCCGGTCATGGATCACTCGGAAACACCCTCTCGACCTAGTCGGGGCAAGGGTGCGTACATCTTGACCCCCCAGACCCTACTCTAAGCGGGAGATACTTGTTGGTTCGTGTCGGATAACCACCGACCCAAAACAGATTCGATTAGCTTTATCGTGTCGGATAACCACCGACCCAAAACAGATTCGATTAGCTTTACCGCGTCGGATACCCGAATGTAATTGGTTCATGAACGATTCGACAATTTGGACCTAAACGATTTCGGGTATATATCCGACACGATTACCTAGTTTGTATCATGTACTAGGATGTGCCCACCCCTACCTCTATCCAATTTGTTTATCCCCTTATCTCACATTCAGCCCCATCTATTGGGTTATTTAAAAAGTCCAACAGAATAGGATTTCAAATCTAACGGATGTATGGAGTGTGTAGAAAAATACAACACGGTTAACACGACATAAAAACACGACGAAACTGACAAAATCGACAATAAAAACATCTGTAAAAACATAAAAATAAAATAAAACACAACAAGTTGGCAAGAAATAGTAAAAAGTCATCACAAAAGTCATCTCAGATATATCATTAAGGTCGTTCGCGGATGGAGATCCAACAGAAAAAATGCAAGCTCACTCGAACGATATCATCCACGGGCGGAAAAGAGGGGCACGTGGCGGACATGCCCACTCCCCACGTGTCGAGTAACGAACTCCACGTGGCAAGTTATTTGAAGATCACCTAATACCTATAAAAGCAAGAAGTTACATCAGAAGAAGGGACTTTTGGGCGGGCGGAGGGAGAGAAGGAGAAGAAAGGAGCGGATCAAAACCAAGCAAACCTGAGAAGAGAGAGGACAAGAAAGAGTAGAATAGAGAGAGGAAGTTGAACGCGCTAGGAGAAACCTCTTTTTAGGAAGAAGGGGTTGCTCCGCGGACAGAGACCTCTCTTCGCCCTTTGAAAACTTTCCACCTAAATCAAGAATATGTTGTTGTTGGTCCTCAAGACAATCAACGACGGCAGGTAAACATCTGATTCCCAAATTGTCTGAGGAAAACTCGATAAGGGAATGACACATCAGAATTCATAGGTAGATTGTTCCCGCGGCACAGATTGGGCTGCATCGATTATTTCGATGCGGGTCAGGTAAGTCCGTTGGGAATATTAAAGGTCTCACTGGGTGAATTCCCGGGTCCCACTAAAAATGGTGGCCTTATGAGATCGAGCGTTTTCAGAAACAAAACGGAAAAAACAAGAAATTAAAAGGACACGACACGAATATGACACAAAACGGTAAAACGTGATAATAACTGTGTCGAATACGAATCAGAGTTTTTTTTAATCTGATATACGACATTACATGATTAATTTAAAAAAAATATTTTACAAGTTAGTTTAGTATAAATATAAGGGTAAATTACACATAACCACCCATAAATTATGGTACTTTTCACATAACCACTCATAAAAACTTAAATTACAGTAAACCACTCATAAATTAGTTACCTTTTCATAAGACCACCTACCCATTAAACCTCTATTTGTTTTGTTTAAAAAGATTAAAATACCCTTAATTCAAGCTTATTTGTATTTAATGCAATGATTTGTTTTCATAAGACTTCTCATTTTTTAAATAATCTGGTTACCCTTTTAAAAAAGGATAAATTATAATAAAATTATTCATGTTCGGCTAATTTGTCAAATAATATCTATAAGCTTAGCTTATTTTTTAAATGATATGGTTTGTAATTTAAGATATGCACTAATTTACCCTTCTTTTAAAGCAACAATCTTATTTTATTTTAGAGTTTATCCCTATCTTATTCAACATTTGAAGAAGAGGAGACTGTTAGGAGCTATTGCAAGTCTCGACTCTTCACATTTTTAGATATATGTTGGTTGGAGTATTTAGGGTGGGTTTGAATTACATTCCATTTTAATTATAATTCAATTATTTACTTCGTTTTATGTGATTAGTTGGTTGTATAACTAAAAATCTCATAAAAATGAGGTAAAATAGTAATTTAACCAAATTATCACATGCATTGGGATAAAACTATTACATTATATATAATTAAAAAATTATGGAATCCAAACACACCCTTAATTTATCTTAAAATTTTTGTTTACCAAAGACGATCTAGTCTATTCTACATTATAAACATAATATAATTGGAATCCAAATACGTACTTATATACATGCAATATCTTTCCTTTACAAAGTACAAACAAATAAGCTTGAATTAGGGGTATTTTAGTCATTTTAAACAAGACAAATAGAGGTTTAATGTGTGGGTGGTCATATGAAAACAAATCAAATTTATGGGTGGTTTATTGTAATTTAAGTTTTTATGGATGGTTATGTGAAAAGTTACATAATTTATGGGCGGTTATGTGTAATTTACCCTAAATATAATAAGTATGATAAAGGAATATAAAAACAAGTTGGCTCGGTTGGTTACGAGGTTTCTCCCACCCCACTATCTATTATTCAACAGGTCCCGAAATCATTTCGTGTTTTCTTGTCGGATATCCGATAGTAACCATGTCGTGTTCATGTAAGGGGTTTTGGTCTTATCAGTTTATGGTATCCGACACAACATGCACTCCCCTAGCTTCTTTGACAAACATGAGACAATGATTCATCTTCTTCGTTTTTGAAAAGCACTCACTTTGAACACTTCTTCTTCTCTACTTTTGCTCGAAAGCAATTATGACTCCCCATTTAATCCTTCTCCATGTCGCCTCTCTTCATTGTCTTCAATCCTTCATCAACTGATTTAAATTCATCTTTGAGTCCTCATAAGTCCCTCATAATTCACCCTCACGTACCCGTCTTTCACGCCTTTTTGATTCAAACCTCTTCAATCTCCATTGTCTTCAATTCTTCTTCATTTGGTTTCAATTCAACGACATCTGGTTTCGATTCGACTCCTCATTCATTCTCATCCATCATCTTTCACACCGTCTCCATTGGAAATCTCCACGAAGAAAGGTAATTCAAAGTTTTTTCATTTCTTTAGTGAATTTTCTTTTGAATTCTAGCATTTTTATTTATTTAAATTCCATATTTACAAGGCTTCATTTAAGGGTAGGGTTGAATTTTGAATATTTTTACTGGTTTTTTTTCTATCTATGCCCTTAGGGTATAAGATAAGAACCTAATTTTAGTATGCTTATCCAATGAGATAGATATACATCTCTTGTCTCTAATTTTAGTAGGCTTATCCAATATTTAATTATTTTGTTGATCCTATATCCTTATTTTAATTATGGGAAATATTTCCGTTTCCTATCTATATTATATTTTAAAAGACAAACAATTTGGTCACGTGTCTTACTCTCCTTCATTTCCGGTTTTTCGTCCACGTGTCAGTACGAAATTCCCTCCAATCATTCCTCCACTAAACCTTTACCGAGCCTACATTTCAATTGTTGTTTTGAATTTCACATTAAAGGCCCAAGTTTTGAATTTGTCATTAAAGGCCCAATTCTTCCCATCAAGCCCAAATATATTTTAAAAGACAAACAATTTCGTCACGTGTCTTACTCTCCTTCATTTCCAGTTTTTCGTCCACGTGTCAGTACGGAATTCCCTCCAATCATTCCTCCACTAAACCTTTACTGAGCCTACATTTCAATTGTTGTTTTGAATTTCACATTAAAGGCCCAAGTTTTGAATTTGTCATTAAAGGCCCAATTCTTCCCATCAAGCCCAAATACATTTTTTATTTCTCATAACCCTAAAAAAAATGAAATGTTCAGCCTTCTTCGGTTCTTCTATCGCCAAGCTCCTGCACTTTGTTTTTCATCGCCAAGCTCCTGAAAGTTGAAGCTTTGAATTTCCATGGCACCCATCAAGCATATTTCTCCGTATGTATTCTCCAAAGGCCTCCAAGCCCTAACCTCTTCTAATGTCGAGGTCCTTCTAACGCCGATGGCCTCCAAACCGCACCAAATCCGATTTTGATTAGGTAAGTTCCCTAAATCCCTCTTCTATTTTGGGTGATTAATCTCTAATATCCTAATCATTGTCCGCAAATTGTTCGTATCAAATCCGATTTCGATTAGGTAAGTGCCCTAAACGGACTGATATTTTTGGTAGCTAATCTATAATTTCCACTATCATTCATATTTCTTTGGGTGATTCCTCCGTACATATCCTTTCCATATGATCTGAATTTGGAAGCTCTAATTTTTTGGATATTGAACATACCCTTTCCATAATTTTTATTCAACCAATTTCCTCTTTTATTTTGGGTGATTCCTCTGTGTTTTATTCATTTGTGATTCATTATATAATTTTTTATTTCATTCCAGATACTGAATATACCCTTTCCATATTTTTTTGGATTTTTTGGATTTTTTTTAATCTCTAATTAGATGATTGGCTTGATTCTATTGGTTATTCAATGATACTTTGAGTATTTATATCAGACCATTTTGACGCTATCATTCACAAGTTCACAACCAAAGTTTACTCTTCTGGATTGCCTCACTTCTTCCTAAATATGATAAAATTTTCAAGTTCTTTTTCTTTGATTCTGTCTGTATTCTTAGATAATGTTCATTAATTATTAAACTTTACTTTTTCAGACTTACAATGGAAGAGCAATTGACAAGCATTGCTGAAATAACCGACACCTCTACTATCAAGGTCCAGATAGTGAGAATGTATTCAAGGACAAACTGCATCAACTATTCAAAGCTTCCGCTAGAGTTGATTCTGTGTGATGAGAATGTATGTTTTCAGATTTTTCTTGGTGTAGCGAAAATTGAATTCACTCTTTTCATACGAGAGTTTTGATAATTTTTTTACATTATTTGAATGTGTAGGGAACTAGAATCGAAGCAACCGTCAAAGGGAGTTTACGCTGGAGGTTTTCCAACCTTTTGAAAGAGTTTGCAATAGTTATCATATCCAAGTTTGAACTTGCTGACAACAGTGGAACATATAAGTTCAGTCGACATCCTAGCAAGATTCTTTTTAACGAATCAACCCTTATGAAAAGATCTGATGCTTTGGTTGGATCCCTGTTTGGCTTTCATTTCGTTGAATTCTCCACTATTCTGGCAATGCAAAAAGAGGATGAGTATTTGTTTGGTTAATCGATTAAATCTTCTCTACAATATTCATATTTTGTTGTACAGTTTAACCTATCTCTTACTAATAGACATTATTCTCATATATGTAGACGTTATTGGTGAATTGATTGAATTTGGCGATGTCATCAAGTTCCCCAATAAGGGCCCTAGAGCTCAAATCAAACCTAAAAAGAGCAGGCTTATGATCAAGCTGGAAGATCAGAGATACAATATCATATTATGTGGTACTTTTGATTCATCTACAAATGCGTACATTGTTTCACTCGTTCACCTATTTAATTTATTTATGCTATTTAGTCAAACTGTGTTGGATTGTACACTTTGGGGGTGATTATGCTGCTGAGATGTCGAACTACATTACTTCTTTTCAAGGGAAGCGACTTATTGTAATATTGCAAATTGCAAAAAAATGTGATTTACAAAGGTGAATTATGTACCCTCTATTATTTTAAAATCTGTAAAGTAACTTTTGAAATCTGTAAATTCGGTTTTATAATCTGTAAATTCATTTTTAGGATATGTAATTCTGGAAATTCATCAATTTTTATATTATTTTTTTAAATATGTAAATACAGTTTTTACATTCTGTAATTGGTTAATTTCATTTATTATTTTTATCTTATTTATTTTCAGGGGAGATCTCTGTATCAAACTCATTGTACGTTTCAAGACTTATAATTGATCAAGAGAATTCTGAAATTGTTGAGTACAAGAATATGTATGTGTTTTCGCATTTCAATCATTCCTATTGTTTGTTCTCCATATCTAATTTTTTTCTCTGTTTGATTGTCTCATTTTTGTTATCTGCATCCTTTGTCACATGTAGCCTTTTAACTTCAAAGATAAGGGTTGATTGATGAGGGGTTGTTAACTACATATGTTGTGTACGATATTCTGGATAGGGGGATTGTTGCGGCTGTTTGTGATATGATTCTATTTGTTCTTTTCTTTCGTTATCTTTTCTCTTTTATTTTCCTAAAACTATGTCTTATTCGCAATTTTGTTGCTAATTCGTAGTGCTGCTGAAGGTGATTTGGTTTCCCGTACCATAAGTCATGTCACAAGTTGATCAACTACTTCTACTGCCCAACTATTTCTACCTTCCAATGAAATGAAATTATGCAGTCAACTCTCATTGTAATGATCAAGATTTTCTAAATATTATTTATGTAAATAATAGATTTTATCCTAAATCAAAATTCATTTAAGTTCTAAGACTCCGAAATTTTTTGAAATTTTGCGTATTCAATAAACCAAATTATTTTATTTCTCGAGACCACTCCAAATATAAATTTGTTATTCGAACTTAAAATATTTCCGAAACTCGTTATTTATCTCAAGTTTGGATATTTAATTTAATCGGATCGGATTAAGATTGAAAAGCGGGGTTCATGATTTTTTTTTCTTTTTGGGTAATTAAGATTTGACAAGTGCACTCATTACCCTTTCCCATCAAGCCACCATCCCGCCTAGTTCTACAGTACCCTCCCCTCTTCTAGCTGTAAACCCGTCATCCCCTTGCCTATAAACCCATCTGTCCATCCTCCTTTCAATAATCCCATCACTGTCAACTTCCTCACTCCCTCCTCCTTTCACTTCTGGTCACCCGTCCCTCCTACTCCCCTCTGCGATTTAGCTACTCCACCGCCATCTAACGTCGTGCCTTCAACACCATCGATCCAACGCCACTACATCCCTCGATTCATCCTCTCGCCACCATCACCACACACCATGCCTCGGTGTTCCTTCATCACCGTTGTCATCCTCGCCTCCTCCTCTTTCATCGAAGAGCAACAAAGGCTGGTCCCAGAGCACTCGGCGTCATCGACGAGCCACTGAAGATCCATCGCAAATTCAAGTGCGAACCAACCTTCCGGTAAGCCGATCTCATTCGTTTCTGATCCAAGCCACTCTTGAGCCCTACCATCACACTCAAGCATGCCCGATGCAGGTCCGAGGAGCCATCGCGAGACCTTGACAACGCCCAGAACTCTGATCGAGAGCTCCGAAGTCGCGAACCCCCTCGGTGAGCTTCCACCTTTCCCTCTTTTATTTCAATTCGATTCAGTTCTTGGGTCGGGCTGTGGGTGAGTGGCGAGTGAGCGAGACTATTGGGTTAGCTCGAGAGCTCCGGCGAGATCGAGAGAGAGGCGAGGGCGCGAGCGAGCTCAGCTAGACGAGGCTGAGCGAGGGCAAGGTAGCAGCGAGCGGGGAGTGTGAGCGAAGATGATTGAGCCGGCTAGGATGAGCGAGAGCTGAGCAGTTGGCCACTAGCGAGGTCGATCAGGGCGGCGCAACGGCTGGCCTGGCGCTCGTTGGAGCCATGGCGGGCGTTTGAATCAGAGGAGGAAGATGAATTGGGGGCCCTACCTCCTTGCTTGGTATATTTCATTTGTTAATATTGAACCGATTGGGAATTATAAATAAAACGGGTTCGGTTCGGTTTTAGTTAAAAGCGTTGTTCCGGTTCGAGTTTATTCGTTATTTATTTATTTATTTGATTTATTAATTAATTGTTTAACTGATTTCAGATAATTGATTATTTAGAAATCGATTTGTGTGTCGATATTTAAAAAGGATCGGTTTTAAAGTATATAAATTGAATTATTTAGTAACGGTTGAAATAAAGTTACTTAAGTCCCTAAAATGATGATTTTAACTAAAGTATGCCGGGATTATTTATCAGATTTTCGGAAGTAGTTTTAAAGATTAAATATTTTATGAATTAGAAATGGCTAAGTATAATTTTGAATAATTGTTTTGACTAACAACTGGACTAGCGAGTGAGATTTTATGGATTGAAGTATGATTGAGCCAGTTATGAAAATGAAAATGGAATAAGATGTTGAGATAAGTTGAGATAAAGGATGTTGATGATGATATGATTAATGGACTGATGAGCATGTTATGTAGTGGTACATGGATCCTGTTGTGTGCAATTTACTTATGCATATTTATTAATAATTGCTAGGTGATCTGTAACCTGCTTGCTTATATCTTGCTGCTTTTCATCTTGCTGATCTGCTACTCCAAGTAAGTTCTTTGAACTTACTCATGATGGGCGCTCTATGCACTGGGTGTTATATAGTAGGCTAGTGTCCATGCACCATACGACTTAGAATCACGCTTAGGAGCTAAAATGAAAATCATATGATTGTTATATGTCTTTGCAAGAGAACGGCCGTTATCTGTGATAGTCCTAGAGTCTTTGCTAGAGTCATAGGGTAGCCCAGCCTCATCGGGTACCCTGAGTCAATCGAGTCTATATGAGCATGATATGATAGCCCAACACCATCGGGCAAGCGATGAGATGATATGATATGATGATGTCGTGGTTTGTGCACCACCACGAGGAAATTGATATGCTATAGTACCGAACTGGCCAGTCTCTGCCCTATCGGAAGGGGGGGTGGAGGTAGGAAAAGGACATGCCACTTGGCATTCGGTGTGGATCCATTTATCGCTTCCTGCATTATATTAAATTGTCAGTATATATATGTGATTTAATTTACGCATGGCATTACGCATTTCATCTTAAGAATAGGATGCTTATTATATGCATCTCAAAGTGTGTTTACATACGCGCATGAGTGACCTGATGATTGACCCAGATCCCCCTCATTTTTTTTAGATTCAGGTAACCGCTAGCCGTTATCGTTGCTTATGTGGATGATTGGCGGGTTCAGACTTTTGGCGTTAGATCGAGAGGTTGAGAGACCACCACACTTCCTCTCTTTTATACCCCTTTTTGGATTGTATTTAAATTCAACTTCATTTCTGCTTTCGCTTGATTTCACAATTAAACTAAGGCAGGTATTTGGTCCCCAATGGATCCGCGATCTTTAAGGGTTCGAAATCCCTTCTTTTAGTACAGATATTTTGTTTCAAAACTCAACCCGTACCTGGATTGCAAGATCCGAACAAGGGGTTTTATCCCTTGAAACGTAACCCGGAAATCATAATTCTGGGCCGTTACAAAGATGGTATCAGAGCTCAGGTTGTGCAATTCTGGTACACCAGGGTCGAGTGTATGTTTTGAAAACCGCCCACGAGTTTCAAGGACTTTTTGAAAAGGATTTAAAGGGGCAAAATGAATTTAAGATGCCTAAGTAAAATTGGACTAAGTAATGAACTCGACTTGTAATAAATGAAGAAAATCGACCAAACGGGGATACGAGTGGGTAGTAAAGGCGCTAGACCACCCCTATTGGGTGTAGTTGGGAATGGTAGGCAAAATACCAGCTTGTTCTGTACAGAGGGTCCGGAAGACTCCAAGGATATTGCACCAAGATGGTTGGAGTGGCGAGTTAGGTAGGATCGCGAAGTTTTTGCCCCTCCGGTCAGTCGCTCCTCGAAGAGCGACATTAGATAGCTTGATGTGCTTTATATATTAAGACTGAGTACGATCTCCCTCAAAGGAGGTCATTATAATTATCATTGACTAATTCTATGCTGAGTGATTGATATGCTAAAGTCTTATTGGTATGCCTAACAATTAAATGTGTATCGACTGATCTGTACAAACGGGATAGTGGGAGTACCCTTAATTCTATCCGGTCAACCCAGCTTGTGTGAAACAATCCCTTCCACTATGTTTGTTAACCCTTTGACGGTTCTATCGAGTCTTTCTCCTAGATGTCAGTATCTTTCATGGGAATCGGGTTGGTAAACACATTGCGTTAGAAACTCATGTATGTATACGAAGTTTTCTGAGTAGGTATTGGAAGATAGTTCTTGATGTCATTTTGAGTCAAAAGTAAGGTGTTTCTGAGGCTGTCTTCCTTGACTCTCATGATGACCAACCGGGGTTTTCTTGCCACAAAGAGTCGTACGTACCCAGGTCCCACAAGAAATGGGGGTGATGAGTCAGTTGGGAAAGGTCAATGGTTGCTCTTAGGGATCTCTGTCTTGTTGTAATGATGACTCTCTCTGAACTGCATGACATGATTTTGTAACCTCCTGCATGTACCTTGCAAATGCTCATTTGTAAAATGTTGCTCATATTATTACATCTGTGATTAGTTACATTGATCAAGTCTTGTGTTATGCCTCACTCTCTATCGTGATTACGTTGTCCTAGCATGCCTACTTGACTTATTGTATTAATTGTACTAATGATTGATTGGAAGCGTATAAACCACATGATATGAACCTACATGATAATTGTTTTCTCCTGGGTTAGGTCCATGATAGTGTGATAAACTCTTCTTCGTATGAATGCTTGTAAATGATCTCTTTTGACGCCTTGATGCTTATTACTCGTTTTATGACAAGAATCTACAACATGTCCATCTATTTTGTATTTGTCAGATTAACGACTGTTGGTTGTTTTGCACTTGATATTGCTGTGTGATTAGTTGCGTTGGATGGGGAATATGTGGTATAATTGAGTCTTAATGAATGCATGCTTTAATGTTCATGATGGCCATTGTGTGAGTCCAAGTTACACATGTTACGTCTCTATCATCCCAGCATGCCCTAATCAGTATGTTGCATCGTCATACTAGTGCATGAATGTAAATGTCATGTGTTAGGAAGCCGCATGATTAATGTTCTCCCTGTAAATAGGTTTATGATAGTGTGATCTTTCAGTTCTCGTATCATGATAGAGTGAGTTCCATACTTGATGAATATGTGTTACAACTTGATGTCAACATGCCTTATATGATACGTAATTCCCAGTACATGTTAAGATGATGATCCTTAATGTAAATTTGTGGTTGTATGACATTTTGTACCCATGCTTGCCCCATTGCGTAGGTCCCGTGTTGCACCTTGCTTCCTGTCCTCATTATATGTCGCCTTCACATGTCTAATTGACATGTTGTATTGGTCGTGCTAACGACTGATTTGAAGCATGAATTGCATGATAAGAGTTTGTATATATTTATCTTCTTCCCCTAGATTAGGCCCATGATAGTGTGCTACACTTCCCTTGTATGAATGTCATAAGTTGATTTCCCCTGCATGATTAGTCGATGTTACCCGTGGTTTGTTGACTAAATTAGTAGTTCAATTGTGATCATGCTATTTGACGCGATGTCTTGGTAAATGCATGCCTTATTCAAATTGTTGTTGAGCTGGAATACATACCTTGTATGCTAGTCATATTGCTTGTTGCGTAGGCTTGCATTATGCATTGCTATATTCCTTCCCTGCTTCTATATCGATGAGCTATGTTAATATGATTTCTTGCACATCGATGTGTTGGTCATTCAAGCGCATGTATGTATCGAATGTCATGTTGAGCCTTTAGTATCATGTAGGACCATTGGTTGTGACTTGTACGAATTTATACCTTGCTTGCATTATTGCTGATTCCCTCTCGAGTTAGGTCTCTCATAGTGTGATCCTTCCCTCTTTCTATCACCTTGAAATATCTTCCTCATGCAAATTAAATTGATGTTGAATTCGATGATCAATTGCTTTCTATGATGGTTTATCCTAGCATGCTTACATGTTACCACTCGGTAGTGTTTCCCCTATTACCTTATGAATTCCTCTAGTGCTGGCATAGATGTATGGCTTGGCACCTTGCATGATCACACACCACGTTATATCATTTCGCATATGCATGACGCGTGAATTTTAGAATGAATTTAGTCGAGTTACCTTGATTGTGGTCATGATTCGATATGTGCTAGTAGTATCATGTATGGCTTATGATTTCCAATATGACTCTTTAAATGATTACATCTTTTACCTGTTCTATGATGTGATAACTATTGTACCCTTATATGTGTCCTATGATGATTCCTTCCTAGCATGATTATAATCTATTGCCCATGATGTTCTTCTTGTTACTTTTGATGATGCCTCATGTTTCGTGAACATTCTGTTGAACCCCTTTTAATGACTCTTGACTATGCTTGTATCACATTATGTGTCGCTAGTATCATGTAGGACATGTGATTTCTAAATGTATCTCGTCGTATGATTACGTACCATGCTTGACCTATTATATGACCAGTGTGTTCGGATGAGATAGTTACTAGGTTGCTCCTATATGATCTCGTATGACGCTTAATCTGGTTGTTATGTTACACCTCGCCATGCCATATTTGACCTCACCTATTGATGCGTACACCATGCTTGTGCATTCGTTCATATACACCATACTCGTCATCGTCGTTAAATCCTACATGAACTCGAATCCTGCATGATCATTCTTGATTCCGCATAACTTGCTTAAGTTGCTAGGCATATCTGCTTTCATGGAATAATAGACTACTATCTTGTCTCGCATGCATCAGTATAGGAATCAATCATGTCGTTGGAAATGAATACGAATGTTGCTCCCCTGATATAGGTACATGTTAGCGTGGATTAGTGTGATTGACATGCTCCGTGATGAATTTGTGTTTGCTTGTCGCGATTATAACTTAATGGACTTCCATAAGGGCATCGTTGCTATTCTCGGGTCGGAGTTTCATCTCTAGTTGTCATCTTTAGGGTTGGTCTGTGTTTGTTCCGAAAGAAACATTGGGTTATCCGCTCTTGTCCCTCCCCTATCTTCGCTAACTTGAACTCCTACGCGACATGTTGGATGAGCGACCGCATGAAAGAGGAAATGGGAAGTCCGATAGCGATAGAGCAACGTCGCGAAGGCGTGGGCCCATAACCCACGGGCCTCAGGATCAACGATTTCGGCAGGACAAGCACATTTTGATGATGACGATTACTGAGTACGATATCACTTGCAAGCGGGAGTGTCCTCCGTTCTAACTCTTAATCCTCTCTGAATTAGTTGATGATGGTATTGCATTGATATGGCGATGGAATTTGTGTGCTGATATGCTGACCTAGTAATGAATCTTGCATGATCATCAATTGTCTATGATGATATGATTCGATGTCTTATAGTTTTCATGTACCATGATGTTTCGATGTTTTGCTACCTTATATTGCTAAGCATGATCTGAACTCTTGTGCCTATAAAAGTATGAACTGTGAAAGCTGACGAACCTGAATTGTTTTCTAATAAGGTTATGATGAAACTTGCTAGCTTAAATTGACTATGTTCATATATGGTGTTTTGCAATAATTTTGAGCATAATAGCAAATTGAGACTTGTTGACTGATGATAATTTGGGAATTTTCTTGCTTACATGACTTGTTAATATGTACTGGCATGGTGTTAGATAGTGACCATGAGGAACTTGGTATGGAAAAATACTACATGTTGATATGCAATATTGAAATCTAGTGAAGTGACAAATGCTATCATGATATATTGATGATTTGCTAACCTGTTATGTTGTTGTAGAAGCATGTTAGGATGTGTTGCGACATGATATATGAGATAATGACGTGTTATTATATGAAAGCATGATGATGTATTATATAGTTAAACATGATTATTGATACGTTAAATGATGAACGTGACTTAATGGTGTTTGGTTACTAAATGATCATCATTCGATATTGTGATGAGTTGAGGTGATGTCTGGAGAGCATGTTGACGTTTTGACGATTGATATACTGCTTGATCTTTCCTTTTACTGAAGTTTAATAGCATGACTTTGTTGTGTTGATGTGTTGACAATGGGTTTGGTTCGTTGGCCCTATGATGAAAATTTTGATATGACTACATTTAAAATACAATTGTTTGGCAGGATAAATCTGATAAGACCATCATGGATAGAATTTGGATAGGATGACAACGTGAATTTATGCGTTGAATGAAATCCCTTGATGTGACTGATTTTATTATGATTGTGGTGTTGATATGGAATAGTGAGATTTGACTTGTAGAGACGTACTAACTCTATGGAACCTAATCCATTGATCTCTTGACATGTGTGGTTGCGTGATTACCTACGATGGTTTGATGATGCACTTATTATTACTTTTAGTATGATGTGAAGATGCTTGATGTGACTTGTGGCACTGTGTTGATATGTGTTTTGAGACTTATCGTATGATGTACTAGTTGGAGATTGATTGGTTTATGCGGGTATGCATTTCTTATAGCTTATAAATCTTACTTGAATTGAGACTGATAGATTGACCGATTCTGGAAAATAAGAAGAGAATATGGGATTAGCCTTTAGAGGTGGATGATTTCACCTCTCGTGATCTGAAATTGCTTGACTAACATCGGATTTGAAGATTTTGAATGGTTTTAAAAAGGACTAACTTGAATTTTAAAAGAATAAATCCTATCAAAAATTTTAACGATTTCGAGGTCAATCTTTCCATTTGCAAAACTCTTTTGAATCTTTCGGGACTGGATTTATATTATGACGCCTCACGAAGTGGATACAAACATTTATAAGGGCACTTATAGATTGCTTGCTAAGATCTAGTGGACGCTATGATGCTTTTTGAGTTATAATATAACCGAGAAGTCGGGGAAAGGATATGATAGGGGCCCATATCACATTCTTGCTACGACCGCTTGGGGATATTATGATCACGACGAAGATGCTGTGAGGATCTTATAGGGGCACCTACGATGTACTTACGGGATCAATGGTATGATCCTTGGACTCACCAAATTCAAACTTCATCCCCTTGTTTTAAAATGATTTTAGTCACGAGGACGAGACTTGTTTTTAGAGGTGGATGATGTAATGATCAAGATTTTCTAAATATTATTTATGTAAATAATAGATTTTATCCTAAATCAAAATTCATTTAAGTTCTAAGACTCCGAAATTTTTTGAAATTTTGCGTATTCAATAAACCAAATTATTTTATTTCTCGAGACCACTCCAAATATAAATTTTTTATTCGAACTTAAAATATTTCCGGAACTCGTTATTTATCTCAAGTTTGGATATTTAATTTAATCGCATCGGATTAAGAATGAAAAGCGGGGTTCATGATTTTTTTTCTTTTTGGGTAATTAAGATTTGACAAGTGCACTCATTACCCTTTCCCGTTAAGCCACCCTCCCGCCTAGTTCTACAGTACCCTCCCCTCTTCTAGCTGTAAACCCGCCATCCCCTTCCCTATAAACCCATCTGTCCATCCTCCTTTCAATCATCCCATCACTGTCAACTTCCTCACTCCCTCCTCCTTTCACTTCTGGTCACCCGTCCCTCCTACTCCCCTCTGCGATTCAGCTACTCCACCGTCATCTAACGTCGCGCCTTCAACACCATGGATCCAACGCCACTACATCCCTCGGTTCATCCCCTCGCCACCATCGCCACACACCATGCCTCGGTGTTCCTTCATCACCGTTGTCATCCTCGCCTCCTCCTCTTTCATCGAAGAGCAATAAAGGCTGGCCCCGGAGCACTCGATGTCATCGACGAGCCACCGAAGATCCATCACCAATTCAAGTGCGAACCAACCTTCCGGTAAGCCGATCTCATTTGTTTCTGATCCAAGCCACTATTGAGCCCTACCATCACACTCACCCATGCCCGATGCAGGTCCGAGGAGCCATCGCGAGACCCCGACAACGCCTAGAACTCTGATCGAGAGCTCCGAAGTCGCGAACCCCCTCGGTGAGCTTCCACCTTTCCCTCCTTTATTTCAATTCGATTCAGTCCTTGGGTCGGGCTGTGGGTGAGTGGCGAGTGAGCGAGAGCTTAGTGCGAGACTATTGGGTTAGCTCGAGAGCTCCGGCGAGCTCGATAGAGAGGCGAGGGCGCGAGCGAGCTCAGCTAGACGAGGCTGAGCGAGGGCAAGGTAGCAGCGAGCGGGGAGTGTGAGCGAAGATGATCGAGCCGGCTAGGATGAGCGAGAGCTGAGCAGTTGGCCACGAGCGAGGTCGAGCAGGGCGGCGCAACGGCTGGCCTGGCGCTCGTCGGAGCCATGACGGGCGTTTGAATCAGAGGAGGAAGATGAATTGAGGGCCCTACCTCCTTGCTTGGTATATTTCATTTGTTAATATTGAACCGGTTGGGAATTATAAATAAAACGGGTTCGGTTCGGTTTGGGTTAAAAGCGTTGTTCCGGTTTGAGTTTATTCGTTATTTATTTATTTATTTATTTGATTTATTAATTAATTGTTTAACTGATTTCAGATAATTGATTATTTAGAAATCGATTTGTGTGTCAATATTTAAAAAGGATCGGTTTTAAAATATATAAATTGAATTATTTAGTAACGGTTGAAATAAAGTTACTTAAGTCCCTAAAATGAGTATTTTAACTAAAGTATGCCGGGATTATTTAATCAGATTTTCGGAAGTAGTTTTAAAGATTAAATATTTTATGAATTAGAAATGGCTAAGTATAATTTTGAAGTAATTATTTTGACTAACAACTGGACTAGCGAGTGAGATTTTATGGATTGAAGTATGATTGAACCAGTTATGAAAATGACAATGGAATAAGATGATATAAGATGTTGAGATAAGTTGAGATAAAGGATGCTGATGATGCTATGATTAATGGACTGATGAGCATGTTATGTAGTGGTAAATGGATCCCGTTGTGTGCAGTTTACTTATGCATATTTATTAATAATTGCTAGGTGATCTGTAACCTGCTTGCTTATATCTTGCTGCTTTTCATCTTGCTGATCTGCTACTCCATGTAAGTTCTTTGAACTTACTCATGATGGGCGCTCTATGCACTGGGTGTTATATAGTAGGCTAGTGTCCATGCACCATACGACTTAGAATCACGCTTAGGAGCTAAAATGAAAATCATATGATTGCTATATGTCCTTGCAAGAGAACGGCCGTTATTTGTGATAGTCCTAGAGTCTTTGCTAGGGTCATAGGGTAGCCCAGCCTCATCGGGTACCCTGAGTCAATCGAGTCTATATGAGCATGATATGATAGCCCAACACCATCGGGCAAGCGATGAGATGATATGATATGATGATGTCGTGGTTTGTGCACCACCACGAGGAAATTGATATGCTATAGCACCGAACTGGCCAGTCTCTGCCCTATCGGAAGGGGGGGTAGAGGTAGGAAAGGGACATGCCACTTGGCATTCGGTGTGGATCCATTTATCGCTTCCTGCATTATATTAAACTGTCAGTATATATATGTGATTTAATTTACGCATGGCATTACGCATTTCATCTTAAGAATATGATGCTTATTATATGCCTCTCAGAGTGTGTTTACATACGCGCATGAGTGACCTGATGATTGACCTAGATCCCCCTCATTTTTTTTAGATTCAGGTAATCGCTAGCCGTTATCGTTGCTTATGTGGATGCTTGGCGGGTTCAGACTTCTGGCTTTAGATCGAGAGGTTGAGAGACCACCACACTTCCTCTCTTTTATACCCCTTTTTGGATTGTACTTAAATTCAACTTCATTTATGCTTTCGCTTGATTTCACGATTAAACTAAGGCAGGTATTTGGTCCCCAATGGATCCGCGATCTTTAAGGGTTTGAAATACCTTCTTTTAGTACAGATATTTTGTTTCAAAACTCAACCCATACCTGGATTGCAAGATCCGAACAAGGGGTTTTATCCCTTGAAACGTAACCCGGAAATCATAATTCTGGGCCGTTACACTCATCCAGTGAAATCTTATCCATTGCCGAAGTAATCTACACCTTCAAATGTTTTATATCTACTAACTATTGATATTTTACCAACCATGTACACAAGGGTGATAGATATCTTTTTTTTTTCCCGTTTCACAGGATTCTGTCTGGCTTGTTCTTGGAACCATTTTTGATTTTGAGGATAGGAAGGAATGGTTTTATACTTCATGCATGAAATGAAAGAAAAGTCTTGAAACTGATGGAGAGAAGTATTTTTGTGAAAAATGTGACAAGCAGGTTGACTTCCCTGTGAAAAGGTATACTCTAATTTTGCTCATTTACATTTATGTGGCGTCCCATAATTTATCTCACTGGTTGGTTCTTCCTCTTATTTTATCTTGGTTTGTAGATACAAATTGAAAATCAAAGCCTCTGATGATTCTAGAACAACATCTTTAATGATGTTTGATGAAGAAGTCTAATCTATTGTTCACAAGTCAATAAAGACTTTGCATGAAGAACAAGCTCAGGTATGAATATGGCTCTTTTTTGGTTTTGTGCCTTTAGAACATATTATGTACCACTTACATTGCAGAGAATAAATCTTAGTTTTGGATTTACACATTACAGGACGGTGCTTTGGACTAATTCCCTGATGTGCTGAATCTCTTACTAAACAAGACATTTCCGTTTTGTCTTGAGATAAATGCGTTTTTCTGCAGGTGTGGTGACAAGAGACACACTATTACGAGGATGACATCAGATGAAATTTTGATTCAACAGTTTAAACCTGTCTATTTGTCTCTGCTGGTGCATGTCTTTCAAACCATCTATTTTAGTTTTATTCTACATATAATTTTGCAATTTTTCAGTTTCCTGTTTGTTATGTTTTGATAGGATACCCAATCTGATACGTGTGACTCTCATAAGCTGGTCGATGTGGTTGAAGAGAAGAGTTTGTCTACTCCCCATCACAAGCGTCTTCGGATTTTGGTCGATAGCGATGATGAAAATAACGACTGCCAGATGTCCTGCACAAAACAAGAAATCACTGTCAAGGTCGAGAAGGATTATGTCTGATCCAGTTGTTACCTTTATATTATGCCCTTCTATAGGAGACTATTAAACCAATATAGGCTATTTACCTAAATAAATAGGTCTCTTAGAGAGTTAGGCTTGAAAGTTATTTTCATTTTTTTTCCAGCCAATATAGGCTGCATTTAGAAGACAATATTATTTCCTGATGTCAATTATATTAATTAATTAATTATATATATATATATTCGTATGTGGTTTTTTGTTTATTTTCTTCACGTGCTCATATTAAAGTTGACATAACCATTCATAGAAAAAAAAAATCATTTTTTTCCTTTTGTTTTTGAGCAAATATTACTTTTTTTCTATATCACCCATTTATGGTCAAAATATCTCCATACTATCCTGATTATATGGAAATATCACGTTATCTATTTAGTTTCCATATATGTTTCTATTTACTAAAATCATATCATTTTATCTTATTATAATTTCAATTAATGTGATTTTATTTTGATAATATTCAGGATTTTCACGACATGTTTGAAGCAAACCCTTCCTCTCAACTCTGAAGCATCTTTTGCTAATACCCAATCAAATACGGCAAAGAATCCTGACTTATTCTCTCGAACAGGTGCTCTAGCCCTTCTTCATAGTTATGCAATCTCTCAAATCATGAAATTGTTATTCGTACACTGTTTTTTCCAAGGCTATTTTGACACTTTAATGCTTTGCTCTTAGTTAATAAGATGAAAACAATATCAATCTTAGGCGATGCTAATTTCAGGAATTTACATAGTTGTGAGTTTAGCATTATCAGTTTCAGGAATTCCAGTTTTAAAATCTGTAAAGTACGTTTTAAAATCTATAAATTCATTTTTAATATCTATAATTTCAGCAATCTATAATTTGTATAATACGTTTAAAATTCTGGAAATTCAGCAATTTGTATTTTAATTTTTAAAATCTGGAAATTCAGCTTTTAAAATTCTGGAAATTCATGCTTTTTATATATGAGTAGAGCGAACAGACACATGGATTCTAATCCCCTTGATCCTCGACTTCGGAGAAGTCAGCGAAAGCTAGAACTCGCTCGCAAACGAAAACAAGGTCAGCATCATTATCATGTGTTTTTTTTTACTATAAATTGCTATATAGATAGATCTAATTATATGACTCCTATTAATTTATTTGACTCTACATTTTTTTATTACACAGCTCATGATAAGTCATATACCCCACCTTCTCCTAGCCGTCGAAGGACTCCTATGAGGAATATTTCTAATTGTAATTCTTTCAGATTCATTATGGAGATTTTGTTTTTATCAATCTATTATTACACCCTTATTAGGGCTTTTATTTTATATTTTTTGCATGTCACTCTCATTATTATATGTTCCTCTGTTATACAACTTATCAAAATACAGTAGCCCCTACTTCTGCAAATCGTCAAAGGACTCCTCTGACGGATATTACTAATGGTGATTCGTGCGTCTTTAATCATGTTCTTTTAATCCTTTACAGATCACCAATGTTCACTTCCGCCGAATTCTGCTAGTCGTCATATGACTTCTATGAAGCATGTTTCTAATGGTGATTCTTTCATTTTCTTACTTTCATTTATACCCCGTATTTTATTTTATAGTACTTGCTCATTTCCATCATAGTTTTATGTGTTCATAATTTCTTTCTATTATTTTGTTTTCTATTTGTCTCTTGGCATCGTCCTAATATTTGCACAACCATCTGTATTCCAATATCATTTGTCTCATTGCTATAATGTTTTGCAAAAACCTACCAAGCATATTCAACATTTGTGGAGATGCTTCTTCCTTCGTGTCACTCTAGGTTCATTGATTTTATGATGGAAGATGGAGGGCACACCATTCAATTAAATAATAACTCCCCTCAACAACACCATGAAGCTATGAACACTGATCCTGATCCCTTTAATCCTCGACTTCAAAGAAGTCAGCGAAAGTTAGAGCTAGCCCGAAAATGACAACAAGGTTACCATCATGATCATGTTTTTTTATTGTTTATTAAATATATATATGCGAGTATATGACTCCCTATTAATTTCCTTTGCTCTCCAAATTTTTTTTATTACACAGCTCAAGAAAAGTCGCATACCCTATCTTCTACAAGTCGTCAAAGGACTCCTATGAGGAATATTTTTAATTGTAATTTTTCCAGATTCTTTATGGATATTTTATTTTTATCAATCTATTTTTATACCCGTATTAGTACTTTTATTTTATTTTATTTTATTCATGTCGTTCTTATAATTATGTGTTGCTTTGTCTGTTACACAACTTATCAAAATGCAGTTACCCCTACTTCTACAGATCGTCAAGGGACTCCTATGCGGGATATTACTAATGGTGATTCGTGCATCTTTTGCCTTTTAGTAGCTTCCACAACACACTTCATTGATTTACTCGGCATCGACCTGTTATTACTTAACCATCTTTATTCCAATTTCATATATTCTCATGTATTTATTTATCTTTTCTTTCATTGTGTTAAAATTTTCAGATGGCTACCCTGCCTCATCGTCATCATTTAGGGGCATGCTTCTGCCTACAAACCACTCTAGGTTAATTGATTTTGCACGAGAAGATGTAGTGCAACCTACTCGGTTAAATTTTAACTCCCCACAACAATCTGTGACCATTGATTTGGATTTGTCATCAACCACACCCTCGATCTCAATGAACTTTGGTACTTTCCTTCATATTTGTTTTGCTTTATTATGAGACTATCATTTGCTTTTTTTTTATTACATTCCCAAAATTCCTCTCACGTTTTATTTTCTTTTGGCTTTTACAGCTAAAGATAACACAGATAGTACTGAAATTCTTACAGGTTCATCCTCTAATATTAAGCATTATATATTTATTTCCTCTTGAATGTAATTTATGCATTTTTTATTTACCTTTAACTCACATCTAGCTTTTTCGGTTCTCAATCAGAAACAATTTGTATAATTTGTATATTCAAAACGTTTTATATATTTTATTTTATAATCTCTATATTTTGGCCAAAATGATAGGTTATCATGATATTGGAGACCCAACTTTTATATGTGGTTCGTGTGGAGCTTTGATGTGGTACAAGGAGAGGGGAAACAAGAGTATAGACACGAGGTTGTACCTACGTTCACTTTGTGTTGCATAATGGGACAAGTCCAACTACCTTTGATGAAAGATCCGCCACTTTTATTGAGAAACCTTTTGTCCGGTAAAGATTCAAGAAGTCGAAATTTTCTTGAGAATATTCGAGGATACAACAATATGTTCGCATTTACATCCATGGGTGGGAAGATTGACAAATCGATTGAGGGGAGAGGGCCCTACCGCTTTCGTATACAAGGTCAGAACCTACACAGAATAGGAAGCCTGTTTCCGGTTTAAGGTGACACACCCAAGTTTTGTCAACTCTACATATATGATACAGAAAACTAGGATGCAAATCGCATTCGTGTTGCTAGGTATGTCTTCAACCTGTTTTATATGCTTTTGTCATTCTTCTATTTCAAATGCTTCTCCATATATGAAACTCATTATTAATATGTTTCTTCCATTAATCTGCAGTTCACGTCAATCAAATAGCTCATATGATTTTGATGCTTCTATTGTTCACGATTTGAAGAAGATGGTTGATGATCATAACCCATTGGCTAAAGCTTTTAGGATGGCCAAAGATCGATTTAGCGAAGGAGAGTGTAGGAGTTTGAAGTTAAAATTGGTGGGTAAGAGGGGACGTGATGGACGGAGATACAATCTCCCAACTACATCTGAATTCGCTGCTGTAATTTTTGATGAGCCAGGTGCCCCTATTGGAGAAAGAGATATTGTCTTTGAGACAAGAACTGGTAATCTACAACGTATAACTGAGTTGCACCCCTCTTATCTTGCTCTTCAATATCCTTTATTATTTCCGTATGGTGAAGATGGATTCATAATTGACATTAAGCTCTGAGATGTTGAAGGATCCTCTGAGGGTAAAAGGTCAAATCTGACCATCAGAGAGTATTTTGCGTATAGATTTCAGCAGAGGCTAAATGAATATCCAGCTTATTTTGATGCTAAAAAGTGTTTCCAACAACTTGCAGTTGATGGTTATACAATTAGTGAATCGTCCAGGCTTTCATACTGTCGGTTTAATCAAAAGAGTTTGCGATCAGACACTTACTTGAATCTTTCCGAAGCTATTGGAACAGGCGGCACAACCCCTTCTTCAGTTGGAAAACGCATTTTGTTGCCCTCATCTTTTACTGGTGGTCTTAGATACATGGTCCAAAATTACCAAGATGCCATGGCACTATGTAAATATTATGGACATCCTGATTTGTTTATCACTTTACCTGCAATTCAAAGTGGTCAGAGCTTACTCGGTTAGCTACTAAGTTAAAGGTTAGAACCGATGACAGATTTGACTTCACATATAGACTTTTTAGTGTGAAACTCCATGGATTGATACAAGATTTGAGATGCAATAACTTCTTTGGAACATGCAAAGCAAGTACTTTATCCTTTATCTCTGAAGCTAATATTCATATTTGCCTACTGATTGTACTCTCTCAGTCTCTCTTCATATTTTTCTTTTTTTCTATCATTTCTAACACATGCACTATGTTCGGTTCTTATTTCACTTCCGTTTTGTCAATGTTTTTTTATTCTTTTTGAAATCTGTAAAGTAAATTTTAATATCTGTAAATTCGGTTTTATAATCTGTAAATTCAGTTTTACGATCTGTAATTTCAGCAATCTATAATTTGTATAATAAGTTTAACATTTTGAAAATTCAGCAATTTGTATATTAAATATTAAAATCTGGAAATTCAGTTTTTATTACTTTTACCTTATTTATTTCCAGGCGAGATCTCTGTATCAAACTCATTGTACGGTTCAAGACTTATACTTGATCAAAGAATTCTGAAATTGTTGAGTACAAGCAGATGAAATCCTCATTATTTACCTCTTCCAAAAAAATTAAATTCTTAAAATAATATCACTGTTTATGGAATTTTTTTTATGTATATACTAATCAATGCATAATATTTAATGGCAATTTTGACCGTACTATTTGGCATTTCTGTGTAATACATTGCCCCGGTTCAAGTTTATTTGCTAATATGCAATATCAATGTTTAGTAATCAATGCACGTTTGCTTTCCATGTATTCAGATTTGTATTCCGTTATAAAATAATAGGATCTATATTATAGCACTATTTATTTAAGTTTGATTATTTTTTCCCATTCTCATCATTACACCCTATTCTATTCCTTTTTTTTTTACTCATACCTACTCTTCATGTTTTGTAGTTATGTACACAATTGAGTTCCAAAAGCGTGGTCTACCGCATGCTCACATTGTGTTGTTTCTCGATCGTGATGATAAGTTGACTACGGTTGAAGACATAGACAGAGTCATATGTGCGGATATTCCCGATCCATCTATAAATCCTACTCTGTACCAAGCAGTAAAGGACTTCATGATGCATGGACCTTGTAGGAAATCTAATCCTAAATCTCCTTGCATGCAACAAGGGGATTTCTCAAAATATTTTCCAAAAGGATATGTTGAGAAAATGACTTTTGATGATGATGGATATCCGTTATATAGAAGAACCAATAATGGACTTACCGTGACTAAAGGTAAGGATGAGCTAGATAGTAGGTTTGTTGTACTGTACAACCCAAAGTTATTGCTAAAGTATCAGGCACATATCAATGTCTAATTCTGCAATCAGTCTAGGTCAGTCAAATATTTGTTCAAGTACATAAGCAAGGGGAATGATCGAATCTTGGCGACTATATCTAATGACATGAGAAAGATAAAGATGTTGATGAAATTCAAAGGTTCTATGATGCAAGGTACAACTGTCATTCCAATATATATTTTACAACCCGTCATTTTCCATACCACATATGATTTGCATATCATTTATTCGTTCCTATATACTATGTTATTAGGATTAAAACTTAAATTTCCTTATTTTAATTATTTTTACTCCCTCATTTCTTTCTCATCAGGTACATCTCTCCAATTGAAGCAATGTGGAGAATTTTTGGTTTCTTATACACTATAGGGTTCCAAATGTTGAAAGATTGAATTTTCATCTGCCTAACCAACAAAATGTAGTGTTTTCTAATCACGATGCCATTGATGATGTCTTCAATCAACCAGGGAATCAGAAATCGATGTTCTTGGCTTGGATGGAGGCTAAAAAAAAGTATAAAGAAGCTAGAGGATTGACCTATTCTGAGTTTCCTACCAAATTTGTCTGGAAACAGAAACTAAAAGAATGGGCTTCTAGAATACGTGGTTTTGCTATTGGACGGATGTTTCATCTCACTCCTGCCGCCAAAGAGTTGTATTATCTAAGGATATTGTTGAATCAAGCTAAAGGGGATAAGTCCTTTGAAGATATTCAGACGGTTAATGGTATGGACCGTGTGGTGTACTCTACTTTTAAAGAAGCATGTTATTCCTTGGGTTTGCTGGATGATGATATTATAAAGAGTACATTGATGCTATAGTCGAAGCTGGATTTTCAGCACATCCGTCTTACTTGAGGAGACTTTTTGATATTCTATTATTGCCTGAAAGTGTCTCTAGACCGGAATTTGTTTGGTCTCAAACATGGAAGCTCCTAACGGATGACATACTTCACCGTCAAAGAAAGATACTTCGTATGAAAGGTTTGTAAATCTATGTTAATTTCTTATATTCTTTTTCCATTCATTAATCTATTGTGGTCATACATTATTAATTGTATATTTTCATTTTTATATCATTAAAAAAAAGAACAACCAATATTTGTCCCATATAAGAAAACACATAAATGCTCTTTATTTGTTGGCATCTTAGTAATTTACATTTTTCCCTTTTGGAGATGTTGCTGGTGTTCCGTATGAACAAAGTTTGAAGTTTAAATCTCCGTAAACTTTGTAACTTTCAGACTGGAATAACACTTGGGGTATTTGAGAAAATGTCTTATTTTGTTACTGAACAAGGAAAATGAACATATGTCTGATGTACTAGAAAATTGCAGTTTCTTTGTCAATATCTCACATGAAATGGTACTGCTGTTTTTTTTTTTTTTTTTGGCTGATGTCATTGTGCATGTTGTTCAATTGTTATCATTTCCATGAATTCTGAATGGCTGTTAGTTCCGTTGCTTGGGAGGCTGCTTACTTTTTGAGTAATTATAATGTTTTATGTATTTAGATTGACAGCTGAATGAAAGCCTAAACATGATATTTTGCCTTATATTTTATCATTTTTCTATCATTTAATGACATCTTACTTTTTGATTAATTATAATGTTTTATGTATTCAGATTTACAGTTGAATGAAAGCCAAATGAAAAACTATGCACTTGCTGAAATTGAGAAACTTATTCAGCGTAATGGAAGTTCTCTTAGAAATTACCCTCCTATGCCTCTTCCAGATGACATCCTTATCACAGAAGGGTGTGATCGGCTCATTCAAGATGAACTCCATTATGATAGAGATAAGTTATCTGCAGAGCATTGTACCTTAATAGCCAGCTTTACTGATGAACAAAAGATAGTTTATGAAGAGATTATGACGGCTGTTTTGAGAGATAGAGGTGGTATTTTCTTTGTTTATGGATATGGTGGAACGGGTAAGACGTTCATATGGAGAGCTCTTTCTGTTGGTTTACGTTCTAAAGGGGATGTTGTTCTTACCGTTGCTTCAAGTGGTATTGCCGCTCTTCTTATTCCAGGAGGTAGAACGGCTCATTCTCGATTTGCAATACCTATTGACATCGATGAGCATTCAACATGCTATATCAAACCTGGAACTCCATTGGCAAAACTTTTGTGTAAAGCGAAGCTCATTATTTGGGATGAAGCGCCTGTCATGCAGAGGTTCTGTTTTGAAGAACTGGACCGAACTTTAAGAGATGTGCTTAGATTCTCTAATCCGTAGAGCTTACACCAACCATTTGGGGGGAAGGTAGTTGTGTTTGGTGGTGACTTTAGGCAGATCCTACCGGCCATTCCCTGTGGAACTCGATATGATATTGTTTCAGCAACAATAAACTCTTCTTATTTGTGGAAATCCTGTAAGGTGCTTACCCTCACCAAAAACATGAGGCTAAGTGTTAATTCTGCATGTCCTGATCTCCAAGAGCTAAGAGAGTTTTCTCGATGGATCCTTAATGTGGGAGATGGTACGTTGGGAGAGGATGGTTATGGCGAGTCTACCATTGAGATACCTCCTGATCTACTGCTTACCTACACAGGTGACCCTGTTTCAGCGATCGTTGAATCTACATACCCTTCTATTCTGCAGCACATCGCGGATGGCATTTATTTTCAAGAAAGAGCCATAATATCTCCTACACACGAGTTTGTAGATGCTGTTAATGACTATCTTCTGTCTTTAATCCCTGGTGATGAAAAGGTTTATTACAGTTCTAATAGTATCTGCAAGACCGATGGATATTTACATGCTGGCCAACCTTTATATTCTACGGATTTTCTGAACGGCATAAAAAGTTTTGGCATCCCAAATCATGTTTTGAGACTTAAGGTTGGTGTTCCTATTATTTTAATGAGAAATATAGACCAATCTGCTGGCTTGTGTAATGGGACGAGGTTGATAACCACTCGGTTAGGTAACCACATCATTGAGGCAAAGGTTATCTCAGGCAGAACTATTGGAGATCAAGTGTTCATCCCTCGCATGGTCATGTCCCCTTCCAACACAACTTTACCGTTCGAGTTTCAAAGACGCCAATTTCCATTGGCGGTTTGTTTTGCAATGACGATTAACAAGAGCCAAGGTCAATCTTTGTCTCAAGCTAGGTTGTACCTCAGGAAGCCAGTGTTTACTCATGGGCAATTGTATGTTGCAATCTCAAGGGTTAAGAGCAAATCCGGCTTGAAGATTTTGTCATGTGATAAGGAAGGTCAACCATTGAACACTACAACTAATGTCGCCTATAAAGAAGTATTTCAGAATTTGACATAACTAGGTATTTTCTAAACTGTAAATTGTTTACCGTGTGAATTGAACTCTGAAACAATTGAGGGACATCTCACGGATGTTCCTTTGTTCATCACTTTAGGGCAAGATGCTTACAAGACTCTCCCAGGTGCAGGTATACTGTTTTTCTGTTGTGTCCAACAAATTAAGACTTTGTTGATGGTTCTGTAATTTTTATACCATGAAAGAAGCTATGAGCTTTTTTTTTATTAGCCTGACGAAAGTTTGCGTTACCAAAGCCTATCAAATTTGCTGTAGGTTTTGGATAAAGTCTCTCCGTCTTGAAATATGTTTAGGCCTTTCATATTTTTATATCCTTCTCAGCAAATAGGTTTTTATGAAATGAGGTTTTTAGTGACTTCTGAAGGTTATTGGTAGCGGAGGGGTATAGAAGCTGGCCATGTTTGGTGCAATACTCTTTCCCTGTACTTGGTACTGATATATTATTATTCGTAATTCTAATACGTTCATAGTGTCGTGTGGGAGTGCCTTAATGAGATAATTACTGAAATGCAGTACAAATGAGATTTCGGGTTGCTTGCTGCCATATGTTGCTTGCTGCCGGCAGATATGTGAATTCGGGTTAGGTTACTAAAATGTTGATTGGCACTTTCTTTTTACGTTTTTATTTGTTCTAATTATTGATTGTTTTCTATTGCAGTTGTTTTGAAGATATTGGCTGATGTAGTACCATCAGCTCTGGTGTTCCACCTAGCATCATCCTATTCAATTAGACTTTATGCTCATTTATCTATTTTGAATCCAATAAGAAACTTCGACTATATTTTTTCATTTTGTTATTAGCCTTTAATTTTTTAATTTAAACTTACAATTTTGATCTTCGATCTCTTTTTATTCTACGACGACTCTCCACTTCGAACTTCATTATTTCATTATGGCGGGTTTGTTTCAATGCTATATTATATTATCTAACCTCAATCAACTAACTATTGTATCATGTAAATTATTCGATTCCGCGCATCGCGCGGGCACTATACTAGTTTATTTTATTCTCATTTCTTCCTTATTAATTTTTAGGGAAAACTAATTAAAATACCCTCACCTTTGGGGGTATGGTAAAAATATGTCCTTAACTTTCAAATGTAATAAAAATATCCTGACCTTCGAGGGTGGTGGTAATATATTACCCTGTGTTTTCTCACGGGTCAAAAATGCTAACAAGACACCCTACGCGGATTTTTTACAAGGGTTTTCTTGAACAGTGTCCTTAGGAAAAAAATAAAGAGTTGGACCGGTTTCATACTAAACGCCTTTTCCTCCCTCATATCTTTTTCCGTGGACCGTGGTCACCTCTTGAATTATCTTCCAGGTCTTCTAGGTAGCTCATGGTTCCTCTTCAATGTCAGTCTTCCTCCCTCGTAGTCGACTATCTTGAGTTGTCTCTCACACATCTTCTTCCCCTTTGATTCGTTCACGGATATGGTGGGTAAGTTTTTTTCCCCTCTTCATTGTTGTTGTTGTTGATTTAGTTTTGTTGTCGGTTTGGTGTTAGGAATAGTCGTGTTGTGTTAATTTGAGGCAATTTTGACCAGATTAGTTGCTTGGTTGAATCAATTTCGTTTTTCGGGTTTAATTTGTTATCGTTTTATTTTTTTCCTAAGGAAACCGATCAAGAAAACCCAATTTTAGTGATAATTTGTAAAAAAAAAGGCTTCACGTATGTTGTCTTGTCAAAAAAAAAAAATCCACATAGCTTGTTTTGTCAGTATTTTTTACCCGTGAGAAACATAGGGTAATATATTACCACTACCCTCAAATGTCGAGATATTTTTATTACATTTGAAAGTTGAGGATATATTTTTACCATATCCCCAAAGGTAGGGGTATTTTAATTAGTTTTCCCTAATTTTTATCATCCAAACCTCTACTGACCCTTCTCATTTCTTTTCCCTTTTCCAAGACTAGTGTTTTGGTCCGTGCTACGCACGGGTCTAAATTTTTTTATATATAAATTATATATAAAATAATATTTTTAAGTTATAATTATTAATGATTTATCGCTAGGGGAAAATATTTTTGTATAAATATATTGAGATTATTTATGATGAACTTTAACCGCAAAATTGTTATCAAATGTATAGTTTTTCATGCTTCATACTAATATTTATATTTAACATCACAAACATTATACAATTAACCTTTTTCTTGCTTCAATTGATTCTGAAATTTAATTTATTGTCATTGTAATAAAGAAAGATGATGTTTATTCAAATTAATATGATATATTATGATTTCTAATATTAATTTTATAATGATTAAATTAAATAAATGAGTAATGTTAATCTAAAAATGATATTTCTAAATGATGAGAAAACATTTAGTGAATGAATTTATTGGGCAAAAAAATCTATTTTATAAGTTCATTCTTACAATTTAATATATTGATTTTTTAATTAAAAAATTGATGTTTATGCCAATTTTTATGATTATTATGATTTCTAATAAAAATAATATAATTATTATGATTTACAATATTAATTTTAAAATGGTTAATCTAAATTGATATATTGTTATTATTTTTAATCTAAAAGTTTTTCTAATTGTTAAGGATATATTTCGTTAATTCATTTAATTTAGGGGTTTTTTTGGTAAGTGTCATTTTGGTGCCCAAAATTTAAACCCTAGGACAAAAGGGTTAAAATATTAGATGAGTGTTATTTTTTCCAATTTTGCCCCTCATTTTTATCAGCGTTTCTTCACTGTAAGTAACCATTCCCTTTGCCAGCGAGTACCCCTTGACGACGAAGTTGTGGGAGCCATTGTCGTTGATGGATTTGGAGTAAGAAACTGTCAGATTCGATGGGTCGTGATGGTCTTCAGCCTCAAATTTGGCCATGATGGCATCAAATTGGGGAAGAACAACGAAATCGAAGAGATCGATCGACGACGAAGCCAAGCTTGTTAGGGTTTTTCGGCGAATTGTACACGAGACCTCCAAGAATTTGAAAATTAGAAAACTTCAAGTTGGGGAATTGAATGAGAAATCGATCGAATTTCTGGATTGAGGGTGAATACGAGGAGAGAGAATTGTACCGGAGACCGCCAGATCCGAGTGATCCAATCGACCGTCACCAGCAGCCGCGCCAACGCCAGGATCTCCTCCGAGCAGGCGTTTCTCGTCCACCGATGGAGTTGCCTCTCCGGAGGTGTCGGATCCGGAAGGCAGAGGCACGATCATGACGCCGCCGATGGAGTTCTTCGGGAGGCCGACCATGACGCCGCCGCGAGGGAGATCTCGAGAGCGCCGGAGCATGTGGAGGCGATTCCATGAGATGAGGCGGCGAGGAGGATGGTGATTGAGAGGAGGATGAGGAGGAGGTGGGAGGTGGAGGTTGGATAAGAAATTTCCATGGTGATCGACAGGGAAGGGGTTTCCATGGAAATGAGGCGCCGCGGAGGATGGTTTTATTTATTTATTTTTTTACTCCAAAAAAAAGAAAAATTGAAGCATGTGGGGGATAAACATACAGATTGATATAAAGAGAGCATCTTGTAAAGTTTCTAATAGAAAATGAAATAGGGTTATTTTGGCAAATAGCACATTATGAATATCTCATTAACTAACTAGCACCCAAATAAAATTAATTAGTTAACCAAACACCCTTTCCAAATTGGCTATTAAGGGTCAACGTTGACTGTTGACCGTTGACCAACTCCTTCGGGTTTTTATTTTATTTTTTTTTATTTTTTTTAATGATGCCATTTTTTGCTATTTTGATGCCGCTTTTTTTATTACATTTTATTTTCATTTTAATGCCACTTTTATAAAGAAATGGTTTGATGACACTTTTTAAATGTCACTTTTTTGCAAACTTTGATGACATTTTTTGTTTAATGTGATGTCACGTTGACCATTGATGCCATTTTTTTTATGTCAAATGTTTGATGATATTTTTTTTACAGTGATGTCATATTTTTTCAAAGTAGTGATGTCACGTTGACCATTGATTATATTTTTACCGTGATGACATTTTTTTTTCACGTTGACTATTGATGCCATTTTTTTTGTTACTGTTGGCTACTGATGACACTCTTTTTATGTCAATTTTTTGATGATATTTTTTGTACCGTGATGCCATATTTTTTCAAAGTAGTGTTTTGATGACATATGAGCTTAATACGTAATTTCATTTTTTGTACCGTGATGCCATATTTTTTGATGTTTTGATGATATTTTTTGTACCGTGATGTCATATTTTTTCAAAGTAGTGTTTTGATTACACTTCATTTATGACAATTTTATTGAGACTTTTAATCATTGATGACACTTTTTTAATGCCATTTTTTCCAACCTTGATGACATTTTTTGTTTACTGTGATGCCACTTTTTTGTAATGTCATTTTTTTCACCGTTGACCACTGATGCCACTTTTTTTATGTCATTTTTTTAAGTAGTGTTTTCATACCATTTTTTAATTACATTTTTTTCTTTAATGTGATGCTACTTTTTTAAAGTAGTGTTTTGATTTCATTTTTCTAATGTAATTATGTGATGACTTTTTTTAATCAAATCGTTTGATGCCACATTTGTAATTCAGTAAATTGTATATCGATATATTTTCATTGATGCTATTTTTATTAACTGATGACACATTTGTGACACTTCATTGATACAATCATTTGTGGTGATATTTTTTTATTATATTTTTATACAATTGATGACACAAGAGCAGAAAATGTGATTAAACCTCATGGAGACATCTTTTTATTGATGACTTTTATTCATTGATCTCAATCATTTATGATGACATTCTTTGTCGATGACATTTTTATTACATTTATATAAAGGAAGCTTCAAACAGTTCATTTAGATATGTGAATTCAGCAAAATTTTAGAATAGGTAAATAGATAGATAGGTGGCTTAAAAGCCCAAGAAATTACAAAAAGATTAGACCCCAAAGGGGTTTTATGTAAAAGTCCACAAATTTCCTATCAATAGTGACAACTGTCAAAAGTCACTACACGTCCACACATGCCCCATGGCACTACCACTAACACTAATTGCATCCCACAAAGGGGTTTTATGTAAAAGTCCACAAATTTGAAAAATTGGAAAAAGGAAAATAATCAAAAGCAATTAATCTTCTTCCCCTTTCCAATGTCTTTTCCATTTCTCATTTCTCTCTCTCTCTGATCTAATCAAACCTTCACTATTTATTTTCTATCTTCAAGTTGCAATTATCTTATTGTATAAGTGCACCATTTCACCACCCTATTTCATCTTCCTATCCTCTCAACTTTCCCAGATATTTTTTTACGAAAAAACCAATCAACGAAAGGAAGAAATAAGAAGCTTGTAGTCTTGGAATCACCCTCGGCGGAAAGCGACGGCGACCAAGGCATGAAATCACCCTCGACGGTGGCGGGGAAAGGTAAGTTAGTCGTCGGAAGTGCGCGGGGAATAGGCCCGGCGAGGGAAGAGACGGCGGCGGAGAAGTCGAAGACAGGAAGAGCGGAAGAGCTTTAGAACCCCCCGAGGCCCGTCGCCAGGCTACCCCTCAAAGGAAGCAGTCGGGAGAAGGTCTATCGGGGAAGGATGTCGGAACTTCGGCTTCGGTGACTGTGGAGATCCCTATGCCGATTTCAGTAGGATCTAATTGGGAATTGGGGGTTTTAACCCAAAAAAAAATTGGGACTTGGGAGTACCGGGAAAGGGTGGGGAAGGTGAAGGGATTTTCAGATCTGGGATAAATCTAGACATAAGGGTGGGGAAGGTGAAGAGGAACCCTGGTTGGGCGGAGTGAAGAGATGCAGATCTGATGGTGAGGGAAGGAGAATGGAAGGGAAAGAGGGAGGCTGGGTGGTATGGGCCTAATAGATTTTAAAAGGATGCTAATGTGGCTGATAAATAATTTAAAGGTGCTAATTAACTAATTAAAAGTTCAAAAGTGATATTTCACCAAAATTTCTCAATGACATATACTGTAATTGTCAATTCTACTGCATATACTTAGTATACTCCCTCCCTCATACCCATTCATAGAAGCTGTAACCAAAATAAAAATAAGGTGATAGACACTGTCACCACTATAAATTCATGGTCGTAGACACTGTAATAAAAGGAAAACCCTATGACAAGGAAAGAAAAAACCATATAGAGGCTAATGAGAAGTCAAAATACATGTGGTGACACTGTCTCCACTATAAAAATAAGGTCATAAACACTGTAACCACTATAAAAACAGGATCATAGACACTGTAACCAAATGAAAAAGTTAATGTAACCATCCTTCCATATTTTATTTGCAATGGAATGAGCTGATTATTACATATTGGGCTAAAGGCCCACATCTCTCTTATGATTCCATTGAGGCATGTGTAACTAATTCGGGCATGAAAATGAAATCACAAATCCCCTTACCTATCCCTCTTATCATTTTAATATATCTCTTTCTTATGATTTAAATATATATCTTTTATGATTTTATAAGGTCGTATATATAGACGCTGTAATAAAAAAAAACAAGGTCATAGACACTCTAACCACTATAAAAACAAAGTCATATACACTGTAATCAAAAGGAAAACCATATAGACGATGTAACCAAAATAAAAACATGGTCATAGACACTGCCACCACTATAAAAACAGGGTCATAGACATTATAATCAAAGAAAAACCCTAGGACAAAGGGAATCAAAAACACTATAGGGGCTAATGAAAGCCAAAATACATGTGATTACAGTTCTTCTCTAATTTATAATTTCTAGATTTTTTAAAAGTAGTGTCATCACAATAAAAAAAAATTAAAAATGTAACTACCGTTGTCACCACTATAAAAATAAAGTCATAGATATTGTCACCATTATAAAAACATGGTCATAGACACTGTAATCAAAGGGAAATCATATGATAAGGGAAGCACAAACCCTATAGGGGCTAATGAGAAGCCAAAATATATGTGGTGACAGTTCTTCTCTAATACATAAATGCATAAGAGAGTCAGAGATGCTGTAATCAAAATAAAAACAGTATCATAGCCACTGTCACCACTATAAAAACATGGTCATAGACACTGTAATCAAAGGGAAATCATATCATAAAGGAAGAACAAGCCCTATATAAATGTGATGAAAATTCTCCTCTAATACATGAATGGGTAAGAGGGTCATAGACACTGTAATCAAAATAAAAAACAGTGTCATAGCCACTGTCACCACTATAAAAACAAAGTCATAGACACTGTAATCAAAAGGAAAACCCTTTAGACATTGACCAAAATAAAAACAGCTTTATAGACATTGTCACCACTCTGAAAAAAGGGTCATAAACACTGTAATCACAGGAAAACCCTAGGAAAAGGGAAGCACAAACCCTATAGGGGCGAATGAGAAGCCGATATTCATGTGGTGACAGTTCTCCTCTAATACATGAATGGGTAAGAGGGTCATAGACACTGTAATCAAAATAAAAACAGTTTCATAGCCATTGTCACCACTATAAAAACAAAGTCATAGACACTGTAATCAAAAGAAAAACCCTATAGACGCTATAACCAAAATAAAAACAGCTTTATAAACACTGTAACCACTATTAAAATAAGGTCATAGACACTTGTAACCAAAAGGAAAACCCTAGGAAAAGGGAAGCACAAACCCTAAAAGGCCTAATGAGAAGCCAAAAGACCTTAGGTGGACAGTTCTCCTTCAATATATGAATGGTTAAGAGAGTCATAGACACTGTCACCACTATTAAAACAATGTCATAGATACTGTCACCACTATATAAAAAAAAGGGGGGCGTAGGCATTGTAATCAAAGGAAACCCTATTGACCCTGTAATCAAAATAAAAACAAGAGTATAGACACTGTCACCACTATGAAAAAAAGGTCATAGACACTGTAATCAAAGGAAAACCCTATAGACGCTGTCACAACTATGAAAACAGGATAATAGACACTGTCACCACTATAAAAAAAAGGGTCATAGACACTGTAATCAAAGGAAAACCCTACGACAAGGGAAGCAGAAACTCTATAGGGGCTAATGAGAAGCCAAAATATATGTGGTGATAGCTAGTTCTCATCTAATATATGAATGAGGAAGAGGGTCATAGATATTGTAACCAAAATAAAAAATATGGTCATAAACATTGTTACCACTATAAAAACATGGTTATAGACACTGTAACCAAAATAAAAACATGATAATAGAAACTGTAACCAAAATAAAAACAGGGTCAGAAACAATGTCACCACTATAAAAACAATGTCATAAACACTGTAACCAAAATTAAAACAGTGTCATAAATACTATCACCAAAGGTCATAAACAGTTGTAAATAAAATTAAAACATGGTCGTCAATGATGTCACCACTATAGTTTTCTTTTTCATTTGTTTATAATTTTTTTCTATATGGTGGCAGCACGGTTAGGAGTGGCCACGGGTTACCGGTCAACCCGTGACCCGCCGGGTCGTACGGGTCAACGACCCGCCGGGTCCGGGTTGCCGGGTAGGGGCGTGTAGCGGGTTAGGGTTAGGGTCGGGGGATGAGTGACCCGTGACCCGCCGGGTCGACCCGGCGGGTCGACCCGCCGGGTCTGCCTATTTTAAAAAAAACGACCGTTGGATGTGGGGCCTACAGGTCGGAGCAATTTTTTTAAAAAAAAATATGGCCGTTGTAACTCGGCTCGGGGCTATAAATACCCGACTCCTCATATCACAAATCCCATCCAATCCATCAATCACCTATCATTCTATCAATTTGGTTTTCAGAAGCTCCTACGTTGTAATCATGTCCGGTGACAACCTCAAAGAGGCGTTGTTTCAAGATCACTATGATAAGGCGGATGTGCAACCCGATCGATCATTCATAGCCGTTTGTCGTCATTGTGCTAAAAGGTACAAGATGCGGAATAACCTTGGCCATGGTAATTTGAAGTATCACATGTAACGGCCCAAATAATTTCCTAAATCCTCTTTTCCCACACTTACTCTCCACCTGAGTCTAGTAAGGAAAAAGGAGATAGAAATATATTCAGGTTACGGTTAGAGAGAGGGCTTACCCCTCTTCCCGATCTTAGCAATCCAAGTACGAGTCGTATATTGCTTATATTAAGTTATAACCATGTTAAGTCTTGAGAAGTAAGCAATGCAATTCAAGAAAATGAGATTTCAAACCCTCAAAACGTTCAAATAATCCAAACATGATTTTGTACTTCTACACGGGAACCTGTCCTAATTCAACTAGTCAAAACTCATAAAGGAATTGTTTGGGGTGAATTTTTATTATTTGGCAAATATGTTCAAATACATTCTAAAATCCATCAAGAGAGAATGTATTACATTGTCAATATAATTCTAAGCTGGGCCACATGTTACATTCCCAAACGCAGGTATTACAAAGTCTTGTGTATTACAAAGTTTAACGATCGAGTAAATAAAGTCGAGACGTTAATTAATACATAAGAGCTTTCAATGGCCTCTCACCGATTAAGTTACAAACAAGTAACAATGTTTGCGGGGATCACGAATTAGACTACTTCGAGGGCAAGCTCTTGCTTGAAATCTGGCAGCAGTTTGAGTGCTATGCTTAGCTCCTTACAAGCGAATTGGCTAGCTGAAAAGGAATCAGATAGTAGAATATGTTAGGGGCTTCATTTATAATTCATGGGATGAAAATATTCTAAAAGAGGCTCAGCCCATGAAAACAGAGGCATTCAAAAGAAAAAAGAGGCCCAACTCAGTTGAGAATGAATAAAAAAAAAAAAGAAAGCTACAGGTAACTGTACAAGTAACTGCACAACTCGGAAGTTTCCATGGCAATGAAAACTGTCAAGAGATAAAAATGCATATGTGGGCAACAGTTAAAAGAAACTGTACAGGGAGTGGGATAGTGCGATGCTAAGTAACTGCTCCTACTATTCCCCTATATAACCTTACCTACAGCATTTTGGAAAAAGGAGGCTCCTGCAAAACTTATACAAACTCCACAACAGAGAAAAAAAAAAAATCCCAGCAAGCAAGAAATCACGTCAAGTTCAGAAAGAAGGTAGTTTCTCTGCCTGGGTGTTGATCATTCATCTGATTCTTGGAGCCCCCCTCTTGCAAAGCCATTGGTTTTAACAAGGGCCCGGGTTTCGGAATCATTGAATGGTTCTAAAATCAATTCTAAATTTGGCAGCAGTTTCGATCATTTGCTTGATTCCTGGAGTCCTCCTCTTGCAAAGCTATTAGTTTTAGCAAGGGCTCGGGCCTCAGAATCATCTAATGATCCCAAAATCAAGTCGAAATGCTGCCGAAATTTATCCAAACCAAATTCTAACAAATAAGTGGAATCAGTCCACTCAATCAGGGGCATCTTTGAGCAGCCAAACATACAAAATAAAAATTCCATGAAGTTGAGGGAAAACTTGGAAATTACAGATTACACAAATTAACTTCCAGTGAACAAAAAAATAAATAAATCTGTAATAAACTAAACAGAGCCCGTGGCATCTCTATCCTTGACTATTTCAAAAGCACAAAGCATGGGCAATTTGCCATTCAATTTAAGAAGAAAAAAAATGATTGAACAGTTGGGAAAATTGAGTGTTCAAGCAAGAAGAGAGTTGATTGAGAATCTGAAATTAGGGGACAGATTACCTCGTTTGGGAACCCTCTGGCGTTTCCTTGCTCTTTAGACTCTTCACTCCTTCAAAATTCTCAAGCCTCGGTCAAAACCCTAAAATTACAATTGAACAAAAATCAGTTTAACATCATTCAATTGCAAAGGGGTTTTGTTAAGAATCTGAAATTGAGGCTCGGAGTCATCTGAAAATTGGATTGAACATCACATTTGGGGTTAAAATTCGCAGAGAAAAAAAACCTAAAGCATACCTAGTTGGAAGCACTTGGGATTAGAGGTGTTTGATTGGTGCCTCTCGGTTGAAACCGGATCCCTCGCTCCCCCTCCCTTCTATTTCAATTGTCAATTGCTCGAAGCCAGTACAGCCTCGGTGCAGCAGATGCTTCGAACAACGCAGTAGCGGCGCTCATTCGTCTTGAGGAGAGAGATGAACAGCAAAAAGAAAGAAGAAAAAATAAAATAAAAGAAGCAAGTGCATACCTGCTACCGTAAAAAAAAAAAAAAAAGAGAAAGAGGAATCGGGTTCATTTGTAAATGCATTGGACCCGGTTGACAATTGGGACTCTAGGCTAAACCGAAAGCAAGCAGCCATTTCATTTACATGTATACAATATGTATACGTTTTGAAGTTGTCCAAATATATGATTAATTACATAACCTACCCACTAAAATATACGAATTATAATTGGCATAAATTAAGAATTCGAGTTTTATCAAAACATAAAATTAAACTCGTCAAATATTCTTTGTCAATTAATTTTAGTGGGTCAATCTCAAAATCGACTCTTAAATAATAAAAAAAACGGAGTCAAAACCTCAAATCAAGTTTCCTTCTAAACGAACTACGGGTGATTTGATCCCGTTCAAACGGGTACGTAGGTAGCTCGGCATAAAGCTTAAGCTCGTCGGGTACAATCGCCAAATCCAAATTAAATCTGTTCAAAATAAAAGAACTACATAAGATTTGATCCCGTTCAAACGGGTATGTAGGAAGCTTGACATAAAGCTACGAGCTCGTCAAGTTCAATCACGATCCTCAAACGATCAAATTTTTAAAACTAAATCAAACTTGGTTTCTAAACGAACTACGGGTGATTTGATCCCGTTCAAACGGGTACGTAGGTAGCTCGGCATAAAGCTTAAGCTCGTCGGGTACAATCGCCAAATCCAAATTAAATCCGTTCATTCAGAACTACGTATAGACTTGATACTCTTTTACGAGTTACGTAGGAAATTCGGTATAAAATTCTAATACGCCGAATTCAGTCACCGGTTACAAATTAAATCAAACGGTTTCAAAATAAAAGAACTACGTAAAGACTTGACGTCATAAAAACGGCTACGTAGGTAACCCGATATTAAACCTCAAAATATGTCGGGTACAGTCGCTAATCCCTAAATTCACTTTTAAAATGAAAATGGGGTTAAAATTAAATCTAAATTAAATACACATGGTTTTCCGTGTAAGTGATAGTCGTTAAGTCGAGAAACCCTTCCAAGAAGGTGTGCTCGATTTATTCGGATGATACACGAGAAAATCTCATGCATATGATAGTGTGATTTATGTTAGGGCTACACTTCCGAGAAGGTGGGTCCCAATACGATCCAATGATGCATGAAAACCTTTAAGGGGGTAAAACACACAAACTCAAACACTCTGAACTACGTGAGGCTTGATTCTCTTCCAAGAGATACGTAGGCAACCCGTTAAAATTCGGGTGCAGCCCAAATCACCAAAAACACCAAAATCTTGGTATCGATATGACTTCGAATCAAGAGGATAACCAAAAGGGGTCGAACTCAAATATTACAAATTAAATAAAATATGTTGTACAATTATATCGCGCATTTTTGTTCAACAGGAATAATACGAGTTTAAATCAAAGTAAATACAAAACATTTCCAAATGACAACCTTAACCAAAACATTTGTAAATCCAAGTTGTAATAGATGCGAAGTCTTCTTAACACTCTCGTCCCATGAGAAAACCCCGTCATAGAAGCGATCAGCAAGCAAAAGGGAGCGGGTACCTGACACTATCCACGAAGTCAGGCCCGGTAATCGCCTGCGGGTCCTCTGACCACGCTGAGGCCATATAACATGCCTATACCTAAATAAAGGATGACTAATGCAGTACAATATTTAAATCACATAAGCATGCTTTGACAATTATAATATGCATAAAAACTGTAAAGGGCCCAAGGCAATGCCAAGTGGCATATCCCTCTTCTACCTCTGCACCCCTTCCCGTTAGTGCAGAGACTGGCCAGTTCGGTGCTATAGCATAGCAATTTCCTCGTGGTGGTGCACAAACCACGGCATCATCATATCATATCATCTCATCGCTTGCCCGATGGTGCTGAGCTATCATATCGACTCGATTGACTCAGGGCAAACCCGATGGGGCTGGGCTACCCTATGACCCTAGCGAAGACTCTAGGACTATCACAGATAACGGTCGTTCTGTTTCAAATACACATAGTAACCATATGCTCAGTTCAATGCAATCCTAGCATGATACTATATGGCATGCTTTAATATGCAACAAAACTACACACTATATGACACATCAGGCAGGAGGTCCAGGTTGCTGAGTAAGTCCCGTAGGATACTTACCTGGAGTCTTCACATCCAATTAGCCAGCAAATAAGCCACTCAGAGAGTCGTCCATTAGGAAATAAGCCACTCAGAGAATCATCCAATCACACTAGCAGTAATAAGCGAGGAATAGCTCATCAATACATGTTTAATCAACACACAAGCAGGTTTCCAAATCATCACAAGATTGAATAATATTTTATTCAAGAAATCTAACATTTCTATCGCGACCATCATTCTCTTCTCATCAGGTATGGAAACTAAGTTCAAAGTCTTACCAAGACCATTACTCAAAACATCTTACTTCAGATCAAACTCAAGTTTTGCTTAACAATTGCTCTAGTGATTCATAATTTATCAAATCCTCAAATACCCAACCAAAGTCATAAGTTCTCAACACCAAGGATCAACAAGTATTAGTTATCAAACTCGCATAGTAAATCATGCTCAAGGAGTAAACCAAGGTAAGTCGTTGACATATAAAGACTAAAATTAAATTGTAACTAAACCATATTTTAAGGTCATAGCCATATCAAGGAAGTCCACGTATTCTGATAAAAAAAAAAAAGTCCATGTATAGTAAGTTCACAAGGCACGTCAAGTTCTCAAGACATTTCTTACATAGTTATACTAGAATTTACCCAATTAACGAACCTAAAACATTCATATTATTAATCGAGTTAACCAACTTGCCTAGCTTAAATATGGGGTAGTGATATCAAGTCAAACAACAATTTAAGTTACTAAGTGACTAAACAAGTTTCCACCAACTCATAAGGCATCACAAGCAATCACACACTCGAGCAATAAATCTGAAATCAAAACCCTTTATTAAAACAAATTCTTTTAGAAATCATTCAAGTTATTCAGAATTAAATAAACCCCAATTGATAACTCCATTAAATTAAATTAGCAGTTGGAATAAACTAATTTGATTTAAGGCAAGAGACCCAAGAATTATACCCCGGTTCCCGATCAAGGCTGATGAGGTGGTTTTGAGGTTCGGCTTCGGATTCGGCGAATAGGTACTCTGCGTTGGGGCCAGGGAGGAGGTGCTGGCGGGACTCGAGTCGTGCTCAGCGGCTTAGCACCCGACATCGGCGCAAGCTCGGCCTTGAAAGCTCAGTTTCAGACCTCCAATGGCAGCCGACTGAACGAATGAGAGAGAGAGAGAGAGAGGTTGTATGCGAGAGCACGGGTGAATGCGAGCGAGTGAGCGGACGGATCCACCAGTCGAGCGTTGCCGGAGGGGAGGGAGTGCGTGGCCGGCTTGTGCGAGCAGGAGGGAAAGAGCCCGTAGCTGCTGTCCAAACAGCGAGATTCGTCGGCGCCCGGAGTTTGGCCACGACCGGAGGCGGCGGATCGGTGAGCGAGCGAGTGAGGGCTAGAGAACAGAGGATGAAGACAGAAGAAGCCATGGGAGGGCAGGAGGCTGCGGATGGGGGTGAACAGGCGCAGAGGTAAACGAGATCTGAGAGAGGTGAGGGGAGGCCATGGTCTCCCGTCGTCGGGTCCGTTGCTGGTGGCACCTTGGCGAGTCCGGTGAGGCAGGGGGAGGGCAAACTCCTTCGGATCTGGACGGAGAAGCTGCGATTTAGCCTGGTTGGCAATCGGCAAAGGGTGAGAGAGAGAGCTTGTGAGGCGTGGGTTCCTCTAAGTAAAAGAGAGAGCAGAGGCGGAAGGGAGATGAAGAAACAGTGAATAGAGGCGGCACTTCATAGTAGATAAAGAGTATTTATACGGGTTCAAATAGGGTTAGGTTATTAAGCGAAAATTTTAAAAAATATCCCGCTATTTTAGATTATATAAACACTACCACATCAAGTTATGAAATTCAACTTTTATTTCCTACTTGACATAAAATTTACGGTACCCACCTCAATATGTTCATAATAATAATCATCTCTTAACCCGAAATCTAATATTTATACAATCATTTTAAAATTTTCAGAATCTCTGAAAGTTAATATTGAAATTAAATCATAATTCATAAAATAATATTTTAAAATATCGAGCCTTTACATCATCCACATCTAAAAATAAGTCTCGTCCTCGAGACTAACATCATTTTTAAAGGCAACAAAACATTTTGAAAGCAGCTCAAGTCAGCTCTTCCTCTATTAGTCAACCATATTTTCAAGGATTTAAGAAGCAATTTATCCACATCTAAAGGTTAATCTCAGATTCCACTTCCTAAGTTCAGTTCCCATGATCAGTCTCAATCATCAAACTCAATTATTAACATATCCAAAATATCATCATAGCAAAATTTATCAAATCTCAACATTCAAGCTCATGATATCAGCATATTAGAATTAATTATACTATAAAATCACATCGTCAACGGATCACGTCATCATCAGATCATATAATATCAATTAGAAAAGAACACAATTATCATACTCACACATCGCCACCAATCTAAAAAGGGCACAATCAAGCATCATGTCGAGCACAAAACCGGACGAATGAAACGCTAAACTCAGGGATAGAAAGCCATCTAAAGTACACTCACTATTAACTCACAAAGTCATGGTTCATTAAAATTCAAATTATGTTCTAAACTTAAATATAGTTGCTCAAGTCATCTAGCACTTGAGTCAAAACCTCAAAGTCAAAACTCAAGCGCTCGAGTCATCTAGCAAAATATCAAAGTGCGAAAAACAATTATCATTATACGTAACACATGTACTCAAAAGGAAAACATAAATCAGTAAGTTAAAAGGCGAGCATGTTGGCCGACCACGCTTCCGCTGCACCACTCTTATCAATCTAGACGACCCACCCTCAATCACACTACAGACAATTATACAAGGATGACACGAGACTGAAGTTTGAATCGAAAGAAGGAGGCACTCTGGGACAATTCGACTAACTCTTGACACAAAGATAGACTCAAATAGATTTGGTAAAACGGGATACGAGAATATCGTCGATGCCCATTAAAACCCTTAAGATTAAGATTGCATTACTCAAATCATCATGTAACACATCAAGTCATAAACACACGACGTAATAAGCTTGCACACTAGCATGAACCTATCTCAGAAGACAATGATAATATAATTCTAGTGTCAATGTCTTATTATCTGGTAAGGTCCAATGTAAATAATCTAACATTATGAGAGCAACCTCAACATACATACTACTATGAAATCAAATCCGCATTGGCATGGAATATCACATATAATGGTCAGAAAATGTCATTAAGGTACAACATTCATATATACGTAAGATAGATCTAACAATCTATCACTCGAATATAACTAACCAGATTCAGTACATGCTAGAGGGAATCCTATCTGCCACTATGGTGTAAGGGAACTAACCAAAAAAACATGCAAGGAGTATCATCAACATGTCTTAAAAGTCGCAAAAGAGATGACATATACTTTACTAGCAAAAGACAAATGTAATGTGTGCTTCATGCAATTGTGTCAACAAGCTAATATGTCAACACGTATTTCATACCAATAATAAGCTCAACATGGTAGATATTACAATATCAACAATTCCTAAGCAAAAGGTGGTGCATAGACATGCAAGTGTATTATAATCATAGGGGGGGGACGCGCGAGAATACGAGGCTTACGATTATTAATGTAAAACATCATGTAGCAAGCAAGAGTGAGCATGTGCAATATTATTACCTATGCATGGTATTATCATTATAAAATATAGTATGATGGTGTCAAAAGGTAACAAGATAGTTCTAATGATGATATTCAAAATGCGTAAACAATTTCAATTTCATAAGATCACATAACAAGGGTGAATATGCAAGATAGGTATACTACCGAAACCTGATTCCATTAGTGATCGTACAGATAATGTAAATAGTGCAAGAAATCACATATCATTGATGCGAAATTTCTACATATTATCGATAACACATAACGATGGGTAAGTACGTGAAAATATATCTTAACAACAAACCAGATGATACACCATAAGCCAACCCACCCATATCATAAGAGTGATCATATAAATAATATAGGGAGTGCAGTAAATCACATAATCATTTTCTCAAATACTTAATTTCTAAATGGTATTAATAACATATGGCAAGGTGTAAGTACGCGGAGTTATGGTCTAAAAACTAACATGACGATACACAACTAGTCAAAACAACTATATAACCACGTAACATTAATATATGTGGAGTACAATCGAAAACAATGTGAATCTAACACGACGATGACTAAACATGGATATACAGAGTATAAGGATATAGATATGCATGCCAACTCATATACAGGTAGAAAACACACAGACAGAGCTATCATGAGTCATGCAATAATAGTAGTCAATCGATGTTATAATTAGGGTCTAAAACCAAATAATCATTTTTCGAAGGTTGAGATCATATAAGGGGTACTAGTAACATACAACACAATATGATGGCACATAAGTAGCATGTAACAACATACGTGATAGTAACACCTAACAAGCCAAAATGATCATGCGAAAACATATCAAGAGCAAGAGGGATGTGAAAAAGGAGATAATACCAAGTTGCTCAAAACGTCATGATGTTCATCTACATGTCAACAAAGAATGAATATTACAAGTAACTAAATATAATGTCATATTAAGTCAGGGATGCGCAAGTGTGCCTACCATCAAAACCAATAATAGTTTCCAAGGTCAGCATATTACAGGAGAATAACACGCTGTATATATCCAAAGATCATCATATAAACTTTATGGCTACAGTGGTGGGTGGTCATGCGACGTGCGAGGTCCTTAAGACATAACAATCGTAGAGTTATAGTACATGTTAAGATGGGACAACGGTGAGAGGCACATAGCTAAACAAGACTCAAGCGCATGAGACATAAAATCATAGCATAGCCAATCCGATATCATTTAACAAGTATAAGTGGACAAAGATAAAAATCATATGGCGAGAACATACAAGAAGGATGACAAATCTAAAACGAACATACGATAGAAATAGTAAAGGCATGATGCAGATGGGACATACATGCACAACACAACTAATTCAATTAGGTCTAACATTCTTAAGCATTCAAAAAGGGCAAGCGGTAACAAAAGGAAGAATAAAAGGACTTCCGTGCATCTATAATTAAGAGTGATAAACAATAATGATGGAGAATGAAGCCACGTAGTTCATAAACATGTGATATACCTATTAACAAAGATTCAAATAGAACTAGTATATAACACAACAATGCATCGAAACACGGAAACACCACAAGATTACCATTTTAACCAAACAAGAGTTTTCCAGGGCAACATCGACTCATCCCCACTGACTCCATAACCCAATTTGAAAAGAGATCTAGTTGTTTGTTAGGGAGACAATATACCTTTGGGCTAACGCCGACCATAAGGAAGACATTCAAACGAAGTTTCTCGAGTGAACAAATACGTGAAATGACTCTTGGTACAAACAATGAAATCCAACTGGTTCTAAGAGTCACTCATAAAGACCCATTTTTGTGTTGTACTCCCTCAAGACAATTAATTCTCCAACTTATATATACCCGTCCACAACAGGCTAGGTCCATAAGGTTTAGAACATAGATAGCCAACATGAAAGGAGAGAAATGAGGGCGAATCAAAGCGACAACAAAATAAAGTAAGGGCACTGAATCCATGAAATGGGTATGACAACTTTTATAAGTCAAGACTCTCGTCAACGACCTAAGAATGGAATACCTGGAAACGCGACATATCACCATTCTCCTAACCCTCAACTATTAGGAGCAACACGAGTAAGGGACAACCAAGTTTAACTAGGTGAATAAGATGATGAGAAAACACACTCTAGAACAAAAGGGAAGATGATGTCAATTAGGCACAACAAATAAATACGATAAGGTATGAGAACTCATCAAGTGAGAGGACAACATCTACTCCTCATTAAAGTTCAACTAATGAATTAAGTAATTAAGATGAGATTGACAGAAAGAGAGACAAAGAGTTGTCATGATCATTCATTGAGGTTCTCAAAGATCGTAAAGAAAACTTCACCAAGAATCCATGGAGGTCAAAATAATTATAACTCATTAGATAAAGCACGAAAAGAATCAAACAAATAAGTCATATGGTAACATCATGCCAAAATATCTCAAATAGACATATAAGCAAGACATTACAACCCAATATCAAGAAAAGTTCATTTTAGAATAGAAGTGCACGATATAGTCTCACATAAACTCAAAAGGCAAAACATATCAAGGAGAACATGTCGAGCACATAAGACATATCATCATATAGGTCAAGTTGTATAATCTCTTTCCCTATCAAGTAAACAAGCAAGAATAACATTAGCTTATCAAAATTAGGGGCATGTAAGGTATCAATTGTACCATTCAAACAATTATAGGATATCGAGTAGTCATATAAGCAAATCATCATAAAGAGTTATCATCGTCCCTTCAAACAAGGTAAAGGTGCATGTCATAACTTCACAATTCTCGTAGAGTCCCAACATGTGAACGATAATACGTCGGGGTTAGGATGCATAACTTCATGTCAATCACAGAGATCCTATTTTATGAATAAGCGAGTTATGTCTATTAATTGATTCACACATATTCTAGTCAAGTTGCATACACATATCCTCTATCGAACGAATTTCACATATGAGAGCAATATCGTTAGAATTCATTAGGTAAAACATGTAGAGCATCAACTAAATAGATCATGGGAAAATGTCATGCCAAAACATCTCAAATAAGCATATAAGCAATGCATTCTGTGATCCCTACAAGTATTCCATAGGCGTCCCCATGAAATACTTGTATAAGTATCACAAAATCATCACAATGTTCTCACTAGATTCGACCAAGTACTTTACAAGCGTCCCTGTAAAATACTTGTGTCGACGTTGTGAAAACATTAGCATGTAAGTAAGAATCACATTTTATATCAAGAATCAGAATTCCATAAGCATTTCTATCGACTCAACCATGAAATCTCATAGTCAGAATAACATGGCTCCCAACTCAACAATCATAATTTCTTAGTCCTCAAACCATAAGTTTTTCCATCAACTAGAGTAAGGTTTTCAAACCTGGGCTCACAAGCTCTCAACTAACCAACACAAAACCTCAACCACAACCATATAAATTCACATAATATCATCTTATGTCTACATCAAACCAAGGGTTAAAAGACACCCAACAATTGCCATCATAAAGAATATAAGTAACAAAACCAGTATGCATAAGTCAAGCACATCAACTAGCAACCATAAGATCTTAATTATTAAACTACAAACTTCCCCATAAATCAGAGTAAAGTCTTCAATCTGATGCTATAAGCTTTCCAATTAACCAGTGTGCAACTTGAGCTCCATCTCAACCAATGAGACAAAAGGCAATAAACAATTGCTATTAGCAATGATATAAAGAAGACAATGATTTATAAGATTATCAAATAAAGGTTGTGAAGACAAAATAAGAAAACAATGCAACTAAACAGAATTGACATGCCCTAACAGCCAACATCAACAACCAATGATTCACACACACTTCCTTTAAAGTGAAAATCATTTAATAACACATACATTAATCTCAGTTCTATATTTGTAGGGAACATTCTATCGCTAGAATTACCCAATCGAACCCCGATCCTTACCTCTCAATGTGATTATCTTATTTACCCATATTAGATTCATTTTGCCCTTGAAAACATTCAAAAATCATAGAAAACAATTTGGGCTATTTTATTTGCAAAACTCAAAATCTCCATTTTGTTTTACAACTCATTTGTACTCGGATTGCACAACCTGGCTCTGATACCAACTTTGTAACGGCCCAAATAATTTCCTAAATCCTCTTTTCCCACACTTACTCTCCACCTGAGTCTAGTAAGGAAAAAGGAGATAGAAATATATTCAGGTTACGTTTAGAGGGAGGGCTTACCCCTCTTCCCGATCTTAGCAATCCAAGTACGAGTCGTATATTGCTTATATTAAGTTATAACCATGTTAAGTCTTGAGAAGTAAGCAATGCAATTCAAGAAAATGAGATTTCAAACCCTCAAAACGTTCAAATAATCCAAACATGATTTTGTACTTCTACACGGGAACCTGTCCTAATTCAACTAGTCAAAACTCATAAAGGAATAATACGAGTTTAAATCAAAGTAAATACAAAACATTTCCAAATGACAACCTTAACCAAAACATTTGTAAATCCAAGTTGTAATAGATGCGAAGTCTTCTTAACACTCTCGTCCCATGAGAAAACCCCGTCAGATAAGCGATCAGCAAGCAAAAGGGAGCGGGTACCTGACACTATCCACGAAGTCAGGCCCGGTAATCGCCTGCGGGTCCTCTGACCACGCTGAGGCCATATAACATGCCTATACCTAAATAAGGGATGACTAATGCAGTACAATATTTAAATCACATAAGCATGCTTTGACAATTATAATATGCATAAAAACTGTAAAGGGCCCAAGGCAATGCCAAGTGGCATATCCCTCTCCTACCTCTGCACCCCTTCCCGTTAGTGCAGAGACTGGCCAGTTCGGTGCTATAGCATAGCAATTTCCTCGTGGTGGTGCACAAACCACGGCATCATCATATCATATCATCTCATCGCTTGCCCGATGGTGCTGAGCTATCATATCGACTCGATTGACTCAGGGCAAACCCGATGGGGCTGGGCTACCCTATGACCCTAGCGAAGACTCTAGGACTATCACAGATAACGGTCGTTCTGTTTCAAATACACATAGTAACCATATGCTCAGTTCAATGCAATCCTAGCATGATACTATATGGCATGCTTTAATATGCAACAAAACTACACACTATATGACACATCAGGCAGGAGGTCCAGGTTGCTGAGTAAGTCCCGTAGGATACTTACCTGGAGTCTTCACATCCAATTAGCCAGCAAATAAGCCACTCAGAGAGTCGTCCATTAGGAAATAAGCCACTCAGAGAATCATCCAATCACACTAGCAGTAATAAGCGAGGAATAGCTCATCAATACATGTTTAATCAACACACAAGCAGGTTTCCAAATCATCACAAGATTGAATAATATTTTATTCAAGAAATCTAACATTTCTATCGTGACCATCATTCTCTTCTCATCAGGTATGGAAACTAAGTTCAAAGTCTTACCAAGACCATTACTCAAAACATCTTACTTCAGATCAAACACAAGTTTTGCTTAACAATTGCTCTAGTGATTCATAATTTATCAAATCCTCAAATACCCAACCAAAGTCATAAGTTCTCAACACCAAGGATCAACAAGTCTTAGTTATCAAACTCGCATAGTAAATCATGCTCAAGGAGTAAACCAAGGTAAGTCGTTGACATATAAAGACTAAAATTAAATTGTAACTAAACCATATTTTAAGGTCATAGCCGTATCAAGGAAGTCCACGTATTCTGATAAAAAAAAAAGAAAGTCCATGTATAGTAAGTTCACAAGGCACGTCAAGTTCTCAAGACATTTCTTACATAGTTATACTAGAATTTACCCAATTAACGAACCTAAAACATTCATATTATTAATCTAGTTAACCAACTTGCCTAGCTTAAATATGGGGTAGTGATATCAAGTCAAACAACAATTTAAGTTACTAAGTGACTAAACAAGTTTCCACCAACTCATAAGGCATCACAAGCAATCACACACCCGAGCAATAAATCTGAAATCAAAACCCTTTATTAAAACAAATTCTTGTAGAAATCATTCAAGTTATTCAGAATTAAATAAACCCCAATTGATAACTCCATTAAATTAAATTAGCAGTTGGAATAAACTAATTTGATTTAAGGCAAGAGACCCAAGAATTATACCCCGGTTCCCGATCAAGGCTGAGGAGGTGGTTTTGAGGTTCGGCTTCGGATTCGGCGAATAGGTACTCTGCGTTGGGGCCAGGGAGGAGGTGCTGGCGGGACTCGAGTCGTGCTCAGCGGCTTAGCACCCGACATCGGCGCAAGCTCGGCCTTGAAAGCTCAGTTTCAGACCTCCAATGGCAGCCGACTGAACGAATGAGAGAGAGAGAGAGAGGTTGTATGCGAGAGCGCGGGTGAATGCGAGCGAGTGAGCGGACGGATCCACCAGTCGAGCGTTGCCGGAGGGGAGGGAGTGCGTGGCCGGCTTGTGCGAGCAGGAGGGAGAGAGCCCGTAGCTGCTGTCCAAACAGCGAGATTCGTCGGCGCCCGGAGTTTGGCCACGACCGGAGGCGGCGGATCGGTGAGCGAGCGAGTGAGGGCTAGAGAACAGAGGATGAAGACAGAAGAAGCCATGGGAGGGCAGGAGGCTGCGGACGGGGGCGAACATGCGCAGAGGTAAACGAGATCTGAGAGAGGTGAGGGGAGGCCATGGTCTCCCGTCGTCGGGTCCGTTGCTGGTGGCACCTTGGCGAGTCCGGTGAGGCAGGGGGAGGGCAAACTCCTTCGGATCTGGACGGAGAAGCTGCGATTTAGCCTGGTTGGCAATCGGCAAAGGGTGAGAGAGAGAGAGCTTGTGAGGCGTGGGTTCCTCTAAGTAAAAGAGAGAGCAGAGGCGGAAGGGAGATGAAGAAACAGTGAATAGAGGCGGCACTTCATAGGAGATAAAGAGTATTTATACGGGTTCAAATAGGGTTAGGTTATTAAGCGAAAATTTTAAAAAATATCCCGCTATTTTAGATTATATAAACACTACCACATCAAGTTATGAAATTCAACTCTTATTTCCTACTTGACATAAAATTTACGGTACCCACCTCAATATGTTCATAATAATAATCATCTCTTAACCCAAAATCTAATATTTATACAATCATTTTAAAATTTTCAGAATCTCTGAAAGTTAATATTGAAATTAAATCATAATAAAATAATATTTTAAAATATCGAGCCTTAACATCACATCACTAACAAGCACCCCGAGAAGATTAAGAACGATGGCGCTTCGGGCTCGAGTGGTGGTAAAAACTAGTCTATTATTCTTACGTCCTAACTTCTAAGTCTTAATAATAAGTAGTGACTAGTGAGTATTGTAGACTTGTAGACTTGTAGTAATGTAGTGAGTTTATGTTATTATGTTATGTTATGTGAATCGGTGGATGTGAGTCGTGATTTGTAAACGTGTATTCGTATTTCGGTTTACAATAAACTTGTGTTTGAATGATTCAAAGAATATTGTTTTATAAGATAATATTTTTACTAATTACCTAACAACTTAGAAAAAATTACCTAAACAATATATATTACATTTAAAATGTTCAAAAAATAAAAATCTACATAAAATATATTGGAAACTTAATATATAAATTTAATTCAAAGTTAAGCTAGTTAACTAGTAGCCAAACACCACCCAAGTGCAAATAAAAAAAAAAAAAAAATTGAATCGGGGGGGCAACGGTCACATTTCAAACGGTCGACCCGGCGGGTCGACCGTTGGACCCGGCGGGTCGACCGTTTCCCAACGGCTCCATGGGAGGGAAAGGCTCGGTTTTGGCTCTATAAATAGCCCCTTTCCTTCCCAATTCCAACCCACACCTCACTCATCTCCTCTAATCTCATCTCAATCTCTCTAATCACTCTAATCGCTCGATCTTGTCTCTCTCGTAATCTCCTAAGTCTCTTCAATTCAAAATGTCGGGTTTCATCAACCGAGTTACTAACCGAGTTACTAGGAGTCGCAAGAGTGTTAGTGGAGCCCCATCTTCATCGATCCCGAGTGTCGGAGGAGGCGGGTCGAACCCGGCGGCGGCACCAAGCCTTCGTCGAAGTGCATCGGTCTCGGCGGCGAGCGGATCCCGGCGTCGTCGAGATGATGCTCTTTTCGCCGACCACGTCGACAAGATCGAGGAGGAGGAGGAGGCCGAGCTCGAGGCCGAAGGGACCCCCACCACCCAAGCCGAAACTCCGACGATTCCGACCCAAGAGTCCGGGTTCCCCGCCGAAGGGAGCCAAGGAACTCCGGCCGATGGCGACCCTATTACTACGGCGGAAGTTCGAGCCGCTACTTTCAAGTATTGGTTCACGAAGGGTCCTAGGGAGCCGGCTTGGGAGGAATCGAGTTGCGCCGCCAAGTGCAACTTTTGCTCCACGGTCTACAAGCACAAGAAGGGAGGCGGATATGGAAACTACGGTCGACATATCCGCTCGAAGCATCCCGAGAAGCTCGGCCTCGCCAAAGGGCAAACTCAACTAACCGGGTACGCATCTTCTTCCTCTCAACCCCCTGGTTTATGGTCTTATGATTATCGTAGTTGTCATGATCAATATGCGGAAATTATAGCTGGCGAGGGTTTAGCTTATAGTTTTTCACAACGTTTATGTTTCAATGAATTTATGACGCAAAATGTTCAACCTGCATGGCAAGGTATTAGTCGAAACACGGTTAAGAGGAAAATACTTAGACGATATAACACCCGTAAAAATGAATTAATTGAATATTTTCAAAAAAACCATGATTTACACGTTTCGATTTGTAGTGACATTTGGACCGACCATTGGCAACATCACTCATACATGGGTGTTACTTGTCATTGGGTTGATCAACGTTTTCAATTGCACAAACGTGTTTTAGCTTTTCGAGTTTTCGACGAAGCACACACGGCACGAAACATAGCAGGTGTCCTTTTAACGGTTTTACAAGAATATGGATTAACTAAAAGAGTTTTTAGTATCGGTTTTGACAACGCTTCTGCCAACACCGCATCTATCCCCGATTTAATCCAAAACTGTCAGCCCGCGATAGGTGGCATGTTTTTCCACATCCGTTGCGCCCCTCACATTTTAAACTTATGTGTTCAAGATGGTTTATTATATTTACAAAGTGTTGTTGAACCAATTCGATTTGTTTTGCGGGCACTTTGGCGAAGGAAACAGCTTCGCCAGCAATGGAGCGCTTATTGTCGTAGCCACCAAACCCGCCCAAAAACGTTCCCCAAGGACGTTTGCACTCGGTGGAACTCCACTTACACAATGATTTACGATTCAATCGCTTACAAGGAACTTCTTTCCGGTTTTGCAACGCTACACATCCCGGACTCACACATATTTGGCGATGTGTGGACTCAGGCCCGGGACGTTGTGGAGGTTTTCAAAGTTTTTTACGACGCAACTCAGACGTTTTCCCACGTTTACATGCCTACATCAAACATTTTTTGTTTTATTGCAATGAACGTAGCATTAGCCCTTCAAGACGGAGTTAACACGCCTTCCACTTACCTACTATACTTGTTCTGTCACCAGTGTGCATGAGCATGAAACTAGCCAATATATCCGAAGCACAGATAAAGATGAGAGCTTTTGGGTTCACGTTGGTCGATGCTGCGGATGACTGGTACTACAGCCTTCCTACAGGGAGCATCGATACTTGGCCTAAGCTCCACAAGGCCTTCCTGGAGAAATTCTTCCCTGCTAAGAAGGAGAACACCTTGAAGAAGGCAATCAGCAATATAGAGCAAGAAGATGATGAAACCCTCTATGATTACAATGAAAGGTTCAAGAAGCTTTGTGCTAATTGCCCTTTCCATGGCTACAGCACGAAGGACCTAGTCTTATACATCTATGGGGGATTGCTGGAATCTGATAGAAGGATGATTGATGCCGCCTGCGGAGGAAATATTCTGAATGCCACGCCAGAGGGAGCTATGGAGAAGATTCAGGAAATGGCCGAGGGGACTAGAAATTTTGGGAAGTCCACCAGAAAGAAAGGGGTCAACTCGGTAGACTCTAACCAAGCCAAGGATATTGCTGAATTGAAGGATATGGTTAGGAGGCTCACTCTGCAAGGGACTCCTCAACAAATCAAGGCTTGTGGAATCTGCAATGATAACTTCCACCCAACTGATGCGTGTCCTACACTCCAGGAAGACACCGCTGAAGTAAGTGCTATAGGTGGAAATGGACCTCAGAGACCCAGACATGACCCCTACTCAAACTCCTACAACCCAGGTTGGCGGGATCACCCAAATTTCAGATGGAGGGACCCACCGAACCAACCACATCAGCAACAGCCACCTCCCTACAATCAGAGGCAGCAGGGTAACGCTCCCTCTACTGAGTCCATGCTCAATACGCTGACACAACACTTTACTGCGCATGTTCAGACAACTGAATCGAGCATAAAGGATATACAGAAACAAATGGGGCAAATGGCTGAAGCAATCACGAGAATGGAGGCAAGGACGTCAGGGGGTCTACCATCTCAAACGGTGGTCAATCCAAAGGAAAACGTCAGTGCTATAACTCTTCGGAATGGAAAAGAGCTGAAAGGTCAGGAAGATGAGGAGGAAAGCACGCCAATCTCCGACGTAACCACGCCTAACACTGGCGCGCCCGCGCCACAGTATGACGCGCCCGCGCTGCCTTCTGACGCGCCCGCGCTGCCTGCTGACGCGCCCACGGCGAGTCCGATCTCGCCTGAATCTGAGCCCTATGTCGATACATATGTAAGACCGAATTTTCCCCCTCTCGGGTCAGAGAAACCAAAACCTCCGTTCCCTGAGGCACTCAAAGAGAGGAGGATAATCGATGATTCAGAGCTTTTCGAGACATTTAGCAAGTGTCAGGTGAACATTCCTCTGCTGAAAATGTTAAAAACTGTGCCCAAGTACGCCAAGTTCTTGAAGGAGCTTTGCACAGTGAAGAGGAATCAGAAGCTGAAAGGAAAAAAGAAAGTGAAAGAAAGTGAGCAAGTATCCGCTATGTTTCAGAGGAGAATGCCGAAAAAGTGCACTGACCTAGGTATGGTTACTATCCCTTGTGTCATTGGAGATGTCAAATTTGATAGAGCTATGCTTGATTTGGGTGCTTCCATAAATGTGCTTCCCTACTCACTTTACAAATCGCTAGATTTAGGACCTTTGCATGAAACTGGAGTAATTGTGCAACTAGCTGACAGGTCTAATAAATACCCTAAAGGAGTAGTGGAAGACGTATTAGTTATGGTCGATAAACTGATTTTTCCTGCAAATTTCTTTGTCCTGGATATGGAACATGATAAGCATGATGCGCCTATTCTGTTAGGTAGACCTTTTATTAAAACAGCTAGGACAAAAATTGATTGTGTCTCTGAGACACTAACAATGGAATTTGATGGAGAAAAGATTGAATTCGATTTATACAAGGCTATGAAACATCCTGTTGATGACCATTCTCTGTGCTCTATTGATGTGATTGAACCATTAGCTCAAGATCTATTTGATATTTCTAGGGAAGATGAGTTGCAGTCAATTATTGAGAATGATATTGACGAGTCCTATACAGAGTTTTCAATTTCATCTAACATGCAGGAATTAGTAGCCCTGATGGATGTAGAAGGTAATTCCCCTACTCTTTTGGGCATTGGCCCCAATCTACTGACTCCAAGCGAAGTGCTTGTTCCATCTGTTGTGCAGGCACCTAAAATTGAACTCAAACAACTCCCTAGTCATCTCAAGTATGCTTTCCTAGGAGTTGATGACACTTTACCAGTTATTGTGTCAAGTAAGCTCTCAGCGGAGCAGGAGGAAAAGTTAGTGGAGGTTCTAAAGGAGTACAAAACTGCATTGGGATGGACCATCGCTGACATCAAGGGAATTAGTCCATCTACATGCATGCACAGGATCCTGCTGGAGGATGGAGCTAAGCCATCACGCCAACCATAGAGAAGGCTCAATCCTCCCATGATGGATGTGGTGAAGAAGGAAGTGCTGAAATTGCTATCAGCAAACATGATTTTCCCAATTTCTGACAGTCAATGGGTAAGTCCTACACAAGTTGTCCCTAAGAAAGGAGGGATTACAGTCGTGGAGAATCAACAAGGTGAGTTGGTCCCTACCCGGACACAAACAGGTTGGAGGGTATGCATAGACTATCGCAAGCTGAATACAGTAACCAGGAAGGATCACTTCCCCCTCCCCTTTATTGATCAGATGCTAGAACGCCTTGCTGGGCGCCCCTATTATTGTTTTTTGGATGGATATTCTGGATATTTTCAGGTGGCCATAGCGCCAGAGGACCAGGAAAAGACTACATTCACATGTCCTTTCGGTACTTTTGCATATCGCAGAATGCCATTTGGACTATGTAACGCACCCGGGACATTTCAACGATGTATGGTTAGTATCTTCTCTGAGTACATTGAGAATTTCATTGAAGTATTCATGGATGATTTCACAGTACATGGGGATAGCTTTGATACTTGTTTGAGCCATTTGGCACTAGTGTTGAAAAGATGTGTTGAAACTAATTTGGTTTTAAACTCTGAAAAGTGTCATTTTATGGTAGAACAGGGAATTGTTTTAGGTCACATAGTCTCTGCAAAGGGTATTGAGGTCGATAAGGCGAAGATTGATGTAATTCAATCTCTGCCTTATCCTACTAATGTGCGCGAAGTTCGTTCTTTCCTAGGCCATGCAGGTTTTTATCGCAGGTTTATCAAAGACTTTTCAAAGATATCCTCACCCTTGTGCGACCTTCTGAAGAAAGATGTGACCTTTTCACTCACACAAGAGTGCAAAGAGGCGTTCGACCAGCTGAAAGGACGCCTCACTAGTGCACCAATCATTCAGGCACCAGACTGGTCTCGCCCATTTGAGATCATGTGTGATGCGAGCGACTATGCAGTGGGAGCAGTGCTAGGCCAAAAAGAGGGAAGAGCCTCTCATGTGATCCATTATGCTTCCATGACTCTGAATGGAGCGCAGCGCAACTACTCCACCACTGAGAAAGAAATGCTAGCTGTGGTGTTTGCACTAGAGAAGTTTCGACAGTATCTGCTTGGGGTCAAAGTGATTATCTACACAGATCACGCAGCTCTCCGCTACTTGATGACAAAGAAGGAGACAAAGCCAAGATTAATTCGATGGGTCTTGTTGCTCAGCGAATTTGATGTGGAGATTAAGGATAAGAAAGGAGCGGAGAATCTGGTGGCTGACCACTTAAGCAGATTGGTGAATGAGGAGGACAAGCCGGAGTCACAGAAACCCATCTTAGGCACGTTTCCGGATGACACATTATGCAGAATCGAGCACAAAAGCACGCCGGAGTCTGGCGTGCCCACGTCAACAGCTGACGCGCCCGCGCTGACATCTGGAGCGCCCGCGCTGCTCCATGGCGCGCCCGCGCTGACCCCTGACGCGCACGCGTCATTCCCTGGCGCGCCCACGCTGTTGCTTCTCAGCCCATCTCAGCCCGTTCTGAGACTCCACTCTGTAAGCCCTTGGTACCGGGACATTGTGAACTACTTAGTTTGTGGGGAATTTCCTCCGGATCATACCAGGGCCCAGACGGAGAAGATTCGAAGGGAAGCAAACCACTATGTTTGGGATGACCCATACCTTTGGAAACATTGTGCTGATCAGGTAATTCGTCGTTGTCTTCCAGATGATGAGGTACGATCTGTTCTTGAATTTTGTCATTCTCAAGCATGTGGGGGACATTTTGGTGCCAATAAAACTGCTAGAAAGGTACTTGAAGCTGGATTTTATTGGCCACATATTTTTAAAGATGCTTACTCTTTCTGCAAGGCATGTGATAGGTGTCAAAGATTAGGGAATATCTCTCAAAGGAATGAAATGCAACAATCACCAATGATTTTCTACGAAATCTTTGATGTTTGGGGCATCGACTTTATGGGACCTTTTCCTAGTTCTTGTGGGAACTTGTATATTTTACTTGCGGTGGACTACGTTTCCAAGTGGGTGGAAGCGAAGGCCACCAGAACTGATGATTCTAAAGTTGTGGCAGGGTTCTTGAAAAGCAATATTTTTGCCAGGCATAGTATTCCTAGAGCGCTGATTAGTGACAGGGGTACCCATTTCTGCAACAAAACTGTGACTGCCGTGCTAAAAAAATATCATGTCACACATAGAGTTTCCACCGCATACCATCCACAGACGAATGGCCAAGCAGAGGTGTCCAATAGAGAAATCAAAGCCATTCTCGAGAAGACTGTGAATCCTAACAGGAAGGATTGGAGTTTGAGACTTGATGATGCGTTGTGGGCTTATCGCACTGCTTACAAAACTCCAATTGGGATGTCTCCTTTCAGACTTGTCTATGGTAAAGCATGGCATCTTCCTGTTGAGCTGGAGCACAAGGCTTGGTGGGCAGTGAAACAATGCAATATGCAGAGTGACGGGGTCGGAGAACACAGGAAGCTACAGTTAGGCGAGCTCGAGGAGTTACGGTTGGACGCCTATGATAATGCGGCAATCTACAAGGCGAAGACCAAGGCATGGCATGACAAGCACATCCATAGGAAGGACTTTAAAGCTGGTGACAAAGTCCTACTCTTTCAGTCTCGCCTGAAACTCTTCGCTGGGAAGCTCAGGTCAAAGTGGGGGGGACCATACATTGTTGCTGAAGTTTTCCCACATGGAGCTGTAGAGTTATATGACCCGAATAGCCACAAGAAGTTTAAGGTAAATGGTCAAAGGCTTAAGACATACTATGAAGGGTTCCCAAAGGAGGCTATGGATGAGTTAGCTTTGGAGGAGCCAAATGCAGAGTTAGAATAATCGAAAAGGCTTAGTCGAGCCAGCGACATGAAACAAAGGCGCTGCTTGGGAGGCAACCCAAGGTATTGCATTCTTTCCCTTAACTCGATTTTATTGTAACTTGTAGGTAATAAAGACGGAGTTTCTAGCGACGAATTGCACCCGCATTTCGGACTCACTGCTTCCACAGTGTTAATTTTCGTCCAAAAAAAAAAAAAAAAAAAAAAAAAAAAAAAAAAGGCCTACGGGCTGGAAAACCCGCTTCGGGCCAGCCCGCCATTTTCAAGCCCCATCATCACTACCCATCACCATCCCCTCAAATACCACCAAAACCCTACCTTTTTCCCCACACTCTCTTACCTCACACCACACATCCCTCTCAATCTCTCTCACAACTCTCACACATCCCTCACACCCACGAACACTCCCCCCACCTGGACCACCACAAACCGGCACCGGAGGGACATCGGCGGGCTCCACATCGACAAGCTGCTTTCGACGATTTCCGGATCTGCAGAAATCGCCGACGCGGCCGCGCCACCCCTAACGCGCCCGCGCCTGTCAGAGAAAACCACCAAACAGCTGACACAACCGACGCGGCCGCGCTGCCACCAGACGCGCCCGCGCTGCTACTCGACGCGCCCGCTCTGTGCTCCAACTTGCCCGCGTCTGCCCCCTGCGCCGAGACTCCGCTGTTCTTCATGAGTTACTCCCGCTGTCCTTATTTCGATTCCGATTTAGTCCTATTATCTATCGAGTATGAGTTCATCGGAGGAGGAGGCGAGTCGATCTGATAATGGATTAGAAATGTCTGATGAGGAATGGGCTATTTACAATAAGGTTGGCTGTGTCAGTTCTACGAAGTATTTGCATGGAGAGACACTTCAGAGACTTCAGATGCTAGATTGTATGCAGAAGTGTCTAGCTCACGCTGGTATTAGTGACTTTTTGGAATTGAGAGCGGTAGGATACCCGGAACTGTGCAAGCAGTTCCTCGCAACATATCAGCTTTACCTTGGGGAGAACAGAATTAGAGGGGTTGCTTTCAGATACAATGGCACTACCTACAGGGCTTCTGCAGCAAGGTTGCGAAAAGCTTTGGGAGTCACTAAAGCCCCAACTGATGGATGGGCAACAGCCGCGACCGACGCAGACCTTGTTGCATTCTTTAGAGTGGTGTCTGGAGAGGAATTCTTGACCAGTAACGAGTACAACAGCAGGATTACTCATCCTGTCTTCCGTATGTTGTGCAAGATCGTTTCTGGGACATATTATGGGCTGATCACAGATACAAAGCTTTCCATGACGCACCTGCGGTTTACTTACAGCGCTGTGCCTACTGCAGATTATACGCCTGACTGGGTTAGACTCTTTTTCGATGGCCTCGACAGGATCAGAAAGGATCGCAGTGCCACTGGACCAGAAATGGTCCAGAGCGGACTTATTACTCGGGTAGCCATTGCTGCATGCGTTGGGCAAAATGGGTTGGCGGAGCTGGAGGAGCAGGTCATAGCAAGGACCTATACAGAGGAGTATCTGCGGAGGTGTTTGATGCTGGATACTGCACCGGATGGGGGAGCCATTTGGTGCACGGGCAAGAAGAAGGAGCATCAGTTCAGGCTCCCTAAGCCCCTTCCGTGGTCTGAGACTTGGGCTGATTGGTACATTGAGGCCGATTACTTTCCGACGTCAGTTCTGGGTAGAAGGCGTCGCCTGGAGGTGGGTAGCAGTAGTGGCACAGCTGGAGCTGCCACGGATGAGGATGTGCCTGTGGCTCCGCAGGCGTTTGTTCAGACAGATACACAGGGTTTCGCACAGCACCCACAGCAGGAGATGCCTGCTTATCAGACCCCTTCTCACGGTTGGGATTCTCAACCGACATATCAGAGCCAGCAGGATTCACATCAGTGGGCCCCTTGGCCCCCACAAGCTTTTCAGGATGCCCATCAGCAGCCTCACCAATGGGGCTACCTGGTTGATCAGATTGGCCTTCTGCGCCAAGACGTGGGGAGTTTGACGACAGTGACGAACCAGATTCTCCACCAGCAGGCCGACATCCTAGAAGGCTTTGGCGGGTTCAGAGAGATGAGGGAAGAGCTGCGCCGCATGCGAGAGGACTACTCTCGCCACTATCCACCCCCTTAGTGAGTCTTTCTGTTTCTCTTCTCCCTACTTATTTCTGTCTTCTTTCACATTGAGGACATTGCTTCATTCAAGTATGGGGGAGGGAAAGGATTCACACATCATGTACATATTTTATTTCAGCATTATTTGTGTACAGATTCTGCACTTGTTATTCTAAAAAAAAAAAAAAAAAAAAAAAAAAAAAAAAAAAAAAAGCAATCAAAATCCTGGGATGAGTTGAAAACCCGAAAGGGCGACTCAGGCAAAAAGCAGGTAGTCTGGCGAGCCTTAGGCTTGGCAATATGAGACTTGAGGGAAGTGAGAATGTTTATGTGAGTACCATCTTTGAAAAAAAAAAAAAAAAAATGAGTGGCTTGGTGAAAACCCGAAAGGGCGCCTTGGCAAGATGAGCGTTTACTTTGAGTGTTTAGGATTGATCTCTTGGCGAAGGCGACATAAGAAGTGGAGTGATAAGGAGGTTTTCGGGTAGGCCACTGGGAGCTATAAGGTGTAGATGGTTGAGATACAATTATATGTCTCATTTTCTATTTTGATTGTCTTTTGGGCTGATCGTTGAGATGGTGAAAACTACTAGTACTTAGTGTTCATTTTCCTTGTACTGTCTGTGAACCTTTGAGATTTATGGTGAGAGTAGGCTTAACTTCTATGCTTACTCGGGACGAGTAAAGGTTTAAGTATGGGGGAATTTGATAGGCGATATATTCTATAGCGCATTTAGTAGTTTTTGTCATCATTTACATGTCATTGTGAGAGGTATTTGTGTGAACTTGGTGATTTGGAACCTGTTGAAGAAGTTGAAAAAATCAGGCAAGTTACAGAAGAGCTGAAGTGAAGAAGTTCGGAAGCAGCTGGAAGGCTGGTGAGTCTGGCGCGCCCGCGCGGCACTCGACGCGCCCGCGCTGCTACCCGGCGCACCCACGCTGCTAGGAGGAAGTGGCCGCGTCGATTCACCAGACAGAAGAAGCAAGTCAAAGGCTGGCGCGCCCGCGCTGCTACATGGCGCGCCCGCGTCGGTCCCTGAAGACGGATTCTTATCCGATTTTCCCTATCTTATTAGTTTTAATATTATATTTTATATTTTTACGGGATGTTAAACCCGTTTTTATTAGGTTATATATTATGGCCGAGAAGGCAGGAGGGGGGAGGAGGTTATTTTCGAGAGACGTAGTTTCCTTTTCTTCATCTCACAAACCCTATGGAGAACTAACTCTCCGTTGTTACACTTGGTTCTTTGAAGCCTTCAATTGATTTGGTTGTGAGTATTCTACTCTTGTTTGTCCTTTGTTAATTGTTTCGATCTCCTGAGTTTATTGCTTGATTGCTTATTATTGGTTAATCTGGATTGATCACCTAGGTTTATTGATACTAGTCATATTGCTAGGGTTTTCAATTCCAGGTTTGGGGTTGTAGATTCACTGTAGCAAACACAATCACCATACGCGGGTTGCTTGTGGTAGATTGTGAAGGAGATTCGATTACAGGCTATTTTAACGGGTTGTTAGAATCGCTTGTATCTCATTATAATTCATGTTTGAATGCTATCGCTTTATTATTCGGTGAAGGTTTTCCCTTGTAATTTGGTGATAAGTGCTTTTAGGACTGGCAGGACTAAAAGCTATTACACGATCTGAATTGAGAACAATTACTGGACATTAGAACTTGAGATTCATAGAATGCGATGATGAACCATCTCAATTGTTGTGCGGATAATTACCTGGTGTGATACTTTTCCATCATATATTCGCAACCTCTTATTGCAACTTGTTCTGTCACCATTTGCTTACACACAAAACTCCCGTTGAATCGGTTACTTTTGGGTAATAATACTTGCTCTTACAATTGATTCTGTTTCCCTGTGGGTTCGACCCTAACTTACCTACTATACTTGTTATAGTTTGCACCTAAGATGCAAACTATAACAAGTATAGTAGGTAAGTTAGGGTCGAACCCACAGGGAAACAGAATCAATTGTAAGAGCAAGTATTATTACCCAAAAGTAACCAATTCAAGGGGGAGTTTTGTGTGTAGGCGATAATGACAGAACAAGTTGCAATAAGAGGTTGCGAATATATGATGGAAAAGTATCACACCAGGTAATTATCCGCATAACAATTGAGATGGTTCATCATCGCATTCTATGAGTCTCAAGTTCTAATGTCCAGTAATTGTTCTCAATTCAGATCGTGTAATAGCTTTTAGTCCTACCAGTCCTAAAAGCACTTATCACCAAATTACAAGGGAAAACCTTCACCGAATAATAAAGCGATAGCATTCAAACATGAATTATAATGAGATACAAGCGATTCTAACAACCCGTTAAAATAGCCTGTAATCGAATCTCCTTCACAATCTACCACAAGCAACCTGCGTATGACGATTGGGTTTGCTACAATGAATCTACAACCCCAAACATGGAATTGGAAACCCTAGCAATATGACTAGTATCGATAAACCTAGGTGATCAATCCAGATTAACCAATAATAAGCAATCAAGCAATAAGCTCAGGAGATCGAAACAATTAACAAAGGACGAACAAGAGTAGAACACTCACAACCAAATCAATCGAAGGCTTCAAAGAACCAAGTGCAACAACGGAGAGTTAGTTCTCCATAGGGTTTGTGAGATGAAGAAAAGGAAACTACGTCTCTGGAAAATAACCTAATAATCTCTCCTGCCTTCTCGGCCATAATATATAACCTAATAAAATCGGGTTTAACATCCCGTAAAAATATAAAATATAATATTAAAACTAATAAGATAGGGAAAATCGGATAAGAATCCGTCTTCAGGGACCGACGCGGGCGCGCCATGTAGCAGCGCGGGCGCGCCAGCCTTTGACTTGCTTCTTCTGTCTGGTGAATCGACGCGGCCACTTTCTCCTAGCAGCGTGGGTGCGCCGGGTAGCAGCGCGGGCGCGTCGAGTGCCGCGCGGGCGCGTCGAGTGCCGCGCGGGCGCGTCGAGTGCCGCGCGGGCGCGCCAGACTCACCAGCCTTCCAGCTACTTCCGAACTTCTTCACTTCAGCTCTTCTGTAACTTGCCTGATTTCTTCAACTTCTTCAACAGGTTCCGAATCACCAAGTTCACACAAATACCTCTCACAATGACATGTAAATGATGACAAAAACTACTAAATGCGCTATAGAATATATCGCCTATCAAATTCCCCCATACTTAAACCTTTACTCGTCCCGAGTAAGCATAGAAGTTAAGCCTACTCTCACCATAAATCTCAAAGGTTCACAGACAGTACAAGGAAAATGAACACTAAGTACTAGTAGTTTTCACCATCTCAACGATCAGCCCAAAAGACAATCAAAATAGAAAATGAGACCTATAATTGTATCTCAACCATCTACACCTTATAGCTCCCAGTGGCCTACCCGAAAACCTCCTTATCACTCCACTTCTTATGTCGCCTTCGCCAAGAGATCAATCCTAAACACTCAAAGTAAACGCTCATCTTGCCAAGGCGCCCTTTCGGGTTTTCACCAAGCCACTCATTTTTTTTTTTTTTTTCAAAGATGGTACTCACATAAACATTCTCACTTCCCTCAAGTCTCATGTTGCCAAGCCTAAGGCTCGCCAGACTACCTGCTTTTTGCCTGAGTCGCCCTTTCGGGTTTTCAACTCATCCCGGGATTTTGATTGCTTTTTTTTTTTTTTTTTTTTTTTTTAGAATAACAAGTGCAGAATCTGTACAAAAATAATGCGGAAATGAAATATGTACAAGATATGTAAATCCTTTCCCTCCCCCATACTTGAATGAAGCATTGTCCTCAATGTGAAAGAAGACAGAAATAAGTAGGGAGGAAGGGACCAGAAGGACTCACTAAGGGGGTGGATAGTGGCGAGAGTAATCCTCTCGCATGCGGCGCAGCTCTTCCCTCATCTCTCTGAACTCGCCAAAGCCTTCTAGGATGTCGGCCTGCTGGTGGAGAATCTGGTTCGTCACTGTCGTCAAACTCCCCACGTCTTGGCGCAGAAGGCCAATCTGATCAACCAGGTAGCCCCACTGGTGAGGCTGCTGATGGGCATCCTAAAAAGCTTGTGGGGGCCAAGGGGCCCACTGATGTGAATCCTGTTGGCTCTGATATGTCGGTTGAGAATCCCAACCGTGAGAGGGGGTCTGATAAGCAGGCATCTCCTGCTGTGGGTTTTGTGCGAAACCCTGTGTATCTGTCTGAACAAACGCCTGCGGAGCCACAGGCGCATCCTCATCCGTGGCTGCTCCAGCTGTGCCACTACTGCTACCCACCTCCAGGCGACGCCTTCTACCCAGAACTGACGTCGGAAAGTAATCGGCCTCAATGTACCAATCAGCCCAAGTCTCAGACCACGGAAGGGGCTTAGGGAGCCTGAACTGATGCTCCTTCTTCTTGCCCGTGCACCAAATGGCTCCCCCATCCGGTGCAGTATCCAGCATCAAACACCTCCGCAGATACTCCTCTGTATAGGTCCTTGCTATGACCTGCTCCTCCAGCTCCGCCAACCCATTTTGCCCAACGCATGCAGCAATGGCTACCCGAGTAATAAGTCCGCTCTGGACCATTTCTGGTCCAGCGGCACTGCGATCCTTTCTGATCCTGTCGAGGCCATCGAAAAAGAGTCTAACCCAGTCAGGCGTATAATCTGCAGTAGGCACAGCGCTGTAAGCAAACCGCAGGTGCGTCATGGAAAGCTTTGTATCTGTGATCAGCCCATAATATGTCCCAGAAACGATCTTGCAAAACATACGGAAGACAGGATGAGTAATCCTGCTGTTGTACTCGTTACTGGTCAAGAATTCCTCTCCAGACACCACTCTAAAGAATGCAACAAGGTCTGCGTCGGTCGCGGCTGTTGCCCATCCATCAGTTGGGGCTTTAGTGACTCCCAAAGCTTTTCGCAACCTTGCTGCAGAAGCCCTGTAGGTAGTGCCATTGTATCTGAAAGCAACCCCTCTAATTCTGTTCTCCCCAAGGTAAAGCTGATATGTTGCGAGGAACTGCTTGCACAGTTCCGGGTATCCTACCGCTCTCAATTCCAAAAAGTCACTAATACCAGCGTGAGCTAGACACTTCTGCATACAATCTAGCATCTGAAGTCTCTGAAGTGTCTCTCCATGCAAATACTTCGTAGAACTGACACAGCCAACCTTATTGTAAATAGCCCATTCCTCATCAAACATTTCTAATCCATTATCAGATCGACTCGCCTCCTCCTCCGATGAACTCATACTCGATAGATAATAGGACTAAATCGAAATCGAAATAAGGACAGCGGGAGTAACTCACGAAGAACAGCGGAGTCTCGGCGCAGGGGGCAGACGCGGGCAAGTTGGAGCACAGAGCGGGCGCGTCGAGTAGCAGCGCGGGCGCGTCTGGTGGCAGCGCGGCCGCGTCGGTTGTGTCAGCTGTTTGGTGATTTTCTCTGACAGGCGCGAGCGCGTTAGGGGTGGAGCGGCCGCGTCGGCGATTTCTGCAGACCTCCAAACTCGTCGGACGCGGTCGTCGATGTCTCAGTGCCGAGAGCTGAAGGAAGGGAGGGGGAGGGGGTGTGGGGACCCTGGTGGGGGTGTTTGAGTGGAGTGTGGAGGAGATTGGGTGTGAGAGGAGAGGGTGTGGGGAAGGTGAGAGAGTGTGGGGGATGTAGGGTTTTGGTGGTATTTGAGGAGATGGTGATGGGTAGTGATGATGGGGCTTGAAAATGGCGGGCTGGCCCGAAGCGGGTTTTTTTTTTTTTTTTTTTTTTTTTTTTGACGAAAATTAACACTGCGGAAGCAGTGGGTCCGAAATGCGGGTGCAATTCGTCGCTAGAAACTCCGTGTTTATTACCTACAAGTTACAATAAAATCGAGTTAAGGGAAAGAATGCAATACCTTGGGTTGCCTCCCAAGCAGCGCCTTTGTTTCATGTCGCTGGCTCGACTAAGCCTTTTCGATTATTCTAACTCTGCATTTGGCTCTTCCAAAGCTAACTCATCCATAGCCTCCTTTGGGAATCCTTCATAGTATGTCTTAAGCCTTTGACCATTTACCTTAAACTTCTTGTGGCTATTCGGGTCATATAACTCTACAGCTCCATGTGGGAAAACTTCAGCAACAATGTATGGTCCCCCCCACTTTGACCTGAGCTTCCCAGCGAAGAGTTTCAGGCGAGACTGAAAGAGTAGGACTTTGTCACCAGCTTTAAAGTCCTTCCTTTGGATGTGCTTGTCATGCCATGCCTTGGTCTTCGCCTTGTAGATTGCCGCATTATCATAGGCGTCCAACCGTAACTCCTCGAGCTCGCCTAACTGTAGCTTCCTGTGTTCTCCAACCCCGTCACTCTGCATATTGCATTGTTTCACTGCCCACCAAGCCTTGTGCTCCAGCTCAACAGGAAGATGACATGCTTTACCATAGACAAGTCTGAAAGGAGACATCCCAATTGGAGTTTTGTAAGCAGTGCAATAAGCCCACAACGCATCATCAAGTCTCAAACTCCAATCCTTCCTGTTAGGATTCACAGTCTTCTCGAGAATGGCTTTGATCTCTCTATTGGACACCTCTGCTTGGCCATTCGTCTGTGGATGGTATGCGGTGGAAACTCTATGTGTGACATGATATTTCTTCAGCACAGCAGTCACAGTTTTGTTGCAGAAATGGGTACCCCTGTCACTAATCAGCGCTCTAGGGATACCATGCCTGGCAAAAATATTGCTTTTCAAGAACCCTGCCACAACTTTAGAGTCATCAGTTCTGGTGGCCTTCGCTTCCACCCACTTGGAAACGTAGTCCACCGCAAGTAAAATATACAAGTTCCCACAAGAACTAGGAAAAGGTCCCATAAAGTCAATGCCCCAAACATCGAAGATTTCGCAAAAAATCATCGGTGATTGTTGCATTTCATTCCTTTGAGAGATATTCCCCATTCTTTGACACCTATCACATGCCTTGCAGAAAGAATAAGCATCTTTAAAAATATGTGGCCAATAAAATCCAGATTCAAGCACTTTTCTAGCAGTTTTATTGGCACCAAAATGTCCCCCACATGCTTGAGAATGACAAAATTCAAGAACAGATCGTACCTCATTATCTGGAAGACAACGACGAATTACCTGATCAGCACAATGTTTCCAAAGGTATGGGTCATCCCAAACATAGTGGTTTGCTTCTCTTCGAATCTTCTCCGTCTGGGCCCTGGTATGATCCGGAGGAAATTCCCCACAAACTAAGTAGTTCACAATGTCCCGGTACCAAGGGCTTACAGAGTGGAGTCTCAGAACGGGCTGAGATGGGCTGAGAAGCAACAGCGTGGGCGCGCCAGAGAATGACGCGGGCGCGTCAGGGGTCAGCGCGGGCGCGCCATGGAGCAGCGCGGGCGCTCCAGATGTCAGCGCGGGCGCGTCAGCGGTTGACGTGGGCACGCCAGACTCCGGTGTGCTTTTGTGCTCGATTCTGCATAATGTGTCATCCGGAAACGTGCCTAAGATGGGTTTCTGTGACTCCGGCTTGTCCTCCTCATTCACCAATCTGCTTAAGTGGTCAGCCACCAGATTCTCCGCTCCTTTCTTATCCTTAATCTCCACATCAAATTCGCTGAGCAACAAGACCCATCGAATTAATCTTGGCTTTGTCTCCTTCTTTGTCATCAAGTAGCGGAGAGCTGCGTGATCTGTGTAGATAATCACTTTGACCCCAAGCAGATACTGTCGAAACTTCTCTAGTGCAAACACCACAGCTAGCATTTCTTTCTCAGTGGTGGAGTAGTTGCGCTGCGCTCCATTCAGAGTCATGGAAGCATAATGGATCACATGAGAGGCTCTTCCCTCTTTTTGGCCTAGCACTGCTCCCACTGCATAGTCGCTCGCATCACACATGATCTCAAATGGGCGAGACCAGTCTGGTGCCTGAATGATTGGTGCACTAGTGAGGCGTCCTTTCAGCTGGTCGAACGCCTCTTTGCACTCTTGTGTGAGTGCAAAGGTCACATCTTTCTTCAGAAGGTCGCACAAGGGTGAGGATATCTTTGAAAAGTCTTTGATAAACCTGCGATAAAAACCTGCATGGCCTAGAAAAGAACGAACTTCGCGCACATTAGTAGGATAAGGCAGAGATTGAATTACATCAATCTTCGCCTTATCGACCTCAATACCCTTTGCAGAGACTATGTGACCTAAAACAATTCCCTGTTCTACCATAAAATGACACTTTTCAGAGTTTAAAACCAGATTAGTTTCAACACATCTTTTCAACACTAGTGCCAAATGGCTCAAACAAGTATTAAAGCTATCCCCATGTACTGTGAAATCATCCATGAATACTTCAATGAAATTCTCAATGTACTCAGAGAAGATACTAACCATACATCGTTGAAATGTCCCGGGTGCGTTACATAGTCCAAATGGCATTCTGCGATATGCAAAAGTACCGAAAGGACATGTGAATGTAGTCTTTTCCTGGTCCTCTGGCGCTATGGCCACCTGAAAATATCCAGAATATCCATCCAAAAAACAATAATAGGGGCGCCCAGCAAGGCGTTCTAGCATCTGATCAATAAAGGGGAGGGGGAAGTGATCCTTCCTGGTTACTGTATTCAGCTTGCGATAGTCTATGCATACCCTCCAACCTGTTTGTGTCCGGGTAGGGACCAACTCACCTTGTTGATTCTCCACGACTGTAATCCCTCCTTTCTTAGGGACAACTTGTGTAGGACTTACCCATTGACTGTCAGAAATTGGGAAAATCATGTTTGCTGATAGCAATTTCAGCACTTCCTTCTTCACCACATCCATCATGGGAGGATTGAGCCTTCTCTATGGTTGGCGTGATGGCTTAGCTCCATCCTCCAGCAGGATCCTGTGCATGCATGTAGATGGACTAATTCCCTTGATGTCAGCGATGGTCCATCCCAATGCAGTTTTGTACTCCTTTAGAACCTCCACTAACTTTTCCTCCTGCTCCGCTGAGAGCTTACTTGACACAATAACTGGTAAAGTGTCATCAACTCCTAGGAAAGCATACTTGAGATGACTAGGGAGTTGTTTGAGTTCAATTTTAGGTGCCTGCACAACAGATGGAACAAGCACTTCGCTTGGAGTCAGTAGATTGGGGCCAATGCCCAAAAGAGTAGGGGAATTACCTTCTACATCCATCAGGGCTACTAATTCCTGCATGTTAGATGAAATTGAAAACTCTGTATAGGACTCGTCAATATCATTCTCAATAATTGACTGCAACTCATCTTCCCTAGAAATATCAAATAGATCTTGAGCTAATGGTTCAATCACATCAATAGAGCACAGAGAATGGTCATCAACAGGATGTTTCATAGCCTTGTATAAATCGAATTCAATCTTTTCTCCATCAAATTCCATTGTTAGTGTCTCAGAGACACAATCAATTTTTGTCCTAGCTGTTTTAATAAAAGGTCTACCTAACAGAATAGGCGCATCATGCTTATCATGTTCCATATCCAGGACAAAGAAATCTGCAGGAAAAATCAGTTTATCGACCATAACTAATACGTCTTCCACTACTCCTTTAGGGTATTTATTAGACCTGTCAGCTAGTTGCACAATTACTCCAGTTTCATGCAAAGGTCCTAAATCTAGCGATTTGTAAAGTGAGTAGGGAAGCACATTTATGGAAGCACCCAAATCAAGCATAGCTCTATCAAATTTGACATCTCCAATGACACAAGGGATAGTAACCATACCTGGGTCAGTGCACTTTTTCGGCATTCTCCTCTGAAACATAGCGGATACTTGCTCACTTACTTTCACTTTCTTTTTTCCTTTCAGCTTCTGATTCCTCTTCACTGTGCAAAGCTCCTTCAAGAACTTGGCGTACTTGGGCACAGTTTTTAACATTTTCAGCAGAGGAATGTTCACCTGACACTTGCTAAATGTCTCGAAAAGCTCTGAATCATCGATTATCCTCCTCTCTTTGAGTGCCTCAGGGAACGGAGGTTTTGGTTTCTCCGACCCGAGAGGGGGAAAATTCGGTCGTACATATGTATCGACATAGGGATCAGATTCAGGCGAGATCGGACTCGCCGTGGGCGCGTCAGCAGGCAGCGCGGGCGCGTCAGAAGGCAGCGCGGGCGCGTCATACTGTGGCGCGGGCGCGCCAGTGTTAGGCGTGGTTACGTCGGAGATTGGCGTGCTTTCCTCCTCATCTTCCTGACCTTTCAGCTCTTTTCCATTCCGAAGAGTTATAGCACTGACGTTTTCCTTTGGATTGACCACCGTTTGAGATGGTAGACCCCCTGACGTCCTTGCCTCCATTCTCGTGATTGCTTCAGCCATTTGCCCCATTTGTTTCTGTATATCCTTTATGCTCGATTCAGTTGTCTGAACATGCGCAGTAAAGTGCTGTGTCAGCGTATTGAGCATGGACTCAGTAGAGGGAGCGTTACCCTGCTGCCTCTGATTGTAGGGAGGTGGCTGTTGCTGATGTGTTTGGTTCGGTGGGTCCCTCCATCTGAAATTTGGGTGATCCCGCCAACCTGGGTTGTAGGAGTTTGAGTAGGGGTCATGTCTGGGTCTCTGAGGTCCATTTCCACCTATAGCACTTACTTCAGCGGTGTCTTTCTGGAGTGTAGGACACGCATCAGTTGGGTGGAAGTTATCATTGCAGATTCCACAAGCCTTGATTTGTTGAGGAGTCCCTTGCAGAGTGAGCCTCCTAACCATATCCTTCAATTCAGCAATATCCTTGGCTTGGTTAGAGTCTACCGAGTTGACCCCTTTCTTTCTGGTGGACTTCCCAAAATTTCTAGTCCCCTCGGCCATTTCCTGAATCTTCTCCATAGCTCCCTCTGGCGTGGCATTCAGAATATTTCCTCCGCAGGCGGCATCAATCATCCTTCTATCAGATTCCAGCAATCCCCCATAGATGTATAAGACTAGGTCCTTCGTGCTGTAGCCATGGAAAGGGCAATTAGCACAAAGCTTCTTGAACCTTTCATTGTAATCATAGAGGGTTTCATCATCTTCTTGCTCTATATTGCTGATTGCCTTCTTCAAGGTGTTCTCCTTCTTAGCAGGGAAGAATTTCTCCAGGAAGGCCTTGTGGAGCTTAGGCCAAGTATCGATGCTCCCTGTAGGAAGGCTGTAGTACCAGTCATCCGCAGCATCGACCAACGTGAACCCAAAAGCTCTCATCTTTATCTGTGCTTCGGATATATTGGCTGGTTTCATGCTCATGCACACATTATGAAACTTCCCCATGTGCTTGATGGGGTCTTCTCCAGCCAATCCATGGAATTTGGGCAGTTGATGAATCAGCCCAGACTTTAGCTCAAAATGGTTGTCATCCCCTATAGCAGGGATTGTCACAGCAGGTGCCTGCTGTGTGATGTTTGATGCTGTCAGCTGTCGCAGCGTCTGATTTACATTATCAGCCATTGGATCGGGTTGTTGGGAATGTTGGGGTTGTTCTCTAAGACGGCGGTGGTATGTCCTGTCAATTTCCCAATCAAAAACAACAAGATGGGGATCAGTAGCACGAGTGCGAACCATGCAAGAGGTTCGCACCCAAACAGGTAATAAGACAAACAAGAACAAAGATAATCCGTTTCCCCGGCAACGGCGCCAAATTTGACTGGCCTAAAGTCGTTATGCCAAATCAAAGTAAATTCCTAAGATGCAAACTATAACAAGTATAGTAGGTAAGTTAGGGTCGAACCTACAGGGAAACAGAATCAATTGTAAGAGCAAGTATTATTACCCAAAAGTAACCAATTCAAGGGGGAGTTTTGTGTGTAGGCGATAATGACAGAACAAGTTGCAATAAGAGGTTGCGAATATATGATGGAAAAGTATCACACCAGGTAATTATCCGCACAACAATTGAGATGGTTCATCATCGCATTCTATGAGTCTCAAGTTCTAATGTCCAGTAATTGTTCTCAATTCAGATCGTGTAATAGCTTTTAGTCCTACCAGTCCTAAAAGCACTTATCACCAAATTACAAGGGAAAACCTTCACCGAATAATAAAGCGATAGCATTCAAACATGAATTATAATGAGATACAAGCGATTCTAACAACCCGTTAAAATAGCCTGTAATCGAATCTCCTTCACAATCTACCACAAGCAACCTGCGTATGACGATTGGGTTTGCTACAATGAATCTACAACCCCAAACCTGGAATTGGAAACCCTAGCAATATGACTAGTATCGATAAACCTAGGTGATCAATCCAGATTAACCAATAATAAGCAATCAAGCAATAAGCTCAGGAGATCGAAACAATTAACAAAGGACGAACAAGAGTAGAACACTCACAACCAAATCAATCGAAGGCTTCAAAGAACCAAGTGCAACAACGGAGAGTTAGTTCTCCATAGGGTTTGTGAGATGAAGAAAAGGAAACTACGTCTCTGGAAAATAACCTAATAATCTCTCCTGCCTTCTCGGCCATAATATATAACCTAATAAAATCGGGTTTAACATCCCGTAAAAATATAAAATATAATATTAAAACTAATAAGATAGGGAAAATCGGATAAGAATCCGTCTTCAGGGACCGACGCGGGCGCGCCATGTAGCAGCGCGGGCGCGCCAGCCTTTGACTTGCTTCTTCTGTCTGGTGAATCAACGCGGCCACTTCCTCCTAGCAGCGTGGGTGCGCCGGGTAGCAGCGCGGGCGCGTCGAGTGCCGCGCGGGCGCGTCGAGTGCCGCGTGGGCGCGTCGAGTGCCGCGCGGGCGCGTCGAGTGCCGCGCGGGCGCGCCAGACTCACCAGCCTTCCAGCTACTTCCGAACTTCTTCACTTCAGCTCTTCTGTAACTTGCCTGATTTCTTCAACAGGTTCCGAATCACCAAGTTCACACAAATACCTCTCACAATGACATGTAAATGATGACAAAAACTACTAAATGCGCTATAGAATATATCGCCTATCATGGATCGCATATTACAAATTTATACCCGATATTTTCCTCGTAGCGTGTTGTTGCGACCCTGGATATAAATTAAGCGGAGTTCAATTGTTTTTAGAAAACTATTATCGGACTTTAGGAATTGAGGATGATCCTCATTGCAATGTTACAATTATTGTTGCTAGAGTTAGAGGATTGTTAGAACAATTATATACTGAATATTCGACGGGCAATAGAGCGCCCTCCGGTGCCTTCCGGTTCAAGCGGGTCACGAACCAGCATCACCGCTAGAACTAAGGCACTTGCCCGAGATATCTTTGGGTCAAAGAGGTTGAGATCTTCGTCGAGCCCCCACTCGGAGCTCGACGAATATTTGTCCACTAACTTTGATTTTCTCAGCGATGAAGAGGAAGATTTCGATGTCCTTGAGTGGTGGAGCCGACCCGAAAGACAAAGATTCCCGACATTGCAGGTAATCGCCCGACAAATACTTGGGGCACCTTGCTCCACCGTAGCCGTCGAGCAGCTTTTTAGTCACGGAGGTCAGATTCTTTTGGAGAAGAGATCAAAGTTGCTTCCCGAGAACCTCGAAGCCCAAGTTTGCCTTGCAGATTGGAAGAAGGCGGAGATGCGGATGCAGAAGAACAACTTGGGGACTGATTCCGAGGATGATGACGGAATAGAGACAGAGTCCGTTGGGAGCTCCATTGATGGCGCGGTCACAGATGGCTCAGGAGGTGGTGGAGGATCCGACGATCAAGAATACTAGAAGAGGAGGTAACCGGGCCGGGGTTCAGACATACAGGTAAAAGAACTACGTGGGCTTTGATTCCTCTACCCCGGGAGGATACGTAGGAAGTCGGGAAACCGATTCAAGCCCTTCTTCCTTCCCCCCCCCAACACTCCCTAATACAAATATTGTACAACTTTTTTGTAATTTGTAAAACTTATAGAGTTATAAGTTGTAGACTTTTTAGTTTTGAAAATTATAAGATGTAATATTACATATTGTATTTTGTACATAAAGACTAAAGAGTCAAGTTATGATTTGTGAACACGAAAGGATATTTGTCAAACACATAGGCGTTCAATTTCCGTTCCCTTTCTCGACAAATTCGATCCGACAATTCAGATTCCGGGTCCGAAACAAGTGCAAACCCGTCCAACCCGGGTTCCAACTCGTCGGGTCGACCCGGCGGGTACCCGGCGGGTCAGACCCGGCGGGTCAACCCGTCGACCCGACGACCCGCCGGGTGACCCGAACCCGCCAACCCGTGAAAATCCCGGGTTAGGGTTCGAGTCGCCTTCCCCCGACCCTTGACCCGGCGGGTCGAATCCGTTGACCCGCCGGATCTGACCCGTGGCCACGCCTAAGCACGGTAACCACATTAATCCCTGAAAATAATAATAATATATAGTATAAAATTAACAAAGAAATTTCAAGAAGCATTATTCAAAAAATAAATAAAAATTAAGAAGCCAAAAAGGAATTGAATCCCTCCCTTCATTTTAGGTGGAGTTGCTCCCATTAATGGCGGCATACATCACTCACCTAGCTCCAAAATTAAACCCGGTTAAGCGGTGTCGGCCATCAAGACTTTGATTTTGCTTTCCTCCCGTAATTTCCATAGCCGATACCGAAACCGTGTCTTCCAGTAATTTCAACGATTACCACATCGATTACATCACCACTAGCGCCGGTGAAACTGAAACTGCTCGTCGGAATTTATCACATCAGAATCGCGTCCACCAGCGGTGACAGTGTTTCCTCGCCGATATTTGTCTCCTTCGACAGAAATTCCTCGCCGAAGATCAACTCCAACTCGCCGCCCTCAACCTCCGCCTCAGCTACTGAATCCGGATTTCTGAACAGGCGAGGTACTGGGGGAGCGTTTAATATTAAGGGTGTGTTTGGGAACGTTATGGATTTTTGGGAATTTGGTGGATTTTAGGGGATGTGGTAGATGAGGATGGATTTTTGGGATGTAAAAGATGAAAACTCAACACCCAAATTTTTGGGTTTTGTGTTTGGTTTTATTTTGATTTTCTGGTGGATGGAGTGATGGTCAAAGACCGAATTACCCCCACTTATGCACAGGAAAAGACGAAATTATCCCCAATTCATGCCCCTCTTGAAATTCATTTCAATCATGTGGCGTCCGAGTCCGAGCGGCGGCGATAGAAGGCCTTCCATGGTGAAGACGGACTGCACCCCACCACCTGCGCCGGAAAGCCGAAAGCTGCGGCGGTACCCGACGATAGGAGAAATCAAAACCGCGGTAGGAGAAATCAAAACCAATTGCAAATTTCTCAATTTAATAACCCAATAAAACCAGTCAATTAAAACAAGGATTAACTATTAACCATCTGTTCTCCTTGTTCTCGCCTGAGAGGGGCGCTTCCCACTTGCCGCCGCTTCTCGGACGGCTTGAAGAAGAGATCCCGACCTATTCTTGCCTCCCTCTCAACGGCTCCCTGGTGTCGCCTCCTTCTCAACTGTAACGGCCCGGGATTATGATTTCCGGGTTACGTTTCGAGGGTTGAAACCCCTCGTTAGGATCTTGCGCCCCGAGTACAGGTTGAAGGTTTGAAATTCTACTCTAACGTTTTCAAGTGGGATTTCATACCCAAAATTCGAAGGGATCGTTGGAATCCCCGGGGAAGTCCCCTGTACCTGTCATAAGTCTAAGCGTGGAAAACCAATAGTCATGCAAATAGTAGAATCAAGAGGTTGCCACGGAAGAGCTGGGTCAAAACCAAATCAATAAGTGTATTTATCGAAATCTTAGGTTAGACCATTTCTTTGAAATCGCCCAAGAGAGTTCCCACGTTACAGAAGCAAGGAACAATCATGCTGCAAAACAAACCTGAAAAAAATGTATGCGGGGCGGTGTCAGATCGAAGCCCTATGCAATGTAATTCGAAACAAGTAGACACATACACACGCTAGTCTTAATAAAGAAGCTTTTAGATGCAAGACAGAATATTAGCACACTAACATGCTCCTAAGATCAAGTGTGTAAATATAATAAGGCCTTACCACCGAATACCAAGTGGTATATCCCTCTCCTACCTCCACCCCCTTCCGATAGGGCGGAGACTGGCCAGCTCGTGAATGCATTCCATTATAATCGGGTGGCACGCATGCCCAACCCGTATCCACAATAAAGCCCGCAGGCATCTCATAATATAAGGAAGTTTCATGACTCGATTGACTCAGGACGGGACCCGATGGGACTAGGTCGTCCTATAACCCTAGCAATGACTCTAGTTACTTCACAAATAACGACCGTTCTATTTACAAAAGCAATGAGTAAACGAATGCTCAATCATGAGTGCGATCCTAGCAGGATACTACATGGCATGCTTTATTATGAATGCAAACACCTAGTATGCACATGGCTACAAGCAGGGAGATCTCTTTCGAATCTGAGTGAGCTCATATAGGAACTCCCCTGGTGGTGCAGAACAACAAGACAAGCATTACGATAGATTAAAGATCACCTAGTAAGCATAACAATCATATAAGTCTATATCTAATCATTCAAGCACTCAAAGCATATCATTCAACGAGAATAGCAACCATATCGCAATCGTCATTTCATCAAGTTCAACCATTCATCATATTACCCCATTCCTCAATACCATATCATTCTCATCATTCCATTCAGCCACATTCATGTATTCGCCACAATATATTCGCAATAATAATCCGCATGTCACATATATTAAGTTCATCATATTCATCATATTTTAAAAGCATAAATTAACAATACACAAGTCTAACACTTCATCATGCCATTAGTCAACCAATCATGCCATTAGTACACACCAATTATGATATTAGTCAACCATTCACATTTATCATGCTAGTTAGTCACCGATCACATAATTCCCGAGTTAGTCCCGAAACCGCTTTAAAATCCGAATCAACTAGTTAGAAATTCCGATCCTTGAAAACGCTCATCAAATTCATTTTTCAATTTAAGTTCGATAATACCTTTAAATCACCATAATAATATATCCTTATTCTTACAATAATATTTTATATTTTAAATCTCAATTAATATTAATTAATATTTTAAATACCATTTATTAATGCTATCATAAAATATTTTCAAATCCCTTAAAGGTCCCAATCATTTTTATTTTATAAAATCAGCCCCTTTATTTTGTAAAACATCAAAATCGACCCCTTCCTCTTGTTAAAATTCCAAACCGAACCTCACTTGTTTAACCCTTCAAAACCGACCTATCTTATAAAAATAGACCCAAATCCAAATACCCTTTGTAAAAATAGGCCCAAAATTCATTAAAACAGAGCCGGCCCAAATTCCTTTTAAAACACAATCCGGATCCAAGCCCATCCTCAATCTGATTTGGTTTGAAGAAAGGAATAAGCCCAACAAGCCATTTGATTTTCAGAAAACAAATTAGGCCCAATCTCCACTCTATCTCTCATTTTAAAATCGGGACTAAAGAAAAGAAGGGGGCCCACGGCTAGGTGGCGTGTGATGTGGCAAGGTGGGACCCGCCAAGCTGAAGGAGGGAAAGGAGATTACTGTTCATCTCCTTCTCCAACTACTCCTTGCGCTCGAAAAAAAAATGAAGAAGGAAGTGGGAGCTTGGAAGCTCGCCGGTGACAACACCTAACTCCGACCAACCAATTCCGAATACCGACACCGACACATACACACGGGCACAAGAAAGGAAAGAAGAGGGAAGAAGGAAGAGGCTCACCCAAGGCGCGGTTCGACGCTCGCCGGAAGCTCGGGGAGGCACGTCGGAGATGGATTCCCGTCAGAGAACGCCTATGGAGGACCAAGGAGGGTTAAAGTCGAGGCTTTTCGCAGTTTTGAATCGAAAGGAAAGGGAGCGGGACCTTACCGCTCGGAATTGGAAAACAGGGGAGGGAGGGAGGCGGTGGCAGTGTCGGCTTCTCCTGGTGGGTGTTGGCTACTGTTGGTGGATTTGACTGCTGCTGGATGTGGCCCAAGGAGGTGCTGTTGGTCGGGATTGGTTGTGGCGACTGTTGGCAGAGGAGGCTGGTGCAGAGGTGGCGCAATGGTGGCGTTTGGGTGGCAACAGGCTCAAAATAGGGGAGGAGGATTTAAGGAATGGATGAGAGAGAGATGGGGAGTTTTGGTTTGGAGTTTGTCTGAAGGTAGAATGAAGGAGGGAGAGGACTTGGGAAGAAATGGGTCCGGCTGTACACAATAGCACATGGGGGAGGTGAGCTTTTGAAATCAGAAAAAGAAAAGAGGAATAGGAGTAGGCTGCCAAAGTTACAAAAGGGAGAGGGGTTGGCGTGGAAAAGGGGTCTTGGCTGGCTTCTTGTCAAATTGCATGAGGCAAGGCTGCAGGAAGCAGGAAATGGGAAAAGAAGAGGGAGTTTTGGCACCTTGCCAATTTGAGGAAACAATGCTGCTACTGCATTTGAATTTGGGAAGGGAGAGGAGTTTTGGCCATCAGAAAACAAAAGAGAAGGACAACGAGTGGCCCAACAGCTAATTTAAAGTACCCACAAAATGAATCCCGAAACCCGCTCACTCGATCTTATCCCGACTCGTTCAAACTAAATCTTAAATTTTTAAATCCAAATTTAATAATGAAATTCGAACGTCATTTCCCAATTCTCGGCATATGAATGCGGATTAAAATTCTATTATCAATTTTTTTAAAATTGGTCGGAATCCGTTTTAAGAGTTTCAATTTCGATTTAGTAATTTAAAGATGATTTTTCCTTGAAACATCTGGATTAAATTCGATTTAAATTCATTTTTAATTTCTTCTTCCAAAAATTATGATTTAAAAATCCGAGCCTTTACATCATCCACCTCTAAAAACAAGTCTCGTCCCCGAGACTAAAACCAAAACAAAGTAGGGGATGGAGTTTGAAATTGATGAGTCCAAGGACCATGTCTAAGGATCTTGTAATCATCTTGGTTGCGTCTTCCGAGATTCTCACAAAATCCTAGTCACAGTCGTGACTTCTACAATTGGCCTTGACAAGTATTCAATAAGCGCCCCTATCACATCCTCGCTTCGACTTTTCGAAGGTACCACAACTCTAAAAGTTCTACAATATCATCACTAGGTCTTAGCAAGCACCGTACAAGCGACCTCATAAAATGCTTGTATCCACTTCGTGAAGTATCATAGAGTTGGCCGAGTTTAAAAAGTTTCAAGCAGATTCCACAATTGAAAAAGATTGGCCTAAAAATCGAGGAAATTTCTGATCGCGTTTGGTCTCTCAAAATCCAAGTTAGTCCTTTTTAAACATTATTCAAGATCTCTTAACCCTGATGTTAGTCAAGCAAGTTTCAAATTCAGGAGGTGGAATCATCCTCCTCTAAGGGCTAATCCCATATTTTCTTCCTAAGTTCCGAGTCAGAATCAAATTTCATCAATCCAATTCTAGCATCCTAGCAATTCCAATTCAATGCATCATATAACGTAGCAATTATACAACATAGCAATCGTATCACACATTCATAAACAGATCATATTCACGTCAAAGATAGCCATATACCATAACAGATCTAGCATATTATCGCACGTAGTAGGATTCATCATATCATATCACAGGAGTTGCACATCACATCAATAAGATAATCACGTTATATCAATCATCTAAGCACATCATACTTATGCTAACCACCAACCGTCATCGCATTAGAGGCAAGCAAGTACTTTTGTACACTAGCATTTCATCAAGTTCAGGGGATAAAAATGTTAGTACTAATAGCCCACTATTGTCTACGACAATACATCAGGGAATCAACATCGTCTAAGCATAGAATTCGCACAACACTCGGTCCCAAGTAAAGTATACACTAGATCACATCCTCAAGAGAATCTGCCTATAACTATCACCCATAACAAGACACGACCACTACTCTTTATCTCTCGCATCAAGATCAACCTCACCTAGGTCTACCAAATCAAATCCGATACTATTTCTAAGTACCAATTCATTCCGCTTTGTACACAACCTTCCTAGCCTTATAACTATCCGCAATTCAAGGTCTGTATCCCCAACCAATTACTAGGTCTCCCAACTCTTAAGCCACCAAGCCATCTAAGGATCAATCGACTTCAATATCCCAAGCTCAAATCCTAACCTTCCACTCAATTATCTCAAACCCATATCCCGGAGTTCCCAATCATACAATTCCCTATTCAACCAAGCTCAACACCTCGAACATCTACCAAGACTCTCTACCGAGCACATCCTCATCCTAGGGGTTTCCTACCAGTCCCATCAATACCTTCTAAGAGAAATCCCAAGTCACCTCAGCTAAACTGCCCTCTCGATCGACCTAAATGTTCCTTAAAAATCTCGCTTACTCTTCCTAGGTCTTCAAGACTCCGCCTAACCATCATCTCCCAAAGAGACATCTCGAATCACCTTGCTAACCTGATCATACTTCCCGCACCACTAACCACTCTCACTGACCATCCAACTCTAAGAAACCAACTCATACTGACCATCTCGCACCTGTCACTCCCGACCAACTCTAGCATGGAAACCCATCTAGTGCTACTCCCAACCATGAATCACCAAACTCCTCATCACCCGCCCTTATCCTCAAGACCAACCATTGATTCTACCTACTCCTACCGTCCCGAAACTCACGAAACCTGAACTATTCATTACTCCTCAAGCCGACCTATTCTAGATTCTCTTCCTACATTCTCTGAAATCATCTCAAGCTACCATTCCTCCCAATGAACCCTTATGCCACTCTAGCATCGAATTACTCATAACATCGCACCTTGACCAAATCCTCCCCTAATTCTCCAACCTATAGGATTCCCCAAGTACCGCACTTTACCAAACTTTCTAAAATCCTTCTTCCTCTAGCGCTCTCAATGCCTTACGCTCGCCTAGTTCTCAATTCCAAGCTCAGAATCTCCCTATCTCATCCTCAAGCCTACAGTCTTAACAGAATTCCCAACGTCATCCCTGATATGAATAACCTAATATCCAAGATTGATAATTTCCCAAGCAACCTCATACTAATCTTCCTTAGCAATTCCTCAACCTCAATCCCTTACTAAGACCGCTCCCAATCACCGCACATACAACCTAGTCCCAATTCCTACGATTCCTTAGACATCCCTTAACTAATCATCCTCAAAACCGCCCACAATCCGCTCCTAGACTACCTAGACACCACACTTTTCCTCAAGAATCCCCCGATCAACTCCTAGCTCACCTATCCACCTCTAGAACTACACTACCGCACACGCTATCGCCTTACTCTACCTCTAACGAAGACCTCTCCCTCATAATCTCCCATACTAACTCCACTCCTCCCCTAAGACCTACCTGGAAGCTCAACTATACTCGCTAACTACTATTCCAGATAAATCCCAACACACTTGACTTTACTCTTGCTGACACATCTTTTCTGCACCTCACCTCACACAACCACTGACCCAATCCGAAGACCTCAATCTTTCTTCTACTTTTCGACCTGTCTCACCGAAGAATCTCATGACTCAAGCTCAAGAGGAAAACACCACCACCTATATAACCCATAACCAATTTACTAGCAGGTCAGTACACTTAAGCATATAGGCACATCATCACAGACACAAGTTAGTCAGGCAATCATTCACTACCAGCTCAGCTTATCAGTCATCACACATCAATTTTATTAGTTAGTTCCAAGCCTATCGAACGACACCGATTCCAATTCGCATAGGAGAGATCACAATTCGGATGAAGAACGTCATTCCTTGAGTCATCTAGGAGGATTACGTCTGCAACCGCCATCTTCGAAAGGTGTCCTTTCTTTGGTGACATCAATCCTAGGGTCCATGGGCCATGGGCCCACCACACTTCAGTTGCGCCACTCTAGTGCCATTCGATCGCTCGTTTTCTCTTCTATGTCAACGTCCATCAAGGGGATCACGAGGGGTTAGAAGTCACGGAGATAGGGGAGGGCAAAGGAGGTCAAAATGACTTTCTTAAGAATTCAGACACAAACCAGGACTAGAGATGACGAGACTCAAGACAAGACACAGACCCGAGAGTTACAACAATGCCCTTAGGGTATTCTATAAGGTTAGAGGTGCACATGTCAATCACAAAATATCTCAATCATATCATTCCACACTATCATGTACCTATTAAAAAGAATAGCGTCCTATGCATCCATAACATTTCACATAATCAACTTTACATGCACACGGGACATGCTAAAACTTATCATCTCATGCACTAATCATGCTTGACATATTAATATCTTGTATGCACAACCGACAATAGACATATGCAGCATAAGTTATATATGACATAGCGAGCATTATAGGATATCACATGTATGATTCATTACTCACTTAGTGTACACATAAGTAGGTCAAAACAATGTGGGTTCCAGGTAAGCATGTTAAGATGCACTCTAATAATCGTGTCAAGGGGTATGGTTAAGTCATTTGGGCATAATAACTATCACATCCAATACAACCATGTACGTGTAGTATGACAAGTATGGCACATAGATGCATGATGGTCCATAATTAGGAGATGTATATCCTACATGATACTACCAACACTCATTAAGAAAATACATTATCAATGAGGTTCAATTTGATTAACTTAACATGCTTAGAAATTCATTTCTCATGGCACTCATACAAAGAGGGTTGACCACACTATCATGGACCTAATTCATGGGAGAGTAACAATGATGGGAAATCATAGATTCGACACATATATATTCGTTCATAAGTGTAATCATGCAAGTTATCAGACAAGTCATGCTGAAATATACCAACACACCATGTCATACAATCACAAGAGGGGGCCCACTATTATAACCAGACAGAATTCTCTAAGGGCAATCATCGACTCATCACCCTGCTTCCCCGCGGGACGCTAGTATGACTCTCTCGGTATGACACAAGGACATTCACACTGGTTACGAGATGAGAGGGTATAATTTGTGTTTAGACTCTCGTGGTAAGAAGACATGATAGACCAGTATAAGAATCGAGAAGGATAACTCCATAAGACAAATCACTTCTAACTCGAAATTGTTTCATTGATCACCCTGATACGTTTGGGATACCCGATCCTTCGCTTGTGGGCTCAGAATCAAGAACCACGCCGTATATTTGCTAGATCTTGCAATGCTCTTTGATATCTCCTGATTGGGAACAATTTAAACAAGTAATTAAAATTCTGGAATAGCGACAGTTTAACACTTAATAAAATTCCAGCAAATTTCTAACTAAGAAATAGCGACAGAAATAAAGAAAGGGAAACGAGAGAGAAGCGAGGCTGGAGGTGCGCGAGTGCTGGGCACACAGGACAGGGTCCTCAGGGTGTGCGGGCACTGGAGCACGGAGGGAGTCTCTCTGGGAGCAAAGGTGATGGCGAGCGAGAGCGAAGACGAGCGGGTGCGCGGGAGCGAGGTGCCTGGGCGTCCGCGCTCGATGGGAGCGAATCTGCTAGCGAGCGACGCCAAGGGCTGGTTTACTCGATGACGCTAGCTTCTCGGTTAGGGTTGGTGGTTGGGTTTCCTCGATCTCGACAAGGACAGTGAGGGCGATGTGGTTGTGATTGCCGAAAACTCTCAAGAACACAAGAACAATGATAGTGTTTTGGATTGATAACCAAGAACCCTTTAATCCATAAAGGGGTTCTCAATTCTAATTCAATCTAATTAATTCAAAGGTGCATAACATGAATTTATAGAAAACTATGGGAGATCTAACCAATCCTTCCTTGCAAAGGAAAGGGGTTTGGATAGATTTATTATATCTAAAGATAAATGAAATAAATCTAAGATAGATATTTCCTAATAAAGATAGAAATTCAATAACTTGGTGGCCAAGGATTATATCTAGAAGAGATATAATTAAGTTCACCTTATTTATCTAAATTGCATAAAATAATAAAATAATTAACTAATAGAATTCGGCCCATGCACAAGAGTAATCTCGGCCCATCTTTTGTCGACGAGGATCTAGGCCCACTCGGCCCATAGTCATGTCGAGTGTCCAAGATCATGTCAAGTATGGTTTCCTCATGGTGGGTGCAGACGAATCTTCATGAGCTCCGTGTGTGGACGCAGGCTCACTTCTTGTGCTGGTGGTGTAACCTTGAGCCAAGTGATCCAGGGTGGCCTGAACCTTTGCTCTAAAGTTCCATGGTGACAGACAAGAAATGCTTTAGTTGCAATTTGAATCTTCTTGGCCCTTGCACGAGTGACAGGACCATCGAATGGAACCTTCATGTTGTCCTCAATGTCACCAGGAGTCATCGATAATTGCACGGCATCATTCTCCTCCACTTGACTTCGATTTGTCCTCAAATCGTCGTCAGAGTCATCTTCAGGCACGAACAAGGATAGATCGGCGACGTTGAATGTAGAATGGACACTGTACTTATCGGCAGGGAGATCCAGCTTGTATGCATTAGGATCCATCTTATGAACCACTCTGAATGGTCCATCTCCCCTGGGGTCCAGCTTAGATTTCCGTTGTTGCGGAAACCTTTCCTTCCTGAGATGCAGCCAGACCAGGTCACCAACGTTGAACTGCACATCCTTGCGATGCTTGTCCTTTGTGGCCTTGTATTGCGCAGTCTTCCTCTCCAGCTGCGCCTTGGTACGCTCATGCAAGCACTTGATGAAGTCCACTTGCTTAGCTGCATCCACGCTCTCCTTTTCCTTATATGGCCAAGGCATCATGTCTACAGGAGTTAATGGATTTCGGCCATACACAACTTCGAAGGGGGTAAGTTTTGTTGCAGAGTGCCTAGACCTGTTATATGCAAATTCTACAAATGGTAGGCATTCTTCCCACCTCCGGAGGTTAGTTCGCAGCATGACTCTAAGGAGATCCCCAAGAGTTCTATTCGTGACCTCAGTTTGGCCATCAGTTTGTGGGTGACAAGAAGTAGAAAATAGCAATTTTGTACCCAATTTAGACCATAGAGTTTTCCAAAAATAGCTTAAAAATTTAGGATCACGGTCAGAATCTATAGATAATGGCAATCCATGTAAGCGAACAACATCTTTGAAGAACAAATTAGCAACATGAATAGCATCATCAGTTTTGTGACATGGAATAAAATGAGTCATTTTGGAAAATATGTCTACAACAACAAAGATGGAATCATGACCCTTAGAAGTTCTAGGCAATCCTACAATAAAATCCATAGAAACATCTTCCAATGGTGCATTAGCAATAGGCAAAGGTTGATATAGACCATTAGCATTAGATTTCGATTTGGCCTTAGCACATGTAACACAACTTTTGACAAATCTCAGCACATAATTAGACATTTTAGGCCAAAAGTAATGTTCCTTAAGTCCTGCTAAGGTTTTTTCGAAACCACCATGTCCCCTAGATTCATGAATTTCTTGAGTTAACAATCGGCGAATAGAGGAAGATGTAATACAAAGCTTGCCCATCTTAAACAAATAACCATTATCAAGAAAAAATGAATCAACTTCACCTTTAGACACACATTGAGCATATATAGTTTTAAAGAAACTATCAGAAGCATACAGTTCCTTTATTAAAGCAAAACCCAAAACATGTGCATCCATATGGTTTAGGAGGACATACCTGCGTGATAGCGCGTCAGCTACCACATTATCCTTTCCCTTCTTATGGTGAACCACATAGGAAAAGGTCTCTATAAACTCCACCCATCGAGCAAGTTGCCTGCTGAGCACTGCTTGTCCTTTGAGGTACTTTAGAGCTTCATGATCCGAATGAATCACAAACTCCTTGGGCCAGAGATAATGTTGCCAAGTCTGTAAGCAGCGAACCAGTGCAAATAGCTCCTTGTCGTAGGTAGAATAGTTGAGGTCAGCAGAGCCCAACTTTTTGCTGAAGTAGGCGATGGGACGCTTGTTCTGCAGCAGGACCCCTCCAATGCCAGTGCCAGAAGCGTCACACTCGAGCTCAAAAGGTTGAGCAAAGTCATGTAACTGCAGCACTGGGGCGTGTGTCAGGCGATCCTTGAGGACGTCGAAAGCCTTTTGATGTGAGTATGTCCAGCGAAATGTCACATCTTTCTTTGTCAGCTCATGTAGGGGGGCGGCAATCAGGCTGAAATCCTTGACAAAACGTCGATAGAAACCAGCAAGGCCCAAGAATGAGCGGACATGAGTGGGTGTATTCGGCCTGGCCCACTCCTGAATAGCAAAAGAACACTTCTTTAAATTGGCATATTCGGCCTGGCCCACCTTCAATCCAGATGCAGTCACTACAAAACCAAGAAAAATGGTAGACTCGGATGCAAAAGAACACTTCTTTAAATTGGCATATAATTTTTCCTTCCTAAGACAATCAAAAACCAATTTTAAGTGACTTAAGTGATCATGCATATTCTTGCTGTAAATTAAGATATCGTCAAAATAGACAACGACAAATTTTCCTAAGTGTCTCCTAAGCACATGGTTCATAAGCCTCATAAAAGTAGAAGGTGCATTTGTTAATCCAAAAGGCATTACTAACCATTCATATAAGCCATACTTAGTTTTAAAAACCGTTTTCCATTCATCACCCTGTTTCATCCTAATTTGACGATATCCACTTCTAAGGTCAATTTTAGAAAAAATACAAGCACCATGAAGTTCATCAAGCATATCATCTAAACGAGGAATAGGGTGGCGATACGTAACCGTTATTTGGTTGATTGCGCGACAATCAACACACATGCGCCAGGAGCCATCCTTCTTTGGAACCAAAATGACAGGCACGGCACAGGGAGATAGGCTTTCTCGCACAAAGCCCCTTATCCATCAATTCTGTGACTTGGCGTTGAAGCTCCTTTGTCTCCTCAGGACTAGCTCTATAAGCGGCGCGATTGGGCAAGGCTGCCCCAGGCACAAAGTCAATCTAGTGCTCAATACCTCTAATAGAAGGCAAGCCTTGGGGTAGTTCAGCTGGAAGCACATCTAAATAATCCTGCAGAAAAGCAGCAATAGGTGCAGGAATATGACTCAATTCAACATTAAGTAATACCTGTTTCATTACCAGGAGAATATGAGGTCGATGAGCATTCCATGTGATGGTCCCTTTCTGAGGCTGAGAGACCAATGATCGACGTTCTACAGAGCCCTTAAGTGATGCAGAAGAGGGCTGAGTGGACGCCGAGTGAGCAGGAGGTGAAGCCGAGGGGGCTGCAGGGCTGGCTGATGGGGCAGCGGGCGCGGAAGTCTGGGTCGCGGGTGCGGCCTGTTGTGCCGAGCTCTCCTTGAGCTTCTCCTTCCTTTCAGCTTCCTTTTGGGCGTCCTGTTGTTGCTTCTTGCGAACCAGGTCCTTCAGAAAAGTGTGTGGCGAAAGGGGTAGGAGAGTAACTCTCCTCCCATCAAAAGTGAAGGCATATGTATTCACACGACCATCATGAAGAACATAACGATCATATAACCAAGGACGACCTAATAATATATGACTACAATCTATGTGAGCAACATCACATAATATTTTATCATGATATGATCCAATTGAAAGGCAAAACTAAACATTTTTTGGTGACCATTATATCAGATCCATCATCAGTAATGCCATTTAAACCATAGTGAGTAGCTCTATGAGTAGTATTTAAATGGAGGAAATCCACTACCTTTTCACTGATGAGATTGCAGCAACTCCCACCGTCGATGATGACGCTTAAGGTAGCCTCGCGAACCACACATCTAGTGTGGAAGATGTTCTCCCTTTGATCAGCATTGGGAGATTCCTGAATGTGTAGGACCCGCCGATTGATAATGCAAAGCAAGTTGTCGTACTCTGAAGTATCGATCTCCTCAATAGGCTCAGACGGCTGGGCCTTCCGCACTTCACTCGAAATTACATGGTCCTCAACAGTCTCCTCCTCATAGTAATGGTCTCCCAAATCATTGAGAAGAACCTTCTTTTTCTGAGGGCAATTGCGAGAAACATGCCCAGAACCACCACAAGTGAAGCAGCGGATGTCTTTGTTGCGATCTATAGAGGGTGCAGCAACTCTTCTAGTTTCAACCTGATAACCCTGTGGAGGTGAGTTGGAAACTCCCTTTTGCTGCATGGAAGGTGTTGGAGGGTAAATTTTTGCAACTTTGAAATAATGATGATTTCATATTAAATTAATCATGTATCAAATTTTGATTAATTTAATTGAGATTTATCATTAAAATAGAAGAATGGCCAACAAATGACTTGGATTAAAATTTGTCAAAAAAAATATACATGCAAGTTTTCTTCCAAAGGCCCAAGAAACCAAGTGAAGCCCAATCCATATAAGCAGTTATAACACAAAACTGTTGTAATGGGGTTAGAGGTTACACGTGCAAGGGAGAAAAGAAACTGCAAATTGTAAAAGGGAGCAGTTACAGGAAGTGGGTGAGGCAAAGTAACCACCTACATTCGCCTACTCTATAAAAGCTATTGTTACAGTTTTTATAGGGGCTTCCTTTTCCTCCCATTTGAGGGCTATTCAACTGCAAAATAAAGAGCAGTTCCCCCTGGTTTCTTCTTCCTTCTGGCACTTCCGTTTGCAAAACAGAAGCAGCAAATACAACTTTCCTTCTCTGCCTTCCTTCTCCCAAAAAGCCTGCCTGCAACCAAAAAAAAAGGGGCATCAGCAACCTACAAACACACAGCAGCTTAAATCCTCAAAATCCAACCGAGGGTATAACTCTATCCTTGTTCCTTTCTTTTGATTTGCAAGTAAACAAAGAAAATGGAGGATCAAAACCTTGGCTCACATGCTCTCACCTAGTGTTTGGACTCGTCATAGGCTTGAAAGTATTTTCTTTCGCCTAGAGACCATCACGTCATAGGTTGAGAGCATCTACTCTCGTAGTTGGCTTGAAAGGATATACTTTCGCCACTACATTCGATCCCGGCGTGGATCGATTTATCGGGTCGAAGTGCTGCCGAAATTTTGAGAGACAAGTTCATGGAGCAGTTTTCTGTGGTACTTGTAAAATCCAGGCAGCCAAACAAAATATATACAAAGGACCCAAAATTCAGAACTAGCTTGAGGCACAAATCCTCCCTAGTTTCTACCAAATTGCAACTAGATGAGGACCCTCTAAATGCCACCAATACAGTTTCCCTTAAGATAAATTCAGAGACTGAAATTCAAGCTAGTTAACTAACATGTTCGATCTAAATCAATTTCAACCGAACAGAAATCGAAATCCAAATCGGCCATCAAAGGGGGAGGTTTAGGAACTGGAACAAATCAAAATCAACATAGACCTACTATCAACTGGTGTCTCAATTTGGTAGAAACAAAGAAAAATAACATACCTAATTGAGGAATCGGGTTTGTGGCTATTTGAGAGTTGCGACAATGTCCAAAGGCATAAACAAAACCTTGTTGTCCCGCTCTTTCCCTAGATGCTCAAGGGCTGAATCCCCTTGTCCCTTTTCGGATTTCCCGAGCCTTTGATCCACTTCCTCTTCTGACTACCCCAAACCGAAAAGCCCTAAATTCCATGAAATCGCAGCCCTAAAAAAATTGCGAATGAAAATTGGTCAAAACTGAAAATTGAGGGTTTGGTTAGAGGCGAGGGCGAAAGAAGTTCCAAATTGGAGCTTTAGTCGTTCAAACATGGCTGAAAATTCGGAATTAAAAAAAAACCTAGAACATGGTCAACATACCATCGATCGGGTTCCGAGTCGCCTTGTTCTGGCTCGACCCGCCCCCTAGCCAGACTCGCTCTGCACCCGTTCCGGCCCCCTCCGTTTCGGTTGACCAAGTCGAAGCCTCAGATGGATGGGGCAAGGTCCCGACGTCCTGCTACTGTCGACAAATACATATGTAGCAGAAGAGAGGGAGTGAGACGAGTTGCTATTTGACAAGAAAGAGATGGATCGTTTTGACCTCAAATATTGCAGCTGGATTAGAAATTTTGGGCTTCTTTAAAAAAAAAAGAAATACGGGCTGGACTCTCACAGAGCAAAAGAGGGTTGAATTGGGCTGGAAAACTCAAAATGAGTTTTTGAAATGCTTAATTCCGCCCAAGTTCAGAGATTTGTTTAAAAAAAAAATGTTTAGCTTATTTGCAAAACCGACCCACAAAAATATAAAAATTATAATTGGCACAAATTAAGAATTCGAGTTTGATAAAAAAATATAAAATTAAACCCGTCAAATATTATTTACCAACTAATTCTAGTGGGTCAATCTCAAACCGGCTTCAATAAAAACGGAGTCAAAATATCAAATCGAGTTTCACCAAATATAAACTCGGTTCGAAAAGAACTACGTAAAGACTTGATACTCTTTTATGAGTTACGTAGGAAATTCGATATTAAAATTCAATATATATCGGATTCAGTCGTCTGCCTCTAAATTCACTTATAAATGAATATGAGGTCAAAACCAATCAAAGCCAATTCAAATGGTTCTGTTCAGAACTACGTATAGACTTGATACTCTTTTAAAAGTTACGTAGGAAATTCGGCATAAAATTTAACATGTACCGAATTCAGTCACCTTGCCCAAAAACAAATTTTGTTCTGTACAGAACTACGCAAGATTTGATCCCGTCCAAACGGGTACGTAGGTAGCTCGACATAAAGCAAAAAGCTCGTCCGGTTCAATCGCCAAATAAAAATCAAATCGGTTCATTTAGAACTACGTAAAGACTTGAAGCTTTCTATCGGCTACGTAGGTAACCCGATATTAAATCCTAAAAATATATCGGGTACAGTCGTCGACCTCTAAATTCCGTTTAAATGAATATGTGGTCAAAATCAAACAAATTCAAATTGTCCATACCGACTCGATACAAAGCTTCTGCTCGTCGAGTTCAATAACCATCCTCAAATGATCTCGTGATCAAATCCAAATACAAAATTTCCTTTGTCCCGAACTACGGTGACTTGATTCCACCAAACAAGTGGATACGTAGGAAACTCGGTGTAAATCAAGTATTCACCGAGTCCAGTCACACCCAAACTTTCAACCAAATCTCCTCAAATTTATTTATCGACTCTAAGTCGTCTCAAATACCAAAGTTTTATCAAATCCAAAGTGTCTCCTCCGACTCGATACAAAGCTTCCGCTCGTCGAGTTCCGTCACGACCAAAACTTCAAAAGCCCAAATATCAAATTTGTCATTTTCAAGAACTACGTTTGATTTGATCCCTTTCAAAAGGGTACGTAGGAAACTCACAAACGAGTTCAATCACAACCCCCAAATTGACTTTTTTCAGTCAAATCTCAAATCAAATCAAATCAAACTCCACCATGAAAATCAAATCGTTTTCTATGCAAATGATAGGTGGGTTGCTTGAGTTACCCTTCCGAGAAGGTGGGCTCAGGTTACTCGGGTGGAGTGTTGTTTGAGCTACCCTTCTTAGAAGGTGGGTTTGAACTTCATCCTCTGATGCATACAAGAAAACGAAATCAAATAAAAACCAAATCCAGAACAAAACAAACACAAAATCCAAAACACTCGAAACTACGTGAGGCTTGATTCTCTTCCAAGAGATACGTAGGCAACCCGTTAAAATTCGGGTGCAGCACAAATCACCAAAACCACCAAAATCTTGGTATCGGTACGACTTCGAATTAAGAGGATAACCAAAAGGGGTCGAACTCAAATATTAAAAAATTAAATAAAATGTGTTGTACAATTATATCGCGCATTTTTGTTCAACATATTTTTGGCACACTCGGTGGGACTCTTTTTGCCTTTTCATCTTTTAGTTGTATTTATACTAATACGTGGTTAAATATTTTTGAAAGGTACAAATGGCACCAAAAGCAATTGTTACCTTCAACGAGCTTCCAACAACCTTCATTATCAAAGGAGGCCGTTTGATCAAGAAACGATCATTTGAAGCTCACTTTGGCATCACTCGGGACTCGACGTCTGCAATGGTCCCGATCACAAATACCTTTGGAACACTTCAAGCTCCGGAGGACAAGGCCATCGCCAAATGGGGTATCGAAGTCACCTGCAACGCTTTCAATGGAAGGGGGCATGAAGCCTAAAACCCTTCCAAGCCATGGGAGCAAGAAGCTCAAGATCACCCAACTAGGCGGGACAACAAGTTCAACAACCAACCCATCTGCAACAAGCTCAAAATGCAGGAGGGTGGTTACAATGGCATGAAGCCAACTATTGAGGTCGCTCAAAAGCCCATCATTCATGTCACAAAAAAGAATGAAGGGTTGATCGCAGCGTCTGCACCAACCGTCTCCATTGCCAAGAAGGCACCCATATCCATGAAGAGAAGGGGACACAAGTGTGGATCTCAACGCGACAAGATAAGACCTTATCTTGTGCTAGCTCGTTCATCAACTTTAGAGCGAGCTAATGCAACCTTTGCAAAAGATCTTCTTAGATCGCAGGGGGCAGGAGAAATTCCCCTAGTAGCTTCTCCAAGACAGATCCTCGTTGGGTCTATGCCTATCTTTCCGAAAGAGGTTGCACAAGTCAATATGACCTCATATTCGGAAGAGACAGAAATCAAGGCCACAAAGGTTAAGCCTTCAAGATCCAAGAAGGGTAAGGAGGTTTAACAAATATGCCAAGTCTCTAAAGTTGATGCAAGAGAGAAAGACCGGTTGGAGCTTACAAGTTCAAATGCTTCAACGGTTGAATCTCAAGCAAAAATCTCACAAGACAGGCCAAATGTGATGCCGGTATTAACTACTAGCACACAAAGTGTCAAGGAGCAGCTTCAAGAGTTGCAAAGAAAGCTTGATGAGAAAGATGCACAAATTGCATCACTTCTCGCTCAAATCAATATTCAAGCTCAAGCAAATAGACAAGAGCAATCAAGGCCGAATGGTGAAGGTTCGAGCGGTAGCACATCGATCTCTCCACAAGAAATCAAAGAGATGATCGCTAAAGGGATAAAAGAAGCATATGCATCACAAAATCCGACAGTGTTTGGGTATAGAAAGCCATATCCAGCACACTATGATTCGATGCCATTTCCCCCAGGCTACCAAAGACCGAGCTTTGAGAAGTTCGATGGCCTTCACGGCTCACCCCACGAGCACCTAGCTCATTTTTATTCTGCTTGTGGTGGAACCGCCTTAAACGATGCCTTATTAATTAGGCAATTCGTTCAATCTTTGAAGGGATCGGCATTCACTTGGTACACTCAACTTCAACCAAGGTCGATTCAAACATGGGACGATCTACAAAGAGAGTTCCTAGCTCAATTTGTGAGCTCGAAGGCAAGAGTTTCCATTTTGGATCTTGCAAACACCTATCAAAGGTCTAACGAGCTCGCCAACGACTTCATCGCCAGGTGGAGGAGCATAAGACTCCAATGCCATGAAAAATTGAGCGAACAAGCTTGTGTTCAAATGTGCACCAACAACCTAATACCGGAATTAGCGGTACATGTTGGAAGTGCTGAGCCTCGTTCATTTGATGAGTTGGTGTCTAAAGCGTGCAATGTTGAGAAGCAACTCGCACGAGGATCCAACCGGCCTCAAGATGGTGAGGCTAACAAAAATGATGGTGATGAGCTACAAAACGAAGAAGAGTCTATGGCAATTTTCACCAAACATGATCGAGAGTCCGGTAACGGAAATGGTTCTAACGCTTAAAGAAAAGAGAAAGCCAAGGAGCCATCCAATAGACTCACTCTTCATGAAAGAAGACAAAAGAAATATCCTTTTGACGATGATGATGTGCAAGGGATATTCGATGAATTGGTGAGTGGTAAACTTTTAACACTCCCGGAGCCAAAAAGGTCAAAACGGGTTGGCAAGGCGAGTGATCCAAAATATTGCTCGTCTCACCAGCTCGTTGGCCATCCAATCAAAGATTGCTATGTCTTCAAAGACATTGTAGAGGAGATGATTAACAAAGGAGAAATTGAAATCGAGGGGGTAACATCCTCGACTCTAGCAGATTCATCAAATACCATTTCAAAGATTACTCTTTTCTCCAAGCATCAAATTCCCTCCTCAAAATCAAAAGAGAAATCAAAGGGAAAGAACACTACTACAAAATTTGGAAAATAACCCATAGAATATAACCCGGGCGTGTCTTATACGGTGTATAAGGTGGTGAAACCAAAAAAAATAGATTCGGATTACCTTTATATATCGGATCTTGTAATGTCCGGTGTATAAAAGTATCAAATAACCCGATTCAGACACGCCCGGGTTATATTACGTAAAAGTTATATCCCTAAATCCGGGTTATTTCACCTTGTATTCTAATTTGAAGACGAAATAGAAGTAACCCGCTGCCTCCCTCTTCTCTCAACACTTTCGCGAACTGCTGTTCGGCGCCAGGTTCGTACCTCATCCGACTCCCTCTTCCCTTCTCAATCCTTTCAGTCTCTGCGTCGTTGCCCCTTCTTCCCTTCTCAATCCTTTTGTCCTTTCTACTCGGTGTCCTATGTCCTCTTCCCTATCAGAGTCGCTTTCTCCTTGTTGCTGCCACCATGAACTGAGTCTTTCTCGGTTTGGAACTGCAACCACAAACTGACTCGATTTCTCTTTGTTATTGCCTCAATATTTGAAGAATTGTGAATACAAAAGGTATGTTTTTAATGTTTTTCTTACTCTTTTGTTCATATTTAGTTGAAATTAGGGTTAATTCGGGTTGAATATATGTAGATGTTAGTGTACTTGTGCTGAATTCTGGTGATGTAAGTGTATTTGTGCCATATTGGTGTTGATATAAGGGTATTTTCGCCGAAATTTGTGAGGATGCAAGTGTCTTTGTGCTGAATTTGGGTTGATGCAGGTTATATGACCCTCAGTCTCTTGGGTTAGGCTTACTGTTCATTGGATGGTTTTTCTCATTTCTTCTATACATATTTTGATCAACCACCGCTCCCTCAATATGCCCTCTATGGCCTTATTAATTCAGATGACAATGTTGAATACAAATCGGTTTGACAATTTTTTTTGGTGATTTCACTTCAATCTACTTAGATTCGTTATTTCATTCTATCTATATGAAGTCGTCATTGTACTCAATATCCTTCCACGGACAAAGATGTAGTCATGCTTAGTTAGAAAATTTTCTTTTTTCGTGTAGGATTTTGCTGGTTTTGTCCTTCAAATGTGCATTGTACTCTTTGTTCATGATGCAAACTTGGTGAATGTGCTAATTATTATCCTGTTTCCAGGTGGCAACAACTGCTTATAAATAGAGTTGTGGGTTATGATATCATTCTTATGAACAGCTTACTAGGCTTTCCTGCACAAGGTACTAAGATTTACATTCATAATCCCCCTTTTGTCTTGCATAATGTGCTCTGCATTGGTTTCGATGAAAGCATAACAATAAGGGAAATGCTTATATGGGCACCCTGTACTTATTTTTCATTTATTTCCTTCATGGATGACAAGGTACTAGCGAATCCAATCACCTCTTATAAGATTATGAATCCTTTGTTAATTTTTTTCTCCTTTTCTATGTGCACTTCCCGCAAGATCTTGGGGGTTGGTAGGGAATAGATTTGAGGAGATTGAGCTTTGATTAATATTGATCAACTGCTCTGAGGTGGATTTTTGGTTCTGATTGTTTCAATTCCAAATCTTTCAACTCTGATGTTTTGCTTTATATCTTAATTCTGACTCATAGTTTGCATTGAGAATAACTAGGTCTAGCCAATTTGGCCAGATGATAATGTGTTGTTGTGACAACTTTCAAATATCAAATGAGTACGATCTAAATTAAATTTGGTCAGCCAGAGTTTGACGTTTTGAGAAGTACTAAAAGGATAACGAGTTTAGTAAACCTTGAGTGCATCCATGACTGGGAATCATTCTAGTGGTGAATGCTCATAAGCAACCCACTAATTTGGGTATGTATACATTATCACTGCAAGAAAATAAATTTATGTTCCCAGTTGGTTTCCCTTTGTTTGTGCATTTACAGAACTGTTACCGTACGTAGAAGATCCTATGTGGAAAATGGTTCCACCCATTTCACATTCTACAAGAGACACAACAAACTAGTTCTGTTGCCTAGAACCATGTGGAATCTACGGGGCCTCACAATCTCACATAAGCCTAACCGCCTGATTAGAAGCCCATCGTTTGCAGAACATGCCAACTTACAACAGAATCTGGCTGGTATACTCTCGTTTTTTTGGTGACTATGAAGATTCAAGCCTCCCGCTCTCTCTCTCTCCTTATATCTCTCTCTCCTCTCACATTTTCTCTTCATCCATCGCAATTCCTTCAAGTTTTAATCTTTCCCTATTGAAGAAGAAAGAGATTCTTGAGTACAATCCTTTGCAGTTCGAGTGTTATTCAACTTTTTTGTTCAGGCAAGTTTCTATTTCTCTTGAAGAGTTTCAAATGTCTGTTAGAATGTGAATTCTGACCAATTGTTGCTCTGTGCTGACCCTGTAATAGCATCTCCGAACACTGCAATGTGTCTAGAAAGAGGAGGAGGAACCACAGCTGGTCCCGATGCCAGTAAGGCAGTGTTATCACAAAATGGCCTGCAAAGCCACTTGGGGCTTCAGCCTCTTAACAGGGTTTACATGCTGAAATGACGAGCCAACACTAGTGCTCTTTCCAAGCTACTGAGAATGGAAGATAAAAGAGCTCCTAAAAGTGCCAAATTCAATAAAGGAGTTATTCGGTGTGGGATGAACTTGGTCTTTGTCTTAGCTGAGGTGGCTCCCTGGAGAAAAATCGGTGGCCTTGGGGACGTCCTTTCTGGCCTCCCACCAGAAATGGTGGTACTTTACTAATATTATTAATTATAAGCATTGAATCTTCATACTTTGCCTTTTTTAGCAATCAATTACTTTATTTACTTGTTGATGTTCAGGCCAATGGGCATCGGGTCATGACAATCTCCTCGTGCTATGATCATTACCAAGATGCATGGAATACAAGTGTGGTGGCCGAGGTGAAAATAAGTGCAACTTCTCTTTGGATACATTTAAGAAATTATTTTTAAAAAAAACCCACCTCCCCCAATCCTCTTGCCTGTGTTAGTAGCAATCCTTGATTGATGCAGGTAAAAGTGGGAGGTAAACCGTGCATTTTTTCCACTCTTACAAGTGTGGGGTTGATCGCATCCTCGTGAACCATCCAATTCTTGGCTAAGGTATGAGGTATATTAGTAATAATTCCACATCAGGTGTGTCGGATTGGTTACAATCTACTATCTTGCTTACGGGCACTTCATGTATGGGGAAAAACTGGATCCAAAATCTATGGTCCAAGAGCCGGTGAAGATTATGAAGACAACCAGCTCCGGTTCAACCTCCTATCTTAGGTGATGTGGATTGATCAATCCACTTACAGCATAGTCAATTCGTAATCTGATTAAGATCGTATTTAATTTGACTTCAAGACCTCAGTTACAGCTGTAACTCCCAAAAAGCTAGAGAGTAGATATAGTTTACATGTATGCAAATGGCTCGATATAACATAGTGATCAATAAATTAATTATCTTCCTGTGCTCTATGGATTCAGGCAGCATTGGAGGCACTGAGGCTTCTTAATTCAAAAAATAAATTCTTCTCAGGACCATATGGTTTGTGACCTTTTCCCCAACCCATTTTCTATTTAGTTCCTTCATTTTCCCATTTTCCCGCTTGGTAGTTTTTAGGCATTTTCTCCATATGTTCAGTGGTACGGAAAATAGCAAACGTTCTTAGAATGACGTTCGAAAGGAGTTCCTAGAGTATCTAATCCGTGTCTTATTTTAGGTATGAAATGCATAATAGTATTTTACCAAAATTCAATAACTACAATGTCTTGTTCTTGTACATATAGGAAATTTCATCGTCATCACTAACTTGCATACAATTGTCTTTTCAGGTTGATTGATTGATGATGCAGTAGCCATGGTCTTCAAATTTATATGTTTTCCTCTTTAGATAATGGTATCATACTCATTAGGACCGGATTATTATATTTTAGATAGTGTTAAAGTACTCTCTATGATGGGATTATTATATTTTGGATATTGTTAAAGTACTCTTTATGACGGGATTATTATATTTTGGTAAATCTATTTCAACTTTTATAATTGCATTCGTTGAGATGTTCTAAGTGATGTATGTACTAATGCATATGCATGCACGGATTATGCATTTATACAGGTGGATTAAAGGAAATATGATCGAATATATTATATTAAAACAAGACATTATATAACCCGGACCTCGAAATCCCCGGGTTATATGTTTTCGCTTTCACCGCAAAAAAGAGAGAGAATATAACTCGGATCTGCAAGAACCGGTGTATATGCTCCGCGCAAATCAATCTGGATTAAAATATGACTATATAATAACCCGGACTTCAAATATCCGGGTTATTTCATAAGCCCTTTATAACCCGGATATTCTAATGTTCGGGTTATATAAACACCCCCAAATAACTCGGACCGAATGATGTATATGCCGTGCGGATAACCGGTTTACCCGGATAAAATAACCGGGATATAGGATCCGGGTTATATAGTGTACTGAGAATATAACCCGCTGACCATTAACCCGGACCATATCCGGGTTATAAAGGGTCAAATATCCGGGTTATATTCCCTTTTCTGTAGTAGTGGAAATCAAGATTCGGTGAAGCTTCAAAAAGGCACAAGAAGCATAAGGTTCAAGTGCAAAAGCTAAAACCCTCTGTTAAGGGTAAAGCTCCAAAAAGACTTGTCGATGAGGCTTGTGTCAAGAATTTTCAAATCTCATACGAAGAGGGTATTCTAACCGCAAGTGTAATAGAGCCTAGAGTGTCAGCATTTAAAAGGCTCGAGATGACTTCATGTGGAACTCCCAAATCTTCGGTGTTTAAAAGGCTTGATCTAGCCTCTACAGGCAAAGCACCGAAATCTTCGGTATTTGAAAGACTAAAGCTAGCATCAGCAAATGAAGCATCCAAATGTTTAGTGTTTCAAAGGCTCGATATGGCTTCGACAAGTGAAGAATCCAAACCTTCGGTGTTTCAAAGGCTTAACATAGCCTCGACAAGTGGAGAATTTAAAGCTCCGATATTTGAAAGACTCGGAAAAGTTGATGAGTCTAAAAGCAAGAAGATCCAAATGAAAAAGACCAAAAGCAAGAGTTTCGGAGGAGAGAGTCAAAAGTTCTCATCCATAAGCTCAACCAAATCAAGGACACTTAAAGCCAAGTAAGAGTGTCCAAATGATCAAGTAGTCTCCAAGGCAGAAAAACAAATAGTTCTACCTAGAACTACGTAAAGACTTGATCCCCAGCAAGGGGTACGTAGGAAATTTGGCATAAAAAAATTTTCTATGTCAAATTCAGTCGCACAAAAAAAAAAGATTCCGGGTTCGCATATGATAGTCAGGTTATTCGAGAAACCCTTCTTAGAAGGTGGGCCCGAGTGATCTGATTGATGCGGTAAAAAAAAAAATCCCGATTTGCAAATGATAGTCGAATTATTTGGGAAACCCTTCCTAGAAGGTGTGCTCAAGTAAGTCGAGTGATGCATAAAAAAAAGGACTTGAAATCAGTCCTAAATTCAAGCAAACCGAAAGCATATATGAAAAATGGGTTCACAAAGAACTACGAGTGGCTTGATCCCTCACGAAGGGGGTACGTAGGCAATCTAGCTAAACAAAGTGCTAGGTGCAGCCACAAAAACAAACAAATCATCTTCTTTTCTCAGCAAAGAAGAAAAAGAAGTCAAATCCTATGTTTTTGTAGTCAAATGAGCATTGTCTCACTACAAGGAGAACAATCAAGTATGGTCTAAAGACTTGCACGTTTTGTGCCTATACTGAAAATGAGGCAAAGGGAAAAGCGAGGGAGAAATTTTTTGTCTTTCAAATACATTCTTACAAAAAGAGATCAACAAAAGGCATATGCCTAAATTTTCCCCGACTTTGATTATCACGTCCAAATGTGATAGTCAATTCAAGTCATATAAATCAAAATTTTCTTCCAAGGAACCCTAAACCAACGGTTGCTTCCAAACTTGACTATTCAAATGGTCAAAATTTTCTGCTCTCTTAAAAGCCAAAATGCCTAAGCCTCCCAAAACCCTTCAAACCCTCCCAAACAAAAATTGGCCTACATTATCTATATATGTATGGTCATTCAAAGCCCCACAAAATTCAAAACTCGAAACTCAAAGAAAGAGCCACCAAATGCATTGGCTTCAAATGGTATGGGTATCATATTTCAAAATCATCTCATATGAGATTTTGATCACAAAGCTTCAAGAACAAAGGTTATAAAAGCTAAGCCCACGACCCCAAGTCATCAAAACCAAATTTAGTCTACGACTGAAAAGCAAAATGAAACCGGTCAAAAGACAAAAGCTCAAACCTACGACACCAAGTCTTCAAAGCCAAATTCTTGTCCCTCATAAGAAAACCTTCAAATCCAAATTCAGGTTAAAGTCGAAAATCTTCGACCAAAAGCCAAAAGCCAAAGGAGTCAAATCAGCAAAAAGTCAAAGCCAAAATTGACTCAAATCCAAAAATCCAATCAGTTTAAAAGCTCAAAAGCAAACTAGTTGAAAAGAAAAAAAAAAAAAACAGAAATCAAATTTAGAGACGGAGAATTTTTCCGACACTCACATACCCATACCAGATTGTATCGTATTGGTCATAAGCAAGTTCTAAATAGAATTGCTTTTCCTACTTGATCAATTTTAATCGGTATAATTCAAGTTCAAATTTTCATCGGACTACAAATCAAACAAAAAGCTTTCTTAAGCAAAGTCCGTTTGAAGCATAAAATGTGCAGAAATAGCACATATGTCGAACTTTGAACGCGTTCAATATTTCACACGCACAAAGTTCGGGGGGCAACTGTTGGAGGGTAAATTTTCACAACTTTGAAATAATGATGATTTCATATTAAATTAATCATGTATCAAATTTTGATTAATTTAATTGAGATTTATCATTAAAATAGAAGAATGGCCAACAAATGACTTGGATTAAAATTTGTCAAAAAAAATATACATGCAAGTTTTCTTCCAAAGGCCCAAGAAACCAAGTGAGGCCCAATCCATATAAGCAGTTATAACACAAAACTGTTGTAATGGGGTTAGAGGTTACACGTGCAAGGGAGAAAAGAAACTGCAAATTGTAAAAGGGAGCAGTTACAGGAAGTGGGTGAGGCAAAGTAACCACCTACATTCGCCTACTCTATAAAAGCTATTGTTACAGTTTTTATAGGGGCTTCCTTTTCCTCCCATTTGAGGGCTATTCAACTGCAAAACAAAGAGCAGTTCCCCCTGGTTTCTTCTTCCTTCTGGCACTTCCGTTTGCAAAACAGAAGCAGCAAATACAGCTTTCCTTCTCTGCCTTCCTTCTCCCAAAAAGCCTGCCTGCAACCAAAAAAAAAGGGGCATCAGCAACCTGCAAACACACAGCAGCTTAAATCCTCAAAATCCGACAGAGGGTATAACTCTATCCTTGTTCCTTTCTTTTGATTTGCAGGTAAACAAGGAAAATGGAGGATCAAAACCTTGGCTCACATGCTCTCACCTAGTGTTTGGACTCGTCATAGGCTTGAAAGTATTTTCTTTCGCCTAGAGACCATCACGTCATAGGTTGAGAGCATCTACTCTCGTAGTTGGCTTGAAAGGATATACTTTCGCCACTACATTCGATCCCGGCGTGGATCGATTTATCGGGTCGAAGTGCTGCCGAAATTTTGAGAGACAAGTTCATGGAGCAGTTTTCTGTGGTACTTGTAAAATCCAGGCAGCCAAACAAAATATATACAAAGGACCCAAAATTCAGAACTAGCTTGAGGCACAAATCCTCCCTAGTTTCTACCAAATTGCAACTAGATGAGGACCCTCTAAATGCCACCAATACAGTTTCCCTTAAGATAAATTCAGAGACTGAAATTCAAGCTAGTTAACTAACATGTTCGATCTAAATCAATTTCAACCGAACAGAAATCGAAATCCAAATCGGCCATCAAAGGGGGAGGTTTAGGAACTGGAACAAATCAAAATCAACATAGACCTACTATCAAATGGTGTCTCAATTTGGTAGAAACAAAGAAAAATAACATACCTAATTGAGGAATCGGGTTTGTGGCTATTTGAGAGTTGCGACAATGTCCAAAGGCATAAACAAAACCTTGTTGTCCCGCTCTTTCCCTAGATGCTCAAGGGCTGAATCCCCTTGTCCCTTTTCGGATTTCCCGAGCCTTTGATCCGCTTCCTCTTCTGACTACCCCAAACCGAAAAGCCCTAAATTCCATGAAATCGCAGCCCTAAAAAAATTGCGAATGAAAATTGGTCAAAACTGAAAATTGAGGGTTTGGTTAGAGGCGAGGGCGAAAGAAGTTCCAAATTGGAGCTTTAGTCGTTCAAACATGGATGAAAATTCGGAATTAAAACCAATTTTAAGTGACTTAAGTGATCATGCATATTCTTGCTGTAAATTAAGATATCGTCAAAATAGACAACAACAAATTTTCCTAAGTGTCTCCTAAGCACATGGTTCATAAGCCTCATAAAAGTAGAAGGTGCATTTGTTAATCCAAAAGGCATTACTAACCATTCATATAAGCCATACTTAGTTTTAAAAACCGTTTTCCATTCATCACCCTGTTTCATCCTAATTTGACGATATCCACTTCTAAGGTCAATTTCAGAAAAAATACAAGCACCATGAAGTTCATCAAGCATATCATTTAAACGAGGAATCGGGTGGCGATAATTAACCGTTATTTGGTTGATTGCGCGACAATCAACACACATGCGCCAGGAGCCATCCTTCTTTGGAACCAAAATGACAGGCACGGCACAGGGAGATAGGCTTTCTCGCACAAAGCCCTTATCCATCAATTCTGTGACTTGGCATTGAAGCTCCTTTGTCTCCTCAGGACTAGCTCTATAAGCGACGCGATTGGGCAAGGCTGCCCCAGGCACAAAGTCAATCTAGTGCTCAAGACCTCTAATAGAAGGCAAGCCTTGGGGTAGTTCAGCTGGAAGCACATCTAAATAATCCTGCAGAAAAGTAGCAATAGGTGCAGGAATATGACTCAATTCAACATTAAGTAATACCTGTTTCATTACCAGGAGAATATGAGGTCGATGAGCATTCCATGTGATGGTCCCTTTCTGAGGCTGAGAGACCAATGATCGACGTTCTACAGAGCCCTTAAGTGATGCAGAAGAGGGCTGAGTGGACGCCGAGTGAGCAGGAGGTGAAGCCGAGGGGGCTGCAGGGCTGGCTGATGGGCCAGCGGGCGCAGAAGTCTGGGTCGCGGGTGCGGCCTGTTGTGCCAAGCTCTCCTTGAGCTTCTCCTTCCTTTCAGCTTCCTTTTGGGCGTCCTGTTGTTGCTTCTTGCGAACCTGGTCCTTCAGTACAGTGTGTGGCGAAAGGGGTAGGAGAGTAACTCTCCTCCCATCAAAAGTGAAGGCATATGTATTCACACGACCATCATGTAGAACAGAACGATCATATAACCAAGGACGACCTAATAATATATGACTACAATCTATGTGAGCAACATCACATAATATTTTATCATGATATGATCCAATTGAAAGGCAAAACTAAACATTGTTTAGTGACCATTATATCATATCCATCATCAGTAATGCCATTTAAACCATAGTGAGTAGCTCTATGAGTAGTATTTAAATGGAGGAAATCCACTACCTTTTCACTGATGAGATTGCAGCAACTCCCACCGTCGATGATGGCGCTTAAGGTAGCCTCGCGAACCACACATCTAGTGTGGAAGATGTTCTCCCTTTGATCAGCATTGGGAGATTCCTGAATGTGTAGGACCCGCCGATTGATAATGCAAAGCAAGTTGTCGTACTCTGAAGTATCGATCTCCTCAATAGGCTCAGACGGCTGGTCCTTCTGCACTTCACTCGAAATTACATGGTCCTCAACAGTCTCCTCCTCATAGTAATGGTCTCCCAAATCATTGAGAAGAACCTTCTTTTTCTGAGGGCAATTGCGAGAAACATGCCCAGAACCACCACAAGTGAAGCATCAGATGTCTTTGTTGCGATCTGTAGAGGGTGCAGCAACTCTTCTAGTTTCAACCTGATAACCCTGTGGAGGTGAGTTGGAAACTCCCTTTTGCTGCATGGAAGGTGTTGGAGGGTAAATTTTCGTAACTTTGAAATAATGATGATTTCATATTAAATTAATCATGTATCAAATTTTGATTAATTTAATTGAGATTTATCATTAAAATAGAAGGAGAATGGCCAACAAATGACTTGGATTAAAATTTGTCAAAAAAAATATACATGCAAGTTTTCTTCCAAAGGCCCAAGAAACCAAGTGAGGCCCAATCCATATAAGCAGTTATAACACAAAACTGTTGTAATGGGGTTAGAGGTTACACGTGCAAGGGAGAAAAGAAACTGCAAATTGTAAAAGGGAGCAGTTACAGGAAGTGGGTGAGGCAAAGTAACCACCTACATTCGCCTACTCTATAAAAGCTATTGTTACAGTTTTTATAGGGGCTTCCTTTTCCTCCCATTTGAGGGCTATTCAACTGCAAAACAAAGAGCAGTTCCCCCTGGTTTCTTCTTCCTTCTGGCACTTCCGTTTGCAAAACAGAAGCAAAAGAGGGTTGAATTGGGCTGGAAAACTACGCAGGTAGCTCGACATAAAGCAAAATTTGATCCCGTCCAAACGGGTACGTAGGTAGCTCGACATAAAGCAAAAAGCTCGTCCGGTTCAATCGCCAAATAAAAATCAAATCGGTTCATTTGGAACTACGTAAAGACATGAAGCCTCCTATCGGCTACGTAGGTAACCTGATATTAAATCCTAAAAATATATCGGGTACAGTCGTCGACCTCTAAATTCCTTTTAAATGAATATGTGGTCAAAATCAAATAAATTCAAATTGTCCATGCCGACTTGATACAAAGCTTCTGCTCGTCGAGTTCAATAACCATCCTCAAATGATCTCGTGGTCAAATCCAAATACAAAATTTCCTTTGTCCCGAACTACGGTGACTTGATTCCACCAAACAAGTGGATACGTAGGAAACTCGGTGTAAATCAAGTCCTCACCGAGTCCAGTCACACCCAAACTTTCAACCAAATCTCCTCAAATTTATTTATCGACTCTAAGCCGTCTCAAATACCAAAGCTTTATCAAATCCAAAGTGTCTCCTCCGACTCGATACAAAGCTTCCGCTCGTCGAGTTTGGTCACGACCAAAACTTCAAAAGCCCAAATATCAAATTTGTCATTTTCAAGAACTACGTTTGATTTTATCCCTTTCAAAAGGGTACGTAGGAAACTCACAAACGAGTTCAATCACAACCCCCAAATTGACTTTTTCAGTCAAATCTCAAATCAAATCAAATCAAACTCCACCATGAAAATCAAATCGTTTTCTATGCAAATGATAGGCGGGTTGCTTGAGTTACCCTTCCGAGAAGGTGGGTTCAGGTTACTCGGGCAGAGTGTTGTTTGAGCTACCCTTCTTAGAAGGTGGGTTTGAACTTCATCCTCTGATGCATACAAGAAAACGAAATCAAATCAAAACCAAATCCAGAACAAAACAAACACAAAATCCAAAACACTCGGAACTACGTGAGGCTTGATTCTCTTCCAAGAGATACGTAGGCAACCCGTTAAAATTCGGGTGCAGCCCAAATCACCAAAACCACCAATATCTTGGTATCGGTACGACTTCAAATCAAGAGGATAACCAAAAGGGGTCGAACTCAAATATTAAAAAATTAAATAAAATGTGTTGTACAGTTATATCGCGCATTTTTGTTCAACAGAAGGGTTAGAAGTAGAAGGTTTTGATTGACTAGAAGGGTTAAAGGGAACAAACCGGCGACCTTGAGAGGTCTGGTCGAAGCGAGTCCTCTGTTGTCGTAGCTGCTGTTGCTGTTGTTCATACAGAAGTTGTGCTTTATGAGACAAAGTGTTAATATCTCTAATGGAATGGATAGATAAAGGATTTTTAATAGAAATATTAAGACCAACAAGAAATTGAGTACACAAAGCACGTTCAGTAAGATAAACATTAGCCTGATGGGAGAGCCGTTCAAGCTCATCTCTGTAGTCATTAGGAGAGCGAGTTCCTTGGCGGCATGATGCGAGCTGCATCCTCATGGACTCGGTGTATTCCTCAGGCACATGTCTCTTCGTTAGGAGATAGCGAAGTTATGGCCAGGTTTCAACAGGTTGCTTGTCCTGACGACGGCGCATCTCACGAGTGCGGAACCACCAGGTGCGAGCTTTACCTACTAAATGCAATATAACAACTTCCAACTTCTCCGTTTCTTCATAGCGTAAATGTTCAAGCAGATAGTCAGTATGATTTTCCCAAACAAGATAAGCTTCAGGATCAGTGTTACCATCAAAGGTTTCTAATTTAAGCTTAACATCTCCTCTCTGAATAGCTTGAGCATTATCAAATCTAGGATGACCAAAATTAGGAGGGGGTAAATCATTAAAGTTAGGATTTACCTCATGGTAAGCATCCTCCAAATGTGGCGTCTCATAAAGATCATTATTGCTGCGGCTGTCATCCCAGTTAGAACGGGTGTGCAGCGGCTGCTGATGACGCTGATTTGTCCTCCCTTGCTGGTGATGCTGTGGGGGTGTGGCCTCATGGCGATCTTGGTTACCATTGAAGCCCGCTAGATGATCGTTGTCATTCTCTCCATTGAAAGGGTTAGGAGGAGCAGACTTAAGCTTAAAATGTAATTGACCAGAAGGGGGAGGTTTAACAGAATAAGAGGTGTTACCTGCAGGTGGCGGATTACCTGTAGGGGGTAGGGTCTGTCGGAGGTGTACTGTCAGCAGTAGGCGGCATACCACCCGGGGGTGTAGAACCAGAAGCCTCCTGGTGTTTCAGCTCCTCAAGATGTCGCAGAACACCATTTATAGACCGAGTAGTAACCAGGCTAGCTTGTTGGGCCAACTGATCGTGGAAGCGCTTGTTCCAACGCTCCTCAGCAGCTTCGAGGAGTTGTCTATGTTCGGCCATAGAAGCTTTAGTAGTGGCCTGAATAATACGCTCCAAGGTCTCATCAGAAATAGGGCTAGGGGTAGTAGGGGGTACTTTTGGCTGCCATGTTCCTACAATATCAGAAGAGCAACAAGTAACCGAAGCAAAGACCAGAAACCAAGTAATGCAAGCTCTAGTGATTCCTAGGAGTGATTCAAGTTTTAGAAATCAAAGAGCGAGAAAACAAGGCACAATATTCAAGCAATTCCCCTGGACACAAAATTTTGCAATATTGAAGACAGCAAGTAATAATCCAAATTGCAAATTAAATCAGCCACACGTCGGATATCAAGGATAGCAAGTATAAACAAGCGGCTTAATGTGGATAGAATAAGATCTACAATGTGATGCTTGAATAATATGAAAGTGTAAAAATTGACAATAGCAATCGCAAGGGCAATCAAGTGCACACACTCCGTCAACTATTATCTGACGGTTGCAACACGGTTCAGAAAAAGAGGGGTGTGACCAAGGCTCCAGTGTCGGCACAACACAAAATCACACAAAGTAGGGTTCTTTTGTAATGCTTAAAACCGATCAGATCATCTAACATGTAGCAAGAAAAGAACTTAACAAGGGAAGAGTTACTAACTCAACAATGTAAGGTATGCTAAACATTTCGTCTTTTTTTTTGGCTATGAAATAGCTGTTGTAATATGCTGGAAAGTGCCGAAATAAAGAGCAAACAAAATTAAAAAAAATAACAAAGCTACGATGATCTAAAAGTAAGCAAAATTAAAGAAATAAGGAAAATAGGCTAGAAACTGGAGAAATTAGGGTTCTTTAGTGGTGCAAGTTTATATAATGCTTTTAATCCAAGAATCACAGTCATAGGCATGATATGTAGCAACTAGGAATAAAAGATCACAACTTGCAGTCAAGAACTCAATATCTTCGAAATTAAAGATTCAAACAAAGAATAACAAAAATAAAGTGCCAATTTTGATGGGTGAATAATAAAGATTCAACTTTTATGCAGCGGCTATGGTGAAAAAAATAGGCACGAAAATAAATCACTCAAAAAGAAATCAAGAGAGTAAAGAACTTGCATTAACCTGAAATCCGATATCACTTGATACGTTTGGGATACCCGATCCTTCGCATGTGGGCTCAGAATCAGGAACCACGCCATATATTTGCTAGATCTTGCAATGCTCTTTGATATCTCCTGATTGGGAATAATTTAAACAAGTAATTAAAATTCTTGAATAGCGACAGTTTAACACTTAATAAAATTCCAGCAAATTTCTAACTAAGAAATAGCGACAGAAATAAAGAAAGGGAAACGAGAGAGAAGCGAGGCTGGAGGTGCGCGAGTGCTGGGCACACAGGACAGGGTCCTCAGGGTGTGCGGGCACTGGAGCGCGGAGAGAGTCTCGCTGGGAGCGAAGGTGATGGCGAGCGAGAGCGAACACAAGCGGGAGCGAGGCGCCTGGGCGTCCGCGCTCGCTGGGAGCGGATCTACTAGCGAGCGACGCCAAGGGCTGGTTTCCTCGATGGCGCTGGCTTCTCGGTTAGGGTTGGTGGTTGGGTTTCCTCGATCTCGACAAGGACAGTGAGGGTGATGTGGTTGTGATTGCCGAAAACTCTCAAGAACACAAGAACAATGATAGTGTTTTGGATTGATAACCAAGAACCCTTTAATCCATAAAGGGGTTCTTAATTCTAATTCAATCTAATTAATTCAAAGGTGCATAACATGAATTTATAGAAAACTATGGGAGATCTAACCAATCCTTCCTTGCAAAGGAAAGGGGTTTGGATAGATTTATTATATCTAAAGATAAATGAAATAAATCTAAGATAGATATTTCCTAATAAAGATAGAAATTCAATAACTTGGTGGCCAGAGATTATATCTAGAAGAGATATAATTAATTCCACCTTATTTATCTAAATTGCATAAAATAATAACATAATTAACTAAAAGAATTCGGCCCATGCACAAGAGTAATCTCGGCCCATCTTTTGTCGACAAGGATCTAGGCCCACTCGGCCCATGGTCATGTCGAGTGTCCAAGATCATGTCGAGTATGGTTGCCTAATGGTGGGTGCAGACGAGTCTTCATAAGCTCCGTGTGTGGACGCAGGCTCACTTCTTGTGCTGGTGGTGTAACCTTGAGCCAAATGATCTAGGGTGGCCTGAACCCTTGCTCTAAAGTTCCATGGTGAAGGACAAGAATTGCTTTAGTTGCAATTTGAATCTTCTTGGCCTTTGCACGAGTGACAGGACCATCGAATGGAACCTTCATGTTGTCCTCAATGTCACCAGAAGTCATCGATAATTGCACGGCATCATTCCCTCCCTAAAACACTCATGAATTTCCCATATCCGACACACCCCCGGAAGTAGCTAGTTGACCGGCCCAAATTTTCCCGTGGAAGATACCAACCTAAGGTACGAGACTCGATAAAAGCATTGGTGGTGGGATACAAAACAGGACTCGAAACGGGGAGAGCGGATGCTCTTTGACCCTTGCTAACATGCCTAAATGTTTTGGTGGGACGGTTGACGGAGTCAGAATCATCAGGAGTTTGAATTATGGAAGAGCTATTCCGACAAGACTGGAGTTCCAATGACATAAGGACAAGGTATTCTCCCGCTATCCCGTTTGCATAGTTATTCAATACATGATTCAAGTCAAGGCATACTGATTAGTTCTCTATCCTAAGCACAATCGCACTCAGCATGAAAGCAATCAACGGGATTAATATGATCCTCTTCGAGGAGGATCACCCTCGGGCCCAATTGGATATAGTGCATATAATCACAGAGACGATCTATGTCGTCCTTCGAGGGACGGCTGACCGGAGGGGCAAATACCTCACGGCCTCCTAACCCATGTCACTCCAACCTTCGGGTTCCTTGGAGTCTTCAAGTCCACCTATAGAAGAACAAGCTATATTTTGCCTACCTGTTCCCAACTACATCCAATAGGGATGGTCTAGCGCCTTTACCACCCATTCGTTTCCCTTTATTTAATTACCGAATTTGTTAAGTCAAGTTCATATTTAGTCCATTTGAGTTAGCCATATTAAATTCATTTTGCCCTTTCTAAAACATTTTGAAAAACCATTCGAAAACCTTGGGCCATTTTCAAAACCACTTCAACTTATCATACTCGGTTTGCAAAACCTAGCTCTGATACCAACTTTGTAACGGCCCGGGATTATGATTCCCGGCTTACGTTTCGAGGGCTGAAACCCCTCGTTAGGATCTTGCGCCCCGAGTACATGTTAAAGGTTTGAAATTCCACTCTAACGTTTTCAAGTGGGATTTCATACCCAAAATTCGAAGGGATCGTTGGAATCCCCAAGGAAGTCCCCTGTACCTGTCATAAGTCTAAGCGTGGAAAACCAACAGTCATGCAAATAGTAGAATCAAGGTGTAATACAAGAGGGTGCCACGGCAGAGCCGGGTCAAAACCAAATCAATAAGCGTATTTATCGAAATCTTAGGTTAAACCATTTCTTTGAAATCGCCCAAGAGAGTTCCCACGTTACAAAAGCAAGGAACAATCATGCTGCAAAACAAACCTAAAAATAATGTATGTTGGGCGGTATCAGATCGAAGCCCTACGCAATGTAATCCCAAACAAGTAGACACATACACACGCTAGTCCTAATAAAGATGCTTCTAGATGCAAGGCGGAATATTAACACACTAACATGCTCCTAAGATCAAGTGCGTAAATATAATAAGGCCTTAGCACCGAATACCAAGTGGTATATCCCTCTCCTACCTCCACCCCCTTCCGATAGGGCGGAGACTGGCCAACTCGTGAATACATTCCATTATAATCGGGTGGCACGCATGCCCAACCCGTATCCACAATAAAGCCCGCAGGCATCTCATAATATAAGAAAGTTTCCTGACTCGATTGACTCAAGACGGGACCTGATGGGACTAGGTCGGCCTATAACCCTAGCAATGACTCTAGTTACTTCACAGATAACGACCGTTCTGTTTACAAAAGCAATGAGTAAACGAATGCTCAATCATGAGTGCGATCCTAGCAGGATACTACATGACATGCTTTATTATGAATGCAAGCACCTAGTATGCACATGGCTACAAGCAGGGAGATCTCTTTCGAATCTGAGTGAGCTCATATAGGAACTCACCTGGTGGTGCAGAACAGCAAGGCAAGCATTACGATAGATTAAAGATCACCTAGTAAGCATAACAATCATATAAGTCTATATCTAATCATTCAAGCACTCAAAACATATCATTCAACAAGAATAGCAACCATATCGCAATCGTCATTCCATCAAGTTCAACCATTCATCACATTGCCCCATTCCTCAATACCATATCATTCTCATCATTCCATTCAGCCACATTCATGTATTCGCCACAATATATTCGCAATAATAATCCGCATGTCACATATACTAACTTCATCATATTCATCATATTTCGATAGCATAAATTAACAATACACAAGTCTAACACTTCATCATGCCATTAGTCAACCAATCATGCCATTAGTACACACCAATCATGATATTAGTCAACCATTCACATTTATCATGCTAGTTAGTCACCGATCACATAATTCCCGAGTTAGTCCCGAAACCGCTTTAAAATCTGAATCAACTAGTTAGAAATTCCGATCCTTGAAAACGCTCATCAAATTCATTTTTCAATTTAAGTTCGATAATACCTTTAAATCACCATAATAATATATCTTTATTCTTAAAATAATATTTTATATTTTAAATCATAATTAATATTAATTAATATTTTAAATACCATTTATTAACGCTATCATAAAATATTTTCAAATCCCTTAAAGGTCCCAATCATTTTTATTTTATAAAATCAGCCCCTTTATTTTGTAAAACATCAAAATCGACCCCTTCCTCTTGTTAAAATTCCAAACCGAACCACACTTGTTTAACCCTTCAAAACCGGCCTATCTTATAAAAATAGACCCAAATCCAAATACCCTTTGTAAGAATAGGCCCAAAATTCATTAAAATAGACTCGGCCCAAATTCCTTTTAAAACACAATCCGGATCCAAGCCCATCCTCAATCTGATTTGGTTTGAAGAAAGGAATAGGCCCAACAAGCCATTTGATTTTCAGAAAACAAATTAGGCCCAATCTCCACTCTACCTCTCATTTTAAAATCCGAACTAAAGAAAAGAAGGGGACCCACGGCTAGGTGGCGTGTGATGTGGCAAGGTGGGACCCGCCAGGCTGAAGGAGGGAAAGGAGATTACTGTTCATCTCCTTCTCTAACTACTCCTTGCACTCGAATAAAAAATGAAGAAGAAAGAGGGAGCTTGGAAGCTCGCCGGTGACAACACCTAACTCCGACCAACCAATTCCGAATACCGATACCGACACACACACACACGGGCACAAGAAAGGAAAGAAGAGGGAGGAAGGAAGAGCCTCACCCAAGGCGCGGTTCGACGCTCGTCGGAAGCTCGGGGAGGCACGTCGGAGATGGATTCCCGTCAGAGAACGCCTAGGGGGGACCAAGGAGGGTTAAAGTCGAGGCTTTTCGCAGTTTTGAATCGAAAGGAAAGGAAGCTGGATCTTACCGCTCGGAATTGGAAAACAGAGGAGGGAGGGAGGCGGTGGCAGGGTCAGCTTCTCCTGGTGGTTGTTGGCTACTGCTGGTGGATTCGACTGCTGGTGGTGGTGGCCCAAGGAGGTGTTGTTGGTCGGGATTGGTTGTGGCGACTGTTGGCAGAGGAGGCTGGTGCAGAGGTGGCGCAATGGTGGCGTTTGGGTTGCGACAGGCTCAAAATAGGGGAGGAGGATTTAAGGAATGGATGAGAGAGAGATGGGGAGTTTTGGTTTGGAGTTTGTCTGAAGGTAGAATGAAGGAGGGAGAGGACTTGGGAAGAAATGGGTCTGGTTGTACACAATAGCACATGGGGGAGGTGAGCTTTTGAAATCAGAAAAAGAAAAGAGGAATAGGAGTAGGCTGCCAAAGTTACAAAAGGGAGAGGGGTTGGCGTGGAAAAGGGGTCTTGGTTGGCTTCTTGTCAAATTGCATGAGGCAAGGCTGCAGGAAGCAGGAAATGGGAAAAGAAGAGGGAGTTTTGGCACCTTGCCAATTTGAGGTAACAATGCTGCTACTGCATTTGAATTTGGGAAGGGAGAGGAGTTCTGGCCATCAGAAAACAAAAGAGAAGGACAACGAGTGGCCCAACAGCTAATTTAAAGTACCCACAAAATGAATCCCGAAACCCGCTCACTCGATCTTATCCCGACTCGTTCAAACTAAATCTTAAATTTTTAAATCCAAATTTAATAATGAAATTCGAGCGTCGTTTCCCAATTCTCGGCATATGAACGCAGATTAAAATTCTATTATCAATTTTTTTAAAATTGGTCGGAATCCGTTTTAAGAGTTTCAATTTCGATTTAGTAATTTAAAGATGAGTTTTCCCTGAAACATCTGAATTAAATCCGATTTAAATTCATTTTTAATTTCTTCTTCCAAAAATTATGATTTAAAAATCTGAGCCTTTACATCAGCCGCCCTCACTACTATTCATCTCCCTCTCCACTCGCAACTCCCTCTCCCGTTCTCAGATTTGATTCACACTCCCTTCCTCTGTTCATCCTCTGCTTCTTCTTCAACCCTCTCCCGTTCTCAGATTCGATTGCCATGGAAGACCCAGACTGAGCTCTCCTCAAACCTTTCGACCTCTTCATGTAATCTCCCTCGCTCTCGCTCGTCCTTGCACCTCTGTAACGGCCCAGAATTATGATTTCCGGGTTACGTTTCAAGGGATAAAACCCCTTGTTTGGATCTTGCAATCCAGGTACGGGTCGAGGTTTCAAACTCATTTTAAGATTAGTAGAAATAGGGATTTCAAACCCATAAAAACCTCGAAGGGCCATTGGGTACCCTTTACCTGTTCTAAGACTATGTCGCAAAATCCAATTCAAACGAAAGTAAAGCGGAAGCAAAACTAGGATACAAATGTCACGACAAAGCCTGGTCAACATCAAATAATAAGCGAGTGATTACCATTTTACCAAGTTAGAATATTAGCTAGGTTCTTCGATTCGCCAAAAGGAAACCCCGTCATATAGACATCGAGCACTCAGGGTCTGCATAAATACTAAAAAAAAAAAGAACGGGGAAAGGAGTCAGATCGAGCCACTCATGCGGGACCGGCAGTCCTCGCTGAGGCCACATAGTATGTGCTATACCTAATAAAGATGCTCTAATGCAGTACGAAAGTCAAACACACTAGCATGCTCCTAGTTATAATAATGTGCAGAAATACTGTAAAGGGCCCAAGACAATGCCAAATGGCATATCCCTCTCCTACCTCCACCCCCTTCCGATAGGGTGGAGACTGGCCAGCTCGTGAATGCATTCCATCGTAATCGGGGGGCACGCATGCCTAACCCGCTCCACAATAAAGCCCGCAGGCATCTCATAATATAAGGAAGTTCATGACTCGATTGACTCAGGGTACCCGATGAGGCTGGGCTACCCTATGACCCTAGCAAAGACTCTAGGACTATCACAGATAACGGCCGCTTTGTTTCAAACGCATACAGTAAGCAGATGCTCATTCAATTAGTGCAACCTAAACATGATACTACATGGCATGCTTTTATGCATATGCAACACCTAACATAAAATGCAACAACAGGCATGAATGTCCAACCTGAGTAAGCCCCCTAGGGAACTTACCTGAAGATGCAGAACAACAGGATCACACAAGCAAGGGCCCAAATGAAAGTCCACGCAATCCAACCGCAATACACACCTATCATCAATCCATTTTCATAAGCTACTGAACCAACATTCTCACACACACGAACCCGAGTTCTCAATATCCTTAAAACCAATCGACAGTAAAACCATTTATGACAACCTTTCCGATACGATCAACATCAACTAAAATCATTCTTCAAATCAAACCCATTGATAAAATCGTACTTAGCCAAATCCCGCCATTAAATATTTAAACCTTAAGCCAATCTCTCAAAATCATATTATAGAAATAATTCCGGCATTTTATTTCAAAATCTTAACTTTAATGTTTCAAGTAATGTAAGACATTGATAAACATTTCCAAAATAAATCCATCTTTATAAATCGCCCTTTATAAATCCCAACCGACAAATCACTTTAAAATTCCTAAAATCACATTTTTAAATATTACACATTACACATTCAAATAGTATCACTTTCCAAAAGAATATATTTTTTAAACTCGGAAGTAATATAACCATAATAATAATAATAATAATAATAATAATTCAAGAAACTATCAATAATATAAAGTATGACATATAATCATAATATAACAGCACAGTGTTATAACATTCCCAACAAAATAACTTAATAACTCATGGTTTAAAACAACCCAAGAGGCCCAACACTCACCCGGATTTCAAGCCCCAACCCGAAAAGCCCATACCCGTCCCAAAACAATCTGAAGGGGGTGAACCGGTTTTAAGCCCCATTTTGTTTTAAAATCACAGAACCGGACCCAATTAAAAGAAAAACAAAACCGAACCCGTCTCCCTCCTCAAGGAAAGAACAGATCTGGGCGTTGGCGACGGAGAAGGAGGATGAGATCCTCAGACCACCGGCGGTGCTCCCACAATCCGGCCACCCAGTCTCGACGACGCCGACCCACACCCACAGGGAGGAAGGGAAAGAAGGAGAAGAAAGGAAGGAGGCTCACCGAAGGCATTCGAGATTCGCCGGAAGGTTTCGAGGTCGCCGGAGTCGATTCGAGGCTCGCCGGGGTCGGAATTCGTCGTAATTGGCCGAGGTCGAAATCGAAAACAGAGCGCAAGGAGGATGGTGGCGGCGCGATTCCGACTCCGAGGTGAGTTCTCTGGCTCCGCTAGCGGTTTCTGAGTACGAATCGACGGGGAAGGAGGTCTCCTTGATCCTAGGGAGAGGGAGATCTGAGTATGATTGCGATTTGAAGGATATTGGGGTCGAAAACGAAACGAATTGAAGAGTGAACGGACCTAATCGGAAAAATAGGGCGAAGGGGGTGCGACGCAACTCTGAGGGCTGCTCGCTTGGGGTCGACGGCGTCGGAAGAGTCACTGTTGCTCGAACTCGAAGGAAGAGGGTGGAAGAGCGGCGAATCTGCTACTCGGAGAAAGGCGGAGGTGCCCAGCTCGGAAAACGTAGGTGAGGGTGGGGCTGCCACCGCTCACAGGGGGGTGCTCAGATGGTGCTGGCGATCGGAATCGGGAAGAATATGTGATGGGGGTTGCTGCAATGGTAGTGGCTTGGCTTGAAAATCAAGAACAAAAGGCAAGAATCAGTGATGGGGGGTTTGTAGATTGGCAGTACATAGGAACAAAGGAGAAGCTTAAGGTTGCGTTTGGTGATTCAACACAAGGGCTGCTGGGTTTTGTTTTGAAATTGAAATGAGGAGAAGGGGAGGAGATCTCTTGCAGATTATGGTGCGGAAGGCGACTTGGCGTGGGTCAGCTTTGGCATCTTGCCACACTTAAGGAAAAGCAAGGTGAGGAGTGAGGGGTGAGGTTTGTGGGTGTTTGCCCACATTTGCAAAAGAACAAAGCCTGCTGCCTGATTTTCGGATGTAGTAGGAGGGAAAATGACAAGGATGTGGAGAAAAGAATATAATTATATAAGTGATCCCAAGCCAGAAAGTACCCGGATAATAAATCCTGAAACATACCCTCTCGACGTTATCCCGACTCGTTCAAAATCTAATCAAAACTCCGAATCCGAAATTAAATTAAGAAACCCAATATAAATTCCAAATCTCGAAGATGTCGACATCCTAAAGTTTATTTCAAATCCCAAGGCAAAATGACGGAATTGTCCTTCAAAGTTCGAAATTAGGCCGGAATCCGCTTTAAAGATTTTAAAATCCGATTTTTTTTTTCGACCTAAATCCCTTTTATTTTATTATTTATTGAAATTTATTATTTAAAAATCCGAGCCTTTACAACCTCATTCCCAGTCTTACATCTTCATCGCCGATGGGGAGCAACACCTCGCAACCACACGACGTGAACGACGCCGATAGCTCAGATCCAGGGCCGAGCCTTAGGTCCCCGACCTCCAGCATCTAGTGGCACCAGATCTAAGATTTCCTCTCTCCTTCCTTGAGTCGCGAGCTCGGCGGAGGTTGGACATCTCTCCCTCACCGGAGCCACAATCTGAAATGCGAATGTAATCGAGGGGATCCGGCGCCGAATTGGTCTGGCTATGGTCACCGCTATTTTTATGGAGGAGGGATGTGGGAGAATCAGAGGTTGGGGAGAGGAGATCGGAGAGATCGAATTCGTCGGCGGCAGAAGGGGATTTCGACACCCAAATTTCGGAGAAGGGGATTAGGTGGTTGGGGAGAGAGGAAGGGGGGTCACCGGAGAGGGGTCGTCGGAGAGGGGTTGACCGCCGTTGGAGAGAGGGTGGTCGCCGCTGCAATGATTGTCACTGTCGATCATGGTTGTTGGAAGTGGAAAGTCATCGATTTGATTATGGAGATAGGGGGAGACGAATGGGCAAAACGGGGTAAAACCGAATCCCCATCCACCAAACCTCCCAAGAGGAGGTTCAATTTCCCATCAAGATCCATCTCTCAAACCCCCCATTTCCCACCCTTCAAACACACTAAACCCCTACACCCAAACACGATGGCGGGAAAAACGAGGCAAATTTGCCATCCCCCAAACCCCATAAATACTACACCCAAACACACCCTAAGGCAGGGGTAGTGTTGGTATTATGAAAAAATAATGGACATTTACTTCTTTAATTTATTGGGCAAAACGATATCCTCTTTCATAAGTTATATAGATTATTCATTTATTTATATTATTATTTATATTTATTAGGGTAAATTCTAGACTTATTATTATGTGAAATAATAATCTTTCTAATTTTTTCTCTAAGATTTATTATTATTTATAAAAAAAACTTCAATTTTTTTTTCCGACTTGTACTAATGGTTGAAGCTTTTAATTGACTTCTTATTAGAGGAGTATATTTTTATTGTTGTGAATCTAAATATTTTTCATAATTATGGAGGATTTATGGAATAGAAGGTTTGATATTTCACACACAAAAAAAAAGAAGGTTTTGAAGCTAATTACTCAAGCATTTATAGGCAAAAAGCTAACTTTATATTTATTGGCAAAAAGCTAACTTTATATGTTATTATTATTATTATTATTATTATATGCTAAAGGGAAATTTATTATTTAATTGTTGGATATCAACTATTTCTCCTACAAATAAATTAGTAAATGGTTAGAAACATTTTTTATCCTAAAAAATTAATTAATAAATTACCTTATCACCTTGTTTCTAATTTTTTTTATTTGATAATTGAATTGTATTATAATATATTTTATGGGTTGATTTTTTGAATTAAAAAATAGTCTATGTAGTTCGTTTATCTGTTTCTCCCTCCGTTAATTAAAACATATCATTTTACTATTTATTTATAGTTTTAGGAGATAAAAATTGTATAAAATTTAAAAAATTTAAATAAATTTTTTATAATAATTTATTACTTATTACTAATAAGTATGAGTTTATAAAAAGAATAATTCAAATTGATTTTTATATAATTTTTATCATAAAAAATGTATGTAAAAAACAGGTTTTTTTCTTAATGGATGAAGTATAACCACATAGAAAATCTAAATTCATTGATACTAGAAATAAAGCATAGTTACTTTTTTTTAGAACAGTACCCTCGAAAAGATTGGCACGACTCTGATATATTATTATAAAAAATAGTATAGGTCCCATCATATGGAGAATACATTACCACATATTATAAATAATCTAGATAGATTCCAGTAAATAAATAAAAAATATAAATATAAATAATTTTTTCACCAAAAGAATATAAATGTAAATAAAATTAGTTCGATAGATTATATACAATCTAAATGTTATTTATTTAGATCCTCTAAAAATATAAAATAAATTCACATTTAAAAGGTAAAAGGGTTTTTTTAATCTATCATTTATTAAATCTCATGTAATTTACTCCGTAATAGATAACTGATTTTGAAAAATATTTTAATATTCTTTTTTTAATATTAAATATGTAGTGTATATTTATCATGTTAGTTTACTAAAATATATATGCATGGATGGATTGTGGCTACATATTTTTAGTCTAAAAAATAATATAGATATAAATAAAATTAGTTCGACAAATTATATAATTTAAATATATTTTATTTAAATTCTCTCCAAATATAAATAAAATTCACATTTATAAGTTACAAAGTTTTTTTTTCTAATTTACCATTAATTGAATATCATTTAATTGAACAGATGACTAAGTTTTAAAAATATCTTAATATTCTTTTTTTTAATTAATTCTTTTCACCAGAAAATAATCTAGATATAAATAAAATAACACTTATCAAATACTACATATTTAGATATTAATATTTTTGGTAAGTATGACTATGAAATATTTTTTATTTATATTTTTGTCAAATAACTAAAATATATATATAGATTGTGGCTTATCTAACTTTATATAAACTATGACAACATATTATTTTATTAATTTTTTTCCAGAATCAACATCAACGCACCACATAGGACGCTATATAACGGTTTAAGTATATGTATATAGATAGATAAAACTCCCACATTATTCTCAAAATGGGGAGCAATGCAAGCCCAAATTCTCGGTAGCAAACTAGCAATTGATGAGAATGAAAATAACAAGTTTATCTTACAATGCAGCATTAATTAATTTAAAACTTTAATGCAAATAATTGTTTCACAACGTTCTCCTCCTTTCTTCTTCTTCTTCTTCCTTGTGCTGGTTGATGAACCATTTTCAAACTCAACATTATCTTTTTCAAGGCAAGTTGTAATGTTGTAACCACTTTGTTTGCAAAAACCACATGCTCTACCTTTTTTTGCCAACGCCTTTTCACCTCTTGCTCGCTTTGTCCTAGGGCGACCTTCTGTTTTTGAAGACGGAAGACCTTGGATAAAATTGTTCGAATTGCAGCTAAGATTGCAATTGCTTGATCTTTCACCCGTATATGATTCTTGACTAGGTATTGAACTAACCTCAAAGAGGTATGATATTCATCACGACACCAACGCAATGACAAGTATACAACTGGATTAAAGCAATCTTTATGGACGAGCAAGCTCAAAACATGACAACAAATTTTTCCCCAAAATTTAAAATTCTTACAAAAGAAAGTAGTCACAACTCCATCCCAAAACACTTCATGCCTATGAGAATGTGGCTAAAATGATGCAATATGAATACTATAGGGTTCAGTTCATGTACCTTATATTGAGTTGCCTTCCCAAACTCCTATGAAACTTCTTTAAAGAAGAATTTGTGAACATTTTATGCACTTATGCCTCCAAGGAGAAAATGCTCTCAAACAAGACCCCTTATATGTATCCAACATGGTATGTCGCAATTTTGTCAGGCTAATATCCTCGATGGGAAGATCAACCAAGTTAAAACATCAAGTTTCAAATCAATAGAGGTATGTTAACGTTTAACTGAAAATCAATATGTATCGTAGTATACTTACTTCTTTGATTAATTGAGCTAAACATGAATGATTTGAAGTATAACGCTTCAAAATGCTATTAATGCTCTTCGATCTCCTAGTTGTTGTCATACCACAAAAAAAAAGTAGCCACAAAGATAAGCTGGCAGAAGACCTGTCAAACAGGTCGGGCTGGTCGGGTACGGGTCGGATTGTCTCGAGTTCGGGTCATTCACGGGTCGGGTCGTTTCGGGTTACGGGTCATGAAATGCTTAACCCAGACCCATATTTAGCGAGTTCGGGTCAACCCAACAGGTCAAGAATGCCATTTTTAATGGTAGACTATTTACATATTTTAAAAGCTAAAATCATTATATTAACTAACTAATCATTAATATATTTTAAAAAATGATAATTAATGTTGTTAGAATAGATATATCTATTTTTTATATAGATTTGCAAGTTGAAAAGTTGAATTATGAAGTGAAATTGATGAATAAAAAAATAATCTTCAAATCACGTAATATTAATAATATTATTTTTATTAAATTTCAATATACCCAAATTCAAACTTGGGTTTCATAGTGGAAATATAAATAAGAATATAATTGATTTATAACTCCATGCTTAGTCATCATCTTTGTCATCGTCTTCATAAGGTCTCGGTAATGCCATCTGAAACTCTATCCCTTCAATTTCTTGTTTTTCCTCAGTTCATGTATTGATAAAATAAATATAATCAAAAACAAGATTGCACTAAAAAAAAATTTAGTTATTGAATTCAAAATTATGTACCTTCATCTACATCAAATCCAAATATCCAAGAACGGGTGGTAAGAGCAACTCCAAGAGGTTTTCTATTTTGGAAAAAATTCTGAATTTGGGGGATTTTGGGCCATTTTCAGGTCCAACAGCTTCCCCAGCCCATTCTCCAAAATAGAGTGGGAATGAGAAAACTAGGGTAGCTTCCCCAAATGTGGAGCAACGCTAAATTTTTTGGAGAACCCTTTTTCACACGTTCTTCCACTTTCAACTCTCAAAAACCGACTTTGAATTTGGATTGCTCTGCTCGACAAGTTGTCAACAAAGAAGACTCTGCTTCTACAGGTGAGCCTTCTTGAACTATTTTTCTCTTCTTCTTCCACCTCTGTTGGGTCAATTAATCAAAGAACATTTTTCATGCTCTGGTGAAATTTTTTTCATGCTCTGGTGAAATTTCAAAGTTAATTGAGCCTTCATTGTTAAGCAATTCAAAAACGTTTTTGAGAATTCAATAACCAAGCAATTCAGATTGGGATGCTCTTTTGAACAACAAATCGGAACTGATGGAAATATTTCAGCCTTGAAAGAGTACACCATCAACCAAGCAACGAACCTCAATCAACACAAAAAGAATGGAAAATGCTGGTTAATGGTTCTATTGTTCTGATTTGTTAGAGAATGAAAATCTTAATGACAATCTGATTTTATAAACAATCACATAAATCTCAATTTTAGAGAATGAAAATCTGATTTTTTAGAGAATGACAATATGATTTTATTGAGAATATGGAACTGATTGTTAGATGTGTTGTTGCTGATGAATTTACAGCAGCTCTGCAGTATTGCCGTTGGATTTATATGATCATATAAATCTTAATTTTAGAGAATGAAAATCTGATTTTTTAGGTGTGCTGTATTGTTGTTGAATTTACATCAGTTGTGTATTGAACTATCAATCAGAAATGGATAAAATAAAACAGGGCTACTTGGATTATATGAAACTTTCAGGCATTATAAAAATACTTCTATGTATGCACTGGCACTGTCATTACTTGTAGAATTACTTTCGGCTTTTGCCAATAAATCATCCAGAATGCTAACACTTGAAATATATAATGCAAGTTTGCAACCCTTCATCTGCTTCAGCTTTTGAGGAATGCAGGTACCAAAAGAAGATAGTTCCTTGTTTCAAAGAATGATGATAAAAATCTCTCTATAACAGAATGCTTCTTTGTGTGTTTATGTCAGGAGGCGCAATCCTACCTGTTGCCACTTGCCAGTATCAGCTGTGAACTATGTAAGTCTTTTTTTTTCCAATCATATCGTATGAATGCCCCCTGCTTTATTATGCTTCCTAGAAAACCCTTGGGGATTTGTCAATCCTCACAGCCAACAATATAAAACAGTTTTTATTGATTAGATCCTCCAAATGAAGCATTCGCTTTATTAATGATTTTGATTTCATGCTTGAAATCTGACAATCTGTACAGAACTACAGATATGAATATGATATGACTATGTAACCACTTTAATTTTCTTTTGCCTTTGATCGTCTAAATTAATTGAATTGCACTTGTAATAGTATCCAATTCTCTTAAATTTAATGATTTTTGTAGTCCGTTTTGAGCAAAAGAGGTTAATGGGATTGCCTTTCAGGAGGTTGCTGGAAAGGATAAAAAGAATACAAAAGGGCTTCATTTTGGAAGCTGGGAAAAGCCATTGGACAAAAGGGAGACTGGTATGTTTGTTTAATTAACGCACCCATATAATTTACAGTTGTGGAAGTGTTAAAGGACTTTGAACAACTCTTTTTGTAGCTTGTTTCTGGTGACCATCATGGCTTTGCTTCTTTGAACTTTGTCATGACAGTAGGTGTTTTCAGGCTCCTTTCTAGCTCTTTTATGGTAAAAAATAAGCTTAAATGATATGATTTTTTCATTCATGACAGCAGCTGTTTTTTCAGCTCTTTTCTAGCTCTTTTATGGTGAAAAAAATAAGATACAATGTCATGGTATTCAGCTATGACCTTTGTCATAACAGTGGCTGTTTTTTCAGCTCTTTTCTAGGACTTTTATGGTGAAAAATAAGACACAATGTCATGGTGTTCAGCTATGACCTTTGTCATAACAATGGATGTTTTTTCACCTCTTTTCTAGCAGTTTTATGGTGAAAAATAAGCTCCAATGTCATGGTGTTTACCTATGAACATTGTCATAACAGTGACTGTTTTTTCAGATTTTTTTCTAGCTCTTTTATGATGAAAAATAAGATCCAATGTCATGGTTGTTAGCTATGAACTTTGTTATAACAGTGGCTGTTATTGGTGATTGTGATCAGCTTAAATCTCTCCAAAACAGCTCCACAAGTGGCCTCCTCCAACACCTCAGTTTAAAGAGAACAAGATCTCCTTTCTCTCTGATTGCTGCACTTGCTGTTAATGTACATCAGTTTATGTGTTTCTGTGTTGTTGTTTTCTGTAAAAAAAAACATTTATTCCATGCCATGGCAAGATTCTTATGGTTATCACAAGTTAAACTAACCAATCTTTTCACAATTTGAATTTTTTTTTCCTGCAGAATTTTTTTTCATGCTATAGTTGCTGCACTTGTTGAGTTGCTGTGAATTTACAGCAGATGTGTTGTTGTTTTCTGTAAAAAAATTCCATACAATTGTGAATATAGATTTTAATTATCCCTACCAAACCCATTGCCTCTATGAACAAGTCAACAATTAATTATCCTAGCTAGCTACCAAACCAATTCTATGTGTGAACAAGTCAAAAAAATCACAAATGGTGTACAATAATTTTAAATAAATTATTTTTAAAAAAAATAAAATGAAGGTGAAATTCTCTATTATAAGGAAGCTTTTGGAGTTTGGTCTAAAATAATTTGGAGAAATTGGTATTGATTCCCCATTTTAGAAAAACATTTGGGGAAGCTGTTGGAGAAGCTCTAAGTAAAGCGTTTGCAGTTTCGGGATGAAGAGAACCTCTCCACTTGGTTATCACCCGGCTTCCCATACTAAAAGTAGACTCAGATGCTACAGTAGTTATTGAAATAGCTAAGATGTCTCTAGCCATTTCAGCAAGCACAGGAAACCTTTTCTCATTATTTTTGCACCACACTAACACATCCAAATCTTCATGGAGACTTGACTTGTATTCACTCAAATACATATCCAATTGAGACCTTGCAGTTGGAGTAACACCAAAGCTTGCAAACCCCCTGCAAAGTAGAATTAGTCAGTATTCAACTAACTACTGCAAATGATAAAATGTATTAATAACATGTTAAATTAGTAGCCCTTACATCAAGGTCGTCAAATGCCGACTCATTTCGATAATCATTTGCACTTTCTTGAGGGGAATTTTTCACATACTCATTGAACAACTTGTAAAATTGGTCCTTCACATAGTTAGCCTTATCAACTACAGTTGTAATATCTAGCTCACGAAAACAAAATTCAACAAAATCAAACTTATAACGAGGATCCAACATTGCAGGAAAAGAAAGCATCAAGCTATAAGAATCCCAGTATTTGTCAAATTTCTCCTTCATCTTCACTACCATATTCCTCAAAACTTCATCAGCACAACCCACATATTTCAGCAGCAACAACTCAATCTTCCATACACTTTTCAGGTACAAATTTGTTGTTGGGTAATTTCTTCTCGACATGAGAGTTGTAATATCATCAAATGGTTTCAAGATTGCACAAACTTTTTCGATTCTAGACCATTTTTCATCTAACAAGGGAGGAGGAGTGTTTGAGGCAATTTTCTCCATCCTCCTTATGTTTGAAAAGGCAGCACGATACTTCTAAGCCCTTATAAGCATCTTGTATGTAGAATTCCATCTAGTTGGGAAATCCAAGCATAAGTTTTAAGAGCAATCAATACCAGTAGCCAAAGCACTTTCCCGAAACATCAATTTTCTACGTTCTGAGCCAACAACATAACTGAACAACTTCCTAATTTTACGCACCCCCTCATCAATCACTAGTAATAAACCATCTTGTACAATCAAGTTCAATATATGTGCACCACATCGTACATGAAAATAATCACCATCACATGGCAAAGAAGAAAGCACAGAAAGACTATCAACTACCATCTCTTGCATATTATCATTGCATCTAGCATTGTCCAATGTGATTGTGAAAACTTTCTTAACGATTCCCCACTCTTTCAAAAGATTTAAAACTGAATCATGCAACATTGCCGCATTGTGAGGCGGTGACACATGAGGAAAATTCAGAATCTTAGCATGTAATTTCCACTCAGCATCAATATAATGAGCAGCAAAGAAAGGTACCCTTGGTTTACAACTGAAGTCCACATATCACACGTTAAGCAAATTTTCCCTAGAAGTTAATGCATGAACTCTCGAAGTTGTTGCTGCTCTCTCCAATAGATTCTAATAACATGATTCTTGGCTGTATTTCTTGAGATGGGCTTGCACTCACTGTTCAAATATAAATGAACATTCCTATTCCCTTCCTATTCTGTATAAGTGAAAGGATATCCATGTCTGATGATTGCAAGAGAAACCATTTATTTGTAGACGGATGGATCAATTTTTCTTGCCAACATCCCACCTCTTGTTAATAATGTTTGTCCAACATCTGAATATGACCTTGAAGGACAAGTTTCAGGGTGACGTTTAAAGTTAGAGGTGTCGTTCGATGGAATAGCAATTTTTGGTCCTCCCTTGCAATACTTGCACATAGCCCTTGCGATACCATCTTTGTGTTGATCTTCCTCTTCTTTATCATAGTGATCCTAAATAGGTGAGGTCCATTTCCTCTTTTGATCTACTGTGCTCGATCTAGATTTTTCATTAGTATTTGGGGTTATTAAAGATGGAGACAAAGGTACGTCTACACAATGAAAAGAGATGCAATTGACTTAACAAATGAATTGTAAGTTTTTCAATTACAGTGCATACAAGGAACAAAAAGACAAACCTTGAGATTGGGATGAAGCTGGCACCGGGGCTGGAGAAGAAGTTGGTATACCTTGGCCTAATCTCGATGACGAAACAACTATTGTTCTTGGTGGACGCAACATTTTCCGTGGTGACATGTTCTAAAAAAATAAAAAAACATGAAATTAACATGTGCTTAGACTGCATAATTTTGTTTTCAATCATTGACATGCATAATTCTATACATCTGGACACGAATTTAAACATAGAGGAAGCCTGCCATGTAAGCACTAAGCATATAGTAGCCATTACTCAAGTGGAAAATACACTTCATATAACAAAATAACTAAGGGATTAAGTAGATCCCTTGTATTCGTAATTTCGTATAGATGAAAATCAATCAATTACATAAGAAGTTTGATGAAAACGTACCAGGTCAAGTTGAATGGAAGACGTTGATGTTTTTCTAGGTAGGGGAAGGAAGTCAAATGAGGCTTAGGGATTGAGAAGGGAGTTTATTACTTTATTAGGTTAAATTCTAATTTATAGATGTTTTTATTACCCTAACCCAATGGGTGACCCATAGGTTGACCCAACCCGACCTAGAAATTTACGGGTAGAATGGGTTCGGGTTGTTCCGGGTTGAAATATTTGGGCCAAAACCCACGTTATACGAGTCGGGTCGGGCCGGGTCGGGTCCTCGGGTCGGGTCGCATTTTGACAGGTCTAGCTGGCGCCTAATGTTCCTTGACCTTGTATAAGCCAACTACATGCTTATTTTTTTGGAGGTTATACTTTGAAACCATAAGGGGCCATTCTTTCTCAAAATTATCAATGTTGTCAAAGCCTATACAACCTATAAAAATCAGAACATCAAGCAAAATGGAGGTGCCTAAGAATTAAAGTGAACCAATCACTGAATTTTGAAGTTATATGCCATATACAAAAGGCATGCTTTGTAATGGGCATTTCAATGGCAATGGCTTCTGTCATCCATGGATCTTGATCGGTGATAATCATCTTAGGTGGCTTTATCATAAGTGAAACAAAAGTGTGTCGCCAAAGACATATACACAGATAAAGATCTTATAATGATAAAAACAAAAAATAGCATCAATTAAGTTATAAAGAAACAAGATGAAATTTGTATATACCTTCATTAGCAAACAAAACCTAGCCATTGTTTCATTTTGAATGAGAGCACAACCGAGTAATATAGTCCTTCCATTGTTGTCAATGCCAACAAAAATACCAAAAGGCATGTCATTTTACCTTGTATGTGGTATCAAATGCAATCACATCTCCATTACTTTGATACCAGTCGAAGCAATGAGCAGGCATCCAAACATATGCTTTCTGTTTTGTTCATCAAGGGTAAAAGCATATTGGAACCTCGAGTCTTCCTCTTTGGCATGTTGACAACTGTTGAGGAACTTCATAACATTATCACCGAGATTACTTTGGCGAATCTTGTTGAAGAAATTATATATATCTTTACCAAGAAATGGAAAAATCTCTATGATTCACATTTTTTTTGCAGCTCCATCGCTCTCATTAATTACTTGCTTAACAAGAAGACCAACTTCTTTATATATTAGAATTTGATGCTCATCTTCTTTCAAAATGGTACAATATGACGATAGGAAACGCACTTGCTCGGTGTTGTGAGCCTAATTTGCAATGTTTTATAGTTACTTTTATATCGTTTTCTGCATACATTTCATACATTTGGGTTAAAATAATACAAAATATGTGTAGTTTATGTTTATTTGCAATATATGGAGGTCTACACAAGTTTTGGTTATATTTCACAGAAATCGGACGCACTTTGGAGCTTAAAGGAAACTCATGGAGAAGCTAAGAATGGTGCAGCTGGAGAAAGGGCCATTTTTCACCATTCTTCGTTCGGAATCAAGCTTTGATGTCTTCATGAGAGTTGTAGCCCTCGGAAAGAGATTTCCAACGCATGGTCATATGCGTCAATCCGACGAACGAGGACTCGGGAAAGTGCGTTTCAAGAACAGAGCAGAAAGTTGAGAGAACTTTACTCGATCTCGAGTACACTTACTCGATCTCGACAAAAGCTGTCCGAGCACACCTGGTCGAGCAGAGCTGATCGAGGACACTGAGTCAGAGACAACCCGATCCCGGAACCCAACTCGATCTCGAGTAACTCTTGTCGAGATCGACCACGCCTAGACACCATGTCCGGAGTCGACAAGTTGAGACAAGCCGAGAAGCCGAGGACGGAGAAGCCGAGCCAGCTCTACTCGATCTCGAGTACAGCTAGTCGAGATCGAGGAGCCAAGGAGCACCAGTCCGAGCCTTGTCAAGCAGAGCTACCCGACCAAGCCAGCCAGCCCAAGTCGACGCCAGTCCTACTCGAGATCGACTAGCCCTAGTCGAGATCGACGAGCGCCGTGTCCGAAGCCGCGTTACGCGGTTTGCTGTCCGACGCGGTTTGGCTTTCCTTGGGGCCGAAGGAGTCCGAGATATCCGAGATCTATCAACATCTATCCACACCTATCAACACATGGAAGATTTTGCTCTTTAGATAGAATTTCCCTTTTTTGATTTAATTCCTAAATTTCTTTTATTTATCTTTTAAGCCTTTAGATATAGATTTAGATAAAGATAGATATTTCTATCCTTGATTAGCAAGGAATAGAAGGCTATAAATAAAGCCTTAAGGGCTAGTTTTTCATTCATTCAATATTCAATCACGCATTCAATTCCATTCAAGTAAGTAGGAGTAGAGAGAGAGAGTTTGTGGCAAGCAAGGTGGAAAGGCGAAAGCGGATTTGTCTTGTTGGTTGTAAGCTTTCTTTATTTAATTCAATGCAAGTTAGTTTCTTTTGTTATTTAATGTCTTTCTTGATGATGAAGAGCGAGTAGTCCACCCACTTCTAGGGCTGGGGTGAGCCCGACGGTGGCCATGTGAGGTGATGCGGTAAAGGTCAGATCTTGTTATGCAATTCGTCTTCTATCCCTATGAGCATAATTCTTTTGCGAGAGTTGAAGGTGATCCTTGTTTGTGTTATTGAAGCGAAAGTGATCTTAATACAAGTTGGGTTAATTATGTGAAAAGAGTTAGTAACAATTAGGGTTTATGCGAAAGCCTCTATATGCCTATTTGTTAGTAACGAAAGTTATTTTGATGGAAAGCATGATCTTTTATGCCTTTATGTGTTACTTTGCATGGTTATCATTGCGGTGTTGATACCCTGGCTTTGGAAGTTCTTTATTATATTGAGTCTATTTCTGTCAAAATTCTGAATTCTGTGTTCGAAATTGCAATTTACAACTTTCTGAGTTTCTGTCGATCTAGAGGAGACGCTTGTCGAGATCGAGTACGTCTGTCTTTGCTTTTGTTTGCTATTTCTTGTCTTCGTTTGTCCTTCCTTCTTTGTTTCTTTGTTTCTGTCTTCTGTTTGCTTTTCTGTGAGATTTACACCTACCTAGGATCCGCTGACACGCTTCCTCGTGGATTCGATCCTGACTTTCTCTTACTGCAATGGAGGAGTCTTGTAATTATTTGCTGGGGCACAAATCGGGTTTGAGTTATTTCATTATACTTCATACTTGATTTCCTCCCTTACAACACTCGGCTAGCAACATCTCATGATTTTGTTCAGGTACAAAATCAACAACATGCCACTCTTCTGGAAAAATATCAAAAGATCTCTTCAACTTGATTCTCATTACTGTGTTGCGTCCCCATCTTAAATATTCCGTGTTTCGTTGCTGTTTAGATGGATTGATATTGCATATTTCCCATATGCATATATTCTATGAAGTTTTAGGGTAGTTTGATGTTGCACTGCATATGCTTTTATAGCTAAGTCGCATCTTTATCATTTTATATTCGAATTTTAAAATCTAGGCTTTTTATGGTAAATTATGCAGATTCACGAATCCGGGCTTGAGAGATGGTGCAAGAGAGCGACGCCGAGCCATAAAGCTGCTAGAATTGATGCAGGTCAAGGTGGCCTTCTGTGGGTCAAACAACGATCTTGATCCAGGCGACGACTCGAGGACGAGTCGATTTCAAATAGAGGAGAATGATGTCATCCTCAAGCGGAAGAAGAAGGCTCCACCTTGAGGGTCATTGAAGAAACGAGGTTAATTAGTTTATTATTATATTTCTTATTTTTTATACATTCTATTTTTAGTAACTCCTATGTTAGTTGGAGTCTAATTATGAAATTACTTATTTTAGTTACTTATTTTATGCAATTTAGATATAATGTGGAATTAATTATATCTCTTCTAGATATAATTCTTTTCCACCGAGTTTTATCTTTATTAGGTATAATCTATCTTAGGATTGTTTTTATCTATCTTTATCTACCAAAACTCTATCTTTGCAAGATAGAATTGGTTCATGCAACTCCTATTTAAACACTTTGTAATTCATTCAATAAACTCAGATTGAATATAGAATTGAAGAAACTCTTTGGCTAAAGGGTTCTTCGATTGTCAATCCAAAACCTCTCGCTACTTTTATTGAAATTCGTTACATAATCCCCTAATTACCGATTTCGATTCAATTGGATTGGATTTCCCATTGCCGACTCATCCTACTTGAATTAATCAATTGATTAATTCATTCCAATATTTTGAGTCGATACTTTCAATTCACGTACGTAGTCATTCATTCAAGGGTCAATTGGTGTAATTTATTTAATTAGGATCCGTGATGTTCATCGTCCATTATGAAAGGGTAATCAATTATGAGTTCGGCATCTGTTGATTGAAGAGCTAAGCAAGGTCGGGCGTTTTTATTTTAGCAATTGGCCGGCCTAGCCAATTGCTATATATCAGTTGGTATTCAGAGACAGGTTATTCTACGCTCTTTGTTTCTTTGAGTTTGATGTTACTGATGTTTTGATTTGATGGCTTGGGAAATTTGGGGCGATTGGGAAGATGATACCTATCCATTGGATGGATTTTTTGCTTTGGAACGTGCTAAACAACAACGACGGCAATAAGAGTTATGTCGGAGAGCTTGGCTACAACAACAAACCCTAAAGCGTCAACGTGAAGCCAAAAGATGCCAGCTTTGGCTTCAACGTAAAGAGGAAGAACAACGACGTGCTAGGGAACAACTTCAACTAGAACGTCAACGAGAGTACAGAAAGTGGTTGCGACAATATAAAGAGAAGGAATTTCGAAGTGGGAGATCTGACATTGTCGATTGGGATGTTTGGTATGCGTCATATCAGCATCGCCAAAGAGAAAAAGAGGATCGCCATAGATGGGAGAAGGAAGAAGCTCTTCGAAAGGCTGAAGAAATCGTGGACAAATTCGTTGCCCAGAAAATAGCTCAGTGCGATGATTTTGTTTTGCAATTTCTTGTTGATTCTGACCTCGGAATCACTTTATCTCAGAGCCCCTGCACAGATAACTTCGAGATCTTTCCAACAGGGGGTCATACACTGCCAAATTCTCACAGAAAGGCCTCCGAAATTGTGCTGCAATTAGACTGCAACAATGTTCAGGACGAGCATGTTGATTCTGTTGACGAGGATGAGGTACGTACTTGATGACGTGTCTCAAGAGTTAGCCATTGTAACTCTTGGGCGTGCTCATGAAGTTCCAGTTGCTGAGATTTGTGTGGTCACATATCCTATTCTTATTGAAGATCAAGTCCGTTCAACGATCGTGCACAAAGGTGTTGTTTTTGGGGTTCCTATACCTCGAATTCTTCTGGCACCTATTCCAACCGTTTCTCCATCATCTTCTTTGAAGGTTGCTGCTCCTTCCTCGCTGATCATCACTGACTCGATTTGAGGACGAATCGAAGATAAGAGGGGGAGAATTATGCGGGTCAAGGTGGCCTTCTGTGAGTCAAACAACGATTTTGATCCAGGCGACGACTTGAGGACGAGTCGATTTCAAATGGAGGAGAATGATGTCATCCTCAAGCGGAAGAAGAAGGCTCCACCTTAGGAGTCATTGAAGAAACGGCGTTAATTAGTTTATTATTATATTTCTTATTTTTTGTACATTCTATTTTTAGTAACTCTTATATTAGTTGGAGTCTAATTATGGAATTACGTATTTTTGTTACTTATTTTATGCAATTTAGATATAATGTGGAATTAATTATATCTCTTCTAGATATAATTCCTTTCCACCTAGTTTTATCTTTATTAGGTATAATCTATCTTAGGATTGTTTTTATCTATCTTTATCTACCAAAACTCTATCTTTGCAAGATAGAATTGGTTCATGCAATTCCTATTTAAACACTTCGTAATTCATTCAATAAACTCAGATTGAATATAGAATTGAAGAAACTCTTTGGCTAAAGGGTTCTTCGATTATCAATCCAAAACCTCTCGATACTTTTATTGAGTCGATACTTTCAATTCACGTATGTAAGTCATTCATTCAAGGGTCAATCGGTGTAATTTATTTAATTAAGATCAGTGATGTTCATCGTCCGTTATGAAAGGGTAATCAATTACGAGTTCGTCATCTGTTGATTGAAGAGCTAAGCAAGGTCGGGCGTTTTTATTTTAGCAATTGGCCGGCCTAGCCAATTGCTATATATATCGGGATGGAAAAAAGAGAAGAAGAATCCAAGAAGAAGCTAAAACAAATCCAAGAGAAGACATGAAGAGTACATAATTGAAGAACGCATAGGCGACACCCGCAGATAGAAGAGCAGCGCCCGCCGCTATAGGCGCTCGCGGAGTCGCAAACACGGAACAAGTGTCCGCCGATGATGGTGCAGCACTCGTCGATGTTGATAACTACGAATATGCAAATGCTTATCCGATGTAGATTTTAATATATCTTTTAGGTTAATACTTGTACGCCAAGGCTGACGAAATCCAGGGGGTTTTTAGTCATTTTAAGGCCTATAAATATCCATCTAGTCTAGGATTTTCACATCCATTATACAACACAACAATCTGACCCAATTCCATTTCATAGTTTGCATATTTTTAGTCGTCTTTTCGAGGTAAGTCATGCTCGACTAATGCCGTAGTAGTTTTGCTTACATTTCAATACATGGTTAAGGATATATGAGGGTTGTTTTAATTTGCTATTTTATGGTTTATGCATTATGATTATTTCAATTCTCTTTGTTCCGTTATTGTTGTTGATTTATCTTAATTTGCCACTAGAAAAGATTTGCATCATGCTAAGAGTTATAGCTTCATTCTGATATTGCGGTCCTTAATCCATTATAGTAGCTGACATATCTTGCATGAATAGGTAGGGAATTTTGATGTTGTTGGAGAATTGACAAGTAAAGGTTATAAATAAAATTTCTAATTAATTTTGTTTGTATTATTCCATCATCTCCATTGATTATAAATTTTTAAAAAATGTATATATGTATCAAATACTATTATAAAACCAAAAGCATCTTCCACCCATCTGGCTTCACCAGGAGACTTCATTCCACATGTCATCATTTAAAGGCTTCCACATCATCCCCTCCCTTTCTCATTTTCACCTAAATCACTAATATGCATCTACTTCATTGATTTTTGCCACATCATCGTGGTAATCATCACACATCCACTAATCATCCAACTAACACCACTATTAAGCAATTTATTTAATTAATAAAAAATAAAGTAAATGATATAATTAATGAATAAAACTATATGGTATACTTTTCCTACAGTTTATTTCCAAGTTTTCATATGATAAATAAAAATTATTTTTGAAAATAAAATATATTTAGAATTTTATTAATAACCCTCATATATTTAGAATTTTATGATTAACTCTCCTATATTTATAATCAATGGAATTGTATGATTAACCCTCATATATTTATAATTAATGGAGTCTTATGATTAATCCTCCTATATTTAGATTTTAAAAAAATGCTTTTATTTTTTAGTTTATTAGATCCCAGGGTTTATGCATTGTACAACTCTAGCATTTTACTTCCTTTTAATGTTCTAATTGTATGTTTATAGGCACATATTATAAAAACTTACAATCAATGACATTTTACATTGGGTTAATACTTCTTTTTATTTTTATTGAGAAATTATTCGATTAAAAAATTATAAATAAAATTTCTAATTAATTTTGTTTGTATTATCTCATCATTTCCATACATTATAAAAAAAATTTATGTATTTTTTAACATATTACTACCACTTAACTTTCAAAAATACTTACATTTAAATGTAACTCAAATTTTAAATAAATACCCGTGTCTAAAACACGGGACTCACATCAGTTGTTTTAAAAGTATTAGTACCTTCTAGTATTTTAAAATTTTAGTTTTTCCTTTAAATTTTGGTTTTAAATATGGGTTCATTGACTCCCATTAGAAAATCTCTTTTTTATTAAATCTACTTATCTGTAGTAAATCACCACTAACTGCGAAAAGTTGTCGTTCACTATGACGATCAACCTTATGCTAAACGAACAAATTCTCAAAGTTGGTAGAACTTTGTTGCACTCTTACAAAATTAGTGCTATATTGTGTGTAACTTTCCCCTAAAGTGGATTTATGGGCTTCAAATGAATTTCAGTGATAGGCCACGTGGCCCAAATTTCGGGTTTGATGTCCATTTGGGTTGAGTATTTCGATGGTGGGTTACCGCTCTCCGTTTTCTCAGCGTCAAGACGATGTATGAGTCTTCGCACTCTTCCGTGTTCTCGTTATTCATGGTATGCTTTGAGTTTTCCTCGACTTCTTCACTTTTTATGAGGTGTGTTTTTTTTTGTTTTAATTTGTGTGTTTTTTATGTGTTGTATGTGTTTTTTCGTCGGCTTCTTGAGTTACCAGACAGTTTGTTATCTAGTATTTGAAATTCTTACCTTATCAAAAAGAAAAATCAAGAAGTTAACACTAACGACAAATAGAAAAATCATCATGAAAACAATCTAGCAAAAGACAAATCAACAAAGAATAGAACATGACGGAGCTGGATCGACCAGTTCCTTTTTTTCTGAAAAGGAACTGGTCGATCCAGCTCCGTCATGTCTTCAGGGAAGCGAACAAGGTCGCCGACTCCCTTGCCAAGATGAGCCTGTCGTTGGTTCATGGGTTTCACGAGCTATTGGAGCCACCGGATGATACGAAGAAACTCATTGAGAGTGATTGTATGGGGAAGGCTACTCCCCGGATGGTCGTGATGTAGCTTTTGAACTTTGTAACTCGGGTTGGTTTTCCGCCCCGTGTTGTTTACCAAAAAAAAAAACAAAGAATAGAACATTGAATATCTAGGGGCAATTAAAAGACAATAGTGCAGATAATCGTTGTTAAATTGGAAATCATAGAAAACTCATTCTCTAACCTCTCGCATGCTTGCATTTCCATTTTATGTTGAGTTTTGAATACTTAAGTTTTGTGTGTTACGGTTTGATTTGAAGAAATGAAGGGACAAGGGATAATTCCTGTTGTTTTTGGAAGAAAGAATCTGAACATTTTAAACCCATCTCTTATCCCAGTGATCTGATTCTTTCCTCTTTATTTTCTTCCATCTTGTTTTTGACCAACAACTATGAAATTGGGTATTTCTTTTTGCCGAAGCGATTCCTGTTCCCATTGAATTTTGAATGTGCTTCATTCCATTTCCCTGAGCTCCAACTCTAAACCTCTATCCGAGTACGAAAGTCTCTTTTTGATGCATTATTGTACTGTATTTGTCAAAGTGCTCCTCCGACACGGCGGTTGGTAGATTGCTATCTCAAAAGCAATCAAGTCCATTTCATCAAACAACATCAATAACTATATATAGATCGTACTCACCAACGTCATTCTTATCTTATATGTACACGTTCCCTGTTCCCACACACTGAATACTTAATATGCATCATCTTTTGCAATGTGGGTATCTAGTGGCAATTTCATCAATTTATTTTGGAGAATACAAATTATCAAAATATAAACGTAAAGGATAGGTTAAAATTATTAACTGTCTTAATGGGCGTTGGTCCATCCCAGGGAGGTTGAAATGATTATTTCCGACTCCATCCTCGTATTCCTGTGACTTTTATCAGATTCGTCATGTCTATAGAGAAGCTAATCAAGTTTCGTACCATCCTTCACATCTTGATCTTACCTTCTCTGACCATTCTATGTCTGACTATTCCGATGTTGACTTCCTCATTCGCAAGGAAGCTCTTGAATCTCAGTCAAATTTTTTTCGATTAAAAAAAAAACACTCTAAACTCGCTTAATCAACCTTAGTGGGTATGAATGAAAAAGACAATTTGAAGGATAAACCATAACAAAAAGTATACGAGGTGCCAATGAAGGTGCTTTAATTTCGCACAAAGAGAGAATCTCTCCTTCACCTTCCTCTAAAGCAACCTTTCTCACAAGCAATTCCCTCTCTTAAACTCTAGTTTCTTCTACATTGCCACCTCAAAAAGGCTGGTTAAAAACCTCTCCTTTTGATGTCTCAAAACTCCTCTCTAGCTCCCCACCATATCAAGTATCAACCCCCAAAACTCCCATCATTAAAATGGCGAGCCAGGCTTCGGTGACCCACGCGGATTTAGCTCCCCGTCGTCGGGCAACGGCTAGCTTGGCCAGCAAGACGGGCATCTCCATCACCGTTCTTTGCATTCTCTGTGGCCTCCTCTGCTTCATACTCTGCCTCGTTGCCGAAGCCACCCGTTCCGAGGTAACTAACACAACATTTTTCTTAACGAAATAAATCCGACACGACTATCATTTCATGTCTTTTTTATGTGATTGGAGTGAAGGTGACGTGGGTGGCGACGGAGGACAAGGAGGGGAAGTATGAGTGTGAGTACACCGGGAGTGGCAGGACGCCGCTGGTGTGCGCGGGCTCGGCGTTCGTGGGGCTGGCCGGAGCGATGCTGGTGCAGCACGCCTTCATGCTGCTGGCCCTCAGCAACACGCCGCCACCGATGCGCGTCAGCTGGGACCCGTCGGCCGGCCAGCCGGCGCGTGTCAAGGCGCTTACCTGGCAAGCTGGCTTCTTCTTCGTCTGCACTTGGTAAGTTCTAACGGACACTTCTCCTATGTAAACAACAACCTCCATCTCAATTCAACCTCCCAATACCCAATCATAGGCGCAGATACGACGTCGGATTGAGATTTTAACTTAAAACCAATTGGATAAAGTAAACGATCCCCTTAGAAATTGGTAGTCCTATTAACAAGTCACCACCTGTATAAAATGATAGACATCAATTAGTTATTATATTCGACATTTTAACATAAATGATAGATTAATTAATTAAAATGTGAAAGTCATGCAACAGTGCAATGCAACACAAGTTAAGATGATCTCAATCATTCATTCGTTAATTCATTTGTGGAGTAATATAATTGGGATATATATGTAGTAATGTAGGGGTCAGTTTCCCAATCTCTTGCAATGAAGGTACTTGTAAGATGTATTGAAAAGGTTATTCGCAATTAGAGCATCAACGCTCATGGGTTTACTCACCCCTCCTTACCTTATTTCTTCCTTATTGATGTCGAATTCGTAACCTATTAGTTATTATGATAGGAATATTTGACAAAGTAACTTAATAAGCTATGTGACTCAAGTAAAAGGTGTGATGGGCCAGGGTGAATAATCTAAAAATCAACTGTATTATTTGGTCTTAAAAATGCTGAATAGTAAAACTGATTGATTATAAATTACAGAGTTATTATAGAGTGTGTATATATATATAAAAAATACTATTTGAAAGGATTCATACTTCAATTTACAAGCAAATGAATGGTTTAGTCCAAAGTGTCCCTCCCTCTAGAACTTTTGCACGTTTTTTAAAAACGATAAAAGTTATATAAAATATCAATAATTTTATTAATTTATAAAAATAATTTAATACTTAATAATACAATTATCTATGAAAATATTTAAAGACTGATAGAGTATTTGGTTTCAACTCGAATATCTGGTTATGGTGAAAAGTCTCGCGTATCAGAAAATCTGATCCATAACTACTAAACCAACCAACCTTTGATTAGTTCGATCACACAACTCGTGATTTTTTTTCAATAGGATAAGCTTCGCGGTGGCGGAGATAATGCTACTAATAGGATTGAGCGTGGAATCCGGGCACCTCAAGAAATGGCGGGATCCGAGGGCCGACTGCCTCATCATCCAAGAAGGCGTCTTCACCGGCGCCGGCGCCTTCGCCCTCGTCACCGCCTTCCTAGCCGCCGGCCTCTACGCCTGCGCCCTCCGAATGCAGTGGCTGTGCGAGGAGCAAGCCGCCATCCGCCGGGAGGTGCTCCAGGCCGCCGCCTCCTACGTGTCATCGTCTCCACCCCAATCACCGTCCCGCCATACACCCGCCACGGATCCAATGAGCGCCGCCGCCAATCCTCCGAGTAACAATAAGGAGGCGAATTTGGTCTAAAAGGTTATTCGTTTGTTTTTACTGATGCATAGTTAATTTGTACATTGTAATTAATCCTCTTGAGATCGATGGGATGGGATGGGATTGGATTCAACCTTCGAGCGTTTGTATACTTCAACTAGGGGATATCGATTGTGTGACAATTGTACAAATATATACGGGAGAGAGTTTAATTTTTTAGTGAGATATTAGAATAACTATCATTTTTTTTTTTTATGTGTGTCTACTAGAATGTCCATATTTGCATAATCAGTATTTTGTTCATCAACCTATCTATATTAGCTAAATGTCTACCCGTGTTGTTGAAACTGCTGGAATCGAAGTTGCTGAAATCGGGGTTGCTGAAACAGGAGTTGCTGACGCCGACGTTGCTAAAATCGGAGTTGCCTTATTTCGAATTTTTTTCAAAATATTCAAAGGAAAATAAAATTTTACAAAAAAATTTCACAAGTTGAAAATATTTACAAAAATATTCAAAATTTGTAGAGGATTCGGAAAAACGCGGTCCAAGACCGCGTTTTATTGACAAGAAGAACACTCTAAGGATTTGAAATAAAATAAACGGAAGAAACGCGGGTTGAAACCGCGTTTTACAATTAATTTGGGGTAAAACGCGGTTTCAGGCCACGTTTCTACCAATTTTTAATTAAAAACAAAAAACTGAAACGCCGCATCAGGTCGCGTTTCATTTGCAACCAGTCCCCAAACCAGAAACCAGTCCCCAAACCAGAAAGAAAGGGAGAGAGGGAAGCACGAATATTGAGGGGGAGCGGTGGTTGGGAGAAAGGAAGGAGGGACGACGGAGGAGGAAGGAGGGACGCCGGGGAAGGAGGAGGAGGAGAGGCCAGAGGAATGAGGAGACGCCGGATCCGGTGGAAGGAGGAGAGGCCGGAGCCCGGAGGTCGCTGGAAAGGAGAGAGGAGGCGATTTTCGGGCAGCCACCGGATGAACCTCCAACCTCTCAAGTGCCACCAGAGGAGGAGAGATGAAGCAAGCGTCGATCGGATCTTTGGCCTCGGCTTCCTCTTCGATATGACACGGGCTTCGATCGAAGATGGGCTGTATCGCGAGCCTCGCCACGAAGCGACCTTTGATCATAGATGACCCGGAAGATTTGGGGGTTGGGCTCGAGGATCCGCCGCTGATGAGGGATCTGGCGGCCTGATTCTGGTCCCGGGAGATGGTGGCGGAGTGGACAAGACGACCTAATATTAGGTCCTTCCCAGCGAGATCCGGGCTCTGGGCTTAACCTTTCAACGAGCTCCGGTGGCCTGATTACTGCTCCTTCCCAACGAGCTCGGGGCTCCGGGCTTAACCTCTCAACGATGGCCAGCCTACCAGTGAAAAAGACGACGACAATGGCGGAAAGAAGAAGCCCACTGCGTTTTTTCCCAAGGAAGAAGAGGGGTCTAAAATAAAACGCGGCCTGATGTCGCGTTACAGTTTTTTTTTTACTTTAAAATTAAAAATTGGTAAAAACGCGGTCTGCGTTTCTTTCATTCGTTTTTTTTCAAATCTTCAGAGTTTTCTCCTAATGAATGGAACGCGGTCTTGGACCGCGTTTTTCTGATTCCTCTTCCAATTTTGAATATTTTTGTAAATATTTTCAACTTGTGAATTTTTTTTGTAAAATTTTATTTTTCTTTGAATATTTAAAAAAAATTCACTTATTTCAACACTAATTTCAGCAATTACAATAACAATTTCAGCAAATTAAAGAGATTTCAGCAACAATTAAGATATTTCAGCAGTAATTACAACATCACATATTAAGAGATTTCAGCAAATAAAGAGATTTTAGCAAGACACGATTGCAAACAAATTAAGAGATTTCAATAGTAATTACAACATCACAAATTAAGAGATTTCAGCCAGACACCCCACCGTGTCAGAAATTATAACAACAATTTAAGCAATTTAAGAGATTTCAGCAACAATTTCAACAATTTCACACTATTATAAAATTGAGCCTATGCGGGATTCGAACTCACGTATTTGCCCGTAAGCACATCTCTCTACCATTGAGCTAAGAAGCTTTTAAAGGAGATTTAAAGCAAGATTCTCGAATAGGTTGCCACTACTTTGATTCATCCACGACAACAAATACACAAATTTCAACAAAATAAAGCCAACAACAATATCAGTAGTTTTCTTGTCTGTAATATGAATTATAAGTGTTTCATCTTTTTTTGTCAAGAAATGGAAGTATAAACTCAATATAAGCCAACAACCATGCATCTCAAAACCAATTGAACATACAACAATTCGCAAGGGCAAGGGTCAAAGGAGGAATGGATCTCTTTGTGAGCATTGATAGACAACAATTTCATGAAACCTATCCATGGCACTGCTGAAATTGTGTCTCAATGGACGTCGTTGACAGAAGCTCGACTGCAAAAACCATTGGAGACACCAACAACAATTTCAGTAGTAGCTTCGACTGTTGAAACCTATCCCCCGCCACTATCGACGCCTCGTCTCCATGAAAGACCTGTCCACTTCGTCTTGTACTGGATATCGTTGCAGCCATTGCTGAAAAGCTTCGATCGGATTCGGGGCTACAAAGTTCAGCATCGTCTTTTCCTTTAGATCGGCGTCCATGACTCGTAGAGAGAGAGCACCATGGGAGAGGACTTTCTGAAATAGGGCAGTCCTCTCTCCGACCGGATCGAGGAGGACGACCGGATCGGCCATTGGAGGCAACGAAATCGGTGGAGAAAATTCAACATGACTCTTTTTGCCAATAGTTTTTCAGGCAGATCTCCTCGGATTTGAATAATCAACAAGGAAGGAAGAGGGAGCAAGGAATATATCGGAGTTCCACCATTGAATCAGAGTTCTCTCCGGTGAGACGATGGTGCGGCAATGCGACTCGTTCGCAGATATGAGATCAGAGTTCCATCATTGGTGGTGCAGAAGTTCGAAAATGGTGGGGAAAGGAGGGACGAGGGCAAGGAAGTAAGGGAGAGCGAGAGAGAGATCTGAGCAATGTTGAAATGGCAAGGTAAAGAGTGAGAGTTCGATTTGAGATTAGGTTTAGATGTTAGGAGGGTAATTTTTTCCAGAAAAATAGAGATGGACAAAAACCTAATTTGATGGGCTTGGTCGACATTTCTCCAATAAAGGCAAAAAAATAGGCCGGTTTGGTAAATTTTCTCTTTTTTTATTATGCGATTGTTTCGAGATTATTGACTAATTTATTATAGTTTTCCTAAATTTTAAATGGAGTATATGATTGAATTTGAAAAAATATTTCAAAAATAAGAATTTTTAGTTTATTTTAATTAAATGTGTGCAATATATGATAACATTAGTATTATATAGGTTAATGGGCCTGATGACCGATTTTTAGTCGCGTAAACCGTATCAAAATAAAACTCAAACCTACAAACTAGAACTAGTATAGCAAGTAAGTAAGAGGTCGATCCCACAGATAATCAAGTATTTCTCATCAATGTGTATTTACCAATTAGTAGAAAGGGGGGTTTTGGTTGATTGAGATTGAAAAGAAAACAAAATAAAATAAAAACAAATAATGCAAAACAATTTAGAGAAGATCGCTTTACCTACAACTATCTACTTTATTTGGTTGAATTAATATTGTAACTTCCTCTTGTCCTTTTAGGTTTTCTATGAATGCCCTTGTCCCGACCTAACATATTTACTAGTTCAATCAGTCATTAAAACCCTTATCAATCGAACAGTCCCTAAAGAAGGATTTTACCTAATTGATAGCTTCAAGTTCAGAGATTAGCCAAGGTATTTGCAGTCCCTAAAGAGGGATTTAACAACACATCCAACTTCCTACTTGTTCAATTATTTCAATCAGCCATAAAGGAACAAGTTTGCTACTTAAGTTAAGGTTCACAATCAGGAATCTACAAAACCTTAGCAATTGAATTGATCTAACTAGTTGACCAGACAAGAAAGAACAAAACAATCAGTCAATAAGCACAAAGAAGTTGAAGCATTCAATATAGGAGATAAAGAACAAGATTCAGAAACTCACAACTTAATACAAACAAAGCTTCAAATTGCAAGTAGAACGAAGAGAGTTTAGCCGCCCATGGTGAACATCGCTCTCTCTCCAATTGTCTGATAGAACGTAGAATATAATAGAAGTTATGAAAATAACATAAAACTTGGCCTTATATAAGATCCAAAGTCGACCACAAGAAAGAAAAACATAAGAAACTAGGGTTTTTTAGATGAAATGGTGCGCTGGCAACACGTGCTGCGGCCGCGGCATATGCTGCAGCCGCGACATCTTCCAAACCCGCTGCATCCTCTGATGAATTCCGGCGGGTCATATGACGGGGGGGTCCACACGCCCGAGCGCATATGCGCACCCAAGCCGAGCACACAAGACCAGCGGGGTTCCATCCTAAAACCAATTGGCAATAGGAGGAGTGGCCCACTGACTTACATGCAAGGCTCGGGTTATCGTGTTTTTCGATGTGGGACAATCCCAAGACATCACAACACGCCCCCTCAAGTGCAACTGCCTGGCCTCGCAATTAAGCCAGTTGCACTTGACGTCTTGAGCCTTAAGGCCGGCTAGCCCAATAGATCGACCAGGGTCCCGGACCGCACCTGCTCTGATACCATGATGAATTTCGGCGGGCCATATGACGTGGGGTGTCCACACGCCCGAGCGCATATGCGCACCCAAGCCGAGCACACAAGACCAGCGGGGTTCCATCCTATAACCAATTGGCAATAGGAGGAGTGGCCCACAGACTTATATGCAAGGGTCGGGTTATTGTGTTTTTCGATGTGGGACAATCCCAAGACATCAGAACATCCTCAATGGCGGCGGCCGCGGTATACATGTTGCGGCCGCTGCATTGGTCTTTTACGGAAAATCAGTCTCGAATTTGCTCTTGTTGTCAACATGAAAGTTGTAGCTCTTTGAAATAGCTTTCCAACTCATGGTCATAATAGTCAATCGAACAAACGAGGCCTCCAAAAAGTGCAAAACAAGTTCAGCATGTCTGGCGACAACTTCTACAGACTTGTTCTTCGTTTAGTTCCGCTTCTTCGTCTCATGTCCTCTTGAGATCTTCATGTAAGCTTCTCCGATCAACTAGACATTCTCATCTAATGCGTCATCAACCCATGTCTCATCCTAGGATCCCCATTTACCTGAAATAATCAATAAAAGTGTGTAGATTCCGACTCCACCAATATAAAGAGCAAATATGCAAATTGTACTTAAACCATGCATGATATGCATCATAACTAAACTAAATGCAACCTATTATGACCATCGAAATGCATGCTATCAAACTCACCCACACTTAAGCTTTTGCTTGTCCTCAAGCAATGAAAAACAAATATAGAATTGATCATCCCACAAATAAGATCTTCACGCTATAGTTTTAGAAAAGCAACATCAAGTAATAGGAGACATGTATGAGAGAACAAATATCCTAGCGAATATATGAGCGATCCAATAGTAAAGGCAAATTTAATCCAATCTCAGCGGGATAATGTGTTTCACTCAAGCTCTCATGTGTTTAGGCTTTAAAGTCCAACTCTCAACTCAATTCAAAATGCTCTATACACCGTGAAAGTTATCACTTACAAACAACATCATGAGGACTTTTATAGGGTTGTGATGGGGCTTTGGTAGGAACATAAGCCATGAGAAATATTTAGGCTTGTGGTGCTAAAAATTCGGGAAAAATGAACAACAACCAACCAGAAAAACACCAAAACTTCCATACTTCGCAAACCATTCCAATAACATAAACTCCAATACACATCAATAAGCACTCTTCGATTTCAATAGCCACACAGCTTATGCAATTTTTCCATTTGGAAGATGACTTCTTCTTTTTTCTTTTATGCTTACTTTTGCCCCTAGGTGAATTTTATCCTCCCTAGGTCCAAGCTTACTAGACTTTTACTCCAAAGTGAATTTTATCCTCCTTAGGTCCCTAGTGACAATTCATCTCTATTATGCAAGAAGGGTTACCTTATTTCGGCTATGCCTCTCGCAATACACAGCCATACATACATCATCTCCACTCAAAGCAACTCCAACATATAGATTTTTCACCAATTCTCCTCCTAATTCCCGGATGGGGTCAAGCTAATCATTGGCTATGATATATTTTTGTGGAGCTATCAAAAAGAAATAGGTTTTACGGCTCAGCTGGGCTTCAAGCAAAGGATAATGCAAAGGGTAGATAAGGTATAATAGATGGGTATCTTTAATAACACCTAAATGCAATGCATGATATTTTTGTGATTTTTTTTAATGTGATATATGAATAAAAATAAATATTAAGACATAAATAAACATGATAACATACATAAACATGATATGCAAACTCTATCTATATGCAATGCAATCCCTCACCCACACTTAAACCTTTCATTGTCCTCAATCAAATATAAAAGACAACAAAAAATAAAAACATAGAGGAAGAGATGAATGAAATACTCACAATGTGGTGGATGGGTCTCTATAGGTCGGATCTGAGCATTGCGGCGGGTTAAAGGCGGCGACCTTTCCTGAAAGGTTAGTCTATCCAAAAACTAAAAACAACTATCTAATCCCTAATGGAAAACCTGATATATTGAAAAGAAAACTAGCTAACTAGGAATTGAAATAACTAAAACTTACCTCGGGTTGCCTCCCGAGAAGCGCCTTTCTTTAATGTCATTGACTTGACTTATTCTCAATCTCAAGACCTTATCTCTCAGACAACGTCAAGGCCCTCAGTAGCCTATCATATTCATGTGCACACATCTTACAAGGCACATCATAGGACAATAAATTGAAAGTATAAAATGTGGAACTCAAGAACCCTTTCAATCTATCAAAGAGTCTAGCATGACTCTCTGCAGAAGGAATATGATACCACCAACACAGTTCCGCTGATGACTTTTCAAAATAGCAATCAAAAGGATCAACATATACACCATTAACCTCAAAATTGCAAAAGTTTACCTTTATTACCTTTTGAGCCTCAGCTGATGACTCTAGACTTGGTTCATCAATGGACAAGCTCAGAATGGATGTTGCGGATGGAGTAGGAGACACATCACATGTAACCTCATGCGTCGACTCATGAGATTCTAAGTCAGGAAGCACTAGACCATCTCCCCCATCATCTAAGAAACTATCGTTGCCTGCAACCAATTCCTCCTCATTCGGCATGCCATTGTCATGTTGAAACCACATAGGAGGGAATGAACTAAGTGTAATGACTTCGATAGGATCTTCCATTCTTGCATCCTTTAAAGACTCAAGGGGTGGTGGGGTGGGTTTCTCAAAATCAAGAGAAGAAGACGACGAAGGGGGCTCATTAGTAGCAGTGCGGCGATCGCCGCCCTTCTGCGGCGGTTGCTGCTCCTCAGAATTTTCACCCTCCGTTATGACTTCAACTTCTTCTTCTAAGCCTCTTTCCTTCTCACCTTTTGCACTTAAAATTTGAATGAGTTTGTTCATCTGATTCTCTAAGTTCTTACTGCTCTCAGCTTGCTCTTGCAACACTTGTGTAAGGCTATGAAATGGATCCTCCAGGTATGTGTCAGAGTTCTCCATTGGCGGAGGATACGTGGTGAGCAATTCTTCTTGTGCAACATGGTAATCCATATAATAGAAAAAATCCCACAATTCCGACAATCCTCCTAACCGCTTCAGGCCTTCGTTACTCAGGTGATCAGCAAACGCTCGTGTCTCAACAGTCATCCTATCAATTACGCACATAATCATATCTCGGATGCTAAATTGATAACCTCATGAACCAAGTTTGTCAACATACTCATGCAATCTCCTGAAGTATTGGTGAAAATTCTCACCTTCAAACTGCACTAATCTCAACATCTTGAAGAAGTTAGTAGCAAGGGTGTTGTGAACCGTAAGATAGGTTCACAACACAATTAGATATATAAACAAAAATTAATAAATACACACAACAAAGAAATAAACTTGATTCCCCGGCAACGGCGCCAATTTGATGACCGATTTTTAGTCGCGTAAACCGTATCAAAATAAAACTCAAACCTACAAACTAGAACTAGTATAGCAAGTAAGTAAGAGGTCGATCCCACAGATAATCAAGTATTTCTCAGCAATGTGTATTTACCAATTAGTAGAAAGGGGGGTTTTGGTTGATTGAGATTGAAAAGAAAATAAAATAAAATAAAAACAAATAATGCAAAACAATTTAGAGAAGATCGCTCTACCTACAACTATCTACTTTATTTGGTTGAATTGATATTGTAACTTCCTCTTGTCCTTTTAGGTTTCCTATGAATGCCCTTGTCCCGACCTAACATATTTACTAGTTCAATCAGTCATTAAAACCCTTATCAATCGAACAGTTCCTAAAGAAGGATTTTACCTAATTGATAGCTTCAAGTTCAGAGATTAGCCAAGGTATTTGCACTCCCTAAAGAGGGATTTAACAACACATACAACTTCCTACTTGTTCAATTAGTTCAATCAGCCCTAAAGGAACAAGTTTGCTACTTAAGTTAAGGTTCACAATCAGGAATCTACAAAACCTTAGCAATTGAATTGATCTAACTAGTTGGCCAAACAAGAAAGAACAAAACAATCAATCAATAAGCACAAAGAAGTTGAAGTATTCAATATAGGAGATAAAGAACAAGATTCAGAAACTCACAACTTAATCCAAACAAAGCTTCAAATTGCAAGTAGAACGAAGAGAGTTTAGCCGCTCATGACGAACATCGCTCTCTCCCCAATTGTCTGATAGAACGTAGAATAGAATAGAAGTTATGAAAATAACATAAAACTTGGCCTTATATAAGATCCAAAGTCGACCATAAGAAAGAAAAACATAAGAAACTAGGGTTTTTAGATGAAATGGTGCGCTGGAAACACGTGCTACGGCCGCGACATCTTCCAAACCCGCTGCATCCTCACTGGCGGCGGCCACGGCATACATGATGCGGCCGCTGCATTGGTCTTTTACGGAAAATTAGTCTCGAATTTGCTCTTGTTGTCAACATGAAAGTTGTAGCTCTATGAAAGAGCTTTCCAACGCATGGTCATAATAGTCAATCGGACAACCGAGGCCTCCCGAAAGTGCAAAACAAGTTCAGCATGTCTGGCGACAACTTCTGCAGACTTGTTCTTCGTTTAGGTCTGCTTCTTCTTTTCAGGACCTCTTGAGATCTTCATGTAAGCTTCTCCGATCAACTAGACATTCTCATCTAATGTGTCACCAACCCATGTCTCATCCTCTGATCCACATTTACCTGAAATAATCAATAAACGTGTGTAGATTCCGACTCCACCAACATAAAGAACAAATATGCAAATTGTACTTAAACCATGCATGATATGCATAGGGGTGTGCAGAAATACCCGAAACCGAAAAAACGACATGAAAACACGACATGAAAAAACCCGAAACCGAAAAAACACGACACGAAAATGACACGAATCGAGAAAACACGGTTGTAAACAGTTCGTGTTCGGGTCGGGCAAATTGCCTTGTCGGGTACCCGACGCGAACTGTTTAATTATTTTTTTTATTGTTTAGGTATGACAGTATAATACTAGTATGGATAGTATCCTAGATATATCAATAAACTCTATTAGCTCAATTGGTCCAAAGGAACGCATGATTTGGGGCTCTAGCAAGCAGACCTGAGTTCGATTCCTTTATGCTTCCTTTTTTTTTTAATTCTCCTCCCGCTTCTTTTTTTTCTTTTTTTTTTCTTTTTGGCACTTTGGCCTAACGGCCCTAACCCTAACTAATCTCTTTGTTTTTCTCTCTTTCCCGCCGACAAACGCTTCTTTTTTTTATTTTTCTTTTTGGCACTTTGGCCTAACCCTAACTAATCTCTGTCTTTGTTTTTCTCTCTTTCACGCCGACAAGACAATCGACCACACCCTCAACTCTCTCAACTCTCACTTTGAATCGGCGCCCGTCTCGTAATCTCTCAAATCTCACTCTGAATTGTTCGTCCCTCTCGAAATCATATCTGAAATCGACACTCTGAAATGTTCGACTCGTTCGCCCCTCTCTGAAATCGTTTGAATGCTGCCCAGGTACAACACAATTTTCTTACTTCGCCTTCCCGCTTCCCTAGCCTCACCAATTCAAAGCTCTCAATCAATCTGTACCCATCCGTCGGTGCCACTCAGGGTTTCAATTTGTCCAACTCGCTCCTGCAATATTTCTACAGGTTTCAATTTCGCCATTTCTCTCCATCAAATCAGCGCACTGGAACTCAGTTCTCTTTTGCTCCTTTGATGAATCCATGAGGTCTAGGGTTCCGATGCGGCTTCCCCTCTTTTCTCTAATCTATCCCTCTCAATTCCACCATCTCTGACTCCGGCGCCGCTTGTGCTACTCCGCGTCTCCGCATGCCAGCAGTAGCACACGGACAAGGGAAAAAAAGACTTGGTTCGTGTCGGGTACCCGGGTATCCGACACGGAACTGAATAGCTTAACCGTGTCGAGTACCCGGGTTTAAATGGTTCGTATACGGTTCGGGCATATTGGGCTAAACGGTTTCGGGTACCCGACACGGTTATCCGGTTCGTGTCGGGTACCCGGATATGCACACCCCTAGATATGCATCATAACTAAACTAAATCCAACCTATTATGACCATCTAAATGCATGCTATCGGGGCCTAAGGGCCTCGTTGTAATGTCTCATCCATGTAACCTATATATATTCTCTAATAATATGATGGCAAACCTCAAGGGGGAATTTATCCAATCTGACATGGTATCTGAGTCTTTAGGGTTTCACCGAAACTAACCCTAATTTTTCTTCTTTCGATCCCTCCCCCGCCTTCTACCCTACCGTCGCCGACCTTCCCCCGCCACCTGCCCTACCGCTGCCGACCCTCCCCCGCTACCGGCCCTTCCCCACAACCGACGCCGACACTCCCCTCCCTCCCTTCGCCCCGCCGCTCTCTCTCTCTCCCTCGCCATGACTGACGCCCCTAAGCCCTCTTTCCACTCCGCTCTCGCTCCCAATTGATCCTTGAAGAGACTTGTCTTGCGGATCAATCAGCGCTTCCTAAGCCACCTCTGGCTGAGGCCCTAGTCTCGCCCGACGATCTGAACATCTCCCCGTACACCCCTTGGCCACTGTCTCCTCCCTCCAGCCATGGCGACAGCAACCCTCGCGGCCGTGGACGTGGCCGCGACAACCGCTTTGGGGGTTGTTGTCGCAGCTCCTATCAACAGCATGCGTCGTGGCACTTGTCAGAAAAAGTAGTAATATGTTCAAGAGGGCTTTCATTAAATCTTCCATAAAAAGCATTATTTTTAATTTCAATAAGGAAGGCAATGCGAATTTCAAAGTTATTATCAGAGATTAGAATAGCCGATTCAGGCACGACAAGAGTTGGGTGCATGTAATCCACAACAGTGGTAGGGTATTAGGCAAGTTCATCCTCTTCCTACCTCCTTCGTTCAGCTTCCTGCTCAGCGCGTGCTCTCTCAGCAGCGAGAGCAGCATTGTTGGCTTCTAGCTCCCTTCGAGTCTTATTTCTATTTACCCCGTCCTATTCTCATCTTCGAGTCTTTGGATGCTTGTGTTATCCAAACCAAGCGTCTGTTTCCCTTCATAAGTTTGCTCATCACTCTACCCCGTGTGTCTTTATTGGGTACTCATCTCACCATAGGGGGTATCATTGTTTCAATATCAGTCGAAATCGCGTCATCATCTCGCGTCATGTCACCTTGGAAGAATCCACCTTTCTTTTCTCTCGCCCTTTGTGATACGGGGTTAGCCGTAGGATGACCCGATCTTCGACAATCAAACTAGAAATAGCAAGAACGGAAGCAAATACTCGATGAACAAAAATAAAGACTCGAAATTGAAAGCAAGACTCGACCGATAAGGACTGAATCGAACTAAAATAGAACGAGGCAAAGACCCCAGGCCTCCTAAGAGGGTAGGAACCAAATACCAACGACTATAAAGCCCGACTCTACAACCTTACACAAACAAGCGGACAACTTGGAGGCACAAGGAGGGGACTTATGATTACCAGGATCACCAAGCTCTCGCGAGGTTGATGAACTCAAATCAAACCAAGTTAGATCTATAACCAATTTGCAATCGATGAGCCCTGCTTCGAATCGATTGACTTGAGCACTCAATGTGTTTCACACAAGAGAAAAGCTTTCATAAAATTCAACGTGTACTGAGTCTTCAACAAGGAGGAACGCCTCTTCTTATAACCTAGGAGGCTGATTTTCTAAAGAAATAATAAATAAAAAGAAATTAAAATAAAACCCTAAAATACCTAAAATAGACAGGCTATCACGACCCGTGGGAGGATCCCGCGAGTCGTGAGACTCATCAGTAGCAAAACTAAACTCTGGGCTCCTGGCCGCGACTCATGGGAGTATCCCGCGACCCTTGAGACGTCTTAAAAATCCAAATAACATAGTAAGTCTTCCAATACTTAGTTAAAATCGACCATTCTAAGAACTAAGGAGAATCAAGCTTGCTCCTTTGGACCTTCTCCCATGGTGGAGCCTTCTTCTTCCTCTTGAGGATGACATCATTCTCACAAGCTCGAATCATATGTCCATCCCCAAATATAGGCGTGTCCGGAGGTGTCTTGGATGGTCCCGCGTCATTCCCCCTTTCTTGAAAAGGATTCGACCTCGAATCCAAGCTCGCATAAAATTCCGCAACTACATCCACACGAGCTCCTGGATCGAATACCTCATGCCCATGGAAACTCCTCTCAAGGCCATTAGAGGTAACTACAACACCAAGAAAAGAAGCTTGATTAGTGCATAATTCATAAGTGATATCATCTTCATAATGTTCTAACTTAATATGCACTGTAGCTTGTTCATTTATCTTTAAGTGTTCATCAAAGGCTAGCAAATTGTCTTCCTTTTTCAAGGCTGGATTGTCAATTAACTCAAGGCTAGCAATATTAGAACAATGCTCACCATCAATGACCATATTAGAAACATTGCCTTTGTCTAAGCATTTAGTATGAAACAAATCTTCTCTTTGATTATCATCACAAGGCATAGGTTAAATACTTAAAGCTTTACTAACAACCAAAGAATCATCATGCTCATATTCAATGCAATCATTATCATCACAGGCAAGCAAAGTAAGATCTTGATCATTTTCGACATGCTCCTCAATTTTATCAACAAACTGATTATTTACACTAGAAAGAACATGATGTTGATTAGTATTAGTAGAAGGAATAGGATGAGTTTCTTCCCTTTCATGTGGTGGCACATCATCTCTAGGTGGTACTCCTTGTATGGTCACTGTGTTAGAGCCAACGTAAGAACTAAGCACGGGGAAAGAATAATCAGTATGTTGTACCGGTAAGCCGTACGTACCGACGCTTTTGTACCTTCAACCTTTCATTTATCTTAGCCAAGGTCTCCATAAGAGTGTTGATTTTGTTGTTGAACACCGCGGCAGAGACAGTTGCTTCGGAATTGTCGTCATTGTTGCCATTGTTGGCATTGTTCCCGTTGTTAACCTGCTGAGACATTGCAAAGAAAGACAAACACGGAACTATGTCAAGATTAGCAAATAAAACAACTCACAATGTGTTTCTCTCACACACTTCTCTCTAATTGGTTATGAAAAGCTTGTTGGGGCAATCCGCTTTGAGCAAATCAACATTCAAGCAAGGACTTAACAATCAAAAGAGAGTAATCAAGAGAAAGGACAAAGAAACACCAAAAAAAGTACTCGACACAAGCTGGACAGAAGGTCGGAATCGACCAAACTGACTCGAATTCAACCAAAACAGACTCGACAGAACCCGTACCGAGGTTGTAGGGGGTCGGTATGGGCACTGCAGTACACGACACGCAAAAACAGGAAAAGAAAATGAAGGAAAAGAAAGAAAAACTTGGATTTTTACCTTGTTTTGATTTAAACCCTTAGTATGGATGTTGCAGTTGCAAGGTAGGGCTTAAAAAAAAATTTATGGTTTGGGAGGTATGTGTTTGAAGGTTGTCAACTAGGGCTATAACAATTTCACCAAATTTGGTCCTTAAGCTTTCTTGCACTAGTTACAATCTTTTGTTTTTTTTGAAAGCTTACTTTTGCCCCTAGTGAATTTTATCCTCCTAGGACTAAGCTTTGAATGTAATCTCTTGTTTTTTTTTTTTTTTGAATATGCGGACTGTATTTTTTTTTTTTACTAATTCAAGAAAACTATCTATGAAATAAAGGACTCTAAAAAATTATATGCTATGGTGAAAGAAAAAAAAAAATTATGTAGCCCTAATGAAATATATATATATATAGGTGATGGTGTGGCTAAATATGGTAAGTGTAACTATCTTATGCCTTTTATAATTTATGATAGATAAAACAATAATATCTACCACAAAAAAAAAATTCAGAATTTAATTTAGGCAATTAAAATAGATAGATCAAAAGATAGAACAACAAACTAGGGTTTGGAGCTTGCAAGGTCCGGCCACTCGGCTAAGGGAATGTCTTGCCGATGTCGACTAGGAGTTTGTGTTTTAATTGGAAGCTGCCACCTTGGAACGTCTTGCAAGGTACACCAAGGCTGCGCAAAGGTGCTATTTGGCTCCACGTGGGCTATTGTGGTATTGGCTTGGAATGTGTTTAGGGCTAAAGCCAACCACAACAATCACAAACAAGGATTAGTAGCAATTAAATTAAAATTCAAGAAGTAAAAATCAAGAACAAGAAAGACTCTATATTTTTTTTTGTAGTTTTTGTGTTTAGGGAAACAAAAGACACAACTTTTGATGTCGAAAACCAAAACTCTGATGTCAATTTGATACGGGGTTAGCCGTAGGATGGCCCGATCTTCGACAATCAAGATTCAAAGACAAGAACGGAAGCAAAGACTCAAGAACAAGAACAAAATGCAGCAAGACTCGAAACAAAGAAACAATAAAGAATCGATCGATAAGGACTGATTCGAACTAAAATAGAACGAGGCAAAGACTCAGGCCTCCTAAGAGGGTAGGAACCAAATACCAACGACTATAAAGCCCGCCTCTACAACCTTACACAACCAAGCGGACAACTTGGAGGCACAAGGAGGGGACTTGTGATTACCTAGATCACCAAGCTCTCGCGAGGTTGACGAACTCAAAGCAAACCAAGCAGGATCTATAACCAATTTGTAATCGATGAGCAACGCTACGAATCGATCGACTTAGAACGCTCAATGTGTTTTCACAAGAGAAACTTTCAATAATTTTCAACCAGTGTTCTACAGTGATCGGCCGTCAATATATAACCTAGGGCTGATTTACTAATAAAGATAATAAACAAAAGTAATTAAAATGAATTAATAAAACCCCTAAAGAACCTAAATAATTTAAATAATATAGTTGACTAATTAGTCTCATAAATTAATCAACGTAAGAAATCTCAAAGTTGGCCAAGGAAGACTTCGGCGCCAGCGTTCCAGCATTCCAACAGCGTGTCCCCGCACACCCGCGCAGCCTCCACACGCCCGCGCATATGGCCGCTGGATTCAGACTCCCTGCAGCTGGCTTCCAACGTCGGCAACCGCGGTTCCAATGCACATGTATGCCTTCCTTGGTGACTCCGGGAGTTGAACCGCGCTCGAGAACAAGACGTGACTCACAAAGAGGAATGAGTCGCATTGGAGCTTCTTAGCTCGAGCTCTAGTCATCGGTCCGTCTCCGAGTATGATCGGTGCATCCGAAGGTGTAGATGACGGTGTAGAAGATGGTCTCGCATCACTTTAGCGTCTAATGCACCCCCTCCTAACGACGCATCCCCTCTTCACATTATCCTCTTCCTCTCTACCTCTACTAGTGCTATTAAACATCATGTTCCTCTCGATAGCCCTCCAGATACCCCGCTTTCCTCGCCACAACACCCTGCCACCCTTCGCTGTCGACGCCTTCACCCACTGACGAACCCTGCCCCTCCCCATCCGATGTCAAACCCGGCTTCTGCACCCCTCCCGCCACCGGTGCCGACGCCTATCCCTAACCCACTGCCCGCCCCTGCCTCTTGTTGTAAGAGGAAATCGAGTTCAAAATATAATAAAATAAATCAAACCGGATTCTGCCCACACAAATAAATACAAGACTTCCTCCCGATGTAGCAACAAGAAGTTAGGATCGATCCTCGGGAAAGCGTGTCAGCGGATCCTAGGCAGCGGCAAATCTCACGTCGATTTCAACTCAGGGGACCACTCGATATCGACCTAAGGCGGTCGATAACGACCTGTTCTAGTCGATTTTGGGTTGCTGCAGAAGTCAGGCAATATCGAACAGATGGCTCGATATCGACCGGTTCTCCTCGAAATCGACCTGTACTTGCAGAAACACAAACAAGCAGCGATCTTTTTGGATTGAAAATTAGAAGTCGATATCGAACAAGGGTTGGTCGAAACCAAGTAGAAACAGTACATAAATAAAAGATAAATCTTGTAAGTTGCGAAATAAACTATATGAAAGAGAACTTCCAAGATCGGGGTTTGCATCAACGATAACCAAACATGCATAAGGCAAGATAAATAACGATAATCATGCAATCACATCAAAGGAACAAGCTTTCGCCTTTTCCAACAATTAGACAACTCTTTCAAGAAATCCTAATTGTATCTACCAATTTTATGTTTATAATCTAAGTTGTTAACCTGAATCTCTATTAAATAGGTAACAAACATATAAAGGGTAGTGGATGATCAAAGCATAATAAAGGTCGGATCTTTACCTCAAGCACGCTTGGCTATCGTCGGGCTCACCCTGACCCTAGAAATGGGTGGACTACTCGCTCTTCATCGTAGGAAAAGACATCAATAATAAAAGAAAACTAAATTGTATTAATGAAATTAAACAAAAGCTTACAACCGATCGAAGCCAAATTGCTCTCGCTCCTTAACTCCCAATCGGCCTCCACTCTCTCTCTCTCTCTCTCTCTCTCCTACTCGCTACCTCTTCTCCTTCTCTAGAATTGAATCAATAAAAAACTAGCCCCATGGGCTTTATTTATAGGCCTTAATCCTTGCTAATCAAGGTAAGGAATATCTATCTTCTATCTAAGGATATAATTCTACTAGGAAATAAATCTATCTAAATTAGTAAAACAAGATAAATCCTAAAGGGTAATTAAATGTTCCACCCTTAGGATAAATAAAAAGATAAAAAAGATAAATCTTCAAGTATTCATGTGTAAGGAATCTTCTCTTGGGAATATCTCCATTGGACTTTGGATAGAACTTTGAGTAGAGCTCGAAATTGACTTGGGCTCGACACTACATGTTGGTCGATATCGACCACTTCTGGTCGATATCGAGTCACCTTTCTCAGCTTTGCTTCAGTCCCTCGATCTCGGCTATGGAAGGAATCTCTAGTCTTTGGTCGATATCGACCACTATAGGTCGATATCGAGTGGTCTTCTTCCGTCCTCATGTCTGCTGGTCGATTTGATCGAGTCGATTCTGGAATTTTCCACCAAGATTAGGTCGATATCGAGTTGCTTGGTCGATATCGACCACTTTCTCAGCATCCTGCTTTGTTTTTTAAACGCACTTTCCCGAGTCTTCGTTCGTCGGATTGACGCATATAAGCATGCATTGGAAAGCTCTTTTCGAGGGCTAATACTCTCATGAAGTCATCAGAACTTGACTCAGAATGATGAATGCCGGAAAATGGCCTTTTCTCCAGCTGCACCATCCTTAGCTTCTTCATGACTTTCCTTAAAGCTCCAAAGTGCGTCCGATTTCTGCGAAATTAAACCGAAACTAGTGTAGACTCCATAATTTGGAAAATAAGCATAAACTATATAGATTATGTACTATTCTAACCCAAATGCACGAAATGTATACAGAAATCAATATAAAAGTCAATATAAAACATGACACAAAACTTGGACATCACCTCTAGCACCATTTAGACTCGTAGTAAGAGTGGGCTTTTTCCCCCAAATAAAATATTTGACCTATCTGTCTCTCATCTGTCTCCCATCCCCGCCTCCCGAAAAAATGCCGCTCTTGAACCCAACTAGAGTGCAACAATGTCTAACGATATATCATGCTCTTATTAGTAATGAAACTGCTGGAACCGAAGTTGCTGAAATCAGAGTTGCTGAAACAAGAGTCACTGACGCCGACGTTGCTGAAATCGGAGTTGCCTTATTTCAACACTAATTTCAGCAATTACAACAATAATTTCACCAAATTAAAGAGATTTAAGCAACAATTAAGATATTTCAGCACTAATTACAATATCACAAATTAAGATATTTCAACAAATAAAGAGATTTCAGCAAGACACAATTGCAAACAAATTAAGAGATTTCAGCAGTAGTTACAACATCACAAATTAAGAGATTCCAGCAAGACACCCCACCGTGTAAGAAATTATAACAACAATTTAAGCAATTTAAGAGATTTCAGCAATAATTTCAACAATTTCAGTACTATTATAAAATTTAGCCTATGCGGCATTCGAATTCACGTATTTGCGTGTAAGCACATCACCTAACCATTGAGCTAAGAGGCTTATAAAGGAGATTTAAAGCAAGGTTCTCAAATAGGTTGCCACTACTTTGATTCATCCACAACCACAGAAACACAAATTTCAACAAAATAAAGCCAACAACAATTTGAGTAGTTTTCATGTCTGTAATATGAATTATAAGTGTTTCATCTTGTTTGTCAAGAAATGGAAGTATAAACTCAATATAAGCCAACAACCATGCATCTCAAAACCAATTGAACATACAACAATCCGCAAGGGCAAGGGTCAAAGAAGGAATGGATCTCTTTGTGAGCATTGATAGACAACAATTCAATTTCATGAAACCTATCCATGGCACTGCTGAAACTGTGTTTCAATGGACGTCGTTGACAGAAGCTCGACTGCAAAAACCATTGGAGACACCAACAACAATTTCAGTAGTAGCTTCGACTGCGGAAACCTATCCCCCACCACCGTCGACGCCTCGTCTCCATGAAAGCTACGTCCTCTTCGTCTTGTACTGGATATCGTTGGCAGCCATTGCTGAAAAGCTTCGATCGGATTCGGGGTTGCGAAGTTCAGCATCATCTTCGCCTCCAGATCGACATCCATGACTCAGAGAGAGAGAGAGAGAGAGCACCATGAGAGAGGACTTGCTGAAATAGGGAAGACATAATCTCTCCGACCGGATCGGCCATTGGAGGCAACGAAATCGGTGGAGAAAGTTCAGCATGACTCGGGTTTGTTGCAACAGTGCGTCCGTCGACCGGTGGACACGAATATGTTGTTTCCAGCAGTTTTTCAGGCAGATCTTCTCGGATTCGAATAATGCACAGATCAGATTCGAGCCGGATCTCCTCGCCTCCTTCTTCAACCTTGAGGATTTCCGCACCAACATCGTCGAGGACCTTGGATTCAACAATGAAGGAAGATGATACGGGGTTAGCCGCAGGATGGCCCGATCTTCGACAATCAGACAAGAAACTCAAGAACGGTAGCAAGAAGACTCAAGACTCGATAAAGAAAAACAAGAATCGACCAAGAAACAAACAAGAACACCAAGAAGATACTCGATGTCGACCAAAAAGACCAAAGAACGCAGCAACTCGATAAAGAATAGGAAGAGTCAAAATCGACAAGAATCAAGAACAATAAAGACTTGAAATTTAATGCAAGAATTGAAAGACTCGACCAATAGTAGACTGATTCGAACTAAAATAGAATGAGATAAAGACCCCAGACCTCCTTAGAAGGTAGGAACCAAATACTAACGACTATAAAGCCTGCCTCTACAACCTTACACAACCAAGCAGGCAACTTGGAGGCACAAGGAGGGGACTCGTGAGTACCAGGATCACCAAGTCTTGCGAAGTTGATGAACACAAGGAAAACCAAGCTGATCAATACCAATTTGCAATCGATGAGCTCCGCTTCTAATCGATCGACTTTCACTCGATGTGTTTCACACAAATATGAGATTTCTATTCAATAAGTTCCGAATTGTTCAACATAGAGGAATCGGCATTATATAGCCTTACAAGGGTTGTTGGGCCGATTTAAGATAAAAACTAACAACTAAAGAATTAATAAAAATAACCTTAAAGTTTCCTAAAATAACTTAAGTAAAGAAAGTTGCTAAAACAGGAAATAAACATAAGGTTCACACTTAGGATAATCGGCCTAATATGTCTAAGGAGGTTCGATGGTTTCTTGAATCCCTATGCACATATAGGTCTTCAATGTAGGCTCAGGGAGTTGAACCATGCTCGAGAACAATCCGTGACTCACGAATAAGAATGAGTCTCTCTGAAGCTTCTTAGCTCGGGCTCGAGTCATAGCTCCTTCCCCAAGTATGATAGGCGTGTCTAGAGTTGTAGAAGATGGTCCCGCATCAACCTCCCCTTCTTGGAAAGGATTCGACCACGAATCCAAGTCCTCGTCCACAACAAAGTAAGGGATTAGATCGGCGACGTTGAATGTAGCGATCACGCCATAGTCTCCAGGAAGCTCCAGCTTGTAGGCATTCTCACCAACTCGTTGCAGAACCTTGAAAGGTCCATCTCCTCGTGGTGCGAGCTTGCTCTTCCACGCATCTGGAAATCTCTCCTTCCTCAGGTGCACCCACACAAGATCCCCTGGCTGAAATGTCACCGAACGCCGCCCCTTATTTTCTTTGTTGGCGTTGTATTCGGCCTTCTGCACAAGCTTCTAACGTGTCCGTTCATGTATCTCCTTAACAAACTCGACATGCGTACTTGCTTCAAATGATTCTTTCTCTCTCATAGGATATGGAGTAAGATCAAAATGGGTTAGTGGATTAACACCATAGACACATTCAAATGGAGTGATTTTGGTTGAGGAATGTATAGTCCTATTATAAGCAAACTCCACATGAGGTAAGACTTCTTCCCAAAGTTTTAAATTCTTCCTTATAATGGCTCTTAGGAAGGTTGTAAGGGTTCTATTAGTCACCTCAGTTTGGCCATCAATTTGGGGGTGGCTAGAAGTAGAGAATAGTAATCTAGTTCCCAATTTTCTCCATAACGTTCTCCAAAAATGACTTAAGAATTTAACATCCCTATCACTAACAATTGTTTTAGGCACACCATGCAACCTAACTACTTCTTTAAAGAATAAATTAGCAACATTGGTAGCATCATGAGTTTTGTGGCATGCAATAAAATGAGCCATTTTAGAGAATCTATCAACCACTACAAATATAGAATCCCTCCCCTTCTTAGTTCGAGGTAACCCAACTATAAAATCTATAGAAATATCTTCCCAAGGGGATGAGGGTGTGGGTAGTGGTATATATAATCCATGCGACATAAGCTTAGATTTGGCCTTTAAACAATCAATACATCTTTTAAGGCAATGTTCTACATCCCTAAGCATATGTGGCCAATAAAAGTGTGTTTTTAAGGTATGATATGTTTTATCTCTTCCAAAATGTCCCATTAAACCACCACTATGTGCTTCATTAACAAGTAATAGTCGAAGAGAACATCTAGGAATACACACTTGATCTTTTCGAAATAAAAAGCCATCAAAGATATAAAAATTATCGGTTGGGCCTTTTTCTTTGCATTTTCAAAAATTATCCCCAAAATCAGCATCTTGTTCATACAATTCCTTAATGTAAACAAAGCCTAAGACTCTAGAATCCAACGTGGTTAAAAGAACATGTCTTCTAGATAATGCATCAGCTACCACATTGTCTTTGCTTTTTTTTATATTTAATCACATAAGGAAATGTCTCTGACAGGCCTACGGTCGTTATGCCTAATCAAAATAAATTCCTAAGGTGCAAACTATAACAAGTATAGTAGGTAAGTTAGGGTCGAACCCACAGGGAAACAGAATCAATTGTAAGAGCAAGTATTATTACCCAAAAGTAACCAATTCAAGGGGGAGTTTTGTGTGTAAGCGATAGTGACCGAACAAGTTGCAATAAGAGGTTGCGAATATATGATGGAAAAGTATCACACCAGGTAATTATCCGCACAACAATTGAGATGGTTCATCATCGCATTCTATGAGTCTCAAGTTCCAATGTCCAGTAATTGTTCTCAATTCAGATCGTGTAATAGCTTTTAGTCCTACCAGTCCTAAAAGCACTTATCACCAAATTACAAGGGAAAACCTTCACCGAATAATAAAGCGATAGCATTCAAACATGAATTATAATGAGATACAAGCGATTCTAACAACCCGTTAAAATAGCCTGTAATCGAATCTCCTTCACAATCTACCACAAGCAACCTGCGTATGATGATTGTGCTTGCTACAATGAATCTACAACCCCAAACCTGGAATTGGAAACCCTAGCAATATGACTAGTATCGATAAACCTAGGTGATCAATCCAGATTAACCAATAATAAGCAATCAAGCAATAAGCTCAGGAGATCGAAACAATTAACAAAGGACGAACAAGAGTAGAATACTCACAACCAAATCAATCGACGGCTTCAAAGAACCAAGTGTAATAAAGGAGAGTTAGTTCTCCATAGGGTTTGTGAGATGAAGAAGGGGGAAATACGTCTCTGGAAAATAACCTAAAAATTCTAAACTAAAACTGCCCCCTTTCGGAAATAATATAACCTAATTAAAGGGTTTTAAAATCCCGTAAAAATATAATATTAAAAACTAATAAGATAGGGGAAAATCGGATAAGAATCCGTCTCCAAGGACTGACGCGGGCGCGCCAGTAGCAGCGCGGGCGCGTCAGTGAGTGTCTTGCTACTTCTCTCTGATGCAACGACGCAGGTACTCCCTCCTAGCAGCGCGGGCGCGTCAGTAGCAGCGCGGGCGCGCCAGCTCACCAGATTCCAGCTGCTTCCGAATTTCTTCACTTCAACTCTTCTATAACTTGCATGATCCTATGATTTCTTCAACTTCTTCAACAGGTTCCGAATCGCCAGGTTCATACAAATATCTCTCACAATGACATGTAAATGATGACAAAAACTACTAAATGCGCTATAGAATATATCGCATATAAAATTCCCTCATACTTAAACCTTTACTCGTCCCGAGTAAGCATAGAAGCTAAGCCTACTCTCGCCATAAATCTCAAAGGTTCACAGACAGTACAAGGAAAATGAACACTAAGTACTAGTAGTTTCCACCATCTCAACAATCAGCACAAAAGACAATCAAAATAGGAAATGGGACTTACAATTGTATCTCAACCCTCTACACCTTATAGCTCCCAGTGGCCTACCCGAAAACCTCCTTATCACTCCACTTCTTATGTCGCCTTTGCCAAGAGATCAATCCTAAACACTCAAAGTAAACGCTCATCTTGCCAAGGCGCCCTTTTGGGGTTTTCACCAAGCCACTCATTTTTTTTTCTTTTCAAAGATGGTACTCACATAAACATCCTCACTTCCCTCAAGTCTCATATTGCCAAAGCCTAAGGCTCGCCAGACTACCTGCTTTTTGCCTGAGTCGCCCTTTCGGGTTTTCAACTCATCCCAGGATTTTGATTGTCTCTTTTTTTTATTTTATTTTTTTTATTACTATTTTCTTTTTTTAGAGTAACAAGTGCAGAATCTGTACAAAAATAATGCGGAAATGAAATATGTACAAGATATGTAAATCCTTTCCCTCCCCCATACTTAAATGAAGCATTGTCCTCAATGTGAACGAAGACCGAATTAAGTAGGGAGAAAGGAAACAGAAGGACTCACTGAGGGGGTGGATAGTGGCGAGAGTAATCCTCTCGCATGCAGCGAAGCTCTTCCCTCATACCTCTGAACTCGCCAAAGCCTTCTAGGATGTCGGCCTGCGGGTGGAGAATCTGGTTCTGCACTCTATCTTGGTTTTGAACCATCGTCGTCAAACTCCCTACGTCTTGGCGCAGAAGGCCAATCTGGTCAACCAGGTAGCCCCACTGGTGAGGCTGCTGATGAGCATCCTGAAAAGCTTGTGGGGGCCAAGCGGCCCACTGATGTGAATCCTGCTAGCTCTGATATGTCGGGTGAGAATCCCAACCGTGAGACGGGGTATGATAAGCAGGTACCTCCTGCTGTGGGTTCTGCGCGAAACCCTGAGTATCTGTCTGAACAAAAACCTGCGGAGCCACAGGCACATCCTCAATCGTGGCAGCTCCAGCTGTGCCACTACTGCTACCGACTTCTAGGCGACGCCGTCTACCCAGAACTGATGTCGGAAAATAATCAGCCTCAATATACCAATCAGTCCAAGTCTCAGACCAAGGAAGGGGCTTAGGGAGCCTAAACTGATGCTCTTTCTTCTTGCCTGTACACCAAATGGTTCCCCCATCCGGCGCAGTGTCAAGCATCAAACACCTCCGCAGATACTCCTCTGTGTAGGTCCTTGCTATGACCTGCTCCTCCAGCTCTTGCAAACCACCTGGCTCAACGCCTGCAGCAATGGCTACCCGAGTAATAAGTCTGCCTTGGACCATTTCTGGTCCAGCGGCACTGCGATCCCTTCTGACCCTGTCGAGCCCATCGAAGAAGAGCCTAAGCCAGTCAGGCGTATAATTTGTAGTAGGCACAGCGCTGTAAGCAAACCTCAGGTGTGTCATGGAGAGCTTGGTATCTGTGGTCAGCCCATAATATGTCCCAGCGACGATCTTGCACAACATACGGAAGACAGGATGAGTAATCATGCTGTTGTACTCGTTACTGGTTAAGAATTCCTCTCCAGATACCGCTCTAAAGAATGCAACAAGGTCTGTGTCGGTCGTGGCTGTCACACATCCATCAGTTGGGGCTCTAGTGATCCCCAAATCCATCAGTTGGGGCTCTAGTGATCCCCAAAGCAGCTCGCAACCTCGCTGCAGAAATCCTGTAGGTAGTGCCATTGAACCTGAAAGAAACCCCTCTAATTCTGTTCTCCCCAAGGGACAGCTGATATGTCGCAAGGAACTGCTTGCACAGTTCTGGGTATCCTACAGCTCTCAAATCCAAAAAATCACCAATACCAGCGTGAGCTAAACACTTCTGCATACAATCTAGCATCTGAAGTCTCTGAAGGGTCTCTCTATGCAGATATTTTGTAGAACTGACACAGTTTACCTTATTATAAATAGCCCACTCCTCTTCAGACAAATCGAACTCTTTATCAGATCGACTCACCTCTTCCTCCGATGAACTCATATTCGACAGATAATAAGACTAGATCCGAATCGAAATAAGGACAGCGGAAAGAACTCACAGAGAACAGACGAGGCTCGGCTCAGGAGGCCGACGCGGGCGCGGCAGGAATACGGCGCGGGCGCGTTGGAGAGTGGCGCGGCCGCGTCGGTGCTGTCTGCCTCTTGGTTCGTAACTCTGACAGGCGCGGGCGCGTTGGAGAGATGGCGCGGCCGCGTCGGCGATTTCTGCAGGCTCGAAAATCGTCGGAAGCGGTTGTCGACGCGGAGCTTCCGGGATTCACCGGGAGGGTCTTCAGTGCTCGCGCCGGCGGCTGAGTGTGGCGGGGTGGTGTGAGTGTGAGTGTGGCGTAGATTGGGTGTGAGAGGAGAGGATGTGAGGAAAGGTAGGGTTTTGGTTGTATTTGAGGGATGGTGATGGGGGAGTGATGATGGGGCTTGAAAATGACGGGCTGGCCCGAAGCGGGTTTTCCAGCCCGTGGTCTTTTTTTTTTTTTTATTTGACAGAAAATTAACACTGCGGAAGCAGTGGGTCCGAAATGCGGATGCAATTCGTCACCAGAAACTCCTTCTTTATTACCTACAAGTTAGAATAAAATCGAGTTAAGGGAAAGAATGCAATACCTTGGGTTGCTTCCCAAGCAGCGCCTTTGTTTCATGTCGCTGGCTCGACTAAGCCTTTTTTATTATTCTAACTCTGCATTTGGCTCCTCCAAAACTAACTCATCCATAGCTTCCTTTGGGAACCCTTCATAGTATGTCTTAAGCCTTTGACCATTTACCTTGAACTTCTTGTGGCTATTTGGGTCATATAACTCTACAGCGTCATGTGGGAAGACTTCAGCAACAATGTATGGTCCCCCCCACTTTGACCTGAGCTTCCCAGCGAAGAGTTTCAGGCGAGACTGAAAAAGTAGGACTTTCTCACCAGCTTTAAAGTCCTTCCTATGGATGTGCTTGTCATGCCATGCCTTGGTCTTCGCCTTGTAAATTGCAGCATTATCATAGGCGTCCAAACGTAACTCCTCGAGCTCGCCTAACTTTAGCTTCCTGTGTTCTCCAACCCCGTCACTCTGCATATTGCATTGTTTCACTGCCCACCAAGCCTTGTGCTCCAACTCAACAGGAAGATGACATGCCTTACCATAGACAAGTCTGAAAGGAGACATCCCAATTGGAGTTTTGTAAGCAGTGCGATAAGCCCACAATGCATCATCAAGTCTCAAACTCCAATCCTTCCTGTTAGGATTTACAGTCTTCTCGAGAATGGCTTTGATCTCTCTATTGGACACCTCTGCTTGGCCATTCGTCTGTGGATGGTATGCGGTGGAAACTCTATGTGTGACATGATATTTCTTCAGCACGGCAGTCACAGTTTTGTTGCAGAAATGGGTACCCCTGTCACTAATCAGCGCTCTAGGAATTCCATGCCTGGCAAAAATATTGCTTTTCAAGAACCCTGCCACAACTTTAGAGTCATCAGTTCTGGTGGCCTTCGCTTCCACCCACTTGGAAACGTAGTCCACCGCAAGTAAAATATACAAGTTCCCACAAGAACTAGGAAAATGTCACATAAAGTCAATGCCCCAAACATCAAAGATTTCGCAAAAAATCATCGATGATTGTTGCATTTCATTCCTTTGAGAGATATTCCCCATTCTTTGACACCTATCACATGTCTTGCCGAAAGAATAAGCATCTTTAAAAATATGTGGCCAATAAAATCCAGATTCAAGCACTTTTCTAGCAGTTTTATTGGCACCAAAATGTCCCCCACATGCTTGAGAATGACAGAATTCAAGAACAGATCGTACCTCATTATCTGGAAGACAACGACGAATTACCTGATCAGCACAATGTTTCCAAAGGTATGGGTCATCCCAAACATAGTGGTTTGCTTCTCTTCGAATCTTCTCCGTTTGAGCCTTGGTGTGATCCGGGGGAAATTCCCCACAAACTAAGTAGTTCACAATGTCCCGGTACCAAGGGTTTACATAATGAAGTCCTAGAACGGACTGAGATGGGCTGAGAAGTAATAGCGTGGGCGCGTCAGGGAACGACGCGGGCGCGTCAGACTCCGGCGCGGGCGCGTCAGCTAACGGCGCGGGCACGCCAGACTCCGGCGTGCTTTTGTGCTCAACTCTGCATAATGTGTCATTCGGAAACGTGCCTAAGATGGGTTTCTGTGACTCCGGCTTGTCCTCCTCATTCACCAATCTGCTTAAGTGGTCAGCCACCAAATTTTCTGCTCCTTTCTTGTCTTTAATCTCCACATCAAATTCGCTGAGCAACAGGACCCATCGAATTAATCTTGGCTTTGTCTCCTTCTTTGTCATCAAGTAGCGGAGGGCTGCGTGATCTGTGTAGATAATCACTTTGACCCCAAGCAGATACTATCGAAACTTCTCTAGTGCAAACACCACAGCTAGCATTTCTTTCTCAGTGGTGGAGTAGTTACGCTGCGCTCCATTCAGAGTCATGGAAGCATAATGGATCACATGAGAGGCTCTTCCCTCTTTTTGGCCTAGCACTGCTCCCACTGCATAGTCGCTCGCATCACACATGATCTCAAATGGGCGAGACCAATCTGGTGCCTGAATGATTGATGCACTAGTGAGGCGTCCTTTCAGCGAGTCGAACGCCTCTTTGCACTCTTGTGTGAGTACAAAGGTCACATCTTTCTTCAGAAGCTCGCACAAGGGTGAGGATACCTTCGAAAAGTCCTTGATAAACCTGCGATAAAAACCTGCATGGCCTAGGAAAGAACGAACTTCGCGCACATTAGTAGGATAAGGCAAAGACTGAATTACATCAATCTTCGCCTTATCGACCTCAATACCCTTTGCAGAAACTATGTGGCCTAAAACAATTCCCTGTTCTACCATAAAATGACACTTTTCAAAGTTCAAAACCAGATTAGTCTCAACACATCTTTTTAACACTAGTGTCAAATGGCTCAAACAAGTATCAAAGCTATCCCCATGTACTGTGAAATCATCCATGAATACTTCAATGAAATTTTCAATGTATTCAGAGAAGATACTAACCATACATCATTGAAATGTCCCGGGTGCGTTACATAGTCCAAATGGCATTCTGCGATATGCAAAAGTACCGAAATGACATGTAAATGTAGTCTTCTCCTGGTCTTCCGGCGCTATGGCCACCTGAAAATATCCAGAATATCCATCCAAAAAGCAATAATAGGGGCGCCCAGCAAGGCGTTCTAGCATCTGATCAATAAAGGGGAGGGGGAAGTGATCCTTCCTGGTCACTGTATTCAGCTTGCGATAGTCTATGCATACCCTCCAACCTGTTTGTGTTCTGGTAGGGACCAACTCACCTTGTTGATTCTCCACGACTGTAATCCCTCCTTTCTTAGGGACAACTTGTGTAGGACTTACCCATTTACTGTCAGAAATTGGGAAAATCATGTCTGCTGATAGCAATTTCAGCACTTCCTTCTTCACCACATCCATCATGGGAGGATTGAGCCTTCTCTGTGGTTGGCGTGATGGCTTAGCTCCATCCTCCAGCAGAATCCTGTGCACGCATGTAGATGGGCTAATCCCCTTGATGTCAGCGATGGTCCACCCCAGCGCAGTTTTGTACTTCTTCAGAACCTCCACTAACCTTTCTTCCTGCTCTGCTGAAAGCTTACTTGACACAATAACTGGTAAAGTGTCATCAACTCCTAGGAAAGCATACTTGAGATGACTAGGGAGTTGTTTGAGTTCAATTTCAGGTGCCTGCACAACAGATGGAACAAGCACTTCGCTTGGAGTCAGTAGATTGGGGCCAATGCCCAAAAGAGTAGAGAGCTTACCTTCTACATCCATCTGGGCTACTAATTCCTGCATGTTAGATGTAATTGAAAAATCTGTATAGGACTTGTCAATAGCATTCTCAATAATTGACTGCAACTCATCTTCCCTAGAAATATCAAATAGATCTTGAGCTAATGGTTCAATCACATCAATAGAGCACAGAGAATGGTCATCAACAGGATGTTTCATAGCCTTGTATAAATCGAATTCAACCTTTTCTCCATCAAATTCCATTGTTAGTGTCTCAGAGACACAATCAATTTTTGTCCTAGCTGTTTTAATGAAAGGTCTACCTAATAAAATAGGCGCATCATGCTTATCATGTTCCATATCCAGGACAAAGAAATCTGCAGGAAAAATCAGTTTATCGACCATGACCAAAACGTCTTCTACTACTCCTTTAGGGTATTTATTAGACCTGTCAGCTAGTTGCACAATTACTCCAGTTTCATGCAAAGGTCCTAAATCTAGCGATTTGTAAAGTGAGTAAGGAAGCACATTTATGGAAGCGCCTAAATCAAGCATAGCTCTATCAAATTTTACATCTCCAATGACACAGGGGATAGTAACCATACCTGGATCAGTGCACTTTTTCGGCATTCTCCTCTGAAACATAGCGGAGACTTGCTCACTTACTTTCACTTTCTTTTTACCTTTCAGCTTCTGATTTCTCTTCACCGTGCAAAGCTCCTTCAAGAACTTTGCGTACTTGGGCACAGTTTTTATCATTTTCAGCAAAGGGATGTTCACCTGACACTTGCTAAATGTCTCGAAAAGCTCTGAATCATCGATTATCCTCCTCTCTTTGAGTGCCTCAGGGAACGGAGGTTTTGGTTTCTCCGACCCGAGAGGGGGAAAATCCGGTCGTACATATGTATCGACATAGGGCTCGGATTCAGGTGAGATCGGACTCGACGTGGGCGCGCCAGTGTCCAGCGCGGGCGCGCCAGTGTCCAGCGCGGGCGCGCCAGTGTTGGGCGTGGCCACGTCGGAGACCTGCGTGCTGTCCTCCTCATCTTCCCGACTTTTCAGCTCTTTTCCATTCCGAAGAGTTATAGCACTGACGTTTTCCTTTGGATTGACCACCGTTTGAGATGGTAGACCCCCTGACGTCTTTGCCTCTATTCTCGTGATTGCTTCGGCCATTTGTCCCATTTGTTTCTGTATATCTTTTATGCTCGATTCAGTTGTCTGAACATGCGCAGTAAAGTGCTGTGTCAGGGTATTGAGCATGGACTCAGTAGAGGGAGCGTTACCCTGCTGCCTCTGATTGTAGGGAGGTGGTTGTTGCTATTGTGATTGGTTTGGTGGATCCCTCCATCTGAAATTTGGGTGATCCCGCCACCCTGGGTTGTAGGAGTTTGAGTAGGGGCCATGTCTAGGTCTCTGAGGTCCATTTCCACCTATAGCACTTACTTCAGCGGTGTCTTCCTGGAGTGTAGGACACGCATCAGTTGGGTGGAAGTTATCATTGCAGATTCCACAAGCCTTGAGTTGTTGAGGCGTCCCTTGCAGAGTGAGCCTCCTAACCATATCCTTCAATTCAGCAATATCTTTGGCTTGGTTAGAGTCTACCGAGTTGACTCCTTTCTTTCTGGTGGACTTCCCAAAATTTCTAGTCCCCTCAGCCATTTCCTGAATCTTCTCCATGGCTCCCTCTGGCGTGGCATTCAGAATATTTACTCCGCAGGCGGCATCAATCATCCTTCTATCAGATTCCAGCAATCCCCCATAGATGTAGAGGACTAGGTCCTTCGTGCTGTAGCCATGGAAGGGGCAATTAGCGCAAAGCTTCTTGAACCTTTCATTGTAATCATAGAGGGTTTCATCATCTTCCTGCTCTATATTGCTGATTGCCTTCTTCAAGGTGTTCTCCTTCTTAGCAGGGAAGAATTTCTCCAGGAAGGCCTTGTAGAGCTTAGGCCAAGTGTCGATGCTCCCTGTAGGAAGACTGTAGTACCAGTCATCCGCAGCATCGACCAGCGTGAACCCAAAGGCTCTCATCTTTATCTGTGCTTCATCTATATTGGCCGGTTTCATGCTCATGCACACATTATGAAACTTCCCCATGTGCTTGATGGGGTCTTCTCCAGCCAATCCATGGTATTTGGGCAGTTGATGAATCAGCCCAGACTTTAGCTCAAAATGGTTGTCATCCCCCAGAGCAGGGATTGTCACAGCAGGTGCCTGCTGTGTGATGTTTGATGCTGTCAGCTGTCGCAGCGTCTGATTTACATTTCCAGCCATTGGATCAGGTTGTTGGGAATGTTGGTGTTGTTCTCTAAGGCGGCGGTGGTATGTCCTGTCAATTTCCCAATCAAAATCAACAAGATGGGGATCAGTAGCACGAGTGCGAACCATGCAAGAGGTTCGCACCCAAACAGGTAATAAGACAAACAAGAACAAAGATAATCCGTCTCCCCGGCAACGGCGCCAAATTTGACAGGCCTACAGTCGTTATGCCTAATCAAAGTAAATTCCTAAGGTGCAAACTATAACAAGTATAGTAGGTAAGTTAGGGTCGAACCCACAGGGAAACAGAATCAATTGTAAGAGCAAGTATTATTACCCAAAAGTAACCAATTCAAGGGGGAGTTTTGTGTGTAAGCGATAGTGACCGAACAAGTTGCAATAAGAGGTTGCGAATATATGATGGAAAAGTATCACACCAGGTAATTATCCGCACAACAATTGAGATGGTTCATCATCGCATTCTATGAGTCTCAAGTTCCAATGTCCAGTAATTGTTCTCAATTCAGATCGTGTAATAGCTTTTAGTCCTACCAGTCCAAAAAGCACTTATCACCAAATTACAAGGGAAAACCTTCACTGAATAATAAAGCGATAACATTCAAACATGAATTATAATGAGATACAAGCGATTCTAACAACCCGTTAAAATAGCCTGTAATCGAATCTCCTTCACAATCTACCACAAGCAACCTGCGTATGATGATTGTGCTTGCTACAATGAATCTACAACCCCAAACCTGGAATTGGAAACCCTAGCAATATGACTAGTATCGATAAACCTAGGTGATCAATCCAGATTAACCAATAATAAGCAATCAAGCAATAAGCTCAGGAGATCGAAACAATTAACAAAGGACGAACAAGAGTAGAATACTCACAACCAAATCAATCGACGGCTTCAAAGAACCAAGTGTAACAAAGGAGAGTTAGTTCTCCATAGGGTTTGTGAGATGAAGAAGGGGGAAATACGTCTCTGGAAAATAACCTAAAAATTCTAAACTAAAACTGCCCCCTTTCGGAAATAATATAACCTAATTAAAGGGTTTTAAAATCCCGTAAAAATATAATATTAAAAAATAATAAGATAGGGGAAAATCGGATAAGAATCCGTCTCCAGGGACTGACGCGGGCGCGCCAATAGCAGCGCGGGCGCGTTAGTGAGTGTCTTGCTACTTCTCTCTGATGCAACGACGCAGGTACTCCCTCCTAGCAGCGCGGGCGCGTCAGTAGCAGCGCGGGCGCGCCAGCTCACCAGATTCCAGCTGCTTCCGAATTTCTTCACTTCAACTCTTCTATAACTTGCATGATCCTATGATTTCTTCAACTTCTTCAACAGGTTCCGAATCGCCAGGTTCATACAAATATCTCTCACAATGACATGTAAATGATGACAAAAACTACTAAATGCGCTATAGAATATATCGCATATCAGTCTCAATAAACTCCATCCATCTACCATGTCTCCTATCATATTTATCTTGGCTTTTAAAATGTTTTAAAGATTCATGATCAGTCCTAAGAATAAACTCACTAGGCCATAGGTAATGAGACCATGTCTTAGGAACTCGATACAAAGAATACAACTCCTTATCATAGGTAGAGTAATTAAGACATGCACCTTTAAGTTTCTCAGAAAAGAAAGCAATAGGCTTACCTTCCTGCATAAGAACTCCACCATTTCCAACTTCGCTAGCATCACACTCGACCTCGAATGGTCGAGAGAAGTCGGGTAGGGCGAGTAAAGGGGTGTGAGTGAGCTTGTCCTTGAGCGTTGAGAACACCTCCTCCTGAGTTGCTCCCCACTTGAACTCGCACCGCTTCTTTCTGAGCTCCGTAAGAGGGGCTGAGATGGTGTTGAAGTCGCGCACGAATCGCTTGTAAAAGCTCGCTAGACCTTGGAAGCTGTGCACATGGCCAATGGTAGTCGGCGTCGGCCATTCCTGGATTGCCTTGATCTTCACCTCATCGACACGCAATCCATTGGAGATTACTACAAAACCAAGAAAAGACACTTGTTCATTACATAGTTCACATCTCTTTAAATTTGCATACAAGTGTTCTAATCTTAATGTGGTAAATATTTCCCTAAGATGTGCTTCATGTTCCTTAGGAGATTTGAACCATTCCGGAATGGCTCACCAGAAAGAACTTGTGGGTAGTACCCATAGGTCCCCGGTTCGAACCCCGGAATTGCCGCTCTTTATTTACCAATACAAGGAGATTTGCTATAAATGAGAATATCATCAAAATATACAACAACAAATTTCCCTGTAAGGTTTCTAAGCACGTGATTCATTAAACGCATAAAAGTACTTAGAGCATTAGTTAAACCAAAAGGCATAATCAACCACTCATATAAACCAAACTTAGTCTTAAATGTTGTTTTCCATTCATCGCCTTCCTTCATTCTAATCTGATGATATCCACTTTTAAGGTCTATTTTCGAAAATATAGAGGATCCATGCAATTCATCAAGCATATCATCTAAGCGTGGAATAGGATGACGATATTTTGCAGTAATGTTGTTAATAGCCCTACAATCTACACACATTCTCCATGAACCATCTTTCTTAGGGACTAATAACACAGGCACAACACAAGAACTTAAGCTTTCTCTAATATATCCCTTATCCAACAGTTCCTGGACTTAGGATTGGACCTCTTGGGTCTCAGTGGGATTCAGTCGATATGTAGGCCTATTAGGCAAAGAAGCCCCTGGAATAAGATCAATTTGATGCTCAATTCCACGAATAGGGGTAGGCCTAGTGGTATGTCATCGAGAAATACAACCTTATACTCTTCAAGAAGAGATAGGATGTGAGGAGGGAGGGTAGCTCTAAGCTCCTCACTCAATATGTTCAACCATTTGCATAGGAGCATGAGGGTTGTTTCCCCATCAACAAACTCGTCTAAATATGCACTCTTGGAAACCAAAAGAGCACCCTTAGGCCGAGAATGGGAAGATACTTGGCTCGACTGAGCCTCCTTATCTAACTCACCTTTACTTACCTTGCGCTTCTCAATCTCGTCGGCCACTTGTGTAGGCATCATAGGCTTAAGAAAAACGCTCTTTCCCTGAAAAGTAAAGGAGTAACGGTTAGTAAATCCATCATGCAAGACCATACAATCAAATTTCCAAGGACGACCTAATAATATATGACAGGCTTGCATAGGTACAATATCACATAACACATCATCTTCATAATGTCCTAATTTGATATGAACTTTAACTTGCCTGTTTACTTTCAGATTACCATAGTCATTCATCCAATGCAATCTAGAAGGCCTAGGATGCTGAATTGTAGGAAGTTGTAATTTATCAATCATTTCCTAACTAGATAAGTTACAACAACTTCCTCCATCAATGATCACATTCACAACCTTTGCCTTTACTAAGCATCTAGTATGAAACAATTTTTCACGTTGATTGTCATCACAAGTTGTAGGAACAACACTTAAGACTCTCCTAGCAATCAAAGATTCACCATGTTCATAATAAATGCCATCTTCATCATCATAAGCAAAAAGGTTAAGGTTTTGATCATCATGATTAGCATGCTCATCATGTTCATCACAGGAATTTTCAGATTCATATTCTCCTAGTTGATTAATCATGAGAGTTTTCTTATTTGGGCAATCCTTCATATAATGACCTCTACCTTGGCATTTAAAACAAACAATGTCCCTAGATCTAGTGGTAGAAGGGTTAGGATTACCCCCTTTGGGGCCAGTAGATACCCCAGATGAATCTCGCCCGTACATAGGGGCTTTTCCCTTGTCGAGAGGCTGCTGGATGGTTCGGCTTTCTCCTCTCTCTTGTGGTTGGCTCGGCCGATCCCTATAGCCACCATCAGGCCGCCCTTGGGGCTGTTGTGGCCAACTTTGACGCCACCCCTGGGGCTGACCAACCCCACGAATTCACTCACTCGCTTCCAAAACAATTATCGTAAAGCGACTACTCCCCTCGTATTTTAAAATAATGAGAGATCCCCCAACACGCAAGTCACTTTCCTCGGCAAAAGCACGCCAACTTTCGGTAAGAATACAATGACCTTGACTATCTCGAAACACCTTCACACGAAATTCTCGTCCAGTAGGAGAAACCAAAAAAACATGACTCAATCCATCGCGACCATACATATCCCCAAAAGAGTCAGGCAGCAGCTGCAAACCATCAAAACAAAATTTTGTTATGAAACTTGGGCAGTAAGTCAAGAATGACAAATAAAGGGACAGAGGAGCTACCATGTATTCCAGTTTCTCCTCAGAATCAATGGAACGGAAAAAATCACGGCGACTAGGGTTAGGGGAAGTCATGATTCTTCGCTTCGAATCAGGAAAACACAGACAAAATACAAAGACGATAGCAAAGCTTTCTCCTACACAACGTCAACCCAAAAGAAACAGCGTCAACAAAGCTTGCGTCGTCACGTCATGGAAAAGAAACAATGTCAATCTAGAAGATTTGCCAAAATCAACTACATGCAAAACAAGTGGCGACATCTCAGAAGCACGCCTCTGTCACCCCGATGACTCATATCATGTCGTGTAAGGGAACGATCACATCCAATTCAGAAACAAAAGAGCACAAGTATCAAAACTTTACTTAAAAATATTGTTTAAAAAAGATCATCAGATAGCTCATCGCAACCAAATTACTGATTACGTAATTAGAATTAACAAAGGTCCGGCATAACAACATCTATCCTATTACATCAGGATCATGATCTTAGCGCTATACTCATCTTCAAAAATAAGAACCTTGAAACGATGCCCTCCCACGTGCTTAAAAAACACCATAGACGATCCGACCTGCACATCAATATTGTTCGCGAACTTTCTCCAACCTTCAGTCATCCACCAGCGATTGAAACTATCCTTTGAAATCCCAACACGGAAGTTTTGCCCAGTTGAGGAAACTAGGCAAACATGGTCGGATACAACATGACCATACATCCTTTCAAAGGCACATGGGAGAGGTTGCAGGAATAAACACCATTTCGTGAAAACTTTAAACCAAATAACTGTAAAGCACATCGGGCATTAAAATCTTACCAGGCGATTAAGCCTTTCCTCCACATCAATGCAACGATAAAAATCTCGCACCTCAGAAGTGGACGACGCCATCTCTCTTTACACCAAACAAAGATAGCAACGATTAAAAGGGATAAATGAGTTGCTATAACTCCCACGCCCTTATATATTCAAAATAGAGTAATACGGGTCATGAAGTCTGAAACAACATTTATTGCATGTGTTGAACCAGAAAGGGGGTCTGAATCGAGATTTCCAAAATAACCTGCATGGCCTACACATGGCAAGAATCGTTTCAGAATCCAACCAAATCCATTGTTGTATTTCAAATCCAGAAATAGTCATTTATCACGAAAAGTAAAGACCGAACCTTCCTACGCCACTATAAAAGGCATGTCCCAATTCTACAAAAAACAATCACTCACAAAACAAAAGAAATGGAGACTGGTACAACACATCAAAATTCAAACAACCCCCTCGTCTTCGATATTTACTTAGTCGGGAACGAGCAATACATACGCATGATGTTACCGTATTGATTCGATGAACATTTTAAGCCCCAGTTACCCGAGCAAATCTTCTTATCCACTCGCATCATGAAAGACTTCCCTGTTTATATCACAGGGGACGCTTACGGATCTCAATGGGTGGCGCGCGGATGAAGAGACTTTGTCGAAACTCACGGCCTCGAGCTAGAAACATCTATAGTTTTCACTCACCTGGGCGAAGCAAGATTTGAAGTCCATTTTTTGGACAAGGAAGGCTACGACATTGAAGAAGAGTTTTGATGTCTCTAAAGTAGCCATGTTTTTATGAACAATTTAGTTCCATATTTTATACACATTGCATATTTCGGGTTGGGAATATGTCGAATTTATGTAATATGTGCTTCTTTGCAAGAAATGGAGATCTACATAAGTTTTTGCTTAATATTGCAGAATATGGAGCCATTTCGGGAGAAAACCAAGAAGCAAAGACGGGAGCCCAAAGCTACTCGATATCGACTTAATTTTCTCGATATCGACAAAAGAGGTCGGACACCACTACTCGATGTCGAGGAAAGTCCTCGATATCGACAAAAGCCAAGTCACCTGTCCGGGCCATGTCGAAGAGAAGCTACTCGATAAGCCAAGCCGCCAAGTCAATGAGACCAAGTTACTCAAGATCGAGTTCATTACTCGAGATCGAAAAACCCCTGAGAGCCATGTCCGAGCCAGTCCGAGGAAGAGCAACCCGAGACGCCGAGCCACTGAAGTCGACGACACCGTTTTACTCGAGATCGAGGAAACCTTCCAGAAGCCGCGTAACGGGTTTTGAGCTGTCCTACTCGGATTTGGATTCCTTGGAGCCGAAGATTGCCGAGTCTATCCGATTCTAACAAGATCCATCATGGAGGGGAAGATTTATCCACTTGAAGACTTTTAGATATAATTTCCTTTTTATATTTAATTCCTTTATTGTATTTATTTATCATTAAGCTTTTAAGATATAGATTTAGATAAAGATAGAGATATTCTATCATTGAATAACAAGGAGTAGAAGGCTATAAAAAAAGCTCATGGGGCTGATTTTAGATCATTCAATTTCAGAAGCTAGAGAAGGAGTTCACAGAGAAGTTTTAAGAGTTCGAAGGTTTAAGGGTTTTGGCATTCAACGAGAGTTGGATTGCCGGGATTGTAAAGGCTTTGAATTTAGTTTAATGCAAGTTATTTCCTTTCAATCAATGATGTCTGAGGTTGCAATGAAGCGCGAGTAGTCCACCCACTTCTAGGGTTGGGGCGAGCCCGACGATAGCCATGCGTGACTGAGGTAAAGATCCGACTTTTATCATGTTTTGAGCATCTACTACTTGTTATGTGTTTATTACCCATCTAATGGAGGTCCATGCTAACAACTTGGATTGTAAACATAAAATCAGTAGATACAATTAGGGTTTCTTAAAAGAGTTGTCTAATTGTTGGAAAAGGCGAAAGCTTAATCCTTCGATGCAAGTTATATGATTATCTGTTTTATTTCTGCCTTATGCATGCTTGGTTATCGTTGTTGCAAACCCCAATCTTGGAAGTCTTTTACATAAAGTTTATTTCGAAATCCCAAAGCATTTGTCTTTACTTTCCTTTGTTTCATTTTTTTTCTACTTTCTGCCCTTCCTCGATCTCGACCAAGTCTGGTCGATCTCGAGTTACTGATCTTCGATTCCAGAATCGCCATAGCTTCTATTTGCAGGAACTCGACCAAGACCCAACTCGACTTTAACAGCTTTACTCGATCTCGAGTAAAACTAGTCGAGATCGACGAAAACCTGTGACTGCTGTTGCGCTGTGCTCGACTTGTCCGATCTTCTGTCGACTAACCCTAGTCGAGATCGAGGACACCTGTGGTCGACTTCTGTTAGATTTCTCCGCTGCCTAGGATCCGCTGACATGCTTCCTCGTGGATCGATCCTGACTTCCCACTGCTGCATTAGGAGGAGGTCTTGTAATTATTTGCTGGGGCACGAATCTGGTTTGAATTATATTTTATATTTTAAACTCGATTTCCTCCTTACAACTGTAACAGCCCGAGATTATGATTCCTGAGTTACGTTTCGAGGGATAAAACCCCTCGTTAGGATCTTGCGCCCCGAGTACAGGTTGAAGTTTTGAAATTCTATCCTAACATTTTAAAGTGAGATTTCATACCCAAAATTCGAAGGGATCGTTGGAATCCCCGGGGAAGTCCCCTGTACCTGTCATAAGTCTAAGCGTGAAAAACCAACAGTCATGCAAATAGTAGAATCAAGGTGTAATACAAGAGGGTGACACGGCAGAGCCGAGTCAAAATCAAATCAATAAGCATATTTATCGAAATTTAATATACAATGTTAGTGGAGTTAAACCATTTCTTTGGGATCGCCCTAGAGAGTTCCCACGTCACGGAAACAAGGAATAATCATGCTGTAAAACAAACCTACAAAAATGTATGCGGGGCGGTGTCAGATCGAAGCCCTACGCAATATAATCCCAAACAAGCAGACATATACACACGCTAGTCCTAATAAAGATGCTTCTAGATGCAAGGCGGAATAGTAACACACTAGCATGGTCATAAGATCAAGTGCATAAATATAATAAGGTCTTAGCACCGAATACCAAGTGGTATATCCCTCTCCTACCTCCACCCCCTTCCGATAGGGCGGAGACTGGCCAGCTCGTGAATGCATTCCATATAATCGGGTGGCACGCATGCCCAACCCGTATCCACAATAAAGCCCGCAGGCATCTCATAATATAAGGAAGCTCATGACTCGATTGACTCAGGACGGGACCCGATGAGACTAGGTGGTCCTATAACCCTAACAATGACTCTAGTTACTTCACAGATAACGGCCGTTCTGTTTACAAAAGCAATGAGTAAACGAATGCTCAATCATGAGTGCAATCCTAGCAGGATACTACATGGCATGCTTTATTATGAATGCAAGCACCTAGTATGCACATGGCTACAAGCAGGGAGATCTCTTTTCGAACCTGAGTGTGCTCATATAGGAACTCACCTGGCTGTGCAAAACAGCATAAGAGAAGGTCCGTCACACATCAATCATGATCACAAAGTATCACCTAGATGCATATCATAACACATATATAAGTCTACATCTAATCACTCAATCACATAAACACACATCATTCAATAAGTATAACCACACCATAATCATCATCTCATCAAGTTCAACCACTCATCATGTTGCCACATTCCATAATACCACATCATTCTCATCATTCCGTTCAATCACATTCATATATTCGCAATAATACTCATATATCTCCAAAGTCCATCATTTTAATCATAACTCACAAGGCATAAGTTGAACGATACGAAATTTTAACATCTCATCATGATGTTAGTCATTCAGTCATGCCATTAATCCACACAAATTATGCTATTAGTCAATCAATCATATCAACATGCTAGTTAGTCATCGATCACATAATTCCAAAGTTAGTCCCGAAACCATTTCAAAATCCGAATTAGCTAGTTAGAAATTCCGACCTTGGGAAATGTTCGACAATTTCTTTTTTCGATTTAAATTCCGATAATAACTTTCAAATCTCCAAGTCTCATAATATTATAATTTCTTTTAATCGTCGTAATATTATATCATTAAATCTTAATAATAGTATTTTATATTTAAAAACTCAAATAATAATATTTAATATTGTGAATATCATTTTCATTAAACACCTTCATTAAAATATTTCCAATTCCTTTAAAATCCCAACCATTTTTACTTTATAAAAAGTCATTCCTTTATTAATCTACCAAAACCACCCTTATTTTATAAAAACTATAAATCGACCCCTTCATTTTATATCTACTCAAAACCGGCCTTAATTTGTCAAAACTCCAAAATCCACTCTTTTGTTAAAACAGGCCCAATCCTCCTTTTGTAAAAAAAAAAAAACAGATCTGGCCCAAATAAAAGAATAGGCCCACAGCTCTTTAAAAATCTGATTTGTTTTAATGAACCAAACCGAGCCACCCTTTTATTTTAATTACCCGAACCGGACCAGGGAAAGAAAGAAAATGAAGGACCGACCGCTCCTTCTTCAAGCTCTAATCGAACTGGGAAGAGAAGAAGGGGAATGGGAGGCTGCTGGCCGGCGACAGCTTGTTCCAGCCGCCTCACCCTACGCCCATGGGTCCAAAAACAGACAAGGAAATGGAAGAGGGAGAGGGAGGTCTCACCGAGAGTATTCGAGCTTCGTCGGAAGGTTTCGAGGTCGTCGAAGTCGATTCGAGGCTCGTCGGAGATGCTCGGAGCCTCGCCTTGCTTCGTCGGAGTCGAAATCGAAGAATCCTTGGCCTAGGTCGGAAGGAAATAGGCTAAAGGCGGAGCTTTAGGACCGATTCGAGCGAGAGGAATTGTAAAGGAGGCTTACCGCTCAGTTTTAGGGGGAAAACAGGGGCGCAGAGGTTCCTGGATATGGCGTCGGTTTCGGTGCCGGCCTCCTGGTCTGACTGGGCACTCGTGGTCGCCGGAGAGGATGGAGGAGGGCTGCTTCAGCTTGTATTCGAGGAAGGACGGAGGTGGAGCTGCTGGTGTTGCTCTAGGCAAAACAGGGAGATGGAGCTCGCGGCTGGCTTCGACTCGGCCTGGACGGTGGTGGGAAGGAGGTGACGGTGACCAGGTGGTGGCGGAATGGAGGTGTGGGGGTGCAGTGGCGGCAAAGGAGGGAGCTTTGGAGCTCAGGGCTCTCGGCAATGCTCAAAGAGAGAAGGGGGGGTTTGAAATAAACATGAAATGTGGGGAATGGGGGGGATGCATCCAGAATTTGAAGGGGAAAAGAGGTTTGCAGCTGGTCAATGTAGTAGCTTCTTGTTTGTTTTCAAAAGAAAGGAAATCAAAGAAGGAGGGAGGGAAATAGAGATAGGATTTTACCCAAAGGGGAAGATGTTGAGGTGGGTTGTTTGGCGTGTGCAGGAGGAGAATCATGAGGGAGATTTGTTTTGGTTTGGTCTTCTGTTTGCTGAAACGTGTAAGAAATAAGAAGATAAAGGTTTCAAGTGCGCCCAATATCATTTAATACCCAGAAGAAAAAAAACTCGTAACCCGCTCTCTCGATCTTACCACGACTTATCTATTCCAAATCGAATTTCCAAAACCAAATTAATTAATCCGATAAAATCTCGCTCATATTTCAAATCCTCAAGTCAAAGTAGCGGAATTGAAATCCGTTGGAGAAATCCGTTCCATGAGTTTTAAAATCCAATTTATGGAGTTTTCCGTTAAATTCCACTTTTATAGTCATTTTGAATTTTCTTTTTTTACAAAAATTAGGATTTAAAAATCCGAGCCTTTACATCATCCACCTCTAAAAACGAGTCTCGTCCCCGAGACTAAAATCAAAACAAAGTAGGGGATGAAGTTTGAAGTAGGTGAGTCCAAGGACCATTTCATCGATCCCGTAAGTGCCTCATAAGTGCCCCTATGAGGTTCTCATATTATCGTTGTCATGATCACAATATCCCCGATGGGTCGTAGCGAGAATGTGATATGGGCCCTTACCACATCCTTACCCCAACTTCTCAGTTATATCATAACTCGAAAAGCATCATTGCATCTCCACTAGGTCTTAGCAAGCAATCTATAAGGGCCCCTATAAAATGCTTGTATCCACTTCGTGGGATGTCATAATGCAAGCTCGGTTAGAAAATTTCAAAAGGGGTTCCTTAGTTTGAAAAGGATTAGTCTCAAAATCATTGAAGCACTCGATCGCGTTCAATTTCTCAAAATCCAAGTTGGTCATTTTTAAACATTATTCAAAATCCCTTTAACCGATGTTAGTCAAGCAAGTTTCAATCTCATGAGGTGGAATCATCCACCTCTAAGGGCTAATCCAATATTTCCTCCCTAGGTTCCAAGTTAGAATCACATTTCATAAATTCAATTCTAGCATCCTAGCAATTCCAATTCAAGGCATCATATATCATAGCAATTGTCTAACATAGCAATCGTATCACTCATTCATAACCAGGTCATACTCATGTCACGGACAGTTACATACCATAGCATATCTAGCATCTTATCGTACAAGGTAGGATTTATCACATCATCTCACAAAACTACACATCGTATCAATCAGATAAGCACGTCATATCCGTCGGATGAGCACATCATATCAATCACATAACCATATCATACTCATGTTAACTACCAAGCGTCATCGCATTAGAGGCAAACAAATACTTTCGTACACTAGCATTTTATCGAGTTCAGGGGCTAACTATGTTAGTACTAACAATTCAATATCGCCTATGGCAATTCATCAGGGAATCAACATCGTCTAAGCATATAACTTGCACAACACTCGACCCCAAGTAAAGCATACACTAGATCAAATCCTCAAGAGACCTTGTCTACAACTACCAATCACGACAAGACACGACCACTACTCATCATCGCTTGCATCAAGATCAACCTTACCTAGGTCTACCAACTCAATCCAATACTAGTTCTAAATACCATTGCATTCCACCTAGCGTACAATCTCTCTAGTCTCATAACTATCCGCAATTCAAGGCCAATTACCCAAACCAACTACTAGGGGTCCCGATTCCCATGCCATCAAGCCATCTAAAAACCATCCCACTTAGACATCCTAACCTCAAATCCTACTTGACCACCTAAAACCATATCTCGGAGTTCCCAATCGCACAATTCCCTTATTCCGACAAGCTTAACAACTCGACCAACAACCAAGACTCTCTATAAAGCACACCCTCATCCTAGGAGATCTCTACCAGTCCCATCTCGCCTTCTAAGAGAAATCTCAAGCTCTCGACTCAACCACTCTCACGATCGATCTAGGTGCACCTTAACAATCTCGCTTACTCTCCCTAGGTTCTCAAGATTCTGCCTGACCATTATCTCCCAAAGAGACATCTCGAATACTCTTGTTAACATGATCACACTTCCCGTATCACTAATCACTCTCACTAGCCATCCACCTCTAAGAACCCAACTCATACCGACCATCTCACACCTGACACTCCCATCCTTATCCTCGACATTACCAACACAAGCATCCTACCTTGCTAGAATCCACTTAACCGCCTACTCTCGACAACTCTAACGCAGAAATTGTCTAGTGCTAACTCATAACCATGTATCACCGAGTTCCTCATCACCCGCGCCTATCCTCAATGACCAATCACAACTTCCACCTACATGTCCCATTTCAATTCTCATGAAACCTGAACATCCACGATTCCTCGACCGACCTATTCTAGATCCCCGTCTCAGCATATTCCCAAATTTCCTCATTCCAAATCTTACTAAACCTTAACCATTCGAAATCCACAATTTGTCCTACTCTAGTTCCTCATCTCTTCATATTCATAAATTGCATCAAGCTCCTACTTCTTAACCATGAGACATTACCGTCCAAAGCCCTCTTTTACCGATCATCATTTCCGTAAATCCCTAAATTATCCTCATCCGAATTTCTCAAGTACCGCAACTTCGCCAAACCTTCTAAAACCAATTCCCCTAACGTTCTCAATGCATTATGCCTTGCCTAGTACAGTAGTACCCAAATCCATGCTCAAGATCTCCCTATCTCAATCTCAAGCCCACAGTCTTACTATAATCTCAACGACATCCTTGCCTAACTACCAGCCTTCTCTCGAACAATCATCTCACATCCCCAAATACCTCAATAGCCCAAAACAATCTCCACACATCAACCTCGATTCCTTTCCTATACTAAAATCCTCCAACAAAGTATCTAGAAATCCTTCCCTCATGAATCCCCCAAGCATCACTAACCCTATTTAAGCAACCCCAAGTACTCATCCCAGATATAGACTGCTACTACTCTTTCTTAGCGATTCCTCAATCTCATCCTTTACCATAAACAGTTCCCAATCACCGCACATAGAACATAGTCCCCAATTCTGCAATTCCTTAGACATTCCTCAACCAATCATCCTCGATGCCGCCCACGATCCGCTCCTAGATTATCTAGACACCTTCCTTAGCTCACCAACCCGTCTAATAACACTTCCCTTTGAGAATCCCTCCGATCCATTCTTAGCTCACTCATCCACCTCTAGAACTACACTAACCACATATACTTGCACCCACTACCTACCGACACTTCTAGCTAGGACCTCTTCCTCGAAATCTCACCAAGGAAAACACTCGACTCATTCCCAAGAAGAATACACCACCACATATATAACCCATAACCGATTTACTAGCAAGTCACTACACTTAGCATATATGCACATCATCACAAACACAAGTTAGTCAGGCAATCATTCACTACCAGTTCAGCTTATCAGTCATCACACCTCAATTTAGTTAGTTCCAAGCCTATCGCACGACACTGATTCCAGATCGCATAGGAGAGATCACAACTCGGACGAAGAACGCCATTCCTTGAGTCATCTAGGAGGATTACGTCTGCAACCGCCATCTTCGAAAGGCATCCTTCCTTTGGTGACGTCGATCCTAGGGTCCATGGGCCATGGGTCCACCACACTTCCGTTGCGCCACTCTGGTGCCACTCGATCACTCGTTTTCTCTTCTATGTCGACGTCCATCAAGGGGATCACAAGGGGTTAGAAGTCACGGAGATAGGGGAGGGCAAGGGAGGACAAAACGACTTTCTTAAGAATTCAGACACAAACCAGGACTAGAGATGACGAGACTCAAGACAAGACACAGACTCGAGAGTTACAACAATCCCCTTAGGGTATTCTATAAGGTTACAGGTGCACATGGCAATCACAAAATATTTCAATCATATCATTCCACATTATCATGTACCTATTAAAAGAATAGCATCCTATGCATCCATAACATTTCACATAATCAACTTTACATGCACACGGGACAGGCTAAAACTTATCATCTCATGCACTAATCATGCTTGACATATTAATATCATGTATGCACAAACGGACAATAGACATATGCAGCATAAGTTATATATGACATAGCGAGCATTATAGGATATCACATGTATGATCCATTACTCACTTAGTGTACACATAAGTAGGTCAAAACAATGTGGGTTCCAGGTAAGCATGTTAAGATGCACTCTAATAATTGTGTCAAGGGGTATGGTTAAGTCATTTGGGCATAACAACTATCACATCCAACACAACCATATACATGTAGTATGACAAGTATGGCACATAGATGCATGATGGTCAATAATTAGGAGATGTATATCCTACATGATACTACCAACACTCATTAAGAAAATACATAGTCAATGAGGTTCAATTTGATTAACTTAACATGCTCAAAAATTCATTTCTCATGGCACTCATACAAAGAGGGTTGACCACACTATCATGGACCTAATTCAAAGGAGAGTAACAATGATGGGAATTCATAGATTCGATATATATATTTGTTCATAAGTGCGATCATGCAAGTTATCAGACAAGTCATGCTGAAATATACCAACACACCATGTCATACAATCACCGACTCATCACCCTGTTTCCCCGTGGGACGCTAATATGACTCGCTCGGTATGACACAAGGACATTCACACTGTTTTCGAGATGAGAGGGTATAATTTGTGTTTAGACTCTCGTGGTAAGAAGACACAATTGATCAGTATAAGAATCGAGAAGGATAACTCCATAAGACAAATCACTTCTAACTCGAAATTGTTTCATTGATCACCCTCCCTAAAACACTCATGGATTTCCCATATCCGACACACCCCCGAAAGTAGCTAGTTGACCGACCCAAATTTTCCCGTGGAAGACACCAACCTAAGGTACGTGACTCGATAGAAGCATTGGTGGTGGGATACAAAACAGGACTCGAAACGGGGAGAGCGGATGCTCTTCGACCCTTGCTAACATGCCTAAATGTGTTGGTGGGACGGTTGACGGAGTCAGAATCATCAGGGGTTTGAATTATGGAAGAGATATTCCGACAAGACAGGAGTTCCAATGACATAAGAACAAGGTATTCTCCCGCTATCCCGTTTGCACAGTTATTCAATACATGATTTAAGTCAAGGCATACTGATTAGTTCTCTACCCTAAGCACAATAGCACTCAGCATGGAAGCAATCAACGATCAAGCTACCCTATGAGCCGCTAACCTGAGGGGCAAAACCTCACGGTCTCTACCTAACTCGCCACTCGAGGGGCAACTAATCTGAGGGGAAAAACCTCACGGTCTCTACCTAACTCGCCACTCCAGCCACTATGACGCAAAGCCTTGGAGTCTTGTAGGCCCATCTGTAAAGAAAAAGCTATATTTTTGCCTACCCGTTCCCAACTACATCCAATAGGAATGGTCTAACGCCTTTACTACCCCTTCGTTTTCCTTTGTTTGATTACCGGATTTATAGAGTCAAGTTCGTATTTAGTCCATTTGAGTTAGCCATATTAAATTCATTTTGCCCTTTCTAAAACATTTTGGAAAACTATTTGAAAACCTTAGGCCATTTTCAAAACCACTTCAACCTATCATACTCGGTTTGCACAACCTCAGCTCTGATACCATCTTTGTAACGGCCCGAGATTATGATTCCCGAGTTACGTTTCGAGGGATAAAACCCCTCGTTAGGATCTTGCGCCCCGAGTACAGGTTGAAGGTTTGAAATTCTATCCTAACATTTTGAAGTGGGATTTCATACCCAAAATTCGAAGGGATCGTTGGAATCCCCGGGGAAGTCCCCTGTACCTGTCATAAGTCTAAGCGTGAAAAACCAACAGTCATGCAAATAGTAGAATCAAGGTGTAATACAAGAGGGTGACACGGCAGAGCCGAGTCAAAATCAAATCAATAAGCGTATTTATCGAAATTTAATATACAATGTTAGTGGAGTTAAACCATTTCTTTGGGATCGCCCAAGAGAGTTCCCACAGCACGGAAACAAGGAATAATCATGCTGCAAAACAAACCTAAAAAAATGTATGCGGGGCGGTGTCAGATCGAAGCCCTACGCAATATAATCCCAAACAAGCAGACATATACACACGCTAGTCCTAATAAAGATGCTTCTAGATGCAAGGCGGAATAGTAACACGCTAGCATGGTCCTAAGATCAAGTGCATAAATATAATAAGGCATTACCACCGAATACCAAGTGGTATATCCCTCTCCTACCTCCACCCCCTTCCGATAGGGCGGAGACTGGCCAGCTCGTGAATGCATTCCATATAATCGGGTAGCACGCATGCCCAACCCGTATCCACAATAAAGCCCGCAGGCATCTCATAATATAAGGAAGCTCATGACTCGATTGACTCAGGACGGGACCCGATGAGACTAGGTCGTCCTATAACCCTAGCAACGACTCTAGTTACTTCACAGATAACGGTCGTTCTGTTTACAAAAGCAATGAGTAAACGAATGCTCAATTATGAGTGCAATCCTAGCAGGATACTACATGGCATGCTTTATTATGAATGCAAGCACCTAGTATGCACATGGTTACAAGCAGGGAGATCTCTTTTCGAATCTGAGTGAGCTCATATAGGAACTCACCTGGCTGTGCATAACAACATAAGTGAAGGTCCGTCACACATCAATCATGATCACAAAGTATCACCTAGATGCATATCATAACACATATACAAGTCTACATCTAATCACTCAATCACATAAACACACATCATTCAATAAGTATAACCACACCATAATCATCATCTCATCAAGTTCAACCACTCATCATGTTGCCACATTCCATAATACCACATCATTCTCATCATTCCGCTCAATCACATTCATATATTCGCAATAATACTCATATATCTCCAAAGTCCATCATTTTAATCATAACTCACAAGGCATAAGTTGAACAATACGAAATTTTAACATCTCATCATGATGTTAGTCATTCAGTCATGCCATTAATCCACACAAATCATGCTATTAGTCAATCAATCATATCAACATGCTAGTTAGTCATCGATCACACAATTCCCAAGTTAGTCCCGAAACCATTTCAAAATCCGGATTAGCTAGTTAGAAATTCCGACCTTGGGAAATGTTCGACAATTTCTTTTTCGATTTAAATTCCGATAATAACTTTCAAATCTCCAAGTCTCATAATATTATTATTTCTTTTAATCGTCGTAATATTATATCATTAAATCTTAATAATAGTATTTTATATTTAAAAATTCAAATAATAATATTTAATATTTTGAATATCATTTTCATTAAACACCTTCATAAAAAATTTCCAATTCCTTTAAAATCCCAACCATTTTTACTTTATAAAAAGTCATTCCGTTATTAATCTACCAAAACCACCCTTATTTTAAAAAAACTATAAATCGACCCCTTCATTTTATATCTACTCAAAACCGGCCTTAATTTGTCAAAACTCCAAAATCCACCCTTTTGTTAAAACAGGCCCAATCCTCCTTTTGTAAAAAAAAAAAAAATCTGGCCCAAATAAAAGAATAGGCACACGGCTCTTTAAAAATCTGATTTGTTTTAATAAACCAAACCGAACCACCCTTTTATTTTAATTACCCGAACCGGACCAGGGAAAGAAAGAAAATGAAGGACCGATCGCTCCTTCTTCAAGCTCTGATCGAACTGGGAAGAGAAGAAGGGGAATGGAAGGCTGCTGGCCGGCGACAGCTTGTTCCAGCCGCCTCACCCTACGCCCATGGGTCTAAAAACAGATAAGGAAATGGAAGAGGGAGAGGGAGGTCACACCGAGAGTATTCGAGCTTCGTCGGAAGGTTTCGAGGTCGTAGGAGTCGATTCGAGGCTCGCCGGAGATGCTCGGAGCCTCGCCCGGCTTCGTCGGAGTCGAAATCGAAGAATCCTTGGCCTAGGTCGGAAGGAAATAGGCTAAAGGCGGAGCTTTAGGACCGATTCGAGTGAGAGGAATTGTAAAGGAGGCTTACCGCTCAGTTTTAGGGGGAAAACAGGGGCGCAGAGGTTCCGGGAGATGGCGTCGGTTTCGGTGCCGGCCTCCTGGTTTGACTGGGCACTCGTGGTCGCCGGAGAGGATGGAGGAGGGCTGCTTCAGCTTGTATTCGAGGAAGGACGGAGGTGGAGCTGCTGGTGTTGCTCTAGGCAAAACAGGGAGATGGAGCTCGCGGCTGGCTTCGACTCGGCCTGGACGGTGGTGGGAAGGAGGTGACGGTGACCAGGTGGTGGCGGAATGGAGGTGTGGGGGTGCAGTGGCGGCAAAGGAAGGAGCTTTGGAGCTCAGGGCTCTCGGCAATGCTCAAAGGGAGAAGGGGGGGTTTGAAATAAACATGAAATGTGGGGAATGGGGGGGCTGCATCCAGAATTTGAAGGGGAAAAGAGGTTTGCAGCTGGTCAATGTAGTAGCTTCTTGTTTGTTTTCAAAAGAAAGGAAATCAAAGAAGGAGGGAGGGAAATAGAGATAGGATTTTACCCAAAGGGGAAGATGTTGAGGTGGGATGTTTGGCGTGTGCAGGAGGAGAATCATGAGGGAGATTTGTTTTGGTTTGGTCTTCTGTTTGCTGAAACGTGTAAGAAATAAGGAGATAAAGGTTTCAAGTGCGCCCAATATCATTTAATACCCGGAAGAAAAAAAACTCGTAACCCGCTCTCTCAATCTTACCACGACTTATCTATTCCAAATCGAATTTCCAAAACCAAATTAATTAATCCGATAAAATCTCGCTCATATTTCAAATCCTCAAGTCAAAGTAGCGGAATTGAAATTCGTTGGAGAAATCCGTTCCATGAGTTTTAAAATCCAATTTATGGAGTTTTCCGTTAAATTCCACTTTTATAGTCATTTTGAATTTTCTTTTTTTACAAAAATTAGGATTTAAAAATCCGAGCCTTTACAACAACAAATTGGCGCCGTTGCCGGGGAAGCTATCATTCGCGCCTTAGGTAGTTAAAATCTCACATCTACTCTGAGTTACTTTGCTGGTGTATGCGCCGTTCTGGTCAACCACCTTAGTTTGACGGCTTAGACGAACCAGAGCGCCTCCTACACATCCGAGCTAAACTGCAAAGAGCCATGGCGGCCGTAGAAACACATGAACAGCTGATACAGAGGCTTACAAGGGAATTGGCCACTAAAGATGTTGCTATCGCCGCTGAGAAAGCAGCAAGGGAGCAAGCTGAAGCTAAGCTTGCCCAATACCCAACCACAACAGAGGATTATATGCATCCGACTCTCGTCGTGCCTGAATCGGCGATTCTAATCCCTGAAAACTCTTTTGAAATTCGCACTCAAATCCTTATAGAGCTTAAAAATAATGCTTTTTATGGCAAATTTAATGAGTGTCCTCTTTTGAACATATTATAAATATTTTCTGACATGTGTCGTACTCTTGTTGAAGGTACAACTCTAGAATATGTCAAGATGAAGGCTTTTCGCTGGTCTCTCGCTGGACCTGCACTGAAGTGGCTTGAAGGGATGAAACCAAGATCTCTCACAACATGGGCCCAAGTAGAGCAAGAGTTTCTGAACAAATTCTTCCCTCCCGCCAAGACAACACTCCTCCGCCAGAAGATCACAGCTTTCAAACAAAAGCCTGGGGAGCCGCTAGCAAAGGCATGGGAAAGATACAAGGAACTACTGCGATCTTGCCCTACTCGTGGACAGCCACCTTACGCCATTCAAGAGATCTTCTTCAACTCTCTTGACCAAGTCACCAAGGACAGAATCAACCAGTATACTCGCTATGAGTATCTGACGATGCCACCAATTGATGCCTGGGGTGTGCTCGACAAGCTCCCCAATTATGACAACAAATATGGGTGTACTGCAAACTATGAGGAGAACTCCTATGCCAGGCCAGCACCATCTATGCCCCTCTATGAGCCTACCAAGGAGATTGACCCAGATGTCAGGGAGCAGTTCTACAAAGACCAAAATCGCAAGCTCCTCAAGCAAGTCAAGTATCTCTCTGTCAACCAGCCTTGCATTGAATGCGAATCACAGTGGCACACCACTACTGAGTGCCCACACACTGAGCAAGTCAGGATGGCAGAGACACATGAAGAGGTAGCCTACGCTGGGGTTCCCAATCGCTATATGGGGGATCAAGGTTCTATCAACCACAGTGGAACCAATGTCCTCCTAGGAATCCCCTACCATACAGAGCTCCAGGACATCCAGAAAGGGATCAAAAGAAGGATGACTTACAGCTCATCCTTGAGGAAATGCGTCGAAATCAAGGCACCATCAACAACCAATTCCAGTGCATCACTACAAAATTTGGAGAATTGGATATCTGGAAGAGGGGAATAGAGACCCAGATGGGTCAAATAGCTGCACAGATCCCACGACCATCCGGACAACTCCCTGGGCAAACGTCGCAGCTATCAAACTCAGAAGTGGGCATCAATTACACGAGCCAGAGGTCAGGAAGCACCAAGACACAACAGAGAAGCAACTCGGCACAGAGCAGAATCAACTCGATCTCGACCAGCCCGTAGTCGATCTCGATAAAGATCTTCTCGACATAAACCAGCAGCCAAGCACGGACTCCACGGCACAACCAGGCAAATCGAGATCGATAACCCAAGTCGGGATCGAGGACCATTTAGTCGAGATCGAGGAGAAGTTGGCCGACGTCGACGACTCTGCAATACCTCCGACTTCTGATCTAGCTCCGAAGCAGAAAAAGACACTGCCTTTTCCTTCCAAAGCACTGAAAGATCCCACTGCAGGTATGTTTAACCGATTTGTTAATATGCTGCAAGAACTGAATTTATCTATTCCTTTTACAGAATCCCTGCAAGAGATGCCTGGATATGTCAAATTTCTAAAGGAAATCCTGAGCAAGAAGCGATCCATCGCAGGCGAATGCAAAGTGCTCCACTTTCCTGAAAAGATACCTGAACCTGGTAAGTTTTCTGTTACTGTGGGTTTTGGACAATATAAATACGATTCCTTATGTGATTTAGGAGCAAGTGTGAGCATCATGCCCTTATCAATCTGACGGAAGGTAAAGATAGGATGCATAGAACCTGTGGATGCTAAGCTATACATGGCAAACAATACAGTGGTCATCCCTACAGGTATGGTTGAGAATGTCCCTGTCCAGGTTGGTAAATTCTTTATCCCAGCTGATTTCCTTATTATAGACTGTGCTGAAGATCCTACTAGCCCTATTATTCTTGGTAGACCATTCTTAGCTACTACAGATGCCAAAATTAGCGTCAAACATCGATCGCTCACCTTCACCATAGGCGACGAGGTCTTAGACTTCTCTTTTGGCCCTGCAAAAGAGGAAATTTCATGGCTGGAGGTGAAGAGCATCAGCAACCACGGGACCAAGCAAACAACGAAGGAAGGCACCAAGACTGTACTCGAGATCGACAAAGGCTACTCGATCTCGACAAAGGTGTTCCTCGATCTCGACAAGACTTCGTCGACATCGACTTCTTCCTCTGCTGAGCCACAGACTTGCCAAGAGCCTAAGTATGAGCCACCCACTTCTAGGGTTGGGGCGAGCCCGACGATAGTCATGCGTGTCTGAGGTAAAGATCCGACTTTTATCATGTTTTGAGCATCTACTACTTGTTATGTGTTTATTACCCATCTAATGAAGGTCCATGCTAACAACTTGGATTGTAAACATATAATCAGTAGATACAATTAGGGTTTCTTGAAAGAGTTGTCTAATTGTTGGAAAAGGCGAAAGCTTAATCCTTCGATGCAAGTTATATGATTATCTGTTTTATTTCTGCCTTATGCATGCTTGGTTGTCATTGTTGCAAACCCCAATCTTGGAAGTCTTTTGCATAAAGTTTATTTCGAAATCCCAAAGCATTTGTCTTTACTTTCCTTTGTTTCGTTTTTTTTCTACTTTCTGCCCTTCCTCGATCTCGACCAAGTCTGGTCGATCGCGAGTTACTAATCTTCGATTCCATAATCGTCGTAGCTTCTGTGTGCAGGAACTCGACCAAGACCCAACTCGACTTCAACAGCTTTACTCGATCTCGAGTAAAACTAGTCGAGATCGACGAAAACCTGTGACTGCTGCTGCGCTGTGCTCGAATTGTCCGATCTTCTGTCGACTAACCCTAGTCGAGATCGAGGACACTTGTGGTCGAATTCTGTGAGATTTCTCCGCTACCTAGGATCCGTTGACACGCTTCCTCGTGGATCGATCCTGACTTCCCACTGCTGCATCAGGAGAAGGTCTTGTAATTATTTGCTGGGGCACGAATCTGGTTTGAATTATATTTTATATTTTAAACTCGATTTCCTCCTTACAACAAGATTGATGCCGCCGGATATGATGGACCGGAAGCAAACGGGTTCCATTGAATATAATATTTAGTTCGCTAGGCAGTACTTCTATTTTATTCAATATGATGTATTGCAAACTATCAATAAAAGCCCCTATTTCACTATACGATTAAGTTCGTTTTTCTCAATACAATCTCATCAGCATCCAAGGACGTTGATGATTGTTTTTAATAGGTCTCTCCATCCCGTAGAATACGCTGGAGATTACCTAAGTTTTAATTTAATCTCCTCGGCATCTAAGGACGCTGCATATTGTTTTTAATAGGTCTCTCCATCGCGTAGAATACGCTGGAGATTACCTAAGTTTTAATTTAATCTCCTCAACATCCAAGGACGTTGGAGATTGTTTTTAATAGGTCTCTCCATCACGTAGAATACGCTAGAGATTACATAAGTTTTAATTTAATCTCCTCAGCATCCAAGGACGCCGGAGATTGTTTTTAATAGGTCTCTCCATCACATAGAATACGCTGGAGATTACCTAAGTTTTAATTTAATCTCCTCAGGTTTTTAATAGGTCTCTCTCCATCGCGTAGAGTACGCTGGAGATTACCTAAGTTTTAATTTAATTACCTCATTATCCAACGACGCTGGAGAAATTTTTTAATAGGTCTCTCCATCGCGTAGAGTGCGCTGGAGATTACCTAAGTTTTAGTGCAATATCCTCAGCATCCAAGGACGCTGGAGATTGTTTTTAATATATCTCTCCATCGCGTGGAGTACGCTAGAGATAACCTTGATTTTTAATTCAATCTTCGACGCACCCAAGGACGCCGAATATTGTTATTAATCTTACAATTTTCCTCCAACGAGTTTCAAACCCGAGGATTTTCACAATATATCCTTCGCGACATGAATATTGACGCCTAACTTCCTAAACTGTAGCAATACAATAATTGAGACAACTTTTCAAAAAACAAATGTAACACATTCCCACTAGTTTATTTATTTTACACCGGATCAGAAACACACAACACATGTCATGATTTTTTAAGCAGAAAGCCCCCTACTACTCCGTTCAACACCGAACGGAAAATTCAACATCACCGTTTTGATTTGGACCATGATTTACGGCAACAACATCAAAGCAAGAGTGTCCTTCATACTCAAAGATCAAACGTGTTTCCATCTGATTTCTGAAGCTCGTTAGAAACAACAAACTCATGCCAACTTGATGTGAACCAGTAATTATACAGGCTCAAGGGCTTAACCATCACCACAAATTCTTCATCTGCTCGCGTCCATAGTTGTACAAGGTCGAGGGCCTATTCACCATAATCACGATACACTTGTGTCAAAGGCTACAACAGCAATAAAAACCTAAAAAAAGATCAATTCCCAATTACAAACCGAACTATTCAATAAAAATTCACCAGCCTGTACAAGTGTCCCTCTACCACTATATCTCGGATAAAACCTCTCACACGAGGAATGGTTCGACCCTGATATCTATCGGCAAGGTAGACGTCATTGTTACCAAACTGCACCACAGAGTATGAGAGTACTCTCCCATTTATGGTGGTGGACAGGATACACACAACAAAATTCACCGCAAACACACTTTATCCTCTCCACGAGGTTGGTAAAGATCAACAGTCATGACAAAAACCACCTGGCAAGTACATTTCTTGTTCAAAAAACACCAACAAACAGACAAGTAAACCTAACACGCCTAGCGACCCAGAAAGCTAGCGTACGACACACACCTCCTAGCTTAAGGACACCTCAACCTAACCTGGAAGAGCAATTCTTATCTCCACAAGCAACAACCTAATATAAATAAAGTCCCCCCTCCATAACACTTCCTTAAAGGGAAAAGGGGGGGAGAGACAATGCCAAGTTTCGACATGGTTTCTGGCGAAGTTTCCCCACCTACCTTTATCACAAATACAATGCTTTTTCCAAATCCCAAGTTCATCCAAATAATCCTCAGAGAAAGCCAACTACATAGGCTCTTCTTACCTTACATCTTTGTAGAATTCGGGGACGACATACTCAACCAAATAATCCTATGTTCTCCTTCAAACCAAGAATTTCCGGTCTTAGCCGAAAGAGACAAAGGAGACTGGTTCTCTCTGTCAGATGGATGGCGATCTTTCACAACATCTAACAACCTAAGAATAGGAAGTTGCCTCACTTTCGAATACCAAGGAGAATCACACTTTGATGTCACCATAGAACAACCAGGCCCAGCAGAGAACGGAGATGTACTCCCTGACTATTTGTGTTATGAAGAAATGTAGATATGCATAATATAACTCGTTTTCTACATTATGTCGCAGCAAATAAAGGTGCTTATGGCACTTCGTTATAAATCCGTGAACCCTTATTTTTTGTCATCTCACAATTCATTTCATAAAACGTTCAATGATAGGAGATGGGTAAGGGTACCGCGAACAAATCCTCCAACAAAGAGAAGTAATAGCGAGTTAAACTCTAGTCACAAACAGACAAGAGTACTAATGACAGGTTAAACTCTAAGAAAAACAAACGAAGATCATAAACAGATATATGCTAAAGCTAGAAATAAAATATTAACAACATCAAAATACCATAACAAGGCATACCACCTGTCATGGGCCCAAATGTTTCCCATCCGAGAAACAGTGTACGAACCGCAACGAAGCATAAAACTCACACCACGGGTAGAAATGTTTTAAACTTACTTCCCAGCATAAGACAATTTCAAAATATTCAACAAGAAGTGGAAAGATGGCTTGTTAAGCGTCAATAGGAGGGTGGTTGTTTTCATCGCGGAGCGGCTCGGGGTTGTTCTCACCAATTGGAGGAGGCTCGAGGGCTGCAAATTCATCGAGAGGGGCATTAGGAAAGGGAGGCAGATCACATCAAGGGTCATCGAGTTTCATGTCCTCGGTATCGTAGCTGGGAGGAAACATCCTCACAGAGTCCCCGAGATGAGCGAAACGATTCACGCTCTAGACAACCCCGCAATCCACTCCATGCATGAAGGCATCGGTCAGCTTGACATAGAGAACGTTCTGCCCGTCTGTCTCAATATAGTGACCCAACCAACCTCGACCGTCCTTCGCCAGAAAGTTGTTCAACCATTTTTGACCCTCGTCACTCAGCGTGAAATCGTGAAGTGTGTTCTTGGTAAGAAAAAGATCTTCATTGGAACAAAAGCGCTCCAATTGTCCTCTCGTGCTGATAAGCTCTTTGCGTACCATCTCCAACTCAGCTTCGAGCTTGCTGATTCGAGCATTCGAGTGCGTTACCTCTAGCTCACGCTCAAACCCCATCTCTTGAAGTTTTGAAAATTCAACTCGCGATACATCCAACTCGCCCTTCACTGCCTTCACTTCCTTCTGAAACTTTTCCAAGGCATCTTTCAAACTATTGATAGTCACCTCCTGGAGCTCGACATCCTTCGGTTTTTCCACCTTCACTTTCAGACTCTTGTTTACTTTCCTTAAAGCCCTCACCGTGTCGTCATAGTTTCTTAAACGTCCGGCCACCTCGGATCATTGCAGGTTACCCTACGACAATACGCGCAGGATAATAAACATGCGTGCAAAATGAAATAGGTGGGAAAGAATAAACCGCGAAGGAAGTTACCCAGCCCCCGGTTTTCTAGCCTTGTTCCAACAGCTCTTTGTCTGTCAGATGATGAAGGTAATCCCTTTCAGCCAGGCAGCTCCCTCCAGCGATTACCAGTTTCTTAATATCAAGTGGGGAAAACCCAGGTTGCATGTACGCAGTCATAGAAACCCCCGATGAGGTGATTGGCTCGGCACTTAGAAGCTTATTGATTGCAACTTTCTCCCTGTGCCTTTTTCGCCCACGTTGAGTCAGGGGTATATCCTCTGACGATAAACCACTACTAGAATACTTCAATTAGACATCATGCGATTTATGTCTGTCAATAACGCAACAGATTTTAAATTTACCTATTATATCAATATTTTTTTTGTGATGCTCTTAATAATTTAGACAACGGTCAAGTATATGGACAACTTCTAAATCATTGGTTCTAAAAAAATAAAAATACACGCGTCTAGGGGGAAAGGGCGGGATATGATACTTAAATTCAAACTCGATTTTTAACACACTTGCAACCATTTCTAATATTCTATCGGGTTTTCTAAATATACCGCTAATTTTTACTGGAACCACCGCTAATCTCCGCAACCCCTTGCGGATCTCCCCGGACATCGTGTCAAACACGCCCTAAAAGGCCATCGACAAAAGGTCCGCAAGACCTTGCGGAGAGAGGTCCGCATTAGGATACAGAGTTCCCTAACCTATATATAAAAAAACAAAAATATAATTTCTCAAAGATGTTCCACAGCTCCCTTCGTAATTTTTTTTTTTTGCTCATTGGAGGGAGAATCGCACACAGAGTCGCAACCGGGTGCCGACTTAACTGCGCAAAGAGTTGCAGAGTTAAGTCGGCGTAAAGGCTGTTTGGCACAACGTCAAAATTATTCCGCAACAGGGTGCGAAATTAACTCCGTAAGGAGTTGCGGAGATTAGCAGGGGTTCCAGTAAAAATTAGCTGTAGTACCTGTTCTATTTGTCTCTTCTCCCTCCCTCTAACATTCAATTAACCCGGACTCCCAAAGCCAACCCACCAAATCCCAAAATCCTGAACACTTCACCACTGCCTTCTTCCTCCGGCGACCATTCTCCTCCGTTACGGCCTTCTTCCTCCGGCGACCATCCTCGTTCGTTACTGCCTTCTTCCCCCTATCATCTCTCTAAACCCCATCCCGACCACGACCTCGTTGTGACAAAATTAGAAGAAGGCTCTCACTTTTTTATGCCTAAATCAGAAGAAGGCTCTCGCTCTCGCTAGTCCTTGCCTCCTTGGAATCGTCGGCTTCTATTTACAGTGCTTTGTCTTCATCGCCTCTCTCTGTCCACTTCTCAGATCCACCGTAAGCCCTCTCTCTCTCTCTCTCTCTCTCTCTCTCTCTCTCGTCTTCTTCTTGAGAGAGAGAGGGTTTTTTGTTTCCTGCCATTTCGGGTTCTTCTTGAAATAAATCGATTTTGGGTTCTTTTTGTAGATCTAGGGTTTATTGTTTGTTGTATTTGTTGGATCTCCTGGTTAGTATTTGAGAGCACAGACCAAGTCATTCGTTTCCCTCATGTTCACCTAATACATGTCATCTGTCCTGATCTTCGAAAATAACTCTCTTCTTCTTGTCTTTCTCCAGTTGCTGCATCTCAGCCTTTGACCGAGCAGTAACGCCTTTGTAAGTTTCCTGTATGAGCTATCAACTACTCTAGGGGGACGGGGCTGAGTGGGAAGTTTTCTTTTTGTGATAGGCATTGTTGATTCTATTGAGAGAGGAAAATAGGGATGACGTAACATTTGCTTTTACAGCAGTAGAGATGCCATTAGAGGAGGATGAGGGGGAGTGAGAGGGGGAGAAGAGGGCCGACTTACCGTTTTCTTTTATAGCAGCAGACATGCCTGTTATTCTAAAACAATATTTAGACAATTGTGCTTACATTTTGAATGGTCCTTAATTTACATTTAGGCATTCTATTGAGATAACAAAAATTAGTGTAGAAAGTGAAAAATAAGAGGGGGAGAAGTGTGAAAGATGTGCAATTGTGGGGCATGCAATTTGTCTAAAGGAAAACCCTATGATATGTTAATCTAGTTGATTCACTTTATCAAGCATCGAGTAGTTTGGCTCACATAGAATCTAGTTTTGTACTTTCATAGATAGGTATGATCTATTAGCGATTGTGGTTTTAATTCTGACATGATATGTGAATCTTGAAATTGAAATGGGTTCTTGCGATTAAATGAACAAAGTATTTTCAACTCGCTGTTTTTGTAGCCGTGAACATGACAATTATTTTGAGGTTTTTGAACCAAATCCTAGTAAACAAAGCATTTTTTAAGCCTTCAATGAAATATCATGATTTAAATTCTTGTTATTTGCTGGTATCTTATTTTTGGTGGCTTTAAGCAAGGCCATCGAGCCAATCCTACACAAGAGCAGTGATAGCTTTGATTTTTACTGGTATCTTATTTTCAACTGGTTGTTCCCTTTCTCTTGATTTTCAGATATAAAGTACGGAGTAACAAACAAGAGAAGTGATAGCTTTGATTTTTACTTGGACACAATGTGATTTTGATGCCCACTTTTTAAAGCTTCTTTCCCCTTCTTTAATTTTCTTCAGGTTCTTATTGTTGAATCGGCTTCTGAGCTGAAGCTAAGCTCCAAGATTCTTCAGGTACACCATCTTACTCCTTAAGATACCTTATTTTATTATTTATATATACTATTGAATTGATTCATTTACAGTGCTAATAAATATGTCTACCAAGACTCAATCATCAATGAGATAAACACCCACCCTCACGCTGGATGGGAAGATGCCAGCAATGACAAGTTCAGTAATTACACTGTGAGACTCTTAACATGCCTTCATCTCCCTTGTTTTCTTTTCTCTTTTTTTTTTTTGAAACAAAGGGTAGGTCTTCTGAACTAGTGTTTTGTTTAATGGCTGTTGCTCTTAAGGTTGGTCAATTCAAGTACATTCTTGGGTGAAACTGGGTTTTCTTTTCTTTGTGGTTATACTAGAGAAAACTATAGATGAGTATGCTAATCTTAAGACAAAGACTTTATGCATTTTTTTACTAATCAATTGCAATGTATTAATCGATTGCCTCCTGGGAATTGTCAAAACAAGTCAATTCTTGTGTGTGTGTGCGTGTGTGCGTGCGCGCGCGCGCGTGTGTGCGTGCGCGCGCGCACGTGCGTGCATGCGTGCGTGTGAGTGAGTGATCCCATTTACTTAGTGAATGAATGTCTCCTTTCTTTTTATTTCCTTTTCAATATGCTATTTGGCTTGTTTGATCTCTGCATTTGAGCATCATTTGCTAAACATTTAAACTTACGTTTATGGTGTTTTTTAAGGTTTAAAAAAATAGTTGTGGCAAGTTTCATGATCAAACTTTTGTAAGAAATCTGTTTGGTACAATGTTATTTCTCATGTTTTCTCTCTTAGATTGATTGAGATAGCTGAGGTGTTGATGTTCATTGGCATTAAAGTGGTTCAATCTCAGTGAGCATTGATGGATAGATGGTTTTTGTTGTGGCGCTTAAATGACTGGTCATATAGTTTCTTGCTAAGAAATTATACTATCAAGAAAGATTTTTTATCGTATACCTGCAGGCCATATGTGGTTCTGTATTAAGTATCTTATTTTAAATATCTTTGAGGAAGCTAATCATCATCTAAAAAATGTTTGTTTAGTGTCCTTCCAAACTCCTTTAGTGTGTCAAATAGGAACACTTTCGCTTCCATTTCTTGACTACTTTCTAAACACGTGTATATCTTTTGTGAACAAGATGATTGTTTTTTATCGTTTTTTAAGTAAATTGGAGCTCTAAGCTCGCATCCTGATCTAGTAACCTGTTGTTTTCAGCAGAACATTGAAGTCTAAAATGTTGCACTCATCTTTTTCGTTTCAGAAGTAAAGAGAGATCTTAGACTCGGTTGGGTTCTACTTGTATCTTGAACATGTGGATGTAGAAGGTACTCTGAAACTATTGGGTTCTACTTGAATCTTTTGAATGGAATTTGAAACCTAGGGTTTGGTGCTCTATTGTCTTACGATATAATCTGATCTTCATAAGTGCAGATGGAATGCTTCTCAGATTTGTTCATAGTGTCATCTCACAAGGGAAACAGAAGACTACTTTGCAGAAGCCGGGTTTTCCGAATTGCATAGAAATCTGGTTTGTCTCTCAAGCCTCACTCGTAAATCCCTAATAGAATTTGCATTGCCTCTTTTGATTAGTAGGTATAATGGTTTATTACTATTTTAGAATTTTATTGTGCCAGCTTAATTAGGTTTGAATTGCTATGGAAATAGCAACAGTTAATCTTATATGAAGCTATGTAATGTGTTGGGTCAGTGATGAGCTGCGAGAAGTTAGTGTCAAATTGTAATTGGGTTGGCCAAAAAAAAAACATGTCAATTCTGATCCTAAATTGGACTATATCTCTACCCTATATCCCAGTATTTTGGTTTGAGTCTTGGAGAAAGAGCACGTGTATGTAAGTTCCCAAGCTCACCCTCTCTGCTATTTCAGGTTGTTTCCGTTCTTCTTAGATTGTCAACAACTGCCCAACTCCGGATCTCCCGAGATTTAATTGCCTCTCAAGACTCAATTTATTTATAGCTTAGAGGGGTTTTCCAAGTAGCCAACATGGGAGGTGCACAAGCCCAAGTACATAAAGCTCATAAAACACATTTTGCTTCAAAATCTACTCGCAATGTTCACAGTCTCTAAAATAGGTAAATTTCTAACCAAATATATTGCATCTTTCCTCAATTTGTCTTGAATTATTTGTTTCATTATAATTGGTTTACCTCTGAATTAGATAAGCTTCGAGGATCAAAGTTGGTGCGCAAAGTCCTTACGAGTGCCCGTGATGCAAGGTTGCTGCAGAACAAGACGGTATCATCTACAACAATCATGCAATTGATTCTATGTGTGGGTAAATTGACAGTTTGATATTGAGCTTTATGTGGTAGGCACTTTTAAGGAGTTATCTTTATATAATTATCTTATCTATGATTACTCTTATGAATATACGTACGGTTAAAGGAAGCATTGAATATTCTTAGTGGCTCTGAATTTTACAATTAATTTAGCTATGAAGAAGCATCCAATTAGGATTTTCCAGAGTTTCCCTTAGCATCCACTTTGTATTTTTGGTATAAAACATGCTTCCGGATTTCTGTTATATTTTTGGTATACATCATGTTGTTGCCATTTTGTCTCGCCAAATCCTGGCAGCTTAGAGTGTTTACTCTTAGCATCTATTTCTAGTTTTAACTATTTGTTTGTCTTGCTGCAGACACTTATTAAGTGAGCCATGAGTGGTTCTACACCCAAGGGAATGCAAATTGCTTATGACACATTGGTTGGTTGCTTCAGAATAAAATACTTTCTCGACCTCTTGATTTAAAAGTATCCATCATTTGTAAAAGTGTATTTTTCAAGTACCTATCATTTGTAAAACATTTGTAAATGTTGATTTTGCATTTATCTTAATGTATATGTTCATTAAAGTATCCATCATTTACAAAATCTTATTTTATAAGCAAAGGGTGTTTGTTTAAAAAAAAACATTAGATTATAGATGAAAAGTGTCTGTCTTAATAACTATGAAATCGAACATTACGCAAAAATGGATGCTAATATCATTATAGACATCGTCTAAATAATCTAAATGAATGTCTAACATATATGTTTACATCACAATGTTAATATAAATTGATATATACTGCTAACAACAACATCTTTATAAAAATCTAAAATGATGTCTATATCTTATTAATACATTAGTTATGTACATATTTCATAAGATAGATTATTTTAAAACAATAAAAAATCACAAATTATATATATGAAATTAATATGCACAAAATTGATATAATAAAAAAGATGTCTATATTGTTTTAATACATCAACTATTTTAAATATAGTGATGTAAATGTAAAATTTAGGCTTGATGTGGACATCTTTAAAAACTTATAAATGAAAAATAATAAGGGTTTAACAACAAGTGAACATGTCAAAAATAAATTTGACAGGTTGATTTATATCTATATTCAAAATAAAACAGATGTTTTAACCAAGAAAAGACACCGGCTTAAAACCGATGTGAAAAAGTTGAGCTTTTACTACACGCACAAAGAGATCGGATTTTTTTTTGAAAGACATCTGTTGTGAACAGATGTCTAATTGTATTTTTCTAGTAGTGAACTCTGCCTATCTTCGGTAGGCTCTTTCCCTTTTGTGCTCTTCGTCACGAGGGGGGAGTCACGGGGTACGATCTGCTGCTGATTTTCACCCACCTGTGTTGTGATAGTGAGAGCAGTTCTTGCATTACCTTTCTTCTTCACCAGGGCAGAAATTTTTGCTTTATCGATCAACATATCTCCAAAAGAATTAGGGAAAAAGTCAATCAAAGAAAATCGCGATCGAAATAATAAAAAGCCTAAGCACCTAGACACCAACTCGAACAGTGCGGAAGACTGAGTCCAACCATCTCTATGCGAGCCGGAGTTACAACTTCTTTGTAACTCCGTTTCGACGAGACCCCGTCCCCAAACGCAACCCTCCATCTTTCCATCGCAATACTTTTATTTTTAGGAGGAGGATCATAGTCGCCAGGTTTGGTCGCAAAGTTCAAGAAGGTTTTTGTTGGATCGCGAACAAGAAACAATTTCTTTCTCCACCCCGAGTTACTGGAAAATCTCTCAACTATTTTCCCAGATAGGGAAGCAGATACCAGTCCCTCGCTATGTCTCAAGGAAAGAACTGAGAAAAGATGATCTAACGTCGGTGTTTGTTTGATAGCGGTGCACCGCATGACGTAGACTGCAAGATACATCCACATGTTGAAAGCAAGCTGAGCTGGACATTGGTTGATACGCTTCAATAATTCAGAATAGAGAAGGGGTAGATGAAGGCAGAACCCCTGGAGAAGGCTTCCAAGATGAACAACGATATGATCTTTGTAAGCGTTTAGACATCCCCCATTCCCAGTGGACAAGCCTATTTCTATCTCAACCAGCCACGGGTAGAGCTTAGCGATCGTATCCAAGTGATCAGCTTCAAGAATTGAATTCTCTCCCAATGTTTCGGTTTCAGTAGAAACCACGCGCTTCTTGAAAATTTTAGGAAAAGGTGGAGGAGATATGGGGACGTAGCCTTCACAAAAGCTACAATTATCTACCTCCACTATTCTAAAAATCGCGCCTAGGCGCCGCTTGGGCACCGCGTAGGCGCTAAGTGGCAAGGCACCTAGAAAATTTTATGCCTAGGCTTTCTCTAGGCAGATTTCCGCCTAAGAGCCGCATAATCCCACCTAGGTGTCGTATATTCCCCGCCTAATCCTGCCTAGGTGGGTGTTTATTTAGATTTAGTTTCTAGGAGAGTGATTAGTCAACTTATAGTTTTTATTATCCCTCAAGTCGGGATGCATTTACTTTTGATTCAAGCTTATGGTTTCGGATTTTAGGAAGCTTAAAGTTACCAGACGGGCGAGCGCTTTTAAATGTATTGACTTTAGTGTTAGTTAAGCACACCAAATTTGGGTTTATGAGTGATATTATAGACATTACTACATTATATAAATTATTGACATGTTCTATCCGTTCAAATCTAGGAAAATAATCAAGTTTAGTCTAAGTCCGCCTAGGCACCACCTAGACGCCCGCCTAACCGCCTAGGCGCTAGGCGGTCACCCACCGCCTAGCGGTCGCCTAGCGCCTTTTAGAACACTTCTGCTTATAAGGAAGCACGAGAAAATCACTCGATACCACGTGAATGGATTTCTTTCTCTCTTTAGCTGCATGAGACAACTCGCCCTTCCCTAGTTCATTGATGGATTTCGAGGTATGACAACACTTGGGATCGTCTCTCTTTAAAGGGCGTTTGATAGACCAAGCCATCTTTTGCCGCTTCGCGCTCTGTGGAGCCCCATGATTAGTTTTCTTTCTCTTCACCTCGTGTGACTTCTTATTATGCGGGGGAGGAGCAGGAGATACTGTAGATTCCGAATCAGCATGTGCCAGGGTCTCCATCCTTGTACGCGAGGATCTAACCTCCTCATCCTAGTAACCCACACTTCGGTTTTGGCTATCGCTTTCATTCGACATCTTAAGTTATATTCAGAAGGAAAGCCCCTGAAAAGACTTAAAGAAAGAAAAAATCAACAAGGGGAAATGACATTTTCAGCATCGCGATTGAACAAATTTGGCGCCAAAAAACCATTTCCTATGTTTATGTTGGCGCCTCACATGCCCCTCGAGAGGGCATTGAAAAGGAATTTCCCCCCGAATGATGACGGCTAAGAAATGCCTTTTTGTCTCCTCCATAAAGTTCCTCGGTTTTCGAGGAGCCACTTCAAAAAAAGCAAAAAGAAAGGAGGCGAAAAGCCTCGTCCCCCACCACTGTCGGAAAATCCTCGAGGGTCCCAAGAAAAACACTACCATACCCCAACATCGCCATACTACCGCCAGATGACTTGAAATTCCCCTAGGAAATTTAACTGTAAACTAAGAGGGAAGAGAAAGAGAGGGAATGGGACACCAGGGAAGCACCCTAGTCTCGGCCCCATAACCGCCATGCTCCGGTGCCCAAGGGTTCCTTCCCCCTGCCCTAAAAAACCTAATTACAAGTACGGATCCAAAAATTGAATGAAACGTGAAGGAAATCGGAGAAACACTTACTCAAGAGAAGTAAAAAAGGAACACCAGCAAGCTTGGAAAACTGAGAGATGAACCACCACCTAACGCCGACCTTGTCTTTTTGGAAACAAGAAACCTTTCGGTTTTCTCTCTCTTTCTATCTCTTTTCTCTATGTTCAGAAATGTGAAATGAAATGACCCGGGTTGAAATCATCACTTATAGGTTTCCGTGGGGTCACTCCCCCAAATGGGCCGAAAAACACATCGGGCCCAATCCCGACCCATCTAATAATAAGTTTTTGGCGAGAAGCATCATGTTTGTCGAAACCTAATCGCGAGCGATGTAATCACTCGCAATCTGGTTACGAGGAGATATGACGATGCCATAGAAATTAGACCTACTAACTAACAAGGATAGGACGTCATAAATAGGCTACCCAACGCAAAAGACATCTGAGCCCTCCACAAAATTCATCGCGAGAAGAGTACTTGGTCAGTCCCTGATCAGACTCCGTACCTTAAGTGTCGTCAGTCTAAATCGCCTCGCGGTCATACTTTTACCATAAGCATGCGTGGAAGCCATGGCAAGTCCCACATGTACCTCGTGGCCCTTCAGGGCCCAGACAAGCAGCTCACTGGTTAAACACCTCTCCTATAACGACACCACGTATAACTCATGCCACCCTAAGCACGAAGGTATGCGTTCGTTACACATGTCCTCTGTTTACCCACGAGGTCACCAGCAAGCTGCTCGCTTGGCCTCCCTATAAATACCCCCTTCCAGCCTCAAAGACAAAGATCCGATTGAAGAGAGAAGATGAAGAGCTCTGAATATCTCCCGGACCTAAAACCCCTGGAGTTGAGTTCTTAAGATCTTTTGATCGGAGAAGAACGTTCTTGGGATAAGAACATCACCTGAATTCCTCTAACAACGACGATATAGTGAATTACCTCCTCGCGAGTCGAACGCACTAACCCCATCGCTTGGACTAGTATATAATCTGATCACCACCCTTCTCGACTAAGGCGTGCATGTATTCGAAGACATTTTGTCGTCATGATGAGGTAATAAGTATAGGTGAAATTCCATGATCGCGTCAACATCGACTAGGGCCCCTTATTGGAAAGGAGAATTGTTTATATATCCTTACAAAATTTCTTAATTAGTTATATATCCCTAAAATCTTTGAATTATGTTATTTATCCCTTAAATGATAAAATATTAATTTATATATCCAAATTGTATTTTCTTTTAATTAAAATAATTCATTAAATATATAACTAATGAATATTCATCCCGATCTTTGACATTGAAATCTCTCCTTCATCCGCTAGGTCTCGATTAACGACAACCTTCTCTTGGTCGATGTCGACGACTTCAATTTTAACATCTTCAGATTCAGCATCAACGCATGTATCACGATCTTTTTGTCGATGAAGGTATTGGAATCGGAAAATGGAAGGCGTCATGAGGGTGTTATAGGAGCAATCGATGTTGAAGGCGGAGTTATCGCCAAACTAATTGTTTGTAGAGTTTATTTCATTATGCACTTATGTTTGTGTTATATATGTGTAACGGATGTATATTATGTATGAGATATGGTTGAAAGGTGGAATTTGGGCTTGGTCTTACTAATTATACGGGAGTTAGCTCTGTGAGAACTGCCAGATTCAAGTGTGGGCCGTCCAAAACCTGATGAGCCCAACTCTCCTAGCCTATCTCCATCTCTTGTGAGAACTGATAGCTCGAATCTCATTTTCACCTTTAAGTGAAACGTTGCGTTCCAATTAGGGTTGAGATGGAGCATGCCTATGTTTACATTCTACCTCCTACTTGCTTGTTCATTGTTGAAGCTCTCTGTCTAGTAAGTCCGAGAGAGAGAGAGAGAGAGAGAGAGAGAGGAGTGACGCCAGGAAACTATAGCGATGTTGTATCCCTTTCCGGGAGCATTGCTTCTTCTTGGCTTCGGTGGTCTTCTCCGGTGCATCCTTGGTAACCTGATCTGCTGGTTTTATGCAAATATTCCTTCGATGACGATCTTCTTCATCTTGCTCTTTTTACTTTTTAGTGTTTTGTGCTTTCTTGTTGTTGCTAGTTATTCTTGTGTTTCTGTGTTGTGTTGCTCTTATAAGCCCTTGAACTTTTGAGTTCATGGATTTAGGGTCCGATCTGGAGGCCCCGAGGACGTAGGTCATTTGATCAAACCTCATAAAATTCGTTGGGTCTTGTTCTTGTTTTTGGCTTTGCGCTTCCGTTTCTTGATTGTCAAACCTGTATCTTGTCAAACCGATTGTGATTTCAAATTGGTATTAAAGCCAGGTTGATACTAGAGCTTGAGTGTCCTCTTTCCCACCTTTTTGAGTCTTTATAGATTTTAGGAAGAGGAAATCGAAGTAGGAAGTAGGTGGGCCTAGATAGGGTGTATCGCTTGGTGTCATTCCCCCCTAGTACCCCTGCTTGACGTATCAAGTCCTCCTCTGTGATCTTTAAAACCCTAGATCTTTTGTGTGTTTGAGGTTTTATGTAGATCTTGTGCTCTTCTAAGTTTGAAGTCTTTGGATCTAAGTTGTTTTTGAGTTTTCTGTTCTCGAGTTCTTGGATCTAGACTTTGCTGTTTGGATCTAGTGTTTCTTGAAGAACTAAAAACTCTTGGATAACTCTGGATTCTTTGATTTCGTTGAGTTACTCTATGCGAATCTTCTATGCTTATTTTAGCTAAGGTCTTCTTGGTTATTCTAAAGCTAGCTTACTTGTTTTTCTTGCACTTGCTGACAGTGATTGACATGGATGAGTCTTCTATGTGTATCAAACCCTATGATGGGGTCGCTGACTTTGCATTGTGGAAGCTAAAGATGAAAGCAATCATCATAATGGAAAAGTGTTGGTTGGTTGTTAATGCAGTATACCCAAGTACTGTTGATGATGAAAAGAAACTGGAGATGGACATGATGGCACACAGTGAGATTATGACTTGCCTTTTTGATGAGGTTGCACGACAGGTTATGGGTAAGAAGACAGCTAAAGAGATGCGGGATACCCTTGAGGAGTTATATTTGGTTAAATCTCTTCATACTCGTATTAATCTTCTGTGGCGTTTGTTCAATTTTAAAATGGATGTTTGTGCTTCTCTGAATGATAACCTTGACAAGTTCTTGAATATGACTCAGGGTTTAACTAAATGTGGTGACAATATTTCTAATGTGGATCAATCTGTGTTTTTGTTGAATTCTCTTCCTTCTTAGTTTGATACTTTTAAAGATGTCATTCAATTCGGTTGTAAGAACTTATATAAGAAGGAGGTTATTGAGTCTATTATTCGAAAAAATGATGCCATGAAAGTTTTTGAATCTAAACAGGAAGCTAAGTCTGAGGCTTTAATGGTTAGGGCTAAATTTAGAAAGGAAAGAAACAAGAACTTTAAGAAGAAAGATGACAATGTGAAATCTAATAAGCCTCCAATTCTAATAACAACAAAGAGAAAGTGCCTGATAAACAGGATAACAACCCAAAGAAAAATGTGAATTGTTATTACTGTGATAAAACTGGGCATTATGAGAAAGATTGTTATAAGAAAAAGAAGGATGAGGCTAAGAAAGAGAAATCTGGTGTCTCTACTTTGTTTGAAGTTAGTTCTTATTCTAAGCATGAGTTGTTGCCTATCTGAAATGATTCTGCTTGTGATGATGTTTGAATCCTTGATTCTGGTTGCACTATGCATGCTACACCTAATAAGAAATGGTTTGATCATCTTACCTTATTTGATGAAGGGGATGTTTTACTGGGTGATCATCATGTTGTTTCTATTAAAGGGGTGGGTACTGTGCCTTTGCTCATGTTTGATAACCGGATTAGGATTATTCATAATGCGAGATATGTGCATGATTTGAGAAGAAATTTTCTATCTAAAAGTGTGTTTGATGATATGAGATATCATATTAACACATATTTGGGAAATAAAAGAGTTTCTAAAAAAGGGAAAGTTATTATTCAAACAGTGAAGAAGAAGGGTCTTTATCATGTTATTGCTAAGTCTGCATTGAAACATCATGCTTATGTTGCTTCTGTTTCTATGTTTAATGCTAAAACTGCTTTGTGGCATAAGAGATTAGGACATATTGGAAACAATGGCCGGTTACATCTTTATAAAACTGATGTTTTTAAGCTTAAACCTGTTGAATTGGATATGTGTGATGATTGTCTGCTTGGTAAGCATACTAGATCTAAATTTGACAAGTCTAGCTTTATTGTTGAGCATCCTTTACAGTATATTGACTCTGATCTATGGGGCCCTGCCCAAGTTGATTATTTTTCTGGCATGAAGTATTTTATGTCTCTTATTGATCACTTCAGTAGATATGTGTGGATTTATCTGTTAAAGGTTAAAAGTGATGCTTTGATTACCTTTAAAACTTGGAAAACCAATGTTAAAAAAGAATTTGGCTATGAGGTTAAGTGCTTAAGAACTGACAATGACCTTGCATTTTGCAACTCAGACTTTGATGCTTATTGTAAAGAACATGGTATTAGAAGACATCTGACTGTTCCTGGAACTCCCTAGTAAACATGTAGGCCACCAGCGACGAGAGGACTCACCACAAGCCAACACCAGCGTCGATAATTTCACCCGGAGAAGGACGACCGAGGAGGGCAATAACCCCAACCGGACAACCACATCCCCAACCTAGAATGGATAAGTCGTTGGGAGTTCCTGGCCAAACTGAACGCTTAGATATGAAAATCGGAGGCCGATAGTTCGAATAGGAGTAGATTAGTAAGAGGAATGGAGAACCAAAACCTTGAATCTACCAAACCCCCCAAAAAATTAGAGCTTTTGACCATTAGATTAGTTGCAAAAGCAAGGGTGCGTCGATTCCATGAAGGAGGAAAAGCTTCAACGTCCATGGAAAGTTGGTTAAAACCAATGCCAAGCGTAAGGCGAAGGACAAGCTTCGACGTCTGGGATGAAGCAGAACCACCCCCTCAAGCCAACAGCGGCGAGGCAACAGAGCTAGAGGTGAGTGAAGAGAGGGTATCGGAGTCCCTGAATTGCATGAGGATTCAAGGAGGTAGGGAAGAGGTTGATCAAGGCTGGAATTCGAGACAAAAGAAAGCCACCGGAAACACAAGCCGAAAACGAAAATAGGAGGTCACAATGAGGTAACCCAAAGCAGCCGAAGCCGAGTTAGCATCAGTCGAAACCGAGGTTTAGAGCTCCTCTCTCTCTCTAGAAAGCTAGAGAGAGGAGGGAGAGTTTTCTTAACTTCATTATATAAACTTAATGGAATTGATTTATACAATCTATAAAATATTTTATCTTAAAATTACGTTATTTTAAATACATTATAAACGGTTATTCTATCTACAGGGCTACATTTCGCCATTGACACGGTGTCGATGCCGAGTGATGAAGTCGACAAGGAGATTGCCGATGCCGAGTGCTCAAGTCGGTAAAAAGGTTGCTAATGCCGAGTGCCCAAGTCGGCATACTTGTCCTATGCTTCAAGAAGGCCTATAAACGGTTGGGTTTATTTTCGATTGCTCTCTATCATCATATTCTCTACATCATCGGAAAAAATGGTGTTACCGGAAGACGATGGCGGAGGCGAGTTACCATTCGACATTTTTAGCTATAGTGATCCGGAGGAGCTCGTGAAGAATCTCGAGGTAAACTTTTCATACATTGTTAAAGTTTATAAATATATATATATATATATATATATATATATATATATATATATATATATATATATATATATATATATATATATATATATATATATATATATATATATATATATATATATATATATATATATATAGCAGAATGGCGATATAGATCAAACAAGGTTGTTTATATAGAGGGAACGTTTTTATAAATATGGATATGTTGTTTGAATAGAATCTTAATATAGGATAGTTGTGTAAAACGAAACCATCATATAATATAGCGTTATTGTATCATATTTTGTAAAATTGCATATAGTGAGATTGTGTGCGAAAATGTTCTTAGTACATAATGCAGGAACAAAACCAACCTCTTGGCATGGGTACAGAATATGGTTCGATGTTTACACTTGATGGTTTTTGAGCTGATCAAGTAAACATGAAGCCATGGGCTAGATATGTAGGGAAGATAAAAAAAAACATGGTATTTGTGATCACTCGGTCATGGAAGAACAAAATGAGTGGATTGGGTACCTTTCGTTTAGTGTGTGATATGTATGGAGGGGCTCGGGATAGTCCAGATGTCGACTTAGATTTTCCTCCTGCATTGAGTAGGCGAGGGAAAACGATGAAGCTCGGATGCGAGTTTGAGCTGGAGGGTCATCAAAATGATGTTGACAATTGGACCATCAAGGTTATATACGGTGTACATAAACACAAGCTTGCGGATAAGATGTTAGGACATCTCTATGCTGGTCGATTAACATCAGATCAACATTGGCAGGTCCGTCGTGATACCTTGATTGGGTTAAGACCTTGAGATGTCCTGCGCGGGATGAAGTATGATGATCATGACTGCGTGACAGACATTCGTCAAGTGTACAATGCACGAGCCCAATTGCGGAGAAGCGCTGCAGAGGGACCTGCCTCAAGCGCTACACCAACTCCACCAAAAAGGATACTATATCGCTACCAGGAAGTCCTCTAAGGCAGGATTAGACGAGGTTACTGACATACTTTTGGCACATCCGCACTCGCGCCATCTTCTGCTGTTATTTCCATATGTTATCATGATGGACTCGACCTATAAGATGAACGAGTAAGAGTTATCACATTTTGCCGACTAATTTTATATTTGTCATGCGTGTTAGCTTTTCTTTTTTACTAATTCATGTTCATGTGGTAGGTACGAAATGTCATTGCTAGAGATCGTTGGGATTACAAGCACAAAAAACACATTTGCAATTGCGTTCGTATTCATGGTTGGGGAGACCACAAATCACTATAGTTGGGCATTAAGGCGACTACGTCATTTGTGCGGACAACGACTCCCAGAAGTAATTGTTACAGACGGAGAGTTAGGTCTTATTAAGGCTCTTCGGGAAGAGTTCCCCATGGTAAAGCATATGTTGTGCTCCTTTCATATTATGTGCAACATCGAACTGAAGGGTAGGATTACACAATCGAGCGAGAAGCGAACCGCGTTTTACAATGACTGCTTTGCCTTATTTGAGTCAAAGACTGAAGAAAGTTATGAGGTGCATCTACAATCGTTGAAGTCGAAATGGGAGGCACGATGGGGTCTTATGAAGTACCTTGAAGACGTACACCTGGCTCATAGAATTCAAGGAGGTGATTGTTCGTGCATGGGTTGATAAGTTCCTACATCTGGGGATGCGGACTACGAATAAGTAAGTGAAATTGAATTGTCTAATTTCGTAAGTATTATATTTAATCATCCTACATACGTGACACTCATTGTTTTTTTATGTTATAGTGTCAAGTCAGCACATTCAAAATTAAAGTCCATGCTAGGCACGACTATTGGTGGGTTTGTTGACGTTACGAACTGTATTGACAACATGGTCAATGAATAGGTAGACCAACTCAGAGGGTTCCTTGAGAAGTCATAGTTGACAATCAAACGGTGTGTCATGAGTGAACCAATTTTCGCCCCGCTATTGATGCTGGTGACTAATGAGTGCTTCGACCTTCTACTGGCCAACTACAACAAGACAAAGTCACTTCCGTCAAGCCATGATGGTGTTTGTAGGTATCACTATTGGAGGGATGCTTACGGTGTTCCATGTGTACATGAATTCTTAGACGCGGTCTCCAACCGGCAACCTATTCGGCCCTCGCTGATTCATCCATTATGGCAACAAGTAATGTGGGATCCAGTTATTCCTCCCGAGGGCTCCAGTGGCGGAATCGATGTCACAACTTCAAATAGTCAAGAATATGCCACCCTTCGAAGTGAGATCGATGGAAACAACCTCAGGCCTGATCAGTAGGATTTGATGGGCGAGGCATACTTCAACATGAACAACCCTAGATTGTCGACCATGAGAGAGCCAATCGGAATCCATCGAAAGGGTCGTCCTATAGGGAGACGATCATTGCAGCGAGACCTTTCTGGATTTGAGCACGGGAGACGGGATGGTGCTGCAAGGGCGCGTGTAAAAGGCCGATCAAGAGGGAGAGGTCGGCAGGTAGATCCTTCAGTTATGTTGACTGATCATGATACGTTTGGGATACCCGATCCTTCGCCTGTGGGCTCAAGATCAAGAACCACGCCGTATATTTGCCCGATCTTGCAATGCTCTTTGATATCTCCTGAATTTGGAACAATTTAAACAAGTGATTAAAATTCTGGAATAGTGACAGAATAGACTTTGAGAAATTCCAGCAATTAAAGAACTCGGATTTAGTGACAGAAAGAAACAAGGGAAAGCGAGAGAGTAGCGAGGTCGAGTGCGCGGGTGATTGCGCAGGAGCTCGGGCACACGGGACGCGAGTCCTCAGGGTGTGCGCGTAGGCAGATGTGCGAAGACAGGAGCGCTCGCTGGAAGCGAGAGCGTTGGCGAGTGAAGACGCGAGAGTGAGAGCGTTGGCGATGCCGGGAAGGCGCGGGCGTCTGCGCACGCGGAGCTGGGGACGTCCGCGCTCGCTGGGAGCGAGACTGGTGGCGAGCGACGCCAAGGGCTGGGCTTCCTCTTGTTGCGACAGTTTCAAGGTTAGGGTTGGTGTTTGGTTTCTTGATGTCGTGTGTGATCAAGGACAATGGTGATGGTGATGAATGGTGATGGCCGAAAAATCTCAAGAACACAAGAGCAAGATAGGTTTTGGGATTGATAATCGAAGAACCCTTAATCCGTAAAGAGTTTCTCCAATTCTATTCAATCTGATTAATTCAAAAGGAATTACAATGTTTAAATAGGTAAATATCTAGGGTTTGGTTGGCTTCCTTAGAAGCTAAGGATTGCTTTACCAAACTATATCCTAACTAAATAAAACTTAATCTAAAATCCTAATATATAAAATAATAAAATATGATAATTAAGAAAGCCTAAAGGATATATAGACTCTCCTAACCATCTTATTTGACCTAACTAAGAAATACTAAAATAAGCAATTCTATAATTAGACTCCAACTAACATAGGAGTTACTAAAAATAGAATATATATAAAAAATAAGAAATATATATAAATAATAAAATAATTAACGTTGTTTCTTCAACGACTCCCAAGGTGGAGCCTTCTTCTTTCGCTTGAGGATGACATCAGATCACATCCATAAGTTCATGCTACACCTTGTTGATAGATGTTGCGCGGTTGATAATGATGGTCATTGCGGTTATCGTGCCTTAGAGTTGGTTCTTGGGTATGGTGAAAACCAGTATATGGAAGTCTGAAGAAAGGTCGCTGTCGAGCTTCGAGCGAATAAGTGGTTGTACCAACCCGCATCACTATTACACTCGATTGACAATCTCATCGAGAATGTTGATGTGCAAGACCCAACTCCTTGATTACATCGGCATGAAAGATGGATGGAGGCACCAATGATCCCATTCGCTATAGCAACCTTCTACCTCAAGGTCGTAGTGGTCCCAAGTAACGACAATTCCCACACCTGCTTTCCTATTGTCGCAAATGGGTCGAACCAAACTACACCTACTGAGGTTATTACATTAGCCTGTCTGGGAAGAGTCCATTGGAGCCCCGTCTAGCTATTACAAAGGTCGCCACTTCCTCCTACTATACCGGAATGGTCGCATTTCCACCACCGTACCGGAATGGTCGCATTTCCACCACCCAAGTGTGAATGGCTAGGATACCCCATACAACGAGCGCATTCAACAATACATCAACTACCATCAAGTGGAGAGAGCGGACCACCTGTAGTCATGATTTGCTTTTCAGACAGCGTACGAAATGGATTTGAACTGATGCAGCTATGTAATCGACTATTATGCAATATTAGTTCGACGAAGTGTTAGCATGCAATATTATTTGAACGAAGTGTTAGCAATTCGCAATACATACAACTAATCTTTTAGAATTGCGAAATAAGATATTTGTTCAACTTTCATATTATGATTAAAATTGAAAACTGTAAGCCCAAACACTTCTACTCATATTGAAAGTTACTTAGAAAACACATAGTTCAAGAACAAAATGAAAACTACAAGCCCAAACAGAAACTAATTGGAGGGTGCAAGTACAAGTCCGCGAGTCAATTCCCATGCTACTCAAATGTTTGGCATAAACTGGTAGAACTGTGATGCACGAACCTGAGTAGGCGCCACATGCAACACTTCACCACGAGCTTCCCGGATGTATTCCCGAATCTCAGAGGCAGAAAACACCTTATCACCCCGAGCCACCATAGATTCCAGACGATACAACTACACACCAAAACGCTACAACGAAGACAATATGATGGCGATAAAAAAATAGGTATGAAACAAAGCAACTAAAATGAAAGGTAATTGGTAATCTTCATACGTACGCGCTGATTATATACGGCAACAGGAGGAGCATATGTTTCCGGTAGCTGTTGCCGTGAGCTTTTGAAAACAAATGGGTGGCCATGCTCACCAAACCACTCCATGTAGTCTGCGTAAATGGCGTGAGGCTCAAGCACGGTTGTATGTCGATTGAATGATATGTACACATCTGAAACAATTAAGTGGTCATCCCAACGCTCGTCCACGGGGTGCCAAATCAACTTGAGGCCCTTGACCTGTTGTGGTCTTTCTTCTCTAAGCGGGAGGATTCTCTCCATCGGAACTGTCTGCACATACCTAAACTGGCGCATAACTCGGTCTGGCATGTAGACATCCCGGACTTAGACGAGATCCCCAGCTGTCGATATAGATATGCAAGGATGCCCACTCCCCAAGCGTACTCTGTGGTTCGTGTATGATTGGTGACGAAGTCCAACGCAGATGTGGATATGGAGGCTGTGGTTCTGTCGTTCAGCAGTACGCTACCTAGAACCTCCAGCAGATAACCTATTGCGATTACCCGATGGGGTGTGTCTGGCTTGCTCAATAAGTCCACAAGGTGCAAATCCATGTTGTTGTGGTAAAATGAATTTCCACTAGGTACTTAGCCATGCTGGGAGAAGTTGAAGTTTGCTGCCATCCACTGCTGTCGTAAACTGTTTGAGTTGGTAGGATTCAGTGCGATACCGTCGATTGGCAAACCAAGCAACTTTTGCACATTGTGCAAGGTAATTGTCATCTCCCCCCATGGGAGATGGAAGCTGTTGGTCTCCGGATGCCACCGATGGAGGAAGGCTTGAATGAGACAGTGATCAACTGTCCCAAAACTGATATCTTCCAAAACATGCAACCCACTGTGCCTGACCAAATACCACCAGTTCCACAGGGTTGCATCACGCGACCATCTTCGCAATGCATTAAACCGGTTCGTATGCCTGATGCTCTTGACATGAATCTCCACCCCCTACAAACCACATAATGAGATATTCAGCGTAACAATTGTGCACGCAATAAGCGTAACCGTATACAAAACCTTAGTTGAAGTACACCAACCTCAGTTATCCACAGGTTGTGACACATGTGAGTCCTGTAGTGTCGAAGTGGCTCAACGAACTTAGGGTGTCCATCGTCCACATCCCGAACATTCAGCTCGTCTAGATAACCGGGGCGGGCATTGGGGTTATGCAATGGGTTGGAACTGGATACACCCCCTTGTTGGTCACCTGCCCCGTTAGTGTCGAAGGCCGGTGTCGAGAGCTCGACGGACGCTTGGAAAGAGTTTCCAGCAACTGGGTTGGAAGATGGCATACCCACGTCCGGGATTCTAACATCACAGATAGGCTGAGTGGCCATTCCCGGCCACAACGGCCACTCTCTAGGGCCTATCATGAGTGTATACTCGGGGGTCTGGTGACATGGGTCTCCCCACGAAGTCGTCTGATGACTGACGTCGGGGATATGCTAGGTCTTGGGCACCTCCAAAGGTGAGGTATCGACTTCGTCGACATCGTAATCGGTGAGAAAATCCTCGTCATCGCGGCCTAGCAAAGATGTGCTAGCTCGCGAGGGCACCAACAACGGTGGTTCATATTCCGGTTGTCTTATTACTGACGTTCTCGCACGAGCGGGCTCTAAAAGCCTATCACCTCGCATGAGCGACGCGGTTGGCCTTACCTGTTCGCGCTGCGAAAGGGCCCGCCTCATTGCCTACATTAGCAATTTTCACATTAATATGACATCCTTAACTTATTCCTTAAATCATATTGTAAATTAATATAATATACTAAACCTTTAAATTGAATAAAAATAATTAACTTTTGCCTTAAATAAACCTAGCGGCTCAAATGCAAAATAATTTATATTTTTCACATAGCATAACCACATTTTATCTACATTCCATAAACTTTCATACTAAGTTTTATCTCCACTAAATCTATGTTTTAACATAAAATAATAATCTTTTTCCTTCAATAACATACTACATAACCTTCATTTCATGACTTTTTTTTATCTACACTGCCATTATATAAAAAAATAGCCTTCAAATATCCAATATTTTTTTATATTTTTCACATAAAATAAACACATTTTTTCAAAATTCCAATACAATCATATCCTACATTCCATAACCACATCCGTCAAATTGCATTCAAAATTCAATTTCTAAATTGTACATTGTACATTCCATAAGCACATCCGTCAAATTGCATTCAAAATTCCATATCTAAATTTCACATAACTAAACCTAAATTTATCACATTTTTCTCTACACCTATTATCATAAAGTATGAAATTTCTAAACATATAAAATCATTTTTTCAACATAATATCATTTAATCTTGATTTCATAACATTAAAATCTAATCCTATAATAACATATAATTAACCATGACAATAAAGCTACGAGAACATGGAAATTCGACATACCGGCGTTGCGGCTTGAGCTCGAGGATCGTTCGGCGGGGGTTGAGGTTGAGGATCGTTTGGCTCGGCTTGACCTCGATGGTCGCTCGCACGAGGCTCCCATTGCTCTCCATGGTCCCTCAATCCACCAAGCAACTGGAATGCATGAGGAATCCGTCATTTCACCATGTCTACTTCGAATCTCTATTGACACAATGAACTCCGGGCTCCCGACGACGCACTCGTTAGTTGATTATGAAAGGTGATGCATGTAAGTGGTGTGTGTAGTGCAAGGGTGGGTGTGGGTATTTACATCCGATCGGCAAACCCCTATACCGACTTGGGAACTCGGTATCGGCTCAGACGATGTGACGACGTAGGCTGCAGCGGTCAGGCGATGTGACATCGTGGCCAGGAATCTGTCGGATTCCCTGCATGCCGACTCAGGAACTCGATACAGGCTCAAGTGATTCGACATGCGTCAGTCGATGTGACATGTCTGCCGGTCTCATAATTTGGAATAGGCAACATTGGTGTCGGTCTGTGAATTCGGTATTGTCAAAACTGGTGCCGTCTCGGGCATTCGGCTTCGGTGCCGTGCCTTTGGCGATAAATTGGCCGTGTACAAGGACGGAGCTAGAAATTTATCGAAGGGGGGGGGGGGGGGGTTGAAGTTTTATACAAATTGTTGATTCGTTGTTCGATAAATTTTTTTATAATATGTTTAGCGAATCAAAACTACAATATTTTAGATTAAATGATGATATTTTAGTTTAAACATACATTTTTTTAGTACAAAACACAATGTTTTTTTTTCCAAAACGGTGATCTTTTAATTTAAAATTGTGTTATTTTATATATTTTTCTCTTTAAACGATAAAACGATGTCGTTTTAATCGATAACAACATTTTTTCGTCTAAAAATATGTCGTTTGAAATATACAAATTCAATATGCACCTTGTTGTTCTCTTAACATACACTAACGTGTAACAAGATATACAAACTTTAAATTTGCATAATTTCTTATATAATTATCGAATTTAGTAATATAACTTCTTGTTTCGAAGCTCTTTGGTTGAAATATATTGCCAAAATATCAAATTAAGTAAAATATAAAAGAACCATGCTTTATTAAAAGACATTTAAAATAATTAATCTGTGTTTAACTTCAAACGGTCATAACTTTTTACTCGTTTATCGGATTCAGGCTTATAATATATCAAAACGAAACTATCGATGCGTAGAACAAATATAGGTGATTCGTCGGATGAAAGGGGGGGCGTATGCTCCCACTTGCCCCCGCCTAAATCCGTCTATATGGCCGTGTATATAACAGAACCATTATAAATCATTTCCATAACACTTTTTATAAAATGGATGGGAAATCCAAACACACCCTAAAGTCCTTTTCGAAGTTTAATCAACCGTATAAAATCCCCTCCCGCAACCCTTGCGATGTGCTGTTTCTCACTTCTCTCCCATATCGGTCGGTCTCCTTTACCTTCTACGCTTGCTAGGGTTTCATTCTCCCTCTTCGTCCGCTCGCTAAATAATCGATCAATTTCTCCCGTTTTTCCTTGCTTCTTTCTGATCAGATTCCTAGGGTTTTCCTGATTGATTGATTAGCCATGTCGTTGAGGCCGAACGCACGGACGGAGGTTCGCCGCAACCGGTACAAGGTCGCCGTCGATGCCGATGAGGGCCGCCGTCGCAGGGAGGATAACATGGTGGAGATCCGCAAGACCAAGAGGGAGGAGAGCTTGCAGAAGAAGCGCCGTGAAGGCTTTCAAGCTCAACAGGCCACTGCTCCTCTCCAAACTGCTACCGTCGAGAAGAGGGTAAAGTCTTCCAACTCTTCTCTTTACCTCGTGTTTTTTGTTCTGCCGTTACCTCTTAGTTTGACTTGGATTGTATCAGGAAGTTTGTAGTTGAATCGGTCGTAGTTTATGATTGATTGCTTATACAGCTTTTTTGTTTTGTGATTCGTCAAATTGAAGTTGTTTTGAGTGTTAACCTAAGTGAAATATCTGCGACTTTAACGCCATAGCAGTGATTAGGTCTGATCTGGAATGTTGTGATGTGTTTTTGGGTACTGAATTATGTTAATCGGGGTTTGATTGCAGTTGGAGACTCTTCCTCAATTGATTTCTGGGGTTAACTCTGACAACGGACAATTGCAACTCGAGGCAACCATGCAGTTTCGAAAGCTCCTATCAATTGGTATTTACATGATCAATCAGATTAGATTTTTTTGTAAGCGTTTATGCTTTTGTTTCTTACATTTCATTTTGGTGCCCCTTCGAATAATTGCAGAAAGAAGTCCTCCGATTGAGGAAGTCATCCAATCAGGTGTTGTGCCTCGGTTTGTCGAATTTCTCCAAAGGGAGGACTTTCCGCAGCTACAGGTTTGAACTCTCAGCATGATTCTGTAAACGTCCGTGAAACCTTGTTTTTGGCTGTATTTTAATTTATTAAATGTTATTGGATTTGTCTTGTAGTTTGAGGCAGCTTGGGCACTGACTAATATTGCATCTGGGACCTCTGAGAATACTAAGGTGGTAATAGATCATGGGGCAGTTCCAATTTTTGTGAAGCTTCTTGGTTCTCCTAGTGATGATGTCCGTGAGCAGGTATAGTTGATTTGAACTGATTATCCCTGTGGATTGTATTATATCCTTTCTAAGCTAGTAGCTTTCTTTTCATTGTTTAAATATGTTTTTTCTTCCTACTTGCAAGCACAGGCTGTTTGGGCGCTAGGAAATGTTGCAGGTGACTCTCCAAAGTGCCGGGACCTGGTCTTAGACTGTGGCGCATTAATTCCTTTGCTGTTGCAGTTGAATGAGCATTCTAAGCTTTCAATGCTGAGAAATGCTACATGGACTTTATCGAATTTCTGCAGAGGAAAGCCACAACCAAAATTTGACCTGGTTGTCATCTCCATCCACAGTTTACCCCCTTTTTTTTTTGGTTCTGGGTGGTGTGAGGAACCAATTTCTGTGATCTTCGAATAACACTTTTGATATTGATTGGCAGGTGAAGCCAGCACTACCTGCACTTGAGCGTCTTGTCCATTCAAATGATGAAGAAGTGTTGACTGATGCCTGCTGGGCCCTTTCATATCTTTCTGATGGCACAAATGACAAAATTCAAGCCGTGATTGATGCAGGTGTCTGCCCACGGCTCATCGAACTTCTCATGTACGTAAATAATTTTGGTCTCTATTGATTGACTTTTCTGTGTTTGAGCATCTGATAACCAGGTTTCTGAATACCGTTGGTGCAGGCATCCTTCTACTGCAGTGCTCATTCCTGCCCTTCGTACTGTTGGCAATATTGTTACGGGAGATGATATGCAGACTCAGGTAGGAAGTTGAATATACTTCTATCATGCCATACTTGGTGATCTATTACACCTTAGAGGCCTTTGAATATGAAAATTTTTATGCTATTATCTGTGGCCATGTTCTATTAACAAAATTTACTTTTGAATTATAACATTTTGACCTTGAAATAGATAATGTACTCGTGCTATATAATGTTGTTCCTTTTTTTGCCCAGTTGACTCCACTTCCATCATAACCTTTATTTCTTTTGGAAAATTGAGAGAACAAGTCTGAATTGTTTAGTACAAATAGTGAAAGGAGCGTAATGCCTTGATTTGGTCATTTTTTGGATGTTTCTATAGAGCTTGGCAACTCGTCAACGGCTTAGATCAGCTGTGGAGATCTCTTTTGCCCCCCCCCCCCCCCCCCCTCTTAATTTAAAGAACTTAGAAGATTTTTAAAAACTACCATGTGATTGGGAAAATTCATGTTGTGAGTTTGATGTTCCTCGAAAACGAACTCTTTGTTCCATTTGTTTTGCAACTGTTCAGATGAGTTTTGCAACACAGATTTGGTACATCTTATTGTTCCAACTTTTGTTTGCAGTGTGTTATTCATGCTGGTGTACTACCATGCCTTCTGGGCCTCTTGTCCCACAATCACAAGAAGAGTATAAAGAAAGAAGCTTGCTGGACCATTTCGAATATTACTGCGGGTAACAAAGAGCAAATTCAGGTACTGTGAGTCTGTGATAATGAAATTGAAATTTGTATGGTTAATATCCTATAAGTTTCTGATTCTGCCTACATACTCCTCTGCTTCTTGAAATGCAGCAAATCTAATATTTATAGAAATTACTATGATTTGCCATTAAAATTTCATGCTGACCGATTGCTGAATGTTGTAATATTCAAGGCTGTTATCGAAGCTGGTTTAATTGCCCCTCTTGTGAATCTTCTCCAAACGGCCGAGTTTGAAATCAAGAAAGAGGCTGCATGGGCAATATCTAATGCTACTTCTGGCGGTACTCCTGACCAAATCAAGTACGGGCTCTTTTCTTTCAAATCTTCCCATGTCATGGCTTTTCTCAACTGCACAATCACACTAAACTTTTCTATGTCGCAGGTTCTTGGTTAGCCAGGGATGTATAAAACCTTTATGTGATCTCCTTGTATGCAATGATCCGAGGATAATCACCGTTTGTATGGAAGGATTGGAGAATATCTTGAAAGTAGGCGAGGCTGAGAAAAGTCTGGGTAACACTGGGGATGTCAATTATTACGCTCAGTTGGTTGATGAAGCAGATGGGCTAGAGAAGATTGAAAGTCTTCAAGGCCACGACAACAATGAGATATATGAGAAGGCTGTGAAGATTCTGGAATCGTACTGGTTAGAAGATGAGGAAGAGGGCCAAGAGACGGTGGCTGCTAGTGATGCCTCTCAACCCGGGTTCAACTTTGGGGGAAGTCAGGTTTCAGTTCCATCCGGAGGATTCAACTTCAGTTGAAAGGTATGCATCCTGCAATTCAGTGTATTATAGTTTATATCCTGATTCTAAAATGCCCTCAGCTGCGAGCGACCCTTAAAAAAAGTCAAGGCCTCATACTAATCTGTGAGGATTATTCCTTAGGTTAAGAATCGGTTTTCTTCTCAGCAGATATGCGAATAGGATTGGCAAGAGGTTGGAGGGCATGCATGGGTTTTGGTATGGTCAGGCTCAGGTCAAGTCCGGTCCGAGGTCAGGTCAAGTCAAGTCAGGTCAGGTCAGGTCAGTTCGATCACCTCAATTGTCTTAGTCTGGTCCAGTGTCTTTGACATTGTCATTGAGGTGGAGTCGGTCAGTCAAACCATAGTGGTTGAATAAAATGAGGAAGCTCGCGGTTCCAGTGATGGCAAAACGATCTACGCTGAGTTGTCGTTTTGCCCAGAGTCCTCGGCGTCCACATAACTAACACTGGATGGGTAAGTAATGCTACGGTCACGAGTTTTCAGTCAGGGTTGCGGGTATGTAGCTGGTGATGGGTTTTGAGTGCAGAATATTGTTTGATGCGTTCATTCTGGTTGGTTCTTTTGGTCCTTGTATTCTATACAGTCTTTTTGTCCTCTCGTTATTGAATCTCGGTTGTATCGGTATTGTCGAGTCCAAGTCTAAATATTTCAATTAGCTTTTGTAGAACTCAGTATATTTCGAGCAAAAGGAGGGAAAGAGTTATTTTGGGGGTATGTAATTTTCTTCGTCTGTGTCAATTGTGGCTAAGTGTTGGATTTCTATGTTGTGGAATTTTATTGAATAAATTGCCATTGTCATTTGTCATCAATTTACTTGTGAAATTACTGAAACAACTAGAAGAATTTGGTGAATCTGATTGTGTTTTTGTTTTGGATAAAACTAGGAGATTGTTACAAAAAAAATTCATAACACGGTATTTACGGAAATTTCACGAAGTACCCCGAAGTATCGCTTAATTCATGCGGTGATTAATTGTTTTACACCTTCCACGTGGTACCCTGAGGTTTTGAATCATTTCATCTCGTGTCATTCTCCCTTTGTTATTTCATCTCGTGTCATTCTCCCTTAATGTGTCATTCTCCCTTAATGTTAACAACACTGTTACTTTGTTTTTCCCTTCTCACTATGCTGTTAAACTCCAAACCCTAACATCAGAATAAGTACGGTTTGCTCAGCGCCACCACCCTGCCGTCCTCAATGTCGTCTTCTCGAATGCGAGCGCCACCACCCTGCCGTCCTCAATGTCGTCTTCTCGAATGCGAGCTTATCCTCAGCGGCACGAGGAAGAGGAATCGCAATCCCCCACAGCCGAAGCCCAAGCGGAAGCCGTGTCCGAAGAGATCTTCCTTAGCGTCTTCGAAGATGATTACGTTGATGAGCTCTGACGGCAAGATCTTCGAGGTCGAGGAGCCGGCAACCTTTCTGCCCCGGACCATCAAGAAGTTGATTGAGGATGGTTGCGCCAATGACGTCATCCCTTCGAGGAGACGGAAGACGCATAGAGGCTGGTCGCCAAAGTTGGAGCTGGAGGGGGGACTCGGTGCTGCTGGCCGGAGCTTCTAGCACCCGATTTCAATGGCGATGATCAAATGGTTTCGTTGCCCTTGCGATTCGCTTCCTCCTATTCCCCCTTAGAAATTCGCTTTTTTTTTCTGGGAAATTTGGAGACTGGGAGGTGTTTGGGTCTCCAAATTGAGACCTAATTCTACATTCCAATGTCTTAAATCATCAAACTTCATCCATCCAACGCAAATTTGACAACTTTATAGGCATCTAAATTCGAATTCGTTCAAAATTTTCCGCCTCAATTTCAATGGTGAAGAGAAAATGGGAGAGTTCCACAATTGAGAGGTAGGTGAAAAGAGGGCGGGCAGGGCTCCCTCCTGCAGCTTTCAAGTTGCCGGTGACAGAAAAATCCATCGTTGAATTTGTATGAAAACGTGGGGCGTTGCTTAGTTATTTGTTGGGCTCCATTTTGAACTTGGCTGGTTGTTATCAGCTAGTGGCGATGTGCCACGCTCCAGTCGTCCGGCCAGCAGCACCGAGTCCTCTATCAACCCCAACGTCGGCGACCAGCAGCTCCGGCCACTGGCAACTTGGGTTTCTGCGTCTTTCTTTGTGTGATCGTGTCTGTCTTCTTTTCTTTCCCCTTTATTTTATGTTAATCGATTTTTTTTCTCAAAGTAACAGGAGTTGTTAAAATAAAAGGGTAATACGTGAAAAGTGTAAAACAATTGGTCACCGTGTGAATAAAGCGATACCTCAGGGGTAACTCGTGAAATTTCCGTTGTATTTATTAGCATAATTCGATCTACATTCGAAGTAGGTGTTATGTGGATTCTTAAGAGATAGATCTTTGTATTTACAAGTGATTGAATGATTTGGGTTGGGTTAGCACCACAATCAGTATAATAATTTTGTTGTTTTTTGTTTAAAAATGTTGTTTAGAAAGTGTTCCAAAGATTTAAGAATGGTCAAACAATTTGTTAAAGGAAAGTTTCCACATTTCATGTGACCTGTCCTCAACTAGTACTTGCTACACTACACCTGTACTCATGTTTTATTATTAATTTAATAAAGGGAAAAAACAATTTCAACCGCTGCATTGGCGCTCATAGCCACACTCCCACAAATCCAAATAGATTCCAATCCCTCCCAATGAAATCAAAATGCAAATTACTGAAGCAGGCTAAACTTTGGAGACATTTTTGCAAAAACCTCCATAAAACTATAAAATTTGCACAAAGCTACACACTACTTGGATTTTTCTATTCTATCTAAATTACTAGGACAGTAGTTTCTGCTTAGAGAGGTATTTTGTGTAATTACAATTCTTTCAAGAGTTTTTATAACAATACCCATAAGTGATAACCAATAGGCGATTTTGCTAAATTGTTTTTCAAACCAGGCGTTGAAAAAAATTGCGGCCAAAGAGCGCGCCACCCGCTGAATATTTGGCGGGTTGATAAAACCCCTCTCTCCCTCCAAACCCTAAATTCATACCCCTCAATTTTTTTTTAAAAATTAAAAAAAAGAAACGCCTAGAAAGTGGCGCTGGCGCTCTCACAGCAGCGAAAATGTATGGCGGTGTCAGCAATCAGGGGCATTTTCGTCATTTCACGCAACCGCGCGCTCTAGGGTTTTTTCCCCCAAATCCTCAGTGCCCTCTTTTTCAAGCCACCATTTTTATTTTTTCCCAATCGGCAGCTGATATTTCATCTCTCTCCAGTGACTGTGTCCTCTCTCTCTCTCCCCCTTTAAATTTGCCATGTCGGTTTCAATTTTTCATTCTTAAGCTAATTTCCCACTTCCTCTGTTTCTCTCTCATCCTCCATTTTTTTTCCCTCCCTACCAACCCGCTTCGTTCCCTCTCTTTCTACCGAGTTGATTTGGGTGTGTGATCAGTGTTCAGTGATCAGTGATCAGCTTATCTGTGATTTGATTGCCCAATCGCTCAATCATTTGTCCTCCGAGTTTGATTCTTAGCTTGATCTGTTCTCCTGTCGGTTTGGATTGAAGTTGCAGTGGGGGTTGTGTGAGATATCAACTTACACACAAATCGGGCCACACCCAATACCGAATCAGCCGTTTAAATTTCCGGGTCGGTCTCAGATCTTCGGGAATATTCCTCTGGAATGGTGGATCTGAGTGAGAAAGTGAGTGATCACACATTTTCTGTTTTCTAGGGTTTGGTCTTACTAATTTCTTTGATTTGGGGATTGTAGATCTGACTGTTTAAATGATCTTAACTTTTGCAGATTTCAGAGTCTGAAGAGATGGATAGCAAAACCCCAGAAGGTTCATCCTCTGAAGATGGCCAAGTTAAGAAGACATGTGCTGATTGCGGCACTTCCAAAACCCCCCTCTGGAGAGGTGGCCCAGCCGGCCCCAAGGTCTTGATCTGATCCCTCACACCAGTTAATCAACCAATCAATCAATGTGTTTATGTGATTTACTGTGTTGAATTGGATCTGATTTTTTTGATCTCTTGTTACAGTCACTATGCAATGCCTGTGGGATCAGGAGTAGAAAGAAGAGGAGAGCAATTTTGGGGATCAGTAAATCAGATGATAAGAAACAATCAAAGAAGACAACATCAAGCCAAAGCTCTTTGAATCACAAGCTGTTATCAATTGGGAGAGAGGTTTTGATGCAGAGATCAAGAATGGACAAGTACTTGAGGAACTTGGGGGAGGAAGAACAAGCTGCAGTGTTGCTGATGACCCTTTCTTATGGCTCTGTTTCTGCTTAATTTTAGGGTTTTTTTTTTAATATTTTTTGTTTAATTTGATTTACTAATTACTACTAATAGGTTATGATAAATGTGTTGTTGGTAGCAATCAATTTTAAGGGTGCCAATGCCAAATACCCAAATTGTCTTGTTCCTAAAGTGTCAAGGGTATTCAACTCATATGCCCTTTTGCCCTTTCCTCATCTTTCCCATCAAGAATTTGTTGTTGGGTTTGTGTAGGGGTTTGGGGTTAGGTGCTGTTTGGTTGCTTTTTATGGAGTAAAAAATCTATTAATTTGAGGCTTTTTTTGGGCTTATCATAATTAGTGTTATTATTTGTCTTATCATACACTTGATTGTGACATGTATTTTTTCACCCAACTTAAAAAAATTCATGAATTGAATCATAAATGTAATAAGATCACTACTAGGCTACTAGAGAAATCCTCATTCAAATGGAATCCAATGAATTTAAGGGGAAAATCCAAAGTTGTAAATAGCCAAAATATTTTTTGGCATATAATGGTAAAGCAACTGAAGTCAGAGGGATCTTTGGTAAATCTTTTGGCGGAATTTTTATGAAAAGAAAACTCAAATTTGGAATTTGGAGTGATTCAATTTGCCTCTATTGAAAAGTTGGGAGGGAGATGACCAAATTTTAAATTGGATTTCAACAGCTATAACAAATTTTTTTTTTTGAGTTGGTTAAATTGGGAACGACTGGATTTTGCTTGACTACACATTAAAAACAACTAAAATTAATACTCCGTATGTTTATAATGATAAACTCATGATTGATGCTTAGTGCACACGCATAGTATAGTGTATACGTATGAACCATTGGACAATGGACATGAACTCATAAATTGTTCCATGCAGATATCATAGTAGAAATCATGCCCTATTGTGTAATTGTTTCAATAAAAATATAAAATAAACATGAACCCTAAGGAGATCGTTGTGTAAATCATAAACGAGGTTTTCCATGTCATTTAATTAGATTGTGATAACGGCATATATAAATAAAATCATTCCGGAATGATTCTGGTTCAATCCGAATGACCGTCCTTTATTTACCAAAATCGATCAAGACATATAAATAAGTTTTGAAGGGTCACAAACAGAGTCGATCCTAATATTTATGGAGCCTTAATTAACATTGTCAATAAAATAAATACTAAACTTTATATATAGACAATAAGTCATTTGTGAACATCTCGTACGGTGTAATTTGTGAACAAACTTCATCATTGCATGAAGAAGATCAACGGTTGATATTTAAAGGAAAATTTGAAGAGAAAAATTATTCGTTTGAAATAACATGATCATTCGTACATAACTCATAGTAATAATCATGTTGCAACCGACGAATAATTTTTATATGAAAAGAATACTAATACATATGAATAATTATATTATATCAGACGAATAATATGTGAAATTACACTAATTTTTAACCAAAATTACACCAATTGTATGTCAAAGTACATCAATTTATAGTAAACTAGTATATTTTTAAGAACTTTACACTACACTAACATTAAGATCAATACATTAAAATTAAGATTTTCTTTTTTCTTTACATTTTTTAACATGTATCCATGAAAAAACATCGTTACGAAAGAGGATAGTGAACAGATAGGATTATGAAGTTAAAACTGTAAGGTCTCTCTTCTCTCTAGTTTTCTAGAGAGAGGGAGATCTTGTGCAGGCTTTGGTGGTGGCTCCGCCGCCGACTTATGCTTGTGCCGCCTTGCTTCGGCCTTTAGCGTATATTCCTCTGTCAAGGAGTTCGTAGACCTTTCTTCCGCAACCCACTAAATTGAACAATAAGCTCATTCTTTTGGGGCTTTTGCAGATTCAGGGCTGAGAAGCTCGAGTCATCTTTTCTTTCTAACCCAATTCGATCATCATTTCCCTGATCTCCTAGATCTAGGGTTTGTGTTCTCGTTTCTTTTGAAATTTTGGCCCCTTGTTGATTCCCCTTTTCGGTGCCTTCGGTGAGTTCTTGGGATATCGGTCATTGCTCTGACTTGTCCCCTTTCGAATCCTCTTCTTCCTCATCGCCCTTTTCTTCCTCCGCTTATTCTTTCTTTTCAATCCCACCTCCCACGCTTCTCTCTTCTTAGTCTACTTCCAAATCTGGCCGGCTCCCGTTGGTTTCCCTCCTCTTCTCATCGGCATCTCCCTCGATGGTCGGTTGGTGTCCCGTCGGACCTTCCTCGGCGTGTCGCCTTCACCTTCAGACTTCTCTCACCCTCTTTGCTCATCTCTCTTTGCTGTCTCTCTAACTTCGTCATCTCTGGTCTTCGTCGTTGACGTGCGCTCAATTTACCATGTTTTTTGCTTACATCTAAGTTGATTTCTGTACACATTTTATATTTATGGGCAAGAATAGTACAGAATATGTGTAGTTTATGCTTATTTTTCAAATATGGATATCTACACTAGTTCTTGTTTAATATTGCAGAAATCGAGACATTTTCGGAGCAATTCGAGGAAGTGGAATTAAAGCTGGAAAACAACTCGACGTCTACTGAAGAGTCATTCGATGTCTACCCAGTGACTCGACGTAGTGACTCGACGTCGAGTGAGGAGCGTGAGCCAACATATCGAGTAGAGAAAAGGAGAAGCAACACCACTCGACGTAAGGAGTCGACGTCGAGTCCACACTCGACGTCGAGTGGAAACAACTCGACACACACATGGAGAAGAAGAAGACCACTCGAGACACAAGCAATGACTCGATGTCGAGTGGAGCTCATAGCCGAGATCGGCTGAACCAGAGAGCCGAGATCGAGTGAAGACATATCAAGACACACAGAGGAGTCGACGTCGAGTGGCCCAACAGAAGTTGTCCGAAGCCCAATCCGAATCCGAGTTCCACATTGCTTCTACAATAAGAAAGAGATATTTTATCAACAAGTGGAAGACCTCTATCCTTTTTAGTAATTCCAAAATTACTTAAGGGGAATTTAGTTGTTTTTACTTATTTTACTCAGCAATGTTGCATCCTTAGATTTAGATAGATAGAAATTAGATAGAGATAGAGTTGTTCCTTCCTAGATTAGCTAGGGTTGAGCACTATAAATAAAGCCCTAGGGGTTGGTTTTTAATAATTCCAACACAAAAAGAATATATATATACACACACCCACACATAGAGATATAGAGAGAGAGAGAGAGAGAGGGGGGGGGGGGGGAGAGGGGCCAATTGGAGTTGTGGAGCGAGAGCGATTGTGGCTTTGTTCGGTTTGTACTCTTTTGTTTTTAGTTCAATTCAAGTTATTTTCCTTATGATTATGATGTTTGTTATTGTGATGAGGTGCGAGTAAGTCACCCTACTTCTACGGTCGGGGTGAGTCCGACGATAGCCATGTAAGTTTATGCATCGAAGGTATAATTTTTATATGCGAAGTCATCTTCTATCCCTATTTGTGATTCTTCTATGAAAGTAATAGGTAAATCCTTATTTGTATTATTAAAGAGAAAATGATCTTAATATGAATTTGGATTAATTATCTAAAGGGGTAGTAACACTTACGGTTTATGCGAGAGCATTTATCCACCTATTTGTTAATGACGAAAGTTATTTGATGAAAAGGCATAATCTTTTATATCTTTGGCATAATTCTTATAGGGTTATCGTTGTGGCATGATTCCTCGATCTTGGAAGTTGTTTAGTTTATTGATTTATACAACCAATCTACGATTATTTCTGTTCACATATTTTCCTTATCCATCCTTATACTCTTTGGACTTTCTTTTCCGACTTTTTATTTCCTGCAAAGTTACGATTTTTCACTGCACAGACACACTCGACATCGAGACCACTAAGTCGACATCGAGTTCCTTTGTTTCTGTTGTGCCTGTTTTACAGAGATCGATAGCTTGAGTCAACATCGAGTCATTTGGTTGACGTCGAGTCAACTTCTGAAGTCGACATCAAGGCTGAATTTTGGAATTGAATTGGCGAGCGCTGACACTCTTCCTCGTGGATTCGATCATAACCTCTTCCACTACAACGGGAGGAAGTCTTATAATTTTATTTGTGAAAGCTGGAGATTGGTTTGATTTATATTCATATTTATTAGACTTGATTTCCTCCGTTAATAGTCATCGTCTGGGCTGCTTTTGACCTTCTCGTCGGCTGCTATGTAGTTTTGCCGACTCCCATGCTTCCCGGGCTCTTTCGGTTTCCTTGGGCCCAGTGGTGTCACATTGTTGCTTGCTTTGAGCCTAATTTGTTTCTTTTGGGCCCAAGGTTTAGGCTTGGACCCTAAGCTATTCGGATGGAACAATAAAAAAAAATGGATATATCTTTTATTTATATATGTATATGTATACATAAGTGTGTATCCAATGTCCTTTCGGGTTGAATAAATTTCGAAAGGGCCTAAATATTAATAAGTAATAATAATTCTCCCAGGACTTTTGGCTTGTTTTGGGTTTATGTTCACAAATTTTCGTCGGATGTTTGATCTTCCTTGTTTTGGCTCGTACTTTGCCCTATCTTTTGGCGTTGGATCGCTGCCTTGATGCATTTGCATTTGGTTCCGAGTTGGGTTGCAGTATCATGCGTCTTGTATGATCGAGAGAATCGTGGTTGTGCTCGTAGTCTTCAAAGATCCCTCATATAAGAGGGGGTAACGTCGGTGATCCGCACTTCCCCATGATTTGCCCTTTTCCGGTGGTGGCTTACTATTCTCCGCCTTCTCGGCGTCGAGCCCCCATTTAAGTCATCGGACTCTCCCGTTTGCTCGGCATTCGTAGCTCGTCTTGAATCTTTATCGACTCCTCTGCTGGTTGACGACTTTTATGAGTTATTAGGGTCTTTCTTTCATCTTTGTTGACTTGTATTCTCAGTGTGTTGTATATTGACAGTTAATTTAACTATCGATTCGTCGACCTCTCAAACTTCAGACTTATTTGAGTTCGAATTTTTACTTAATAATTTAAAAAAACCGTCGTTACATAAAATAAAGCATATAAATGTTGAATGAGGAATTGACATTTGGATGGTGGTGTAGCCTCACAAAATTATTTGTCTCCACCTCTACTTATCTGGAGGTCGCACTCCGGTCAGTCCCCCACCGCTCTTTACAGCTAACCCACCTGACCCACTCCCACTCACCATTACTTCTTTTAATTGCAATTAAGCCCACAAACAACCCATAAATTGCACTTCCCCCCCATCATCTATTTTTTTAGGCCAAATTTCCGAAAACCACCTTTTAAATGAAATTTTTTTTTGTACACTATCACACCTTAAATTGAAATTTTCAAGAAACCAACCTTTAAAAAGCTAGATGCTTGCAAAAATTTCACCCGCGTCGTCTTTTTCATTAAGGTTCTTGTTAAATGTATGAAATTATTATTTTACCTTTATACTTTTAATATATTTGGAGGGTAAAAGAAGGATCTCCCTTTCGAACCAACTAAATCAAGAATGACCAATTTCTAGCTTTCAATTTAGGAAGAGGATCGAGAGCTGAAAGACAAACACCCAAGAGAACTTGAGCCAACTTAATCAATGATGACCAGTTTCAGACCAACTAAATCAAGGATGAAACACTTGAGAATTGCCAAGAGATCATCAAGGATATTAGAGATGAATGGGTAAAAAGGTCATTTTACACTTTTAATATCAAACTTAACGTAAAATGTAAGATGGACGGTCTTTTGCAAAGATTTAACTTTTAAAGTGTGGTTTTCTGAAAATTTTAATTTAAGAAATGATTTTGTGCAAAATAGTGTATTTAAGAGTTGATTTTCTTGAATTTGACCTTTTTTGTATTTTTTTATTTGCGCTGGCCCTAAAAATGTACTGGGCTTTATAAGGGAATTTATGATAATAGTGACTAGTTATATTTTTTGGGACATGTAGCCAAGGCCCACAAAGAACAATTTATGGGCCTTTATGGGCTTTTAGAGTGACCAATTTATGGGCTTTAGCCCAATCATGGCCGTCCAACAAGAAAGTTAGTTTTTTTTTTTGGAACCGGAAATAATTCGAAGTCCAAGACTTCAACTGAAGCCTGGAGCAACGAGAGGCCGAAAAACGGTAGACGGACTAATCGTTATGATACAACCAAAAAATAAAAACAAAAAAAAAACAGAAACAAAAGATCTCAGTATGAAGACCAGAAGAGTGACAGTCGAAGGACACCGAGTGGAAGTTGCGGATGCCGAGAACATGGGAGCAACATGAAAGCTAGTTGATTATTTAGTTATAGTGGTTTATTTAATAATTATTTTTGTTTATAAAATGTTCATGTAAAAAAAAATTGTGATTTTTCTAAGTGGTTTTTGTATCTATTTTAATATTAAATATGTGGAATATGGAATATCACGCTGACTAAAACAGCAAAGAATTACAATATGTAAATAAATAATAAATATTTATAATTTTATTTTATTTTGTAGTTTTTTGCATTATAAGATCATACAATATAATTATAATTCTATAAATCCAGATTTCAAATGCAATGAATAAATCTTTCACAAATACTAAAAGATACTGTAAAATAGAATGTAGAAATAAAATAACAATAAAATCGAGGCTTGGGCAGGGAGAACGCTTCACATTGGCTATGACAGGATTGGTAACCAGACCCCGTTGAAAACCGAAGATTTGGCACTATGACATGGTTTAATACTTTAATTCAAATTCGTGCACTAGGTATAAAAATGTTACAAATAGAAGGGACTCACTTATAATCATTAATCATTTAAAAACAAATTCTACATGCTCATGAAAAATTGAATTGGTGATGTCTAATATTAAAACATTGTTGTCGAGTGTGACATAAGTTTCCTTCTCTCACGTGCCCCGTATTGACAACAGAGTAGCTGATAAAGTTGCACATCATTATCGCTCTGTCATGGACCTCGATATTTACTCTAATTTAGGTCTTCAAGACCTCATATGTAAGAATGCTTTCGGGTAGGATTATTGCTCTCGAATTATTATCTGATAAAAAAAACAATAAAAGTCCTAGAGAAAAAATGGAGTACATATGGAAAAGGAAATGGGGCCCAATGGAAAGGACAATGCCAGCTAGCTTTGAACTAAAAAAGTGGGACCCACGTCATTCATGTACCATCACGTTGACGTTTGAGGACCACCCACCCAAGATGAACATTTCCATTTGCATTTCCATTTTGTGAATTGGACGAGACCCTGACAATCAGGATACCCCTCTCATTTTATTTTTGGTAAAATTTGGTTGATTAAACAAGTAATTTATGCTTGGTCAAAACTAGTACATACTCCATCCGTTAACTAAAACTTAACGTTTTAATTGTTAGTTAGGATATGTATTGATCTAGGCTTGGATTGACCCTAAATAAATTGGATCTAAATCAAATTGAATCGAATCTAAGATAGTTCCATAGAATTCAAGGATTTGATTCTCAGGCCGGTTCAATTTAGGAACGTTGAACAATCTTGTCTTTAGAGTCGAGTTTGAGCAAAGCTTGAATTTAGACACAGGTTCTAGGAGATTGAAGAGCCCGAAGAGAATCTTGTAGGCAAACCCAATGTAAGCAATAAGTCCAGAGATGTTCAACTAAAAACCGAAATGAAAATTAAATATGGAATGATCCAACGTAGTCAGTCTTTTTCTCTTTCTAAATAGAACACCTACTGGACCTTTTTAAGAAGGGACTCCGTTAGGGAGTTGCTAATGGCTCATCCATTAAATTCTGGCTTGACACATGGTTTGGTCCGGCACTACTTTGGACCTTTGCAACAAACTTCTCTAATACAAACCCTGATCTGTTGGTGAGCAAATTCATCACCTCATCCAAAGCCTGTGATACCACCAAACTCCACTCTATACTTCAAGATCATCTCCCGCAAAGCACCATCGACAAAATAGCCATCACCCCAATCCCAAAAAATATAATGCAAGATATGCTATATTGGCATTGGATTCGCAATGGTTGGTTCAACGCAACATCGGTAATAGATATGATCCAAAATAATAAGCAACATTCTAAATCAGACTTCTACTGGATCTAGCATCTAGGTTGCGTCCCAAAAGTTAAAGATTTTATCTGGCGAATCATAAAGGATGGTATTCCTACCTTGGTTAAACTGGCTCGGCGTGGGTCGAGGCTCCCTACGAATTGTCCTTTTTGTGTCATGAACCATGAAGACTTAAACACCTACTTTTTACCCCAATTACTAGAACAACACTTCAACTTCTCTCGCAACAGATCTATATATGATACAGCAGACAATGCCTACAATACCACAACCTCTATAGTTGATGCCTTAATCCAGCTTCGAAATGACCTCGGCATCTAACATTTCTCCATCCTAGCAGTGGCTTGGTGGACCCTTTGATTTTTTTTCGGAATAAAAAGCCTTTGAACACATTAACCCTAACCCAAAAACTATCTTATCTTTTATATCTGAACACATATATAACTGGAATTGTGCTAAGGAGCAAGAACAAGATCTTAATTCAATCTCATATCCACAAGTCTCCAAGTCAAATTACAAAGCCTCACGTAAACTATGTAAGTGGTCTAAACCCGGACAGGGATGGTATAAACTCAACTTTGATGGTGCCTTATCCCATACCACCTCTTCTTCCTATGGATTTATTATTCGTAATGATGACGTTTCTGTTCTCTTCTCTTAGGCAGGATCATCATTTATCCCTTCTGTTCATGGGTCCGAATGCTTTGGTCTTTGGAAGGGGATCCTTAAAGCAACGGATCTTAATATACACAATATCATTTTAAAAGGTGATAATCTTAGCATCATCAACAGTCTTAAGACTGGATGCTTCTGTTCCGGTGAGATCGAGATGATTCTATCTAACTGTCTCCTTTCTTTAGGGAAGGTAATAGATTTGCTAGAGTCGTCTTTCTCATCTTTCAACTCCTTACTCTGGTTTTGCTCTCCCTACTGACGTTGCGCTAAGCAGCAACATCCTTCGGGATGCTCTTGGTTAGTTGCTCCATAACTACCAAATTCTTTTCAGTTCAAAAAGTCTCTCTCTCTCTCTCTCTCCAACTGGAGTATATACTTATACGGAGAAAAAATAACTGCCCATATTTTTTTTATCCTAATTAATAAAATGTCCATCATCCTATACTAATTGATTAAATGTCCACTAAATTTTAATACATAATACCAAAATGCCCCTACCTTTCATTTCCCTTCCCTTCCCTCCATCTTTCTTTTTTCTTTTTTTCTATTATCGAAATTTTTATGCGGACCAATAAATTGTTGAGATTATAACTTTATTGAATTTTTTATGCAGACAATTGAGCAATTGATCTAAAGGGGACAACTATGCAATTGAAGCGGACAAATGGATTGCTGAGATTCTAACTTTATTGATCCAAAGCGCTCAATTGTCTGCTTCAAATCGATTCCTCGGGATCGACTCCTTCTTTTTCTACAGTTTTGCCTTCAACATCTCCATTAATCGGCACACCAGCCATGGCGGTTGTTGGAAGAGCAAGAGGAATGAGTGTAAGGTGGAGGCCCCGGATGAGAGGATGACGCTCAAGGATTTTCTGGCCAAGGCCAAGCTATAGAAGTGGAGGATGTGAAGCCTTCAGTTCAAGTGCCTCCTATGGCAACGACGTCGAAGAGGTTGAGTAGTGGCATCGTACGTGTATGCATTTGATCGCCAAACTCATCTCTGTCATCCACGACAACGAAGACGGTGAAAGAGTAGGGAACGAGCTTATCGACTTCTTTGTCCGCTCCTTCGCCTCGACTCTATTTTTCTTGTCGATCTGAAGTCCGTTGACGACCTCTATTTCGCTCAACGATTCCGCGTCCGGCTCAAATCCAAGCTCTCCGACTCGAAGATGAGATTCTTGATCTTGGAGATGAGATTCGGCAAGGAGGAGGAATAGGTAAACCTGAATGAAGGATGAGGAGAAAGGTCGGACTCGGTAGATTTGAACGAAGGAGGCCGAGGAGGAGAGAGTCGAACTCAGATGTTCTGCATGGTGCTCGTCGTCGGTGGGCATTGCGGGTGGAGGAATGATCTAAACGAAGGAGGCCGCGGAGGAGGCAAATGAGGAAAGCATTAGAGGCAAAGTTGTATTCTTGGCATTAAAAAAAATAGTGTACGTTAACCTAATTTAGATGAGTTGGTGAAAAATTAGTTAATTGGAGAAGGAAATTAAACCTGTTGGCCCAATGTCCTCTATATTTATACTCTTACCAAACATATCTATTAGGCTAACACACATCTGGATCGAGTACAATGCTTCATAATACATTGCCATAGATGAAAAAAGGTCAAAATTCTATATAAATAGGAATCGACTTGTAAGCCATAGGAGATGATTGAGATAAATTAACAAGGAACTCACTTCATTTAACCGATGGTTTCGAATTGAAGCTTGGGAACCAAAAAAAATTTAAATCGGTGAGGAAACACTTTATTTCCTTATTAAATTTATCCAGGACAAAACGGACAACAACCCTAGTTTACACAAATACATAAATATTTATAATGATTTTTCTAATCTATGCATTTGGAGCATAGGTTAGAAGCTAACTGGATAAATATTTTTGAAAATTAAATTATTTTAATTTTCTTAATATTGTTTTATTAATGTTTCTTAGAGCCATTTCTATATTTGGTGGAGATTTTTTTTTTCAATTGAGTTTCTTAATTAGAGCATGAGCAACCACGAGGTTACCTATTTCCTTTTTCTATTTTCATCATCTTATCATAATTTGCCACCTCATATATTTTTTTCTCTAAATTATTTTCTATTTTTTCTACCTCTTCTTTAGAGGTTACCCTTGCAACCATGGCGTTACCTTGTTCCCTACTTTTTCTACCTCATTTATTTTTATTATAAATAAAATTCATAAGTGTTTGATATTAATATTTTTTTATTTCATATAGATGAAAAATAACAAAAATAATAACATTACATTTTCTACCTCATTTATTTTTATTATAAATAAAATTCATAAGTGCTTGATATTAATAGTTTAATTTCATATAGATGAAAAATAACCAAAATAATAACATTACATTATAAGTAAATAACAAATTAACTTCTATTTGATGGGCTCGTCTTGCATCTTCGGTAAGACTTTTATTACCGCTCTCTTGAACACCCGGAGAATATTCCATAGGTTATTGATTTGAGAGGAAAAAAAAAGATTATACATATTTGTAGGATTTTCCTTAGCAAATTGATGTATATTTGGATTATAGTTTGGGTATTCGGGTCTTGGATGGTTGTTAAACATTTGTAACATCATTTGAAATTGAGGATTATTGACAAGATTTGGATCAAGATGGATGTTTGGGATGGGTGGGGTATTTGGATGATTGTGATCCATAGTTTATGAAAATAGAAGATGGAAAAAGAAGTGCAAAATACAATAGGTCGAGATAGGGTATACATAGTGTTGGAATGTGGTTGTCCCACATCGTTAATCTAGAGAATGCTTGAACAACATATAAGGTTGAAGCTAGGGCTACTCCTCTCATTGCCAATTGGTTTTGAGATGGGGTCAAGACAAGCTGGAGGGGGGGGGGGGGGGTCGTGTGTGCGGGCCCACATACGGGAAACTCGAACAACACAGAAACTCGAACGGGGTTCCGTCTCAAAACCAATTGGCAATGAAAGGAGTAGCCCTTCAACCTTATATGTTGTTCAAGCATTCTCTAGATTAACGATGTGGGACAACCACATTCCAACACATAGGAAAAAAATTGTACTCAAATTATGAAGAAAAATAAAATAAAATTAATGGTATAATTTATATATTAAAACAATAATAAAAATATATATTATTAACACATTTGATTTATTAGCATACTAAATAAATATGAATAACATGTAGTGGTCCACTTGTGTGTTTAAAAAAAAGTAAAAATAAAAAGAAAAGATGCTACCTTGGTAGAAAGAGGTAGAGTATGTTTGGTAAAAGCAAGTAGCTTTTCAGAGCTTTTGATTTTGATATTCTATAGTTTTAAATGAAATAAATATAAGATTTTAGTTTAATTAGCTTTTGAAAGCTTTTGAAATCTAAGCTTTTCAACAGCTATTCACCCAAGCTTTTCGGAGCTTTTGGTTTTTTATTCACAAGTTTTTAACAGCTACCCTAACAGTTAGGTTTACCAAACACTGTACTAGCTTATTAACATATATTTAAGTCAAATAATCCAACAGCTACCATTTTACCAAACACACCCGTAATCTTTTTCAACCTCTTCCCTTTAAGGTTTGGCTTGCAATCATAAATTTATTTTTTAAGACATATAAGGTAAGTAAAACTCATGGTTGCACATGGTCTAACCTTTACCTTTAAAATATAAGATAAGAAGATCGTGTGTATATAAAATAAAGAAACAATCCACGTGTAAATGTGAATAGAAGAGCGGGGGCAACCGGTAAATACACAAAAAAACAACAACAAACCAAAACACATAATTACAACCAAGGTGAATGAAATGTTGAAGTTGTGGTTATCATCCACCTTTTACGTTTTATCGTTTGTGTTCCCATCACCTCTTCTTTCCTTTCCATACTCTCTTGCCTTTGCATGTGTTTGGTTTCATCTTTCAACACATTTTGATGAAACACCCTAAAAATCCATCAAATTTTTAACCTAACGTGTCACCTTCTTGGACCGACTTTATTATGCACATCAAAATATTTAAACTAGAGATTTAGCTTTGCATTTCTTACTTAGATTTTAAACAACAATTCTTCTTCTTTTAAAGAGAATTTATATTATAAACTCTTTCGGGAATTATAGAATATGTGAGTTAGTCAAACCAAATGACAAATTAGTTAGAGACTTTTTAAAGGGGAGTGAAATAATGTGTGTGGTCATTGCTCTAATTTGTTTGTTTAAATAGAAAAAAATTATATATAATAAAAAAAGTAAATGACATTGTTTTAAATAAAGATTTTTTTTTTTGTTAAATGACATTGTACCATTAATGGTATGTGGGGCTATTTCTTTATGGTGACGCTTGATTTCGTTCTTTGTCAAGGTCCTTAACTTGTCTTTTAGTCATGCTTAGTTTCGTTCATTTAATTTCAAAGTGTTTGCTACGTGTTGGTTGCACTTTATTTTTCCTTTATTTCCGATTTCTATGTATGTTCAACGGTTTATTTGTCTGTCGACTAGTCGGCCTATCGATGATCAATTTGATCTATCGAAAAAAGATAGCAAAAGCAACAAAATGAACATTTAACTACGGAATAATTGCATTGCTCACATAAAAAGTGAAATATAATGAGTGAATATGTATCTTATTATACTCTGAATATATAATAATTTGTAATCGGTAATTTATAATCGGTGTTACCAAGTTTTTACTCATATGTCAAATTGGATAGTATAATATTTGCAGTATTATAAAAATCGCGCCTATAGGCACCACCTGCGCGGCGTCTATGTGCTAGGCGGCAAGGCACTTAGGAATTTTAAGCTTAGACGGGCCTCTAGGCGGTAATCCGTCTAGGCACCTAATCCTGTCTAGGCGCCACCTAGACCCCGTCTAGGCCCACTTAGTCTCGACTAGGGGACGCCTAGTCCTGCCTAGCCCGACAATTATTCAATTTTAGTTTTTAAGCATGTGATTAATCAACTTAGGGTTTTTTATCCCCCATGTTTGGATATATTTGTTTTTTAGTCGAATCTATGGTTTTGGATTTTAGAAGGTTTAGAGTCGCTAATCGAACGCCTACTTTTGTATTTATTTACTTTAATGTTAGTTAAACACGACAGATTGGGGTTTATGAGTGATATTGTGGATTATTATTACATTATATGAATTATTTACATGTGTTATGCGTTAAAATATAAAAAAAAAATAATTAAGTTTGTTACAAGTCCACCTAGACACTGCTTGGACACCGGCCTAGCGCGTTTTAAAATATTGAATATTTCAAAAAACAATTATTTATAAACATAACACTTCTAGGTGATTCGTCACATGAGAGGAGGGACAACTGCTCTTGCACCTAGCACCGCCGCTACCAAAGCTATTACTTATATATACTATCTTCATCCACTTCTCTAAAATTTATTGAAAATAGAAAAACAAAAAAGAATTATTCTTGAATTTAACAATGTCCTTATTTTAAAGATTTGAAATGCGGATGTAGAAAATTTACTCTATTATTTCTCTATTTTGGATAATAAAATGTAGAGTTTGTTATAACGAGAATAAAAATAGCGAAGAAAGATATAGAGATTTATGTGGTTCGGCAACGGTGTGTTACCTACGTCTACGGGCAGAGAATCAAATTTCTTATTAGAGGAAGCAAAACCGATTAAGGTTATAAGGGGTCGGCGTTTCATGAGTATATGAAGAGATTCATGAAATCTTAAATAAACAATGGACTGGAAGCCCAAAATAGACAGACGATATGCCCGTTCGCATACCGTAAAGACGGAATGACGCTGCCCCCTAGCCCCCCGCAAGGGGCGCGTCGTCCCTTGGACCCACGACTTGCTGACCGGTCAGCGAGACCACCGTCGGGGGAAAACCCTCGATGAGTCGCCGGTCAACGATGATTCAAGACACATTAACAGAATTTATTATACAAAAAATACTTAAATGCCCTCTAATAAGTCGGGATAATCTTACCACCTAATTTTTAGCTCTCCAAGTGTAATGACTAACTGGATCATGACATCTCATGGGTAAAACCGTAACAATGAGGTAAAAATAAAAAATAAAAAGCTCTCAATTACGTTTTTTTTCCCCCTCGATCAATTAATTAACTACTACCCAATTACATCTTCTTTTATTTTCTTTGTCTTCATCGATTTACTTACACACACTTGAATGACTTGAGTGATATTCTCACAATCTACAATAACTTTTTACTATTAATTATAAAAGCACTTTTTCTACCACTTTTGTTCTTCCTTTTGAAAATAAAATAAATGGCCCTTTTCATAATTTAGAAGCAAAGGTAGCCACTAATTTTTTAAAAGGGTAAAAAAAAACTAAATGTAAATGATACCGCCCCACCGGCCACAACCCCCAACCCATGTGCAGTGCCACCCATCTTTGATTTGCTGGAGCCCAATTTTGCACACTTTCTTTGAACGTGGACGCCCACAAAATATGTGCACATTAATTCTATCAAATACGGAGTATATATAATTCAATTAACCCCAAATTGGGGTAATAAAACCCTCACACAAAAAAGAAGAGCAACTAATCATCTTATTTTATTTCCGTAACAATACAATTAACAGCAGCAATAATTTGGAAAAGTTAAAAAAAAACTATAGGCATAATTACTACAGTAAAAATGTACTGTAATTAAATGGTTACGGAGTTTACAGATAAACGTAAGAAAGAGAGGGTCATGCAGGTTGACCAAATTGACCCTTGGACCTCGAACTCATCCACCAAGGGCATTTTAGTAAATTCCACCGTCCTCCGTTTCGTCTTCGACGCCGGCGCTCCCAAATCCAGATCTGAAAATCTGCCACCGAAAATTTCCTTTCTTTTTTATTATTATTATTTGTTGTGAGGAAAAAAGGTATTTTTTCAGAGGATGAATGTGGAAATAAGGAAAAGAGAGAGGGGCAAAACGGGAAAGTGGAGGCTAATTGAGGGAGCGGAGTTGCCGCGCGGAGGGCTGTAATAGTAGTACGGGAAATAGGGGACGATGGGGTTCGGAGGCGGCGGCGCCGGGCCGTACCGGTAGGGCGGAGGATTGTAGTAGTAGCCGCCGCCACCGCCGGAGGGGGGAGGGTAGTAGTAGGTGGGGAGGGAGGGAGGGGGAGGGGAGTTGTAGTAGACGCCGCCGCCGCCGGAGGGGGAGGGGGGAGGCGGGCAGCCGCTGCCGGATGGGGAAGGGGGCGGTGGAGACGGCGGAGGAGGGGAGGGGATCGCCGGGGGAGGTGGCGGGAGGTATTCGGTGCACGGCGTGCAGTCGATGACGGTGGCGGCGGTGGCCGGAGGTAGGGAATTGGAGATCAGGAGGAGGAGGGGGAGGAGACGGAGGATTGGGGCTGTAGAACGACGTCGTTCCATGGTGTTGTGGGATGAATTTGCAGAGAATTGGGCGACAAATGATCACTCAATTTTGGGACTTTTTTTAGTTCTAGTTTTGGGGAGTGGAAAAAGAGGGAGGAGGAGTGTAGGGAAGTGGTGGTGGTAGCTCTTATTATTGATGAGGTAGGAGCCTCATAGAGTGTGTTATTACAATAATCACCCTTTCATTACTAAATCTATTTACATAGGTATACAATTATACATATCTATATCTATAATCTATAGTATAATAATACTAAAACAGCAAATCACCACTATTTAAATCAAGTCTTATTCCTTAAAGTGTGGCCACAATTAAATAACTAATTTAATTTAATCAATTATTAATTTAATTAGATTTACATCAATCTCATTTTTCTTATTTGATTTGATTTTAATTTTTATTTGAGAATAATTGTATTTTAATTAATCTATTTGATTGTATTTTATTTTTTTAGAACAATCCTATTTTAATTAATCTCCTTTTTATACTCATATATATTTCAAAGCATTAACCTATATAATTTCAGCAGATTCACATTAATCTAATTAATTTGATCAAATTTTACTAATCTTTCGATTTCCACCCTAACATCTATCTCTTTGAAACTGTTAACCGAATCTCATATGTTAATTATGTTTTAATATTCTAACATACTTTAACCTTTTGCAAATAATTTTGGGTCTCATTTATCTTTGACTAATTTTTGTTTAATTTAATTTTCGACCGAATTTATAGTTATTTTTCTTTGCACAAAATAAAAATTACTTATGATTTAATTAACTTGATAATAAATTTTGACCATTTATGAAACTTTTAATTTTCATGTTATATAGTTTTGAAGATTTTAAAATTGAGATATGGTCTCTCTTTTCTTAACTTGATAAATGTCATCTTAAACTTTTCAAAGCTCTGCTTTTTATATTTTGAAATGTATTTTTTTTCCTTTTTTAGGTAAGGTTATCAAACATCTTCATATATTATTAAAAAATTAATAAGTTAATTTAATATTTATCTTACCCACTCTCTAACCTGTCGGACTTGAATAATAAATTAAATATGAATTTTGACTTATAAACATAAAAATGAAAATTAGTAATTAATTGACAATATGAAATATGAAATATTTTTTCTGAAAAGTTTATATTTCTAAGTGAGGATTTTTTTTTCCACAAGAAAAGAAATCTATTTAGATGGTCTAATTTTTTTTTTTTATTCGTTTATGAACATGCTATATATTAATGAATTTCTATCGTTGGTCATTGGAGCAAAGATATGCATTTTGATTTGGAAAATGTTTTCCCTGAATACATCAAGTTTAACCATTTTAAATAGATTATATGGTTCACCCATGTTATTTAGAGAAATAGTTTTTCAATTGGACTTCTTAAGGATATAGGATAGATGAATTTTATATATTATTAGGTAAATCCTTTCACCATGGATTGTAAAATAACATATATTAGCGTTTTATCTAATGCTAACACACATACACATTACACACAATTTGTGTAGTTCGTTTAATTAGTTTTTAATGGTTTGATTTATTGGTGTGATTACTTTTTAAGGATTAGTTTTTTTTTTTAAGGATTAGTTTTTAATAGTTTGATTTATTGGTGTAAATAACATATTAATGTTTTACTTTTTAAAGATTAGTTTGATTTATTGATGTCCCCCCGAGAGTCCAATCTTTTGTTTGAAGGGCATGAAGGGACATTCTTCCTTGTAAAGCAAATCTGCTCAAGAGGAAAGTTGTGAAGGATGCCTATTGTCACATATGCGGCAGGAGGGAGGATGGATTCCACACTGTGTTTCAATGTCATGCGGCTCATAAAGTGTGGAAACGGGTGCCTGAGTTTGTTGGCGTAAGAAGCAGGACATATTCGGTCTTGGAGGCAGTGGAATGGGCTCTTAATAGTCTGACCGGGGAGAACAGTAGAAGGTGGTTGGTGATTCTTAGTGGCATACATATGGCAAGGGAGAAATAAGCTTCTCTTTGAGGGGATTAGGACGTTGCCAATTCAAGCAAGGTGGTGAAGGACGCCTTGTTGGGGCGGGAGGAGTTCGATTGTGCCTGCAAAGTTGAGAGCATCACTAGTGTGAACAATGGTCAGATGGGGGAGGCGGTGAAGTGGAGGAAGCCATCGACGGGCTATCTGAAGGTCAATTGCAACGCAGCGGTGGACACGAGAGGAGGGTGCGAGATTGGATTCGTGGTGCGCGACGAGGGGGGGCAGGTTCATCCTTGAAGGTGCCCAAAAGGTCCAAGCCTCATCGGACGTGGAACTTGTGGAAGCGGAGGCAGTATTGTGGGTTGTTCACGAGTGCAAATCCCGCAACTTCGACCGCGTGGTGGTGGAAAGTGATTGTCTCCCGATGATGTCTAAAATCTGCAAAGGTGTGGCGCCCATTAGTGAGTTGGGGAACGTGCATGATTAGGGGGATTAGAGGCCTAATAGAAGGTGCGGAGGGGTGGAGCTGGCAATATGTTCGAAGACAGGGTAACGGGGCCATCGGGGCGGCTCATACTCTTGCCCAGCTAAGATCGCATGAGCCTATACTGTCTAGCTCAATTCTTTGTGTTTCTTGCAAGTTCAAACTCTATTTTGACAGTTGATTTTTTTTTTATCATGTAATAATTCGGGTGGAATAATCCTACCCGATAGCATCCTTACAGATGAGATCTTGAAGACCCGTATCGGTGTAAATGTCGAAGCCCCTGGCAGAGCGGAAAAGATGTACAACCTTATTAGCCACTCTATTGCCATTTCGGGGCACGTTAGAGAAGGAGACTTCTCTCACACTCGACAACAATGCTTTGATATCGGATATCACTAGTTCAATTTCCCATGGGCATGTAGAGTTATCTTTTTAAAATGATTTATAATTATAAGGGAGTCTCCTTCAATTTGTAACTTGTTTATACCCAACGCAAGAGTTTGGATTATTCCATGTCTTAATGCCAAAGCCTCAACTTTCAGCGGGGTTTGGTTTCCAATTATGTCATAGCCAATGTGGATCGTTCTACCCTCCCAATCACGAATGATGTGGCCAATTGAGTTGTCGTTGTTGTCAAGTGTAGTTCCATCGAAGTTTAGTTTAAACGTACCAACATGTGATTTTCTCCACTTAGTAGTTTTTTTGTCATAGTGTTGATTGTATGTGATTGGTAGCATTATCCTTTTGAGTAAATTGAATATCATCCTCATTTTCATGCATGTAGGTTTTATTTCAATTTTCTAAGTGAGTTTCGATGATGTGTCTAACAGGTTCTCGATTCGAAATAGGATCATTTATGAAGATTGTTTGATTTCTGATACACCATATTATCCACCAGGTAACCGTTAGTTTCTCCTTTTTATTTTTTTAAGAGTGCTCCCAATCAATGGCAACATAGGAGAGAAATCTCCCAAATTTGTAATCAAGTTGATTATAGTCTGATTTGTACCCACAGACAATAGGAGATGAGAACTAAAAAACTGACAATGAGAGATGAGTTTTGACGGTTGATTTAATTGAATGAGATGATTTTCTTGTGCTAAAAAAAAGTTTGATTTATTGATAATATTAATAAATAAAAATGAAATTAAAAATAATTAAATTAATTTAAATGATCCTTTTTTGTGATTTATTTTTGGAACCAATATTAATAACTTGCTAATTATTTAATTTTTAATCATTTTTTAATACTTGAAACGAGTAATTGTTTTGCAAAGGAAAGAGTAAAGTGTAAAGGAGGCAACTAGGTAGTGGCGATAAATGGGGGGTAAAGTGACCGACACGTTTTCACTTTAACGGTTTGATTAGTGGATAAGTGTATATCTGTTTACATTATTGTTAGGGTGTAAATTACTGTACAAACTCCGAGCACGTGACCCAGCCGACAAGAGCCGCGTACTAAGTCGGTTTACCTAGTACGTGGCTCTTGCCGGCTGGGTCACGTGCTCGGGGTTTGCCACCGAATGTGGATTCCTCGTCATCAAAAAAAAAATTATTGTACAAACTATACCCGGCAATTTTTATTTTATTTTTAACCGAAAAGAATTTGACTGATTGGGAACCTCAATCTAACCAACAATATCCGCATGGATGAGACCAGAAAGCTCTGAGTCGTTTGGAGGTGCTGAGTCAGAGAAAGTTAGACGTAGGTGGATTAGACGTCAATCAACTACTTGATTGATCTCTCTAAAAATATGTCTCACGTGGACGGCAGTGAATCATTGCAAGGTGAAGAGGGAATCCGAAGTGATCATTTCAATTTCCTAAGGGCAACTCTAACCCTTACTGATAGTGTTGATAACGCTGATCGACATTGTCACATTCGACAATTAGTTGGATGATATGTACGTAATTCCAAAGCTAGCTTTAGTCAAACCTTTCCAAAGGATGAAGGCCTCGGCTCCAATGACAGATTGAATAGGGGAGAAGCTAATGCCTAAGTGAATAATCTTCCCATTATGATTTCTAATGACGAACACATAGGTGCTTTTATTTGTGGGTGATAGTGCACCGTTAAAGTTGAGTTTATATCAGTGTAAAGGGTTTTTTTTTTTTTTCCCCATTTGCCATCAATCGTGTAGCTTTTGTGTCGATGGTCGTGGAAGTTATGAATTGTTTCAAATCAGACTCATAATTTAACCTAACAAATTAGGCCTCGTTTAATTGGTATAACTTAAAATTTAGAAAATCTTAGAAAATAGGAGAAATGTTTTTAAGAGTCGATCTTATCATTTTGTAGATCTGAGACAAACTAAAATTCAAAGACCAAAACAAACAAACACGAATAGAAAAATCAAATTCAAATAGGTTATTAAGTTATTTATATCATTAGTACATACTCCCTCAGTCCAAAAATACATGGACTTTTACGCACGTTTTTTTAGGAGCTAAAAACTATATTAAATATTAATTTTTTAATTATTTTTTTAATAATTACAAACTTATTATCAATAAGTTTGTAATTATTAAAAAAATTAATAAAAAAATTAATATTTTATATAGTTTTTACCTTCTTAAAAAAGCGTGTGTGAATAGTAAAGTCCATGTATTTTTGGACGGAGGTAGTATCCTTCCTCTAAAATAGAGAAACACTGGGAAAGAGAAAAAATTTCTGCAAATTTGGGAAAAGGCAGAGGAACGCTAAAATTAAATTCTCCACTCCCTCCCATGAAAATTAATTGCTTCCTCTCCTAGTTGTTGCCCATCTTCTCCTTGCTTGTTCGATTTTGATTCAATTTTCTCTTGCTCTTTATGTTTCGACACCAGTTGCTACTACTCTAGCCACTCCAGTTGTCGCAGGAGCGAGGTTAATTTCTTTTCCTGTTTACTAATTGCTGTTCGGTTGGTGTTCGATGCCACTCCGAGCTTCGATTGCATTTTTTCCCCTTCTGATTGCTGATTTACAATCAGAATAGGCTTGCGGTTCGATTGTATTTTGTTCGGTTGCTGTCATGGTTTTGATTACTGGTTTTGTTGGTCACAATAGGCTTCAATTTATAATCGCAGCAAGAGGAAATTGATTTATAATCATGGTTCTGATTGCAATAGGCTTCGATTTTGTTGGTCGCAATAGCCTTCGATTTTGCTGTCATGGGCTCTCAAACGTTGGTGTTGGTTATGATTGCTGCCATGGTCGCAATAGGTTCTAATTGATGTCATGGTCGCAATAGGCTTCGATTTTAGGTTGATGTCATGGGCTGTCAATACCGGCAAAAACGAATTGAGGAAACGATGCTTGATTAAACTGGACAGTGCGCAGGATCTCATTGAAAAAATTTACAATTGTGGGAACAAGTTATACAATTGTGGATTTGTGTGATCGGTGAATCTTGCCTAAACTGTGATGGACCACCGGTTCTTGATTCATAGGCTCCTAATTTTCTTTGTGATCATGGTCTCCTGATTTAGATTAATTTATGCCATTTGAGATTAGTTTGCTGTCAATCAACACATCAGAACTCATTAGATAAATTTATGCCATTATAAATTTTTGCAATTATTACAGTGGATAATAAATGCAAAAATTTGTAAAATGGAGAAACTGTTGGGATTGGGGTAAAATTTTTTTAGAGATTTTAACATTTTAATCTCTATTTTAGAGAAATTTAATGTTGTTGGACTTGCTCTAAGGTTATAAATATATGTTTGTGCATATATATAACGCGTGAAATATATATATTAATATATGTGAACGAAAATTATATTTGGACGTACGTACGTACCCTTTATAACTTTCTCTTAGGATATAAATATTTTTATGATATACGTGGTTTAATATGATAAAGGAGAATGGAGGAGATTTCATGCTAGCTGCCCACGTTTTCCCCATCCCTGTTAAACTAATTAATTACTACATTTTTCTATCAAAAAATAATAATTTAATTACTACATTTTTATGCGCCCTATTTTTATTTTACACATATAATCTGAGAAACTCATTAATTTAATGCATCAGTTATTAAAATAAACACCAACCAACAAAATTTCATCCTGTCATTAAAATATAAATAAATCTCCTTTATTAATTATAAAGTGGTCAGATTTAATTTTGCCTTTGACTCATCCTGTCCTTCTGCCAACTTAGGGCGTGTTTGGTAACGGAGTGAATTTTAGTGGATGAGGGTGGATTTTTGGGATGGACGAGATGGAGATTTAACACCAAAAAAGTCCAACTTGCCCCCACTAAACTATTTGAGTTTACCCAAATACCCATTCAAAATACCCTAAAATCTCAACTTCATCTTCTTCACAAGAGAGCGACGGCGCGGGTAGGCGGCGGCGGTGGTCGGTGGCGGCGGTGTTACCAGTTGGATTTCCACCTGTGGCCGATCGGATTTCCACACTGCCAACTTGAAAATGGCGGTCAGATTTCCTTTGTAATCTCCCACCCGATCCGGCGCCTCTCGAAACTCCTCCAATAGCTTCTGTTGGTATTGCCGGTGGTGGTCGGCCGACAAGGGCGACGGCGGCGGAGGAATTAGAGGCGATGGTTAGTGGTGGCAGTAGAGTAGGAGGAGAGAGGGGGGAAGGTTGAAGATGATGGGGGTAAATTTGGGAGTTTCACATGATCACATCCCCACCCCCTTCCACCTCCTCCCTACAAGGTGGGAAAAAATCTCAAATTTTGGGGCGTGTTTGTTAGGGGGTGGGAGGGGATGCCGCGGGTGGGGGTGGGTTCTCGGGGCGCGCGCCGACGTGTTTGGCAAGGGGTGCGCGGGGATGGAGGAGGATGATGTTCCGTTTCCATCCCCATTCCCCTCCATCTACTTGCACCCCCTTGCCAAACACGCTCTTAATTTGTTAATCGCAATATGTTTTAACCCAAAGTTTGGATTTCAATTCATTTTTAGAGGGTTTTTTTTTATCATTTAAACATTTAAACAGTGGTTAAGACTGATAATAAATTTATTCGGAGTATAACTTTTTTTAGCCAAATATTACACCAATAAATCGTAATTTATCATATCTAATTTTTTTTGTACAGTAGGTAAAAATTAGGATGTCTTTATGCAGAAAGATCATCCTTGATCATTCCGATAGAAGATGAGAGAAAACTCCTTATTCAAAGGGAGGGTACCAGAGTTACAATTAAGATCAAATCTAGCAATAACATCAGTTGCTGTATTTGCCTCTCTGAAGCAGTGGCAGAATATTACTAATGAGAACATTGTTCGTAGTCTTCCAATCTTCTTAATAACTCTGAGGATCTCCCATAAAACTCTAGAATTATCCTCCTTGCCATATAGCTTTAGTTACTAACCGTCAATTTACATAGCGACCATAAAAATACATATATTAATTTATAAACTACATAGATTAAAAAGGTTGATCTATTCGTTTTCCCTGTCTTCCAAAAAAAATCTAAGCATTTAAATTTTAGATATTTTATTGATGTATTAATGTACTATATATTCTGTATAATTCATATTCAAGTACTCTATCCATTCGACAAAACATGTCATTTACTATTCACACACGATTTTTTAAACATGATAAAAACTATATCCATCTTTTAATAAATTTTTTTAATAAATTTGTAATTATTAATAGTAACTACGAAATTATTAAATCCTTTATTGACAGTTTTTATCCCCTAAACGATATATTAAGAGTACTATTTATCTACTCTAATTAATTGCACACCTATCAAATGTGTCACACTCATTAGAAGTCAAAATAGTTATAGACGTTACAAAATACATTGCGTAATTTTTTTGAATAAAAAACACTACGGAGGATCAAATGTGTCGTACTCACTACAAGTCATTATACTTAGAGACGTTATAGACTTAATTATAAAACTTGTTTGAATATACATTAAAAAAAAAAATACCCCACAAACAATTCCAAAATCGCATTGAAATGACATATATAAACACTAATGGTGATGCGACTTAAACACGAATGTTGCCTTTTCAATAAAGAAAGGGAAACGGGAAGAAAATTAATTCATGTAAATGACATTAATAAGAAGGTGGTCCAACATGGTTTTATATATATTATTAGCACAATGAAGGAAAATGCATTTGAGGGGAAAAAAGGGGAGAGTAAAAGCTGGAAAACCAATCAATCTTTTACACTTTAATCTTTCTATCCCAAGTTTGATAAACAAACCAACCAATGACGATACCGATCAAAGTTCCAAAGAACAAAGATCCGTAGATGAATGTTTTTATTGTTGATCTAAATGACATAAAACACTCTAACACTATGGTGATTCAATGATGATAAGGAGTGATGGGTTTACGAAATGTATCGATCCATGTCTCCGTATTTTCTAGGGTGAAAAAATCAAGATTTATATTACCGCCCTTACTTTTTATCATTAGATTTAGTCGGTGGGCGCACATCGGTTTACCAGACATATAGCTTTTGTCAACTGGGTCATGTGTCTGAGGTTTACCTCTCATAGGGTTGTTATTCGAGCTGAACGAGCCGAACTTGACATATTCAAGCTTGTTCATTTGTTAAACAAGCTCGACCCGAGTCGAACCCAATTTTTAAATAAGTTTTTTTTTTAATCAAGTTTAGATTGTTTAGGAAATAAACGAGGTTGAGTCGAGTTTTTTTTTCAAGCTTTAAGCAATTCTACTCGGTCATAACATATTGACTTAAAGGAAATTTTAGAAATTTCATAAAATTCGAGCTACTCGAACTTAAATCAAACAAACTGAGCTTTAAATCCTGTTCAAACTCGATTTATTTGGATAAGTAAACGAGTTCGAGTCAAACTTTTTTCGAGCCGAGGCCGACTAGATCTTTCAATGGTTCCCTAACCTGATTACTTAATTAAAACCATAAACTCGACCTCGTTCTTATTTGAAATGATATATATCAAATGTGTATTTTGCCTTTTATTTTTAGATTACAAAAAATTTAGAATTAGTTGTATACATATTCCTATTTATAACCAGGGAGAGTTTTTGAACCTCGATGAGACTTACATATCACTTTTCTTCAAGGACACGACTACTGAAAATTGAACTTGGTGAACATCATTATGAAATAATTACTTAGCGTAGTCGCTTCAAAGCTCGAATTATTTGTACACTTGTTGTGATTCGTTATATTTATCTTTAAACTATATTTCTAACTATAAATCAAAAGGTACGTTATTCTATTTAATTTGGAAACTAGCTCCATCAATGAATTTGTTTTGTGATTATACTAGACTTCATTTTTTTTAATAGGTAGACATTTAGACTATTACAATATAGGGAGGGGATTCGAACTCGTGACCTATTAGTCACTACATGTCATCCTTACCAGCTAAGCTAGCGAGGCTTGACATTATACTAGACTTACTTAATTTAGTAATATCTACGTATATATATATTCAGAGATATTATTGACTTTCATTATGACATTGAATTGTAAGTTCTTATTCACAATAATGTTTTAAGATGGATTCTATCACACCAATGGATGAAATAAAATAAATTGAAAATTGAAAAGTGAAATGTGGAGACTCAATACTAAGATAGATGTAGAACAAAATGACGGTGGAATAAAGTAAAATGTGAAGAGTAGAGAGTAAATCCTAGGATGGAGGGAGACGGTGGTTAAAATTAGGATTTAGAGTCTTGATTTGATAAGTAAAGGGTAAAATAGTAAAAACATAAATATATTTTAGGTTTTTTATACAAGTATGGTAAGGTGGGTGGATGGAGCAAGCTAATAGGTGGACTATTAAGGTAGATAATTGGTGGAAAAAATCTTCATTCATATTTACAATTATAATATAATTGAAATAAATAGAACGAATAACCGCGGATTATTTTCAACCCTTATTTACAACAGTAATATAATGGGTGTCCGTGTCATTATTAGTTAATGTTGATATCGGTGGGTGGCAAATGTAAGCAATGTAGGTATGGGAATCGGGCTCGTTTTGGGGAGAGGTGGAAGGTGGAGACGTGACGAGTACGAAAGCACAGGACGTGTCATTTACCCAAATTAGGATCCGGATCTATCTGGGTTGTCGGGTTGTGATGCGAATCCACGTCACCACTCACATCCAATCACACCATCACAGATTCACAGCTGGATATGCACCACTTGACAACCTTACTATGATAGTTGATAGTATGATGGGTGGTCCGTTTGGTAGAACATCCCAGTGCTTATTTAAGACAAGGCAGGTCTTATTCGAATCGAACAAGCCAAGCTTGACTTGTTAAAACTCAATTCGTTTGTTAAAAGAGGTCGAAACAAGCTCAATTTTTAAACAATTTTTTTTACCAAACTTTAACTTATTTGGGAAATGATCGAGTTCGAACCGAGTTTTTTTTTTTTTCTTTTCAAGTTTTAAGCATAACCCCGCATATTAACTTAAAAAGAAATTTTAGAAATTCCATTAAATTCGAACTATTCGATTTTAAATCGAGCGAGCCGAGTTTTCAACCAAACTTAAAATCTTGTACAGGCTCAACTTGTTTCGAGTCGAGCATTTTTCGGGTCGAACTCGAACTATTCAGTTCATATAACAATCCTAACTTGATCGGTACTTAGCGATTAAAACGCATAACTTTACGAAGTTCTGGGTGAGTCTTGATCTCCATGAGAAACAATTAAACAAACAGGGAAAAATGAGAAACATTTACCAGGCTTAAATTTTAAGCAATAACTTTTTACATCAACAGTATATATAATTTACCTTGAAAGGTAAATATAAATGAACTTGCCCTCAAAAGTTATTCAAGTCAGGAAGGAGACTAAACCTGGAACAAGGAGATGGGGACTAAAACCCTAACAAATCTGCAGATTTATCTGCAACATCATATACAAACCCCCTAGCAAAAACAGCTCATTTTCGTCTTCTGATGGCAGCCTGTATCAACTTAGCTCGTAGTTCGTCTTAATCGTTCGAGGAATGGGGCCAATGGCAATCACAATTAGCAATGATTTTAGAGAATGACAGCAGCCATCTTTGGTATGTACCTTACTGAAAAAATTCGCAAGGATTGATCACTAGTTCGCTACACCCGGGATGTTGTCCATGGTGAATCCTTCAAAGTCGAAGTCACCTGGAACCGGTTCAATCCCTTCTTGCTGCAACAGAAAATGTGATCAGGAGGTTAGCTTGATTTATAAGCAACGAATCAGGCACAGAATCAGGGGTATAAGCCAAACCTGTTTAAGAATCGCGCTCATTAGATCATCCTGCGCGAATTGGTAAGGATAGAGGTCGTTTACCGAGCTCAGCTCCTGATCTCTCTCGGTTTTCACCTTTGATGGAGCGTTGTTGATGAGAGGATTGTTAACGGTCTGGGGGGCGCTCCTTTGTTGGAGAACTCCTGTACCGGGTAATGACGCTGTGTTATTGGCAGCTCGGGAGTTTACGAACTGCCCTGGCCTTTGACTAGCAGAGAAGCCTTGATTCACCAAAACTGAGGGCGAGACGTCGACAATTTTTGGACCCGAGGGTGTATGTTGAGGAACGCTGTAGCTCAAGGCTGAACTCCGCCAATCTTGAGGCTTTTGCGGAGGAAGCTCGTTAAACATGTTGTAGTTCGGACCACAGGCTCTCGGCCCATTCCCGTTAGAGCTGACCTCCTCTTGGATGAGTCCCTCTGAAGTGGTTACTGCTGGAGGACTTCCAAGGGGGAAACTACTGCGTGGCTGATTGACCGAGAAATCTAAAGAACCATAAGAAGTTGCTTGGCTACTGTCTGCAATGCCAGATCTCGACAGACCCCCAGCAGACATCCCAGCTGGGCGAACAGTTTGTCTATTTGATGACTGAATCTGAGACATCTGACTACCGATGCTGCTTTCATTCATCAGCTGCCCTTGCCTAGCTTGTGGCTGAACCATCTGTACGAGTATCGGGTTGCTCTGGCTACCTTGAGAGCTTGCGTGCATATTCAAGCTCCCCAAGGGCTGTGTGGATTGATGGAAACCGCCAAGCTGCTTCAGCTCCATGGTTGTTGGAATTCCGTGCAGGAGATTCATTTGCTTGTTAGCGTTGTTGCTAAGCTGTTGCAGATGCTGCCCTTCCGCGAATCTCAACTTGGATGCTTCGAAGCTGAAAAGATTTCTTTGCTCTGCGAAAGGTATCGACAGTCCAGGCTTGATGCCGGGCCTGGCAAGCCCAGGTTGATATCCAGAAATATTCTGGCCCGGGAGTTGTCCTGCAAATGCTAGAGTTTGAAGATCCATACCGCCAAGTGGAGACATGGATGCGAATGCTGCATCCTGAGGACTCATGAAAGAGGCGTTCAGGCCGCCTTGGTGTTGCGATACACCACTCAGCCTTCTGAGATACAAGCGGTACTTCTGCATCGAAAATTTTAAAGTTTTGAGCGTTTGCGAAAGGCCCGATAGTTTAATATTTCTGAAACAAATAGTAAAATGTTCTCCTCATCATACCTGAAGGTGGCTGGCAACGTTTTCTCTCGTCAGCCCTGGAACGTTCATCATCTCCAGAATTTTCTTGGGAACGGCCTCTGGAAACAGCAAAACACGGATATGAGAGCAAATAGGAAAGCAATTTACGAAAATAAGAAAGGGCTGATGGTGCGTACTGTCAATTCCAAGCTGGTTAACAGCGGCAACAAACTGTTGATGGAGCTCAACGGACCAAACAACTCGTGGCTTCTTCATTGAAGAACTATCATCCTTCTCCTCATTGTCTTCATCGTCTCCTTTCCTCTTCGAACTCTTCACATTCCCATCATCAAAGCTTCCTGATTGCTCAAGATCCTCTTGCTTCTGTGCACTGTCCCCGTCATCTAAGCTTCCTGATTGCTCCAGATCCTTCCAATCCTTCTTCTTCTTCTTGCGAACAACGTGCTGCCATATGTTCTTAAGAGCTTCTATACGGACCGGCTTGATCAAATAGTCGCAAGCGCCATGAGTAACGCCCTTCATCACGACATTCTTACTGTCATCAGCTGACATCACTGTTCCATTAAGAGCATATAACCAGCAAGTGAGCTCACAAATACAAATCCACTGCAAACACATTTTCTAACAGTAAATCTCAATCTCCGAACTTACTTATAACAGGCAGATCCATTTCCAAACCGATGTGCTCGAGAAGCTTGAAACCGTCCATGTCTGGCATGTGCACATCGCTTAAGACGATATCAAAACCGTTCTTGTTCCTCCGGAGTTCATTTAAGGCGTATTCCGCCCTGTCGCATTTCGTCACTGAAAATAGCTCCAAACAAAAACAAAATCACTTCAATGAAAGACACAAATCACAAAGAATTTGCACAGATATTAAGACAATGGGAAGTTAGAACACAGAAAACAATCATAATGCCCTACTTCCTATCAAACCTTGATTAATTTCACAGGCAGGGGATAAAACTGTAAACACCTATAAACCCTAATTGCATCATAAATAAGAGAACTCCCAAAATTGGACCACCAAACTAAATCCACAGAGGGCAAAAAGTTGAATCTTCAAGATGAAAAGTGTCCAGACAAAAAAGATTGATCTGAAGCCAACAAATCAAAATCAATGCTAATTCCAAATCACAATCAAATAACCCCCCTATAAAGGTTGGAAATTTAGGGTTTCCAAGTACTTTCAAGTACCACAGCAAATTAAAAGAAGAAAAAAGATGAGAAATTTACCTTCATATTGACAAGCTTGAAGCATCTTCTCTAAGATCTTCAAGCAGGTGGGATCATCGTCAACCACAAGCACTCTGAGACCCGCCGGGAACTGGAGCGCTGCAACAGCGGGTTTCCGGGTCGCGTTAGAGCCCGGAAGAGGCATGGATCCTGCTAATCTCCCGCCACACAAGTTCATCTCATCCAAAGCCCTATGAATCTCAGACTCTTGAATCGCATGCCCAGTTCAAACTCCAGCAAACCCGGAAAAACTCGACCGACAATCGAACGGGAGAGGGATTGATTTCAGAATAAATCAAGTGTTCAGGATCCGACCCAGATTCAGCAGGGCTGATGAAATTGGATTGGGGAAACAAAAGGGGGAGATGAAATTGAAACCCCCAATTGAAGATTTACCCCTAAAATTGAATGTCCCAAGGGGTTAGATCTCACCAGGAATCAGAAAGAGTGGGGCTTGAGATGGGGAAGAAGATGCATCAACTGGCGTTAAAAGTAAGAAAATGAATTTGCCCTTTACGAGGTTGAAGGCATACGGGCTTTTGTCTGTGCTTCAACTTCTTAATTTTCAGCACCTCTTTCATTGTTCCTGAATCTTGATTGGGGGGTTCTTTTTTTTTTGGCAATATTTTATTTATAATCAAATACGGAGTAAATTTGTATTTTTAACATATAAATTGATTGTATTAAAAAATGTTTATTTATTTAATAATTATATATATACTTTATTTTATATTTATTTAATTTATATATGTGCTGGGATGTGGGTCTATTGATGAGAAGGGAAAGGGAATGGATCCAGCTCACATATCCAAAAGCTAGCACACCCACATTACATAAATACTACTATCACCTCTATTATTACTTCAGTTGGGGAAATTATTTGTCACAACTCACAACCATAATTTTAGTAAATTATATATATAGTATAATTTAAGAAAATTGTGGTTATGATTGAAAAAAGAAAAAAAAAAGGGGTATAATATGAAATTTGTAAAAATAGTAAAATGTAAAAAGCTTATTTGAATTAATTCATATTTTTAAAAATAAATGGTTTATACAGTAGTTTTGGTAGTTATTCCATAATTTACTTTTTTTGCCTATTGCTTTTGCCATTAAAAAGAGAAACAAACTTACCAATTGTATTTGTTTTTGCCCCTTTTGGTTGATTCCTTGCTACTTGAATGGCAGTTAATCCTTAATTTCCTTTGTGCCTTTTTTGGGAAGAAAAAAAAGTTTCCATATTAGTGGATTTTTGCATGTTTATTAATCCATATAGGTCTTTTACATAGGATAAGCCTTAAGGATCCATTTATTATTTAATTTAAATTTATTTTTTAAAAAAGAAAAATGCATCGGTTTGGGACATAAGTTAATAATAATAATAATAATAATAATAATAATAATTGGTTGTCTAACCGAAAGAAAACTCAAAGTTTGGCTTATACTTCAAGTACATAGGTTTGGTTTTATAGGGTTGATGCTTAGTACATACTACATAAGTACATAGGTTAGAAATATCATTTTTATTTAATTTTAGCCTTCTTATGTTATATAGAAAGTACATAAATATACGATAAATGACAAATATATATGGGAATATGGAACTCAATTATATTGGGAAATCATAATGGTTTTAATATAATTGCATTAGTCATTTAGCTGATTGATAGAATATCTTTTCCATGTATGGCCAAAAAATCTCCCCATGAAGAAACAATACAAAAGGAGTTAAATTTAATTATGAAGTAAATACTTTCAGATACGGAATATATTTTTGTGTTGAACTAATGGTTTATTTGGGCTGCTGATAGTCTTGGAAAAAATATTTAAAGTGACAAGGAGATTAAAACCAAAAAAAAAAAAATCTCAAAAACAAAAATCAACCAATCATTGATTGATTATAGATTATTATATTAATATTAATTAGGGCTTTAAAGGTCAATTAGAATTACAATTATAATATGGGGTTAAGAAGTGATGATGCTTTTAAGGGAGTAAAAAGGAGAGCAAGAAAAGGGGCGTATTGAGCAAATATTATCACGCGAGGATTAAACAAACTATAGACGTGTAGATATATAATTATCTATAAAATCTCAAAATTAAGATTTGGTATATATAATACAGTATAATATAGGTATAATGAAAGAAATAATATATTATATAATTGGCATATGGGCATGTTATGGAAGTTGGAAAAAAGGTAAATGTGTAAACTTTATCCAGCTTTAATGGTCCTGGAATGATGGGTGTCATATTCCTATCCCAATCTGTGAATTACAATTCAATGTTTTAGATGAGTCAATGTAATCTTCCCAATTCATGCAAATAGCTAATCCAATAGAATGAACCCAAAGGAATATATTGTATCATTACTTTCCTACAGTATTTTTTTTAATACAGAAAAATTATTATTCGAGATATTGGATTTTACTTTACTAATTTATTATTCACAATATAAACTAAAACTTCATGGTCTACATTTATCCTTTTTCTCATAAAATAAAATTAGTTATTTAATCTATCTCATATAAATATAATAAATGAGTTCAAATAATATTCAATTCGTTAATTAAAACATGTCGTTTTAGACATTTGCACATCTATCTATCTATATATATATATCTATATCTATTAATATTACTAATTCTGCTAGCATTTTGCTGACGTGTCACGCTCACAATTAAAGTTGAATTTTTTATTCAAATGAGCTTTTCTTATTGGTCAATATCATTATGGAAACTTTAAAATATTTGTTTTCTATTTTAAATATGATTTGAATCCATTCCCTTTTTTATTTATTTTCGGTTATATTGTCGTAAATATTGAGACATGTTTCCATTTTTTTTTTCCGATTGCAATATATCTATCTATCTATCTATCTATCTATCTATCTATCTATTAATATTACTAATTCTGCTAGCATTTTGCTGACGTGTCACGCTTACAATTAAAGTTGAATTTTTTATTCAAATGAGCTTTTCTTATTGGTCAATATCATTATGGAAACTTTAAAATATTTGTTTCTTATTTTAAATATCATTTGAATCCATTCCCTTTTTTTATTTATTTTGGGTTATATTGTCGTAAATATTGAGACATGTTTCTATTTTTTTTTCCGATTGCAATATATCTATTAATCTATCTATCTATCTATTAATATTACTAATTCTGCTAGCATTTTGCTGACGTGTCACGCTCACAATTAAAGTTGAATTTTTTATTCAAATGAGCTTTTCTTATTGGTCAATATCATTATGGAAACTTTAAAATATTTGTTTCCTATTTTAAATATCATTTGAATCCATTCCCTTTTTTATTTATTTTCGGTTATATTGTCGTAAATATTGAGACATGTTTCCATTTTTTTTTCCGATTGCAATATATCTATCTATCTATCTATCTATCTATCTATCTATCTATCTATCTATCTATCTATCTATTAATATTACTAATTCTGCTAGCATTTTGCTGACGTGTCACGCTCACAATTAAAGTTGAAATTTTTATTCAAATGAGCTTTTCTTATTGGTCAATATCATTATGGAAACTTTAAAATATTTGTTTCCTATTTTAAATATGATTTGAATCCATTCCCTTTTTTATTTATTTTCGGTTATATTGTCGTAAATATTGAGACATGTTTCCTTTTTTTTTTTCCGATTGCAATATATATCTATTAATCTATTAATCTTCTATTAATCTATTATCTATCTATTAATATTACTAATTCTGCTTGCATTTTGCTGACGTGTCACGCTCACAATTAAAGTTGAAATTTTTATTCAAATGAGCTTTTCTTATTGGTCAATATCATTATGGAAACTTTAAAATATTTTTTTCCTATTTTAAATATGATTTGAATCAATTCCCTTTTTTTATATATTTTCGGTTATATTGTCGTAAATATTGAGACATGTTTCCATTTTTTTTTCCGATTGCAATATATATATTACTAATTTTGCTAGCATTTTGCTGACGTGTCACCCTCACAATTAAAGTTGATTTTTTTTATTCAAATGAGGTTTTCTTATTGGTCAATATTATTATGGAAACTTTAAAATATTTGTTTCCTATTTTAAATATGATTTGAATGAATTCCCATTTTTTTTAATTTTCTGTTATATTGCCGTAAATATTGAGACATGTTTCCATTTTTTTTTCCGATAGCAATATTCTCATAATTCGTCTACATACATTACCTTATAAAATTATTTTCAAAATTTGTATCGTATCTCTTTCCAACTAATTTATAAATTATAAAAAAATACTTTATACATATTTTTGTTTTAAACACGTGTATATATTAATATAGTATTATATAAATATATAAAATGATGTTCAAATTAAAATAAATCAAGTTCCCGTGCCTTGGCCCGTGCCTTCAAGGCACGGGTACTACACTAGTACATATACTAAAATTAACCGAGTTATAGCGTCCTATGTGACGCGTTGTGGTTGATTATAGGGAAACAAAATCTTATGTGGCGTGTTTTGAGTGATTCTAGAAAAAATTAAATAAAATAATAAGTTATCATAGTTTATAGAAAGTTATATAAATCACAATCTATCTATATATATTTATATTTTAGTTGATTGACATAAATATAAATTATTTCATAGTCATACTTACCAAAAATACTAATAGATAAAAATGTAGTATTTGCTAAGTGATATTTTATTTATATATAGATTATTTTTTAGTGGAATATGTTATTTATATCAAAATTAATTATTTAATAATTTTTATTTTATTTATATCTATATTATTTTTTAGACCGAAATAATTTATCAAAATATAATATAGCCACAATCCATCTGTGGCTAGATATTTTAGTAAACTAAAGTAATAAATATATACTATATATATTTAATAAAAAAATTAAAATATTTTTTAAAAAATAGTTATCTATTAAATTATATGAGATTCAATTAATGGTAGATTAGAAGAAAAAAAATTACCTTATAAATTTGAATTTTATTTATATTTTGAGAGAATCTAAATAAAAGATATTTAGATTTTTTTATAATCTGTAAAACTAATTTTGTTTATATTTATATTATTTTCTGGTGATAAAATGATTTATATTTAGATTCTTATTTTATTATTTATTGAAATCTATTTAAATTATTTATAATATTATATTAATGTATTCTCCATACACGGGACGGGATCTACACTAGTTTTTTTTAAAGCAAACAAAAATACACTTATACTCCTAATTATTACTTTACTTTTCCACTTTATTAAAAACTACAATTAACAAATCCATAATCATTACAAGAGTAATTTTGGTAAGTGAACACCAAAACATGCACCTAAAACGACATGTTTTTCTTAACGAGTTTTTACTTCTAAAACGACATGTTTTTCTTAACGGATGGAGTATATCACAAGATCATAGCTTTTTTTTTTCTTTTCGAAGGTGGGCTAGCCGGCTAGAGTTCTCATTATCTACAGTGTTAGATAGATTAAATCGAAGATAAACGACCGTCCCTTTTCTCTACTCGGACACGAAGGCTCGCCGGGTCAGTGTAACCCACGGTGTTCATAACCACCAGCTTCCCACGATGTTGAAGGGTCACGCGTACGCCGGACGGATGACAGATGGAGAGAAGAAGATGGCTAGGTGGATGAAGGACATTGGTGCTCCTCTAAAAGCCATTGGATACGGATTGAGGCAATTGGATGGCAATAGTGTCACGTCATCGCGTTCCCTTACCAACATGCTTAACAAGATCGTCGCCGAAGAAAAGGGGGGCCGGACGATGACCCGAGATACTCTGCATCGTCTACGGAAAAGAGGTTACTACTACGAGTTCAGACGACATCCAGATGACAACGACGTCTTGAGCGACCTCTTCCTGGCGCACCCTAACGGGATACGACTACTCCGAAGGTTCCATTATGTCATCATATTGGACAACACGTACAAAACAAATGCGTAAGTCAATCAACTATGATTACTTTAGTACATATGTAGCTAATTATAACGTACTGCACACGTAACAAATTTACACTCGCAGATATGGATTCCACTGTGCAAGGTGATTGGATTCACACCCTTAGGCCATAATTATTGCATTGCCTATGCTTCCATGTCGCACGAAAACGAAGACACATACGCTTGGGTGTTGAGTCAGCTTCAGATCTTGTTTGGGACTATTCAACTTCAAACTATTATGACTGATCGAGAGCTAGGTCTCTTGGCAGCGCTAAACGTTGTCTTCCCTAACGTGCATCATCTCCTTTGCTGGTTACATGTCAAGAGAAAATGCGAGGAAGCTGCATTAAAAATCATAAAGAATTTAAGCTACGCTGGCATCTTCAAGGGCAACTATTGGGAGTTGTTCCAATCGAAAACGGAGGAATCATTCCAGCAACGTCGTCGGGCACTACACGAGAGATGACACCCATTCCCAAGTGTGATGGCGTATTTAGAGTTGTGTGGCTTCCATACAGAAGGAACCTCGTACGATGCTACACAGATAATGTTATATATATTTCGGCACGCGTACAACGAACAGGTACCCTCCTTCCTATCTCCTATTACAATATGTTATGTCATCAAACATTTAGTGGAATGAACTTCAAAGTTTACGTCAAACTGTGTACAGAGTTGAGGGTCAACACAAGGTTCTAAAGGAGGCACTTTAGTCATCGACTAGTGACTTCTGCATCGTGGTAGATGCAATCCATAGAGTCAATGATTGCCAAATGCATGAGCTGCAAACTACTTTGGAGATCGAACGCTTCAAATGGCCAACGAGTGCGCATAAAGTCAACCTTTTTTATCAGGTAAAGTTTTTAATCTCCAAAAAGTGCTTCGACTACTTGTATAAGTTGTGGGAGGATGTCGTAAACCAAAATATTTCTCCGGAATGCACTGACCGTCATTGGAGGGTTTGTTACGGGATTCCTTGTGTCCATGAGATTCAGGCATACGTCAGTTCCGGTACTCCGATACCCGCAGAGGTCATCCACCGGTCCACCCGTTCTGGATGGATTTGTCATGAACTGACATCGGCGATATCTCACTCCCGTATGAACTGTCATCTTCATACACGGCTTCCAATAATGTATGCAACAATGACCTCCACCCACCCTCATCTTCAAGCGTCCAATCGAAAGGGAGGCCTCGAGGGTCGAGGAATGTTTGCAGAACAAATCCGTTGTAATATGAGGAGTTCAGGACAAATTTTAAGAGAGAAGAAGCACGTGCTGCTCGACATTGTCCACAAGCTACCACAGCTCGACGTGGACGTGATGATGTGTTCGGAGGGTTTAGCTGGGGTCGAAACAATGTTGATCCCTTCATGCTCGGACATATTCAGAGTGTAAGGGACACTATTGGAGATGGTCATTGTGGCTACCATGCTTTAGCGTCATTGACATCACCGATCGGCGAGTCTACTTTCCCATAACTGAAAGTGTTATTATGTAATCACTTGGAGGATCACTCAGATCTCTACGCGGGTTGTTATATGGGATGGTACACATTGCATCAGTTTATCGACAACCAGAGATGGACGGGACCTGTGCATGGTGATAAGAGACGTTGGATAGAGCTACTCATCATGGGTTTTGTATTTGCAACGGTATATCAGATTCCTCTCGTCGTCCTAGCTTGACATCATCCGTTCACATGTCTCCCCATATCCTCCCCGACACCTCGTAACAACCCTCAATCAGCAACCCTTGGTTTAGCCTGTATCGGAAACCAAGACCATTTTGCCGCGGTACGACTTCTAACGTCTTATATTACCTATTCTTACTTTCCATCTATATTTTATTACTCTGACTCTAATTTTCCGTTCTCATAGGTCTGGTTGCGTCCTCATACTCCTATTCCGCCGCCTGCGCCATAATGGGTTGCATATCATCAACCGAGCGTCGATGGATGAGATGCTCATTTTCAAGCTCAATTTGATAGATTCCGAGCCTTCCGTGTCGATGTCGGTCGACCTTTACACTTTGTCTAGATTTTATTCCACGAGGCTATTACAATTATTAATGTAAACCTTTTTTTGTGTGTCTTGTAGTATTATTTGCATATTATCCGAATGAAAACCTTTACAATTATTGATTTTTATTCTATAAACATCTAAACCCTAAACCCTAAACCCTAAACCCCAACCCCTAAACCCTAAGCCCTCAACCCTAATCAGACAAACTAAATATAGAACAAAGTTGCACGTCGTTGACTACGTGCGGACTTGCACGTCGTTATTTACGCGCAGGCCGACGTGCACTAAGAACTCACCCACCACATTTTCACGTTAATAACGATGTGCAAGTTCTTAATGACAATTTGCGGTGTATCTAACAAGACCTGTTTTTTGTCAAAAAAAAATTAAATCGTTGTTCCTCGCTATCTATCTATCTATCTATCTATCTATAAACATTTTTTATGAGGTGTCAGTCTCTCCTTAAAAGTAGGTTATTTAATCACTTTTTTAAAAAATTCAATTAATCTGTGATTTAGCCTAAATTATAATTTTAATAGTTTAAAAAAACAATGTAATTAATTCAAAATATAAAATTAATAATAAGGAAACATTAAATCAATATGAGTAATCTATATACTCCCTCCGTTCCAAAATAGACGGCCTTTTGCTTTTTGACACGTTTTTTTAAGGAGCGAAAAACTCAATAAAATATTATTTTTTTAATTAAAATTTTTATACTAGTTGATACTTATTACTAATAAGTATCTAATTTTTTTTTGCTCCTTAAAAAGCGTGATGAAAAGTAAACGACGATGTATTTTGGAACGGAGGGAGTATATTACTTTATTTTTTTTTTCTCAACCAATGAGTTTAATTCAAAACATTTAATTATCTGAACTTTTACTATTATTTTATAATATTAATTTAACATATTACTAAGTTTTTATTTATAAAAAACGCGCAATGGCACGGGGATAATCCTAGCTTATTTCATTGCAAATATCATTCGGAAGAGCATAGTGTTAAAAAAAGGGGTAGAAAATTGCACAACCCAATTAGAGATGATGTGTTCGTCTGCCTACTAATATGCTTGATTTGGCGACAATGGAAGACAAGCTGGTGGTTGGACATCACCTCTAGTTGTGCATCGACCAAAGTGTTGCAAACTCATGTTGGAATCAAAGTAGGTATTCTAATGTGGATTACTCATGATTTAAACTCACGTTTTTCCTATAGAGTTGTTATTATGTTTATAATCCTACATAATCATAAAGGGACGAACCCAGGGGTAGGCTGGTGTATGTTGCAGCCTACCCCGTTTTAACAATAATACATATATAATATAGGTATACTAGTGATCAGGTTGTCCAGATAGCACAGTTGGTAGAATGTTTTGAGGAGAGCAGTGAAGTAGTGAACACACACGGGTTCGAATCTTACCCAAGAAACATTGAGTCACTGATGGCTTTTGCGGCAGGACAACTTGATTCCAAACAATGATCCCGAATGGCAACTAACGGGTGGACAACTTGACTTTATCGCAATAAATTCATCTTCTAACAGATAAAACTCCCCAATACAGAAGGATTCTTGAAAATGTACAATTCGATTATAAGAGAATGGGAAAAGGCAGGGAAAGTACTAGAAGATGACATTGATCCAACAAGGATTGTCAGTAACAAAAGTCAAAAACATCAGAGGACAAAAAAGGACAGGAAATGGAAAACCCCACCGCCCGGTAAATGGAAACTGAATTTTGATGGCGCTGCAGGAGGGAATACACAAAGTACTATAGGTTATATTATCCGTGACAATTACGGTACGGTCACAGCAATAGGGGGAAGAAAAATAGGCTTACAGAAACCTTTACTGTCAGAGGCAATAGCGTTAAGAGAAGGAGTTCTTAAGGCTCGCGAGTTGAGAATCCCTAGTCTTCTTATTGAAGGTGACTCGTTGATCATCATAGATCATCTGAAGGCCAAAACAAAATGTCTTTGGGAAATTGAGCTAATTATGTCTGATATTAGCTCCCTCATTACGGGGTTTAACGAGGTTTCGTTCTCCTACGTACCTCGAAGCGGCAACGCTGTAGCAGATAAGGTAGCACACCTTGCTCTAGTTGCCACCACCACCACCTTTGATTCCGATCTAGGTCTTGCATACCTCATCCGAAAGGATGCCATCGGGTAGCTCATAGCTCCCGAATTCTTACCCAATAAAAAAAAATAAAAAAAATTTATTTCTCCTCCTCTATTTTCTTTAAAAATACCCTTATAATTAAATTAAATTACTTATCCTACCCATCAACAACCTAGAGATGCTTCGGAGAGTTCATCGCCCCCTTTCCGCGAGTCCGAATCGCACTTCCACCAGTCGCGGGCGCCTGTGCCATCTTATCTACATCACCGGAACAGCAATTTCGGCGGACGGCAAATACGGTGAAGGAATTGGAGAAATTGAAATTGAATGCGGGTGGAGAGAAATTGGAATGTGAAATGGAGTAGGAAGAAAGATAATTGAGGAAGGAAGAAGGAATAATGCAAGGAGGGACAAAGAGGGACAGAGAAAGGTACCTGGGGAAGGCGGGTGTTCTGCGCATTTTTCACAAGACTTTTTAGCTCGGTTATTACTAAGAACCGGGCTAAAAGGTGTCTTTAAAAAAAACAGTCCAACTTTTTTAGATCGGTTCTGTTAGGACCCGGGCTAAAAAGTGTTATGTTTTTTTCAAAATAAAATAGGTCGCAGCGACCATTAGCTAAGTTGGTCGTTGCGACCAACCTCCGTTTTTAAAAAAAAATTATGGTCGTTGCGACCAATACTCAGGATGGTCGTTGCGACCATTACGTATGCGCGGTAAAAGGAAAATTTAAACGGAATTTATGTTCTTTTATTGCTTTTTTCTTATTACTGCTAAATGCCAATTCAATTTTGTTTTGCTAATTACTTCTCCTCTATTTTCTTTCTTTTATTTCAATTTTTTTTTTTGGTCGAATTCAATTTTTTTCTTATTCCTGCCAATTATTACTATCAATTCTTTTATATATATATATATATATATATATATATATATATATATATATATATATATATATATATGTAGTGATAGATGAAAACAAAACTATATGTAAATCTAGCATACCCTAAATTACAATCCTGGTTCCGTGCCTGATCATAATCATTTAAACAATTAGGTAAGGAGCTATTCTCTCAATTAAATTATATAAGTCCTTTTAGTTTCTAATATATAACAGTACTATTTCTAGTGTATCCCACCCTATATAGAAATTGGAAGATCCAAATGTGTGAACTTTTTCTCCGATTAAATCAAGAGGGCGTTTCTCGATGATCCAAAATTGTCAATAGTGAATAAACAAACAAACATGTATGAACATCCAAAATGAAACAATAAAGAAAATGCATAAATGAAGACATCATGTAAGAAGAGGGGATATGGAGAAACAAAGCAACGAGTAAGGAGAAGCGAGAATGAAGATGAAAACGAAATGATTGAAACACCCTCGGGACTCCTGCAAGTGCGAACAACACTCCTCCACCATGCATCGTTCCTCGTCATATCCTTAGTAGGATCTATGAATGCAACATATTTTTAAGTCGTCATCTACCTATGTTGTACACTGTAAATCGCAAGACCGTTAAATTCATTCACAGACACGCCAGGATCATTACCATTTCAATTTTTTTATTAAAAGAATATAAATCAGTTTCTACATAGAGTAATTATGAGAATCATTATTAAATTATACTTACTATCTCATAAACAAAATGCACAATTTATTTCCTAAGAAATTGGTCATAAAAAACACATTTGCCTCCATGGTTCCCCCATAAAATAAAATTCTTGAAAAAAAATCTTATTTTCTACAAAGCTACTTTTTAACAAGTATAGTTCCGATATTCAATCAAACAAGCCCTCACACGAAATCACGATTCACACGGTGACGCGGTCCATATACACAGGGCAGGTGAATGAACCTAAAAAAGGCTGGATTTGGCCCCCAACTAGTACATTCGAAGAAACCCTTACAATGGAGTGCAATGATCGATGATCAAATAAGCATGTGATGGAATTGAGGGGGAATGGGTGTATGCTAAAAAGAAAGTGTAAATAATAGGTGAAAGTAGGCAAATTTGAGAGCTTTGTCAATGGGCTGCATTGCACTGCACACGGGAGACGTTCAAGTAACCACTGCTGTTGTTTTCATGGGTCCCTTTATTTGGACTACTTCTTCAGTATTGTCTGTGTCACACCTCGGTTTGTCTTTGATGGGGTTGAGGCCACTTTTGTCCTCCATCTCAAATGGACGCGGCGGTTGGTAAACAAGGGTATAAATGTCTTTTCATGTATTTTTAACCTTCAACTAATAGAAATTGGCCAGAGAGGGTGACTTTGTTAATAAACTGTTTTAGAGGGTGGTTTTATCCAATTTCAATTTTGAAGATTGGTTTCATGCAAAACAACCTATTTAAGGGTGGTTTCTGTAAAGTATGTGATACTTAGGTCTAGGAGTGAAATTGATACATTACTGATTCATTTTTCCGTCTACAATGTACCAACCAATTTGAATTGGTAATCGTAAAACTCCCACCATTACCAATTATCGTAAGGGTTGTACCAACTTAATTAGTTACTAATAAAGTTGGTTGATACATGTTAGTAATGGTAATTTATCAACTTTCGAGTGTTGAGAAAACAAAACATACAAATACAATAGTATAATTTAATTAAAACATATAAGTTATTCCAATGCTTAGATTTTTGTCTGAACCAACAATACTTAAGCATGAAAGCAACATAAAACTTATAAGTTATTAAAACGTGTTTATTCACTAAAGCAAAAGCAACATAGTAGTATGAAGGTCCTAATCCTATTAACGCTTAGGTTTTCGTCTAAAGAAAACCTAGATATGAATGAGAGCTCAGAGACACTACTGAGGTAGAGCAATCTATTCAACGATCAAAATGAGAGAGAGCGAGAGCGACACTTTTTCTTTCTTTCATAATTTCCCAATTTACCTCATTGCATTTTACATAAAAAGTTAAAAATTTAAAACATTTACAAAATAACGTTAAAAAAAATATATATATAATTGGTTCGGTAGGGATTGGTTGATAATACTTTGTATTACCTAACCAACCAATTTCAAATCGGTTGGTAATGATAATACCAACTTTTTTATTTTCATTGCCTTTACAGTACCATGTTTTAAAAATTGGTAACCAATATAATTAGTTCGGTTGGTACATATTGATTCAGTTTTCATGGTAACTAGTCCTTTTCCCGAACCTTGTTCGGGTTTTTTCAGTATATTTTCGATCGGACGTCGATTTTCAACTAATACACTGTTTTGCCCATACTCCTCACTTTGTCGTTCTTCGAAATCTTTGGTTGTCATGGTGAATTCTTTTATCTAGATAATCGATACTTAATATTTGTTCTCATGGCTATCCTATAAATGAACTGAACAATACAAATATTGTGTGTTATGAACCGTTTTGAGGCCATTTTTTTTTTCCATCGGAGTCCAATGACACTATATCACATTCAATTAATAATATTTTTTTTACGAACGTGTTCTATTTCATGACAATGTTGTGAAAATTTTCCATCGGAGTATTATTCTAATTATTGCGCTAGTTATTTTCTTAGTATGGCTATGAAATACCAATAAAATTGACAAATTCAAGCAAAAGAAGACTGGGTACGATTGGATATTCAAACCATAAAACCTTAAACCCCAACTACCAAAATATGAATCAAAACCATGACTTTGTGTAGACAATAACACTTTAAGACGAAAGTAAAGATAAGCCAGCGAACGTAAATGAACGGTAGAGAAACCATAAAGATTTTCCATATGAAATAAATACTTCTCCTATATAGTATTCAATTCAGCATGAATCGATGAAGTGTCTTCGACTTGAATAAATAACGTTCATTGAAGCAATCTCAGAGAATATCTTCTCGCAGTTCAACATGCACGCCTCCAAAAGCTTCTGTTGGTGCCTGCATTGATCTCGATTCTCGAAGAACATCTTCCACATTGATCATCGTGCAAATCCGGAGGCTGAGCCCCCTAGTCTAGCGCCTCTATCATCAGTGACGTCGCCTGGTCGACGATCTTTGACTCTGGCATTGGTGCCTGGAGCATTTCCTTCACCCCCGCATCTTCAAGCTCATCATTCATCCCATCTATGCACCGGCTAACTTCAAGCGCTCCCCAATCGAGGACAACTTCAATTTATCCATCGCCTTGCTATGACATTTTTTGTCGATCTGAAACTTCAACGTGAAGAGCCAATTTGAAAGCAAAATCTTATAAACAATATAGCACACAATAATGCATACCATATTAGACTAAATTTAAGTAATTGTTACTTCAGAATTCAACATTGTTTAATGAAAGAGACTAATTGATTATTAAGTCAAAGGAGGGAGCAGATCCATTGAAAAGAGCGACATCTTAACGATTTCAAACACCTCGCTAGTAAAAGAATAGGAATTAAGTAAAGAGCCAAATGTATTTACATAACATTATGACTCTAGTAAAGAGCCAAATGTATTCAACATTGCTTAGTGGTCATTTGTTTGGTATATTCTGCTACTGTACAACATTAGAAAATAACCCTATTTGAACTAAACAATTGCAATTTTATAACTAAATCTTGTTTTTGTTACCTATGAAACTTTAGACATTAGGAGCATGGACTAAACTTGAAGAATGAAGAGATATTGTTTGTGAATTTTGGCTTTTCAAACTGCAACATCATCGTGATTCATATGCAATTTGATTTGTACTGAGTAAATGTCTCATGTTAGAGCATGAAAATGACCCAGACATAGATCAGTTGCCAGTGTGAAGATCGAAGGATTTACAAAACCGGCTTGGCTCTGATGTCAGTTGATACGTACTCGACTCGGGTTGAGCGAGTACAACTCCCAATCGTCCGGTGTCAAGGTAAATCAACCCATCCTCATATCGTGAATAGGACTCGATCTCAAAATTCAGTCCAACAAATCCACGTGCCTCCGTTTGACTTCGATTGAAATTGAACTACGTTGAATTGCCTGCAAATGGCAAATTTAACCAAGTGGTAATTAATTTAGGCCTTCAAATTGTTGATCGATGTGCACTGTACGTCTTCCGATCGGGTTGACTTTCGATTCCAGTTGCAATGGCGCCGAATTGCCTAATTAATTAGCAAGTAGTATCTAATTAAATTATACGGAGTCTGTTTAAGGGCAGATCGGTCCCGTGAAATTCCTCCACTCAAACACTCGCGGCAATGCGTGGTCTCGATCGGCAGTGTGTGACGGCGAAGATGCGGCAGCGGTGATGAGTGGTTGGTGATGCAGCGGTGGTGCGATAGCGAGGGCGGAGGATTAGGTTTTGTAGAACGTCCCAAAAGATCCAATTTGTGAGATTCAGACACATCACACATGGAAAATGAATCAAACAATTCATACTACAGAGAAACATGAATCCGATATGCACAAATAGTGTAAATTGAATCCCGTAAACCCTAATTTTTGACAAATTTGATAGCTTCAAATTGAATACATACCCGTGGATGAAGATCGAGTATCACCCTCGTCTACTCCGATCAAGTACCAGGCCTCCTAGATTATGGAGATCATTCGCCACGAGGCGGCGGTGGGGCTGCCGAGGAGGATCCGGAGTTTGTCGACGGCGGATCGGAGGCGGCCGAGCAAGGTGGAGTTGGAGCGTTGAGCGTCGACGGATCTAAGCACTTGAGATTAGCATAGATGGAGGAGGAAATTGAGCATGGATGGAGGAGGAAATTGAAATCGTTGACCATGGATGGGGAGAACGTGGGTTTGAAGGAAAGGGAAAGACAATTTCTTATTTTTGTGAAAAGGTGGACACGTGGCACAAATTTTTACAAAGAAACTGCTTCTAAAATAATAAGTATAAGAGGTGGATTACTAATTTGTCCTCAGCCTACTTGGCCCATTTTGGCTCGCCCAATCATATCGGATTGTCAAATTTTAGCCCATTTTGTCTCGCCCAATCATATCGTCAATTTTTAGCCCATTTTGGTTCTTTGATCAATTATAAGCAACCCCCAGCGTTTTTTTAAAAAAAATTATATAGTTTTTTTTATTATCTTTAAATATCGTGTTAATAATAAACCTCAAATAAAAAAACGATGGGAGTTTCAATTAAGTAGACTATATATTTCATTCAATTTAAAGTATAAAATGTTTTATCCTTTAAACTTTGTTCAATAATATACGTCATTTTATGTTTTAGAGTCAAAGAGTTACGAAAATAGTTTAACTAACAAAATTATATTTTTAGTTAATTACTAATATATTTTTTGAAAAATGGTGTGAAATGTTATATGCCTTATATTTTAGATGGATGGAGTGGTAAATTTTAACACCTTTTCATCGTTATCTTAACTTGGATTGATGTTGTTGTATATTTGTATTACGTTACTCTTGAATTATGGAACTTTGATTCTTAATATGTTGAAGGTGTATAGTTTTGCATTTCACTAGCAACTTTTATATTCAATACATATGTACTTCACTTTTTAGTTTACTAATGCTACTTATAACATAATGTAAAAATTGTATAATGTTGCTTCTTGAAACAAACTTGCTATTTAATTTTAAAAAAGAAGAAACAAACGTGTGGTTGAAGCTTGGTATTGTGCATTTTGAATTGTCACTTGGTTTGGTAGTTCAAATTTAGTTGATTTATATTTTCTTTATACGAGATGCTTATTTGTATATAATATAAAGCTTATCTTAAGAAACTATTTGTGTCAAACCAATTATTCAATTTGAGTAATTTTCATTTGCATTTAAAGTTGACCAACAATATGCTTGTTTAGTATAATTAACATTTGATTTAAATTAATTTCCACTAAATCTTATACCTATGCTTATTGTATTTTATGTTACTTGATTCTTTGTTGAAAAAATTCTGACTAAAAATCAAGTATGTTTGTATTAGTGTATATATATATATATATAATATATGATTTGAGTCCAATTAATTATCTATTAAAAGTAGAATAAAACAATAATAAAAAAAAAAATCAAACGGCACCAAGATGACATTCAAATTTGTCAAAGCTCAAAAGCAACAAATTCTAAAATAAAATATTTAATCTTTGATAATAATAAAACCACACAAATTTGACCTCAATTCCGCACTGACCCCTCCAAAATCCAATCTTCATCTCTGTAAAATGGTCCAAATCTGCATTTTTTGGAAGCTTCAATGGCAAGGTATATCAGAATAAAGCAGAAATTAATCATAAAGAAATTAAAAGCGATTTTAATTTTCTTGTCTCTTGTTCTTCATAAACCCTATCTCTGGAACCAAATCATTACCCACCAACGTTCCAATTTTCAAAAGAAAATCCCACAGGGCCCCAAACTCATATGCTGATAATTCAAATTTCTTCAGCACCTCCATAAATAAAACCCATCTTAACCTCCAACATTTGATATTTGATTGCAGTCTGAGAATGGTTTGGTTATTTGCTTGCTTTGGCTACTCCAAGAAAAGGAAACGCCTCAAATCGTTTCATAGAATTCATTCTCAAGATAAAGTTTGTATCTTCTTGAAGTTTAGTCTCTCAAATTCTTGAAATCTTACTCCTTTGATCTTGATGAAGCTTATGCTTGCTTGCATTGTCTTTGTGTTCAGGGGATTGGAAGCTACCAACCAATCGAATCACCTTCTTCCCGCTTGCCTCAGGTTTCGGATGGAGGAAAGGCGAATGTCATTCACTCAAATCTTAAGCGCAGGTAAAGAGCATAAAATCATGGCAAAGTGCTTCTAAGAGCACTGAAACTCATATTTCGGCTTGTTGGATTTTGAAGGAAGCAAGACAAAGCAAGAATCAGGAAGAAGGTGAGGTTCGATTTGAACGTGATTGCATATGAGCCAATTCCAGCTAACAGCGACAACGATGATGATAATGATAATGATTTGAGAAGCCTTTTTGCTGCACAATGGGAAGAGCAAGAAGGGCTCGAATCGGAAGAGGAGGAAGATAGCGTAGATCTTCTCATTTGTAGAGGATTATCAACCAGAGTAAAGAGAGATCGATCAAACACTTCGGATTACAGATACAACAACTGCTATGACGACGAAGACACAGGATCAGAGATAGACGATGGACTGGGCATGGAAGAATTAGAAGACGATGAGGAACGGGCAAAGGAAGAGCTTGAAACAGCTCATGAATCACTAGAGAGTGACTCGTCTAGAAGCCGGTGTGCTAACCCGGTTTTGATCCCCATTGAGAACCTTAGCCAGTGGAGGGCAATCAAGATGAAGAGATGGGAGATTGTGGCATGAATATATGTCAATCTCTATCAATTCAAGCTCTTTATTTCTGAATACTTGTTTTAGAGAGATTTTCAGGGTTGTATTGTGGATTTGGCTTGTTTGCTTTGATTTTCCATCTTTGATGTGAGTTATTGTTGATCATACAAGAAAATGATTCAGTATACATATTAATGTATCACTAGATTGTCACTAAGAAACAACTTTTGAGTTTTAAATATCCTCTTGCGTATATGGAGTTGCTTGTGAGTGAGAGGGTAACCCCTTCATATAGTACCCGATCCAGATGTAAAATATCCAAACTGATCGAAATGGACTAAGATCCAAACAAGTTATGTTTTTCCCAAAATTAAAAACAGATTTTGTGAAACTTCTTTTTCTTGTTCATGCCAATTTGATGCATATACAAGGGCATATCAAGATACATGTATTTGAAGGAGCTGTGTTTAGGTTCAGCTATAACAAATTTTGAGCATTCACAAAACCAACAAATGCTACGAAAGCAAATCGAGTAGAACATTAGTCTGACCTGGAAAGTAGAGGCATACCAGAGGATGGAGGAATCACAAGAAATTCATCAGAAGATTTTATAATGCAGGCCTTGTCGAGCAGTTTCGCTCCATCATGTCAGAGATCCATTAGATGCATACTAAGACCTAATCTGACGTCTTTCTATGCGATCAGCACGAAAAGAAGGTTTTCCTAGTGGCCATTAGCAACAGATAGTCAGATACATGTTGATTAGATTGTCGGTACTGAGAATGGAGCAGTGAACAATGCCCAAGGAGGTCAAGGGAAGTGAATATTTATGTACAGAGTGGAAACTACATTATTTTACAGAAGCAAGAATCTGACTCTTCGTCATCACTGTCACTCACATCACTGCAGGAAAGGTGGAATAGAAACAGCATCGTTAGTGATACAATTGGCTAAAGGTATATTTACATATATTCATGAACGCTAACATGTTGGCTAATAAAGAAAATCAACAAGTGATATGAATTTCGCAAGTGCAAAGGCATTCCTTTGCTTCTTGCACAATTGATGTGCAATAAAAATTTGAATCAGACAGAACAAATTAGAGTCTTACTATTTCTAACATCTAAGAAATGGTAAATTGGACCACTGTTTCTTTTATGGAAGTATCAAAAAGCCACCCTCAAAACTCCAATTCAAATTTGTCCTTACTAGACCCACTGTTTTTGATGAAAACCTTGCACTTAAATCATTTCCAATTACATACCCTTTTTCTCAATTGAATCCAATTTGTCAAAACGTAACTGACGAAGACATCTTTGAGGGTGCCAAGCCAACCACCAAAGCAAATTCTAGATAGCACTAATTAAATTAAAAAGGACATTCAATACACACACAAACAAAACTTCTATTCATCAATATCTAAGGCAAAATCATTACCAAAATCATACTGCCTCAAGACATTCAAGATGAAACAAACAAACCGCTCCCAAGGGTTCAACTCAATATCGAATCAAAGCAGCTGATATGTGCAAACAATCACTTTAAATACAGTGAATTTTCTCCATGATTGCTGAACAGATTCAGCTACAGGCTCCAACAAGACATACAAGCCTATGAACCCCAACTTCATACCCCACATAAAAATGCACAACCTAGTTACTACCATGTCTTATATCTATGAAACTATGACTATTGAGGCAAACTCATTCTTGACATATTTCTCTTTATTTGTTAGACACTTAGACATATCCTCTTTCTTGTTAACAAAAACATTAACAATACTTGTCGCTTGGCTACGGGATCTCCAGATCCTCATCCGTAAGGATACAAAAGGATCTACCTCACTTAGAATGTGAGATCCAAACTTCCATCCTAGTTTTTACTTGATCAAAAAACATATATTTGATATTTCACAGTACAATAGATTATCACAACAACAACAACAACAGATTATCACAATTCACAGTAAATGAAAAAATTGTAAAAAAAGAGAAAAAAAAGAAGCTTGCCTGGATTACCTGGGAAGAAATTCCAAGATCTCTGCAAGCTTATTCCCATTGGTATCATTCCATTGAACCTTCCTCTTGATCTTGGGTTTAACTTCCTCCTCCATCTGATCACCATCTTTAGGCATCAAAAGTGTTTCTTCCTCATTTCCATCCCTTCCAACATTTTCCATTCTCAGTTGCTCCTTTCCAGCCTCCACATACCCAATTGGATTAACCCTTGAATCCCGGACACTTGAATCCATCAAAATCAGTGAACACCAACACAAAATCAAGCGACACCAATCTCAATTCGAGAAATGAAGAAATCCCCCAAAGGTTAACTGTAAACCCTTCCAGAAAGGCAGCACCTTTGAGGGGGGAATGAAAAGCAAGAACCTTTAATAGGTTTGATATATTTCCCAATTTATATATTCAAGGTCTTACTCTACCAGGGATTTTGAATAGTTTCCGAATTGGGGAAAAATCAAATCCCCCCAATACCATACCTCCAGCCTCCAGGAATTTGACTTTCCACAAACTTATATTACAAGGAGGCTGGAAAAGAAATAAGATCTAGAAAGATGTAGAGGGTTTGCAAATTTCCAATTGGGAAGATGATTGAGAAAGAGAGATTTGAAACTTTCAAGCTAGGAGTTTTGGTGTATCAGCCAACGCTTGCAAGTTGCAAACACCAAGCAAAGAGACAGATAGGCACTGGGCAGATAGAGGAAAGGAACAATCAGGGGAATCAAATTTCAGAGGAACAACCCGGAAATAGGTTTTCTTTAAAAAAAAATAGAGAAAATTTTGGGATTTGGGTGTTTACAAATAGTACTAGAGCTGGGCATAACCGGGAATCCGACACGACACGGTACTTCGGATACATAAAAGCGATCCGAACACGACACGATAAGTACCGGATATACGACACAAAAACACGAAACGGTTTCGTGTCGGATACCCGTGTAACATGACACGAACCGTTTATAAACTCTCTCTCTTTTCTGTGTAACAGGAATATTGATATGTACTGGCAACTAGTTTGCCCCGATTTACTTATTTCATTTTATTTGCATTAGACCGGGTTTGGCCTGGGTTTAGCCTTTAATTTCCAGTTGCGAGAACTATATCATGTAGCCTCAAAGGCATTTTGCAAATCAATCAAATTACAGAAAACATTCCAATCCCTAAACTCTCTCAAATCAGAACCCAGTTCTAGATACCTTCGAATCGACCCTTCTTCCTTCGTGGTTGATTTCTAGGCCTAGAATACTCACCTTCGAACTCACCAATTGAGTTTCTAGGCTGAGATCTATCTTTTGTTCTGCGTTAATCGACAGATCGGTATCAATAGCATCGAAGGACGGGATTCCCGTCTCATTGGTATCAGAGCAGACGATCCTCGACTGATATCGAGTATGGCGCCGATGCAGATGAGCAAAAATTTGGATGAGACAATCTCAAATATAAAGAGGATGATCGTCGAACACTTCGGAACCCCTCGGTGGATCTCAGAACTCGCGATCATGGTAAACGAGGTACGAGATCAGACTGTGCTTATCAAACTCAATTCTCAGATGCATCCGATTAACGATTTGGTCATATACCATTTGTTTACTGAGATTGGAACTGTTGAGGATGTGCGATACATGTCGGAGGAGAGTGGTTTCCATTCTCGAGTACGATTTCGACTCAAGTCGTCATCGGACTGGGCGTTCCATTACTACAATGGTAGGCGTCTTCATCAGGGGTGTTGTGAATTAGAAATTCATCGTGTAAACGATGTAATTGATTGGAATAGGCAAAGGATTGCTGATTTGAAGGATGAATATGGGGTAGTAGACCATCCCAGGGTGAATGATGATGATGATCCAAAGGTGGTCGAGAGTGTGAATGAAGGAAAAGCACCTGCTCGAGCCGAGATGAATAGTGAACTGACTGTTGCAGAGAGCTATGATTGTGTTGAATTTGATGTTGTGCTGAATCAAGGTGAAAAGCGTAAGCAGAATGAGATAAGTGGAGCTCCAGTCCTGGCCAAGAAGCATTCTAATCCAGCTGCACACCAAGTGTTTGTTGAAATGCCAAAACTAATGGGGAAGGAAACTGAGGTGTCGGATGTGTTGCCTAAGGAAATTGTGTTGGCCGAGAATGCAGTGAGCCCGATTGTGGGAAAAGATGCCTTGAGTTTTGATCCGGGGGGAGCAATTGCAGCTCACGATGATGGTTATGGGACGACTGGTTGTGTACCTGAAGGTTTCCAAGGCTTATCCAAGATAAATGGTCCAGAAGGTTTCATGAGAAACATTCAATATTTTGGTGTTTTTTCTGCAATGCCAATGCATTTTGAAGCACCAACAAGTAGTGTTGATGAATCAAGAGTGCAAGGTTCATCTATGGGTTACAAGACTCATCAAGGCAAGGAGCCCGTTTTATCCTTGGAAACATCCTCTGTAAATCAGCCACCACTTGGGGTTGTTGGGTCTGATTTGGTAATGTTCTTAGGGGCGGATTTTGCTATCCACTCGGTAGGAATGAGCTTAGGCCCTCTCCTTGATTTTGGTAGCTCTCTACTCGTTGCTAATACGGTAGAACTTACCTCAATTGAAGCCACCAAATCACCTCAGCTTGTTTCTTATCCTGAGAACAAATACAAAGAAGCATGGACTCTTGAAGGTAACTCTCTTTACTTAATACATGTTATTCGAGAGTTACAATCGATTGACATACTTGCGACGGATGATGTAGCACATGAGATGAGTAAGCTTATTTTTTATATTGAAGGTGAAGCATTGTTAATTGTGGGCTGTCTCCTTGATCTATTGCAAGGTGTTGACAAGAAAATGTTTGTCTTAAGCATCACATTTGCAACTAAAATGGGAGACTACCATGTGTTGAAACAGTTCAAGATTGTTGCTCTGCTGAATTCAGGGGACAAGCAACTGCTCACTGTTACGCATCTTACTACGCTTATTGTGATGCTTATACTTTCTCTTGCACTCCTTGCTGTTTATAATGCTTACCAGAGCACTCAATCCTGGGTACAAGAAAGGCGTATACAATATAGCTCAGTCGCTACAATTGAAGCGGATTGCAATCTGGTGCTCCAGGCTCTTGGCTTTGTTTGGACCTTGATTAAAGATGCTACCTCCTATGTTTTCGACCCCGGTGGGAAATGCTTTTTACTTGCTGGCTGTCTGGTTGATGTTGATTTTGATGAAGAGAGCATTGCTATTGATCATTGAGGACAATGATCCTTCGAAGAGGGAAGTATTGTAACAGGAATATTGATATATACTGGTAACTAGTTTGCCCCGATTTACTTATTTCATTTTATTTGCATTAGACCGGGTTTGGCCTGGGTTTAGCCTTTAATTTCCAGTTGCGAGAACTATATCATGTAGCCTCAAAGGCATTTTGCAAATCAATCAAATTACAGAAAACATTCCAATCCCTAAACTCTCTCTCTCAAATCAGAACCCAGTTCTAGATACCTTCGAATCGACCATTCTTCCTTCGTGGTTGATTTCTAGGCCTAGAATACTCACCTTCGAACTCACCAATTGAGTTTCTAGGTTGAGATCTATCTTTTGTTCTTCGTTAATCGACAGATCGGTATCAATAGCATCGAAGGACGGGATTCCCGTCTCATTCTGAATTTTTTGGCTGCTCGTATATCTCAGTTCTCGGCTCTAGAACAAATTGATTTCCAAGGAGCACAAAATAGTTGACTTCCAAGAACAAAAATTCGAATTAAGAAGAGGGAGGGAGAGAGAATCTGCAATGTTTTCTTCCAACAATGGCGATTTGAGCAAAGGGAGGAGCGACAACGGCCATAAAAATGAAATTAGGAGCAGAGAAGCAACAACGAAGGTGAGATATTGGTCGGAGATGGAGAGGATTCACCAGATCCGAGTTCGAATGTTTGAGAGAGAGACGTTAGATCTGAGTTTGTTGACGTTCTTCAAAGATGAAAGATGGGAGTGGGCAACTGCGATTCGAGCGGAGAACAACCATGCAAATGAAATTGAGCACTGGTTAGGGAGGAGCGACAATGAAGGTGAGATATTGTCGGAGGTAGAGAGGACTCGCCGGCCAGATCCGAGTTTGATAGAGAGACAGAGTGAGTTTGAGAGGGAGAGAGAAAGTCGTCGGGGCCTTCATGTGTGAGTGTGACACTGGAATCACTGGATGGGCGGCGGACTACTTACTGGTTTAGGGTTTTGTTTTACAAAGTTAAATAATTGAAGGTGATTTTGGTGGGTGGCCCATTTTGAATGTTCAATTAGGTAGCTAGCCCCCAAGTGAATTTAATTAATTTGGGTAGACCTCATCTAAATAATGGTCAATGGTCAACGTTGACCGTTGACCAAACCATTTGGATTTTTTTTATTTAATTTTTTTTTCTATCTTTTACCGTTTTGATGCCAAAATTTTATTATATTTTATTTTTACTTTGATGCCACTTTTCTAATGAAATGATTGGATGACACTTTTTTAATGATACTTTTTTTAAACCTTGATGACATTTTTTTGTTTACTGTAATATCACGTTGACCATTGATGCCATTTTTTTTTACTGGTACCGACTGATGCCACTTTTTTTAATGTCAATTTTTTGATGATATTTTTTTACCGTAATGCCATATTTTTTATGATATTTTTTCAAAGTGGTATTTTGATGATATTTTTTCAAAGTAGTATTTTGATGACATTTTTTGCCTTTGATGCCATTTTTTTTACTGTAGACTACTGATGACACTTTTTTATGTCAATTTTGTTGATGATATTTTTTTACCGTGATGCAACTTTTTCAAAGTAGTGTTTTGATGCCATTTTTGTAATGTAATTATTTGATGCCGCTTTTTTAATCAAATCGTTTGATGCCATTTTTTTAATTAATTGTATATCAATATATTTTCATCGATTCTACCTTTATTCACTGATGACACGTTTGTGGTTACACTTCATTGATGCAATCACTTGTGGTGGTATGTTTTTTACATTTTTTATTGATTGATGACATTTGTGATTACATTTTATTGATCTCAATCATTTATGATGACATTGTTTGTGATTACACTTCATTGATGCATTTACTTGTGGAGGCATGTTTATTACATTTTTATTCATTGATAACACAAGAGCGTAAAATGTGATTAAACTTGATTGATGACATATTTTATTGATAACTTTTATTCATTGATGAAATGGTTTTATTAGTTTAATAGAATTGGTCCTTTATTTCCGCTTTTACCTGTGATGACACTTCATTGATGACATCTTTTTATTGATGGTTATTATTCATTAATGACATTAGTTATTACACTTCATTGATATCAATCGTTTCTGAAGACATCTTTATATAATTGATGACATAGGACTATTAGGGGTGTGCATCGGTCTAAAACCGAACCGAATCGGGCCGAACCGAAACTGAAAATCTCAAATTTTCAAACCGAAAGCCAAACCGAAAGCATTAGGTTCGGTTCGGTTATTTACCAGTTTGGTTTGTGTTCGATTCGGTTTTAACCTAATTGAACCGAATTTTCATTAAAAAAAAATTTAAAGTATATATATATATTCTATTTATGTGTATATATACACATATATATTCCAATATAAGGTATACAAATTAATACAATATACAAATATATATATATATATATATATATATATATATATATATATATATATATATATATATATATAGACACTAATACAAATAAGTATACATATACGGTGTATATAAATAAGTATACAAATACAGTGTATATACACATGCAAATACATATTAGTATACACATGCAAATACATATACACTAAATACAAATATATACACACTAAAATATATTATACTAATATATAAATATACACTGTATACACTAATATATACACTATAAACTGTAAAGTATACAAATATATGTAGTATATATAAATACAGTATACATATACACTATATGTGTATACTTATTTGTATATATAAAGTATACAAAAATATATATACACTGTAAATATATAGTGTATAAAAAAAATCGGTTTAACACAAACCGAACCGAAACCGAAAAAATGAAATTTCTCGAACCGAAAGCCGAACCGAAAAACTTCGGTTAGGTTCGGTTTGTGTTGGTTCGGCCCAAAAATTCGGTTTGGGCCGAATCATGCACACCCCTAAGGACTATAAGAGCTTAAAACGTTGAATCAAAATAGAGTCATCTTATTGTACATATAAAAATACAAGGTCTTTGAAACTATAACATTATTTGGTGTATACGTAAAAACACCTATTATAACATGTCATCAACTCAAAAAAAAAATTTACATAGGAGAAAGCCCATTCTACATGACACTGCCAAAAAGTATAAACAAGATCGCCTCAAAACAAAGCCCATTCTAATGCTAGATGAGCATTTTTAAATATAATTACAACTCTCATGCTATTTGAATTGATGGTCTATCTATCTGTCTTCCTAACCTGCATATAAAACAAGAAATATAAAAGGAATTACGTACATTATTGAAGGTAAAATCAATATCACATCAACCATATATGTAAGATTCAATCTCGCACCTCCACAAAAACAGGCAAAAGAAACCACAATTATTGCCTACTTTCAATAAACAAAGCCTTCGCATCCATATGAACCTGCACTACAAGAGACGGAATCTGAACAAAAAGAGCAAATGTGTATGATCATATATAAGTAAATGGTACTGAACTAAAATCTCAATAAGTCGAAACACAGACCCATTCGCCTAATACGACCTCAAAACTTGAGGACAATATCCAAGATCTTCGATGGTATCAACTATACCAAGACAAGTCTCACCACTTTCAGAATACTCTCCAGCTGCCTTAGCTTTCCACCAGTTCAGCCATGATTGTGTTCAACACACGCCTTCAAATCATCCAGTATCATGGCCATGAGATTAGGAACCAGCTGAATTTTTAAAACAAATGATACTAGCTGCCTGGAATAAACAAGTGCAAACATTTAACATCTGTTCACAAAACCAGATTTGTTAACTCCTAAAGGAAAAAACAGATTAAGCATAATCTTGCCCCTACGACCCTGGCACGCCATAAATTTTATGAGAATAAGTTTGCTAGGACCTGATAACTAGGAATCAATAGAAAGAAAAAGGTTAAAAATCAAATCCCAACTACAACCATTCCTATTTCTTATTCCATATAAGCACTTCGGAAGTAGCTGATTGATCATCTACCTCTCCATTATACTTGCAACATTAGCAAGAAACAAGTAGATGAAATAGGCATCAAAATATTTCTATATATCACAAGACCATTGATATAATATATATTTCATAAACAAACTTGAAAAGAACAAGAAAAGAACCCAAACGAAGGATAACGAGAAGATCCGACAAGCTTAAAATCTGTTCATTTCTTTAGCTAGAGTAGCTTTATTGTTTAGTTTAGGCCTTCTAATTCTTCTGTTTTGCTATTGAACCTCCAAGAAATTAATTAAGTAATCAGATTAAGTTTCTCAACCTCTATTGGCATCATATCATCAAACTCGATACTTAGTGTTTGGAATAATCACAGTACCTTATGAGATTGATTCCAAATCCGGTACTCTTCATTTACCATTGAGTTTATTTTTTAATTAGAGTGTCTGGTTCCATGGTGAAGCATCATACTTACCTAACCCCAAATTTAGAGATACTGTACCAAAATAGGACTTAATGTGCTTACTACATACCTACTACAGTACATGATATCTACCTACTACATCAAATTTGAGAAGCAACCGTATGATTCAATCTCTAATTTGAGAAGCAACATGTACCTACTACATCTACTACATTTCAGATTTATCATGAATTGGACAAGACTCTGTACAAATTTTGACTGATTTCAAATATGAAAGGGGCAGAGTATTGAGCCCTCTTGAAATAACGAAGCTACAATATTGTACGAGTGACAAGTTTCAGTATAATTTGTTGGGAAGCAACTACCCAAGTTTGCACTTTGACCTAGCCACAATCAGTGATGATTGAGTTCAGTTGTCTAATAATAATAAAAAATCCAAGTGCAGCCAAAAATTAAAGAATGCACAATCAAATTGGGAGCATAAATTGAAATCACTGGAAGTAAAAATCGACAGCAGAGAATCAAAGCAGGCAGATTCGCACCAAAATGAAACCGTTCTCGCATCCAGGCTTCCAAGGAGCTACGATTGTGAATCCCTCCTCCTTCACTCCAATCTCACCTTTGCATATGCAAATTGCAACAATTCTCCATCAATACACACACTAATAAAAAACCGAAATCACGCGGATTTTAGATCTGAAATTCGAAAACTTAGGTAGATATGAAATCCGAGATGAAATCACCATTGACAGTGCCCCATGGAGGTAGATGAGCCTCCGCTTCTCGAGTCGTTGCTGGAGAACAGGAGGAGAAGTCCCTTCGTCGTCTTCTTCATTGCCTGGAAGAGTGGAAGGAGGAACGAGAAGAATGAGATGAGAGGAGGAAGGAATGGTGTGTGCAACGCTTCATAAAAATTTATTAAGGTTTACACCCCTTAAAAAAACAATTAAAAGATCTAACTACCTAATCAAATGTACAAAAGAGTTTAAATCAACAAATTCCCTCAAAGTTAAATAAGTAAATAAAAAACGTTCCGGCTATATACACCGCAAATCATGCACGTCCTTAAAGACGTGCATAATTAAAAGGTTTAGGACGTGCAATATTAACCTTGTGATTTGCGGTGTATATAGCAACACCCATAAAAAATGGAAAAAGGCTGGAAGGTAGGCGGGGATTGTAGCAAATTGGAGAATGAGAGTCGAACCCCAGACGTTTTCCATAATAATACGCAAAAGGAAACCTTGACCATCTGAGCTAATTCATTTTTGTGTTATTAAAGGAAACTCATACCATATTTTTTACAGTTTTAAAATTTTTAAAAATATAATCGTGTCGTGTCGGGTATCCGATAAATAAAAAACACCGATTCGTATCCGACACGTTTACTACCGTGTTTTAGCGTTTCGTGTTATATTCGCATCGTATCTTTTTCGTTTTGTGTTTTTTCGTATCGTTTTATCTCGTTTTCGTGTCGTGTTAGTCGTATCGTGTTTTTCTGCACACCCCTAACAAATATAGATCGATGCCAAATTTGTTGGGTTTAGATTATTTTAAGGGATACGACTATCATAAGAGAACCAATAACGTGAGTGTTATATATGTGATACTCATCTCAGTGACAAGATATTACGGTTACTATGATTAGTAGGGCTGTTAAATGAGCCGAGAAGCTTGAGTTCGGCTCGAGATCGACTCGATAAAAGCTCAACTCAAACCCGTTCATTTTCTTAACAAGCCGAGTATAAGCAAAATTTTAAGCTCGGTTGAAAACTCGATTCGCACGATTTAAACTCGAATAACTTGAATTTTGCACATTTTTAAGCTCGAGTCTAAATTTAGACTCGACATTTTGTACACACGTCACCATCACATCACCATATTCACTGATTTCCGTTAGTGTAGTTAATAGTGTGTGTACTCACTTTTGGTGGCAGCACTATCCTTGGTGGGTAATTTCAAGTTAACCCATGAAAGTGATGATCCTACTCTTATGAACAAAAATGTGGTTATGTTTCAATATTTTGGTTTTGATTTTACATAATTGTTCTTATAATTGTTAAACGATCCTTAAGCTTTGATCACCACAACATTTTGGTCTTTATTTTACATAAAAATCAGGATGCATTTCAATGTTTAGGTTGTGTATGTATTTAGTGGTGTTTGTTGAGATAGTTGGGTTGATTGACTTCAAAGATTGTCAAAATGGATTTACAAATTGCAACATTTGGACCTGACAAAGGAAAAACCATTGCTACATTATTGTAAGTAGTATGTTTCACTCAAATATCCTACCCTCTCTCTTGCTTAAATTTACATCAAGGTGTTTGCAAACTTCTCTTATTTAGTATGGCGCCACATGAATTAGATTTAGCAGCAAAAGAACCGATTCTTCCAAGAATGCCTAAAATAATCACAGCATATCCAAACATCTTCACTGCAATGCCGGGAATCAGATCCTAATGGCACATTGACTCAATTTTATAATAGGCACATAACTAGCAATCCTCGATCCATCAAGAAAACAAAAGTTTAAGATATAAGACATTTATTGAAGAACATGATCAAATATGTCTTCCAAGTTAAATTTCACAACTTCATTTACACAACTTCATTTTACTTGCGAGAACCTCACTTCACTACTAGAAAACGCTTCTATAGTCTCGAATTTCACATCGAATACAACCTTGAATGTAGCCTCGAAAATATATATGTTGCCCTAAAAAATGCCCTCGAATTTGCCCTCGAGATAGAATTTGAGGCCTAGAAGAGCGAGGTTAAATGCAGCTACGGACATTAGCCTCGAAAATATTGGTTCGAGGGTAACATAGCCTCAAAATATGTTCAAGGGTAATTTCTAGACTATTAGCCTCGAACTATTTCAAAACTAAATTTAATGTTATTTAGCCTTGAAATTGCTTCCAAATGGAATTTGTGTGTATTTTCGAGGTTATAACTTTCAAGGCTAAGTAGGATCGATATATAGCTTGTAAATAATATAAGGGCAAATAGGGGGTAAAATAGCATTCAATTTAGCTACTAGTATTTTGAAGGGTAGTAACGATGCTAAAGTTGGTGCACCAAATTGATATGAACAATTTCATTAAAAAAATTCGAGGTTAAATTTAATAATTTCTTTCCTAAATTTCAGGTTAAATTAATTTAATCTTGATTATTTTTTGTCCAAATTCGAGATTAAATTTATTAGTATCGATTTTTTTTGTTCTTAAATTTGTGGCTATATAAAATGTAAATTTGACTTTAAATGAAAATAATTAACAAACTTAAACATGATATTATAGAAAAATCTTAAATTTCATCATAAAGTCATCACAAAATACTAGTTTAAATAACCAAATTGTAACTCTTGGTTAACTAAATGACCTATCATAGTCCAACCATATATATATTCCCACCAATTCCCTAAAACAAAAGGTGCAAATCAATTTCAATATATTTGCACAAGAATTAGTGTAATGGTTAGAGCTGAGTTTGCACAATCTGCACATACTACCTACCTACAAGAACTAAGAGCCGATAGTAGATGGTGAAACTTGACTTCCTTGAAGTAGATGAATAATGGTGGATTGAAACTCTGGTTGATTCTTCACAAGATCAGCAATAGTACCCCGTAACTCTTTTATACTCATCTCGATCGGCTTGATCTCAAGCTTCATCACGAGCTTGCGATGAGTGGCCTTGGTTGGAGGGAGCGCTCACCTTTCCCGTGCGAATAAGGGTTGCCCCCTCTCCCCCCAATCCGTATATTCTTCCATAACTAGGTCCACCACAAGCTTGAATCCACATTTGCTTCTCAATTTCTCTCTCTTGATATTCACGTTCAACACCATAGTTTGAAATCGGCTCAGTTTGTGGTTTAGTAGCAACTAGATTTTCATATTTCTCCTTTATAGTCAAAGACAACAAATGGACAATTCAGCACTAGAAACAAGCATGTTAAAAAAAATCCAACAAGACATAAAATCAACAAAGCATACAAGCATATTGATTCATGATTTACAAAAGCAAATAAGCTATTTCACAACAATGAATAACTTGTTTTGCAACAGCAGATGCAAAAATTCAAATAAGCATTTTTGGCAACCACAAGTGACCACTAAACTGATAGTTGTAGATTCGATAGGAACCTCCTACCTCTCAGATCGGAGGTAAGAGATTAGGGTTCTTGAGTGAAACAACCAAACAAACAGTAAGAGGTGCGACACAACAGATTTATGAGGTTCGATCTGAAGATCTACTCCACAGGGCCTCAGCAGGGAGGCACCGAGTCAAATCCACTAAGTACGAACATATTTACAGAGTAAGGTTGCCGATCGACCAAATCAGTCAAGGCAAGCAAATAACAGACAAGATACAAGAGAGAAGTGATGGTAGAAAGCAAGAAAAGGTTGAACACTCCCCGGATCAGAAGTACAGGTCAGATTTGCGTGAAGGAGCTCGTCAGAGAAGAAGATCTTCGTCGATGGAGGAGCTGACGCCTTGTTCTTCCTTGTTGTGACCGGGATCTAGGATCTCGCTAGGAGATACGCCCTAGAACGCCGCCTTTCTTCACGATCGCCGCCGCGAAGCCACTAGGAAATCCTAGCTCTCTAGAGCTTCTCTCTCTTCTTTCTATCTCTGTATTTGGTGAACTGAGCTTCGGTGGTGGAAACCCTAGCAGCGCTTCGGTTTTATAGATGGAGCACCACTAATCAAAACGTTGCGTCGAAGGAGTGACCTAGAAGCTAGATGAGCTCCAAGCTTACGGGCTTTCAAGAAGACAAGCAACCGGGCTTCATCCGAGTGGGCTCAAATAATAGGCCCAATGAATAAAGACCTGAAATCTATGTACATATTATACCACTTATACCATATACTTATTATATATGTCAGCATAGTATATAATACCACACTTCAAACATATAGTAAAAGTATATAATATAGGTGCATAACACATACTTGTTATCTTGTTAGTTTAAATATTTGCCTACGTCTTAAAACCGATATTAGTCTATCTACCATCCTTTACTCCTAGATTAAATATGATTTAAATTAAGAAGACTCAACAATTTGCCCTCCTAATCTGGACCATATTCAACCTATTAAAAAACATGTTAGTACCCTAGTGGATTTGAGTCAGTACCACATCCTAATTCATCATTGGCCCAGTACCTGTACGCCTAAGGAAGATCTCCGAGGTGGAAAAAATCCCTGCAGAAGATGAATTTGTTTGATGGGACGATCTTCGTTCCGAAGTCTGCTGGGTTAACGTCGCCTTTGATCTTCCGCATATGGAGCTCGCCTGATGATACCCTTTTTCGAATAAAGTGATACCGAAAGTCGATATGTTTGGTCTTTTCGTGGTACGTCGGGTCTTTGCACAGATACAATGTGCTTTGGCTATCCATATGTATAACTGGCTTGAACGGCTTTCTCAGAATCTCTTGTAGAACCTCTTTGAGCCATATCGCCTCTTTTGCTGCTTCAGTGGCGGCTATGTATTATGCTTCTGTGGATGATAAAGCAACAATTGATTGTTGCTGAGATTTCCACGAGATGTAGTTGCCTTCCCATGTGAAGTAGAATGCCGAAGTAGACTTTCGATTATCTTAGTTGTTGGTGTAGTCTGAGTCTACATATCCCTGCAGCTTAGTAGCAGATTCATGCAAACTATAATGCAGACAGAGATTTTTCGTACCAACAATATATCGAAGTAAGTATTTCATAGCATTCCAGTGATCTAAACCAGGATTAGACATGAAACGGCTTAAAACACTGGTGGCAAAAGTAAGGTCGGGCCTCGTACAAAGCATAGCATACATCAGAGAGCCTACAGTTGTGTCGTAGAGCACCTTACTCATTTCTTTGACACTTTCAGGTTTAGAGGGACAACTCTTTTTGGTGAGTTCTAGATGCCCTCCTAAGGGAATGGTAGATGGTTTGGACGAGGACATATGAAAACGGTCAAGGACCTTTTGGGTATAGTCATCTTGAGATAACCATATAGATTTTCTATGTCGGTTTCTAATGATATTAATGCCAAGAATCTTCTTAGCACTCCCTAAATCTTTCATCTCAAAGTACTTCTTCAAATTGCTTTTAGTGGTGCTAATAGGGGGCATGCTATCACAAATAAGCAGGATATCATCTACATATAAAAGCACATAAAGCATAGAAGATGGAGAAATGCTTTGAAAATAAAGACATGTATCATAACTGCTTCTAGTAAAGCCTAGTTTATGAATCACAACATCAAACTTAAGATTCCGTTGCCCGAGGGACTGTTTTAGTCCATAGATGGATTTATTAAGTAAGCAAACATGATCAGGATATTTAGGGTGTTCAAACCCTTTAGGCTGTCTCATATGGATTGTTTCATCCAGAGACCCATGCAGGAAAGCAGTTTTAACATCCATTTGTTCTAATTCCCGGTCAAAGACAGCACACATAGCAAGCATTAAGCGTAAAGTCTTATACTTAACTACGGGAGCAAAGATACCATTGTAATCTATACCTTCTTTCTGAGAGAACCCTTTGGCTACTAAACGGGCTTTATACTTAGGATGATCTCTAGGGTTTAGACCTTCTTTAATATTATAGATCCACTTAGAATCTATAAGACGGGTTCTCGGAGGTCTTGGAATCAATATCCAGGTCTGATTGACCTTCATTGAGTCCATCTCTTCTTTCATAGCATTTTACCAATGTATGGCATTTTGATCTCTAATGGCTTCAGAGTAATAGTTTGGAGTGGAAGGATTCCTAAGGGTGTTAGCAGTTAACAAAGCATATTCAACAATATAATTGGTATACTTCCTATTTGGGATGCTAACCCTGGGTTCTCTATCCCTAACAAGCTGGTAGTCATGCAAATTAGGCATGTTAGTCACAACATGGTCAGTAGCATGCATATCAGAAGAGGGGGTTGAGGAGAAAACAGAAGACTCCGTTAAGAAGTCATTAGACATGCCGGTTACATCACCAGAGGAAGGAGAAACTGAAGAACTTAAAATGAGGGAGGGGGAATTTCCACCAGTAGCTGCTGGTGTTGTGCCAGTGGAAGCACCTTCGGAGGTGTCCTCTTCTGAGCTAGATTGAGTAGTTGTTATGTCTTTGGCACTTTCCTCTTCGTCTCCATTTTGTTCTTCTTGTGTGTCCCCCCCTTGTTTTGTTGAAGCTGACACTCGATAGAGCCTTCCAGTGTCGTACTCATCTATGAAGTCATCATCATTGTCCTGTGGAATGGAGCTGCTGATATCTTTTATCTGCCGTTGGGTACCTCTTAACTCAGAAAAAGAAGTTAGTGAACTTTTTAAAGGGAATTCCTTCTCATTAAATCTGCAACTTCTAGTAGTTATAACTTTGTAAGGTCCAGGTTGTATAAGTAACACCCTGAACCCTTTCACCCCTTCAGGATACCCTAGAAAGATACCCTTTAAAGCTCTTGGCTGGAGCTTACCCTCATTCACATGAGGATAAGCTGCACAACCAAAAGGCTTTAGGTAGGATAAATTGGGAGGCTTTCCTGTCCATTTCTGTTGAAGGGTGACAAAATTAATAACACTGGGAGGAGACCTATTTATAAGGTGTGATGTTGTATGAATAGCTTCATCCCAGAGAGAAGGTTTCAATCCAGAACTAACAAGTAAACATCTAACTTTTTCTAACAGGGTTCTATTTATACGTTCAGCTGTGCCGTTTTTCTGTGGTGTACCAGGTAAAGTTAGGTGTCTTTTTATCCCATTAGATTTGCAAAAGTTGTCAAAATTAAGATTGCAGAACTCCAAACCATTGTCAGTTTTAAGGCATTTGAGCTTGTGAGAGGATTGGCTTTCTACCATCATCTTCCAAGTTTTAAATGCCTCAAAAGCTTGATCTTTGGTTTTGAGTAAGCTAATCCAAACCTTTCTAGAGTAATGATCAATGAAACTGATAAAGTATCTCATGCCACCAACAGTAGGGACTGGAGAAAGTCCCCATAAATCAATACTCACAGGTTTCTTAGATATTAGCCCAGTTTCATGCAATTTCATTAGGCCTTTGTTTCCTATGTGACCAAGTTTGTTATGCAAACCAAGAGTCTCAGCAAGGGACATAGCGTCCTTGGAGGAAACTAAGTTCAGTTCTACTTTAGAAGACTGGATGTAGTACAGTTTCTTTATCATATGGGCTCTCAGGATAACCTTGTTGTTAAAGGTTACAGCCCTGATCCCATTGGATGAAGCTATCGTACATCCAAGTTCTTCCAAAGAAGATTCTGAAATCAGATTTCTCCTAAGACTGGGAACAAATTTGACATTGGTAAATGTTCTAATCACATAATCATGCATGCACATAGAGACATCACCAGTACCAACAACATGTAGAGTAGTATGATCACCAAGCATAACATCACCACCATCAGATTTATTTAAATGCTTAAACAAATATTGGTTGGGGGTAGCATGCATAGTGACACTAAAATCAAGTATCCACACATTAGGGCCAAATTGTAAACACACATCAGCACACATGAACAACTCAGATGGACAATCATTCATGTTTTCAAGCAAAGCAGCAGATAGATCAGTATGGTTCTTTTTAGCAAGTTCCTCGGCTCTCTTTTTCTTTCTACATTCCTTAACCCAGTGTCCTAATTAAAGTGCCACAGTAGTTACACTTAGCATTAGGATCAGATTTCTCGGACTTCTCATGCTTGGACATATTATTCTTATTCTTCTTATGCTTTGCCTTTGATCCCTTTTGGTTATTTTCATTAGTTTTATAAAACGGAACCTCAGGTTTATCAACTTTATCAGATTTCAGATCTTTTACTTTAAAAACTTTCATGATCTCATTTTTTTCAATGATAGATTCAATTAGTTTATCTTTTGTAAGGTCATCTGGACTGAACTGGATAACATCTTTAAAGTTGTCAAATTGGGATGGAAAAGAATTAAGAAGTAAGATAGCCTGATGAGAGTCTTTGATCTCGCCTTTACATCTTTCAAGTTTTTGAGTCATTTTCAGAAATTTATCAAGATTATCATCTAGAGTAAGAGCAGTGTTCATTTTAAAGGTAAACAAACGACAAAGCAAGGAGATCCTGGAGGGCAAGGACTTAGATAGAAAAAGCTCCTCCAGGGCATGCCAAAGAGAGAAAGCGGAAGAGTATTTTACCACCTGACGGGCTATGCTGTCAGTTAACCGTAACATGATCTTGGCGTGGGCCTTCTCATCGAGCTCCGGGTCAACATCAGGTGGATCTATCGCGAAGCCATCTATCCCCTTGAGTTTGGAATCCCCGTCCTTCGGGACCTTAGTGGATGAGCTTTCTTGGCTGACATCGATCTTGATTCCCAGAGCCGGAGTTGCCTTAGGTGCGGTTGCCTTGACGGCCTTCCAACACCCTTCCTTGATCAGTACAACTTTCATCTTGATTTGCCACATGGCGAAATCAATGATGCCATCGAAGGGTTTTATGGGAAGAGCACTGTCCATTTTTAAGGTACCTGAGAAACAAAGACAAAAAAAACGAACAATCAGTACCAGATCTACGCAAGGGAAAGCAAAAAGCAATGTTTTAAGAAGAATCTTGAAAACAGTAAACCCTAGGATCGGATCTGAGTGCTATCAAGCTCTAATACCACTGTAGATTCGATAGGAACCTCCTACCTCTCAGATCGGAGGTAAGAGATTAAGGTTCTTGAGCGAAACAACCAAACAAACAAGAAGAGGTGCGACACAGGAGATTTACGTGGTTCGATCTGAAGATCTACTCCACGGGGCCTCAGTAGGGAGGCACCGAGTCAAATCCACTAAGTACGAACAAATTTACAGAGTAAGGTTGCCGATCGACCAAATCAGTCAAGGCAAGCAAATAACAGACAAGATACAAGAGAGAAGTGAAGGTAGAAAGCAAGAAAAGGTTGAACACTCCTCGGATCTGAAGTACAGGTCAGATATGCGTGAGGAAGCTCGTCGGAGAAGAAGATCTTCGCCGATGGAGGAGTTGACGCCTTGTTCTTCCTTGTTGTGATCGGGATCTAGGGTCTCGCTAGGAGATACGCCCTAGAACGCCGCCTTTCTTCACGATCGCCGACGCGGAGCCACCAGGAAACCCTAGCTCTCCAGAGCTTCTCTCTCTTCTTTCTCTCTCTGTATTTGGTGAACTGAGCTTCAGTTGTGAAAACCCTAGCATCGCTTCGGTTTTATAGATGGAGCACCACTAATCAAAATGCTGCGTCGAAGGAGTGACCTAGAAGCCAGACAAGCTCCAAGCTTACGGGCTTTCAAGAAGACAAGCAACTGGGCTTCATCCGAGTGGGCTCAAATAATAGGCCCAACGAATAAAGACCTGAAATCTATGTAGATATTATACCACTTATACCATATACTTATTATATATGTGAGCATAATATATAATACCACACTTCAAACATATAGTATAAGTATATAATATAGGTGCATAACACATACTTGTTATCTTGTTAGTTTAAATATTTGTCTACGTCTTAAAACCGATATTAGTCTATCTACCATCCTTTACTCCTAGATTGAATATGATTTAGATTAAGAAGACTCAACAGTTTCGAAGACAAAAAGTCAAGCCATTTAATCACTTAAGAGATTTTCATCTTCCACATAACTTAAATCAATAGTATTATTAAGGAAAACTCACCATAATGGCTGCAAGTCGACACCCCGTCCAAACCCCATCCTTTGAGAATGACCGTTGCACCATATCAGAAATCTTTGGCCTTTTTCTTTCCTTCCCCTCCTACAAAAACACAAAAATATATAAAAATAAATAAATAAAAAGTCATTAGTAACATGTAAAACACTATATATTAGTAGCTTTCAAGTAGAAAAACTTATGAGCGGCTTACAAGTAGAAAAAGTCTTCGCCACCTTACAAGACACTATAATATCACACACTATCTTACAAGACAACTCAAACTATAATATAAGTTATATAACCTAACCAAAACTTTATGAAATCTTTCAATCAAAACAATAGCTTTGTTTCACTATTTGGCCATAGACGTACTGTAGCTTGAAGCCCAACAAAAAAATAGCTTGAAATTAAAAATAGAAGCCCCCATAGAACATTAGCTTGAAGCTCCCACCAAAACAGTAGCTTGAACACACAACCCCATAAAAAGGAACATTATAAGCTTTGTGAAATTGGATAAGAAACTTTGTAAACATACAACCAAGAACATAAACAAATGCACACATATTAATCAAGGAAAGCAAAACTGAAACGTAATAGTAAATTGAATAAGAAACTTTATAAACTTACAACTATTTTGATCCACTTTGTCAACTTTCGAGAACCCCCATGATAGAAACCGGAATCAATCGCCTTTTGAGAAGCCTTGTTTCGCTTGTTTGCCTCGGCTTGTTTGATCATATTTGGATATGTTTTTCTTTTCTTTTTCATTCTGGCTCATTGTTCTTTTGTCACGAAGTCAGGAATGGTCTTCCTCTGGCAATATCCCTTAAAGACATTGTAAATGTGATTCACCTCTTAGAGAGAAATGCTTTTCGCGTTTGCACATCAAGGACATCCCAATAAAAAACACTTCTACATTATTACAAATAGTAAACGTATAAGTTTTATAATTGAAGTCAATTTAAAGCACATTATTTGTTCACTATCTACAATATGTAATAACACATCACTCGAACTCTAAATCATACATTCTTCACATCTACGGGAACTTTGTTCAAACTCGTCCAATCACCCTTGTAGTAACCACGAACGATCTCATTCATCTTCTTAAATGATGGCTGATGGGGCTTAAAACAACTATACAAATAAGAAACATATATAAAATTAAGAAAAAGGGTGGAAGAATCCATTATAATTTATAAACAATTAAATAGAATTTTAAATAAATTATAATTCAACACTTACTAGACATCGGGCCCAGAAAGTCCTACATATCTTCCCTCTTCTGTCCACCACCAAAGGTAGAGCTCTTGATCCAACAACTGATCTAGCAACATGAGTTTGGGTAGGGTCATGGTCATCATCATTCATCGGATTATTAAGTCGTTGGGCATCAGTAGGTGTGAAAGTCAAGGCAAGGGCAGGATCACTAGGTTGGTCATGAGGAGTTAGGGCGAGGGCAAAAGCACTAGGTTGGCCATTAGGAGTTGGGGTGAGGGCAGGAGCATTAAGTTTGACACTAGGAGTTGTGGAAAATAGGTTGCATTGAAAAAGAAGACGGTGTTTTCCTTTCTCAATAGGCTACATAGTGTTCCTGAAGACATGTAAATGGTAAACAAAATGAATAGGCCTCATATAGGAACATAATATCACACACATAGCTTGAAATCAAGAGTAGCTTGAAGCACCCAACAAAATAGTAGCTTGAAACAATCAACTATATGCTGATTTTTTTCAACCAACTCAGCCTATATCTGACATGATCATGAAATCAGCCTATGGGTGTGTATGGATAACATTTTAACATTTTAAAAACTATTAAAATGAGATAGTTTTTTCCTTAACATTGTATGAGAACAATTTAAACTTGCTTTTTGATTAAAATTTGTGTTTTAAAAAAAAAGTTATTTGTGATAGCTTTTTTAGTGTTTTTAGTTTATTTGGTTTGAAATTACCATAATACCCCTAATAATAACCAAATAAACACCATTTTTTTTTACAAATAAACTCTTTTACACCCCATACGGAGTTTATATTATTTCATAATCTTTCAACCTTTATTTTACACAAATTTTCAATTTCAACTTGTTTATAATTTTAATTACTTTTTTCTACCTTGCCCCATAGATACCCATATATCACACACATTTGTAATTAAACTCAACTATAATATCACACACATTTTTTTAGTCCTTGTTTAACACAAGACTTTTAGCCAAAACACGTACAAGGCTTTAAACTCAACTATATGTTGATTTTTTTTAATCAACTCAACCTATATTACATGATCATGAAATCAGCCTATATCACACACATTTGCAATTAAACTCAATTATAATATCCCACACTATACCTTACAAGACAACTAAACTAAAACTTTATGAAATTGATCAATTAAAGAAACTGAATTCTTCAACTCTAATGACATTAAAAACAACCCCTTTGCACAAAACAGCCCCTCATGCAACCCCTTTATCCAAAATAATATCTTGAAACAATCTCAGGCAACCCCTTTGCACAACCCTACAAGAACAGAAACTGAAATAAATAAATAAACCTTATTTGAGGGTGATGCAAAACCAGTAGGGGAAGTAAGGCTCTAATTTTCCTTCCAAGAAAACCCTTGTTTCCGTGGATGCAAGTGACAACAAACCGGTAAACCGAGGATAAATATGGAGGAGCTCCAATTTGGTGGTCGGACAAATACGGAGGAGGAGCTCTAGTCTCAATACGCCCTTTGTAAAAGACTAAAAGTTACTCCGATCCTTCCTGAATGGATGGTCTATGGACAAGAAACATATGTGGTAAACAAACCATGACACCTTTCGTCCATGTTCTAAATGAAAGGCTTGTGTGTGCTCCATACAATGAGGACGTGCAAAATTTTCAGCGGTATTCCACCCATACGACATCCTATATGTTGGGAAGTCACTCATTCACTGCCCATAAAAGAACAACATGCATCCTAAAACTTTCCTTAGCATAGGCGTTATATGTCAGGATGCCTTGATCACAACAATAAGAGCTCATCAATCAAAGATTGCAAGTAAATATCTATTAGCCTTTTCAGATTTTTTTGGACCCGAAATAATGGTGCTCAAGAACAATAGGCAGATTGCAACACATGCTTGGCGGTAGGTTGTATGGAGTAATAATTAATGGCCATGACGAGTATTATTGGCTACTCATACCAAAAGGAGCAATCCATCGAGTGGAATTTCAAGTCCTTACGGGATTTGTGGAGTTGTTTATTCAAGCTCTTTTGGGATTTAATTATTATTATTAGTATTATTATTAATTTATTAATTTATTATTATTATTATTATGAGGATTTTATTATGATGATTTTTTTTTACATAAACTGAGTTGAAAGTCTCGTAACAAATTGAGCTCCAACCCATTTTTGAATAGTAAAACCAACTCTATGAAATATGAAATCACCATTATCAGACCCTTCCCTATGAATCTTCATAACCAATTGAACCCGCTTCAGAAAACTAATAGCATCACCCCCCAGTTCTCCAAAAGTAGAGAACGCAAATGCCATGAAATAGTACCCCTTAGCAGCACATATATTCGCGTACTTCTTCTCCTTTCTTTCAGTGGCTTGAGAGACTGCCTTGCCCGGTACAAAGGAATCATTGGCTCTAGTTGTGAACGGTGAAGCCCCAACCACATCCACACAAGTGTCTCTACCCTTGTCCCACCCATAAACCAACAAATCACCTGGCCTCAAGGCCCTCAACTCAACACCATCTTCATTGCTCATAGTCATACCCGTATGCGCTTCCTTTTGAACTGTGATGCATGCTTTGTAACAAATGTGAGCCAAAACATCTCGAACCATGTTGTGTCGGTGCTTCGTCCCGATGCCTTGACTGCAATGCAGAGCGTGATCTCCAAATGGGTCCATCCTGTCAAGCTCACAACTAGGACAGGTCGGATATCCACTAAACATAGGGATCGAAAGATGGTATTGAGGACAGAATGAAACTGGTGAGACGACATGGTCTGAGCTAGACCCTCAATGAGAGCAGTCAACAAAAAATCACGCGCTCTGTCTCCTCTCACCGCTTGCAAAACATGCAGCTGCCTTGGAGTCGGATTGAGTGTGGACAGTAAGTTGTCATCAATGAACTTGAAGTATTGATCCGCCAATACTGACATGATTTTTTTGGGGGCGGGAGATACAAACAAGTCATCAATATCCGAACCAACACAGTCGACATACCTCGAGATAGATTGGGTGAGGACGCTGTCAAGGCAACTGTCTGGATGTCCAGAAGGTGAAGACACTGACTTACTCAAAATGGATGTTTGGGGTTCAGCCGTTTGGAGACGAGATGCGATGAAAGCAAAATGACTAACATCCTCCGCCGATTGCACCCCAAACCCACCAAGTTTTAAAGGAAGAGTCGCCTGATGCCACTGCCATGGACCAAACCCTAGACCTCCTATAGTAATAGCCTGCTCAAGGGAGGCTCGAAGCTCATCATCAAAGCACCTTATAGCGTCAGGGAGGGCATAAGGGGGGCACGTTCGAAGAGCAAACATCAATCTGGAGACCCCGATACAATTTCATAGAAGGAGCAATTCGCACTGGGATCTTCTAGCTTCCTAATAGCCCTAAGAGCTTCTATCGATTTGTGAACCCTCTTCGTAATCAAGCTATTGCAGAATGTAGCACTGTTGATGGTCGGGCCGCCTAACAATTTCACTCTCAATTTGGGTCTAGAAATGTCAGACGGGAACAAACCAACTTCAAAGCTCCTCGGATCTTCGGTTGGCCAAAATAATTCAGTTTTCTGAATATTAATGAATAGCCCCAACTTCGGACCCTCTCTAACCACAATCTCCAGCGCCTTAGCTACCTCCCTGGTGTCACCTGATAGGGTACCATCATCTAAGTACCAGGCGTTAATATCAAGAGCACACATGGTATTAATTTTGGTGACAAGCGGATGCAACACTAAAGCAAACAAAAGTGGACCTAGTGGATCACCCTGCTGTACACCTTGACAAGAGCGCAAAGGAACATCCTGCCAATACAGAAGGGCGGGTTGGGCATAACAGAATTCAACCCACAGAGCAATGGAGGGGCAACGGATGCGAACTTCCCGAATCAAAGCGCCTCTATCAACGAGAATAAAGGCGTTAGAAAAGTCCACGAAAAGCAAGGACATGCCCCTATCCATACCCTTATCTAACGGAAGCCTGTTAACAGAATGGAGGATAGCTTCGCCACCCCCCGACACACCCACACCAAACTGGTGTGTGCCTAAATATCTGTTGAGCTCCTTGGTGACGATAGAAGCCGCCGATTTGGAAACCAACCTCCTCCAAATAGAACCTACTACAATAGGGCGAACACCCCCACCTGGTTTCAGCAGCGGGGTCAGGGGAACACTCACCACAAATTCTGCAAGTACTCGAGGGCAAGCACCCGACAAAAAAAGGTTAACAACAGCCGTGATAGCTCCAAGAATCTCACTAGCAATGCCGTCACATACCCCACCCAGAATCTCAACGAGATGCTCCTGATCCGATTGAGGACTAACTCTTTACTAACTGAAAATGCAGGCACCAAGAGAGGATCACATGGAACAACTGGTGGAGGAGAAATAGGGTGCTTAGCAAGAAGCTCTGTGGTTGTGTTATCGTTGAAGGGTGCAACCCCAGAGGAAGTGAGGACTCTAATAGCAGCAGCATAATGACCATCCCCCATTTTGCGCTTGCACTGAACTACGTTCAACTCAAACTGAGACAAATCTTTTTTCTTCTTTACCAAACCGGAGCTATAAGAGGCAGAGGGAGTGAGTATATCATGAACCAGAGCTTGCATCCCTCCCGACTCTCTCCACAAGGCCAAGACCGCAACCATAGAGGCAACCTGATCTTTCTTCCTACTACCGGACATACTTTTAGGACGACCTCGCATAGCAACCTTATTTAGAACACAAGCCGGGAGAACGAACAACTGAACCCAACAGGAAACATCCGATGGTCGAGCAATGACCCTAGAAAGAGCTTCAAGATAAACCCTTCCGAACTCCAGACGTAGCTTGTAAGGGATACTTTTGGAAGTAACAAACCGTTGCTCAAGGAAACGCTCAAACAAATGCTCATCAAAAGCCAATCCCCTCGGACTAGATATAGCAACATTATTGGTATCCGGAGAGTCCCGACAACCAGGAACCAACAAACATGGAGAACCAGATGGTCTAGGAATACCATGGATGACAAATGACTCTCCACTATCGCCACACCCCGGTCCCGCGATAAGAATTCCAATACCACCATGTTTACATGCCATCCTGACTTGTGATTACTCAAACATATATCACATAACCAACGGCCAGCCCGTTCAAGATTGGCAGCTAGCAAATCATAAACAAACATATCTGAAGAAATGATCCTCTTGTATTTCTCAACTGCCTTCAGCGTACTGAAATGTCTAGAGAGGTGATCAACAAAGTACTTTGGCGTGAGACCGGTGTTCGCCGGACGGCCATCTCTACACCCTTCACTACCCCGAAAGGGACAATGAAACCGGTCATCCGATTGAGAGAGAGACATACTCGTGGAAAACTTGGCTTAATAGCAACCCAACTCACAAAATTCCAACAAAACACTAGCAAACAAATACCACACCAGTAGCAATGTAGGACAAATCAAAATCATCAGTACCACCAACACAACTCACAAGAGATCACCCACACAATGCAAATTAATTAGCAAGTTAATTATATACTTCAACCGACGGCAACAAGATCAACAATACAACGTTGAATCACACCCGGCGAACTGAATCGGCACAACCAAGGCTCAAATACAGCACCACCAAAACAGACCGGTCGAACAGCAAAGGCAACGGCAGCATTGAACCAGAACAACCGACTCGAACGAAGAAGAGTAGCAAATAATTAACAAACCTGAATCACAAGATCGGAGGACGCCGCGCCTTTGCCCAGGCTCCGCCGAAGAAGAAACGCCTTCGCCTAGGCTCCGAGGTTGAAGAAGTGTCAGCTCCGGCCTTAGGTACGTCGGCTCCGGCATCCGAGGTCCCCCGGAGAGACGCCCCTCGCCTTTCGCTTCCCTGATCGCACGATATTTATTATGTATACGTTATTTATACATAATAAATTATTATTATTATTATTATTATTCTACTACTACTACTCTCTTTTTTCCCATCTCAAGCATGGTGTGCAAGTTAAGGACTACCAATGCCCACACATAGGATTGGCGTGCAAGGCAGAGGAAAGAACTTACAAGCCATGATAGATCCTAGCAGTTAGACATGAGCAAGGGTCAAGAGTCAACCCGGACCTGACGGGTTTTGACTCGGCGGGAACCCAAAGGGTCGACAACCCGGTGGGTTAGGGTCGCCAAGGGTCAGGATCTAGGCGGGTTAAGGGTTAGGGTAAGGGTCATGCTAATTTTTACTCGCGAACCCGATGAATCATCTTTTTTTTTTTTTTCAAAAAATCGAGGTAAAGAGGAAGATGAATTCAACATTATAAAATGGGGGAGCCATCCGGAGAGATCTCAATTGCCTACTTTTTAGACAATCGTTCATCAAATACTCGCCGCTCCTTGCTCAACTGTAGTGATAGAGCAACGTTTTAGCCAATGTGGTCAAATATTAAGCGAGAAGAGATCAAAACTCTTGCCCGAGACGCTAAAAGGTCAACTTTGCCTAAATAATTAGAAGATAGCGGAGATGAGGATTCAAAAGAATGATCACTTAATCGAATCAGACTCGGATGAGGAACTCGACGATGGCACAATGGTCGGGATCTCATATGCAGAGCAAGGCGAAGAGTCCTAGCATGAGATAACGTAAGTGGGGATAAGAACAAATGTAAAGAACTACATGAGCTTTGCTTCTTCTTCCCCAGGATGATACTACGTATGTAGACAATAGAAAGTCGGTGCAAGCCCTTCTTCCTTTTTCATTTTATTTTTTAAAAACTTATTTTAAAAAAATAAATAAAATTTAAATGACATGTTATGACCCGATGGGTTAAAGGGTCGACCTTTGATCCGATGGGTCACCACAACCCATCAACCCGTGGCTTGGGAGGATCAGGGTTATCCTGATCCTTGACCCAACGGGTCGACGGGTCTGACCCGTGGTCATGTCTACTAGTAGCAGATGTTGTCGATTGCCCAGGACGAAGGCAGTGACGAGGAACCCGATCGGTACGAAACATGCGGCCAAACGAGAAGGGAGGGGCGATAAAGCCCAGGAGGAGAAAAAGGAAGACTGGAATTGATGGAAGGCTAACGAAGCAGTGGCTACCACCGGTGGCGACACAGAAATGGAGCAGCGGGGAAGATGTGGTGGTTAGATGAGCAAACGAACCAAGCAAGGAGGATCGGGAAGCCACAAACTCAAAAAGGCCCAATTAAATTTTACAAATCAAGAGGAACACGACTCGTCCACCCCAACCCGGAAAGAAAACATGAAATCGGGGGGAGGCGAGGGAGAAGAAGTGGGAAGGAGGCAAGGAGGAGAGACAAAGATTGTCGAAGAACCAACATCGAGTCCAATGGCAAAATGAAAGCTCGCAAAACGGAAGAAATTCTACTGCTACTAAGGCCAAAGGAAGAAGACGGTAGACGAGGAGGCAGAGAGATGGCCAAATCAAATTTAGACGGCAGATGCCATGGGTTAGACAACCGGACCCGACTTCTCTATTTCTCTCAAAAGAGAGAGTTTTTACAGTTAGAAATAAATAAATAAAAATAGATATTTTAAGTATAAATATAATTTTTTGGAGGTAAAATAGAATTTGAAACACTTTTGTGTTATACAGTGACTTAGTGAGGGCTAGGTTCACTCATTCAATGAATAGCTTGGGTAATTTCCCCTAAAGTAAAACCTGACTTGATTGATCCTACCCGAACGTTCGGAAAATTCTGGGTCAAGATCCAGAAATTTTTTCCAACCCGAACCCGAAAATTCGGTAATTTTTTGGGTCATCTGGGTTTAGACCCGGTGACCCGATTGGTTTATAATTATATATGATTACATTTTTTATGGAGATTCCAATTTATTACATTTTATAATTACAATTACTTGATCTTTCATTTTCAAATCAACTTTTATATTTATTTGTATTGTGTAATACTCCCTCCGATCGATAGTATTTGATTTTTTTATATTTTTTTTTATACAAGGCAAGGATTCTTGGGAAGGTTAATGACGATTAACCCACCGCCCGATGGCATCCCAACGAATAAGATCAATGATCTCATCTGGAACGCAATCAGAAACGAAATGCGAAGAGAACCCCATTTGTGCCAAATGATCTGCCATCTGGTTCCTCTCCTTGAAGATGTGCGCGGAGGTGACACGCTCGAAAGAACGACAAAAAACCAGGATATCTGAGATCGATATCTCTATCTCTCACGGACACTGCCAACGTGCCTGTAAAACGTTGATATTTTCAATTTAAAAAAAGAAAAAATTGACAAATCCGAAATCAACCCGATTTAACCCAAAACTGGATCAAATTCGAATTCAAGTAAACCCAAATCTGCTCAGGATCCGTTTTATCCGGAGCCGGTTTTACTCAAAATCTGAAATGACTTGACCAGAATTCCACACGATTGACCGGTCTAGCAGCAGTACTAGTGACCACTGACCACCACCAACTCCTTTCTCCGGTCAACACGAAACAGGAACAATGGAAGCAAATATAACAACTGCAGGAATTTCAATTGGCGTGGTGGTTCTTCTGTCATTCCTATGGCGGAGCTTGAACTGGCTATGGCTAAAACCGAAGAATCTGGAGAGGCAGCTGAGACAGCAAGGCCTGAAGGGTAACCCTTACAGGCTGCTTCACGGAGACCTCAAAGACTACTCCAGGGTGACGAAACTGGCGAAATCCAAACCCATCGCCCTCTCCGACGATATCATCCCCCGAGCTCTCCCTTTCCTTCACCACACCATACGGACTTACGGTATGTCACCTTGTCCTGTAAATTTGCTGATTTGAGCTTTTATTTTCTGCCTTATTTTGTTGGATGAATAGATTGATTTTGATTTGTTGTGAAGTAGATTTAAGCCGAATTGCAAATGCAGATTGGAAATGAACTGATCCGAAATATGGAATTTAGGGAAGCTTTGCTGTTAAGATTTGGTGTTCAGATGCCGTTGGAAAGAGGAAGGCTCGGTTTAGATTGATTCGAATTTAGGATTTGGGATGTAATTTGGAAATGGTTTTGAATTTTGAATCCAAGTGTTCAACTTCATAATTCATGGTTACTGTTTGGAATGGGATTTGACTTATCCCACTTCATAATTTCATATGTGGGATAAATTGGATAATTAGTACCCAATTTAAGTCATCGATTTAGTTTGAGCTATGTTATTGTTATGCTATCAGCCATATCCTACGTTCAGAAGAACTTGAAGTCTTGAACTGGAAATTCAATATGCATTGAACAATTTCAGATAAGGAATTTACTTGCTAGTTTGGAAATGATAGATCATCTCTCTAGGGATGACCAGATTCATAAGATGTTGACATTATAAGACTTTCTGGAACTATGGGAACATTTTATTAGCATATGACCATGGTTTTTAGGATCGGGATCCTAGTGTTGGATCCATACAAGGGCGTAGGATCGGATCGTAAGATCCTAGACAAAAATTAAAAATAAAATAAAAACAAACCATCTTAAACAAATACCTTAATTTTAAAATAAAACTAAGCTTTTCCTCCATTAAACAAATTATGTAACTAAAATAGTCAAATAATAAGCATTTAACATTCATAATTTGTCAAGAATAATGTCTCAAAAGGTGACAAATAGACAAGGATAATGTCTTAAATTATGACAAATATACAAGAGATAAATCACACATCCAAATATCCAATGATATCTCTAGTTTCAAATGTCATCATCGCAATTAACCACATTATGAACAATTTCAGGTGCTCGGACGTGGATTTGTCGAGTTGAGTAATGAAACAAAGGGCTTAGGGTTTCAATTCAACGTCTTCACTCTTCTGCCTTCAATTTCTAAGGAGATGAGCTACCAAAAAAATAAAAAATAAAAAGATCCAACGTATCTAGAAGGCCCAATATTCAAACAAAACAAACACAATTACACAAATATGATTTTTACTAAGATCGGATATTTTTTCTAGGATCGATAGATCCTAGGTGGATCCTACCGATCCCACACAATCCCATAGAATCCTAGGTGGATCCTAGCACGAAGGAGTCTATATACCCGATCCGGATCAAAACCTTGCCTAGAATCGTAGGATCGTAGGATCCGGATCGGGATCCTAATAACCATGCATATGACTGTGGATCAATGCACTTCTATTACCTGCTTGCTTGAGATTCAGATTTAGTTTTAAGAAATTTGATTTATGGGTCAGCTTGGAGCTGGAAAAGTACGTGTTTCGAATGAAGTGTAGCTTCTTTGTGCAGGAAAGCTGCCTTGATTTCAATCTTTGAAGCATTTTCCTCTTGCTTATCAAAGAAAATAAGTCAGTTTAGCTTGAAAAATCTATCTTTATATCTATATCTACATCTATATCTACATCTATATCTATATTTATATACTAGATTTAAGCAGAATTTCCGTCCATGTGTCATCATTTCCTTAAACCAAGCAATTTTAACGAAAATCATATTTAATCTCGCATTTTAGCCTAAAATGTAATTTTAGTTTGAGATCAACACAGACATAGACAATCCACCGTGGAGGTTAACAAGTGCTTCTGGCACGATGCTAGTTAAGTATTCGTATTAACATATCTACAATTGGGTATACTTTTTAATCAAGCTCCTATATCCTAATGCAGGTAAAGGCTCCTTTGCGTGGAATGGCCCGACACCAGTGGTGAACATCACAGACACTGAAATGATTAAAGAAGTTCTCAGCAGAATGCCAGAATTCCCCAAAACAGCCAAGAATCCATTGGCTAAGTTGCTAGCTCCTGGATTGCCAAAGTACGAGGGCGAAAAGTGGGCAAAGCATAGGAAGATCATGAACCCTGCTTTTCATATGCAAAAGTTGAAGGTTTCTCCTTCCTTTCCTTGCTGAATAAATAAAGCAGTTTCTTTCAGGCATGTTTTCAGATTGTTTTGTTTTGATCTTGAGATATAGAAGTTATGTCATATACCCAAATAACCAAATATGTTTGAAAGAAACTTTTCTTTGGTTCCATTTTGATATATTTGGCAATAGCAAGCTGATAAACCATTGTTATACCAATGGCTTGAATCACTTGATTTGGACAGTTGATGGTGTCTGCCTTCTGCTTGAGTTGTGATGAGATGTTGAATGAATGGAAGAAAGCAACTTCCCAAAATGGCTCCTGTGAGCTGGATGTGCTTCCCTTTCTGGATAACCTAGCTGGTGACATGCTCTCGCGGACATTGTTTGGAAGCAACTTTGAAGAAGGGAAGAAGATCTTTGAACTCCAAAAAGAACAAGCTCGTCTTACGATGGAGATTTTACATTCAATAAACATCCCAGGGAAGAGGTAACTCAACCTACACAAACATTTCTTTTCTTCCAATAGAAATGTGCATTATTTTGAGACTCTATTGAACATCTCATATCGCTTCCTTTCACAAAGACTTGTAGTGTTTCATTTGCAATTTGTACAACAATTCTAACATAAGCTCAAATGTAACGTCTTTCAATAAACAAAACACGGAGTGACTCTAAGGACGTGCAAAAGAACATGGAAGTGGTGCAATCAAGCTTCCCGTGTTGATTCTGTTTTCTGACCAGTTTCATATTTGTGCCAAGGTTCCTGCCAACAGAAAGAAACAGAAGAATGAATGCAATCAATAGGCAGATACAGCATTCTCTGAGACAGATTATTGACAAAAGAAAGCAGGCAATGGAAGCGGGTGGAACACCAAAAGATGACTTACTAGGGATGCTATTGGAGTCCAATCACAATGAGATTCAAGCCCATGGGAATAACAAGAAAGCCGGGATGACTACTGAGGAGGTTATTGACGAGTGTAAGCTCATCTACTTTGTTGGTAAAGAGAGCGTCTCGTCAATGCTTACTTGGATAGTCATTGTGTTGAGCCAGCATCAAGAATGGCAGGAACGTGCGAGGGAAGAAGTCTTTCAGACATTAGGGAAGAATGAACCGGATTTGGAAGGGCTAAATCACCTCAAAATTGTGAGTATCTCTCTATCTATGTTAACCAATAAAATGTAGGAAGAGTGCATTCTCTTTAGCTTCTCGTCGTCTCCAGGTAAACATGATAATCCATGAAGTCCTTAGGCTGTACCCCCCAGTGGTGGCGGTTTCTCGTTCCGTCCTCCATGGGGTAAAGCTAGGGGAGATGACTCTACCAGCAGGGATCCAAGTGCAACTACCCATCATCAATATTCACCATGATGCCGAGATATGGGGGGATGATGTCAAGGAGTTCAAACCAGAGAGGTTTTCAGAAGGGGTCTCAAAGGCGGCGAAAGGGAGCAACTCTTTCTTGCCATTCGGATGGGGTCCTCGGCTATGCATAGGGCTAAACTTTGCAATCCTGGAGGCGAAGGTGACACTAGCCATGATTCTACAGAGATTCAGCCTCGAGCTCTCGCCGTCTTATGCTCATGCTCCTTTCACTGTGAAGACTCTTGTACCTCAGCACGGTGCTCAGATTATACTGCACCAGCTCTGAAATTTGAGAAGCAAATTGCAGTCCTATAAATGGTTTTACACCAATTTCCTTTCAATTTCTTTCCAAAGTGGATGCAGTTTTGTGAGAAAAAAAAAAACACATTTGAAGGATATATTTATAACATTACATAGATTTGGTAATCCTCCATGGATCTACAAAAGTATATCAGACAATGAAGGCAGCCTTCTAAAGAAGTTGACAGCAGGTGAGGGTGCCCGATCTCGAAACATCGGGTGGCGAAGGTAGTAAAAGCCAGCAGCCACCGCCACCATCTTCGACGGCACCAAGTACAACACCATTGCCACCACAAAGCACAGCCCCACAAAGATACCTGTGGCTCTTGGATCACGCCAGGTAACGAGGGCCTGCAACCGCTCCCCCTGCGTCGCAATGTCCCCAAGAACGGTCTGCACTCGTGCCCCCAGTGTCCGCAGCTTGTCGTACCTCCCCCGCACTAGCTCGAGCGGTCTTGCACTCGGCACCATGTCGAACTCCTCGTCAAGTTCGTCCCGGTCAATGCTTTCGGCCAACGACAGCTTCGGATCCAAGTGTGGGAGCTGATCCTTACTCCGGAAACGGTAGTTCCAAGCGCCTATTGCAAAGATGTAGAATGCGAGAGTCGGGATGATCAGGTCGGGGAACCATACGAGCATCACCAACAGCGCGTGGACGAGCAGGGTGGCCGTCGGATTCTTCCACGTTCGCGTGTCATCGACCCAACGAACCATCTCGATTACACCGGCAACAACGTTGATTATACGGAGCCAATTCACACGCACCTTCCGCATGCTGAATGAGTGCGAATCTACATCGAGCATGTAGAGCACCGTTTCCCCACCAAGCGGGGGCTCCGATCTCGACAAGTGCTGAGCCAGGATCCTCGCTGCAGCGTTTCGGAGCAGCTCTTGCTGCCCCAACCCGAGCGGCTTCAGGTGGTGCATCAACGGCCACAGTGGCTGGGCGTACACTTGGAGCACGTCGAGAGTGGGCGCGTTTCGTATGAATCGCGTAGCCAACTCAATCTCGCCGGTCTTCTTGAGCCCCGATTGTGTCAGCAACATCAAAGGGTACCTGTTCCTATAAACACGCCCGGTTCGAAGACTCGATATCCGAATGCGGACCTTCCCGATCCTCGAATCCGACCGCGATCGATCATCCAAGTCGAACACTCCAATGGTTAGCACCGTGCACGGGTCGTATACCTTCCACGTGTACTGCTCGTTCCATCGCGGATCCAAGCTGTCGGTGACGGTACGAGTCCGGACCCACTTGGGGCCATACTTGGCCACCACATAAGCGTCCGTAGACCCCTTTCCGTTGGCGCTTTTAGCCGGTAACAGATTCTTGCAACTAATAATCCCAAGCTCCAACATCCCTACGGGAGGCTTCCACAGCTGCTTCGCCGTGGGGCGGTAGTCGCTGCACACGTGCGCGGGCTCGTCCATCACGTGATACCCACCGTCGAGGCAGAGCCTGAGCTGCACCCTCCCTTTGTACGCGCGCCCGCTCTTATTCGTTTCTTCAAAATTGAACCATTTAGGCGAGACTTTGTTGTCATCCACGCGCCTCTCGATGGCTGCGATAGGCACGCACACCACCCCGAGAGCGGCTACTGTGCCCTTCGGTTGCCGACTGATCTCGAGGGTGAGCGTAAGTTGGTCTGACAACGGCTCACTTACAACGAACATAAGGTCTTCGTTAAACGCGGCGGAAGATCCGTTACGGCTGATAACTGGCTTCGTCTTTACCAATTGGAATCCGATCTGAGCCTTGATGTGAACATGAACCCCAGATTCCCTCAACGGCGGGGTGTTGATGTTCATGTCCTGTGCTTCCAACACCGTTACCCGTAGATACCAGAGTTTGGGGGAGAGGTAGATCTTGGAGTTTGAGTTGAGATTGCCGATGGTGTCGGTCTTCCACGCATCGGGAAACGAGTCGTCGGCCTGGGTGCCGAGCCAGGTCGCGAGCATGAGGTCTCCCATTGGGGGGCGGCCTCCCTCGAGCCTGTACCACTGTGGGGCCAGGGGGCTGTCAGGGGGGTCCCGCAAGGGGATCTCCGAGACGTCGAAGCAGATCCCGCCGAGGAACTCATGTGGCGCCTCTGGATCGTTGAGGTCGTCCCACACGGAGATCTCTAGGATGGATGATGATGATGATGAGTCGTCGCCGCGGCCGAAGGCGAAGGTCTGGTCCCACTCGAAGGAGGAGGATTTGCGGGCAGGGGTCGTGACTGCCCGGCTGCTGCCCGAGACCACGATCTTTACAATGGGGCTGCCCGCGGTGGTGAGCGCCCGCGCCCTCACCGCCCGGACGAAGATGTAGTGCATCTTGTCGACTAGATCGAATGTCGACCTCTCCATCCCGGTGGATGACGCCACGCTTTCTAAAGAAGCCGCGGAGAAGGTCCTCGGCAGCGCCGGAGGCAGCGGAGGCGGTGGTCGGATTCCGGCAGCATTAGATGTTCTCACCTCCGGAGCAGATGCCGACATAGTTGATGCCTTGATCTCACCGGAGAAAGTGATTGACGGTGCCGGTGCAGGGGTAGCCACAGTATCATGATCCGGCTCTGGTGCCGCTGCCGCCTCTTCTTTCAATTGATCACCGGCGTTCTCAGGCGGAGGCGGAGGCGATGTTTCAGGCTTGGCGTCATCGAGTTTTAGAGAGCGCGGCGGGGAGGGGGGAGCCGGGGGGAGAACAACCTCATCGGCGTGGTAAATCTTGAGGCCGATGTCACCCTGAATCCAAGAGAACAAAGACTTGGAAGAGAGCTTAAAATACTGGAGGGCTTCTTCGCCTTTGCGAACGGTGGAAAACTGGGCAGAGCTGAGGAGGACCCTGCCGAGGAGAGGGTGCCTGGTGGTGGGGCCGTAGGACTTATCATGGTAGACCTCGATCTCAATAAGGTCGCCGAAGACGTCGGAGTGGGAGGCGGCGTTGAAGTCGAGGGCCAGGTTCCAGGTGGGGTTGAGGTCGCTGACGACGGTGTGAGTGCGCTTACGCTGGCCGGAGAAGTCGACCTGGACGTAGGGGCTGGAGGCACCGTGGCCGTCCTTAGGGGCAAGCCCCTTAGCGTCTACCACTTCTACTATCAGTTTCTTGGGTGTTCCCATCCTTGATCTCTCCTTACAGAGCCTCTATTGTATGTGCATTCAGAAGCTATAGCTTAGCTAAGGGTGAAAATGGAGGGTGTGAAATGATCGACTATAAATGATAAATTGCAAATGTTAGTTTGAATTAAAGATTGAAAGACCTTTAAAAAGTGGAGTAATATGCTTAACTTGGCGGGGGCGGGGGCTCCTTTATCTTTTGTTGCTCTTCTTTTGATGGCTTGTTACAATTTTTCAATATTGCTATCAGTAGGAAGATCCAAGTCATTCGCTTTGGATTTCAATCCTCAATGTAGGGTAGGGAGATTCCCCTCCTTTTTCGTTTTTCTTCTTCTAAGGAATTGAGTTGATTAATCTCCACCGGCCACCCCAAAATGATAATGGATATATTATGAAACTTATTGCTTTAGGATAGACTTTCTCTAAAGCTGTCCTCTCTTTATCTCTTGCCTATACGCACCTAGCAAATACTTGTACTCTTTGTGTCTTTAATTTCTTCAATATATCATCATGTTTATGAAAGAACAAACAAGTTTATAAATTAAAAAAAAATACTGTAAGAAATAAGAAATATATACACAGACAGATCAGAAGAAAAAAAGAGGCTATAGTGTGCAAAGAAAAATAAAATAAAATCAGAGAGAGCTTTCCTCCTTCACCTTTCGAAAGAGATGGTAGAAATCCAAGTCCTCCTATGGTCCATTTTTCATTGTTTTTCTGGCAGATGGATACAATGAAGACCGATGGGGTGCTAGACACGAAAGTTATAATATCACCTAGGACCAAAACTTATAGTCGGGTTCACTACACCGATTCCACGGGGTCGATTCAGAAGGTCGAAGTGCTGCCCAATTTTCCCTAGATGGGTTTGATTAATAGACAGTTGCAACACAATCTCATTCATCATTTGATCTTCCGGCTTGTCCGACCCTCGAGTTTCAGATTTGTCTGAACTCGAATTCTTACCTAATTAAAAAAAAAAAAGATTGAGGTGTGCCTACTGTTTTAGCCTTCTCTCCTAATTGCAATTATCCCGGAGCCCCTAAATCGCCAACTGAATGGGAAACAATGACCGAGGCCGGACTCTAAATCAAGCATTCATGAAGTAAATCAGGAGATTGCATTGGAACTCAAATTTTCGTCTCATAAAATCAATATGTTTGGGCAAATTAATTAACAAGAGGAGAACAAGCATGTGCTGATGAACAAAAGAATTAAAGCATATGAAAATATACATATTATTTAACATGGCTTCAGCTTGATAATTGGTGGCGGTCACCACCTCTTTTATCAAAATATATGACAGAACAAGTTACAGTGAGTAGCCTATACCCACACACATGTTACATGTAGAGTATGGTATAAACAAAGGTCCGCTCCCATAAGCCGATGACCCTCATTGGAACCCCCTTGATAATCCGCATCAACTACATGATACATTGTCCGCACTCCTACAGCTTCGTCAGTCACCCATGTGATGAGATGATCTTCAATTGTAGATCAAATGATGGACGTGATATGTGTCAAACAATGCATCTTTATGGGCCTCTCGATCACTCACCCATGGTCCCGGTATGCCCGTGACCCAAGTTCTCAAGCCTATGTCATGTCATCTACCACCAACGTCCGACAACTTCCCCTAAAGATTGTTCAAAGTAGCCCCGAGTGCCCAACAAAATGAGCAACCAAAAAAAGGTGCAAAATCATACATGAGCGGAGGAAAAAACTGATCAAACAGTCAAGTTCTGGACTATGGTACAAATTAACAACTCGGAGCATATCCAAGTAACTGATGAGTTGGGAACAAGAGAAGGTTATGCAAGGAGTATGCTGGAAGAAACAGCGGCAGAAACGGAAGTTCATAAATATGAAATTCTTGAATCTAGACAAATACTATTAGCCAATGGAAGTTCAAATATAAGATATAAGAATATGATAAAAAAACACTTCCAACAACTCTCCACAACATTGAATTTTGATCAATACCCGGAAACAAACTGAAAGAGTAATCCAATCCTACAATACAAAAAGATTAAGCATATGACTTGGAATTGCTTTCATACCTATGTAGTAATGCTGATCTCTTGAAATCTATATATCCAATTAAGATATACTCCATTTAACACTTGAATCATCTTTGAAATATGCCCTGTTGAGTGCGCATATGGCCTTTGCTTCTGCAATAATGGATTTCTTCTTGGAATGTAGGATCCATGTCCCTTCAAAACTTGAATTTAGTTAAGACCTGCTTCAATGAAAATCTGCAAATGGTTAATCAACCACCAACTAGAAGGTCAAAAGGCCAAAGATAAATTTTCTAAGGTAAGAAATTCAACAAAAAAAAAAAGGGGAAGAACGAGTTTCCATGAGCTGATTTAACATCTTATGTTTGGTGCAGACGTTCAAAACAATAACAAGCTTTCTCTAAAAGCTAGAAAAGACTAATTGAAATAACCACAAAAAATGCAGAATAATAAGTTGTCAACCCATATTTGTATCAACAAAACCGGAGACCTATGAATACTACCTACAAGTCCTTTCCAGTGAGCCATTTCAAAATGGCTAGGAGGATATTTTCCTTTTCTGAGCGAATCCCTATTTGCATCAAATCAAATAGAGAACAAAATGCATTCACACATACAAATACTACATTGTCTATTAGTGAATGATGTACCTCTATTGGGCCAATGCAATTTGTGCATGTCCAGCTAAAGAGCTCTACTAAATCTGACTCATAAACCAACAAGAAGAAAACATCATATTATTTCAATTTTCAAGTACCTCCAACAGTGCTGCTTGCGACTGCAATCTCCTAAATTATCAAATGAAAGTGAAAATAAATAAATAAATAAATATATATATATATATATATATATATATATATGGGATAACAATGAAAGAAACTATCAGTGGAACATAAGTCGCAAAGAGAGCATCAAGAAGTATGATTACTTGATTGAACACTGTTACAGATTGAACATAAGTGGAATGAAAATAAGAAATATTGAAGGTTGATGACCATAAGACAGAAACTATAATTGTGATCAAACAGTGATACCCATTTTTTATTTCGAACTGGTATACATGCTAACTTTTTATTTATATTACAATCAAGTCAGTAGAATGATGAGAAATCACTCCCCTTGCCAAACTAAATTGAACAACTTTATGAGCTTTGACAAGCCCCAGCTCGTTGGACAAAGTAAACAACTTGATCTTCTAGATGAGAGTGAAGCAAGCATTATATATCCACATTAAGGATATCTTTGCCTTTCCAAAATGGCTTTTAACATTGCATCTTTGGTTATTTGAGATGCTATATGGAGAATGTTCATAACGATACAACTAGTTAATTGTAGGAACAAGTTCCGTCAACAATTAGTTAAGCAAATAAAAGTCTCTAAACCACCTAAATTTCAAGTACAATCAAACAAATTTCAAACAAGAGAACATCTACAAGACGGGAAACCTGGGAGTGTTATTGAAACATATGTGGAAGAACAATATGCTTGACATCTTGACTTTCTCTCCAACATTTCTGACCACATCAACACCCCAAAAATGTAATCAATCGTTGTTTTTAGATCTGGCACTGAGTGAACCCGGTTATTTCACATCTTTTTTTTTTATAGATCTAGCACTGATTGAAATAGCCCGGGTATACATCTTTGTTCTTAGAACCGAGTTATTTCACATCCAGGCTATTTAAAACACAACAGGCACTTATATCCTCATTCATACCGCGTCTTCCTTCTATATGGCTTTGATGCATCAGGATTCAAGGGTGTTTGAAAAAGGAGATCAAAGAGGGCCAAGGGACCGCAGCTTCACTGAAACTCAAGCACCATCATCATACAATTGCATTGTTGAAGAATTGTGCAAATGACTCTTTTTTGATTTCACATTCATGCCAAACAGTCCCATTTTCCAAGTTCCTACTATTTTCGGACCCATTTAGAGTTTAGACAGTTGCAAAGAACCATTATGTTATGAGCAATGTAACATAGTATACAAGCAGATTGTAATGCAGTGACTCTAGGATTCTGTAACAATATTGACATGGATAATATTTTGATAGAATTTTTTTTTGCATTATTCCTCAATAGGACCCGGAAAAGAGGATCAATTGGGACGGAGTTCATCTAACCCAAGAGGCTTATCAGAACCTGGCTCATTGGCTGCTCGCTGACATCTTCCCTGAGTCGACAAACACCGCACCTGTACCCGCGCCCACCGCTGGCATCTGTGCTTGCAAGTTTGGCTCTTCTGGCAGCTGGATCAAACTTGCTTTGATCCATAGACACGATTTGTGATGTTTAATATATAGTTTCAATTCAATTTAGGAGTGTGCCATAGAATAGGATATATACAGTATAGTTTTCTATATCTAGTTTTTATTTTATATATAGTTTGAAGATTTTTAACAGGTCTTTTGCTGCACATACTAATTGACAGTTATGATAATTGAATGTTTTCTATATCTAGTCAATTTGAACAGATTTTCAATTGCCCGTGATTGATAATTTGGTCTTCATGACGCCAAAACACCATAAATTATGTTTCACATTGTGATATTCATCTCAAATTATCCAAATTTTATTATTATTCAAAGATAACATGAGCTGAACAAGAAGTGATACTCTGAAGCGAAGTTGGTACCTAACGAATCTGGAAGTTGAAAGCCTTGATGGAGAAGACAAAGAGGAAAGCAGCCGCCACGGCCATTCCAACCACACCACCTGCAACCGGCCCCAAGAAATCGTGCTTGAAACCAAAGTATTCATCCAAGAAATCTTTCACCGACTCACCAGAGTCGATCACATTCTCCAGGTCCCCATACTGCAACGCAATCAACCCGTACAGGCCCCAAGCATTCGGGCATAGCCAGTAGCACCACCTCCACCTTATCGGTATCATCTGCAAATAGTACACACCAATTTAGAGTGTTTTAGCTTGAAAGATCTCAAAAACTGAAACCAAGGATGAGAAACTGCGGTTGAGATTCCTGATTCCTCAACAACTCTTTATACATATCAGAAAAAAAGAGATGGATGATTGGAAACTTTTCTTGGAATGAGGAATCCGGAGAAGAGGTTCCATATCAGAAGCGATCCAAACACAACAACGTCAGCAAAGTAAGGGTTTGGTGTTACTACAATATACTCCCGTTCCTTAATTTTTAAACATAATGATAACCTAGCTAAAACTACTCATACACTTTCATCACACTATTACCCAAAAATGATAACCCATCGATGACTAACCACTATAGACCATTTAGCTATGTTCTACCATCTATAAGGTAATTTCTAAAACCATTACAGGTAGGTTAGAGAAATTTATGGAGAAACTGAAATGACATTTTCGACATATTGAACATAACTTTGGAACAAATGATTGTCTAAAGTAGGAAAAACTGCATTTGAATGGCAGAAAACTTCACATCCCTTATGCTCGTTAGTTCATAAGTCAATACCCTCTCCTCTTATTTGTTCTTGAAAAGCTGAAATAGCTACCATCTAAAGCTGATGTACATGAATAAACTAAACAAATCTAGACCTCCACTAGATTATCAATTACTTGGTTTAGAAACTTTAAAGAATTCAGAAAGGATGTCTATGAAGCCAAGGTTTAAGTACTAACCGAATATCAAATAGATCTTTCAAATGTTTCCCATCTAGATGACCCTTCAAAACAGCCAAGAACTGCCGCTTACCTGCACATACATCAAAAAATTGATGGCCAGGAGGATTGAGGACACAAGGCCCTTTTTGCATCAAGATAACTATTCATGAGTTTTACTCTTACCAGGATCATTTTCCCAATGCTGTCATACAGACAGTATATATATAGCAAAAAAACCGCAGGAATGAAACTCACCATTGGCAAGCAGCGAGCAAAATGCTGCCCGGTGCATATTCGCCACAAATTTACAGCTATTATGTTTCAAGACATAGCAATCTCAAACACTTAAACAAGCATTGTTAGGTTTTTAGTTCTGATTCATCAACTGCAAAAACAATGATTTATACTAGACTAAATCTGAGAAACACAAGATTGCGGCCAGCCAAAACAAGACATTAGAAACTGCAGCAGCAGAAGTTGTGCATTTAGCATGTTACTTTGCAGCTTTAGAACAAACACAAAACTGATTGACACCAATGCCAGATAAGTTTAATAATGCAATCAAGAGAACATCAGCAATAAGGCTACCCATTTATAAAGATACATAGAAAAATCTGTTTACAAGTGTTTGTTTCTCGGTAGTACAAGAACAGTATATTTACATGTAAAACTAGGGATGTTCTGCCTACCTAAAGTACAGGAGATGGATCTCCATCTACCCAAATTTGTGTTCATCTAAAAATCACAAATGACAAATCCACAATCTTTTTTCTTTTCAATTTTTGGGCAACCAAGGCCCCTAAGAATCCTTCCCAAAATCTTCATTCCATCTCAAGTTCAGTAACATCAGTCCTAAGCAAACGTTCTGAATCAATCTGTGTCAGGAGAGGTCCACCAAAATCCCCAACTCCAACCTTTAAATTCATCTTATATGACATCAACAATAGAACCCCAAAAGCAACAGCAAAAACAGCAATAGAATGAACCACAAACATCAAATCCATCAATGCAATTCCCCTCAATCTATCTTCCTGAAGATCACACTTGACATCAACCTTCACCTGGCCAGGCCACACAGATGCCCTACTACACCCCTTCAGCCCAAAAACATCAGTATAAAAAGTCAACCCACATTGCATCCCCCAAGTAGCCTTAAACACAAGCCCAATTGACAAGAAGAAATCGGCAAAAAAGGCATTAGGGTTGACTGACAGATACAAGCAAGAGCACCCACAAATCAGACTCAGATGACCAAGAGAGTCATACAAATTTCTGCTAACACCCGTGAAACCCTCCCCATTGAGGAAATACTCAACAATGAAGAATATCCCGGCAAGGAGGAATATGGAGGTCTCATTAATGATCTGGGTATCGCTGAATTCGTGAATTAGGATCAAAACCAGGAGCACCCAGAAGAGAAAATAGACCATGGATTGCTGGAGGAGGGCCAATTTCGAAGACGAGGTGAAGATGATGAGATCGGTCAAAGAGGCGAGTGGGAGAGCGAGAATTAGGGCATAGAATTCGAGGTTTTTCCATCTGGATTGGGAGAAAAACCATGGCTTTGATCGGTATGAAGATGGGTTTCGGAGGTAGAGGGAGGTGGAAGAGATGAAGCGGTGAACGCCGACTGGGAAGAGGAAGAGGAGTGTTAAATAGTGGGTTGCCAGCGACCCCATTGATGCCTGTAATAGATCGATCGGAGGTTAAATGGAGAGATTGAGGGGATGATCTAAATATCATTTGTCAACTGTTGTAGCGTTGAATATTTCATCGTATTCAATGGAAGTAACGCAGGATCGATTTAGATTTTAGACGGTTAACCAATTTACTACTTAATCTTGAATTTTTTTAATGATCGGACGTTTTGTTTTTTTCTTTTAGCAGGAAAGAATTTGACTCACCGGACAAGTCCGGTGAAACGAGAGGCCGAAGAACGGTAATGGACAAACCTTTATGAAAAGAACGGAAAATTACAAGACTAACCAACAAAGACCTAAACACCACGAACAAACCGTTATGATCGGACGGGTTTCATTTTGTTATGACCCACTGTACTGGCCACACAGAAGAGCTTCAGCTCTTGTAATTGTTGCAAGAAAAGAGGTGAGAGATAGAAGAAATTGACTAGATCAGAGGAGAAATAGATGAGATGTAGAAGGAGAGGTTTGAGAGGAAAATATATTTTTAGCATACCCATCCTTGGCCTAATCCTTTGATCAACCGGCCTAACTAACCATCTCAACCCTTAACAACCCATTGACTAAGATCATTACACATTTTAACCTTTTCCCCTTCAAACTAACTATAGCAAAAAAAAAATCTAATTTGAGGTACAACACACTCAAGAGACCGACGAATCAATATATGGATTAACCTTCAACATAAAATACACTAAATAACACAAATCGACACAGATAAAAGAAAACCCAAACCCAACCCATAAAAGTCGGCAGCCAACGGAGAAGTCGATGAAGATTAAAGGTGAGTCACGAATATCGAGAACACGGAAGTTTGCGGCGACTCACTCGGGGTCTCGATGCAGAGAAGGCAGAGAACAATAATCCAACACCGGAAAGGGCAAACCTAGGGAAGTGCGGATCACCGACGTTGCTCCCACCTAAATGAGAGATTTTTAAAAACCACGAACACAACCACGATCCTCTCGATCATACAAGACGCCCGATACTGCAACCCAACTCGGGACTAAATGCCCACACACCAAAGCAACGACCCGACACCAAAAGAGGAGACAAATACGTGCCAATAAGGGAAGAACAATCATCAGACGAAAATTTGTGTGCAAAAGGCCCGAGACCAAGCTGAACACCTGGGCCCTTTCATGATTTTTTGTAAAAATAAATATTATCCCCTTTTTTCCCTATTTTTCTCCTTCGGGCTGCCTCGGACCCAAGACCCAAACTTGGGCCCAAAGCCAAATCTTACGCAACCAGGGGTAAGCCAACGCTGCCAATGTCGAAACAGCCCCTAAGTCAAGATAGGCAAAATCGGAGATGCGAAGGAGAAGTCGGAATGGAGAATCCGACCAGAAACGTGTAACACCCCCTTCTGTAAACGAGGGAATGTTGCAACGCCAGTGATTACTCGGACTTTAATGTCTTCGTAACCACCTTAGGCTTATAGGGACATGCAACCATGCTCCCATAAACAAGATGATAACATGCATTAAAATAAATACAGCGGAAGACTTTTACCAAAAGGGAATTATGTTTTTAAATAATATTTACAATCATTTAACCGGTACAGCGGAAGACTTTTAAATACACCGGATAAATAGTTGACCAAACTGAACACATTTGGAATTACCCTTTTTGTTTCAAAACATTCAAAATGACCCTTGATGTTCTCCAACGCCTTTGGAACCTCTTCACTACGATCTCTATACCTGCAACTTAAGTCTGATGCATCGTATACAAACGAGAGGCACCAGCCGCCACAATACATATGGCGGTTAGTTCAATTAAGAACAAGCAAGTGACGGCACGAAATAAAAGACCACTTTACACTAAAGATTCATTGACCATAAAACGGTATGAACCAATGCAAATAGTCCAAAGGAGAGTAATATAGACTATTTAAATGTGAATTATGAAATACAAAATAGACACTTGACTCAACTTGGAGATTGTTTAAGTCATGAAGAATAATGGATGTGAGTGATAAATCACTCTAGGAAATTATATTCCGAAATGAGACTGGAATATAATTAAGCACTGAAATTATGACCAACTTATTTACGATCACCGTCTTATAAATAATTGTATAACTTTAAACTTACAACTAGTATTTAACCAATGAACTACAACATTAAGATCTATATATTTAATCTGTACTGAACGGGTCCGTCCAGATTTTATTATTAATATCAAGTATACCGAACGGGTCTGCTCGGATTTTATTTAAGTATCAAGTGTACCGAACGGGTCCGCTCGGATTTTCTTATCGATCAAATTCACTGAACGGGTCCGCTCAGTGGATCATTTCCGGGTCCGGAAACGTAGCTTCATGAAACTGGATAGGAAGCGCTCATCTTCCTAGTTTATAATAAAATCTTTTATATAACTAACTTGGAAGCGCTCATCTTCCATATTTAATTTATTTTATCGTTTATATACTTTACTTGGAAGCGCTCATCTTCCTTAACTTTAATTTAATATATTCACATTCTATAACACACTAAACCACAAATCTAAAATCAATAACTTAAGCATTCTTATTTATATATATTTTTATAAGGATTAGGTCCAAAAGATAACATAATTCCACACCGAACTAGCATGCAAACAAGTCCGGAAACGAATTGAATAAACGACAATTATGGGTATGAAAACGGATATATCACATAATTAAACTTAGCATGAAGAGAGAGTAATATATCATGCTTTCTGGGAATATGGGCACATAATGTCATTTATCTAACTTAAATAACCTATAAAAATAACATTACCCATTTAACATGTCAAATAAGATTATCAATTTAATAAATCACACAAACGGGTGGATTGTAATTTATTTAACGCAATTTGGCATGATTCAACTATATAAAACAACTAGACACGAAAGCCCACAAATGAGCCTAGAAAGCTTGGAATATCACTTGCCTTTTTCACCTTGTTGGATTTCGATATCAACTATGGACTTCAAAAGTTTGATGATGGATTAACGATTAATATACTGATCGAATCCGGATCGGTTTGAATGGGAATCTAGTACCGGTGACTAAGGCTGCAAAAATCATTTTGAATTAGTCTAACACTAACCAATTCTCTGGTTTAGTAAGTGACAACTAATCCACTTACTAAACTATTAAAATTAAAGAAATAAAGAAGAAAAGAATAGGAATACTTGTTTATAAAGTCAAAACGATGCACTTAGCCCCTACCTTGATCAACCCCTAATTTGTATAGCGTACAGGGGCTTAGAGTACGATTCGGCAAGTCGGTTAGGTGAGCCTGAGGCAGCACCAGGGTGACAACCTAGGTATGTGGCCGGCGCGACGCAGTGTTTGAGCGGATGGCGGTGGCAGGGGTGGTGTTCTCAAGGTGTTTCCAAAGTCGACGGAGATCTCTGCATGTAACACGATTGCGAGCCGTGAAGGGTTGCGATGGCCTAGCCCTTTAAAGGTCGGAGATACCGTGTGAATGGATTTGCGGATTGAAAGTGCATTAAAGGTCATATTAAGTGCATCAACGGTTTCACCAAATCCTTGTAGGTGCATCTCTCATCATTTTTATCCTTCATTGAAATTGAGCTTTGGTGTTGAGTGAATCCAAGGTAAGGGATAAGACTAGATTAAATTGGAAGACGGTTTACTAGCTAATTTCCTCACTCAATTATTTTGGACCTTAATCCGGAATTGAATGGATGATTCCATGACTTAACTGTTTGGTGTTAATCACCATTGAATATGACTGTTAAGAATTGGGGATGGAGTCTAGCCGTCTACGTGTAATGGATAACAACACCTTGAATTGAAAGACTCGATGATGTTGTAATTGAATTGGGTATTGAATGATATTGAATATGGGGTGAAATTTAATGTCAACGTTACAAGAATGAAAGATGAATCATTCGCACGTGTCGAAAGAGAGGAGGAAGACGAACGGATTAACCCAGACGAGTCAAAATCGGTCTTTAATTATTTAATTAGGTATTTTAAGTCAAATAGATAATTTCAAAATACTCTTAACCAGATTAAATACTTTACTTTAAATACTTATAAATTGTAACGTTCATACCAAAAAAATTCACAGTTTATACATATATCTTATCATATTATAAAAATAGTTTATATTTGAAACGGGAATAGTTTATATTTAATCAATTAAATAAACATGAAATACTTGGGGGTATTTCAAAACGAGCCAATTAAGCAGCCCGATGAGGAGCAACTGGTCGAGATTGAAAGGAGGGTTGCAAATTTGGGGGTTTTCTGGACATGGCATAGAACCAGGCCAGGTGCTCGAATTGTTGTCCGACCGTCGGGAAGACGATCAGAGAGGGAGTGATACGGGATTAGCCATAGGATGACCCGATCTTCGACAATCAAACAAGAAACTTAAGAAACAAGAACAACGCAGCAAGACTCGAAGTTGAACAATAAAGATACAATCGATAAGGACTGATTCGAACTAGGTAGAATGAGATGAAGAACCCAGGCCTCCTTAGAGGGTAGGAACCAAACACCAACGATGAGCAACGCTTCGAATCGATTAACTTACACTCTTGTGTTTCACACAAAAAGAGAGAATTTTCATAAAAATTGTACGTCTCTGTTTAACAATGGTGATCGGCCTTCTTATAGCCCTAAAATGCTGATTTCTAATAAAAATAATAAATAAAAGAATAATTAAAATATAAGGTCTCTAAACATAACAATAAAGAAAGCCCAATTTCGGGCCCAAGAAGAATCCTAGGCGCCGAGGGTCTGGTGTCGGCGTTGATACCAACAGTAAGCAAATATCATCTTCAGTTCTCGACGTCGATGCTCCTGGTGCCGGCGCCGAGGGCAACATCAAGAGAAGAACATAGATAAGTCTTCAAGGGTTTCTCTTGGAGTTGAACCGCTCATGAGAATAGGTGTGTTCGGAGGTTCCGGAGGTATCCTTGATGGTCCTGCATCAGTCTCCCTTTCTTGAAAAGGATTCGTCCTCGAATCCAAGGTTGCAAAAGATCCCGCAAATGCACCCACACAAGCTCCTGGATTGAATACCTCATGCCCATGGAAACTCATCTCAAGACCGATTGTTGTAAATATTGACCACTCCTCGATGGTTTTGATCTCAGCTTCGTCAACTTGTAGGCCAATAGAGCTCTATACAAAATCAAGAAAAGAAGTTTGATTAGTGCACAATTCACATAACATATCATCTTCATAAGGTTCTAATTGAATATGCACTCTAGCTTGTTCATTTATCTCTAACTTTCCATCCAATGCTAGCAAGTTGTCATCTTTTTTCAAGGTTGAATTTTCAATTAATTAAAGGCTAGCAATATTAGAACAATTTTCACCATCAATGATCATATTAGAAATATTGCCGTTTTCTAAGCATTTAGTAGGATACAAATCTTCTCTTTGATTATTATCACAAGGCATAGGTTGAACATTTAAAACTTTACTAACAATCAAAGAATCATCATGCTCATATTCAATGCAATCATTATCATCACAGGCAAGTAAATTAAGAACTTGATCATTATTATCAACATGCTCTACATTTTCAGCAATAAGAGAATTATCTATGCTAGAAGAAACATTAAGTTGATTAGAAATAGGATGAGTTTCTTCCCTTTCCTTTGGTGGTGGCACGTCATCTTTAGGTGGTACTCCTTGTCCGGGCACTGTGTTAGAGCCAAAACAAGAACTAAACACGAGGTAAGAACAATCAATACTTTGTACCGGTAAGCCGAACCGAAGCTCTTGCGCCCTCAATCTTTTATCTATCTTAGCCAAAGTCTCCATCATGGTTTTCATGTTGTTGAACAACTCAGCTTCAGTAATCATGTTGTTTCCCTGGTTAGACATCACAAAGCAACAAACAAAGAACTTAGGGTTGGGCATCCGGTCTGGACTGGATCGGACCGGACCGGAATTTTCAGAAACATGGACCGTGGATCGAACTGGGACCGAGAAATATGGTCCCGAGTTTTCCAGTCCGCGGACCGGAAAGACCATTTGGACCGGATTCATCCCTACAACCCTATTAAAAAAAACACGACACTGACCGCACAGTGGAGAAATGAGAGAGAGGAGAGAATGAGCGCATGTACCCCAAACACAAACCCTAGCTGCCGACCTTCGAAAACCTCAACCCCCGCCACAAGAATGAGCGTCAATCAAATAAATCCCTCACAAAAAGCCATCGATCCTTGAAATCCAAACCAAAATTCGTCATCCCCACCCTAAAAAAGATTCAAATTCGGGAAAAAAAAAACACAAACAAGTCCTCCCTTCTGTGGTGGATGGATTGATTAATCGATCTGTGTGGCTTCGACGGTGGCGTGTTGGTCCGGGATGGTAGTTCCGGCGGCGATAAATCATCCCTTCTGGCGCCGACGCCTTCCCCCAGGTGTCTTCGGGCTTGAGCCCTCCCTCCTCGTGGCTCGATTGGTGTCTGGTTTCTTGAACCGGTCTTTCCAAGAAAGAAATTCAAAGAATTGAGAGGCTGACAAAGAGAACCTTTCGGTAAAAGAACAGAGAGGCTGAGAGAGAGATTCAGAAGAAGCGGGCGCCTGAGAGGAGGGAGGGAGATGGGTACGGTGTACCCACGCCTCTTTTCTTCTTCTTTTTTTCGTTTTTTTTTAAATTGATAGGGAAGCCGGTCCAATTCCGGTCTGGACCGGAAATTTCGGTCTGGTCCCGGGTTTGGACTAGAACCCGGAATCTAAAATTTCTTGGATCGTGGACCGGACCGTAATACTCCCGGTCCGATCCAAGACCGTAATTTTCGGTCCGATCCAAGATCGTAATTTCCGGTCCGATCCCGATCCAATTCCGGTCCGATCCAAATTCTGCCCAGCCCTAAAAGAACTAGGTAAAAGTTAGTGAAAATATAAACAAACTCACTAGTGTATCACTCACACTCCTCTCTAATTGGTATGCCTACACTTGTTGTTTCAATCCGCATCGGGAAAATCAACACTCAAGCTAAAACCTAGCAATACAAGGTAAGAGATCAAGAGAATGAATGAAACAAGGACTGCACTACTCAACCAAGGGAAAAGAAGTGCTTGACAAAGGTGTGAAGCACTCGACACAACTCAAACACACTCGGCAATTTGCAAAGAGCATTCGATGGTGGTTAGGAGTACTCGACAAAACTAAAATAAGCAACACAAAAGACTGATTTTGTGAAAAGAAAGAAATAAAAGACACGACTTGGAAATTTACCTCTTTTTTATTTAAACCCTTAGTAAGGATGTTGTAGTTGCAAGGTAGGGGTTCAAACTTTGTGTTTTGTATGAAAGGTATGCAAGGGCTGTCAACTATGGTTTTGAGAACTTCACCAAGTTTAGTCCTTTGGAAACTTTCTTGCACTAGATTACAAACTCTTTTTTTTAACTTACTTTTGCCCCTAGTGAATTTTATCATCCTAGGTCCAAGCTTTGAATGTCTCTTCTTATTTTTTTGAAGATTTTCGAACTGATTTTTTTTTTCCTAATGCAAGAATTTACAGAAAATTAGGAAGGGAGCACGAAAATTATAAAACAATGGTGAAAGAAATAAAATTCAGCCCTTAATTGATAGATATAGGTTAGGTTTGGCTAAATTTGGCAACTATCTTCTATCTAAGTGCTTTTGATCTAAGATGGATATTATTTCCTATTTGGAATTTCAGAAATTAATAATCCAAAACAGATAAATTGAAATAACAATAGATAGATAAAAGATAGATAGAAAGCAACAAACTAGGATTAGGGTTTCCTTCTTTTTGTGTTTGGAGGCTGCCGACTAGGGCTTGAACAAGACCTGTTGACTATGGTTTCCTTCCTCAAAGGCTGATGTCGGCTAATGTCGACTGCACAAGGGAAGGTTCGGCCTCAAGGGTTGCTGGTCACGGTTTGGTTTTGTGTTTAGACTAAGCAACCACAACAATCACAAAAAAGAAAGGTTAGTAGCAATTAAATTCAAGAATCAAGAAGTAAAAAAAAAAAACTAACAAAGACTCTATTTTTGTGGGGTTTTTGTGTTTAGGGAAACAAAAGACACAACTTTGATGTCGGAAACCAAAGCTCTGATACCAATTTGATACGGAGTTAGCCGTAGGATGGCCCGATCTTCGACAATCAAACAAGAAACTCAAGAAACAAGAACAACGCAGCAAGACTCGAAGTTGAACAATAAAGACACGACTGATAATGACTGATTCGAACTAGGTATAACGAGATGAAGACCCCAGGCCTTCTTAGAGGGTAGGAACCAAACACCAACGACTACAAAGCCCGCTTCTACAACCTTACACAACCAAGCGAACAACTTGGATGCACAAGGAGGGGACTTGTGATTACCAGGATCACCAAGCTCTCGCGAGGTTGATGAACACAAAGCAAACCAAGCAAGATCTATACCAATTGTGCAATCGATGAGCAACGCTTTGAATCGATTGACTTACACGAGTGTTTCACACAAAAAGAGAGAATTTTCATAAAAATTGTACGTCTCTGTTCAACAATGGTGATCGGCCTTCTTATAACCCTAAAAGGCTGATTTCTAATAAAAATAATAAATAAAAGGAATAATTAAAATATAAGGTCTCTAAACATAACAATAAAGAAAGCCCAATTTCGGCCCAAGAAGAATCCTAGGCGTCATGGCCTCGGCGTCGAGGGTCTAGTGTCGGCGTCGATACCAATAGTAAGCAAATATCATCTTCAGCTCTCGGCGTTGAAGTTCCTGGTGTCGTCGCCGAGGGCAACAACAAGAGAAGAACATAGATAAGTCTTCAAGGGTTTCTCTTGAAGTTGAACCGCTCATGAGAATAGGTGTGTCCGGAGGTATCCTTGATGGTCCCGCATCAGGGAGGGATGCACCAAGGGCGGAAGGGAAACCACCATTGAATCCAATGGAACACAACTAGGCAAAGGCTCGAAAGCCTCCATTGAAGACGGTTGAACCAAGCAAACCAACGGACCATGAAAATGAAGTCAAATACCCATTAGCTAGAGAAACAACAATTAGATTGTAGAAATGGTGAAAGGAACCATAAGATAACTAAAGCCCCAAAACAATTTCGGACTCGGGCGAAAATCGAAAGGGGAAACCCAGATTTAAGGTTGTAATCGGACACTACCCACACCAAGAGTCACGCCGGATTAACAAGTTGACGGAGTTGCAGCGGCACGGAGGCGATTAGGGCTGGATAGAGGAGGTCGAAGCCGGGGTAGAGTGGCCGAAGTCGAAGTAAGGCAGTCGAAGTCGAGATTGGGACTACCTCTCGCTAGAAAACCTAGAGAGAGGATAGAGCTCTCTTTGGACAGATTTTTCAAACCATGGCAAATAAATAAAGGAGATTGATATCACTCGTTACCCATTACATAATTTATATCCCTATAAACCGGCATAGAACCAGAAATTAAAATTTAGATGAGCTAAATAGGCAAATTTTTCTTTTACATATACACAATATTTCATTAACAAAATCCTTAATTTAATAAATAAATAGATATTTTTATTATTTTTTTTTCCAATTATTTTATTTAAAAAAAATAGAACGGGCTGGAGTGAACCGAACTATATAAACTTGCAAGATGACTAAAAAACACGCATAAATTTCAAATGTATGCAAGTTGCTAAGTATGATTTATAAATTTAATATGACGAATCTTGTGGAATTTGGAGGATCCTCAATAAATCCTAAGACCATCTCCAACAACTTTCCTAAAATTTCCCTAATATTGAGAAATAAAATACAAATTCTTTAAATTATTTTTGCTTAAACTCCAACGGCTTCCCTATTTCGAAGATTTAGAGAATCATTTAGTTTGAAGAATGCTGCAGATTTAGGGAATTCTCTCCATTTTTTCTATTGTTTCTCCATTTTGGAGAATGTGATGGGGAATCTGTTGGAACAAAAAATATCTTAAAATTCTTCAAAAACTCCAAAATCCTCAAAATGGAGAAATTGTTAGAGATGCTCTAAAGATCAAATACGGAGTATCAGTTTCAAACTAGTGACCCATGGCCCATTTAATGACCAACTTCTTTGATAGCCAATTAGTTGAGCCATAATCAATGGTGGCGGCGAGGGATATATGGTGCAGGGGTGGTTACCCTCTATTATGTAAAAAATATAAATAAAAAATTAACAAAAAAAAATGAGGTTATATAATGACTAGTTAACCCAAATGGTAAAAGATGATTAAATGAATCAAGAATTCAAGAGTTCAATTTTTTTTATTTACAGTAAGCAATAAATTGGATGCACCTACAAACATCCATGATCATCCTGCAAGATGATGTTTTGGAACTCACAACAACAGAAACTCAAAATAAAATTACAATTCAATTGAGATTTAGCAAGAAAGTCAGCTGCACCATTCGCCTCTCTGTAGCAGTGCTAAAATGTGACGCTCTCAAAATCTTTGCATAATGACTGGATCTCTTGGATTATTTGAGCGACCTCCCATGGTATATTACTCACTTGATTGATGGGGTTGACGATGATTGCGCAATCACTTTCAACTATAACTCTTCGAATCCCCATCTTTGTTGCCAGTCTTATACATGTATATACTGCATAAGCTTCTGCTGGAACGACTTAACTCATCCTAACGTTACATTTATGTATCCGAAGAACTTGACCATCATTATTCCTCACAATACAACCAACGTGAGTTTGAGTATCAATTTTCACCAAAGTATATACATTAATCTTAATGACATTTATTGGTGGGCATTTCCAAATCATTTTATCAGGAGGCCTAACACGTTTAGGTAATTTCGTTTTTACCTGCCCTTTACTCCAGCATGAGATCTTATCAATAGCTTGAGTTAGAGCGTAGATAATACCCATATCAGACGTATTGCGAAAAATAATTCTATTTCTGAGCTCCAAACATAATGTCATAAATGACACAAGTTTGTAAAATCTATATTAAGAGCCCTGCTACCAATGACCTCTTGCCCTAGTGGTAAGAGTGAGGTGCTTCCTTGTGCCTCATTACCATGAGGTCAAGGGTTCAAATCCCACTATGAGTAATTTGTGCTTGAGTGGGCACTCATGCCTTGGTTTGCCTTGGCATGGGTTAGCCTGTCTTGCGGCTTGCCGCTTGGCTTACCCGAATCGAGTGCTTTGCAGGCTAGTGCTCGGCCCGTGGAGGACTAGTCGGTGACCTCGGAACCTCCACGTCATAAAAAAATATATATTAAGAGTCTTGATGTTTAAAATATTTTCTGAGACATCACTTGTTAAATTTGGAATAATAAAACATTTTTCCAACTTAACATCCAGATTTTGAATAAGGGATCTTGTGATCAGAAAATTAAACAATAAATGATTTAATATGGAGTAACTAATACGGAGCTCAACTTGGATTCAAAGCAATAAACGATACAAGCATCCCAGCAACCGAAATTGACTAGTAAGTTAAGGTTCCTGAGCTACCTAACCTCAATCTCTCATGATCTAATATGGAGTAACTAATACGGAGTAAATAACTATGTGAACACATCCAATCTAGAAATTGTTAATGTGAATCGAAGAACCAAAAATATGACATAGATTTCCTGCAATTTCATCCCAATTCCTGTTCGCGGAATCGACTGATAAGGGGACAATTTTAGGTAATTAAATCCGGAGCTCAAAAAACACAAATTCGAATCCTTGAAACAGAAAGAGAGATGAAATAACAACTTGACACATAGGTTTGGGGAAGCCGTAGAAATCATAGATGGTGTCAAGCGGACCTTGGACGGCGTTGATGGAGGGGACATCCGCCTCCCAGTGGTCGGAAATAACAAGGATCGCCTTAGGGCGGCGGACGGGAAGCACCTGCTCCTTCCATCCCTAGAGGAAGTGCCTCGCCAGGAGCGACTCGTCGATCGACAGAGTCAGAGATCCGTGGGAGATGTAAAACAAACAGATGAACAAACATATGAACATCCCTTCCAATCTGTGAATCACCGAATCAAAACCCCGCCAAAAAGCAAAGATCCGAGAAATCCAATTCAAAACCTAAATCAGATTCATACCTGCAGCTGCAAATCGAGATGGGTTGGATCAATCGAGAAGCCCTAAAAAACTGCCTAATTGATAGATTTGCTCAAAGAAACCTCAAATCGAAACCTCCATCATCTCCCTCCTCCTCCTCCTCGACGACGCTCCTCTTTCTCCTTCTCGTGATTCTTCCCGTTCGCAAACCAGACCCCTTTCTTCACCTCCTCCATTTGCTTCTCCACCGCCATGGAGTTCACCGGACACGCGGCGGCGGAGTGGGTCTTTAGCAAGAGCGATGAGTTGCTGGCGCGACTGCAACGAGAGTTCTCGGAGGTGGTTTCGTCTGACTATTGGAGAACGTTCCCACCCGCTACACCCGGTTCCCAACAGTGCCAAAAAACCGGAATTTTTTTTTGCTTGAAGTAGAAGGGTTATTTTGGCCCATTTTCTAGCCTTGTGGTCTAGTTGTGCAAATAGGCCCATTTTTTTGTCTAGTTGCTACCCTTTCCTCAACTTGTAAAGAACTTTTATTATAATTAATTGTTAATCCTGACATACTTGAGAAAGTATTCAAAAGATTTCTAATCGTATGAAAACTTAACACACCAGCACGTCCAAAAATTAGTGTATCATCTGCAAATGAGATGAAAGGAATAGGATCACTGTTATTTGTAAGTTTGATTCCAACCAAGGGGTCACATTCAAATGATTCCTGTTGCAACATTCTCCCTGATAGTTCCATAATCAATACAAAAATATATGGTGCGAGAGGATCTCCTGTCGAATTCCCCTATAAGTTTGAAATGTATAGTCAAGCAAATTATTAACTAAAACTGAGAAGCTAGTTTTAGTTAGACAGGTCATAACTCAATTAATCCATCTAGAATCAAAACCAAATTTGTTTAGTATAATGCGAATAAAACTCCAGCTTATTTTGTCATAAGTTTTTTCCATATCTAGCTTTAATGTCATCCACCCAAATTTACCCTTTTTGTTATGAAAAAGAGTGGAAAACTTCATGAGCTATTAATATGTTATCTTGAATATTTCTTCCTTGTACAAAATCTCCTTGAAATGGATTAATAATACGTGGTAAAATAGGTTTCAACATATTAGCCAGTAGTTTCGAAATAATCTTATAAATAGTATTACATAGACTAATCGGGCGGTAATGGTTAATGTTAATAGGTGTATCAATTTTTGGAATAAGAGCAATGAAAGTTGTATTTACTTCATTGAGTAGCACGCCAAAATGAAAGAAGGATTTAACAGCTTTGCATACTAATTTAGCCACAATATCCCAATATTTTTTTATAGAAATCTGGTGGAAAACCATCAAGACCTGGAGTCTTGTCATCTGCCATTGAGAATATGGTATCCTTAATATCTTTATCTAAAAAAGGTTGAGTTAAAATTAAGTTTTTAAATTCAGTAATGGTCTGATCGATTAAATTTAGGAAATATGGATTACTACTAATCGATGCATTATTTGAAGTGAATCTTTTAGCTAATTCAGTTGTAATTTCATCTCTAATTTGATCCTCATCCTCTATCAATAAATCATGTTTATTTGTAAAATTACGAGTGATATTTTTTTAATTTCTTATTTTAGATATGGACTAGTAGTATTTGGTATTATTGTCTCCAAACCTTAGAAAGTTTGATTTAGCTCGTTGTTTCCAGAAAGTATTATTAAAGTCAATGAGAGATTCACGCTCGTTGTTTAATGTTTATAGCATCGTTTGAAATCCCACCAATTTGTTGTGTTTGTAATAAAAGAAGTTGATCTTAAATATCTGTTATCTGTCGGAAATTGTTATTTTGGTGAGACTTACACCAGATCTTTGTATTTTTTTAAGAAGTTTCTGTTTTTGTAATAGTGTAAACATAAAAGACCCATGAAGCTTATTTTGCTAAGTTGATTTAACTAATCTGTTGTAATTATCATTACTAGTCCAAGACATTTCAAATTTAAACGAAGAACCAGCCCTAATTTTTGTGATTCTGATTGACATAGACATTAAAGAATTATTAGTAGTAAAAGGATGATTGCGTACTGATAAATTTGGGAACTGTGTTGAGATGTCTATATGAACTATTACTCTATCTAATCGTTCATAGCTATTATTAATAAGATTTTGACTTTTCCTCCACATAATTGCACTACCTGTATAAGGGAGCGTATGAACATCTAATTCTTCCGAAATCTGTTGTATTAGCAGAAATCTATTAGCCTGCGGACATACACCTCCAATCTTCTCAGAACCTTATTCAATTTCATTGAAATCTCCCATTATTATATATGGGAGAGAGTGGTTATGAATGATTGAATGACAATGAATAATTCATTCCAGCACCTATTTTTATCTATTTGATTAGAAAGAGCATAAATGAAAGTAATAATAAATCTAAAGTTATCAATTTTAACCAGGTAAATAATATACTTATCTGATGCAGATAGACCTGTCAAACGGGTCATTCGGGTCGGGTCACTTCGGATTTCGGGTAAAGCGGGTCTTGAATAAAACGGGTTTTCGGGTTTTTCGGGTTGACTCGAACTCGGGTTTGACCGGGTTTTGGGTCGATTTCGGGTTTGTCAATTTTTTCGTTTTTAAATTAAAAAAATCATGATTTGATAATTTTGTGATAAATTTTAATTATATATAAAAAAATTTAATTATATATAATTATAAATCAACCGGGTCAATCGGGTCAAAATTACCGGGCCAATCGGGTCACCGGGTCGAAACCCAGATTACCCGGAAAATTTCGGGTTTTTCGGGTTCGGGTCAAAAAAAAATTCGGGTCGAAATTTCCGGGTTCGGGTCGAAAATTTTTCGGGTCGGCCGGTCGGATTGTGTTTTGACAGGTCTAGATGCAGATATTTGTTGAAAGGATTGATTAAATTTAGAAGTCTTTAATAAAATCCAAAAACCTCATTTTGTTCCAATTGAGGCAATATGATGAGCATTATTAAAACCTGCACGAGTATAGAGGGATTGAGTTGGTGGATCAGTTGACTTTGTTTATGCAAGTACTAAAATATTCAATTTGTTTCGTTTTTTAATATAAGTCAGGTCTTACTAAATGTTAGATTTTCTCACACCTCTGATATTCCAGTATACGATGTTCATCATTTAAAATAATATATTATACATACCCGCTTTGTGGGCAATTCTAAGACATAAGATAACCCTAACGGATAGCTTTTTCTAAGACATAAGAGTTCAATTTTTATTATTCTCTTTTTCTACCTATTAATTTCACTTTCTCTTAGTTTTTTAGACTAAAATTGATAAATATTCAAACCAAATTTTATGATATAATATTCATTTATTTATTTTTTTAAAAAAATTATTCATGTTATACATATATAATAATTTAAATAATTTTTTATTTTTATCAACTTTTTAGCTATATCTAAACCATAATATGTGTGTTTTTTTTTTAATATTTTTGTTTTTTTTTTCTCAAAACATTAAAAAAAATTCTTTATGATATAGTAATACCTAAAAAAATTCCCCGAAATATCGACTTTTTCCCCCTCCCCCTTATGGATTCACGCAGCCGCCACTTGCCATAATGGATTAATTTATATATGTAATTTACATAATTGTGTAACACCCTTATAACACCCCACTAGCTTTTTCAAAATTTCTCTAAAATGGAAAAATAAAAAAACACACTCTCTAAATTATTTTTACTTTAATTCCAATAGCTTTTCTATCTAAAAGATTTATAGAAGCATTTAGTTTTAAAGGATGTTGTAGATTTAGGAAAAAACTCTATATTTTTCTTTCTTTTTTATTTTGGAAAATGAGATAGAGAATTTGTTTGATGAAAAAAAACTTAAAATTATCTAAAAATATCATGTTGAGAGATGTGAAATGACAAGTGTTCGAAAGTAAAATTCTCTAATATATTGAAACAAAAATATTTTTTCTACATATACATATTAAAAAATTCTCATTTTTGGATAATTTTTATTTTTTCTACTAAAAATGACTATTTAAATAAATAAAAATTTAAGGATTTTTCTAATCTATTTTTTTAAAATATATTGTTCATACATGTAAAATAAAATTCTCAGAAAATTTTTCAATCGCCCTTGCAAAAATTTCTGAGTCCATCCTTGCTTATTTGCTAGGTTAATAGCGCTTGCGCCCGTGCACACGACCCCCGTTCATGAGTCTCAACAGACTTCAATGTGGTATCAGAGCGGTAAGTCTAATAAACTCTCTTTCAATCCTGGTATGGGTTAGCTATAAAGAAAATAATCGGCAATAAAGAGAATCACACTTGTGGAGGCCTGTTGAGAGCGGTTAGAGCATCATTACTCATGAGGTTTGATCTCCCCCATAACACTCTCTCTTGCTAAAAGGGAGCCTTATGAGTGTGGGATGAATCCCATTCCATTAAGGGGAAGGGGCAACCCTAGTGGGATGGGTTAAACCCAACCCCTCCCCCATCCCATTTTGTTTTATAAAATTAATAAAAGTGAGGTTTTTAATTTTTTTTATTAGGTAGGTTAAGTTTTGATTAGTTAAAATATGTGGTGGGATATAATTAAAGTTAAAAAAATAGTAATGGGCAATGACGGCCGCAAGAGTTCCCGAAAGGTGGGGCGGAATTCCAAGCTACGAAAGTGTTGCATCGTCAATTAATTAACAAAATAGCGTTCAAATGTTACAAGTCTACAAATAAATTCAAATGTTCAATATAAACCATTTAAGGTGAACACATATTGAAGATTTAAGAATACATAATATAAGTTCACTTTGATGGCAAAGGAAGTAAATCTATCTTTCAACAGATGCAGTCGCAACTATATTGCGAGGAGTGGATAATCCAACACTTGGTACTTTGTTGATCCGAGCAAAATATCTATCCATACCGGAATCACTATTCAAAATTCACAAGCAATAAAAATGGAAAAAAAAATAATTTTCACACTTCAAATCAATTAAAATCTCATACCAACCTAACAAAGAACAACAATTTCAATTCTCCAAATCCCTAATCCTAATTCATTCATAAATAATAAAATAAACAAATTATGATAATCAAAATCCCCAATTTTTCACATTTCAAATCTCAAACCCTAAAACCTAAAACCTAACAAAATTTCAATTCTCCAATTCTCCAAATAAATTCACATTTCAAACCTTTCAATGGTAAACAAATCAATAACACCAATTCAATTCAAGATTAAAGTAACTAAGGATAACAAAATTCACATTTCAAAGTTCAAACTTACCGATTTCGGAGCCCTGTGCAGGCGGATGTGAGAGCCGAGAGAGGAGGAGCCCTGGAGCAGGCGGCCAGTCGGTGGAGTGATGGTCACTGGTCGGCGGCAGGTGGCCGAGCCGGACGGTCAGGTGACTCAGGTTGGGACAGCCAACCTTTCGCTCTTGGCTTCGCTCGCGCGACTCGCGTCTCGCTCTTCGCTTCTCCCAATCTCCCGTCTATCCTTGCGCTCTCTCAGTTGGGAAATATATCCCAGTCAAAACGACGTCGTTTTGACCTTTTTTTTAAAACCCAGGGTACCCGCGGCTCGAAAGGTGGGACGGGCACGTACACCCGCCACACCCCAGGGCCGCCCCTGGTAATGGGGTAAACTTATGGGCGTGGGATAAAAGTTAAAATTCTTAAATGATGAGGTAGAGTTAATGGAAAATGAGATGTCAAAATATTACGAGGAGAAAGAGGGATGAGTTTACACCATGAGTGCAGAGAAGGTAATATGATGATGTTAAAGAATAAATGAAATATGTGAAAGCCAATTGACGACAGAAGGAGATGGACTTTTGTAATCCATAATAACAATAACAATTGACAAAGTACTCCGAAAGTGTTAAAGTTGGCTGGGCCTAGTGGGTTCAAGATAAGCTGGAGGCAGGTCCTATGTGCGGGTCTACATACGGGAGACTCGAACAACACATAAACCCAATAGGTTTCATCTCAAAATCAATTGGCAATGAGAGGAGTAGCCTTTCAACCTTATATGTTATTCAAGCATTTTCTATATTACCGATATGGGACAACCACATTCCAACAAAAGGCTGATATAAGCATCACTAGGAACTAGGAAGTAGTTGTACTGGAAATCTCCACGTTTCCACTTAACCACCACACCACATAACAACAATCAAGTGATTAAATCGCTCATTTCAACCAACCAAATGGCAATGTTAGTTAGGTTCCCGGTTTTCTTCTTTTTTTGTTCGGGTCTACTACCTACTTGAATCCAAAAAAGACAGACTTCAAAATTTGTAAGGAAGTGTTTCTATTCCTTAATGAACATATCCGATATGAAGTAGATCACCATTAATTTTAACAAAGAAAAATATTTACATTGAAGCTTGTATTAACTTGTATACCTAAGTCATTTTTAAGTCCAAAATATCCAAATGAACAAATGACTTAAGATTCAAATCTCGTATCGATTTAAACCACCAAATCTCATATCAACTTAACCATGAAATCCTAGATTTTCAACAATAAAACCATCAAATCTTTTTTAACCATAAAACTTATATCAATTTTTCAAACCTCATAACCATTAAATGAGATTCATAATTTATCCATGTCTTTCCATGCTTAATTGATCTTCACCTTACTCTTTGATTTGACTATATCTTCTTTGTCTTGATGGTTTTTGTTTTCTCTAGTTTTCCATTGTATGAGTTTTTTAACCTCATAATTTATTGGGCATATTTGGTTCATCGAATTACTTTTCTTTTATATATATATATAAACAAAATGAATTAGATTCATTCAAACCTCAATATTTTTCATGGGCAAAGTAATTTGGTCCTAATAAACTCATGTGCCAAATAACATTCCCCAAACGGCCAAACCCAATAGCCCAATAAGAAGGAAGAATCAAAGATATGCCTTCTAAAATGGTGGGCTACAAAACAATTAACTTAAATTTTCTGATTCCACAAATTGGGGACCATTCATTTTTCCCACCAACACACAAGAAGCCCAAGTAAGCTAGCAAGGTGCAAGGAACCTCTCACATACACATTACATGTGTGGCTCTCATGGCTTCTTGCTTGCTCTCCATTCACCATTCATATTAAAGGCTCTCATTATCACACACAAACAAAGATATACAAGTTCACAGAACCCAAATCTCAGCAAAATCAGCCACCACAGGAAGGGGAAAAAAACCCATTGAAGAAGCAAGAGATCTTACCTCTTGTTGTCTCGGTGAGGGTTTCGCCTTTTTGTACTTCCTGTGGTTCTGTGAATGGCGACTTCCATTTCTGCAGCCGGGCTCCAGGGTGGGCTAGGCTCTTCCTTCAAAGGGAGCTGGGGGAACTCAGTGGTTGGTGAGGATTACGTGCAGTTGGTTAGGTCTGTCCCGCTCCCTAGCCAGGCTCGTGCTGCAAGGCCCCTTCGCTCGCAGCCAATGATGAAGAATGTGAATGAGGGGAAAGGGCTGTTTGCCCCGATTGTGGTTCTCACCCGTGAGATCGTTGGCAAGAAGCGGTTCAATCAGCTCCGAGGAAAGGCCATTGCTCTGCACTCCCAGGTAAAGATCAACTGAATTCAATCATCAACCACTGTTTTTATAGATGCCTGTGAAATGTCAAATTGTACCCACATTTGAATGCAAATAGAAGTTGGGAGTGCACAAGTTAGTACTTTGAAGCTCAATTCACCTTATGAATAGGCCGAAAACATCAAACTTTTGAAACATAATTTTGTTAATATGTAGTACGCATTGATAGAAATAGAATGGATCTTGTATCCGTGTTGCTTACCTTTGTCTCGGCTCTTGTTCAGGTTATCACTGAATTTTGCAAGACGATTGGAGCAGACGCGAAGCAAAGGCAAGGGCTGATTCGACTGGCTAAGAAAAACGGAGAGAAGCTAGGATTTCTTGCATAATTTAGCTTCATTATAGCATGCTGCAGTTTGCCGACAGTCCTCAGAAATGGTAGATAACAAACAAAAAAAATGTAGCCTTTTATTGGTGACTAAAGCGTGATACTCTTCTCATCTTCTATGTTTATGCACAAGAAATCATTCGGTTTTTGCACATCTCTTGAGTGGATTTCAGTGAACTCAAATATTTCATCACAGGATACACTGATACAGGATTGATGTAGTAAAATCATCATCATTTGGGGTTCAAACTGTAAAGAAGAAAAAAAGGGAACAGCATACAAGAATGAAACTAATGGAAGCCTTTCGGTTGCTGAAGTGAAGGGTGATAGTTTGCATTCAAAATGTCAGACTTTCTTGCCGAAAACACCAAATTAGTTCCCATTTCAGCACCTATAATATTTTATGGATGGTGAAAACAGTACAAAGATCTGGGAGTAAGAAAAAACTCCAGTGACAAAAACTAGTCCAAGAAGCTGATGAATTAAACCAGCAACTCCACAAGCGAGTATCCATCAGCAACATAATATTTAGGGATGGTAACTACTACTGATTGGAATATAATATCTGGAAATCAATCAGGGTATTATTGTATCAAGAACGCTCACAAGCTGTATCGTCCTTTGGAAGACCTTTCCCTTCTTGAATCGTCATGGAAACTATAGTTAATCTTATCAGCAACATCAATGACTTCCTTCCATTTTCTTCCGATTCCCATCTACAACATTAGAGTAGCTCACAGATCAGCGAAATGCATCGATGGTAGATTGGGTAGATCAAATTACTAATGATCTTTTGAGTAACACTGACATTAACACTTTTTTTTTCTTTTTTTTTGAGAGCACTGACATTAACACTTCAAATAAAACTAAAAGGGAAAAGTCAGCTACAATCAACACATCATCCAGCCACAAACGAGTCACTTCCCTTTCAAGAGTAACTCATGCCACAGATGTCAAAAGTTGTGAACAAGAGAGTGAACTAGTTTAATAGTCATAATTGACAATTTCCCGCAAACTAGAAAATCAAAAGCAACAGTAACATGAGACTGCACTTATAAGCTTTTACGAGAAACTTGTATTGTTTCTTTGCACATATGCATACAATACAGTACAACGAAAACACAGATGTTTACATGCAGTATAAAACAATAAATGAATAGTTTGTGTCTACTTTGTGACAAATTTGATTAACATACATCTTCAAAAATAAGGAAAAAAATCAAGTTGCTCCTAGAGAAGCTACGTCCTACTACAAGTTTCTTTTAAGAATGTAATAGTATCGGAATAGGCAAGGATAAAAAGCTCAAGGCAGGAATTCAGAATTTCACAACAAACACAAACTATAGAATGAAAAAAAAAAAAGATAAAAATGTCTCATACTTCAGCCAAAATTAAGTAAAAATATACAAATCATCAATAAAAAAAAACTGTGTTCAAATATAAATGGAGTAATGAGCTCGTGATTTAAAAGGCAGACTAAAGAGGAAGCAAAACCTGAACAGCTTCATTGGCGGCATTTTTTGTCCACAATGAAAGTCTGTCTCCCCTCTGGCGAACACTCGCAACCACACCACATATCTCATCAGTTTCATCAAACTGCTCTCCAATAAGAGCCATCAACTGCATTAACAGTCAAATATGCACCAAAAAAATTGAAAATTAGACAACTAGATATGATTCATATGAAAGATATAATGATAATCAAATTAGGTTGTAGAAGAACACAGAAGGGGAAGATTACAGTTTCAAGCCACATATTATCAAGGCTAGATTTGCTATTGCTTGAAACAGTCCACTTGCCTCCATTTGCACACTCGGGATCTTCCCATTTCGGTTCAACCCCAGTTTTGAACAAATGGAAATCTGCATTAACAGTCAACTTGCTTGGCTTGAATATCTGATCATACAAACTGCAAGAAAACAACATTCGAAGTAAACAATAAATCACCTCATTGACAAAGACGAGGCTGCTTTCTTCATTAATATTTGAAGACTACTCCGTATTAAAATCTCATTCCAAAATTTAAGGACCAAAAATTTCAACAAAAGAAACAGTAGTAAAATGATGTCAAGAACTTCCTCTTAATCATAAAAATTACAAGATTCCAACTTTAACAAATATACTCCTGTGCAAAATGATTATTTAATTTAACTTAGCTCCTTAAAATCAACTAACGTGATCCTATAATCCAAAATACAACAAAAGAAAGGCTTTTTTTTTCCCAATCAATTGAACAATTTCACAATAATACAGTACACTTCCAAATAGGTACAATCGACAAGCATCTACATTAAACCCTAAACATTGCTCAGGCCTTCGATATCTCAATATCTGACAAGTATCAAACGAAATTGAAAGTAAATGTACAAAAAATTGGATTCGCGAACGCTCGCAATGAAGGCCAGGAAATCAATCGACAGGAAAATTGAGGAATTGAAGAAATAATAGGTGCCTTACCCCCAGAACTCTTCAACAGTGTCGAAAGAGTAGACCTTGCGAAGAGAGGTTCCCCAGGCGGCGCCCTGTTTCTTCGACTGATTATCGAACCAAAAAGACCAGTTCCTCTCCAGCTTTTGCGGCTGCTTAGGCGCCTCCGGGACCTCCGCCACAGCCGATTGTACATCTACCGGCGGCAACGCAAAGCTGCTGGCCTCCTCCACCGCCACCTCGCTCGCCATGGTTGCTTCTCCGTTTACTGCCGTCGCTTCCTCTCTCTGTCGGGAAGGAAAGCAGAAAGGGCATTGGATATTCACCCGTTCCCATTTTAAGGGTCCGATAATTTTGCGAGGCTGAATCTAAGCCGTTGAATTGGTGGCGACACAAACCAACGGTTATGATCCTATTGAGTATTGACAACCCGACCCGACCCGTATCTGTTAAGAGGCGTAAATCGGATCGGATCCGAGTGCTTGCCAACCCGGTTTCATTGCACAACGTTGATGTTGGACAAAGGGTTGTTCAAGGCGAGCAAACAGCTGAAGTTCAACTGGTTTATAATCGAGTTGAGTCTGAATTTAGACTCGAGTAAAAAAAATCATACTTATATTTGGTTTGTTTTGTCAAATTAACAAGCTCGAGTCAGTCTTTTTTTGTCGAGTCGATCCAAGCGAACTCAAACTACTCACCCATAGAGCATCTTTACTAATGTGTGATCATACTCATCTTGTTTAGCAAAGTGAACTACTTTTTATCCAATCATTTTTCAACTCTGAATTGAATTCGAGCTATTCTGCTCATCTAACAACCTAAGGCTTGGAATGACCAAAGTTAAACCTTGTCGATTCGACCCTCTGAAGAATCAATATTCATACCAATAACCAAACATCCATGGATATGGAAAAGTTTATAAGAATCTAAAGAAAAGATTAAGGCTCTGCTATTTTCTATTTTCTTCTTGTGTGGAAAAAGCTGCACTTTGTCAATGACCAACAATACCATAAGCTTAAAATGGCTTACAAAGCTGATCCAATGCACATCTGAATCTGATCAGTAACATACAAATCTCTTGAAGAGTCTTATTGAATATGCCATATGTATCTTATCCTTCATTCATTTTCACACTCAGTAGATATGGTATAGAGGATTTGGAAGCTTAAAGGTCCTTTCTGCATTGGGATGGCCATGGAGGCTGCTCCATTGATCTCCGATTATCCCCCATATTCGATATCCTTTCCCGATGATTTGCTTCCTGATCTCGGCCTTGAAGCTCTGGACTTCCTTGGCTTCATCCTCCGGAGCCCTAAATCAAGTACAAAAGCCAAAAGGCATCATTCTTATCAACTGAGTCAACAAGTGTTTTGTTTAAATGACCGTCTGTCTCTCTGACACATAGACTGCTTATCAGAAATCAACACATTGTGTCAATCAGACTAGAATATGACAATTGACCAACCTTAGGATGAGGCTAGCCCAGCCATGGAAGCCGACATCAACAAGGTTGTCGATTGTCGCGGATCGAAGGTGCTCCCTTCTAGAAGAAACTAGAATGATCTGGATCCCTCTACTCTTAATGTCATTGAACAGCTTGAGTGTATGTTCTATTGCTGGTGCTTTCCCTTGCCCCATCCACTCCTCCAATGAGGTCAAATTCAGCTTCTCCCCACTGCACAAAAAAAATAAAAATAAAAGCATGGATCAATGAAAATCACAAAAAAAAAAAAAAAAAAAAAAAAGTGGTGGAAAGTGAAACAATGTATAGCTCTTTACCCATAGTTGTGCTTCTTAAAGTAAGGGAGCGTCGAGAGGAGCGTGTCATCGATGTCGAAAACCCATGCGTCCTTGCCATCGTTCTCGAGCGAGCAACTCTTGCTAAGGTAGATAATGCTGGACTCCACGGCCAGCTCTACATCAACCTCGTACTGGGTCGATTTCATGTACTTTCCGATGTAGGAGGTGCACTCGTCGGGCACAGCCTCGAAGCCACGGATGTTGTTGAGCTCAACATTCATCCTCCATGCCTCACAGTAGTTCCTGAGGGTGTACTTGATCAGCCCATTTTTGGCCCTTATGTTCAGGATGTTCCAATCTGCATAAGCCAGACCAATGAAGAGGCCTAGAATGGTCACTAAGAGCAATAGAGCCTTACCCATTGCAAGTGTTTTAGAAAGAGGTCAAGTAATGGGCACTGAGCTTCAGAGCTTGTATTTGTAAGACACAAATACAAGCTGTGCCCCACGCATCAAGTAGATCTAATAAAAGATAAAAGCGTTTTGTGCTTAATCTCAGGAGGATAAATTCCTTGCAAAACTTAACAAGTCCAAGCAACATGATTGATTGGGAACATTATCAGAAACATCCATTCAAGTTGGTCTACAAGTTCACATGATGCTCACTGATGCATGTTATACAGATAATGGAGATCTTTAATAGGTTTATTCCAATAAGCAACATCACAAAATTTCCATACATCCAGGCTGTGTTATGTCGTCTTATGCAATTGCAATGTGATTTGGTGGGTGATTTGAGCAAGGGACAATTTATTTTCTTGATTCTAATACAGTAGGTGTCCAATTTGTGCATTTAGGAGTGCTGTCCGGACCTTCATTATGAAGAGATGTCATCATTAAAGAACAGGGAAAAAATATTTGTGTGAAAAAAGAGATTGTACTATATTAATTCCCACACCTTTTCACACAATAAAATTGTCAAAAAGAACAGCAAAAACTGGGCATCCAACGTTTATAAATAATGGGTAAAGTAGGTGGTGGGGTTGAGATGTTTTTCATTACTTTCAACACAGATTGTGGGTTGTGCTTTGTTAGTGAGGGTGCCCCATGACTGAGTATGCCTTAAATTGCGGGGTCATCATGCAAATAATTATGATAATTGTTTGTGACTTGTGCAACCAGATTAAGGCCAAAACTAAAAAACTGAAGGTGCTACTTTATCTTCACACCCAGTACCACCTGTAACAGGCCATTTAAACAGATGGTTTTAAGGTTTGGCATCAACACCTTGTATGCGTGAATAAAGCGACTCAGATATGACAAGATGTATCAGATTCAGTGCTTTAGCCGAAGTGTTTCAACTAGCAAGTGCAATTGTCTCCAAATTTAACAATGAAAACAAAACTGAGGAATATGCAAAGTCTTTTGAATCAAGAAGCTACACCAAGAATCTTAGACAATGGCATTGGCTGCACTTGCGATCCTAGGCCACAAGTCGGCGCATTCCTTCCCAATCGGGCCTGTAATAGCAGATCCTGAAACATGTGTGTAACCGAAAGCAGTCAGGGCAACATACGGTAACAATATTACCATTTGAGAATACTCTGAAGCAAGCAAAAAAAGACTTCTTGTTGTAGAATCCATCTAAAAACTGCAAAGACCAATTTCCCAGATTCAGAGCAACTAGTAGAGCTTCTCACGCCTCATCAAAACTCTTACCATCGTAAATACAAATGTATTAAAATGCTCCAGAGAACAGCAGGTGTTCAAATAAACCTTGCCAATCGTTTGACAATTCACAGCTCACCAGCATGTGAAAGGCATATACATCGCAAGAATAGGCATGGACATATAATACATAAACTTGCAAGCATGATAAATCAAGCAATGGCAACAGATATCCAATGGAAGCATAGGAGGATAGGAAAATAGGTACATAGCAGTCAGCAGTGCTCTTATAACAGTTTTAATTGTTACTAAACAATGGACCCAACGGTCAACACAGACGAACTTGAGTAATTCAAATTACCTTTCATTTCACCCTTGGGGTTGACAATCACTCCAGCATTGTCTGCATAAAAAAAACACAAAGATCAGCACCATAAACAAAACAGAAAAAACAAAACATTGCTAGTTATCAAGCAGCTGACCTTCAAAGTACATGAAGACACCGTCCTTTCGGCGCCATGGCTTGCGCTGCCTGACAATCACAGCAGGCATGACCTTCTTCCTCAGATCAGGCTTTCCTTTCTTGACAGTAGCCATCACCATGTCTCCAACACAGGCAGATGGCAACCTGTTCAGCCTACCCTTGATCCCCTTCACGGAGATGATGTAAAGGTTCTTAGCTCCAGTGTTGTCAGCACAATTGACAACCGCTGCCACTGGCAAACCCAGTGACATCCTGAACTTGTTACCAGCACTACCTCCACGACCTAAATTCCCACATACAAAATATTAACCATCAGAAAATTCGGCCTCCCTAGAATTAATCAAAGATCATAATCCATCAACCTTCCTACCAAAATTCTTACATAACATAACGCAAATTTGAGCTCTTCATGTGTAATGGAAATTGGAGGAAATGCAAAACAATCGCACAGGAAAATTTCAAGTATTATGCTTAACATAATTTCAACACTTAACCATAAAAAATCAGGCTTCGTAAGAGCTATTCAGAGATCATAATCCACCAACCTTCCTCCTAAAATTCGAAAATCCTAACATAACGTAACGCAAATTTGAGTTTTTCATGTGCAATGGAAATTGGAGGAACCGCAAAACAAAACAGTCGCACAGGAAAAATTCAAGTATCTCGTTTCTCATCTCCGGATTATAAATTTCAATAACAAACAGATTGATCCAAAGAGATAAAAGTGAAATGAAATGCAACAAATCAATTTTTATTTTTTATTCTTAAACAACGAAACTTCAGCTACAGTAAGAGATCCACCATAGAAGAGGAAGAAGAGAATCGGAGAACTCACCTCGCTTCGACATCTTGCAGGCCGGAGTTGGGAAGACGCAAAACGATGCGAAAGAGAATTTTAGGGCTTCAGCTTTGCTTATTAAGGGCCGAGTGGAGCAACGGAGGGGGCGCCGAAATTAGGGTTTTTTAGCTCCGAAATTCGAAATTCCATTTTTAGCCTTATACTTTCATCTATTAACAAACTCCTACCCCTCCAGGCTTTCAGGTGAAGAGATGATGGGCCGGGTTTATATGCGGGCCGTATTAGGGGAAATTAAAAAAAAAAAAAAAAAAAAAACCTTCTAAATAGGTTCATCCAGATCTTGCTGACCTCGATTATTCGCATTCGAATTTCTTACCCAATCAAAAAAAAAAAAATCTTCGAAGCTATCCAAACCCACCCATTAGCAAAGAACTATCCACTTTGGTATCAGCTAAATGGATTCAAACCACCAGGGATGTGTGTACACTGTACAGGCACTTGTGCGTTAATAAGTCAGCAAAAGTCAAATGATGTTCCCTCTTAAAACTAATTGTCAATAGGAGTAATACTGTAATAGTCTACCCGGTTATCTTTCAAAAAAATATCCCAAAGCAAGGGTGTGTACGCAACATAATCACAACTTTGTATATACTACCTTCGTTCACAAATAAGTGACGTTTTATTTTTTGGCACGTTTTTTAAGGAGTTAAAAACTATATAAAATATAAAGTTTTTAATTGATTTTTTAAAAAATTTATACATATTAAGTTTAATATTATTTTAAAAAATTAATAAAAAAAGTTAATATTTTATATAGTTTTTAGCTCCTTAAGAAACGTGTCAAAAATTCAAACGACATTTATTAATGAACGGAGTCGGAGGGAGTATTTGTTAGCAATGTTCTTGTAAGGGTGCAATATCTGATACAAATTGTCTTTTAAGTTTGTGATTTTTAAGTACATTACATCTACTATAATTTAGAGGTCCGGTTGTTACAAGGACGACTATTTTTTCGCCATTTGCATGGGGGGCGTATTGTGGGAGTTACGTGAAGTTCTCATTAGTTTGTTCCACATCATGTAATTTCTATATTTCACTTTCCCGCTTAGTGATTTGCTGGCTATATAAAGCCGAGCTCAGTTGTAACAAACTCACCAATTCAGTCTCTTCAATAACAACTTCTCCATTCATTCTCTTCCATCTTCTACCTCTCCTCCTTCATTTCTTGTACTTCACGAGCATACAGATTCTACATCGTATCAGCGATATCTTGAATCTGTTTTTCGTTTTTGTCTTCCGCATCTGATCTATGATTCGAGCTTTTCTTGCTCGATTTCTGTTCGTTGCCTTCTGGTTCAACGAATTTCTCATTTTTTTTTCTCGATTCTCGTCGATTTCGTTTCTTGCAATATGGATTTCGCAGTTGCGGTTAATGCTACGCATCCTTTCTACTTGCATCCCTACGATAACCCAGGGACAGTTCGGGTTTCAAAGCTCTTTGATGGAGCTGGTTTTGGAGGTTGGCGTCGCGCTATATTGATCGCTTTGTCTGCGAAAAACAAAATTGGTCTGGTTGATGGATCGATTTCGGCGCCGCTTGCTATAGATCCTCAGTTTCGCCAATGGCAAAGGGCGAATGTCATGGTCATTTCTTGGATTCTCAATTCTTTAAGCAAGGATATCGCTGAGAGCGTTCTTTATAGTACAATGGCGTCGAAGTTCTGGTCTGAGCTTTGTAGCAGGTATGGTTTATCCAATTTTGCGTAGATCTTTGCCGTTAAGAGAGACATTTGTACTATTACGCAAGGATCAGATGGAATCGCTGCTTATTTTACTCGAAACAAACGTCTATGGGACGAGTTGTTCAGCTTGCAATCATTTCCCATTTGTAATTGTGGCACTGCTCCATTCTTGCAAAAATTCAAAGACGAACAGGGTTTGATTGGCTTCATGATGGGTTTAAATGATTCTTATTCTCAAATTCGAGGCAATATCTTGATGATGACACTTGTGCCATCTCTTTCTACTGTCTACTCTCTTCTGATTCTAGAAGAAAAAGCAAAGGGAGATGTCTTCGATTTCTAGTGTCAATTCTGACTCTGCATCCTTCAATGCTAATGGTCATGGTGCTAAGTCTCAGACTAGGAAACAAGACGATAATAAGTCTATGGTTTGTCGATATTGCAAGAAGACATGCCATGTGATTGAAAAGTGCTTCAAATTGCACGGTTTTCCTCCAGGTTCTAAGCAAGACAAGTCCAAGAAATTTTCCGCTAATGTTGAAGCATCTCAGGATCCTGCAAATGGTGCTCCAAACACCGGTATTCCAACTATTCCAGGCCTGACTGCATACCAATGCTCATAGCTGATGGCTCCGTTGAATGCACCTTCAATTGCTTCAACTTCAACTGATATTGGAATCTGCAACATGGCCGGTATCTTCAACTCTAATCTCGTTAAATTTCCTTGCTCAATTTTAGATAAAGACATTAAAACTGACAATAATACTTGGATTATTGACACTGGGGCCACCGATCACATGTGTTATGATGATTCTTTGTTTAAGGATAAGTGTTTACTTTCCAAGCCCTTTCGAATTGCTCTTCCTATCTTCCAAACAAATCTATAATTCCTGTTACTGTTTGTGGGACTGTATTTACTCCTGCTTCTCTAACATTACAGAATGTTTTGTTTGTTCCTCAGTTCAAATACAATTTGCTTTCTATAAGTAAGTTGTGCAGGTAGTTGAAATGTTATGCTTTCTTCACTGACAAAGTGATGCGGGACCATCCAAGACACTTCCGGACACACCTTTACTTGGGGATGGACCTATGATTCGAGCTTGTGAGAATGTTGTCATCCTCAAGAGGAAGAAGAAGACTCCACCATGGGAGAAGGTCCAAAGGTGCAAGCTTAATGGGTTGTTCATTTTGAGATTCGTTCAACATTTGACAGCTTTTCGACGTCTCAGTAAAATGAGTCTTACGGATTCAATATTACTCGGATTTGATCGTACCATATCTTGTCGGAACGAGGACAAAGAGATCTACAACTTTGCTGTTGAAGGTTTTTCCAGATTCGACCTAAAGCTTGGCCGAAAATCACAATCTTTGCAAGCTGTCACTGTTTTGCGCGGGAGTGCAGGTAGGTGCGCGGGCGTGCGGCGTGGGCGCGGGGGCGTGCAGCTCCGGGCTGTTGGATGCTGGCCACCGATCTCACCTATGCCGAATTTGGTCTTTCTTAAGTTGTTATTTTAGAGACCTTAATTAATTATGTTATTTTAGTTATTTTAGGATTATTTAAATAATTTCTTTTATTTATTATTTTATTTAGTAAATTAGCCTTTTAGGGTTATAAGAAGGCTAATCTCCATTGTAGAACGAGACAGATGTCTCTTTTATGAAAATTTCAGTTTGTGTGAAACACAATTGAGAGAAAGTCAATCGACTCGAAGCGTGGCTCGTCGATTGCAACAATTGGTTCTTGATCTAACTTGGTTTGCTTTGAGTTCGTCAACCTCGCGAGAGCTTGGTGATCCAGGTAATCACAAGTCCCCTCCTTGTGCCTCCAAGTTGTCCGTTTGGTTGTGTAAGGTTGTAGAGGCGGGCTTTATAGTCGTTGGTATTTGGTTCCTACCCTCTTAGGAGGCCTGGGGTCTTTGCCTCGTTCTATTTTAGTTCGAATCACCCATCTATCGGTCTTTAATTCATTATTTTGTTGAGTCTAAGTTGCTGCGTTTTGTTTCTTTCGTGTCGATATCGAGTCGTCGTTTGAGTTTCTTGAGTCGTTTGCTTCCGTTCTTGTCTTTGAGTCTTGATTGTCGAAGATCGGGCCATCCTACGGCTAACCCCGTATCACAAAGTGTGTGTTCTGCAGGGCCCTTCAATGAAGAGGCCACTGGTTCTTGGTAAGGAGATGGATGGGTTGTACCTTCTCACCAAGGACATTGCTTCAAATGCTGATGTTCTAGCTTCAGTTTCAGATTTTCATGTTTTCCTTTAGTTTCTCGTGAAAGTAAAATTTCAATTTCATCTTGTACTGATCATGTTAAGTCCTTACCTGCCATTTTTGCTTGTAATGTTGATTCACTTGTATCTTGGCATGTTAGACTCAGGCATTTACCTTTTAATAAAGTCATGAAACTCACTTCTTTGCTTAATGTCTCTAAATCTGAAATGGAAAATTTAGTTTGTGATGTTTGTCATCGATCAAAGCAACACAAACTACCTTTTCCTAAGAGTGTTATTTCATCTTCTAAACCATTTGATCTTATACATGTTCATGTGTGGGGACCTTACAAAACTCCAACTTATAATGGTTATAAGTATTTTCTGACTATAGTGGATGATTTCTCTAGATCCACTTGGACACAATTGATGTCTACTAAAAGTAATGCTTTTTCCTTGATAAAAGCATTTATTTTAATGGTAGAAAATAAGTTTCATATTGTGCCCAAGGTAATGAGAACTAATAATGCCTTTGAACTAGGATCCAGTACTGTTGCTTCTGATTTTCTCAAGTCCAAAGTCATTATTCCTCACACTTCGTGTCCACATACTCCTCAACAAAATGGAGTTGTTGAGAGGAAACACAAACATCTCTTAGAGACTGCAAGAGTCTTGTTGTTTCAATCTCAGATTCCTTTAACATACTGGGGAGAGTGTGTTCTTACAACAACTTATTTGATAAACAAATTTCCCTCAAAAGTTTTACATGGGGAAACACCTTTTAGGTTGTTGTTTAAGAAAGATCCTACTTATACTCATCTAAGATCATTTGGATGCCTATGTTACACATCTACAATGGCTCATGGACGAGATAAATTCTCTCCTAGAGCTATTCCATGTGTTTTCATAGGATACCCATTTGGAAAGAAAGGTTATAAGGTGATGTCTTTGGATGATAAGAAAATATGTGTATCCCGACATGTGGTTTTCCATGAGAATTTTTTTCCTTTCAAGTCTTTCAAAAATATTTTACACACAAATGATATTTTTCTACCAAAACCAATTCTGGATACAAGTTCAATTGGAGTTGGAGATGTACCTGAAACCAACTCTAATATCATTCATCAACCTGATATCCCTCAACCTGTTGTTTCTCAAGGCACCAGAAGATCAAATAGAACTCATGTTGCTCCTGGTTACTTAAGAGATTATGTTTGCAATTATGTGGCTTCACCTGATTTCTTTGATTCAGTTTGTGCTAACACTCTAACTACAGTTGCTTCTCATGACAATATACATTCTATTGCTTTTTCTGCCTTAAGCACTGAGGATAAAAATCTTATTCAAACATTACCTACTTTGGTGGAACCTACAACATATGAAGAAGTTGATTTGCATCCTTCTTGGCAAGAGGTCGTGTATAATGAATTCCAAGCTCTGCATTTAAACAACACTTGGACTCTAACTACTTTACCAAAAGGAAAGAAGCCAATCTCGAGCAAATGGGTCTATAAAATTAAACTTAGAGCTGATGGAACAATTGAGAGATGCAAAGCAAGGGTGGTGATTAAAAGTTGCACTCAAAATGAATGTATAGATTACACTGAAACCTTCTCTCCTATTGCCAAACATACCACTCAAAAGGAAGGTATAGGTCCACATGTGAAGCTCCAACCTTCCACATCTTCAATTTCTGCTAATGCAAATGCCTACAGAAAATTGATTGGCAAACTCAATTTTCTCACAAACACTCGTCCTGACATTTCATTCACCATCCAACATCTCAGTCAGTATATGCAGCAACCTTCAATTGAGCATCATCAAGCTGCAATTCACCTTCTTAGATATCTCAAAGGCAAAGCAGATTTAGGATTGCACTTCAACTCATCATGAAAATTTGATCTTCAGGCCTATTGTGACTCAGATTGGGCTTCTTGCCATCATACACGACGATCTATTTCTGGATATTTCGTATCATTTGGTGGATGTCCCATATCATGGAAGTCAAAGAAACAATATGTTGTCAGTTTATCCTTACCAAAAGCTGAGTACAGGAGTATGCATCGTGTTTGTTCAGAATTGGCATGGCTCTCAAGGTTGTTCCATGAATTAGGAGTGACAGAAATCTTGCAAATTCCTTTGAAGTGTGATAACTTGGTGGCAATACATATAGCTAAGAATCCGGTGTTCCATGAAAGGACCAAGCACATTGACTTGGATTGCCATTTCGTTCGATCAAAGCTTCTTGAAGTGATCACAATTTCACATGTTCCTACACATATGCAGCTCGCGGATTTGCTCACCAAGCCACTCCCTGGTCATGTGTATTCGTCTACATTGGGCAATCTGGGAATGATTCTTCATCCTCCAGCTTGAAGACCGGGGGGGGGGGGGGGGGGGGGGGGGGGGAGTATGTGAAGTTCTCATTAGTTTGTTCCACATCATGTGATTTCTATATCTCACTTTCCCGCTTAGTGATTTGCTGGCTATATAAAGCCGAGCTCAGTTGTAACAAACTCACCAATTCAGTCTCTTCAATGACAACTTCTTCATTCATTCTCTTCCATCTTCTACCTCTCCTCATTCTTTTCTTGTACATCACGAGCATACAGATTCTACACGTATTGACTCTGGAATCTCGTGTTAGTGTCACCAACATCCAGTGTCAATAAGGCACAAGTAAGACATCTTTGAGTCAACAAGTTACTTTTGTTTGTAAGCAAGTCACTTCAAGCTCTTCCGCCACTGACATTCGGTGTCGATGATGCTTTTGCCGACACGGACATGGCGACATCCGGTGTCGATGTGACCCTTCCTTTCTTGAAAATTTTTACAATGGTTAAAAGTGTTGATAAATTATTTCCAATGGCCAAAAGTGTTGGAAATTCCAATTTCAATACCATTGGAAATTACTTCCAAGGACACAATTTCACTGATTCCAGAAGCTGGTGTCGGCTAGACCTTTACTGACGCCGAAATTCGAAGAAAGTACCGGGTATTTGACAACATCAAATCATCCTGATAGCAAACCGGTTAATTTATTGTAATTTTTTTACATAACAATGTGTCAACTCATGGTCCGAAAGATTGAATCACGAAGATTTGAAATTTTAGGCTCAACTCTCGATCCATAAAGAGTAATCTAAAACCCAAAATGACTAGAATCTAACTCACTGTTTCAATCGACAGGTCTAATCCAATTGGTTTTTAGAACAAATCTAATCCAAGTGTTTTTTAGAACAAATTAAATCACATTAAACTACAACTTCAAACCCATCAAATACTGTAGTAGCATTCGAAACCCAACTTGGGCCTAATCTACAGCCGAAGAGGGGTTCAAACAATCCCCATAAAATTGTACAAATATCTACAAAAATTACTGACATTATTTTTCTGCTACATTTCCTAGGTAACTAATCTTATTCAAGTCCACAAACGCCTCCCATTTTATTTCCTTAATTTATACCAGAACCTCACAAAGTGTCCTGGATCAACACAGGGGACTACTAAATTGTGGATGTATAGGCTTCTGCATAGTACTGTAGTATATACTAGTACAGCACGTCGGAGTCGGAGTTCTATAGTCAGCACAGCCTGAACAGCTACTTCATATCCAGGACTGGATGGAGTAGCCGCATTTAAAGGAATTGACGCCGCTTATATGAGCAAATATGTCCGAGGAATCGACCAAATCATCTTCTTCTTTCACCGATACCTGTTTTTTAATGGTGTGATCAGACAAATTGTGTGCTGATTAAGCATAGAGATGGGTTTTCTTTATACGAATGCTTACTTCATCGTATTCATCCTCTTCATGGTGGCTACCGATGTGCCTTGGGGCATCTCCGAATTCATCATTCTTGGCGAACCTTCCCCTGACCCTCGGCCTGCTGTCTGCTAGAGTTTTGCGGCATGCGTACTGCAGGTTATGTGAAACATGTCATTAGTGAATTACCATGTTGTGTTTGCACACTGCAGGTTGAATTTGCATGTTAATAGTCCAAAATTTGGAGAACTTGGAAATGAAATGGTTATCAGACTATTTGTTATCCTATTTAGATGCTAACATAACTTGATGCTTATGAACTCGTGCAAGAGCGAGAGAACTAGAAATTTGACCTTGATTTTCTTGCTAAAATTCCTCTCATTCCTCTTCTTCATGTATCTGTGGATCTTCTCCTTCCTTTGTTCAACAGAGAGTTTCCCAGCTTTCAATGGAGAGTCTTCCAAACTTGAGATCTCCGTCGACATAGGAGTGCTCACAGCCCCACTGGCAAGTTGTTGGTTGTCACTACTTAGACTCTTAAATAACACAGAAGAAGACAATAATCAATCATGAATGCACGTCTCTGTACAAACAGCTTCTGGACGTTAGACCCGATTGGCTATCGATTTGAAAATATTTAGTGCTTTCCTATACACAATAGGAGTTCATTTGACAACTACCATCAGTGGCTACTTCTTCTAGAGATTAAAATTAAACTGAGACTAACTAAAATCTGCAAGTAATATAGTCATGACTACAATTAGAATCTATGTTTAGTTTGATCACTTGAATAATTACTTAAACAGATGGTGGATCCATCAGAAACAGAAATTACCTGTATATCACTTGAATTATAGACTCGTTGAATCTGATCTGGACAGAACACCCCACAGCTATCACCATGATACTCGGTTTCGTTAGATTGCAGTTCAGAACCTGATAAGACAGTCCCAGTATAAATCCCTGAACTATCGGTAGCTAGTGATGAAGCAGTTTGAGAACCAGGCAAGAAGAATCCCATGGCGGGATCAATAAAAGAATATTGAGATGAAGCCGAAGGGTTCAATCGTAAGAAAGGAGGCATCATCGATAAGCAATCTTCATCGTAAACAGAAGGCAACATAGGGGGCATAAAAGGAATTGCTGGGTCAGCTTGGTATCTTGAGACTGTGAGGTCATTACCAACAATATCAGTTAGTTGAGCCCGAGGATCCACTGAATTAAAATCCAACTGATCTTGTTGGGTTATGGTAAGATAAGGGGCACCAGAAAATGGCGGGGAGGTAGAGAAGTCAATGGAAGCAGCAATGTCGTTATCAAGCTCGTCTTGGGAGTCAAAGATTATGGACAAGGTGTCATTGTTAACTATACCAGCTGTTGTGGCTGTGGTGGGGGTGCTATTGCTGGTGTTTTTGCTAGCATTAAGATTCTCATTTGGATCGCTTCGGAACTGGTTAGGATCTAGAGGTTCATTACTGTACTTTTCATCTACATCTGAAGGAAAGGAAAGGTTGGCAGTGAATGATGAGTTTTCATCATAACAACAATTAGAGCTAGAAGTGACCTCAGAGTTCTGTAATGTCTCCGGAAATATATCATTTTCACATAGCGCAAGTACTTGGGTACTAATATGTCCCGAAATATGATCCTGCAGAAGACCAAAAAAGGTATCAGTCAGTGACAATATTTTAACACAAATCAACACTGGAAATACATGCTTGAGATCTGATCTGATTGTGACCTTTTGTTGTGAAAGTGAAGCTTCATGGTTCAAAGATTTCATGATTTGTGAACTTTCTAAGTCCAAGTAGGAGTTAAAGATAAATGGTGCTAAGCTAGGCATAATTTCATCCCCTTTTATCTTAGTCCAAGCAGCAAAGAAACCAAAAGCCGTGCGCATCTTATCAGGGACATATTCTACTCATGGAATAACATATGGTTTCTGGATTGTATGTGATGTGAAGAACTGATACAGACTTTGTTTCACAGCATGAGGTAAATGCAACAACAGACCTCCACTCTTTGGCTTCACTAAGGCATATAAATGACTAAATCTAGACAAACACCATGTACAGAAGCGGAAGAAAAGCAATTCCACACACATTGCGCCAAACATACGGCTTTAGCCATTCGCTTGCCATCTCCAATCAATCCACTAAAAAGGGAGACTCCACTTTGAAAACTTAAGCTAAGATATTCCATTGTGATTAGACCAAGGGATGGAATAGATTGGTTTGCTTAAACCACGGGAATTCAAGTAACAAAACAAATCACCATCACAAATTCACAATGGCCATCCACTTACATTACCCAAACAAGGCAAAGTGTAATTGACTACTTTTATAGATTCCAAAAAGTCATTTGTCTCAAGTGCACATCAGTAAGTGGTTATAATACCTGAAGGCTAAATTGTAAGTTGTAACACAATTAAAGAGTAAAAATTCAGCTTCAACAATTATTCCGAGTTTTTGCTTTATAGCAAAAGGGATTAGGGTTTCTGCATGATCTAGGTATCACACATCCATCCAGGCAAAGCGATAATTAATCCAAAGTGGAGTCAGTGAAGAAATGCGTTAGGTTTTTCAAATTACAGAGGAATAAACAATCGAGGCAATAAAATTGAAGATGATATCATCCTCGAATCAGATTTCGAAATAAATTTTCTCAAATCAAGTAATTACTTACAATGGCGGTGGGGAGATGATCTTGCGGCGAGAGAGAAATGACGATCTGGTCGACTGAGGAGTCTGCCACCGCCGAAGCATCATCTTGGCCGAAACCAGCCGCGGTTGCGGTGGCGCTCGTTGCCGTCGCCGTCGCCGTCGTGGTTGCAGTTAAACAAATTACTTTTTTCGTTTTCTCAATTTTTTTTTGGATTTCTTCGAATTTTTCAAACTAGTTCAGAATCTGCTCGCCGTTTAGCTTCTACAATTGAGAGAAAAAGATCCATATGAAACCAAAATTAAAATCAAAAAAGGGGGAAAAAAAGAAAAAAAAATATTAGAAGAGAAATTGGGGAGACAGATAAGAAGAACGGGGAAGGGGGCAGAGTTTGTTAAATAGACTGTTAAATAGGGTGTCGTCGTCCGTTTCGTAATCCGTCGGACGAGAGAGACTCGCGGGGCCGCTAATTCCCGGGTTTTTTTTTAAACTTTTATTAATTAGAAATGCCACGCTGGAAAATTATGCCAACCTGGCAATGAGTAGTTTGGATTTTTGGCATGGTTTTTAAAGACTTTGATTGGCGCTAATGCATTGAAAATATTTATATTAATTAATAATAGAGGAAATGACACCAAATAGACACAATTTTGGGGCTTTTTGCAAAAAAAAACCTAGCAACCCATTTAATGTAAAATATAGACCCGTTTATCCCAAGCAAATAAAAACACCGGTCATTTGGAACTATTCACAACCGGGTGTAGCAGGTGAGGAGGGGGAATGTGTAGCAGCGCAGAGGCAATGCTCGCTGAAAAAGAAGAGAGGGGAGGCGGTGATGAAGAGAGTGGAGCTGACCAATTGCTCCGCAGGACGACACGGTGGGGCTCCATCGGGTTCCTATCAGTTCCGCTCGGCCTTTAGTGGGTTTTGACGCGGCGCCGCCCACTCCTCTCTCTCCATCTCTTGCATTCGTCGGTAGGCAACTGCTCTCCCGTAATCTCCCACGTCTTAATCCTCAAATCTCCTCTCAGATCTTTTCTTCTTCTTCTTTGATCTCGAATCTTACCTCTTCCTGCTTGTTTTATTCAAACCGTGATTCGAATTTCAATCCGTCTCTGCTATGAATTGAGATCAGATTTTAGGGTTTTTTTTCTGCTTTTTATTCTTTGATCGTTGCGTTATCGCCATGAATCCCGAATACTAATCCCTCCCTCTGTATGTCTGTTGTCTGATTGGATTTAATTTGATTCCGATTATGTATTTTGAGCCTTTTTGCTTTGATCCATGTCATGGTGGTGTTGATGTTCGTGTGTCTGCCAGACTTCAACTTCTTGGGCGAGGAGGGCGAGGAATCGAGACACGAAACGAAAGAGGAGGTGAGTGGCTGGGAAGGGGAGAGCTTCCACCCTCCCCAAAATCTTTCTATTATCTTGACATTTCAGATTCAGTTTTTTTTTTTTTTATTACCTGGAAAAAAATGTGAAATTGTACAATAAGACAATCACAATTTGAATTGGATGGTGTATGGTGATCCATTTCAGCGGTCTTTGTCAACAATCGAAGAACTTGGTTACTTGAGTTTTATTGGATGGTGTATGGTGACCATTTAGGTGATTGGATCTATAGATAGGTCAATGTCCTGAATGGAAGTTTTGTTGGATAATTACTCCACATCTTGATATTGATGTTTAGGCTTGGTTGTTCAACCAGTGCACACTTGGTTGATGGCCATGATATTCAAGTATATTATCTTAACATTTCATTTTCAAACTCTTTTTTAAATAGAATTTTGTTTTATTTCACCTATACTTATGCAAATAAGGTGATCTGAGGAGCTCATTTAGTTCCTTGGTTGTCCCCTTCTTTAATTCTTTGCACGTAAAATAATTGGTTCTGATGAAAACATTTTGCTTCATATTTATATTTTTAAGAACATGTATTTGTCTGCACTACCAGTGAACTTCCCTACCTTCCTTCAGATTAGAGACCTAGCTTGTTTGGAATCTGAACTGATACCTATTCTAACAAGATTTCCATGCTTGAGATGTAGAATATGCTGCAGCGATAGTTTCAAGAAACAAATGATCAATTTTGGGATCAAAAGGGTAAAAGTAGAGGTTCAAAAGAATTTGAAAATTCTTCACAGCAGCTGCCTTATCAGTTGTGGAATGTTAATAAATATGGAGTTTGTGTTAATGCAGAGATAACAGGCATAATGCCACCACCTTTAATGGAGTTTGAGGTAAGAGTAAGACTAAGAGTGAAGTGCACAATTTCCATACTTTCCTCTTTATTTTCCACCTCCTTATCTGAAATAATAATGTCTTCTATTTGAATCCTTGAGAGAGATCTATTTTGTTGTGCTTTTAGAGCTTTATGCACCATGCGATTAGAGAGTTGTACATATCATATAATGAAGGACTAAAACTATTTGAAATTATCCTGGTATTTGAATTCAGCTGCTTTTATTCTTGAGCAGTCAAGTCACCGAAATCCTTTAGCGCTTATGGATTTGCTTGCATGGATTTCTCTAGAGCATGGATTTTTCTCAAATAATCTTTGAAGAATATGTTGTGGGGTGTTTTATATTTATTTATTTATTATCTACGGAATCCTTTGGCGCTTATGGATTTGCTTGCATATGTAGAACTAGAGAATTGAGCATTCTTTTGAGAGAGTTGCAACAAACTGGTGAAATGGATTGAGACATTCAACATTTATGGAGATATCTATTCTCCAAAACTTTGATTGATAGATTATATAAATAGCATATTAGCTCAATTGGTAGAGCATTGTGTATGCACACAAAGATGTGAGTTCGACTCTCACATAGGCTAATGCGAAGAATGTGTTCATATCTCTCTGGACTTATACGATTGAACATGGTAGGAAATATATACACTAGTGGCAGGACAAATTTGTGAACCCGGTAGGATAAATATACGATATTGGTAGGATAATAATGTAATCACCGAAATTCCTAAGTATAGAACTAAGTCAAAAAGTACCAGGAAACTTGAAAAATCATGGTAGGATATATGGAAATTAATGGTAGGATAAAACAACGATATTGGTAGGATTATAAAGGAAGGATCGTAATGCAAAAATCTTGATGTAGCATTGTCATCTCCATGTGGTTAGTTGGATTGTTGTCAGCATTTACTCGTCTTCTGTCTTGGCAAGATACAATAACAAGTTGTTACTACAAATGCACTCAGTCTTCCCTTTGAGTCACTTCGTCAAAAAGATGTACTATAACGCTCACTCATATTAGAACCTCTCGTCACATTAGATGATTAAAATGGAATGGCGAGTCAAATTAAAAATATAGGAAGAAAAAACCGACCTCAGTTCGTTGCTGGCTTGGATGCCATTAGTAAGTCCTCTCTGGTGACAAAATCAGAAACAGTCAGAGTTGAAGATTTTATACTGATTATCATATGGATCCAATATCCGAAGTAAAATAGCTTATTAGCTCAGTTGATAGAGTGTTGTGTTTGCACACAAAGATGTGACTTATACGATTGAACATGGTAGGAAATATATACACTAATGGCAGGACAAATTTGTGAATCTGGTACGACAAATTTATGAATTATGAATATCTCTGAACTTATCAAATTATGAACTTGGTAGGCAATATATAGACTAGTGGTAGGACAAATTTGTAAACCTGGTAGGATAAATATACGATATTGGTATGATAAAAATGTAATCACCGAAATTCCTAAGTGTATAACTTGACACTAATGGTAGGATAGATGTACACGAATGGTAAGATATATTTGTACTATTGGCAAAGAAGTAGAATTAATATTGACCAATCCACAAATCCCAGACTAGTAATCATTGAGGCGTGAATTGACCCTAATCTCAATCTCAATTACCAATCCATAAATCTCAATCTCAATCCAATTTCTATCAATCAAAATGCATGAATCCAATCTAATTCAATGCTAGAACGACTGAATTAGAGCCTCTACCCTTGGATATAATATTACTTAGGTTTTCTTCATCTTCTACTGTAGACTGGAAACCCTCTACCCTTGGTTGTTTTTTCTGAAAAATATGGAACATAATTTGCTACGATTTCTAGCTTTATTTTCCTTGAAAGCTATTTAAATTGGTAGGATAGATGCACAAAAATGGTAGGATAGATGAAAACTAATGGTAGGAGAAAGCAACGATATTGGTAGGATCATAATGGTAGGATTGATGGAAACTAATGGCAGGAGAAAACAACGATATTGGTAGAATCAGAATGGAAACTCAGTAATTCATGTATAACTTGACACTAATGGTAGGATAAATGCACACTAATTGTAAGATATATTTATACTATTGGAAATATGTAAATGCATAATTGGCTTTACCACAACACAATATATCGGAGACTTATGAACACACACTCCGTATTAGCCTATGTGAGAGTCGAACTCACATCTCTGTGTGCAAACACAGCGCTCTACCAATTGAGCTAATAGGCTATTTATCATCGTAATAGTAAAGACCAAGTATTTGATGAGTTACGAGGTAGTCAACAGTGAGCATAGACTTGTAGTATCAATTTCATTTCCATATAACATTTTTTGAAAATTTTGGAATCAACATAGGTTGATGATTGGTTGTTCCAAGCTCCCACTCCCGGGATGAACAGGCAAATTTTTCCCCGTCCTTTCCGCTTCTCTCCTCCTCTGCCTCACTTTTTGCAGAGCATGTTATGGTGTTTCAGATCCTCCTCTCAAGCTTATTTATATTCTTGGGGGCACCCATCAATGTAATCATTGCATTTTCTCCTCATAAATGCTCCCCCCTTTCCCTAAAAGAGGAACCTGTTTTGGCGCCAAAACTGCACTGACAGCCCGCCAAACCAGCTACAGTGAACCCCCTCTAGATTCTCTCCAAAATATCTCCAAGTATGGAAAGACAGGTTTAGCCTATTGGTAGAACCAATTCATTCTATTGGTAAGATGGGTAGTGTACAGTTTTCTGAAATGAACGAAGGATCCCTTTTGGTGCCACATGTCACTGACAGCTACAATGTCCCTCCCCTTCACCTACAACTCCCTCATTCGGTTACCCCTTTTATTTGCAAAAATGTCCTACTTTCTACCCTTAGCCAAAAACCAATATACTAGTCTAGGTTTGCAAACAATTTTTTTTTGGTCTAGTTTTGCAAATCGCCCTTAATAATAATATGCACATGGTCAATTTCTCTCTGAATAGCTATGGTTTTTGAAACCGTAACAATCTCTCATTAACACAACTCTAAAATTCGTGATTTGTATGAATATATTTTTATCTCGAGATACGAGGCAGATGTTATGAGTTGGTCCATAATAAGGAGTTCAAACGCTCTCTCCTCGTGAGGGAGTCCCAACCCCCTTTTTTGGGGCCTCTATACCCGTTCGGCCACCACCTCCTTCCGGGAGCTTCTCTTGTGCAATGGTTCCTTTGATACGGGGTTAGCCGTAGGATGGCCCGATCTTCGACTATCAAACAATAGGCTCAAGAACTCAACAAGAACGACCAAGAACTTAAGGATCTCGATCAAGATGATCAAGAACTCGGCCAAGATTCAAAGAAACGCAACAAGGAACACAGACTCGGTCAAGAACAACAAGAAAGACGCTGACTCGATATCGACTAAAGTAAAGAAGCAAGACTCGAAATTCAACAACTATAGACTCGACAAAAGTAATGAAAAAGACCGATAGATTGATGATTCGAACTAAGATAGAACGAGATAAAGACCCCAGACCTCCTTAGAGGGTAGGAACCAAATATCAACAACTATAAAGCCCGCCTCTACAACCTTACACAACCAAGCGGACAACTTGGAGGCACAAGGAGGGGACTTGTGATTACCAGGATCACCAAGCTCTTGCGAGTTTGATGAACTCAAAGCAAACCAAGCAAGATCTATATATACCAATTGTGCAATCGATGAGCAACGCTTCGAATCGATTGACTTAGAACGCTCAATGTGTTTTTTTCACAAGAGAAACTTTCAATAATATTCAACTAGTGTTCTACAATGGGAATGCCGACTATTTAACCTAGAAAGGCTGATTTTCGGCCATAGGGAATAAAATAAATAACTTAAAGAAATTATTAAAATAATCCTAAAAGTTTCCTAAAATAACTTAAGTAGAAAAGTTACTAAAAGAGGAAATAAAGCAATATTCAAGACTTAGCCAAATCGGCTCCTAGAATGTCTAAGGAGGATCAGCCTCACTAAGTCCTATACACATGTAGCTCTTCAATGTAGGCTCCGGGAGTTGAACCGTGCTCGAGAACAAGGCATGACTCACAAACTTGAATGAGTCGCGTTGAAGCTTCTTAGCTCGGGCTCGAGTCATTGGTCCTTCTCCGAGTATGATAGGCGTGTCCGGAGGTGTAGAAGATGGTCCCACATCAACCTCCCCTTCTTGGAAATGATTCAATCGCGAATCCAAGTCCTCATCCACGACAAAGTATGGAATGAGATCCGCGACGTTGAAGGTAGCACTCACGCCATATGTTCCAGGAAGCTCCAGCTTGTAGGCATTGTCACCCACCTTATGCAGAACCTTGAAAGGTCCATCTCCTTGTGGTGCAAGCTTGCTCTTCCTCTCATTCGGAAACCTCTCATTCCTTAGGTGCACCCACACAAGATCCCCATGCTGAAATGTGACCAATCTGTGCCCCTTGTTGGCCTTATTGGCGTTGTACTCAGCCTTTTGCATAAGCTTTTGATGCGTCCGTTCATGTAGCTCATTGACGAACTCGACATGCTTACCTGCTTCAAATGACTCTTTTTATCTCATAGGATATGGAGTAAGATCAAAGGGGGTTAGTGGATTAACACCATATTCACATTCAAATGGAGTGATTTTGGTTGAGGAATGCATGGTCCTATTATAAGCAAACTTCACATGAGGTAAGGCTTCTTCCCAAAGCTTTAAATTCTTTCTTATTATGGCTCTAAGGACAGTGGTTAAAGTTCTATTGGTCACCTCAGTTTGGCCATCAGTTTGGGGGTGACTAGAGGTAGAGAATAACAATATAGTTCCCAATTTATTCCAAAATGTTCACCAAAAATGACTTAAGAACTTAACATCTCTATCACTCACTATGGTTTTCGGCACCCCATGCAACCTAACTACCTCTCTAAAGAATAAATTAGCAACATTGGTAGCATCATCAGTTTTGTGGCATGCAATAAAGTGAGCCATCTTAGAAAATCTATCAACCAACACAAATATAGAATCCCTCCCCTTCTTAGTTCTAGGCAATCCTACAATAAAATCCATAGATATGTCTTTCCAAGGGGCTGAGGGTGTAGGGAGTGGTGTGTATAATCCATGGGGCATGGGCTTAGATTTGGCCTTTAAGCAATCAATACATCTCTTAAGGCAATGTTCTACATCCCTAAGCATACGTGGCCAATAAAAGTGTGACTTAAGTGTATGATATGTCTTATCTCTCCCAAAATAACCCATTAAACCTCCACTATGGGCTTCATTAACCAATAATAATCGAAGAGAACACCTAGGTATGCACACTTGATCTTTCCTAAACAAGAATCCATCAAAAATATAGAACTGGTCGGTAGGACCTTTATCTAGGCACTTTCGAAACATAGCCCCAAAATCAGCATCATTCTCATACAATTCCTTAATGTATACAAAGCCTAAGACTCTAGAATCCAAAGTGGTCAATAACATATGTCTCATAGATAATGCATCAGCTACCACATTGTCTTTGCCTTTCTTATACTTTATCACATAAGAAAATGTTTCTATGAATTCCATCCATCTACCATGCCTCCTATCAACACTACTAGAATTTTGTTAATAGACATCAGGTCTTTTATATCGGTCAGAAAAACGCATGATGTTAAAAATATATATAACATCAATTTAAAAATTATTGAAGTTATTGATATTAGATACATCGACTTAATTTTACAGTTAATGTTAAAATTTCATTTTAAAAAAAATCAAAAGCCCGCGGCATAGACATAGGTTAGCCAAAGTAAAATTAAAGTGGTAAAGATACCGCCATACCCAACACTTAATCAAATTTTTTGAAATTTGTATTTTCACCTAAAATCAAAAACCAAATCCCAACACTTTAACAAAAAAATCTCGAATTCCACATTTGCCATCATCACTTCCATCTCACCAGGGGAAAGTGAGCAAGTTAGCGCTCTTGGCAATTCCGACAACAGGTTGCTCACCGACCAGCTTAGCCCTTTCGGCGGCTGCCCTGGTGGCTCCTCCGCCATGGGTCGCAGAGCTTCTTCTTCACCCATCCGCCCCTTCTCTCTAGATCTGTTGAAGAACCCTGAATATCCATATCCCACATCTCTCTCTCTAGATCTATTTCTTCCTTAACCCTCTCCGATTCCAGAGTCTAGATATGTTTCTCTTACCATATGTGCATATGAGAGACGTGGAAAGCCTATTTTTGTTCCTATATCTATGGCTTCTGGTCTCCTTACCCATCTAAATTCGCTCCTTTTATACATACGAGATATAAAGTACAGGGCACCAAGAGAGCGAAGATCCTTTGATTCTAGGGTTTTTTCATCCGATTGAGAAGTAGAGAAAGGCAGTAATGGAGAAGATTGAAGATGTTCATCCAACGTTTGTTCTCCTCCTTGCTATGTTTCAGCCAAAGGTTTGAGTATTCTTGTAATTAATCCCTTATTGTTCTTTTACACTTTTTGTTTCCTTCGATTTGATTTTGTTGTTGATTTAAAAAGTACCTTCTTGAATCCTTTGCACCCTGTTTGCTAGGTTTTAGTATTATGTTAGGAAGAACAAGTTGTCAATGCACATGGGTATGTATTTTCGGAATTAGGGTTCTTTCATTTGACATTGAGTCTGCTAACTACTAAGGCCTATGAATAATTTGAGTTTGCATCAAGAAACTTGAACTAGATCTTACACTTGTAAATGTGCATAACCATGGGAAAGCAACTGAAGTGTCAGAGGTTGAATGAAAGATTCTCCAAGTGGAATTATCTACTTATTGTGCAGATGCGATTTCTTGGCTTTCAACACATAAAACACGTTTTTCTTCATTCAGGTAACCTCTTTACTTTCCACTCGGTATGAGTACTATTTCTTGTTGTACTGTTAGGACAGCGATGGCTATAATTTGTACTCATGTTATTAATCTTACAAATCCTTAACCTTGTCTTGACGATGATGTCTTTCACTGAGGCAGTTAGATTGGCAATGGCTGCATTCAATAAGGAGCTTCTAGATCATCAGAAATGGCTTAGTGATAGTTTAATAATACACAGGGACACTTTTTTGAGGTAATTTTTGCTAAAGAATGATCTTTCAGTTATCAGTCTCAATTCTAATTTAAGACAGCTGCACATTGAAATTGAAGTTTAGTTCCTGAATTGGTTTGCTTTTGTATTATGTAGGAGTACATGTCTTGAGTATATGAAAAAGATTCAATGTGGGGCATCTCAGCAGGAGAGGATCCATCGTTCTAGTGTTCCCTTGAATATTCAATCTCAAGCTTTTGCTGTCTTCATGAAGGTTTTGTTCTAACACCTTACTAATACATTTTTTTCTCTTTATTTGGTTTTCAAATAGCTTTATAACACTGCATTTTGTAGGTTCTTCAAGCTAATTCCCATTCATTAAGCTCCAGCCATCTTTGTAATTAGATGGATAAATTGAGTTTCTTCCTCGACAATGGTCTTGTGACCCCGAGTGATGGAAATACAACATATGTTATGATGCGGATCAAGATGGCCTTCTGTGGGTTAAATAATGATCTTGATCCAGGCGAGCTCTCAAGACCGATTCGAGGGCCATTGATGGCAAAGAATGTTGTCCTCAAAAGGAAGAAGAAGGCTCCACCATGGAAGAGGGTCCAAAGGTAACCAAGGTCCACGTTTTTCGTTCGTTCAGTATCGTTTGACAGCTTTTCGACGTCTCAGTAAAATGGGTCGTTCGGAGTCCATATTTATCGGATGAGGTCGTACCATACATTGTTGAAACGAGGACGAAAAGATCTACAACTTTGCTGTTGAAAGTTTCTCCAGAATCGACCTCGAAGATGGCCGAAATCTATCATCTTTTCAGCTGTCACTGTTTGGACGAATTTCCACATATTTATTTAGTTAATTTCGAATTTAATTAATTAGATATATTTATTTTATGCAATTAGGAAATAATAAGGTGGAAGGAAAATATCTCATCTAGGTAATTCCTTTTCCACCAAGTTGTTATTTATCTATCTTTATTAGGTTTGATTTATCTTAGGAAAGAATTAGCTATCTTTAGATATTTTATTTATCTTTATCTAACAAAAGCTCTATCTTTTGCAAAGATAGAATTGATATGTTTTTCTATTTAAACAACATTGTAAGCTTTGAATTATTCAGATTGGAAAATATATTGAGGAACCCTTTTTAGGATTAAAAAGGTTCTTCAATCTCCCAATCCAAAAGTCTTCTCAATCAATTTATGTTCTTGTTTCATTCATACAACCAAGATCCAAACACAACTCACCCAAGCACAATCCCAAACCACACACAAAGAAGAAACCCATCCTGAGAAACCGTCGCTGGATCAGAAAAGCTGTCGCTGAGTCTGCCCAAAACCGTCGCCACTGTCCGGGCCGCCCCGCGGCTTCCTTGGCCGCCCCGCGGCCATCCCAGCGTCGTCGTTGATGCGTTGCTTCTGTCACTGCTTTGCTGTTGCCTTTTTACTTAGTTTTATTCACTTGTTTTTCTTTTCTTTCACAATACTTCAAAGTCTTTATTGTAATTAATTGTAAACATCAAGGATATCAAAAATATTGCAAGATCGGGCCATCAACAGTTTGGGGTTCTTGATCTTGAGCCCACTGGCAAAGGATCGGGCAATCAAGTGCACACACTCCGTCAACTATTATCTGACGGTTGCAACACGGTTCAGAAAAAGAGGGGTGTGACCAAGGCTCCAGTGTCGGCACAACACAAAATCACACAAGTAGGGTTCTTTTGTAATGCTTAAAACCGATTAGATCATCTAACATGTAGCAAGCAAAGAACTAACAAGGAAGAGTTACTAACTCAACAATGTAAGATGAAAGAATGCTCTTTTGTTTTTTTTTATATATAATTTATGCTCTCGGCTTTTTTCTGTTTTTTTTTTTGGCTACGAAATAGCTACTGTAAGGGCTGTATTGTACCCGAAATAAAGAGCAAAGAAAAGAAAAATAAAATAACAAAGCTACGATGATATAAAAGTAAGCAAAAATAAAAGAAATAGGGAAAATAGGCTAGAAACTAGAGAAATTAGGGTTCTTTAGTGGTGCATGTTTATATAATGCTTTTAATCCAAGAATCACGGTCATAGGCATGATATGTAGCAACTAGGAATAAAAGATCACAACTTGCAGTCAAGAACTCAATATCTTCGAAATTAAAGATCCAAACAAAGAATAACAAAAATAAAGTGCCAATTTTGATGAGTGAATAATAAAGATTCAACTTTTATGTAGCGGCTATGGTGAAAAAAATAGGCACGAAAAATAAATCACTCAAATAAGAAATCAAGAGAGTAAAGAACTTGCATACACATGAAATCCGATACCACTTGATACGTTTGGAATCCCCGATCCTTCGCCTGTGGGCTCAAGATCAAGAACCTCAAACTGTTGATGACCCGATCTTGCAATATTCTTGATATCCTTGATGTTTACAATTAATTACAATAAAGACTTTGAAGTATTGTGAAAGAAAAGAAAAACAAGTAAATAAAACTAAGTAAAAAGGCAACAGCGAAACAGTGACAGAAGCAACGCAGCAGCGACGACGCTGGGATGGCCGCGGGGCGGCCAAGGAAGACGCGGGGCGGCCCGGACAGTGGCGACGGTTCTGGGCAGACTCAGCGACAGCTTTTCCGATCCAGCGACGGTTTCTCAGGATGGGTTTCTTCTTTGTGTGTGGTTTGGGATTGTGCTTGGGTGAGTTGTGTTTGGATCTTGGTTGTATGAATGAAACAAGAACATAAATTGATTGCGAAGACTTTTGGATTGGGAGATTGAAGAACCTTTTTAATCCTAAAAAGGGTTCCTCAATATATTTTCCAATCTGAATAATTCAAAGCTTACAATGTTGTTTAAATAGAAAAACATACCAAATCTATCTTTGCAAAAGATAGAGCTTTGGTTAGATAAAGATAAATAAAATATCTAAAGATGGCTAATTCTTTCCTAAGATAAATCAAACCTAATAAAGATAGATAAATAACAACTTGGTGGAAAAGGAATTACCTAGATGAGATATTTTCCTTCCACCTTATTATTTCCTAATTGCATAAAATAAATATATCTAATTAATTAAATTCGAAATTAACTAAATAAATATGTGGAAATTCGTCCAAACAGTGACAGCTGCAAAGATGATGGATTTCGGCCATTCTCAAGGTCGATTCTGGAGAAACCTTCAACAACAAAGTTGTAGATCTTTTCGTCCTCGTTCCAACAAGGTATGGTACGACCTCATCCTATAAATATGGACTCCGAACAACCCATTTTACTGAGACGTCGAAAAGCTGTCAAACGATACTGAACGAATGAAAAACGTGGACCTTGGTTACCTTTGGACCCTCTTCCATGGTGGAGTCTTCTTCTTCCTTTTGAGGAAAACATTCTTTGCCATCAATGGCCCTCGAATCGGTCTTGAGAGCTCGCCTGGATCAAGATCATTATTTGACCCACAGAAGGACATCTTGATCCGCATCATGTTACATATAATGAAGATGTTGAATTAGAAGCAAATTCTTACTTCCAGCGAATGTTTTCAGAACAATTGACTATATCTGAGATGGTTGAAATGCTTTTTCGCTTTAAAGACTCTTCTAATCTAAGGTTTTATTCTAATCTTAATATTGAATTTTCTTACATTAGTTACTTTTTTAATTACTTTATTTTTTCACCAAGTGTAAGCGAAAACTTTTATTCTATCCTTTCCTATTTCTAGACTATCTGGTGGATGTATGCGTGGAGAGTTAATGTGCTTTTCTTTAGCTGTGGGGCTCTTCTTATCTTGTTATTTTTAACTAGATGGTGCATTGATTTTTCTTATCTCTAAGCTTTTCAGTGAAAAACTGAAATGCGATCTTGAAATAAAAATAATAGGAGTATTGGATAAGTGTTTGATTTTGAGGAGCTGACATTCCTCTAAAAATCTAATGCTATTTGGCTTTTTTTTTTAAAGAGTAAAAAAAAAGAATTAGCCTGAGTTCCAAAAATAGCTTTTTGGCCTTTCTTATTCTTGTGAGAATTTTTATATATCTGTACCTCATTAATGAACTGGCGTGTTAGTTAGCTAGAGTACATTTGTCCTTCAATAGTGCCTTGATTTTTTTGTCGAAATTACAGGGAGATCAATTTTTGAGTGTGTCATCAACAATCTTTTTTAAGAATATAGTTTTTTCCCCACCTATCCGGAGAAACAACTAGCTTGGGCTTGCTGCAATTTTGTTGGGTATGTTCTTTTCTATCTATTGCAATTCTAGATCCTATATCCCTGCTATGTTATCTATGATTGTTTTATTACTGATTTACTCGAAACTGAATGAATCTATCAGCAATATCATCTAATTGGATTAATCTGGTATAAAAGTATCTGACAAGATGCTCTCTAATTTAGATGCTCTTTTGATATGACACACTTTATTTTTCTTATTCTCCTATTGGAGAATTCATAGCATCTGAACAAAAAAAATCTCTTCTTGATCTATACAGTGATCTCATGTACACCTTACTTGAAGGTGTATAGTATGTGACCAAAGGTACCTCAAAGAGCCTCTTGTATCCTCTTGAACTGACATTGATGAATTGTTTTTGTGTTGATTTGCTTGTTTCACTTTTATCACTAAGTTAATTGCTTAATACTTGTATTAATAGCACTCTGGAATCACCCTTGCCTCCTAATGCATCTGAATGAATTTGTTTAGCCTTGATCAGTGATGATAATTGTTGTTGTATTTTTCTGTGAGGATTTGTAGTTTGAAGAAATGAGCTCTTCTGTGATCTAGGCATTTTCTAAGCTACTAAGCCCAATTTCTAGGCCTACTTAAATCCATGCAAAATTATTAACCATTCATTCCAAATGAGATCAGATGGGTACAAGTAAAATATTAGGTGTCTTTGGCCGCGATAGATTTCTGTATTAAATAAAAAAAATCTTAAATCCAAAATTAAAATAATAAAAAATCTAATCAATCAAAACAACTGGGTTAACTACCAAGAAATGAATAGAGTTTTTGTAATAAGTGAATATTTTCCAGAATTATACAACAATTTATATTTGATGACATTATTATTATTACAGTAATTTTTTTCACCACCATTGCAATTTCTTAAGCCTATATTGAATTTTAGAATATTTGGTGTGGCTTGCTTATATCAGAAGATCCTTGTTTACAAACGACTCTTCTCGCTTGATATATTTGGTTGCATTAATGACAGGGTATAAGCAACTAATGAAAGTAGAAAGAGGTCAACTGGATGACAATAATTATTTCTTTCTATTTTTTCCACTTTCTATTTGCAATGTCAAATTGGTCTGGTTTTTGTATGTTTTGAATGCTCCAATATAAAAGTATCCATACCTTAACCTAATGCTATCCCTTGCCCAGTTGCCATCAAATGCTCTCAATCCATAATGTCACATATATGTGTTTTTAAATTGTAATCTTTAGTTGGAAATCTGATTACTTTGCAGCAAGTCACCATCTGATTTTGAGAGGTATGTGTTTCTGAATCCATTCACTCTTTTATTAACTTGATGAGTTGTAACTATAATCTTTAGTTCTTGAGTTGTAACCATCTGATTTTAAGAGGGCCTTCATGTTATAGGTTGCAATACTAATTGTGCAGTTCAGATTAAATCTGATCAGATCCCACATTTCCCTCCACATTTTAAGAGGGCCTTTATTTACTGCAGATGCAATGATATTTTTGTCAACCTTCGGAAGTTTCTTTGCGGGCTTAATTTTATGCTATTATGATATTCCTTTGTATATAATGTTAGAAAGGGTAGTTGGTTCTTGCACGCTTATTAGTTGTTGAGGGTTGTGCTGCCCTTGGAGAATTCCTAGACCCCGTGGACTATGTTGCACATATTCTACCTGTCATTGTCAACTTCTCTCGTGTATTATTGATTTGTCGGCTTGTTATGCAAGAGATTTAGCCATGTTGATGAGGTTTTTGTGTGCTTCAAGCCTTCAACCAAGATCTACAATAATATAAGACATTTTTCGCAATTCACTTTTTTGTCTCCTATTAAGTGTATTATGTCAAGCTTGGAATCCGACTATTGATGTATTTTGTTTTGTATTTAGCCTTGTTGTCATCCTGTATTAATTCGACTCTATTGTCATTGTTTAATGTATTGGTTATGGTCTTTTGCATTGTTTAATTTTCTGTCTGCCAAAACAATGTCACAATATAAATTATTAGGTGTATTTGATGAAACACATCGAACTTGAGAGCGAAAGACGATGTCTACATTTGTAAATACGTCGACCATTACGATACAGATTGCTTTCTAAACCCAACATATATGAAAAATTATATTAAAAAAAAAAGATGTGTATATGTAGCAATTACATCGTTAAAAATATATAAAATGATGTTTTAAATAATCAAAACATCATTTTCAAAGAAAAAACTGATTTGAAAATATATAAATAACATTGACTTTAAAAATATTCAATATGGTATATTATATTTATATTTAAATAATATCATAAATTACAAATGAAAAAAGAGTATTCACAAATTGAATAATACATAACTGATGTGTGTAGTAATATAAGACATCAGGTTTATAAAAAATAGTGATGCTAATTTGAAATTTTGTATTACCCTACATACCTCCAAATACCTAGAAATGAAAATTCCTAATGGTTTAACATTAGATGAATCAATCAAAAAGTAATTATATCCATGTATTTAAGTCATTATTAAAAATAAAAACGATGTTATAAATTATTAAAGACATCGGTTATAAACTTATGTGGTAAAGTTGGGATCTTTAACACCACCCACTAACACGTCGAATTTTTTTTTATTAACATCGGTTTATCCCCGATGTCTATAAAGAGAATTCTAGTAGTGCAAGTTTATCTTGGCTCTTAAAATGCTTTCAAGATTCATGATCAGTCCCAAGTATAAACTCTCTAGGCCAAAGGTAATGTGACCATGTCTTAAGGACTCTAAACAATGCATATAATTCTTTATCATAAGTAGAGTAATTAAGACATGCACCTTTTAATTTTTCAGAAAAGAAGGCTATAGGCTTACCTTCTTGCATGAGGACTCCTCCAATCCCAACTCCGCTAGCATCAAATTCAACCTCGAAAGGCCGAGTGAAGTCGGGTAGGACGAGTAATGGCGCATGCGTAAGCTTCTCCTTGAGCTTGTGGAAAGCTTCCTCCTGAGTTGCTGCCCACCTGAACTCGCACCGCTTCTTTGTGAGCTCTGTAAGAGGGGCTGCGATGGAGCTGAAGTCGCGCACAAATCGTTGATAGAAGCTCGCCAGTCCTTGGAAGCTCCTCACTTGGCCAATGTTAGTAGGTGTCGACCAGTCCTGGATTGCTTTGATCTTTGCATCGCCGACTCGCAATCCACTCGAGCTTACTACAAATCCAAGAAAAGACACTTGATCATTACACAATTCACATTTCTTTAAATTTGCATACAAGTGTTCTAATCTTAGAGTAGAAAGTACTTCCCTTAAATGTGCTTCATGTTCCTTAGGTGATTTGCTATAAATAAGAATGTCATCAAAATACACAACAACAAATTTACCTATGAAATTTCTAAGCACATGATTCATTAATCTCATGAAAGTACTAGGTGCATGCGTTAGTCAAGCCAAAAGGCATAACCAACCATTCATAGAGTCCAAATTTGGTTTTAAAAGCTGTTTTCCATTCATCGCCTTCCTTCATCCTAATCTGATGATAACCGCTTTTTAAATCAATTTTAGAGAAAATGGAAGAACCATGCAACTCATCTAACATATCATCTAGGAGGGGTATAGGATGGCGATATTTCACAGTTATGCTGTTAATGACCCTACAGTCTACACACATTCTCCATGAACCATCTTTCTTAGGGACTAACAACATAGGTACAACACATGGACTTAAACTTTCCCTAATGTATCCCTTATCCAATAGTTCCTGGAATTGGGATTGAACCTCTTGGGTTTAGGTGAGATTCATTCTATAAGCAGACCTATTAGGCAAAGAAGCCCCTGAAATGAGATCAATTTGATGTTCAATTCCTATAACAGGGGGTAGACCTGCTGGTATGTCCTCGGGGAATACATCCTTATACTCTTCAACAAGAGATAGGATGTGAGGAGGGAGGGTAGCTCTAAGCTCCTCACTCAACATGTTCAACCCTTTGCATAGAAGCATGATGGTTGTTTCCCCATCCACAAACTCGTCTAAATATGCGCTCTTGGAAGCCAAGAACACATCCTTAGGCCGAGTAGGGGTAGACATATGGCTCGACTGAGCCTCCTTAACTAACTCACCTTTACTTACCTTACGCTTCTCAATCTCGTCAGCCACTTGTGTTGGCGTCATAGGCTTGAGAACTACATTCTTTCCCTGAAAAGTAAAGGAATAACGGTTAGTAAAGCCATCATGCAAGACCTTACGATCAAATTGCCAAGGACGACCTAATAATATACGACGGGCTTGCATAGGTACAATATCACATAACGCATCATCCTCATAATGTCCTAATTTAATATGTACTTTAACTTGCCTATTCACCTTTAAATTACCACAATCATTCATCCTATGCAATCTATAAGGCCTAGGATGCTGAATAGTAGGAATTTGTAATTTATCAATCATCTCCTGACTAGCTAAGTTACAACAACTTCCTCCGCCAATGATCACATTCATAACCTTTCCCTTTACTAAGTATCTAGTATGAAACAGATTCTCACGTTGATTGTCATCACAAGGTGCAGGAACAACACTTAAGACTCTCCTAACAATCAATGATTCACCATGTTCATAATCAATGCCATCATCATCTTCATCATAAGTAAGAAGGTTAAGGTTTTGATCATTATCATTAGCATGCTCTTCATTTTCATCACAAGAATTTTCAGATTCATATTCGCCTAAGTGATTAATCATGAGAGTTTTCTTATTAGGGCAATCCTTCATAACATGACCTCTACCTTGGCATTTAAAGCACACAATGTCCCTAGATCTAGTAGTAGAGGGGTTAGGATTACTCCCTTTGGGGCCAGTAGATACCCTAGGCGAATCTCGTCCGTACAAAGGCGTCTTGCCCTTGTCAAAAGCATGTGGGTTGGTTCGGCCATCACCTCTCCCTAGAGCTTGGTTTGGCCGAGTGTTATAGCCACCCTCAAGCCGTCCTTGGGACTGTTGTGGCTGGCTCTGGCGCCATGGTTGGGGCTGCCCACTCGTCATTCTTCCGCCTTGATTCTTGTATCTTTTCCCTCTTTCTACCTTGATTGCTAAATGTAAAAGTTCAGTAGGCGTAGAATAGGGGAAATAATCAATTTCATGAGCTAAGGCGGGATGCAAAATCCTAAGATATCTAGCATTTGTATCTTCATAAGGCTCGACTATGTTAGCTCGAGCCATGGTTTCTTGCATAAGATTAAAAGTTTCCTCAACAGTTTTATTACCTTGTTTAAGGTTTTCTAAACGTTGTCTAAGCTCTCTAGCATAATGTTGAGGAACAAACCTACTTCTCATCAGTGCTTTTAATTGATTCCAAGAAGCGATAGGTGCATCAAGGGCTCTTCTTCTTTCTTTAATCAAATTATCCCACCAGATTAAAGCAAAGCCAGTGAATTCTAAAGAAGCTAGTTGCACCTTTTTAGCATCTGAGAAGTTATGACAATTCCAAATCTGATCCATCTTAGTTTCCCAGTCAATATAAACATCTGGATCAGTTTTACCTTCAAATTGAGGGATCTTTACCTTGACCTTACCTATGCCGTCCTGATCAGGATCTCTAGGCTCTTTGTATTGGTATCGACCTCCTCTATCGTTCCGCCTCGGGCGTTGCTCCCAATACTCCTCTTCTTGGAAGTTGTCGTCGCGCTCCGAGTAATAGAACTCCTCCTGGAAGCCTCAGCCTCTCCCTCTTCATCTTCCTTGTCCCTGCGCATTAGCAAACCCATTATTTCTATCATACCTCTCCCTTCGTGGAGAGACGTTCTCTTCATATAAATGGTTATTTAAATCAAGATTAGGATTAGGGTTAGGATTAATGACTTCCCTTTCATCGTGAGGCGCTCCGTTACGCCTTTGCTCGCCTTGGCCTCTCATGGTGTTAGAAACCACTCGGCCTGGTCTCCAAAGCCGCCACCTTTTCCGCCAATGTAGCCAATGTTTCAGTGACTGTAGTCATGTTGTTCATCATATTGTTGAACATCTCGGGTGTCACGGTGGTGCTGGAGTTGTTGTCGTTATTGTCATTGTTGCCATTGTTGGCATTATTGTCGTCATTTTTTTTTAAACTTACTTTTGCCCCTAGTGAATTTTATCCTCCTAGATCAAAGCTTTGAATATATATATATATATATATATATATATATATATATATATATATATATATATCCTCCTAGATCACAATCCTTTTTTTTATCCTTTTTTTTTTAAAACTTACTTTTGCCCCTAGGGGCAAAAGTAAGTTAATGGTGAAAGAAAACTAACAATGAAACAAAGGACTCTCGAAACTATAGGTTAATGGTGAAAGAAAATAAAATTCAGCCCTTTATGACATATATATAGATGAAGTATGGCTATCTTTGGTAAGTAGATCTATTAAAGGCCTTTTATAATTTATGATAGATAAAACAATTATATCTACCACAAAAAAAAATCAGAATTTAAAGTAGGCAATCAAAATAGATAGATCTCAGATAGAACAAGATAGAAGCAAGCAACAAAGTAGGGTTTGTGAGCAATAGGGTCGGCCGAACTCGACTAGGTGCACTGCCGTCGACTAGGGTTGCTCGAGTTGTTGTTTTTGGCTTGCAAGGGACTCGACTGGCTTGTGTTTAGAGCTAGCAACCACAAACAATCACAAACAAGAGATTAGTAATAATCAAAATCAAGATTCAAGAAGTAAAGACCAAGAACAAAGAAAAAGACTCTATTTTTGTAGGTTTTGTGTTTAGGGAAATAAAGACACAACTTTGATGTCGGAAACCAAAGCTCTGATGCCAATTTGATACAGGGTTAGCCGTAGGATGACCCGATCTTCGACTATCAAACAATAGACTCAAGAACTCAACAAGAGAGACCAAGAACTTAAGGATCTCGATCAAGATGATCAAGAACTCGACCAAGATTCAAATAAACGCAGCAAGGAACATGGACTCGATCAAGAACAACAAGAAAGACGCAGACTCAATATCGACTAAAGTAAAGAAGCAAGACTCGAAATTCAGCAACTATAGACTCGACAAAAGTAATGAAAAAGACTGATAGATTGGTGATTCGAACTAAGATAGAACGAGATAAAGACCTTAGACCTCCTTAGAGGGTAGGAATCATATATCAACGACTATAAAGCCCGCCTCTACAACCTTACACAACCAAGAGGACAACTTGGAGGCACAAGGAGGGGACTTGTGATTACCAGGATCACCAAGCTCTCCAAGGTTGATGAACTCAAAGCAAACCAAGCAAGATCTATACCAATTGTGCAATCGATGAGCAACGCTTCGAATCAATTGACTTAGAACGCTCAATGTGTTTTTTTTTCACAAGAGAAACTTTCAATAATATTCAACTAGTGTTCTACAATGGGAATGCCGACTATTTAACTTAGAAAGGCTGATTTTCGGCCATAGGGAATAAAATAAATAACTTAAAGAAATTATTAAAATAACCCTAAAAGTTTCCTAAAATAACTTAAGTAGAAACGTTACTAAAAGAGGAAATAAAGCAATATTCAAGACTTAGCCAAATCGGCTCCTAGAAGGTCTAAGGAGGATCGGCCTCACTAAGTCCTATACACATGTAGCTCTTCAATGTAGGCTCCGGGAGTTGAACCGTGCTCAAGAACAAGGCATGACTCACAAACATGAATGAGTCGCTTTGAAGCTTCTTAGCTCGGGCTCGAGTCATTGGTCCTTCTCCGAGTATGATAGGGGTGTCCGGAGGTGTAGAAGATGGTCCCACATCATCCTTCCTTCGCATACCCAGCCTCGCGCCTCCTCCAGCGATGTGCTAAAACACTCTTGCGAAAACCCCTTTTTGGATCCAAAAGAACATGTCTGGCCTTTTGTTTGCGCCCCTAATTCTGGTCTTCCTCCTCCTCCAGAGGCTGGTTGCACCACCGTCTTCACATCTGTCGCCCTTAGGTTCGTTGTCCACCCTTAAATCCCGTTAAATCTCCCCCAAATCGGCCTTGATTTTGACTAGTTTTGGTCTCAATCATCGTCGGTTTGCTCCTCGTCGGCATACCCGATATTCGCCATCCCCCACATCCTCTGATTTCATATATGGGTGCGCGGTTGCGCCGACCTTTGTACAATCATGTCGTCGTTTTCAACCTTGCCAATCTCTACGTCACCGACGAGTCGTCTCTAGCATCGTTCTGGAGACTCTTCTTCCTCACATCCTCATCCTCCTTCCCCTTCTCCCTCATCATTTCCCCCTTTCTCCACATGTTCCCCTTGTTTTTTGCATCTCCACCACCTTGCACCACCAATTCCATCTTTCGGGATTGGATCTGTAAACTCCTTGGCGTGCACGTTCTTCATTCTCTATCTTGATTAGTCGTGCACGCCAAGCTGGGAACTTAATCCTTGGGCCCAAAGATTTTCCTAGAGCTTGTGTTTTGAGCCCGAGGCAGACCGGGCATATGTATGTGTGTGTGTGTGTGTGTGTGTATAAAGGTAGAAAAGATAAATATGTATTTTTTTTACATAAATACATATATATGAATTTACAAGTTCTCGACCAAAATCCCGAAAGAGTCTAACCAAAATCCCGAAAGAGTCTAACCAAAATCCCGAAAGGGTTGAACGAATCCCGTAAATTGCATGCATAATCGAGTCCTCAACCCCGCAAAATTCACATCTTGGGTCGGAAATGGCTCTCCTATTATGAAGGACACTGATTTTCATGACAATATACCCTTGCTTGCGCGCCAGAGGAGGTTTCGAACTCTCAGTATGACCTGTACCTTCCACATCTCCTTCCATAACTTGCTCATCCCAATCTTGATCGAGCATTGCACCCTCGCCTCCTCCCTTCCCTGCCTATCCATAATAAAATGATATGCTGATTTGACAGAGAAATTCCCGTCCTTCGAATAATATCAGGTCAGGCAATCCTCTGTCAAAGGGTCACCCAGGTGTATGTCCATGATCAACTCCGCATCACACTACAGAAAGGCCAACTGGATAACCACCTCATCCCAACATCCCTGCTCCCAATCAATGAAATCAAGAACGCAAACACCCCTATCTCTGCCCCTTGGGTTTGCCATCGGTCTAAAAGAAGTTGGTATAGGTAACCACCTATCCTTCCAATGACCTAAACTTGCCCCATTCCCAACTATCCAATAACTTCTCTCCTCCAACACCCTTCTAACCTTAAGTAAACTCCTCTAGACATAGCTTGGTTGAGTCCCAATTTGGGCTTCAAGCTAGGAAAGTTGTTCGAGGGAAGTATCTGGCCTTGAGAAGTCTTGTCAGCAAAGAGTTTGGTTCATTCAGAATACGCCACCCCATCTTGGTCAACATGGGCAAATTGAAAGCCTCCATATCGCGAAAACCAAGACCTCTCTCCTCCTTGGCATAGCATATTCGATCCTTATTTTATACTCCGTACAATTTATCAATTTCATCGGTTTATAAATTTTGTAACAATATGTCAAATTCCATTGGTAGTAAGCATTCGAGGTAAAAAAAAACCTTCTTTAGTGCAAATGAACGCACCTGACCACTATCTCACACGCCCCTATTTATGTCGATCTGAATCCCAAATCCCTAATTCTATTGTGCAATCCAGCATGTCTCGTCCTGATTCGTTCCACAAAACCCACCAAACATCTTTCAATCCTTACAGAATAGGGGAGATTCCATGGTGAGGGAGAAACACGATCGAGGATCCGAAAGCCATGAGATCAGAAGCCAAAGGGTCGAGAAGGTGGGGAAAAACTTCAGAAAAAGGAAAAAAGAGTCTCACCGGATTAAGTGTCGGTGTTGCGCCTTGATGTCGTGCGTCTCTTGGTGGCCTGGCCATGGTGGCGCTTCTTGCTGCCACAAAGATCTGTGCAAGGTTAGTCACTCTTCCATGGGGGTCTCATCCGGATTTGGTTGCAAGCCTTCATTTCGGTGGAAGAGGGTTCGGTTCTTCCTCCTGTTTACCTAGCTGATAGAAAGGTACTTGTTTTCACCTTGGATGTTCTATCCCTGGTCTCTATCTCAATTTTTCGGCTATAAAAGTTGGTGTTGGAGGGGTCTCTTTCAACCCAACATCACACACACCTCCCGGGGGTTCTTTTCATTGTCTTTTTCTCAACTGAATACTTTTGTTATATTACATCTTGTGCACGTCATGAAATATGGCATCATTGACAAAGACAAAGACTAAACTGGTGGGAGACTTGTGTTCTCTACTCAATAACCCTCGTAAGGGCAAAACCAAGGTTGAGGGATTCCTCTCTTTCAATGTTGCTGAGACAAATAAAAGTGAAATTTCCTACAAGTGTTTCGTTGCTTGCCTCCACCGTTGCTCCTTGTGCATCCCCCTCGGTTGTGAATAAGTTAGATCTACTGAAGGTTAGGGCCTCAATGAACTCTGAATCAAACAACTGTAATGGTGGTGCAGGTGAATCGGGCTTGGTGAAGCTCCAGCTAAATGGTACAAATATTGCACGAACATGGTATGTCACTACCATCTTGTTAGAGAAGTCATTGCTATTCTGGTGATTTTTTTAGTTTTTATTGTAATAGTAGTGCAAATCCTTGATTGATAAGGTGTTCTTGTATCGAACAAATATTCCTGACTACTAGTTTCAACTACATCATTATAGTGGAGGCTTTGTACAGTGCAATTTATTTGCCCCTTTCTGGTAAAACTCTTACTTTTTGTTGGCTGAATGAACCCTGCTTATGGATTACCCGAATGGGAATTGCAAAAATTAATAAGCTCGGACCTAAGAGTATTGGAGGTGGTCTACTCATGATCTTGGGTTATGGTTTGTTCAAGTGTCATTTGAAGAACTGTCTTCCGAGCAACAACCTCATCTTTCTCATAATTTCTCATAACTATAGGACTGTGAACGATCAAGTTTTGTATTTTGTTGTTGTTGTTGTTGTTGTTGTTGTTGTTGTTGTTGTTGTCTACCCTTGTTATTTAGCAGTAACTGGAGTGAAAGTAAAGATTAGTACATTTTATTTGTGTGGTAAACATGCTTTTGTGCATGTAACTAAGTTCAATTATAAATCTGTAACACCTTTCGGGCGGAAGACAATGCTTGTTTTTTGTCTAAATGTCAAGGAAAACAATGGATAGTGATGTGTAAGAGTTCACTCTTGGTCCATTTGTTTACCAAGTTGTGCCTAGAATTCAACCTCCAATGGGGTGTTGTTTCGTACATGTTAGTACTGGTCAATTGGTTTAGATATCGATTTAACTCGTGTCTAGGGCCGACTAACCGGAGGGATTATTGCCTTGAGAAGAATTTTGGCAACAATTTAAATAACAATTTTGCCTTGATCGAGAAACATCTTATCTTTAGGGATTATTAAAAAATGCTAAATGAACAGATATCTTATACAAAACAAGTGACTCAATGTCACCCCCACCCCTCTTTTAAGGGCCATAAACAAGCTTACAATAAGCAGGTTAGCAAAATTGGCCATTCACATCTTGATCAAATTGCGAGTAATGATAATATTCCAAAAAAAAAAAGACAATGACAAGCAAACTAGAAAAATCTTATTCAAAAAGATCGAATCTACGCTAACATGGAGTATGAAGAAAGATGTGTATGGCGTTATTGGCTTTGGGTTGTTCTTAAGGAAACCTTGTATAACAAACTCTATGCAATATATTATATCGGGGTAGAGAGGAGAAAACTAATGATAGAGGAAGGTCCAAATACAAGTAGAAATGAGAATCTGCCCCTGGAATTGTAGAGGCATTGGTAAACCTAACTTATTGACAGAAATTAGCACTTTTTGCAAAAATTAACATATCCAAATCATTGCTCCGACAGAGACAAAAAAAGACAAAATACCGGATGAGGAAAAATGGAGAAATGCAGGTTTTGATGCTGCTATTTGGTCGCCAGCTATTGGTCGATCGGGGGTATTGTGTACTCTAAAAATCGCAACTTCTAACACATGAAATCATCACTCTTAACAAGCAAAGACCAAGACACATTGCAATTACTTATAAAAACACAAACTCGAATTTTGAGTGCAAAATAATTTTTATCTACGCCCCTCAGTGGAAAGGGAGAAATATGAATTTTGGCTTGAAGTTGAAGCTATAATGGAAGAATCAAATATTCCATGTATCATTATTGGAGACATGAATGATATAGTCTCTAGTAAAGATAAATTAGGAGGTGCTGAGACCAGCCCAAATCGGTTCACAAGGCTACTGGAACTTAGGAACAAACATGACTTAATAGACCTTCCATTTAGTGGGAACCGATTTACGCAGAGAAAGAAATTTACAGATGATGAATACATATATGAAAGACTCGACAGGGCGTTAGTATAGAGTCAAATCATTAATGAATACTTGAATTTGCCAATAACTCCTCGTGTTGTTTCAACATCTGAACACAACCCAATCTCTCTTGAAATACATAATGGTGAACCTCTCAAGGCGGCACCATTAAAATTTGAAAACATATGACTGCAAAAAGAAAGACTTCAGAAATGTTGTGAAACAAGTGTGGCGAGCCAACTGTCATGGCTCGGCCATGTTTCAACTTGTTTTCAAAACAAAATTTCTCAAGGCTAAGGCTAAAGAATGGAACAAGAAGACGTTTAGAAACATTTTAGACAACTTAAGTTGTTGGATGAGGAATTGATAATAACCCAGAATTTAGACACACAAAGACAAGGACAAAAAAATAAGATAAACAATCGAACTTACTAAAGAAAAAGGAGGCCCTACTGAATTATCACAAAATATTCTTGAATCAACGAGTGAAGACAAAGCACTTAAAACTTGCGGATACCAATTTTGGCTATTTCCACAAAATAGCTTCTGATAGAAAAAATAGGAAAATTATTAGACAAATTACATCTGCAGAGGGAACATTAATTAATTACAAGAGAAGAAAATAAGATAAGAAATTCGAAGGGAAATTCGAAGGGGTTTCGAAAATAGATTTAAAATGGTAGGATCAAGAGGAAGGGACTCAACAAACCGACTAGATCTAATCACCAACTCGATCACTGTAGAGGAGAGTGAGTATTTGATTAAACCTGTCACAAACAAACAGGGAAATAAAAAACGCGGTTTTCAGCATGGACAAAAATAAATCGTCAAGCCCAGATGGGATAACCATCAAATTTTATAAAACATTTTGGGAAATAGTAGGACCTTTGGTCATAAGAGTAGTCAAGAGTTTCTTCATATCACTTCAAAAGCTTAAACAAATAAATCATACTTTTATAACTCTTCTACCCAAGATTGACAATCCAGCTACAACTAATAATTATAGACCTATTAGTTTATGCTCTACAATCTATAAAATCACTTCAAAGATAATTACATAAAGACTTAAACGTGTAATAAACAAACTCATCCACCCACTCCAAGGAGCTTTTGTATTAGATAGAGCTATTCAGGATAACGTCCTAATAGCACACGAAATATTTCATTCCTTCAAGTCCAGGAAGGGTGCAGAAGGATGGATAACCATAAAACTGGATATGGAGAAAGCGTACGATAGAATAGAATGAGACTTCTTGTTGGAAATACTAAGGAGATTTGGGTTCCACCCAACTTTTATAGAATGGATCAAGAAGTGTATAACAACAGTTTCATTTTCCGTGCTGGTTAACAATGGCCCCACATATATCTTCTTGCCTTCCAGGGGCATGCTTGAGGGTGACCCACTATCACCTTTCCTCTTCATCTTAGAAGCAGAACTTTTAGCCATAGAACTTCAAAAGGAATCACTAGCGCCCAAAAGGAAAATAGGCTTCAATTATGGTCACCAAGGGCCGTGCATACCATTCTTAGCGTTTGCGGATGATATAATAATATTTGCAAAAGCAACGGTTGAGGCAAGAGCTAAAGTAAGGGATATTATTGACGTATATTGTTTCGTGTCAGGACAAAAAGTTAATTTTCCCAAGTCTAACTTCCAGACCACATTTGGGGTACCAAGCTCAAGGATTGATTCTTTGATACAACACCTTCAAATCCCGCATACTAGGGCATTAGAAAGTTATCTCGGATGCCTTATAATCAATGGTAAAGTAAATAAGGAGACTTTTGAGAATATTGTGTGTAAATCGAAGGAACAATTGACAAAATGGAGAGTCAACTTTCTAATGCCCTGGATCAAGTAGTCATATTTTAGATAGGCAAAATGGAACAACTGAGTCACGTGCAAGGTTTGCCTTTCTCATTTCCAGTAAGTCGAGCCGGTCGACGCAAGCCGGTTTACTTGGTGTGTGGCTCTTACCGGTTGGGTTACGTGCCCGGGGTTTGCCACCAAAGGTGGATTCCTCGTCATCCAAAAAAAATGGAACAACTGACAAAATTGATCGTCCTTGTTCTGAGAATGCATATTTTAGATAAGCATTATAGGTAGATCTTATTGCATTTAAGTAGTCGTATTGCATATGTTTTGTTCTATTTCCATTATCTTTCATGTAAAGTATTCGAGTCGAAATCTACGTTTTTTAGTGTTTATTCTGCAGTTTTATAATCCAAGCTTGAAGGGAGACTTGGGAGATCTTAAAGACTGATTTTGGAGAATAGGAAAGGCCAAGGAAAAGGCATAAAGGGAGTAAGAGATCACAACATCGAAGCAAAGGAAGAATCGCGGAGCCAGAGAAGCGGTGCCCGCCAGTGTCCCTTACTCAGCAACTGCCGATTTCGTCCGAAGATTCTATTATATTATTATTATTATTTCCCTAGGGTTTTGCACAACTCTATTTAGGTTATTTTCATTCTATTCCAGCAGTGTGTGTGTGGTATGTGGTTTTGGATGTGTCGTTTGAGAGACAATAGAGACATGCGCGTTACTTTGGCTATGAGTTGCTAAACTCATAGTTTCGCCTGTGATTTGAGGACATGGTTAGATGAATTGTGAGGATTTGATTTCAATTAGTTATTTATAAATTTATTTATCATTTTGTTCTTATTGATATATATATTTGTGTTCCTTTCTATGCTTGATCACCATGTTAGGAATTGCATCTATGCTATGAATTCGTTGTTGGTTTCTCGATAGCAAACAAAGTCATTGATTCAATGCTGTTTCTATTGCCTTTGTAGTGGATGATAACAATTGATCTATGTCGAGTAGATGAAATTAGGATTACTTGAGTTGTTCCTTTTAATTCATAATTGCATTGAATTGATGTGTCAACTGGTCTTAAGTACTTGACTCATTAATGCTATTCTTTAGTGATGCCAGATTGAATAAGTGATTGTATCTTTTGCGTAGAAATCGACCTTAGGTAAGTCGGCATAACCTTATAAATAATATTGAAATCAACCCAAGGATCATGAACCTCAACCAATGTCAAGAATTACAGGTGAAAATGCTTTTCTATCATATTATCACTACTTTGCAATCATTATCCTATTTAGTTTCCGTGAGGGAAATCGTGTTGCGGACTGTTTGGCGCATCTGGGTCTTTCGGCGCCGCTGCTGCTGGATCGTCCTCCTCCTGAGATTGAAGACCTCGTCCACGAGGACGCCCTTGGGCGGTGGACCAGTCGCGGTGAATCACCCCCAAAACCTCACCTTGTATCAAAAAAAAAATTATCCTATTTAGTTTATTTCACTATTTTATTACTTTGCTACAACCTATTTGCTATTATCTTAAGAAATCATCATAGAAATATACACGAATAGTCTTCTCTGTGGGATTGATTCCTTACTTGTCTGCTGTATTAATCTTTTGATTAAGCATTGAGTTAGGATATTTACTTTTGGTAGAACTGAGCGCCAACGACAATTATACATCATCAGTTCGGACGCCACCACTGGGACAAAATTTGTAAACCAAAAAGAAAAAGGTGGTTTGAGACTAAGGAGATCTAAAGACATGAATGGAGCTCTCCAAATGAAATTTTTGTGGCAAACGCTAGCAGAGCCCGATAACTACTGAGTAAAGATTATAAGATACTCTGTACAAGTACATGGAGAAAATTGACATATTAAACTATAAGCGGAAAGGTAATGCCTCTTTGAAATGATGAAAAGCCAGTTTTCTAATAGTTAAATTCAAATGAGGTCTCATTTGGTCTATAGGAGACGGAAAATCTGTTAGATTTTGGAAAGACAAATGGGTCTCGCTAGAACCTCTATCAAATAGAATCAACTCAAACCAGCAATTCCAACCCAATACCAGAGTTAATGACTATATAATTGGGGGGGGGGGATGGTGGAAGGAAAAACTAGAACAAGACCCGGATACAGATATTGTAAAGGAAATAATGGACATACCCCTTCCAATCAACCAAATTGTGGATAGATTATACTGGTGGCCTGACAATAGTGAATAGTTTACAATGGCTAGCGCCATAAAAATTATAATAAATCCAGACAGAGAAGCCGATGACCCAAACTACTGGGTTTGAAAACTAAACACTTTACCAAAAGTTAAAAACTGTATGTGGAAACTCTGTCAAAATGGACTCCTTACCAAGGAGAGGTTAACCAATAGGGGGTACCTATCTCGAATGGTTGTCCGTTTTGTGGTGCACAAGGGGAAGACGATGCACACCTATTCATCAAGCGTGAATTCATTAAAAGATCTTACCTTCACTCTTAGAAGGTAGAAGATACTACGAATCCCATTTTAGAGACAACAAGGGACATTAAAGTGATAATGAGAGAGTTAGGGGAAAAGCTTAACAAAGAAGAAAATGAACAATTAGCTATAAACTTGTGGCTAACATGGTCTTTCGTAAATGAAGTAATATTCAGAGACAATTCCCTTATCTCAAGGAAATAGAGGGAAGAGTAAAAGCTACTTGAGACAATTGGAAAAAGCAGGAAATAGAGGAAAGAGTAAAAGCTACTTGAGAGAACTGACAAAAAGCAGGAAATAGAGGGAAGAGTAAAAGCTACTTGAGAGAACTGACAAAAAGCAAACCAAAATGAAGATGACAACGATTCTAATCGTTTACACAAGACAACTTTGTGAAAAATAAGTAGAAAGAATATTAGATGGAGGAAACTAGAAATCGGGATTCATGAAACTGAACTTTAATGGTGCAATTTCTCCGAATGAAGTGAGTAGTGGATGATATATTATTCGAGACTGTAGCGGTAACTCAATCAATCTTGGAAACAAAATATTTGGTAAACAGACTCCTGTCATGTCAGAAGCCTTGACTAAGGGAAGGGCTACTACAGGCAAGCTAGCTAAATAATTAAATATCCACTACCTAGTCATTGAAGGTGACTCCCTTACAGTTTTCCAAAACTTAAAACATCATGGTAGCTCTCTTGGAAATAGAGCTTCTAATGAGAGACATTAAATGAATGATTAAATCTTTCTTGAGAACAAAAATTTCTTCTGGGGGACGCACTGACGTTAAATAAAGATCTTATTAATCTCATCCGAAATGATGCTATAGGCTATGTCTAACCAGACGAATTTTTACTCTATAAAAAGAAAAAGAAAAAAGTAAGCATTCAAGGTTGCCCGCAACCAAACACCAAATTTGACGTGGGCCGGATAAGCCCAAGCCCAAACCGCAAGATATTTCGAACTCCCGAGCGGGCGCTGCAACTAACCCTTCGGATTCGGATCTACGGGCACATCAAGCCTCCATTTTTCGACCTCTGACGGCCAAGCCGAACCTTTTTCTCTGCCTCCCCAATCTCTCCGCCGGAGACGCCAGCAGCTCCAATTTCTCACTCGCTTCGTTTATGCGCGGCTATTTGCACTACTGTTGTCGCTCGTTGAAGTAGACACCCAAACCCTAAAACTTCTCTGCCGCCATGAACTGCTCGAGTAAATCTCTCTCTCTCAATTTCACTTGTGTTTGTTCCTTTTTTTTTTCGTGATTTGTTATCTTGAACTTGTTGTCTGTGTTTCTTTTGGATGCAGTTTCCGGTGAGGCTCCGGAGGAGCCGGTCGTTTCGACGAAATCTGGCCTTCTCTTCGAGAAGCGGCTGATTGAACGACACATCTCCGTAAGTGTTGTTCTTTCCCTTTGAATCTTCGAGGTTTTCTTCTGGATTATAGTGCGATATCAAATCGTTTTTAGTATGTTTGGTGATAATTTGTTTTTGAAATTTTCATTTCGGGGTTTTCATGGAGTGCTTTCTTTTTTGCGAGGATTTGGGGTGCAAAACCCTAGCTCATATCTAGATTAGAGGCTATGAACTGATAGGAGCGCTGAGGAATAAAATTTGGTACCTTATACAATTTTGACAAATTGACTGTATGAGTGATAGCCAAGAGGTCTTTAGTGATAGTAAGTCACTCTTGTAGTTGCTTAATTCTGGAGGGAATATTCATTTACAGGAGTGAAGAGAAGAAAGAGAAGTGTTATACAATATCTTATTACTTAATTCCTGAGGGAATATCCCCTTGACATAACATATGGAGATATTCATGTAATTGCAACAAGAATAAGTTCTGGATACCACTTGCTGTCCTGTGAGGTTTTGCCTTGTCTTTGCACTTTTATGCTTACCACCTGACCTCAGATCGGCCATTTTCTGTCTTAGGACTATGGGAAATGCCCAGTTACAGGGGAGCCAATGACTATGGATGACATTGTTCCAATTAAAGCTGGCAAGGTAGATCCTTCATCATTTCTTTTTCATCCGCCTTTTACTTTGTTGATTGTTTTTATTTGTGTCCACAATGGTTAAACTAAACCCTTGTGTACCTAGTATGTTGTTTTTATTCAGCTTATTTGCCATTATTTTGAAAATCGTATTCGGGTGTCCTATTGTTCATTGTATGCTCTTGCAGATAGTGAAGCCTAGACCTGTAGCTGCAGCCAGTATCCCCGGGATGCTTGGAATGTTCCAGATTGTATGTTTCTTTCTATTGAACCCTGATTTCCTTATCTTGTATATCTATTTGTTATTTTATGATTTTAAAATATTGTTTATTTAGCTATAAAAGTGCCACTTTAGGGATTTTTAGAGTTCTTTTTCTGAGGTCATGAGTGTTTTCCACTGACACTTGTTCAAGCACGGTGATGAAATAAATCTCGATGATTTTTCTAAGCTGGAGAATATCCTTCTCATGAAAGTTGTTTACGATCCTATCATCATAGTTTGGCTTTTATATCATTGCTCTTGATGTTCTTGCACTTCTGTAGTTCCCATATAAATGGTTGATGGGAAATAGTAGAGAATTCAAACCATTTGAATCATTGCATTCGTTTGGATGAAACAATTTAAAAATTTTATGATTTGTTTATCTTTTCTATAGTCTTGAATTTACTATTTTGGTTGTGGTCACTATCCGCATTACTTGTTCGTCCTGCTCCTTAATTTGGCCATCTGCTTTTAAAAGCTGTAGTGTGATTACACAACTAGCAATTATATTTTATATGGGGTGCTTTTGCTTAATCCTTCCATATCCATACTTGTTTTGTGACACTTTCATTTTTTTCTTCATATTGCATTATTTCTAAGTCTTTCTTTACTCTTGACTCATTATGAACTTGTATTATTTGTTTTTTTTAAAAAAAATAATGTGTGCTCACTTAGATGATATAATCTTTTTGAATATGGGGCATTTTCTTTGAATTGTAGGAATGGGATACCCTGATGTTATCCAATTTTGCCTTGGAGAAACAACTACATACAGCAAGGCAAGAGCTAAGCCATGCCTTATACCAGGTACTGGCCATTCCTTCATGAATAAACAGTGAAGATTGCAGTTAAATCTATTTCTACATGCAGGCAGATGTTTCTTCTTCTCTCTTAAGCCAATTGAATGGGATGTATCTGCTTGACCAGTTATTGAAGCACGTTGGATTTTTTTTAAAATTTTGTAATGCAATGATGCACAACTTGACTTGTTAAAGAGGTCTTTTTTTGTCATGTTGTCATGGCACATGCGATCTGTTGCTTGCAGTCTTATTGGTTTATGATTTCTGTTTTTCCAGTAGCATTTGACATGTTCTACAACTATCAAGCTAAACAATTTGAAGTTATTGAAACCCAACAGTTATTTGGTTATAGTGTGTAAAGCGTTCTTTATTCATAGTATTGAGCATGTTTATCTTTGCTTTGTCCTAGTGTTAACCTCAGCTTGAAGATTGTGGTTAATTTAACCCGTGCATATATCAATAAGTTTATTTGTTAGTTTTGGATGTCAGTTTAGAAGATTACCACTTCATGGTGTGGCATTGTACATCGCACTAAGTAGGCAAGTCGTTGTCTATATTTGATGTTGCTTGGCTCTATAAATTGTACCCTATAGCAATTAGTGTATCTTGGATAAGAAAATATATCTTTTAGCTTAGTAGAAACTTTTTGTATGTGCTTGCATTTTTCTTTATTTAACTCCATGAAATATTATGCATCATCTTTTGCTAACAAAGAATCCTACTTGTGGGTTTGTTTGCTATTGGAGCTGAAGAGAGTGGCCCTTACCTAGTTATCATTTTAGATTTTTTGCACTTTTGCGGATGGTTCTTGTTTCGTTGGTATGAAATTATATTTTGGTTGAGCACATTGTAAATTTTCAATCAGTGACCCTCCCTATACATTCTCATACAAGTCATCTTTTATAAGCAAAAGTTTTAGCAGTTGAATCTTCGATGGTACTTATTGATTAACTCTTCACATAAAAGTTGACTGCAAAGTTTTATCAATCGACAGCATGATGCTGCTTGCCGTGTGATTGCAAGGCTGAAAAAGGAGCGGGATGAAGCCAGATCATTGTTGGCTCAAGCAGAGAGACATGCACCTGTAGAATCGGCAGTGAGGAGTTCGGTTCATGCTAATGGAAAAAGAGGTATCTTTCCTATATCTTGCCTGTCCGTGGGCTTTTTTTGTTTGTGGTGGAAATGTGGAATAGATAATTTATTGCATTCGGTTTTTTAAAAGTGACCCGTCTTTGTTGAATTTAGCTGCTGAGGAAGAGGACTTGGGCCCTGATGGGAAGAAACTTAAGCCTGGAATTTCCTCTGAGATAATTGCTGAGCTATCAGATTGTAATGTCTCTCTTTCACAACAGAGGAAAAAGCGCACGGTATTTGCTGACATTTATCCACTGATTTTCTTGCTAGAGCTGTTAAAGGTTTTGAACTAGTCTTAGTTGATTTTTATTTATGTATGATTTTCAGATCCCTTCAACCTTGGCATCTGTAGATGATGTGGAGCGCTACACACAGCTTTCTAGTCACCCTCTTCATAAAACTAGCAAGCCGGGCATTCTTTCTCTTGACATTCATCACGCCAAGGTATTGGATCTGCCACTAGTACAGTTATATCATTGCTCATCTGATTTATTATCCTAGATGATGTCTGATTTATTATCCTTGATGATATAATGGGTTTAGAATGATTCTTGGCCAAAATACCTAAGGTTCAAATGCTTTTTTCCAATTCAAATTGTAAGGCGGTTCCCTGGATTTTCCTTTAAAAATCTCCTTTTTTTTCTAACTAAAATTTCTCTTGGTGAAGGACATTATTGCAACGGGAGGCGTAGATTCAAATGCTGTAGTCTTTGACCATTCATCCTCAGAGATAATATCTACACTTAGTGGCCATTCTAAGAAGGTAGAGTGCTGCATCATTGCACATCTAACACGTATAACTGTATCCTGGTAGTGTTTATATCGCAATAAAATTGGATAATGTTTGTAAGACCTCTAAACTGCTTGTTGTCTATTCGTAGGTTACAAGTGTAAAGATTGTGCCTCAGGATGAGCCTTTTGTAATAACAGGCTCAGCAGATACGGTATATTTCTTGTCCTGTTATAATGTTTTTCAGAATATTAGAAATAATTAAAAATTGTGTTGGCATACCCCTAAAAAGGCAAAATATGCCCAAAGTTGTGTAACTCATTTGAAGCTCAAAGGCGGAACAGCTATTGCCAATTTTTTAAGTTGGTAAATTCGGCGAAGAAGCCAAGGATAGCATGCTCTTATATGTTATTCAATTTTCTGTCAGTTTTTTACTAGTGCTTTGAGTGTTGTAATATCTTAACTAGTCTGCTTTTCCCTTGAATTGCTAATTTTTTTTCCCATTTCTGTTTCCCAACAAGCACAAGTATGGTGTTAAATGATTGATTCTTTCTGTTCACAGACAGTTCGATTGTGGCAAGGCTCTGAGAATGGGAACTATGAATGCAAGCACATTCTAAAGGATCACAATAAAGAGGTAAGTTGATTTTAGATAATGATGTGGTTCTTGTCTGCTAGCTGTCCTTAATAAAGTTGAGGGGTGTTTTTAATATGTGGAATTGGATGCATGTTATATGTCAAAGATAATGAATATCTGCACTTCGTGCTGAAATCTTGTACATGATCTCTTTGACATAGAACACTATATTTGACAATAAAGACATATGTATTGATTATTTACTTTGTATATTGGCACATACAACACTATTTATTCCTTTATCAACTCCTATTTGTCTTCTAATTAAAAAAAGTTTGCTCTCAGGTGCAAGCTGTTACCATCCATGCCACCAACAAGTACTTTGTTACTGCTTCGCTTGACAAGACATGGTGCTTCTATGATATGTCAAATGGTCTATGTCTGACACAGGTCCCTTGAGTCCCTGGTCTCTTATTACGTATAAGTAGCAGAACAAAATGTGTCGGGGATGTGTCCTAAGTTATGTTATTCCTGTAACATTCACAGGTTACTGATCCTTCAGAATCAAACTTGGGCTACGCCTCTGCAGCCTTTCATCCTGATGGTCTCATTCTCGGAGCAGGGACAACCGAGGGCCTTGTGAGAATTTGGGATGTGAAATCACAGGTAATTTTGTTGCTAGCTCTCCCAGGGCTTTGGTCTTCTCGCCTGTATATTGAAATAGATTGGTTTATTTTGCGCCTTTTATTTTTGCAGGCAAATGTTGCAACATTTGACGGGCATGCAGGTTCTGTGACCTCAGTATCCTTTTCAGAAAATGGATACTTTCTTGCGGTATGTTGTATTCTTCCCCAAAGCAAGGTTAGTAATCTGCATATTTTTTTACTCATTTTGACATAGCTCCTGCTGATGTAGACTTCAGCTGATGATGGTGTCAAGTTATGGGATCTTCGCAAGTTGAGGAATTTCCGGACCATCTCTCCATATTCTCAGAATGTAGTCACCAGTTCAGGTATATAAAGATCTAAAGACAATGCGTTTAAGCATTCTTAAGCTTGAGGTTTATTTTATGTGCTCCTATTTTCATCCTCTCCACCCTCTTATCCTTTTCTGTTGTGTATTTGGAAGATTTTCTAATTGATATTATCTTTTCCCATTTGCAGTCACTTTTGATCATAGTGGCAGTTACCTCGCAGTTGGTGGTGGGGATATAAGGTTAGTTGTGCATGTAACAAATCCATTTTTCCATTTTGGATATGGTCTTATAACTGTCATTAGTTAAGAAGTTTGCCTCTGCATGTTAAATAATAAATGTTTGATGTTTAATTCCTTGCAGAGTTTACCAAGTTGCTAGTGTCAAGGCAGAATGGAACTGCATCAAAACTTTACCCGATTTATCCGGCACAGGTATGAATATAGCGTTGCTCTTATACTCTGATGCTTTCTCCATCCAACCTTAACTCTCCATGTTTCGAGTAAGAGCCAATGTGAAGCCAATCTAACTGTGTCTGAGATATGTTATTCATCACAGGTAAAGTCACCAGTGTAAGATTTGGACCAGATGCAAAGTACTTGGCAGTAGGATCATTGGACCGAAACCTACGTATATTTGGCCTACCATTGCCCGAAACTGAAGGACCCGAGGAGTCTTGAACTGAACAATCCCCACCTTTGCAAGGACCGTGATCAGAATGCTGTAATCTGCTGAAATCGGTATGAATGAAGTGTCTACACCCTCCCAGCCTCCCTCGGTTATCTTACGGACGAAATGAAGAACAGAACGATTTATTTGGCCTCTTCATTACTCCTGCGCCCTGTATAAGTTGACCATGTTGTTAGGCCTTTCTCTAATTTGTCAGTTCTGAATTATCAAATGAGATTTTCATGTAATTGCTATTCTATCTTTAGATGAAACATGTGTAATTTTTGGCTTTTGCTTTATCCTCCCTGTAGACTTTCTGCTTCAGCCAAACCCAGACGAGTGGATTGGATGGAGACTCAAGAGGTAACTAGAATGGGTATGACATTTTAGAGAATTGATTGAATTACCCTTTCCGTAAAATCTAAATTGAGTACTTGATCTTTTCTAAAATAACGATTTTGGTCTGCCTTTGTTAAGTCTATATTGCACAAACCCTTAAATGTTGTGTAGCTCACCGTATTCATGTGATATGTCATGAGTTATGGTTTGTTTGGCGGGTGTACCAATCTCTTACAGGGAATTTATGGGGCTTTTTCTGTAATAGAAGTTTTTAATGGGCTCAAGGAATAAGTAAATAGTACTCCGTACCTCTTTGATTTTCAAAAATAGTAATATATATTTGTGAGCGGGATTTCGTGCTCACTAGGTTCAATGATCGATGGGGGAGGACAGCGGCACCGAACCTGCAATCAGATGAACAATGAGCGGGGCTTGGATCCCCGGAGGTGATTCCGACGCTCAAGTTAGTGGTTTGAACGTGAATTCTTAATTGAGAGGGTTCAATTGCTTACCTTTCTGATATTCCGCCTCTCCCTTTTATCCTTAGATTTCTTGAATTGATCGAATCCTTTATCCTTATCGGTTTGTTGGGATTTACAGATTTGTCTTGATCACTTTGATCCTCTTTGGATTGTTCTTTTAATTTCCGTTAATAAATTAGTTTATCCAATACCGAGATATTTGCGGTTTGCTAAACGCCCACACAATAGCCCCTCGAGTTTGCTCGTTATCCTCCGATAATGAGGGAAGTCGACAGTCATTGGGCGGTAGAGCTGACCGAGTAGGCCGAGCTTGCGCCTACCGTATACTTGACTCGCTTGAAGGCCGACGAAGGGCTTCTTTTTGGCCTTCATTGGCGACTACTATGATCGCCCCCTTGGGGGCGTCGGCTCATCCTAGAGCGGCTTACTCTAATGTGGCCGATCAAAGGCTGCTAGGGGTCTTTAATGACGAACTCGTTGTGGCCTTTGAATGGCTAGTACTTGGCCAGTATTGGCTCTTTAGAATTAAGGCCGATGAAGGGCTCGTTTCGGCGGACAACCTACATATCTTCAATGGCATACCCGAAGAGGCTGTTTTCGCTACTATCGTAAGCTGCTGCGAGAGCTGCTAAAGTGTCGGCCTCGTCGTTTTGCTCCCTAGGTACTTGGCTCACCTCCCATTCATGAAAGTATGAAAGCAGCCTTCGTGCCTCAGCCAGATACGCAAGCATTCGGTCAGTTCGTGCATCGAAGTCGCCGTTGATTTGGTTCACTACCAGCTGGGAATCGGAAGCCACGGTGATGCTCAATGCTCCCAATTCTCGCGCAGCTCTCAACCCCAATATTAAGGCATCATATTCCGCTTCATTATTAGTGGCCGCAAAGCCTAATCGTATCGCGGTGCGTAATGTTTCTCTCGTTGGAGCCTTAAGTACCAATCCGGCGCCCGAACCTCGCCTCGAGCTAGAACCGTCAACCTGCAGCAGCCACGCTGCCTGTGCTGAGCCGTGAACCCCTTCCAGCCTTGCTGCTGGAGTTGCTACCGTCTTTTGCCCGAACTCCACCAAGAAATCAACTAGGATCTGAGCTTTAATCGAGGTTCAGGGCACGAACTTGATGTCATACTGGCCTAGCTCTACGGCCCATCGGGCGACGCGCCCAGACAGATTGGAACTCGACAAGAGAGCTCTTAGCGGGTGGGAAGTGATGACGGTGATCGGGTGCGTTTGGAAATAGTGATTCAGTTTCCTTGCAGCTACTACCAATGCTAGAAGCAATAGTGATTCAGTTTCCTTGCAGCTACTACCAATGGTGATTGGGTGCGTTTGGAAATAGTGATCGGGTGCGTTTGGAAATAGGGGAGTATACCGGGTCTCGGCGTCCAAAAGGGTCTTGCTCACGTAATAGACGAGCTGCTGAACCTTAGTCGCATCCTCCCTGACCAGGACGGCACTCACCGAGTGCTCCGACACAGCGAGATATATGCTGAGTTCTTCTCCGACGTCGGGCGTGGCTAAAATCGGTGGCTCTTGCAAGTATTGATTCAATTCGGTGAGGGCTTGCTCACACTCCTCGCTCCATCGGAACTCTTTTCCCGCCCTTAGTAGTTTGAAGAACCGGCAACACTTATCCGACGATCGACTAATGAATCGACTTAGCGCCGCCGCCATCCCCGCTAGCTTTTGGACTTCCTTTACATTTGTCGGGCTACTTATGTCTTGCAGGGCCTTGATCTGGTTTAGGTTAGCCTCAATCCCCCTCCGTGTTACTAAATGCCCAAGGAACTTCCCCGAACTAACACCGAATGTGCACTTCGTCGCGTTGAAACGCAGCCCTACGTCTTGAGCCCGATCGAAGACGGCTTGAAGGTCACGAAGATGGTCTGATTACAGCTTGTTTTTTACTACCATATCGTCGATGTAAACTTCGACCTTGCGTCCCATCAGGTCTCCGAATAGGTTCACTACCTTTCGTTGGAAGGTCGCTCCTGCATTCTTGAGACCGAATGGCATAACTTTGTAACAATAGATTCCCCTTGGCGTGATGAACGTTGTCTTCTCCTGGTCGGCTTCCGCTAGGGGTATCTGATGGTACCCTCGGTAGGCGTCCAAGAAGCTCATGCGCTCGTGTCCTGTCGTCGCATCCACCAGCTGATCGATCTTTGGGAGGGGAAACATGTCCTTGGGACAAGCCTTATTTAAGTCTGTGAAGTCCACGCATACTCACCACTCTCCATTCTTCTTTTTTACCACCACGGTGTTAGATAACCAAGTGGGATATTGAACCTCCCGAATAGCCCCTGCCTCCAAGAGTTTATCGAGCTCCTTCAATACCGCTTCTGTGTGCTGAACGGACGAGCGTCGGGCCCTTTGTGCTATGGGCTTGGCGCTCTCGCGAACGTTGAGCTTATGACAGGCTATACTGGGGTGGATTTCGGGCATCTCGTAGGGATTCCAAGCAAACACGTCCCTGTTTTGCCTCAAGAGGCTTGCCAAAACCTCTCTTTCCTCACCTGCTAAGCCTTCACCAATAAGAAAATATTTATTGGGTTCATGTGTACTTATAGCTATCTTGTCTAGGGCCTCGATCGACTTGTCTTCGGGCTGAGCTCCGACTTCATCTAGGGCCTGAGGCACCTGATGCATCACGTACACTCCAGCTTTGACGCCTCCGACTTTCAAGCATTGGCGAGCAGCTTTCTGATCGGCATGGACACGAACAACCTTGCCTTGGTGAGGGAACATGATCAGTTGGTGAAGAGTGGAGTGCATAGCCCCCATAGCGTGCAGCCAAGGGCGCCCCATGATCGTGTTATAAGACGACGTCGCTGTGATTACAAGGAACTCAACGTCAATGACCTTGCCTCCTAGCTGCACCTTTTCTCGTAGCATGCCGACTGGCCAAACCGGTAATGTGCCTAACCCTACCAGCTGCGTCGAAACCGGAATTAAATCCTTCTTGTCTCGCCCCAAGCTTTCAAAAGTCCCATAGAACATAATGTCCACTGCACTACCCGAGTCGACTAGGACCCGACGGACATCAAAGTTTCCGATGCTGACGGTCAACACCAAAGGATCATTGTGAGGGTGCTGAACCATGTCGAGGTCCTCCTCGGTGAACTCCATATGCATCCCCGAAGGGAGCCTAGCTCGCTTCTGGTCACCGCCTAATGTCGAGAAGACCTCAAGGGAGTGGCATTTCTTTCGGTAATCATTATGAGCATCTGCGTTGCCCCAAAGCCTTGTCTCGACCACATGTATCACCTTCCGCTGAACCTCTTCACCTTTGGCAGTCACCTTATCAGCCGCCGACTTTCTTTGCTGTTGATTGACAGGCCCGGCATCCTCCTTGATGAATTCTTTTAAAAAACCGCGTGAGCCCAAGTATTCTAGATACTGCTTGAGCGTCCGACATTCCTCCGTTAGGTGACCCTTGTCGCGATGGAAAGAGCAAAATTTGCTATTGTCTCGATCGGCTGCATCGCCCCGCATCCGGTTGGGCCACTTAAAGAATGGCTTATCTTTTATTTGAATAAGGATTCTGTAAATTGGAATCCTAAAAATGATGGTGATGGCCATGTATGCTGATGCGCTTGCTCTTACCGTGAGGAGCCCCTTCTCTCTTACCGGGAGCTTGTCGTTGTTGCCTTTCTCCCTGCGTGACTCTCAGACAGCCGGCCTTCGAGCAGGAGAAGGCGACTTGCCGTCGCGCTGATAGCCCTTGTCGTCCTCTAACTTAGTGTACTGCCGAATCCTCTCTTGGAGCTCTGACATACCGGAAGGCGTCCTAAGTGCTAGGCTCTCCCTTTATCGGCTCTCCGTTGGCAATGCTAATCTGAAAGCTGAGACTGCGACCTTCTCGTCACACTCCTCAATATCCGCATAGCATTCCATGAATCGTGAGGCGAAGTGCCTAAGGGCCTCTCCTCGTCGGGGTCGGAGGGCGAATAAAGAATCCATGGATGTAGGATCCCGACTGTTGGCGATGTACCTTTCCACGAAACTCCTCGCCAATTGCCGCCACGAAGAGATTGAATCTGCCGGAATAGCGTGGAACCACTTGGAGGCTGATTTGCCCAAACGGGAAGGGAATAATTTACACATCATCTCGTCATTTTTGGTCCATAATGCCATTTTATATGTATATAGAGCAACATGGTTGATCGGATCGGATTTCCCGTCGTACAACTCAAAAATTGGAGCAGTAAACTTATCTGGGGGTCTTTGTCGTCGTATCTCGCGAATGAACGGCGTGGAAGTCATCTGACTCAACTTGAACTCTGCTTGTTCTTGCACCGTGACTAGTGATTCACCTTGGTTTGAAAAGAGCTTGAACAGCCGCTCCTCTGCTCTGGATAGTCGGTCTCATCGGCCGTTAGCACCGGCTGGGTGTCGATCGCTTGAAACCTCTCGCCGCTGCCGTACGTCGCGATCAGGGGTCCTTACATGGGCTGCTCTCTTCCCTCTTTGCGATCTGTGTTCGCGGGAACCAGCCCGATGGTACCGACGCCGGGGTGACCTCCTCTGCTCCCAGCGTGAACGTCTTGGGTTTCTGGGGAGAAAGGACTCAGGGCTTTCCCTGTGACGGCGGGGTGAGTGCAGAAGAATCTCCGCCTGCAGCTGATCATCCATTGTCTGGCGAACCTCGTATCGATCGGAACGAAATTCGCTATGAAACTCACACTCCCGAGCTCGAGATCCCTCCCCTGCTGTCGTCTTCTCTTGCGAAGTAAACTCGATGGTGCTTGCGAGTCTGGCCCTGTGAGTTTCCATTGGGCGCTTGCCCAACGACTTTTCCTGGCGCTCGCACTGTTGTCGGAGTGCTGCAACCTCGTCCTGAGCAGCCCGCAATTGCCGGTTCCTCTCCTCCAGTTCTTCCTCGAGCTTCGCCTCACGAGTGAACTCGTCTTGCGGGCGCTCGTTCGGGACCTCCGTCTCCACCATGTGTTCTTGTTTTTTCCCACATACGGCGCCAAATTGTGAGCGGGATTTTGTGCTCACTAGGTTCAATGATCGATGGGGGAGGACATCGACACCGAACCTGCAATCGGATGAACAATGAGCGGGGCTTGGATCCCCGGAGGTGATTCCGACGCTCAAGTTAGTGGTTTGAACGTGAATTCTTAATTAAGAGGGTTCAATTGCTTACCTTTCTGATGTTCCGCCTCTCCCTTTTATCCTTGGATTTCTTGAATTGATCGAATCCTTTATCCTTATCGGTTTGTTGGGATTTACAGATTTGTCTTGATCACTTTGATCCTCTTTGGATTGTTCTTTTAATTTCCGCTAATAAATTAGTTTATCCAATACCGAGATATTTTCGTTTTGCTAAACGCCCACACAATATTTTTTACATAAGTTAGATGATCCCAAAATTTGAGATAGATGGAGTTGTATTTTATGGTATTTTGTGAAAATTGTCTGAGTCTGTGGATTCAAATGCTGGAGGAGGATTGTAGGCAAGTTAATGTAAAGGAGACACATCCAATATATAAGCCAAAGTGAGTTTCATCTACAAAATCAACTAACGATAACCAGTGCAAATCTCATTGTAACACTATTGTGTTACATTTCATATAGTAGCATTGTTTTGGTTACATTTCACAGCATATTAAGTTATAGGTGATCCCCAACTGAATATAAAAGGTCTTAAACATCAATTGACAATGAGAGTATTAGCTCCCCAAATATATAGGTTTAAAACCTTTCATTGTTTCCACTTGTTGGACACCCACATCCAACACTTCAAAAAACTCCCTACCAACAACAACAAGAAGGTATAACTTTATAAGTTTTTTCCTTCTTCTGATAAGATCTTAATTTTAACAGGGTACAAGTGGTACATGAAACCTCATCTAGCTTGGTTCATGAAGAAACCACATTGTCCTAATATAAAGTTGGCTGAATTTGAAAAAGGGATTGAAATTAGAAAGCAGGGCATCCATCAGCAAGAACACCCTTGGCAGTCGGGCATCGAGCCAAGGGGCATCCTTCACCTTTATTCCCCAACCATCTGAGCTGAATGTTCGTCCCATACTGAAGGGTGAAGAATATGAGGATGGTCATGAAGGCGGTGCCTGCGTCTAGCCCACCCGAGAAGATGTAGTTGTACCTCTCCCACCACTTGGGATGGTAGCGGTAGAGGACAAACCCTGATATGAATCCCGCGATGATCCAGCTTGTGTAGTTGACTGCCATTGCCGGGGGTATCATGGATGTCGCCCCCAACAACACCGGTAAATGGATCATTGTGATCCATTTCTGGCCTGGGAAGGCCTTTGCTGCTCCCCATACTAGCACCGACCCTATCGCTCCCCCTAGGAAAAACCAGTTCACCTGTTGCATCCACTCATTAATTAACATGTCTGAACGGGATACAATGGGCTTGTTATCCTAAGAAAAGAAGAGAGGTGCACAAATCATGTCTAACCATGGAGTAGTGACCTAGGTTTCCGAAGATCCTACGAGGACCAACTAACCCCCAAATGACCGAGGCATCGAAGAAAATCACATCCATTGGGCATGTCCAAGCACTGCCCGGTGGAAGCTCTGAGGCGTCGCATAGGTGGGGAATGGCTTCCATCAGCCACCACGCGGTCCCCGTGTATACTCCAACCGCTATAACTGCCCCTATCACCTATATACAAAACAATATAGAGTCTGACTCTGGTGTTGTGTAGTAACTATATAGTAAAGCTAATTTCCACTCACAAAACGTACCTGTGCAGCAAACATCGATCTTGGCGGGATCTTCATGTAATGACCGAGCTTGAAATCTCCTACGAAGTACAGGCCTTGAACCATACTGATGTATCCATAGACCTTGAAGCAAATGTTAGCAACTGGCCTGCCGGGGTAAAGGTACCCAATGATGTATTCAGTGATGATGTTCAACCCCGGTTGCTGTTGTTGTCAAAGGCGAGAAATGAGGCGAACGAGAGATTTGATATTGCGATGAATGTGAAGTTGAAGATGGGTTAGAAGGTGCAAGAGATGTACCTGGTTTGTGGTGGCTGTGATGATACCGACTGGAAGCGTGAAAAAGAGGGCGAGCCCACACGCAAGCAGGACTCCCCACCATGGGAGTTGAAGCGTGTCTTCATAGTGCTGTGTAGCGAAGAAGATGAGTGCAATGGTGAGCGAGAGTATGAGATGGAACCACCACATCGGAACCGGCTTGTATGCCTTCATCAGCTGGGCGTGGATGTCCCTTTTCTTCTTTGCTCCCAAGGCCCCTTTTGCTTGCATCCATAGGTCTCTGTTTCGTGGGAAAGTGACAAATCAGTTAAGGCGGCGAGCTGCTACTCCTATTGTTAATTGATTTTATAATAGAATTTCAGATTATGTGATGGACATCTAGCTCATGTGCGCATGTGCACATAGGGATGTTTGTGGGTCGGATCATAGATCACCCATCATTCATATCCACTTGGTGAAATATGAGTGATTTTTCATCTATTTAATTAATTTTGTCTAATTCTGCATTTCTGCCTAATCATTATTAGAACATACTACCTCCGTTTAGAAATATAAGTCCATTGACTTTTTGACACGTTTTTTAAAGAGTTAAAAACTATATAAAATAATATGTTTTATTATTATTATTTTTTACATAATTATATAGTTATATGTATGATGTATCCAATCCGACCCATCATTGCGCACTCTCCTTAATGTGGGTTTAGGCTTCTTGGATTGTAGTTATTGGTATTCGATTTTTCATCACAATTCAGTATATGAGTAGTATAGTTGTTGTCACAAACGACCCCTAAGGCTTTGTGAGATTCTTTTTTTGCTGGTGCTTTTTGCTTGTGATTAGTTTGATTTTGGGATGAGCCAAATCAATGAGACAAAGGGGGACCATTGTGCAATAATTTAGGGTTCTATAGGTTATCGAACTAAGACAAAAACACTCTCATGGTTAGCGCTCAGGCGAAGACACGAAACAACTCCGACGAAATGCAGGTTGACCCTTCCCCGGAGCCTCCTCCTCCCCCCCCCCCTCCAGATGATGCGGGGTCGAGTCAGATAGGGAGTGCGACCTTGGTGTCCCAACCGGGTGGAGCTGGTACAGGTCCCCCGCCACCCACCGAGGCAGTCTCATGGAGAGACAAGGTTGTGATGGGGAGCATCACCCAGAGGAAGACGCTCCTGAAGAGTGAATTTGAAGGATAAAATAGCAGTGTCCTTTCCGTTAGGGCTGGGGGGTGATCCAGCGATCACCATCGACCCTTCGGTGATGAATGCGTTGGTGGGAGTGTGGGAGAACTCCCTGATAATCAGGATTTTAGGGCCAAAAATCCCTCTCTATGTTATGGAGAAGAAACTGAAGGAGCTGTGGAAGGATTGTGGAAGGATGCAGGTGATTGACCTACCTTTTGGAAACTTCCTGGTCAGGCTTGAAAGGAAAGAGGACTGCTTGAAGATCCTTACGGAAGGGCCATGGTCGGTCTTTGGAAGGTGCTTAATTATCAAAGTTTGGTCGCCCGATTTCAAACCTTCGGATGTCATAAAGTCGGTGCCGGCTTGGATCAGAATCGTCAACCTCCCGATGGTTCTTTACCAAGAAGATGTGCTTATGAAGATTGCTGAAGGCCTTGGTAATCCGATTAGAGTGGACCACCGGACGGTTTATACGAACCGTGGGAACTTTGCTCGGGTTTGTGTTGAGGTGAATCTGGAGGAACCTTTGAAGGGTTCGATCTACATAAACGGGGAAAGGTTTCTGCTCGAATATGAAGGGATACCGAGTATATGTTTCAACTGTGGGAGAGTCGGACATGTGAAAAATCAATGACCAGTTGTGACTTCCGTTGATAATCCTAGCAAAAGCGGAGGAGGGGAGACTGAGGTCAGGACAGACAAATCACAGGGCAGGCAAGAGGATGCGGGTGAAAAGAGAGAGGAAGCACATGGCCCTTGGATGGTGGTTGCGAGGAAAGGCAGGTCGGCGAGGTCGTCGACGACTCTGCAAGGCAATCCGCGGATGCCGACGGGAGGGAAGCTCAGGAAGCCGGGTCCTACGCCGGCGAAATCCCAGAACCAGCAACCGACCGTTACTCGCATGCCTAGCAATAATGGCGTGGGGAGTAGGAAGCCGCCGTTTGAGTTTTGGATGAATCCCAAGACTAAAAGTGATAATATAAATGAGGAGGGAGTTAAGGTGGGTGCGGTTAATACTCAAACGGGCACCCCGGGGATATCGCAGAATCAGGAGGAAGTTTCGAGGAAGAGAGAGGGAAAGAATATAGAGGGGCCACAACTCTCTGGCCCAGAACCTGTGTTGGGAGGAGTAGGCCCACAAACAGGGGCTGCGGCCTAAACAAAGAATGGGGGCAGTAAATTTGGGCCTAACCTCAAGAGTAAGAAGGCTCCAAATTTTAAGAAGAAAGGAAAAAATAAGAATTTAGATAAGGGGCTGGTGAGCTCGAAGAATGATTCTGGTGTCCAGGAGGGTCTGGCGGTGAACCCTATCCCCCCCCCCCCCCTGCTACCAGTCCGGCCGTGTGTGCTCCGTCGTCGAGTTTGAATGTCGCCAGTGAAATCCAGTGGGCGAGTACACAGATGCAAGAGCAATCGGAACCTCTGGCAGGAAAATTCTGGGAGCAAAATCATGAACAACCGGCAGAGAGCAGTCAGGTCGGGACTGGAGAAGGAGGGGAGGGAGAACGGAATGGGGGGGCTCCGAGCATTTGATAAGGGGGTTTTCTTATTGCTTTCCTCTTTTTCTACTATTTGTGTTTTTCTGCTTTTTCCTCTGTTTAATTTGTCGCTCAATTTTGACGTGACGGATAAGAAAATTAACATGTTATTCTGGAACTGTTTTGGCGCAGGAAAGAAGAGCTTTAGGAGGGCGATTCGTTTCATCCTCAAAAAATGCTCTGTCGACGTTCTTGTGCTGATGGAGCCTCGCATCTCCTGGGAGGAGGCCCAAAAAGCGTGTGACAAATTAAAGTTCTCGGATTGCACTCGTGTGGAGGCGAGGGGCTTTGCAGGGGGAGTCTGGCTTTTATGGAACAGAGACAGGTGTAACTTATCGATCCATGAAAAAGATGCCGATTTCATCCATGCTTCATGGATGTCTGAAGGGGTGAGAGCGCACCTGGTTGCGGCTTACGCTCCTCCGACGGTGGCTAGGACGACGCCTTTTTGGGACCGGTTAGAGGCCTGCCTTCGTGGAATTAGTGGGCCTTTGTTCGTTGGCGGGGATTTTAACTGCATCACCTGCTCGGCCGAGACGCACAGGGGCACTGGAGCCCTCCATAGGGACTCCCAGGTGTTCAAGGACATCATCAGTGGGTGTGGCCTCATTGATTTGGGTTTCTCGGGTCAGGATTTTACTTGGAGCAAGGTCTCGCTGGGTGACCGGATCATATCTAAAAGACTGGACAGGGTGTTGGCCAATCTTGACGGGAGGATGCGCTGGCAAGAAGCGAGAGTCCGTCATCTCCCCCGTTACTCTTCTGATCACTGCCCCCTTCTGTTAGAATTGGAACCGAAGATTATGAAAAACAACAAGCGCCGTCCGTTCAGATTTGAAGCGGCCTGGCTTACCCATGAGGGATTCCCGGATCTGATTGATAAAAGCTGGGAAAGGGACTGCCCTACACCCGAGGCCCTGGATAAGTTTAAGGTGGATGTCTACAAATGGAATAAAGAGGTTTTTGGGAGAATTCAATCCCGGAAAGATAATCTATTGAAAGAGTTGGGTGACGTCCAACGGAAGAATGCTAGACAGCCAACTCAGGCGGGTTTGGATGCTGAGGCGAGCATTAGTAAAGAGTTGGATGAGACGCTAGAGCAAGAAGAGATCCTTTGGTTTCAAAAGTCGAGGGAAAGATGGCTTGCCTTTGGAGACAGAAATACTAGGTACTTCCACGCGTCTACGGTTGTTCGTCGGAAGTGCAACAGAGTTGAGGGCCTAAGGGACGAGGATGGGTGCCTACAAGGCTCCAGGGATCGATGGTTTCCATCCAGTCTTCTTCCAAAAGTGTTGGGACACCGTTGGCACTTCTGTGACCGAGTTTGTTAGGGACTTCTTCATATCTGCGAGACTCCAATGTGGGGTTAATGACACCCTTATTGTGTTGCTCCCCAAAGTAGGCAAGCCGGAGAAGATTCAACAGTTTAGACCTATAAGTCTGTGCAACGTTCTCTATAAGGTGATCACGAAGATTTTGACGGAGAGGTTGAAACCGCTTATGAAGGATCTGGTGGGCCCCACTCAGGGCAGTTTCGTCCCCGGGAGGTTCATAGCGGATAATATTATTATCGCGCAGGAAGTTGTTCACTCGATGAGACGGAAAAAAGGGATCAAAGGGTGGATGTGTTTGAAGTTGGATTTGGAGAAAGCCTACGACAGACTTGAGTGGGATTTCATTGAAGATACGTTAGTGTGCGCCGGCCTGCCGAGCACCCTGGTTCGGTGGATTATGAAATGTATTAGGACTCCTAGGATGCAAGTGCTCTGGAACGGGGAGGTGACGGAACAATTCACGCCGTTGAGGGGTATCCGGCAAGGGGACCCGATCTCGCCATACATCTTCATCCTATGTATGGAGAGATTGAATCATCTCATTGCGGAGGCTGTCGAAGGAGGTCGGTGGAAACCCATAAAGATAGCCAGGGGCGGACCAGAGATCTCGCACCTTTTCTTTGGGGACGATATCCTCCTCTTTGCGGAGGCTTCCGTTGAGCAGGTGAAAGTTATAAAGGGTTGCCTTGAGAGTTTCTGCAGCCAATCCGGACAGAAGGTGAGTCTGTCGAAATCCAAAGTCTACATCTCGAAGAATGTTGGACATGCGCTGTGTAGAAGAATCAAAGACGAAGGAGGCATCGATGTTACGGAGGACTTGGGAAACTACCTTGGTGTGCCGATCCTCCACAAACGGGTCACTAAAGGTACGTTCACCCCCATCCTTGATAAATTTGTCTCTAAACTTGCAGGTTGGAAGGCTTCGGTTCTGAGTTTTGCTGGAAGAACCACTCTCACCGGGCTGTGCTCTCGGCCCTGCCAGTGTATACAATGTCGTCGTTGTTGCTCCCGGAGGGCACGTGCAAAGATATTGAGAAAGCCTGTCGGAATTTTATTTAGGGCTCTTCGCCGGAGAGAAGAAGAATGCACAAGATAAAGTGGTCGGAGCTGACGAAGCCCAAAGAGTTGGGAGGCCTCGGCTTACATAGGATGGCGGACCTTAACCTTGCCCTTGTCGCGAAGCTCGGATGGAGGCTGTTTCAAGATGAAACCAGTCTTTGGGGAGATGTCCTGATGAGTAAATATGTGGGTAAAGGTCTGGGTAGATCGCCAGCGGCTTCCCATGTGTGGAAGGGCATCTCCAAGACGATCGAGGAAGTGATCAAACCCAATGTCAGAAGGTGTCTTGGGAATGGTAAAGACATCTACTTTTGGAAGGAAAGATGGCTGGGTAATGCGCCCTTGGAAGCGTCGGTGGTGGGGGTGCTCTCGGATAACGCCAATACTGTCCGGGTTGCGGAGTTTTGGGATGGTGATGGGGGCTGGAAATGGCAGGAGTTTGCTCCCTTCCTTCCAGCGGAGCATCTCCTCGCCATAGCTGCTTGCCGTGTCGTGGAGAGGGAGGACTCGCTGGGGTGGTTGTTTAGCCAGGACGGGGATTACTCGGCTCGCTCTGGGTACCTGGCCCTGGGGAAGTTCCAGGACGTCCAGGGCACCGACAGAAATTTCTTTAAGGCTATTTGGAAACTGAATATAAATGAAAGAATCCGGTCATTTGTCTGGATGGCTAGCAAGGGAGGGGTCTTGACGAACAAGGAGAGGTTGCGACGACACCTAGGTAACTCTGACTTATGCCCTTGTTGCAATTTGTGTAGCGAATCCCTCATCCATTTGTTTAGGGACTGCGATTCTGCTAAGAAATTCTGGATGCAGGTGAGCTGCGCAAGGCGGAGGAAGGAGTTTTTCACTCAGCCCTTTACAGCGTGGGTCAGGGAGAACGTCCTGTCCAAGGACGTGGGGGAAGAGGACACACTCTGGAGCGCGTTCTTTGCCATGGCGTTGTGGAAAATCTGGATTAGGAGGAACGAGATCGTCTTCAAGGACGGAAAGGGAGCAGAGCTGTCGTCGGACCTGTGCTGGAAACTCGCCAATGAGCATGGAAGGGCGAGGAGGGGTTTGCTGACGGACTCGGCGAAGCATGATAGAGTCCAAAGGTTGATTGGCTGGGAGCCACCTAGAGAGGGCTGGATCAAGCTGAACACCGACGGAGCGGTGGATGAGAGAGGGATGGTTGCGGCTGGGGGCGTCGCTCGTAACCACAAAGGCGAGTGGCTTGTCGGCTACTCTCGGAACTTGGGATCGTGCTCTGTTTTAAGCGCGGAGCTTTGGGCGATTGCTACGGGCCTGGAATTGGCCTGGGATCGTGGGTTTAACAGGTCCTGGTTGTTTCCGACTCGGAGGTAGCGATTGGTTTGTTGAGGGGTGGGGTGAAGCCCTGCCATCCGTGTGCTAGCCTGGTAAGCTATTGCCATGGCTTCCTTCGTAGGAGCTGGGTTGTCCAGCTCCGACACTGTTTTCGTGAGGGTAACCGCTTAGCTGATTCCCTCGCGCACTTGGGTTTGCTCTCTAATTTAGGCCTGGTTTATTTCGATTCTATTCCGGAAGACTGCTTAGGTTTTTTGTTGAGTGATGCTGCCGGGGTCCAGGCGACTCGGTGGTGTTCTTTGTAACTGACTCTTGTTTATTTATTTATTATCTCCGCCGTGCGCTTTGCTCACGGTTTTCTACCAAAAAAAAAAAATCCGACCCATCATCTATATATCTACCCATCATCCACCTTCCACTTGTTTTCTTTTTCTTGATTTTCACCCATCTTTTCAAGTCGGGTGATTCAAATTCGAGTCGAGTGGTTGTGAAATGGTCATCTATGTGCACACCACCCAGTCATGGGTCTCAATGAGCAATGCTTAAATAGCTAGAAAGAAAACGAATGAGGAGATGAGTACTTACCTTCCATTGAAGAGGGCAACATGGACAATAGTGGCCGAGAGAGTAGCAAATCCAACACCATAAGTCATAGTGAACATGGCACTAAGATTGATGGGCCCGGTTCTTGCATAAGCAACCTCATCGAGCTCAAACCTAGAGTCGATGATGCTGTTGATGTCGAACCTTGTTCCGTTCGACATGAAGAGGTTGTTGGAGTAGATGGGGAAGGTCTTGGCGCCGAAGATGTTTGACCAGTAACACAAGGGGACGATGGCGTACATGAAGAGACCATAGCGTGCAGCGATGTTGGCGGTGGCGAACCAGGGGCTCGCAAGAGGGGTGCCAAGGTAGGACGTGACGGTTGCCCAGTCGACACCAAACGAGCCAAGGCCAAGGCCGCTGTTGCCGGAGCCCAACTGGTTGACTAGAACGGACTTGGGTACGATCCAGCAGACGTAGGACACACTGGTGACCATGGTGGCTAGATAGGCCGGTACTATGCAGTAGGCTGCACTCGCGATCAACACGAACACGAAGAACTGAGTCCTGCTTATGCCGCCTCTGCTTCTCTTTTCCTTGTCATGGAGAGCCCTGCGACAGATTTTAAAATCAACGGTTGAGATTATATCTACTCTACAAGTAGACCTATGTAATTAATAAAAAAGGAAGTTGCGATTAATTACCTGAACAATGAAACCTGGACCAGATTGGCAGGCCACCACATTTCCGGAGGCTCAACGAGATATTTCCTAAATAGACCAGCCCAGCCGAAACCCAGGGTCTAGTCAAATTAACCAATATTATTAAAATCAATATTCTAGATCGCATCGAAAGAAAGTCTAATGATTGAATCATAAGATTCACTACATGGATGAATTTCAAAAATAAAATATAATGTAGACTGACCCCAAGTATAACTATTGAAAATTTCTTATATATAAAGTGAAAACATTTGAAAATCCTTATAACATTTTTTTTGGGGATGGTTAAAATCAAATTGGGGTCATATATAATCTTCTACTATTTTCCGATCATAAGATCCCACTTTCAATAAGATTTTACACAAGATTGGAATTGTTCTACCATTTCTAAATAGTTGAAAAATCGTAGAATCGAATGGAGATCGGTTTGCTTGCAATTGAAATCGAAATTCAAATTGCAATTGCAAAATGGAAGTAGGAAAGAAAGAAAGAAATTATCCTTTAAGGTTGTAAATTTTCAAAAATAACCTAAATATAATGTAAACTGTAGAAGGATATAGTGGGCCGAAGGCCCAACCAGTTGTCCAGCCCAATGGTTGATTGTTCCGGTTTTGTTAGAGGGTTAGTTAGTTGGTTGTTAGTTTAGCTTAAGACGTAGTTAGTTGTGTATATATATACACTTTGTTAAGTTTAATGATTGAACCATAAGATTCATTACTTTTGTTACGTTTTCCATAATACAGAAAATTCCCAAATTGATCTTGGTTTCCATATAAACTGATAAAATATATTGAAATTGTGAAAAAAATTCGAATTTCTTATAATAGATATTTTGTGGAATTGGATCATACATAACATCCTACTTTTTTTTTTTTTAATGCCTAGATTCTTTTTAGATCGTACAATCCTACCTTCAATAAGATTCTACATAATAGTCGAAAATCATAGAATTGAATTGAGATTTTAACCATCCGTTTGCTAGCAATTAAAATTGAAGTAAGTGGGTAAGAAAGAAAGAAAGAGAGACCTGAGTGGTGAGCATGACAATGGCAGCAGGGATAAAAGGGAGGTCCCTCCTATAGAGGAGCTTCACGGAGCTTAGGATATGAGTCGCATACACGGTTCCGGCGCCGGCATTCGCCAAGATGGTGATCAACACGTGCTCCTTGATGTTAAAGGGCCCCGGGTTCAGGCTAAACTCGAACCTGGTCCCCTTTAACAAGGCCCCCGTGGGGAGGGCCCTGGCCATGAGGTGCCCCATGGGCACCACCGCTATCTGCGCCGCTACTGAGCTCACCGACATCGGGTTCTTCCTGTACCACATGAACTGGTTCACGAACGACAGCACCACGCACGACCCCACCCCCAGGACCCACGCCCTGAAGGTCATCACCGGCATCCCCGGATCGTCCGTTTTCGGGACTGTCACCTCCACCTCCTTGATCGTCGTCGACCACTCGTAGCTGTCGTCCCACGACTCCGACTCCGACTCCGGTGATGGTTTTGATGGTGGCTCCATTAATCCTGGGTCACGCCTTTGATTTCCTCAGCTACATGGGAGTGTGTACTAGCTAGTACTGAGGATGTCATGTAGAATTTGCTCACTAATATAATACTCTATTTGTTCAAATATCATCCTTAAAAAGAGTGTAAATTATTTTGATACGGAGTAACATATTTTGTTTATTACTCCGTATATATACATATTTTTTTTAATATTATAAAAATTATACTATACTCTTCTAAAAAAAATTGATATTTTATACTCCCTTCATTCGACAAAACTTGTCATTTTAACTCTCCACACAACTTTTAATAAAACTAATAATTACACTTCTTTTTTACTAATTTACCCTCAACTATTACTCTATTTTTTACTTTATCAAAAACTACAACTCACAACACATCAATCAAATCAAAGGCATTTTAGTAAAGTAAAAGCAAAAATACTTAAAATGACAAGTTTTTCCGAATAAAAATAAAATTCTAAAACGACAAGTTTTGCGGAACGGAGGTAGTATGACATATTTTTATCTAATTGGAAAGAGTAAATACCGTAATAAATTGGGCTGAAGAGCCGGCCGCCAACCGCCCACAACCCTGCAACGGCCCCTGAAACCGAGGGATTAATACTTGGAGTCCTGTACTCCTGTGATATACGTAGTATGTCAGTCTTGTACGTGTGGGGCTTCCTCTTGTTACTTATCGACCTTTATTTTAGATTGTTAATTTTATTAAAAATATTATCTTTATAGGTATTTTAATCTTCACTTTATGGAAATACCCTAATAATTAGGGGTGGATGCGGGATGGGGGTCGTCCCGCGTCCCGTCTTACGTAATTTTTACGGGACGGGACGGGCCCTGTCCCTCAAATAAAAATACATTATAAAAAAATCTAAAATTCTTATATATTTTGTGATTTTCAAATGCGTAACATATATAAATTTGTAATATTTTTTTTATTTTCCATATATATATATACACTGCACACATTATACATATAATTATAATATATATATACACACTGTATATAATATATTTATCTTATGTACGATCTTCAGAGATGAAACAGAAACTTCAATAAAAGAAAGTAGCATGATTAAATGCTAATCAAATTTCTAACTAAGAACAGTAGGTTGAACAAAATACATACACTATATATTACAGTGCGTATACACACTGTATATAATCTAATATATATATATAATATAATATAAAATAATATAGTAATATTACATTATATTAATTAATATATGTGTGTGTATATATATGCGGGACGGGACGGGATTTGTGGGATTAGAACGGGTCGTCCCGCGTCCCGTCCCGCATAATTTTTACGGGACGGGACCGGGATTTGCGGGATTTGTGTCCACCCCTACTAATAATGACTAGTAGATTGTTTGTTATAGTTAACACTAGTTATATCTAATCTAGGAGACTCGGGCCGGGGGTAGGGTGGTTGAAGCCCTCCTAGTTCAGAAAAAACATCAAGAAAAAAAAATTATTATTTTTACTAATTTTAGGGATAAAACAATTTAAAAAGAATAAAGAATCACAAAAGCAATTTAGTTGGTAAGGATGAGTATTTAGTATCTTGAACCCATGAGTTCAAACCTTTTTAGTTTTACTTTTTTATAATTTTTTATTTTTCTAAGTTTCCTCTATTAAAAAGTATTGATTAAATAACAAATTTAAGGTAAAAAAAATCTCATTTATAGATAAAAAATTTTCTTTTTTTTTTCTATGCTTTTTTAAGTTTCCTCTACTAAAAACGACTACTTAAATAAAAAATTTAAGATTTTCTATAATATATTTAAACAAAAACATTCTTTTACATATAGACATTGAGCAACCTTCTCTCTCGTGAATGGGCAATCCATATTCCAAGTATACCCTTTGAAGACAGACTATACCGGTGACCTGACTGGCACGGATGGTCCACAACACAGAGTGCATACAATCTCCTCTCTCACGAATGGGAGATTGAGAATGATTGCAATAATTTGATTTGGAAACTGGATACATTGCCTAAAGTGAAGAACTTCATGTCGAAAATTTGTCAAAATGGACTTCCAACGAAAGCCAGACTTGCCCAACGTGGTAGGGAGATTCCTAGTACGTGCTCAATATGTGGAGATGCCGTGGAAGATGACACACATCTCTTTATGGAATGTCAACCCCAGATTGTATCCGACGTCCTTTCAGGGGCCGAGAAAGACAGGATTCAGGAAATTATCACAACATCTAGGGATTTCAAACCAATATTACAATATATAGGGGAAAATGTGAACAAAAGTTCAAGAACTATCATTGCTAACAGATGGTGGAGTTTATGGTTTTATAGAAACTAACTAACCTTTGATAATAACAATCCGCCAACCAATAATATCATTCAGATGGCAAATACGATCTCTGACAATTGGAAAAAGGCTTCTGAGTTTAATGATTTTGAGAGGCACTGCAACACCAGCAAGGGTAAAAAAGGTGGTAAAAAAATGCAGGTAATTAAAAAGAGGATGTTGGAAAAAGCCTGCGCTGGGAACATTTAAGCTTAATTTTGACGGTTCCTCATTCGCATGACATTCTAGTTCGGGAGGTTACACTATCATTGACTGGTATGGTAAACCAATTAAAATTGGATACAAATACCTAGGGCAACAATCGTCGTTAATGGCAGAAGCTCGTGCTTTATTATTAGGGGTACAAAATGCGGTAGAATTGGGAATTAAAAAGTTAGTCATTGAAGGGGATTCGATGATAATTATTAAGCACTTCCGAGACAATACTAGGTGCCATTGGGAAATTGAACTCATCTTATCCAAGATTAAAGTTCTCCTCCATGGAGTGGAGCAATCTTCGTTCTCTCATGTTCCCCATGAGGGCAATTCCGTGGCTGATAAGGTTGCACACCTTTTCCACGGTGCCCGGGGAATTGAGAACTTTCTGGATCCTGCCTTGCAGGACCTCATCCGAAAGGATGCCATCGGGTAGAGTCCCTACCCGAATTCTTACCTAATAAAAAAAAAGAAAAAAAAAGACATTGAGCAACCTCAGGACTCACTCACACACTTTTTTTTTACAGTAGGCAAAAAGTAGGAGCCTTTACAGAACGTTTGTGCTATTCGCACGACGGGATTTCGCAATCCGCACGGTGCCGATCTTGAAAACCGGCACTGGCGGTCTGCCAACTTGGGAAGTCGGCATCTGCAGAAGTGCCGACTTGATCCAACGGTGATCTCCCACTCAATGAAGGGTTGCCGACCAATGCAATGCTGCCGACTCCTTACCGACTCGGGAACTCAGCATTGGCACCGTGCGAATAGAGAATAAATGGTCGTGTGAATAACAGAACCCTTACAAAAACTGTAAAGTTGCTCCTTAATCATCCTGACAGATGATGGTACAAAGGTCTCTATTACAGGGAATTGAAGATCTATTATTAATTATCCCTTTCGTAGCTATTTTATCAGCTGCTTTGTTGGCTTCTCGGTAGCAATGCTTGAACTCTACATATTCAAAAGATTGCTTTAAGTTGTTGATGTACTCTACTTCTCGCAGTATTTCCCACCGGGTGCTCTTCCTTTGATTGATAGCTCTAATCACATCTTGATTATCACCTTCTATAATAATTCTTCTTAATCCCTTCCTTATAGTTTGTATGTTGCAAAACTACTTGTATCGCCTTGGCTTCCGTTTTGATGACCGAGCCCTGTCTTATTTCCTGTTAAAATATATCCACTATCCTGCCCGCAGAATCGTGGACGATCCCTCCCACTCAGCATGCGCCTGTGGGTCTTACGGAACCGTCGACATTGATTTTGTAGACAGTTCCTTGTGGTCTAGTCCATTTTGCTCTACATCTTTTGTTGCTCCCTTCGATTTTTGGTTTGCCTTTGTCCGTCTGTTCCCAGACCTTGATGTTTGCCTTGATTCTATGTACTACACCTTCCATCAAACCCGGGTGCTTATTTCTAAATATATACTCATTTTGCATCTCCCAAATTGTTTGCCAAATGAAGACTAGCTCCTCAAAGTGTTTGTTTTCCATCTTGATCTTTTCCAATCTTTTCCTGAATGGCACATCCCCATTTAGATCTAGAAATTATTTACCAGTTGTCTGTTCATAGATTGTTATAACCTCTTTTACAAATGGGCACTTAACAAAGATGTGCTCATCATCTCATCACTTTGATTACAGAGAGAACATGTACTAGACACTCTATTTACATACTTATTAAGTCTTAAAGCGGTTGGAAGACCATCCACTACTAGTTTCCAAATAAGATTTGTAAGCCTATGAGGTAAACTAAGTTTCCAAATCCATTTATGGTTTTTCTCGTTTTGTGTTTGATGCTCCAGCAAAGGTTTAGTTGATTTAGTCATGAAATTGCCTCAAGATTCTAAATTCCAGATAAGTTTGTAGGGGGGCTCCAATTTGGAATGTGAAGCTGGGTGATTTTCTCAACAATCTCTTGGGGGAAAAGAGTTCGAAGTAGTGACAAATTCCATTGTTTATTTGTTGTGATTAGGTGACTAACTTTTAAGTTCGGGTTGTTTGTTCCGATGTAGTTTTGAAGGCTTATGGTAGGGATCCATGAGTCCCTCCAAACATATATCGATTCGCCGTTTCCTATGATCCATATAAGACCCTTCTTAAAATTTTCTCTTAGGGATAGGAGCCGTCCAAATTGCCAAGAAGTAGCTTGATTGGAGCGGTTCTTAATGTCTTCTTTTTGTAGGTATTTTTCTTTTATGACCTTTACACAAATGTTCTCCTCATTTGTGTATAGTTTCCATAGTAGTTTCATCTGGAGGCTGACGTTAAGGTCTTCAACCTTTCTGATTCCCAAACCATCGTGAAGTTTACTTCTACAGATCTTGTCCCAGCTTATCATAGGCATATATCTCTCAGACGGAAGCTTGTTTCAATAGAATTTTTTGTTGATTTGATCAATTTGGTTTAAGATCCGTTTTGAAAGTAGGAAATTTTGCATCAGATAGTTCGTCTTAGAGCTAAGACTTTCTTGAATCAGGATTGCTCTACCCGCTTGAGAGAGAGTCGAGGCTTTCCACGTGGATAGTTGTTTCTTGAGGCTTTGAATTACATCATCAAATACGCAATTTTTTATTCTCCCATTGATAACTGGTATCCCTAAGTATTTTTCAAGGGTATTGGAGATGGGAATACCCATATGCTTAGCCAAGTCGACGGCTAGAGTTTGACTGACATTTTTAGAGCACTGAATTGAGCTTTTGTTATAGTTTATTGTTAACCCAGTTAAGTTTGAGAAGTTGTTAATCATATTTTGGATCGTGTTGAGGCTGGTGTGAGCTGCTTTAGCAAAAATAATGATGGTGTCATCTGCAAAGGTCAAGAAGAGGATAGGAGTTCCATTTCTTGTAAGTTTGATCCCGACTAAGGCATCTTCAAGAAGTGTCTCTTTGTAGAGTTCCCTAGACCTGGGCAAACGCGGGCGCGGGCTGGACTTGGGACGGGCTTTGGCCGAAAATTTGTCTCGTTGATGCGGGCGCGGGCCGAGCTAAGCCCGCTTAACGGGTTGAAAACCTTGTCTGATCCCGTCTGCTATTGCCGTTGCGGGCAGCCCGCGGGTACCCGCTTAATTTCCTGCTGTAAGTGATTCAATTTATTTATGTATGTTGTAAAACATACATAATAATAATAATAATAATAATAATAATAATAATAATAATAATAATAATAATAATAATAATAATAATAATAATAATAATGGAGAAAACAAAATATTTCATTTATGCTTGATTTTGTGAAAATGTTCTTATTATGGTACGTAATTTTTGTGATGCACAAATTAGCTAGATTTGATGGAAACTGCTGTGAAAATATACAGGCTAGCTAGGGTATGTTTGGTGTAGTTTTTGAATTATTTTGTATTGATGTAGGCGGAAGATTTTTATCCACTTGAAGGGTAAAGTAACCATAGCGGGTACCCGTTGATGTAGGCATTAAGGGTAAAGTATACATAGATATTTTTTTAAAAATTAATAATATGTATGTGTATATATATATATATATATATATATATATATATATATATATATATATATATATATATATATATATATATATTTAATACTACCCGTTGCGGGCCTAATGGCCCGCAACAGGTAGATTGGCTTACCCAATCCCGTTCCAGCTGCGGGCGCGGGTCGGGTCTAGCGGCCCGCAAGGGCTTTTCCCCCTACCCAAGCCTGTCCAATTTCACGGGCGGGTGGGACGGGCCGGGCAGGCCGGCCCGCGTTTGCCCAGGTCTAGAGTTCCCTTGCTAGGCCTTCCATCACTAGCTATAATAAATATATAGGGAGCCAACATATCTCCTTGTCTTATACCTCTATTTGGTTTAAATTGCTTTCCAAAAGTATTATTGACAAAAACTGACATGGATGTTGTTATGCATTTCATAACCCATGTAACCCATTTTGGGTGAAAACCAAATTGAGTCAAAACTGCTTCAATATAGCTCCAGTTAATTTTGTCGTATGCTTTAATTTCTCCATGTCTAATTTGAGGGCCATCCACCCCTTTCTACCCTATTGTTTATTGGAACTATGAAAGATTTCGTGTGCTGTTAGAGTATTATCCTGAATTGATCTTCCTTCGACAAAGGCACCTTGATACGGATTGATAAGCTTTGGAAGAATTGGCTTCAGAAGGTTTCCCAGAATTTTAGCAATGATTTTGTAAATAGTATTACAGAGGCTTATAGGTCTATATTGATTTTTATTAGAAGGGTTTTCTATTTTTAAGGTTAAGGCTATAAATGTTTGATTTATTTCAGTAAGTAATTGGCCAGAGTGGAAGAAGGCTATTACAGCTTTACAACATGACTTCCCAACTATGTGCCAGTAGGTTTTGTAGAACTCAGGTGGGTAACCGTCTGGCCCTGGAGACTTATCTTCTGCCATCTCAAAGACCGTATTCTTGATTTCAGTTGTCATAGGTAACCTAATTAAATTCATGTTTTCGGTTGTGGTTATTTGAGGTTGGATATTCCAGACTTCACTAGATGCGACAGATCTCTGATGATTCCCAATGAATCGCTCGACCATTTCCTTTGTAATCTGGTCTTGGATGCTCTCTATATCAGTGAGTGTGTCCCCTTTGTTTGTGACAAAGTAGGTGGTTGATCTTCTGAAGTTTCTAATTTTCGCCACTAATTGGAAGTATTTTGTATTCCTATCTACTAACTGAATGTGTTTAGATTCAGCCCTCTGTTTCCAAAATTTGTAGTTAAATTCTAGAAGTCTAAACTTTTTGTATTCTAGTTTCGCTGGTCTTTCTTCCTCTGTAGGACTTATGTTCCCCCACGGTAGCTTCCGTTGGAGATCAGCTATTTGATTTTCCACTTGTGTTAGTTGTTTTATAACATTATTACTCTGAGATTTGCACCAATTTTTGGTGTTTCTTTTTAACAACTTTTGCTTCTGTAAAAGCTTAAAACCAAATGATCCTACAAGTTTGTTATTCCAAACTTGTTTGACTATTGTTTCATAAGCTCTGTTGGTGGTCCAAGCCATTTCAAACCTAAAAGGAGCAACCTTCTTATTTGAGTGATTGCTGATTTCTAGGGTAATAGGGCAGTGATCAGAATAGGAAAAGGAATGATGTTTAGTTTCTGATGTTAGCGAACCATTATGTGATGTTCTGGTGAGCTAATGCCCTATCTAAACGTTCATAAGTATTATCGCTACTAGTTCTGTTTTTTCTCCAAGTAAAAGGTGAACCACTAAAGGGCACCATGTGGAGGTTCAAATTCTTCTTTAACATCTCGAAGTCTTCTGAATCTAGATATCATGGGAGTGGCACCCCCTTGTTTTTCAGTGTCATTTTCAATATCATTTAGATCCCCTATTATTAGAACTGGGAGCTGATGTTTGTTGACAACAAAATAAATTTCTTCCCAGAAGCTATCTTTTTCACTGTCTATAGAAGGAGCATAGACAAAAATCAAAGCTAATTCATGGTTTTCAATAACAGTCTTAATCATAATAAATCGGCCTGCTATTAAGCTCCAGAATTTTACAGTTATCAAAGAAATTTGCTTTGTGAAGAATCCATATTCCACCCTTATGCCCATTCGCTTTGATAGTATTAACCTTGTAAAAGACCAAAACTTTAAGTTGTTCATCCGTGAGGGGTTCCATTGATTTAGTTTCGATTAGAGCTAGAATTTGAAGACAGTTAAAGAATCGTAGATGATTGATTTCTTGCCAAAGGAGGGGCCTCTTAGAGCCCCTTATATTCCAATAGTTAACACTAATCATAACTATATTTATGACTATACCATTTAATCTGATTTTTATCCTTGCTGAATGTACAACATGCATAAGTATAGAAATTGAGAGAGCTTTGATTGAGAGAATAACCTGTTTCCCTTCTCTTTTTTTTTGGTGGGCAAACGGGGAGAAACGGCTCCCCAAACCGTTAAATAAATAACTAGAATAAACAAGAGTATTACAAGGAATTAACCAAAAACATTACACAGTGCACTGTCTAGTCCAAGACCTCCCCAGCTCATCTAAGAGCAGCAGATTAGAGACTGAGGAGGGAGGGGTTTGTAGCACATGAACACCGATTGGCATGGACAAAGCTAACTAGGCAAGCTCATCAGCTACGGAGTTCACCTCGCGGTAAGTATGATGAAACTGAACAGACCAGTCTCTACGAAGAAAGCCATGGCAGACGGCTACCAGGCTAGACAACGGGTGTGAGGGCTTGACCCTACCCTCAATGAGCTTAACACACATCACCGAATCCGATTCGATAAGGACTTTCTTGCAACCCAAATTCCAGGCCAGCTCCAGGCCTTTCAAAATGCCCCAACACTCCACCATCAGGGGAGTGAACGAGCCTATGTGGTAGGCAAAACCTCCGAGCCATTTAGCCTCTGCATTCCGGATCACCCCACCCATTGCTGTGTAAATTTCATTGCGAACAGACCCATCGGTGTTAACCTTGACCCAATCCTGGTCTATCCCATTTGATATCTTTAACCTTCTTCTGGACATCCTGCTTGCTCCCACCAAGTCTTCTCCTAGCTTCCCTGTATTATTTCATAGTCGTGCTGCACTCCAAGATCGTCATTGTATGTCGACTTCCATCTCTGAATACGATATCATTCCTTTGCTTCCACAAATTCCCCAAGCCAATAGCAAAGAACTCGATCCAGTTCCCTCCTTCTTCGACCTTCTCCGTTGACAGGACATTTTCCCTAATCCACGCCGCGAACGGAAGGCCCCCATTATGCCTCCTTGCTGCTGAATTCAGCACCTGCAACCACAAAGTTTTGGCAGCATCACATTCTTTAAATAAATGTTCCATGGATTCATCGTATAATTTACATACCGGACAACAAGCAGAATTTGCGAAGCCCCTTCGGACCTGCTCCGTATTCGTAATCACTCCTCCTTTGCTGATGGTCCACATGAACGCCCGAATTCTTTCGTTAACATTCAAATTCCACACAGCTCTGTAGAAACTAGTGTCATTGCTTTGCCAATTGTTCCACTGGCAAACAACTACATATCCCGAACTCACAGTATAGTCTCCATCCTTGGTAGCTTTCCAACAAGGGATGTCTTCCCCCTCCGAGACTGCAATAGCCGCCAATCTCCGCAGGGCATCCGTCGGGAGATTCGCGCTAAGGATGTCCCATCACCACCCCTTACCTTCAACCCACATCTCCGCCACACTGACCGACGGGTCATCTCATTAGTCTCCTTTTCTTATATTCTGAAGTGGTACCTCCATGGCCCATTTGTCTTTCCAAAAATCCACGCTTTTCCCGTCTCTTATATTCCAACGCAACCCTGGATTTATAACTCTCTTAAGCCCTCTGCGAACCCCTTTCCAAATGTGCGAAGCACCCGAAGTTCTCCCTGAGGCAGTCCCGATATACTTTCCGTTAAGCACTTCTTTCCAAAGGCTATTCTCCTCCATAATAAATCGCCACCCGAGCTTAGCTACGAGAGCCATGTTCAGATCTTCCATAGATTTGACCCCAAGGCCTCCGATACACTTAGGTCTTGTAATCTCCTGCCAAGCAACTTTATGAATGTACTCTTCTCTTCGTGTTAGTCGATCCCCAAAGGAATCCTCTACATATCTTTTCCATATTATTATATACTCCATTAGGGACAAGGATAGTTCCCATGCAGTAATCTGGGAGGGATCCGAGCACAGAGTTTACCAGGGTGATTCTGCCCGCAAAACTCAATGTACTCAACTTTCAACCCGCTAGCTTAGACTCGAATTTCTGAAGAATGAACCCAAAATCAGCTCCCCTCACCCTTTGCAATAACGGAACTCCAAGGTACATACCCCAAGTCGTCAGTAGCCTCAATTCCACTAGTTTCCTGGATCTTGAATTTAAGGTCACTCTTCACGTTGCTAGAAACGAAGAATTTTGATTTCTGCAGGCTAACTTTCTGCCCTGAACTCTCACAAAAATTTTCAATGCAGTCACCAATAACCCTTACCTGTTCTACTGATGCTTCTGCAAACAACAGGATGTCGTCGGCGAAAAAGATATGTGAGAGAGCAAGAGCATTCCGAGTGATCTTTACCGGCTTCCAGGTAACACTTTCAACTGCTTGGTTAATAATATGAGTTAGGCGTTCCAAGCATAGCACGAATAAATATGGTGATATCAGATCTCCTTGATGAATGCCCCGTGACGGGATAAACCGACTGGACACTTCCCCATTCCATAGGACTTGCATTCTAGTACTCCCAATGCATGCCATAATCCATTTGACCCATTTATCCGGAAATTTTGCCCAAATAAGTGTATCTTCTATGAAGTCCCAACTGAGTCGGTCGTAGGCTTTTTCAAGGTCGAGTTTCAAGCAAACCCAACCCTTACCTCCCCTCTTCTTCCTCATCGAGTGCACAACCTTTTGAGCAATAACAATATTGTCAGTAATCAATCTGTCGGGGATGAAGCTTCCCTGCATCGGACTCACCAGTTTTTCCATTAGCGGTTGGAGTCTATTCGCCATGACTTTAGTTATAGCTTTATAGCTAACATTAAATAGGCTTATATCCCTCTAAATTGGCTGATATTCTCGGGTTTCCCCACCTTCGGGAGGAGAGTGATCAAGGTGTCATTCAGGCCAACAAGAAGCTCACCAGTCTTGACCCTTCTCTTTTGGTACACTCCTTGCTAGATCCTGATGTAGATTTTCATAGGCTTCAGAGTATGTAGCTTCTGGGATTTGTCATAGCAGTCTTGTATTCTGGACAGAGATCTGCTGCTAATGTTCACTAGGATAGCAATTGGGGCTTTAATGCCACCATTGCAAATCCATTGCTTTGATTCATGTTTGGATATGAGTTGTTGGTGTAAGATTTTGCTGCCGCTCACCACCACCCAGTTCATTAAAGAACTGATGGGGATTTACTTAAGGTTTTTGAAATTAAAATAGCCATTCGTCATACCTTCAACTACCTATAGTGTATCTTCTGCGTGAGTTTTACAAGATTGGTGAAGGGAGAGGGCCACTCTTGCATCAATGCCATCTTCATTGCATATGGAAAGAGCCACCAAATCTCTCTTATTCTTCTTCACTTGTGATCTACTAGTCCACAAAGCTCAGACCAACATATAATAATTTCTAGAAGTAGCATTAGAATACTTAAGATTACATCCTGGATTCTCAAACAGATGGGGAAGACATGGGAAAACCAGTACAATGCCACCATTAGAGCTCATATTGTAATATTTAAAATCATAAACCTGGAAACAGGTACTAGGAATAAGTAGATAGGCAATACATGGATTAAAAGGGCTTAAAGGTGCTGAAATAACGATAAAGATTTGGATACAGACCATGCATACCACTAGATTTTCCTTCTTGTTGTTGTTAGTTATAAAGGTACTTAAATAACAAGGAACAACAATATGAAAATCACAGCAATTAATGGTGATTTCAATACTAGCATAAGTCCAATCAGTATTCCCAAACAGAGTCAGAAAATGGGGGAGATACCTACCATAGTACATTTCCAAGGCAGTTCAGAGTATCGTATTTAATCTTAATAGTTGAAACCAAACTTAGATTAGAGAGCAACATAATAAGAATTGATAAGAGCGTCAACAAATGAGCTTTGAGGATCCTTGATACAGGGGAAAGAAATGACATTAGAGCTATGACCAAGAGGCAAATAACAGTATGAATTGGACGAGTTTGGGCGATAGATAATCAATTTATATCAGAAGCAAAATCATCCAAAGAGCTCAAACATAACAGATTCAATGCATGCAATTGGAGGGGAGAAGCTAAATCAGCGTGTAATAGCAATTTCATAGAATTAATCATACCTTGTACTTGTACCTCGATTATTGTGTACAACACCTTGGAAGTGCCATCTATTGAGTCCCTTGTTAATTTCTTGCTGGGTTGAATCGTTCCTTCAGCAAGCCACTCCTGAGCCTTTCATGTCCGTCATTAGATTTGTTGGAATGTCGGCCAAATTCCCGATTCTCGAGCAGAGGAAAGGTGTGAACACTCGGTGCATTGCTTCAGTCTTCTTGAGCTTTTGAACGTTGCTTCCATTCAGTAATCAAGCAGCAATTTTAAGGGGTTGGGCCTATGTATTGGTCTTATGGGCCGAGAGCCCAAGCTTGGCAGCTAATCCTGGTTAGGAGATCAAGCCGGGTTCAGCTCAATTCGATCAAGTCCGGTTTAGATAACTCCCAAGCTTAGCTTATAACCCTCTAAACTAAACCCATTACACATGTTTACACAAAATATTATACATATAAAAGGCATATAACTTAGAACAAATATACAAGTTCTCAACATTTTACATTAATTTTTGTGGACATTACAAGTATTTTATATAGATTTTAGTTCCTAATTCGAAAAATAGAGTCTACACTCTACACTAGGTTTGGTAGAATTTCCAAAAACTTTGGCATTTTTTGGAGCTAAATCGAGCAATTTAAGGAAGAAGCCGAGAAATTCAAATTTTAAGACCATGAAGACAAGCTTAAAGAAGATTCAAGAAGGCTATATGAAAAGAGAAATTAAGGTCAAGTGAAGAATCAAGCCAAAAAAGTTGCAAAAGATAGCACATTGTCGACCTGATCTTGTAGTGTGTCGTTAGGAGGCATCGCTTATCCAATCGACTATTGCCGTATTGTGGGTGTATGTGTTACAAAAATTTTTCAAGAGTTACAACTTCTCTGTTCACACCGATATCAAATTCAGACGGCAAAAGGTCGGAAAACGCCAAACCAGTAGCAACAGAGTGGTTTGGATGGGATTTGGGCCGAACTGACTATGGGCTTTTGGCCCAATACTTAGTGATCAAGTATAAACCCACTACAAATACTTATTTAAAGAGGAGAAATTAGACGGTGTGTTTGGATTTCCGATGTATTATGCTTATGAACATAAACACTTGTAAAGTGTTTGGTTAAAAAAAATTATAAGATATTTAAAATAATGTTATTTTAAAATAAAATATATTATAAATTGTGTAAATTAATTATATTAATTTTATAAAGTAATTATAAACTTAACACAATATTGAGTGTTTGATTTATACAATCTTTGCAATATTTTATTTGAAATACATAAAAATTGAACCAAACAAACACTTTGAAAGTGTTACTCTGGAATCCAAACACACTCTTAGATCTTGGAGAGAGCAGTTGGGAAACGAGCCAAAGGTAGCGGAAGAGATCGAGAACACCGGCAAGAGGAACTGGCGGTAGAGAGTTCTACAACAGAGTGGTACGAGTGGTCGGTACAGTCTTCCTTACGATAGTTTCGTAGTTTTTAGGTTATTTGTTTTTGCTTTCACATTCATAATTGTTTCTCTCAAATTCTCAATCTAGGTATTACTTTAGTTTTAATGCAAGTTTTCATTTTCATTGTCGTCTATAAGTAGTATGTTTGCTATGGAGTTGAGTGAAGCTGATGATGTGTTGATGTATACAGAATGCATGCTTTGCTTGGGCGACAAGTCCTAATTAATTTGGTTATATTTGAATTGAGTCTCTAAGAATGTAAGACGTAAGTTAACCATTTGTACATGTATTTAGCTAGGGTGAGAATTGGTTTGTGGTTGCACCATGATGGTTGAATTGAGGTCAGACAGGACGGGTCACGGGTTGACACGTGACTCGTGGATAGGTCTAACTTAGATTATCAAAAGCAACGTACGGGTTAGTCTGTAGGTTGGACAGGACACTACCTAGTAATTACTAAGGAGCCGCTTCTGGGTGAATCATAAAGGAAGGCTAGGCAATGTTTAGACATCGTCATTCGTCAACAACCAGTTAGTTGGAGGGTCAGTCAAAGCTCAAAGGGTTGTTAAGGATTCTAATTTGGGTATGCCTCGGATACAAGGTCGTTCTAGCAAAAGCACTATTTATATATATATAGATATTGATGTGGTGTGGCAATCCTTGGCCTTAAAAGTTAAAATCAAACCCCTAATTAGACACTTCGTTTTCATTGGTTTAATTGTTTAATCTAAAGACAAGTAACGTACCCTAATTAACGACTACAACTCGGCACACCCAAACAATTCAATAGAGAATGAAAAAGTAAAAGAGAGAGAACTCATGCAGTTCAGGTAGATAAAGAAGGAGAGACTCAAACCCAAATAACAAAAATGGAGTTCGAAAGCTATTTATATCTAAGAGCTCGTAAACATATAAAAAAAAAATGGCGGGGATTCGAGAAGCGTAGAATGAGAAACTCCCTTCATTTCATATTTGTATATTAAGAGCAAATGGAGTCACGCTTTGAGACCAATATAGTGAAAGTGAGTTTAATTATCAGCGAGGTTGGCCAAATAAAACAGCCATATATATACAAAATACAATTCCTATAGTATCGATCTATATAATATTGATTTGTCCTACAGACAAACAAACAAAAACGAATAATTGACTGTCAAATAAACAATCACATACAAATACACATCGAGCTCGTAAATAAATAAATAAATAAAAACAATTCCTATAGTATCGTATCGATCTCTTACTTGCTCATTTTCCATGCAATTTTATATACCTGTGATTTTTTCGTCTTTGGACCATGTGCAACCATGAGTTTTACTTACTTTATAGGTCTTAAAAGGTAAACTCATGGTTGCAAGTCAAACCTTAAGGGAAGGGGTTACCCCTTTCCACTAAGTAACCTCTTCTCTTTTATTTTTACTTTATCTTTTTTTTTAAACACATAAGTGGGTCATTATATATTATTTATATATTTTTTAAACACACAAGTGGAGAACAAGGTAACCTCATTGTTGCAAGGGTAACCTCTAAAGAAGAGGTACAAAAATTGCAAAATAATTTAGAGAAAAAAATATATGAGGTGGCAAATTATAATAAGGTGATAAAAATTGAAAATGGGAAGAGGTAACCCCATGGTTGCACATGCTCTTATATTCTGAATCATTGGTAAGTGTATGACCAAAAATCGAGGTTGCCCGATTTTTGTCTCCGCATTTCCTTCTATCTATTTTTGGCATTTTGCAAATCAATCATCCTTGGAGGTTTTGGTAATTTAAGCATTATTAAATAATGTTAGGGAGGAGAGTAGAGGGTCAATCGAGTGGTCTCAGTCGGACAATGGTTGGCTAGAATACTGATGGAGCCTCAAGAGGTGGTCTCCATCAGACAATGGTTGCCTAAAATTGAATACCAATGGAGCCTCAAGAGGTAACTCAAGACCAGCCGGAGGAGGAGGCATAATCCGGAATTCGGAAGGTAAGTTTGTACGAGCTTTATTATGTAGTCAATTGTGGCAATTGCCGGGCACAATGAAGTAGAGTCGTGGGCGGCTTTTCATGGCCTTAAACTAGCCATGGACACAGGGATTTCCAGAATGTGAAAATCGATGATTTGGAATGCAAGAAACGCAGAAACAAAAAGGGGGAAAATGGAGGTTGAAGAAGGAGAGAAATGTGGATAAGTGAAAGTATGTGTCTTGTATTCATTTGATCAACCCGAGTACACTTATTTATAAAACCAAACGTGGGTCGGATCCTATACAAAGTTGGGTAAAGTCCTAAATATCAAAATTCCAACCCAACCATATTTGAGTGACCCGTTTTCCCGTTCACACCCCTCTTCAAGCTAGAGGCAGCTCAGCTACTCCCAGCTTGTCTAAGATGGAGGGAAAACTCGATCCTGGTAGTGGCTTTGTGAGAGCATCTAAGAGTTGATCTTCAGTAGAAACATGATGAAGCTTTATGAGGCCTTCAGTTACCTTCTCTCTCACATAATGGAAATCTAATTCGATATGCTTTGTTCTTTCGTGGAACACCGGGTTTTTAACTATGTGGATAGCTGCTTGGTTGTCGCATCTCACAGGAATTGGTGCAACACTGGACACTCCAAGTTTAGACAGTAACCTAGTTAGCCAAGCAATTTTTGTGCAAACTCTTCGCATGGACCTGTACTCTACCTCTGCTGAGGATAGAGAAACCGTGGTTTGTTTCTTTGACTTCCAAGATATAAGGCTCCCTCCAAGGAACACAACAAATCCACTCACAGAGCGACGTGTGAGTGGACACGATGCCCAGTCCGCATCACAAAACGCCCGAAGCTCAAAATCTTGTGACCAAGACAAAAACAAGGACCTATGTTGTGTCCCTTTCAAATACCTCAGAGTTCTGATGACTTCATCCAAATGTCTTTTTCGAGGAGCCTTGTTGAATTGACTTAGATATTGCACTGCAAAACTAATGTCAAGCCTTGTATGAGTCATGAAGTTTAGCTTGCCCACCAACTTTTTGAAATTAGTTGGCTTATCTATTAAATCACCACCATCAACAATCAATTTGGTGTCTGTCACCAATGGGCTCAGAGCTGCTGGAGAATCTTCACAATTGAACTCCTTTAAGGTCTCCTGTATGAACCTCTTCTATAGCTAACATAAATCCCCTCTTCAGTATGCAAAAATTTCATGCCAAAGAATAAGCTAAGTTGTCCCAAGTCCTCTTTATCTTGAATTCAGAATCAAGGAAAGCTCGAATATCATCAATCTCATGTTGATCACTGCATGTGATGAGTATATCATCCACATACACAACCAAATATGTCGCCAAATCCCGGAAAATTTTGACAAACAATGAGTAATCGTTGAGAGACTGAACATATCCTTTGAACCGAAGGGTGTGAGAAAGCTTGGCATACCATTGTCTCGATGCTTGCTTCAACTCGTATAAGGACTTCTTGAGATGGCAGACATGCTTAGGAGAGGTGCACTCATGTCGGGTGGAATATGCATAAACACTTTTTCATGGAGATCTCCATGCAGAAAAGCGTTATTAACATCGAGTTGTATCATAGGCCATCTGTGTTTAGCAGCAACAGCTACCAGTGCATGGAATGTGGTCATTTTGACCACTAAGGAGAAGGTCTCTGTGTAATCGATACCCTCTCTTTGTGTGAACCCGTTGACCACTAATCGGGATTTATAACGTTCAATAGACCCATCTGCCTTGTGCTTGACCTTATAGACCCATCTGCACCCAATCGGTCGAGCCCCTTTTGGCAAAGGAACAACTTCCCAAGTGTTATTCAACTCTAGTGCTTGAAACTCGTCTCCCGTGACTTTATCCCAGACCTCATATTGACAGGCCTCCTTGTAACTATAAGGCTCATGAACTGTTTGTATTGAAGACAAATGGGTTGCTCCAAGTGTGACTATAGTGGTGAGAGTATGACAACAGATACTAGCAGCACACACAATATCATCTGTATGAACGTGATTGCAAACATAGTCTTGCAAGTAGCTTGGGGGAGCTGTAACCCATGTGGATCGACGAACCTTAGGAGGGGAAATTGGTGGAGGAGACACATGAATGTGTGAGGGAATGATAGGAGGATGAGATGAAACAGAGGTGTCAAGAGCAACACTATCATCCCTAATCCAATCAGAAGCTGGTCTTGAGGGAAACAACTTGGGTGACTCTGTCTTGTCTCTATAAGGGAAGTGGTCCTCATGGAAGACAACATCTTTGGACACCTGAACCTGATGTGTGTCTAGATTGAGGACTTTGTAACCCTTAGTCCCTACAGGGTATCCCAAGAACATACAAGGGCTAGCATGGGGCATAAATTTGTGTCTTCCTTGTTTGAGGGTGGAGCTAAATCACAAACAGCCAAAGCATCTCAACTCTTCATACTTTGGTTTCCTCCCATATAACACCTCAAAGGGACTTTTACCTTTCAACGATTCACTGGGAACTCTGTTGATGATGTGAGTCGTTGTTAAAACAACCTCCCCCACTCCCACCCCAGTATTTTTAGAGGTAACTTTGATTGAAACATCAAAGCTCTAGCCACCTCTAAAATGTGTCGGTGTTTCCTTTCCACGACACCATTTTGTTGAGGTGTGGCTACACAGGTTTGATGAGCAATGCCCTTGGACCTAAGGTACTTAGAAGAATCATGGCTAAGGCCAAGTTCTTGAGCATTATTGGTTCTGATCGTCTGCACCCGACAATCACATTGAGTTTCTACCAATTCAACAAACGATTTGATCACAAACAAAGCACTTCCTTTGAAACCAATCAAATGCAACCAAGTAGTTCTATTAAAGTCGTCAACCGCTGTGACAAAATACTTGCAACCATTGTATGTCTGAATTTGAAAGGGGCCCCAAACATCGATGTGAAGCAACTAAAATGGTCTCACAGAACCTATCACACTGTTGGGGATAGACAACCTATGTTGTCTTGATCTAGCACACACCACACAGGGTGATAAGCTTGCTTTGTCAGCTATATGCAAAGATAAACGAGATAGTTTTGGGGAAAGAAGATGACTGCTATGGTGCCATATTCGAGCACTTATTACAGCATTACTAAGCAAAAACTTCTTATTGTCTTTATCCAAAGAGAAATTGTGAATCTCAACAACTTTGTCTTCCAAGAAGTAAAGCCCACGACTACATCTTCCAAGCAGAAGAGTTGGTTTCTTCACTTGCATACCCTGTAATATGCACAATTGAGGTGTAAATAAGACAACACACCCAATATCCTTCACCAATCTCCCCACTGACAGTAGGTTACATTTGAAGAAGGGCACATACAGTACATCTCTCAAACGCAAACCTCACGTCAATTCAACACTCCCCATAGTGTCCACTGTGAGCTCAAAACCAGTGGGCAAGAGGATGGAGAATGGCTTTCTAATGGGGACCTGATCAAGAAACAAATATTTATCTGTACACATGGCACCCGAGTCCAATATCCAAATGTGTCGTTGAGAAGATTGAGAGTGAAAGATACCTGCATAACCAACAAAGTCCTTGCTAGTACCAACCATCATCTCTCGAGCATTGTGATCCTTGACATAGTTGCGCATACTGAGCAGGTGTGAGTTCAAGGAAGGCAATACTTCCAGTATCTTCACTAGCCTATGCAACAACTTTCTTCCCTTTCCCATTCTTCTTAGGGAAACCATGGATAAAGAAGCATTTATCTATCTCATGATTAGTTTTTTTACAGTGAGTGCATAACAGATTCGACTTCCTACTCGAAGCATGAATCTCTGCTTTCTTGACTTCAACGTTGAACGAAGAAGTAAGATCAACACTCACAGAATTCTGAGACTTAAGCTCATGTTGAGCTTCATCTTGTGAAATCATGGAGAAAGCAAGATTAACAATAGGTAGAGGTTGCATCATGAGCACAGAACTCCTAGCCGTAGTGTATTTCTCATTCAATCCCATGAGGAATTGCATCAATTTCTATTCCTCACGGAGATTCAAATTCTCCTTAGCAGATCCACAAGTACATGGAGGTAATTTGCGTAAACTATTGATCTCATCCCAGAGAGACTTCAGTTTAGTGAAATACATGGAGATAGTGGACGAACCTTGATTGAACGCGTTGAGCTCCCTCTGCAACGCGAACATCTGAGCTCCATTGACTTGACAGTAACGAGTCTCCAGCTCCTCCCAAATATCCTTCGTTGTGTTTGCATAGATCACACTACTCCGGATCTCAGGGCCGATGCTGTCAAAATCCAATAAATCACCATGTCGTTGCATCTGTCCCAGATCGAAGCTCGAGGATCATCGTCATCAGGTTTCAGCAGCTTGTCGTTGACGAAGCCAAACTTATTCTTCGTGCTCAAGGCGATTTTTGCAGATCTCTTCCTTTCTCCAACGTTCTTTCCATCAAACATTCGTCATACGATTGCGAGTCTAGGATGATCACTGGAATGGAGAAACATGGGATATGTTGGCTTAATCGTGATCTTCGCAGCTGCATCAGTTGCCATTTCTTTGCGGAAAAACAGCGAGAACACCAGGAGGAAGGAAATAGATCAGATCTGAGTCGGATTGAACAAAAACGTGACGAGATTCAACGCTCTTGTTCTGATACCATGTGGAAATCGATGATTTAGAATGAAAGAAACGTAGAAACAAAAAGGGGGAAAATGGAGGTTGAAGAAGGAGGGAAATGTGGATGAGTAAAAGTATGTGTATTGTATTCATTTGATAAACCCGAGTACACTTATTTATAAAACCAAATGTGCCCCAGATCCTATACAAAGTTGAGTAAAGGCCCAAATATCAAAATTCCAACCCAACCATATTTGAGTGACCCGTTTTCCCGTTCACACGGAATGGTGTTGGAAATGGATTGTGCGGCTATAAGCAGCATGCTAACCATGTTAGGATAAAGAGATATCCAGGATTGTGTATATCAAATCTTTGATATACACAATCCCGTATATTTCTCTATCCTGCGTTGGTGAGAGATTGTCGGAACTGATCAGCGTTTGCTGAGGGTTGGTGTCGCGACCCTTACTGGCTTCCTCACGGGACAGCATGTTGCGCGTGGTGATGAAGTCAGGGAGCAGGGTCTGTTGACTGATGAGGTTGCCGACGACGTCGTAATCGGAAGACAAGCCATTGATTAGTTAGAGGGCAAGACGTTCTTCGCTCACCTCGTGATCAACGTCTCGGAGTTGAACGACGAGCGTCTTCAGCGCCTGGCAATAGGCGACAGTAGAAGAGAAATTCTTGAGGCCGGCGTTGATGAAGCGTAGATTGGCTGCCCTTGCCGGTTTGTGGGCAGCTGGTTTGTTGTTGTGGAAGAGCCATTTGATGCGTTGTCGGACCTCTCGAGCCGAGGAGCCCGACTTGATGACCGTCAATAGCACCTCCTCGCAATTGTCTATTCGATTCCAAGTTGTGATGTTGTTGATTATTTTTTTGACAATGTGGTTTATGGGTTCTATTTTGTTGTATTATCTTATTTTTGGATGATCTTTGAGGAGATACAACATGTTTAATTGTTATGTAATGTTTTTTTTTTTTTGTAATGATAAGGAACCCACCTTTTATGGTAAACCCCCCAAACACATGACCCAGTCGGCAAGAGCCACAATATATCAGGTAAACTGACTTGCGCCGACTGGCTCGACCCAGTAGTTGGGAGCAAGGCAAACCTTGGATTTTCATCAAAGAAAAATGGTGGAGGCAGGGATCGAACTCGGGACCTCCACACTACCCCTTGCTCTACATCATTTCGACCCTAAAATATTAAAATAATAATGCAACTACTTAAAAATATTCTTGGACTTTCCAATAAAAAAAACATAAAAATATTCTTGGTTTGTTACATATTTTTTGGATCCAAATCATGTCACCACTATTTGTCCTTTACACTTTATTTAAAGAAAAAATAAAAATTATTTAAATTATTTTTGTTGAGTATAGGAAAAAACAATAGAGAGGGTTTATGAGAAGAAACATAATATTTAAATTCGAAATTTTATATTTTTTTTGCAGAGTATTTATCTAAGACTCTAAGAGCATCCCAACAACTTTTTCATTTTAGATTTTAGAGTTTTTGAAATTTTTTAAGTGTTTTGTTAGAGCATCTATAATAGATTCTCTATTTTGAAGATTTTGGAGTTTAATTTTGGAGAATTTTAAATCGTTTTTTGGTCCAACATTTTCCCCATTTCATTCTTCAAAATGTGGAAGCACCAGAAAAAATAGATAGACTTCCCTAAATCAACAACATTCTCCAAAAATAAATTATTCTCTAAATCTTAGAAATGGAGAAGTTGTTGAATTTGAGCAATTTTTTTTGAAAAATATGAATTTTGTTTTCCCATTTTGGAAATTTTTTGGAAAAGTTGTTGGAGATCAATGGTCTTAGTTTAACAGATTCTCTTCTCATTCTCCAAAATGAGGAAGCAACGTAAAAAATAGAAAATTTTTGGAGAAATTGTTGGAGATGATCTTAGTTTAACAGATTATCCTCTCATTTTCCAAAAGTAAATTATTCTCTAAATCTTAGAAATGGAGAAGCTAAAGTAAAAATATTTAAAAAAAATATGTATTTTGTTTCCCCATTTTAATTTTTTTTTTGAAGAAATTGTTGGAAATAGTCTTAGTTTAAGAGATTCTCTTCTCGTTGAAGCAACGTAAAAAATAGAAAATTTTATCTAAATCTGCAGCATTCTAAAAAACTAGACAACTTTCTAAATCTTCAAAATGGAGAGTGATTAGAGTTTTAAAAAATAAAATTGGAGATTCGAGAATTGTTTTAAAAAGCTAATGGAGATGGTTAACAAGCTAGGTCTAGGTGTGGTAAAGGTGTTTTTTTTTTATAACTCCATCAATTTCCAAAAAAAAAAAACAAAAACAAAAAAAGAGGTCAGTAAAGCAGAAAAAAAAAGAGGCAATAAATAATGCATTATATCACGAATGCTCCGTGGTTCCCGTGGCAGGGCCCTTCATCAAATTCATGAGAGCAGCTATAATTGCTTCTTTCCATTCATCGAATTTTATGATACGATATAGTATATGAGTATAATTATTGTTTTCCTTTGCCATTGACTCTGTCACATCTTACAACGACTCATCAAAGATAATGAGGTTGTTGTTGAACAAGGCATCGACTGTGTTTTTTAGTATTAACATAGTATGTATCTAGGACCGGACGCACAAGTTTTTGGCTCGAGAGTTTAGTGCTTGCAGTTGGTCTTTCATTGGGAGAATGGGCAACTTGTCTGTTGGACAATAATCCTGCTGGAACCTGCGATAAGCAATAAATTTTGTTGTATTGCGTTAGTGGATATAAGCCGAACTCGTTTATGTGAAGGGCTATGGGTTACTGAATAAGAAATGTATTTTCCCCTGACAGAGGTGTAGATCATATCCGAGACAACATCCTCCAAGGTTTTCACTGACTTCTCTCACAAGTGCACTCAAGGGAGAAAAGATGAAATTAGAACATGCGCTCAGAACTGGAAAAAGGTAGGAGAAAACAGGAGAGGGGGAAAGGTAGGAGAAAACAGGAATTTCGCTTGTGGTGCCGGTGAACGAAGGCTGACAAGGCCCGCAACGAAGGACGACATGCCAGATTGAATAGCGATGCACTCCAGAGTCGCATAGCGGCACGAGAAGGAAGCTCTGAGCGACCCAGCGAGCAAACGAACACGAAGCAAAGTCACTAGAGATAGGTTGAACAGACCAGTCCCAAGACCGGAGAACCTAGATTGAAGATGACGCCAACCAGAAGCGAAGGACGCCTAGAAGCGACAACAACAGTAGCTATGGAAGAGCCAAGATCCCAAATTAGAGGGTGGAATTGATAGAGCGGCTATCGAGAAGCCAAGATTGACCGAAAACTAGACCAACTGAGGAGAACGAAGACGATTTGAGATCGAATTTCTCCAGTTCTATGGGGCTCCTGAGGGAGAGGTCTTAATTCACTCGTAGCCTAAATGAATTTGTAATCTTAGAGCAAGCCCAACAGCTTTGCTAAAAAATCTCTAAAATAGAGATGAAAATGTCAAAATCTCTAAAAAACATTCAGTCAAACTCCAACAGTTTCTCTATTTTACAGATTTTTACATTTATTATACACGATAATAAATAAATACATTTATTTAATATATTTAAATCAGCAAGAAACAACAACATTCAGAAGACTCGATCAGCACTCAAAATAAATAAATAAATCAGCAATAAACAACAAGAAGAAACAACAACACGAAACATTCAGAAGCAAGAAACAAGAAGAAGAAATTCAAAAGCAACAAGAGCAACCGAAAACACTCAAAAACAAGAAGAAATTGAGAAGCAACAGCTAGACAACAAAACTCAAAATTTACATAAAATAAGAAGCGATTCATAAGCAATAAGAGCACTCAAAATTCAGAAGCAACAACAGTCCTGAAATTTCACTGAAACACCAGAGTCCTCCATTTGTATGAGTTCTTTATAGCGTACTCTATTTTTTTTGTATAAAAAAAATCCATAAGTCGTTGAATGTGGCTGCGTTGTAGTTGATCGGGCGCTTTGATTGAAGATGATTTGCTGCTTAGAGATAACCAATTGGGAATCTGGCTGAACTTCCCCATGTTTATCTTAGATTCTTAGGGCACTTATCAAAGTCGAATTGAACATGAGCGAGATTGAGGCTGCGGCAAAAAATTAGTCGCCATGGATACAAACACCAATTGCATCGACGATACCAATCGGTGGGCGCAATGAAGAAGGGAGGAAGGCGACGAAGAAAGAAGTGAAGGACAGGAGAGAGAAAACCCTACATCACTCGAACTTGATGCAACTTGCTTGAAGGATTTGATAAATTCAATACAGTGAGAGGTGGGCATTAAATTTTACAGATCAATTATTTTTCTCAACATTTATAGATTTTTCCCCTCTTTCTATACTTTCTCTATTTTACATATGTGTTTAGAGAATCTGTTGGGGTGAAAAAATGGTGTTTTATCTCTAAAATCCCCATTTTCTCTATTTTAGCACATCTGTTGGCATTGCTATTAGAGCATCCCCAAGAGATTCCCCATATCAATTTTTTGGAGAATGTTGGGATGATTTTTGCTCCAAGAGTTTCCCCATTATATTCTCCAAAATAGAGAATGGGAGAAAAATATAGAGGTCATTCCCTAAATTTGGAGCAAACTCTATATTTTTTGGGGTGAATTCTAGAATGGAGAATCTGTTGGAATGGGGCAAAAAAATATTCAGAATATTGATTTCTCATTCTTTATTTTGGAGATTGTTTTAGGGAAGTTATTGGGAATGCTCTTAGTATCTCTAAAATCCCCCTTTTCTCTATTATTAACTTTTAAAAATAAATTTAATATTTATTACTAAGTATTTTTTTTAAATTAATATTTTATATAGTTATTAATTCAATTGATTTAGATTAGAATGAGCATATAGGATTCCACCATTGATTCACTACTTTAATTTCTTGATTAGTTGAACACAATTTTATCAATAAATAATAGAGTTTAAGAAATCAAAACAATTACTTCTAATCTAAAATATTTGATTTTTACTATTTTAATGTTTTTTAAGAAAGCTAAAAAATCTAAAAAATTATTTTTAAAACATATTATTTTATAAAAAAAATTAGCTTTTTAAATTACATAATTTATATCAAATGAAGACCAATAGAGTGTAACTTGATTGTGCCACTAATATCTCTCGTAAAAATGTGTATATAAGACAAACGAATAGAACCAAAAGATGAAGAACAAGTTCAAATTTTTTCAAAAAAAAAAACCCATCAAATTAACCCCGAAAAAAACTGAAATAATTAGCTGACTAAACTGCAATTAACTTAATTAATCTCTCACCACAAACCTTGGCCTTCTTTTTCTTAACCGCCCCACCTTGTTCAAGTTTAACCACTCCTCCTTCCTCTCCTCCCTTAACTCCATTTTTTCGAAACCCACTCCTCCATCAAAACCTTCCTCCTCATCTCCCTCCCCCATCAATGGCGATGACGTCAGCCAAACACCCCCAAACTGAAGCCCTGAAATGCCACTTAGCCATGGAGATCTCCCGGATCATTGATCCCCACACCACCCCCTGCAGAACCCATCTCTATACCCTCCGCCATGGCAAACCCAGATCGCCCTTCATCGATTGGTACCTTGTTCTTCGGGTACGCCCCTTGCGTTTAATTCGCCTGCATTTGCCGTACTGTTGCCCGTTTTATTCGCGTCCTCTGATTAATTCGGATTGTTGTTTTGTCTTTTTGTTCTGTAGGTTGAAGAAGACGTGGATTGTGAATGCATCAGGAAACAATACCACAAGCTTGGTAGATAATTTAGTTACAACAAATTAAATCTTCATTTTAATTACTTTTAAAAATATATATATAATAATTCAAATTTAATCTTGATTTTGATAATTTACAGCTTTACTGCTTCATCCAGACAAAAACCACCATCCCAAGGCAGAGATTGCATTCAAGCTTGTCTCAGAGGTAAACTATATACACTATACAGTATATCCTTTAAAATATTTCATCATTAATTTATTTAAAAAAATTTAAATTGCAAGGTTTTGAGTGGTATTAGTTCATAGGAATAATATAATGTAAATATGGATGTTCTAATAGCCTGAAAATGAAGAAATCCTTAGTGGGTTGGTGGAATTTTGGGTTGGAAGATCAAATTTTGAATGTAAAGAAAGCCACATTGTTGTCATACTATATGGTAGATGAGGTGCAATATAATGTAGATTGTTACAACTGACCAATAGATATAATTACGAAACATACACACGGAAATGCAGTAGTGTGGTTGTGATGTTATACCTCATGTCGATCAAGAGATTTTAAAGTTCAAATCCTCTTAAAAAAGCATTGAGTAAGTTGGAGGCTCAACCCCTTTAAATGTGTCATACATGAAGAACATTTGATCCTTGTCGAATTGGATTTATACCTAAAAAGAACCCTCTAAATTGTCTTTCATTCTTGTGGCTATTTTGCAATTCTTGGGTTCGAACTCGAGAGTTCTGGTTGCTAGTCTTCTCATCACTCTAGGCATGTGGAAGGCTAGGCAAAATGCAACAATTTAGAGTTCCATGAATGAATGATTGTAATTTGTAAAGAGAAAAATACATTTTTCTTGCAGGCATATGCATGTCTAACCAATGAAGCAAAACGACGAGCTTTCAACTTGGAGAGGTGGAGGAGGAAAAGTGCGGGATGCAACTGCGACAAACTCCCTTGCGAGACTGCTTCTGATCTCTCATATCGCTACACCAACGGAAGATTCAACGAACCAAATTCAGCAAGGGGACAAGCGAAAAGTCCCCGAACCCTAAAGGAGATTGGGCAACAAATGGAGGAGGAAACAAGGGTGATAGAGAACTGCATTAGGGTTAACCGGAAGACCCAAAACGAGTACCCGGTTTTCAGCCCATCAAGCTACCTAAACAAAGGATACCCACATCAACAAAGTAGGGTTTACATGGGAGTGGGAAATGTTGGGTGTGTGCCTGAAATCCATAGGAGAGTTAAGTGTGAGACTCCAGTTTTTGAGCTCAGAACTGATTGCATTCCTTTGAATGTGAAATTTTAGTGATAGTGGATAGCTAGATTGCAAGATTCGACTTGCTATTAAACATTCAAATTGATTTAAAAGTTGTAGGAAGGGTTTGATGGAATCTTGTTGTGTGACAAGTTGTAGGAAGGGTTATATATAGAACTTATTGAAAAGCCATGGATTGATGTGTTTGATGGAATATCTTAGGCGTTTGGAACACACAAGGTATCGGGTTGGAATGACGATGACATTTTTTTATACAAGATGAGAGTTTGGGTATGATTAACCACAGTTATACCACTACCCAATAGCGTCATGTCGAACAAGTTCTTCGATCTCTGGATGGGATCTCTTTAATGACGATGATATCTAAATGATACCAGGTTTGAGTTGTTCGTTTGGCTTATAATTATATCGATTCTCTTATTAAAATGTCAACAAATACCTAATATAAAAAAAAAGCGCTCTAGTTATATGGATGCTAAAATTTAACAAGTTATCTCATATCAACATACTTCGTATTAGGGTTGTTATATGAGTTGGCTAGCTCGAGCTCGGCTCGAAAAAAAGTTCTACTCGAGCTCGTACACTTACCTAAACAAGCCGAGTTTGAACATAATTTTAAGTTCGGTTGAAAGCTCGGCTCGCTCAATTGGACTCCAAATATCCTGTCCTCAACCTTGTCCCTCCTCCTATCCCCCAACCCCCTCCTCCTCACAAACTCCACCTAAAAAGAAAAACAAAAATTAAACTAAATTAAAAAACAATTTAAAAGAATAAAAAAAATAAAGTTTTTGTGAGGAGGGAGAGGGGGACGGGATTGGGGACAGATGATTTACACCCGTTCGATTGAGGCTCGAATGTTGTGGAATTTCTAAAATTTTCTTCAAATAAATAGGTTACAACTAAGTAAAACTACTTAAAGCGCGAAAAAAACTCGGCTCGAGCTCGTTCATTTACTAAAATAAGCCAAGCTTGAACAAAAAATAAAGCTCGCTTAGAAATTGAGCTCGACTCGGCTCGAGCTCGTTTAACAAATGAACCAAGCTTGAACATGTTAAGCTCGGCTCGTTCGGCTCGAATAACACCCCCACTCCGTATCGTTTAATTTAAATTCTCTTGGAACAAATATTGAAAAAAAATTGTCTTCCTTTCAACATACTACCTCCGATGACTAATAGATATCGTTTAACTTTTTATTATGTTTTTTAAGGAGTTACAAACTATATAAAATCTCAATTTTTGTAACATAATTTCATACTTATTACTATTAAGTATTAAAATTTGTGGAAAAATTAATATTATATATAGTTTTTAACTCTTTAAAAAAATGCCAAAAAGTCAAGAAAAAATAGATAATGCTAGGACACACATAAATCATAGCCATGCTATAAATCTAGTTCAAGATTGTATTTTATATGTCTTATAAAGAAATAGTATTTATAAAAACTAATTCAAACCAACCTCTAAAGTAGAAAATACACATAATTTTGTTTGAGATTATTTTGATATATCAGATTTACTTTCAGATTATTTATATACTAGTGTATGACCCGTCCCCTGCACGGAAATATGTTAACACAATATTATAAAATTACATTTATTATCTATATATAAAAAAATCCTATTATAAATATGAAAATAAATAAATAAATATGAATTACATTATGATAATTAAACTAATAACTGAAAATATAAGATTAAAATTAATCTAGATCTAAATAACTCATTCTCATAAAAAATAATATAGATATAAATAAAATAACAATGAAATAATTAATTTTGAAATAAATAATTATTTCCACAAAAAATAATCGATAACACCTATCAAATATTTACTACTATGTATCTATTAATATTTTTATTAATTATGATCACTGTTCTAAAAAAACCTTCAAGGCCCGCCTAAACCTCTTACCTCACCCCTTCGCCAAGGCCTTCAAGGTCACCAAGACCCGTTTAGACCCCAAAGACCCGCCATAAAATTCGTCTATATGGCAATTGGGTGAACCTAATTTCTTTTTTAGGTCCCGTCCATATCGTGTAATATATATATATATATATATATAAATAAATAAATAGGCGTGCCCACGGGTCACAGTTAGCGGGTTAGGGACCCGGCGGGTCCGGCCAGACGGGTCAAGGGTCATGGCGGGTTACGGGTTCGGGTTGAGCATTTTGTGAAATTGACCCGCCGGGTTGACAATTTTTTTTTTTGAAAAAGGCTGATTTTGGGTAAAAAATTTTAAAAATCGATTTTTTTAAAAAACGGGTCGACCCGTGACCCGCTGGGTCACCTGACCCGCCGACCCGCCTATCCCACGGGTTAGGGTTCGGATCCTGATTTCCCGACCCGTGACCCGCTGGGTCCGACCCGTGGACATGCCTATATATAAACCATCAATTGGATAGATTATTTATAATCCAGATGGAGATACACTTATATGACAATTTGTATATCTATATATGTCAAATTTATTACTATTATTGCGTTTAATTATATTGATATAGTTATTTCCTTATATAATATTTACTCTTTTATAAGATATTCCATCTATTCAATTATATGAGTTAATGGTAAAATAAAATAATTATTTTTAATTATATAGATTAGAACTATCTTATTATTTTTATTAGATTTCCTTTTTGACGGGAGAAAGTTTTGCGAGATGCACTCACATACCGTAACGTAAGCAGATGCAATCACACGCCGCCACGCAGGCAACAATGCAACAGTTTTAGTATCTATATACATATACTAAAACCGATGCATTGGTGCCTGCGTGGTGACACCTGAGTGAATCTGCCTACGTGGCGGCACGAGAGTGCGTCTCGCAAAGCTTTCTCCCGTCAAAAAGGAAATCTAATAAAAATAATTATTTTATTTTACCATTAACACATATAATTGGATAGATGGAATATCTTATAAAAGAGTAAATATTATATAAGGAAAAAACTATATCAATATAATTAAACGTAGTAGTAGTAATAATAAAAATAATTAATAAAACTAATTTTCATAGTCATACTTACCAAAAATATTAGTAGATAAATATGTAATATTTGATAGGTGCTATTTTATTTATATTTAGATTATTTTTTGGTGGAAATAATTATTTATATCAAAATCAATCATTTAATAATTGTTATTTTATATCTATCTATCTATATTATTTTTTGAGGCCAAAATAAATAATTAAAATATTATATAGTCATATATGTAGCCACAATCCATCCGTACATAGATATTTTAGTAAACTATTGTAATAAATATATACTACATATTTAATAAAAAGGAATATTAAAATATTTTTAAAAATCAACTATCTAATTAAATTACACGAGATTTAATTAACCATAGATTAGAAAAAAAAAACTTATACATAGTACCTTATAAATGTGAATTTTATTTATATTTTAAGAAAAACTAATTAAAAGATATTTAGATTATATATAACATGTCGAACTAATTTTATTTATATTTATATTATTTTTTGGAGAAAAAAATAATTTATATTTAGATTAACGCATTCTCCATACACGGGACGGGATCTACACTAGTATGTATATAGATATATAGATTATTATAATTTTTTTAATGTAATGTAAAATTTAAAGAGTGATTTGAAACAATCATCGATCAATCACCTGATATACTGCAATAACATTATTTGAACAGAGTGATTTGAAACAATTTATGAACTTGATGGATTTGAGTTTATTGGGCCAAAGAGGAAGAAAGGTTTACACAAGAATCAAAATTATACTCTAATTGGGCTTATGGAGAAAAACCCCCAAAACCCACCATTGAAATTGAAGAAATTTCAACACTCGGCCCTTCCCTCGAACTCTCCTAGTCCTAAACGCCGCGATTCCATCAACCCTCTCCAGTTTCCGCCCACAACGTCTCTCTCTCTCTCTCTCTCTCTTTGCGCCACCGCAGCCCGTGTCACTTCCTCTTCGGCGCCGCCATCTCCCGCCCTTCCTTGGTAAGTTGTCGATCTCCTCTATCTGCTCGCTTCCTCAAGAGTTTATCAATGGTTTTTCATTGCCGTTTCTTCATTTCTGACCCTCTATTGTTTCTGCCTTTTCTCAATTTCACCCATGAATGCTGATTTTTTGCAGCTTGAGAGTTGTATTAGCAAATGGGTTCTTCAGATATCAAGGGGTTGTTGACTTGCTTCAGTCCTTCTTTGGACTTCTTTGCTATTTCCGCTGGTGATAGTCGAATCAAGGTACCAATTTCACTCCCAGGAAAGAAAAATTGAACCTTGCGTTTTCTTATTTGGAATTTTAATTGCTAGGAAGTATTTATTAGAGGGGAGTTTTTAGCACTTTGTAAAGGAAGAAACCACCTAGGGTTTAAGAAGGGTTTTAGTGGGTGCATAAGTTTTCTCAGGTTTTAAAAAAAATAATAATTTTATGTGGTCACACAGATATGGGATACTGTAAAGGGTCAGCTTCAGACAGAATTTTCGGATCTCGCTGGGGACGATGAAACCAATGTGTTGTTGAAGTCCGAGAGAGGACACCTTTCAATAGATTATACTTGTATGAAGTGGCTGTCTTTGGAAAGAAAGGTTGGTGGTGGATAAGCTATGTGTTCTTTGAACCGTTTTGTTTTGAACGTGCTAATTGATTCTGTGAGTTCATTCTCTTTTCATTATGTGCAGAAAAAAAGAAAGCTTGGCACTTCATTGTTGGTGCTAGGAACGGGCAGTGGTGATGTCTTAGCGTTGGATGTATCCGCTAGTCAGTTGAAATGGAAAAGTAGTGACTGTCATCCCGGGTGGGTAAATTGGATACATTGGATTGAGCTGATTTTTAGTTCTTATTATCATTGACGGACTATATTGTTTTGGTTTCAAACTTAAGTTATCGTGATTCTTCATTTGTTTCCTTGTAATTTCATAGTGTTAACACGAGAGAATTGCAGTGGTTCAGTTAGTGATAGAGAGCAAGTTTCTGTGATAAGAATGAAAAATTGCTTTTCTGCGAGTTTCCTTTGCCTGCACAATTGTGGAAATATGCTTAGGAAAATTTGTTATTTATGTGCTAATGTACAGGTTTTGGTTATGAGTGTTGATGAAATATGAAGTAAATTATATATCTGTTTATTCCTATATTTTAGTTTACAAGCACTTATAATTTATTGCACAATTTCTAGGATTTACTTCCTAATAAGAGTTAGATATGATTGGTAATACATGCTTGTGTTGGCAATATTGGGGATTTTTGAAGCCAAAGTTGCTTGAAGATTCATGTAGCCCTTTTGTGGGCAATATTGGGGAATACTTCATAGTCTTCATAGGTGTTAGAACAAGTGTTTCATATGTTCCTTCCATAAGCGTGGTTGATTGTTTGCAAAATTCAAAAAAACTCGGGGTGCTTGTTATGTTGTGTCCTCCAAAAATGATGCTATCAAGGTTCAGTACTAACTTTCAGATCAATAACACACATTTTTCTTGCAGTGGTGTTAGCGCTGTTTCTTCTTCTAACCAGGGTTCTTCTATCTATACATCTGGTGCCGATGGTATGGTTTGTGAAATTGATCCCATGTCCGGAAACTTGCTCAATAAGTTTAAAGCTTCAACAAAAGCTGTGTCCTCGTTGTCTGTTTCACCAGGTATGGCAATAATTTTTCATATGGTGTACAGAATTGAGATCTATATGCCTACTAAGGGTCCACATTATTACCTTTTTATCTGATTCTTTCATTCTGTTTGTGGAGATGTGATTGTTTTATATCACAGTTGATTGGTTTTGCCTTTTTAACAAATTTTTTTTTTGGGTTGTGTTTCTTTGAAAGATGGAAGGTCAATTGCTACCACAGCTGCTCAACTGAAGGTTTTTAATTGTTCAGACCATAAGAAGATTCAGAAGTTTTCTGGTCACCCAGTACGTCATATATTATTTTCTCATACTACACAGTTTTCTTACTACTACTACTTCATCATGTTGTTTCTCTGGGGTTAGTGATTACTCTGCATTTACTGATAACAGGGAGCTGTTCAAGGTTTGATCTGGACCGAAGATGGGAAATTCGTATTGTCTTGTGCTGCTGGTGAACGATATGTTGCAATATGGAGAGTGGATCATGGCAAAAAGCAGTCAGCCAGTTGCATTCTGTCTATGGAGCACCCAGCTGTGTACCTCGACTGTAAATGTTTGGGTAAGGGTGAAGAGAAGGTTTTCTATGTTTCGGCTATTTCAGAGATAGGAGTGTGCTACTTTTGGTATGGAAAGAATATTGAAGAACTACACAAGTCAAAGCCAGCGAAAATATCTGTTTCTCTTGATGATGACAATTTAAAGAATAGCAAGAGGACTTTGCCTGCAATATTTGCTGCCAGGATTCAAAACTCTGCTAGCCCTGCCTCTTCACATGTGTTTTTCGTCCATGGTTTGCAAATTAAACCAACATTTGAGAAAATTGTTGTGAACCATGGTGAAGACCTCAAGTTAAACAGGTCTGTCGAGGGAGTGCTCTTACCATTGAGCAGCTCACGAAAATCCAAGAAACAACTCAATCTACAAAGTGGAGGTATGTCAGGGTTCAAGCTCTTTTCTGTTCAGTCATAACAATGTATAAAATTCCTTTGGCATTCTGACTTGATGTTTGGAAAATGGAGGTATGCATACTAGTATGCCACTTGACATAAAATGTGGCTAACAAATGATATATGAGTTGCGTCATTGTGCATTTTTGTTAACAAGTTGGTGAGCAATGGCCTGATACGGGATAAACAATTGTTAGATAGCATGAGGATCTCAATTCTCAAATGTTTCTCAACCTGTTTTATGCATGTTTGGAAACTTATTATAAGTGTCAAACCTGGACTCTATAAGTTGAAATGTTTTTTTTTTTTTTGGTTTCTATAAACCTGGACTCTATAATTTCATCCCTTTTCTCATCCAGTGAAGCATTTGCATGTTTATTAAACGAGTGATAATATCTGATTGCTGAAATGAAGTAATTTATCATCTCTTTTTGAAAGTACTTTATTCATTTCTGATGATTCTGTCTATCGTTCAACAGCTACTGCATTGGACCGTGCAAATGCTGAAGCTGCGTTACTTCCAATTCCTAAAGTCTTTGACTTGCTTGATGGAAAGAAGCAAGATCTGACTTCAAAAGCTACCTCGGATCATGATCAATCAATGAAGGAAACAGGTACAATCCCCTATAAATAAGTATTTTCATAACCTTAGATTTTAGCCTGTGATAAATTGAAATGAAGTACACTTTGAACTCTATGAGTTAAGTGAAGTTCCATTTTAAGTTTGATAAATCTAGATTTTTGTAGGTTTTAATTATCTCTCCTACATAACTAGATACCTATGCTCATAAGTATTGTGATGTCCTTGCATGTTTTTTTGTTGTCTTGACTGAGACATCTTATGCTCGTAATTTAGACTAATGAGATATAGGAGTCACAAATTTGTATCCATTTTATAGAGTTGATTTTTGATGTGGATGGTGGTGCAGATGACTTTGAAGGTGATGCTCCTACATGTTGTATAGAAGAAAAACTTAAATCGATGGGGATTCTTAATCCTCAAATTAATAAAAAGGTTGCACGTTTGGTCTCGACATCTTTTACAAGTGTCAATCTCGAAGCAGTTGTGCCGGAAAAGAAGGTTGATTACTTCTTTCTACTATGCGTGTAATCCTTTCCTTAAAAAATTCTTGATTATTGAATTTTATGTTACTATTCTGGTCAGATGAGGGCTGCACTAGTGTCTACAGAACCCAACGAAGCCTACAAGCTCTTTACCAACTTAGTATCCTTATGGAAGTCAAGGTTTGTTTATTATCATGTTAATTTTGCAGCTAGGAGCTCTACTTAATGTCCAATTTATTTTCCCCTCACATATCATCTTTTAAGATGGCCTTCTTTAGTGATTCCTTTTTAGTTTTCTGCTGTGGTGTTGTGTCTCTCTCTTCTTCTTTTTTTTTTCAACGAGTATGCATTTGAAAAGACAAATTTAGGGCAGTATGTATCAGTTACTGGAAAAATGAAACCTAAATTTAACATTTCAAGTTTAGGTGTCCTAGTCATTTTTGCATGTCTATTTTTCAGAGGTTTCCTGATTCCAAGTCTCCAACTACCGTTCATGCTAATTTTTAGAGGATTTTGCTTGATCCAACACAAGATTCTCCATCTTCTTGTCAACAAACATTACCCCGTTGTTTAGGAATCTTAGATGAGCAATTGGCCATATGATAATTGGTTGATTGTGTCGTCAATTATTGATTGATAACTTATGATGCTAGGATTTTCATAATAGCTTTAGCAGCTTCCTGTCGGCTCGGCTCGGTTTTTTTTTTTTAATTGGGTTGAAGTACTTATGTTCAACATTTTTTTTAAACAAACCATAATATTTTGATATATGATCTGATTAACACTGATTGTTGATTTTATTGGACAGGACATACAGTGCAAGATATGTCCTTCCGTGGATATGCTGTTTGTTGGTGAACCATAGTCAGGCCATTCTGAGCGAGGAGCATGGAAGTTCATTAGTCGAATCTTTGTGCAAGGTGCACTACACTTTGTTCTTACAACACCTTATCTTGATATTTCAGCAGTGCTTTACTATTGAGGCCACATCTTGAACTTTTTTAGTCCCAGTTGCTTTATTGTGTTACATATTTTCATGGATATTCTAGTTTATTTATTAATCAAGATTTGGAACGGTTGCAAGTAAAAGACGCAAAGAACAATATTATACATCGATTGGATCTAATATATTTACTCAGGGACCCTGAGTAAATATATTAGATCAAATCAGGGTTGCATGCTTTAGTGACCTTAGACACTAAAGTTGGGGGTATCGCCTATTAGCCAGCCAATTTTATTGCCAGACCACTTGCTGTGCAATTTTTTTAATATTTCTCCAGATGATTGGATTAGGATTTATGAGTGACTGTCTGAGTATATATGCTGTACTTCAGGACCTGATACACGATCTTTAGTGTAAGGCGAAAGAATAGTTCACTTTGTGCTTACTGCGTGGCTGCGTCCTGATACAAGATCTTTGGAACGCTGTTTTGACACAATGTCTAAGCTAAAGCTATCTTTGTTGAAACTATGTCATTCCTTGATAAGTTTTCCTTGTTCCTCTTCCTAAAATAATGCTGCTTGATCATCTATTTGCAGCATCTTTTAAGAAGAATTTTTTTGGGCTGTTGATCATGAATTTGCTCCTATCATGAATTTTGTAGATTGTTGCTATCCTCTCTATTTATTTCATTATCTGTTTATGTATTTTTCCTCGCCCAAGGCATAACTGTAGAAACAAATTGTTCCATGTTTGTTAATGCAGGTCTCCAAGTCCAGAGGTGCCGCTGTCCAATCTTTATTGCAGTTATCTGGTCGATTGCAGCTTGTCACAGCACAGGTTAATTCACAGTTTTTTCCCTTCTATTATTCTTAATCCAGTTTTTTTAGAAGGTATTCTGACCTGTATGCCTTGCAACAGATTGACAAAGGTTCCCAATTTGACAGCCCGATTGTGGCAGAAGATCACGGAGAACTAGAAAGTGAGGAGGAGGATGTTGATGGAGTTATTTTTGGGGAGGATGAGGATCAGTCCGATACCAGTAGTCAAGATGACGATGCTTAGTTCTATTATTCACAGGAGGTAATTTTCCTCATCACATGCCTCTCTTTTATCTTTTGCAATTTGCATGAGAATGGGCTGTATTGAATTCTTTCGTGGAATGTCATTACTGGGGAGTGGGGAATTGCTGCATTCAAGAAACTCTTGCATGATTTTCCGGGAGATGTTTATGTTCTTTTCCTATTTAACGCGCCATGAAGTATGAACCTAGTTTGTGACTTTTTACATAAACTTCACTGAATATTAATGAATTTTCCCTGATTCTTATTTGTTTCGTTTTTTCCACTTGTATAACATAATGGATTTATGGATATTGTCATTGAGTGAGTTTCCAGGCCTATGTACTCTCTCTTGCCACTTTATCTTTTTATCCTCATGAAAATCATTTTGTTTGCTGTTATTTGTTGCTAAAATGACTATAGCACTTTGTTTGGATATGAATTATTCCAGCTTCTGTAATTTTGTGTGTATGTATCCTGGGTATTGCTTGATGTAATATGAGGTGGATGCTGATTAACACCCAAAAAATTTCCTTCTCTTGTTCAGATTATTCAATCTACGCAACCTCCAGGATGAATTTAGTTATAACCCCATTTTCAGAACACTGATGGCACATGTGTATGTAGTCTTCGGGGCACTATACATCTGGCTTACTGAAGAAGGAATTCAATTGAAGCATCAGGCAGTCTCCTTTGGTTCCTTGCAGATATAGCCTGCAATTTTGGTTCAGTGTATGATTTCTTTTACATTCCGGTCATCTAGTTTCTTCCTTTTTTGTCATGATTTTGGTAGTGTAGCATTTGTATTGGAAACCTTGATGAGTTAATACATTTATCCTTTGAATTCCAAGAGTACTTCTGTTGAGATAACTCACCAAGTAATCAGCTTGCTAGAAATGGTGTTATTTTTTCACATTGAACTTGCATCTAGATTACAATTGAAATTTGCCATATTTTTTTTCAATTTCGTTTCATTTTGATCTTCCATTGCTTTACATTTATCATGGAAACGTGTCTGTAGACCACTCTGAATGAATACACTGAATGCATAATGCATAATAGAAGGTATATTAGATATGGTATTGGTATCTATTCCATCCTTGTAAATACAAGCTTAGAATCTCATTCTGCAGAGTTTCTTTTTTTCACATGTTTCTTATTGAATTATGTAACATTACTTTGACAGAAATCAATGGTTATTCTCCTTTAGCTTCTGGCTTTAGCAGCTTTGGGAGAAGCCAAAAAGAGAGCATCCTCTTTTACATTCCTTTCTATTCCCGTTATGAACTTATGATATTGTACATGCATTTGGGTTTTCTTCGCTGAGCATAGAAGCCATGTACCCATTGCTGTTGTCGTTGTTATGATAATCCCCATTGTTGTAGTAGTAGCTCTCTGTGCTGGTATAGGGTGTGTATCTCGGCGGTGACTGTACGTTTTCCATCCGGGCATAAGGTGTGTATCTCGGAGGTGACTGGACGTATCCGTATTGGGTTACATACGGTGCTGGTCTGTATTGGTTGTAGCTGTGGGTCACTTGGATAGGTTGTGGCCTCTCAGGTCTATAACTGGGTTCAGGACGGCCACTCCAATCGTCACCATACCCATGGCTACGACTGTGACCAGGAGGTCCGGGATTATAACTAGGTTCGTACCCTTGAATATGATCAGGAGGCCCGGGATTATAACCAGGCTCAGTGTAACCTCGACTATAGCCATTAGGCCTAGAGCTGTAGCTAGGACCGTACCCTTGACTATAACCAGGGGGTCTGGTATTGTAGCTAGGACCGTACCTTTGACTATAACTAGGATGCTCGGGACTATAGTCAGAACCGTACCCTTGGCCATATTCGGGAGGTCCATGACTATGTCCACGATCGTATGCTCGGTTATAACCGGGAGGTCCAGAAGTATAGCCTGGTGGACCATACCCTGGTCTGTTTCTGTAGCTATGGTCAGGCGGGTGATGATGTATCACATGAACCTCCTCTGCTTCGTTATGCTGGTGATGCCGTGCCTCGTTGGGGTCACTGGGGGGAGGTGGCGGCTCATTAGTAGGTGGGTTTTCTGGTGTCGGTGCTGGATTTTCCGGTGGTGGCTGATCTTTAGGTGGCTCTGATGGTGGTTGGGTAGGTCGAGGAGGTTGATCTTTTGGTGGCTCCGGCTGAGGTGGCTGTGACCCTTCTGTTTCTGAGGTGCCGTTTTCCGGTGGATGTGGTGCTCCACTGTCTGGTGGTGCTGCGTCTGATGGCCGTGCAGGGGGCTGCTCTTGCACCTCTGAATGGGAATAGATAGTGGCGTTCTTCCTCGCCTTCTTTACGGCTTTGATGATTCTCTCAGGATCCGCCCACCCGACGATTGTCAATTTCTGCCGTGGAAGATCAATATAGACATCAGATATCCCTGCATAAACGCCACAGCGTGAAGCTATATTTGATGTTCTAAACAAGAGAATCTCAAAGGAGGAAAGGTTTGTGAATTCACTTACTTACCATTGATGCCTCTCAAGGCCTTCTTGATCTTCTGCACGCACCCGTTGCAGTCCACACGAACCTGTATCTCTGTAATTCCCGGTCTCTGCATCGTCCAAATGACAGAAAAATGAAAAACTCGCAAACTGCTTGAAAAGAACACAATGAAAACATGTGCTGTGATTCATACCTCCTGTGATTGAGCCATTTCGGAAGAGCCGAAAACGCCGATCCTGGGGAGAAGCCAGAAGAAGGGTTTTTTGTATTGAATAGGGGAAAGGAAAGTTTGGGCAATGAGAATCAAGTGGGTGGCATTTTATCTGTAATCTACCCAAAGGAATAATGGTGGATAGGCTAAAGTTGTGGGACATGAAAAGGAATCACTTTTAGGAATGGTGGAGGTGAACTTCAGCCCCTGAAAGAAGTCATTGTTTTTGTGTCGAAAACCTTAAAGGAGAGGATAGGAAGGAAAGAAAATGAAGTGAAAAAACCAAAGGAAGAGATGACGTTCCGTTTGGAACCTTGAAACGAGAATATTTATTGGAGAAATAGACCAATGGACGGTCATTTGTCGTTCAATTGTCAATGACAACTCTTCTCGATCAAAAGAGAGGGCGAATAAGGGAACAAAGAGGACGGTCGATGGTGCTGAATTGCAGGATGGCAACGATTCACTAGTGAAAACCTGAAAGACATGAAGTATCTCGATCAATGAAAATTTGGAAGAAGATTCAAAACTTCCAAGTTTTCATCTGTAAAAATGTTTTAAAATGAAACACTATACAAGAATGTTGGTGTTTCTATTCTAATTTTGAAGGATATGAATTGAAAAATGAAAGATACCCACGCCCAAGGAATCCTTTACTCTCAAGAAAAGCCATGTTCATACTTAGGGGAAATTGTGATTTTTTTTGGTTATTTTAGTGCAAAAGTTTGAGAGATTACCTATGAAACTGCACCTCTCATTGTGCAGTGCAGTGATGAAGGACAAATAAACAAAGGGGGTCATCATCATTGAGATGCTTCTGATTTTGGACATGAAGGGTGCAGAATGTTTTGTTTAGTATTTCACTCTTTTTGTTGAGTGGATTTGTGAGTTGGACTATTTTTTTATTTTTAATGTTTGGTTAATCAGGTTGAATCTGCAATCTTTTTATTTTTTCAATTATACTCTTTGCCCACCTTTCTCTGGATTTTTGGGATATCTAGTTTACCATTTCTTCAGGTCTTGAGTTACCAAGGGCGGTTTGGTATCGTATCATTTTCATTTTTCAACAATCTAGTTTAAGTTCAGTGTGTACACATTCTTATTCCGAACTAGTTAAAATGGCGTTTTTGAAAAACCTAATTGTTGTAGAAAACAAAAGGCAAATGTGGTAGTGAGCCAAGGACAACCAAACAAAGTAACAAACATGAAGAAGAGAACAAAAAGATGGCAACACAAAAAACTAACAACCTTACGGCTCGAATGTTACACCGTTAGTGATCTCTATCCACGGTTATAACCTTTGTAAGGGTCAATACTCAATAGTGAATGGTCTTGACTTTTGACGAATTGAGGACTTTAATCCAACTCTTCTTCATTTTGTCTATTTCATGTTAGATACATATTGTATCAAGCTTTCACACCTCTGCATAGATGCTAAGAGCGGCCTCCTTCCTCTGCATCTACCTAAACAACGCAACTCTTCTTCATATCGTTTTCCTTCCTAAAAAAAATGCTACTGATTGGCTATGCCTTTCAAAGTCAATCCGGACTTTTAACGATTGATTTTTGGCCAATTTGCGGAAATACACCAAATCGGTGTTCGGTTTGCAAAAGTATACCCATTTTCTGAGAATAGCAAAAATAGAATATGTGGGTTATTTGTGCTAAAAAATACTCCCTCCGTTTCTAAATAATTGACACTTTGGAATGTTGCACACTAATTAAGAAATTGAACTTGTGGAAGGTTTGTAGAATATCAAAAAAGCAACCCTTCAACTCCCCACTTTCCCACCTTTTTATAATTGGAGCCTATATTTAAATTTAAAAGGAATTATGATGTTAATTAGTGGAAAATTATAGCCTTTTCAAATTTCATTTCATTTCCCCATGTTAATAGTACTCTGCAGTCCGCACAATTAAAAACGGTCCTGCTAATTGCACGGCGTTTATATCGCCAGGCGCATGGTGCCGGTGCCAGCTTGTTGAACCGGCAGACCCAGATGTCGATGCCGGACTTCCAAACCGGCAGACGTGGTTCGAGGGAATCTGCAGCTTTCGTCCAATCAGTCAAATCGACTGAAAAGCTGAACCAAAGTTGAACCAATCTGCAGGCCGGTGCCGGATTCCGGGTTCGGCACGGTCACATCAATCACATCGTCAGAAAAGCTGGAGATTCCTGACGCTTGCGTCATGTCTGCAGGGTGGTGTCGGTGTCGGGTTCCGAGTCCGGCAAAGGGGGTGCCGATGTAGTATAACATGAAGGATCTCTCCCTCACTTGGTGCACCACACATTCCACTCCAAGCTCCCACCTCTTACTCTCTTACCCGACGGTTTTATCTAGAGAGCTCCACAAGCCCGAAATACCGTCTTAGGAGAAATGCCGAAGTACTCGAACCTGATAGATCGATTTTTTCGAGGTTCGAGATCCCCTTCACCAGCGACTCCACCTCCCGATGAGCGTGCGATTTCACAACCCGCGCCGAACGATCCTAGAGCGCAAGCTGCGGCGGAGGTAAGTATTGATTGTATGTTTAGTACATGTTAAGTTTATGTTATTATTAGGTATGGAATATTGATAAAATTAGATATGGAATTAGTGATGGAATTAGTAATGCATGAAAATGAGATATAGAATTAGTTTATGAAAATGAGATATATAATTGTATTGGTTTTTATTTCATGAAAAATAGATATGGAATTAGTAATGCATGAAATTAGATATAGATATAATTATGCATGAAAAAGAGATATAGAATTTTTATTTCATAAAAAATAGCTAGGGAATTAGTAATGCATGAAATTAGATATAGATATAATAATGCATGAAATTGAGATATAGAATTTTTATTTCATGAAAAACAGATAGGGAATTTGTAATTAAATTATGAAAGTACATGAATTTATGTTAACATGTCACTAAATATGATTCATGGGCAAAAATGAAATTAGATAATGTAGATTTATGGAATATAAATGGAAATAGATGCAGATGGAATATAGATATGGAATTTATGTGTACCTAATGGATATGGAATTTTATAATGCAGATGACGAGGAGGGCCTCGCCCATCAAATCCTTTCGATGGATCCCCGTTGGCTCTCTCATGGTAGACAACCCAGGGTTGTTCATGTTGAAGTATGCCTCGCCCATCAAATCCTGCTGATCAGGCGTGAGGTTGTTGCGATCAATATCCCTCCGAAGGCTGACATATTCCTGACTGTTAGGAGTTGCGCCATCGTTGTCGCCACTTGATTCTTCGAGAGGAATTATAGGATCCCACATTACTTGCTTCCAGAAGGGATGAATTTGTGAGGGCCTAATAGGTTGCCTGTTTGCGATCGCCTCTAAGAACTCATGTACACATGGTACCCCGTAAGTGTCCCTCCAATAGCGATCCCTACAGACACCGTCATGACTAGCCGGGAGTTCCTTCGCCATGTTGTAGTTGGCCAGCAGAAGCTCGAAGCACTCATCAGTCACCAGCATCAATAGCGGGGCGAATATTGGTTCACTCATGACACACCGTTTGATTGTCAGCCGTGACTTCTCAAGGAACCCTCTGAGTTGGTCTACCTGTTCGTTGACCAAGTTGTCAATGCAATCTGTTACGTCAACGAACCCACCGTTTAATTTTGCACTGTATCATAGAAGATATATTACCTCGGTTATGTAGGATTCTTAAATATTATAATAATTACGAATTTATACGATTCAATGTTACTTACTTATTCGTAGTTCGCACCCCGAGATGTAGGAACTTATCAACCCATGCACGAACTATCGCCTCCTTGAATTCTGTGAGCCATGTGTCTTCAAGGTACTTCATAAGACCCCATCGTGCCTCCCATTTCGCCTTCATCACTTGTAGACGACCTTCATAACTTTCTTCTGTCTTTGACTCAAATAAGGCCTTACATTCATTGTAGAAGGCGTTTCGCTTCTCGGTAGATTTCGTGATCCTACCCTTCATTTCAATGTTGCACATAATATGATAAGTGCACAACATATGCTTTACCGTGGGTAACTCCTCCCGAAGAGCCTTGATAAGACCCAACTCTCTGTCTGTATACATTACTTCTGGGAGTCGTTGACCGCACAAATGGCGTAGTCGCCGTAGTGCCCAACTATAGTGTTCTGCGCTCTCGCCTGCCATGAATACGAACGCAATTGCAAATGTGTTCTTCGTGCTAGTAATCCCAACGATCTCCAGCAACGGCATTTCGTACCTATCACATTTTAATGAATTAGTCAAACAAATTGCTACAACGTATGACATATATAAAAGTAGTCGACGGTAATGTGATTCCTCTTACTCGTTCGTCTTGTAGGTTGAGTCCATCACGATAACATACGGAAACAACATCAAAAGATGTCGGGAGTTCGGATGGGACAAAAACACATCAGTAACCTCGTCTACTCCTGCTTTAGAGAAATTCCGTGTGGCGATAAAGTATCCCTTTTGTTTGAGTTTGTGAAGCGCTTGAGGCAGGTCCCTCCGTCCTTCTGCAGCGGTTCTCCGCAACTGGGCTCGTGCATTGTAGACTTGACGAATGTCCGTCACGCAGTCATGATCATCATACTTCATCCCGCGCAGCATAACCCCCGGTTTTATCCCAATCAATGTATCACGTCGAACCTGCCGATGTTGATCTGGAGTTAATCTACCGGCATAGGGATGTCCTAACATCACATCGTTTAGCTTGTGGTTATGCACACCGCATATAACCTTCATGGTCCAATTGTCAGCATTATTTTGACGACCCTCCAGCTCAAACATGCATCCGATCTTTGTCGTTTTCCCGCGCCTACTCACTGCAGGCGGAAAATCCTTGTCGACATCCGGAATATCTCTACCCCCTCCGTACTTATCACACACTAGACGAAAGGTACCCAAACCACTCATTTGGTTCTTCCATGACCGAGTGATCACAAGTACCATGTTCTTAATCTTCCCTATGTATCTAGCCCATGCCTTCATGTTTATTTCATCAGCCCAATAACGATCAACTGTAAACATCGAGCTATATTCTGCACCCACATTTAGAGGTTGGTTTTGTTCCTGCATAATGTCACTTCTGTACTAAGAACTTTTTCACCAAATAAATATCTAAAATACTATATTATATGATGGTTTCATTTTACAAAACTGTATTATATATAATGTTTCGATTCAAACTACATATCCATTCAATTATATAATGTTTCGATTCGAACTACATATCCTCTATTTAAACATTCCGCTATAATATGATTCTACTCAAACATTATTATATAAAGGTTCCGCTATATATAAACGATCCGCTGTAACAATATTAACTTACCCAGAGATTCTTCACGAGCTCCTCCGGATCGTTATAGGCAAAAATGTCGAACGGTAATCCGCCTCCGCCATCTTCTTCCGGTAACGACATTTCCTCCGATGTTAGAATATGGATTTCGAATCGAACACATACTTGAGAACCAGGGCATCGCTTCTTTATATCTCGAACTTACCTCGGGCATTGGATGCCGGTTTGGGAGTTCGGCAAGGGCATATATGATGTCGGTTTGGGAGTCCGAGATCGGCAAGCCTGACTGCCGGATTGAGAAGCCGGCACCGGCACCGTGCGGTTGGCGAGAAACCGCCGTGCAAATAACAAAAAGGATTAAAAAGGAAGGTGAGAACGTCATTTATTTTTACTAACCCTCCTATCCTCAAAACGTCAATTATTTGGAAACGAAGGGAGTAGGTCATTTGTGCTAAAAAATAATGATTGATTTTAGTTTTAAATTTAAATGTAAAAAGCATTTAAAGGAGAATTATGAATTAAAATAAAAGTAACAAATATATAAAAACAAAATAAAATATATACTCCCTCCGTTTACAAATACTTGACGTTGTGGGTGCCTGACACAAATATTAAGGAATATGGAGAGAGATGTGTTTTTGGGTCAGTTGTATATATCGTACACAAAGTCTCTGCAACTTCCTTTCTTCTCCCAAAGAACCTCATGTAATTGGAGCCAAAATTTAAAATTAAACAAGCATAAAATTGGAGGTAATCTCAGACTTTGAATTCAATCAACTAAGCCTTAGAGTAACATACCCAACTTCACTCAACTATGAATAATCAAAGACAATCTTCATTTGATCTAAACAACCTTCTATTGAGTGACGACGATGTCGATCTCGAAGCCGAACAAGATGGTGAAGACATACAAGAAGAATGGGTGGGTGACAATTCAACACCGATGATAACATTTGATCTCAACAGCCTTCCATCAACTACCGACGATATCGCCCCTGCAGTCAAAACGGATGGTAATCTTCCATTGAGCGATGGCGATGTCGATCTCGAAGCCGAACTGGGTGGTGAAGATATACAAGAAGAATGGGTGTGTGGTAATTCAACACCGATGATAACATTTGATCTCAACAGCCTTCCATCGGATGCCGACGATGTCGCCCCTGCAGTCGAAAGGGATGATGAATTTGTACAAGCAGAATGGGAGGGTGACGATTCAACATCGATGATAATTCGATCACCTTCTAGGGACACCTTGGTCAATGATCTAGATGTTGATCCACATGAGTTTGATTCTACATTCATGGAAGTTAATCTACCTCAGGTGTCTCAGGAAGATGAAGATGTCAATGCCGATGACTTCGAAGCTCCGAATTCAGGTAAGCGTCTTTGCTATCAAAAGACAATTAAAGTTTTACCTATCAATTTTAACATTGAGTAATTCATGTCTACTCCGTATTGGTGTTTAGGCATGTATCACCAACAAAATATAGCTCCTCGAAGAAACAAGATCCCCTCAAACGAAGAGCGATGGGCAATTTACACTACTTTGTTGGCAAGAAGTGTCAACGGAAAGTTAAAGCGTAATACAACGAAAGAGGTTTCGGAGCTATTTTCCCTGCCATTGAGAACAGTGCAACGAATTTGAATGTACTATCATTGTAAACACACATATCCCAAATAGCAGTCTCAAATGACTAACCTGCTGCAGTAGGTGTTTAGGCATGTATTCCTACTCAATTTGGAAAATATCTCCCATTTCACAATTGACAACAATATAAATGAGACAAAGCAATGAAATTTCTCAAGCAATGTAAAACCTTAAAACCAAAAGGGGATGGTGAAGATCTAGGCAGACCAATATAAATACTCCGTCTAGAATTGGGAAAAAGGGAGATAGTTTACCTACAGAGGAGGGGATGCCGAGATCCAGATAGGGCACTAAAGATGAAGCTCATACATAAACGAAATCGATTGGGATGCTAGAAAGAGGAACAAATACTCCACTAGAAGGGGAATTTAGGGTTAGCACGGACAGAAAATTAAAAACCAGCAGATCTTGATTCGCAATCATGGCAAAGAGTGGGTAACAATGGCGTTTCCAAACAACGCAATTAAACATCCGATTGATGTTTGATGAAGATCCAGAACTGAAATTGAGAAGAAGGGGTAGGAGAGGGAGATGAGAAAACATACCATTTCTGAGACATGTGAAGGGAAGGCCGGGGTGCTTTTCAAAATGGGTTTACATTTTTTTTTTATTGTAGGAATAAAAAAAGGCGTATGTACCGTGAATTTCAAGGAGGTAGTATTAATTGAGGGACAGGCTTCCAAACGACAAATATTTCTCAAAACATAAAAATACCCTTGAGCGACAAATAACGGTAAACGGAGGGAGTATTAAAATAACGTTTAAATATATTTTTCTCGGAAATTTAAGAATAATAAAACTAGTCGGATGAAAATCATTGTCTTATTGAGAGAATAAAAAATTGACAAGAATATATTTGTTTTTGACAGGATATATGTTTTTTTTATGACAAACCAGATAACTAATAATGACAGGATGAAGTCTATAATAGGAAAGAGAATAAAGATACGATTTTATCCATACCATAACTAGAAATTAAAGGCATATCCAAGATGACAAAGTTATTTATTTACACTGACATGATTAATGTTTATAGTGACAAGACTATAGATTTATGTTGACAGGATTGAAGCTATAATCGGGGAGAGATTGACTAAAAATACGGTAAATCATATCTACTGGATTATTAGCCATATTTACAAAAGTATTGCCATTATATGTCTTGAAACCATAATAGTATCAAATTGACAGAATGAATATCAACGTTGACAATGCCGATTATGAACATTGACAGGATGTGTGTAATCGATTGATTGTTATTGCAGTCATGGGTATGAACAACTACAGTTTATGGGATCATCTGGCTAGTTAACAATCTAGTTTTGGCACATTGTTTTCTCTGAGCATTGCATTTGGTGTTTTAATCTCTAGAACATGATGAATATGCAAGTTCGTCAAAGTAAGAAATCAGGCAATTTCAGATACAACACAACACTTTCTTCAATCACAAAATAAAAGTTTCAGATATCATATTGTATAAAAACTTGTGTCCATTCATGTCCACAAAGACCAATTTCATAGCATTACCCTCATCTTCTCCTTACATAACTTGCAAAATTTCATGAGACTTAAACTTCTACAGGAAACAAAAAATAATTCCAAAAAAGAACCTAATCAACCCGGAGATCTCATTGATATTCAGCTTGCTAACCACCTTAGTTGCGGAAATAATGTAGGCACCGTTCAAGGGCCGAAAACCTGTCATAGGCAGCCATGAGCAGTATTGCAGCCTCCTTAGCAAGGCCCTGTTTCGCCTTACCAAGCTTCTTGTCCCCTGCAAAATCAACAGCCAACAAAGCCTAATCTTCCCATGCTTTCCTAACACAAGCCATGTTAACACGAGCTTCCTTCGATGGTGAGATCAAGCTTATACCGAACAGATTGAAGAACTTTGTCACTAGGGTATTTTTGTACTTGCAAACATGTTGGTAGTAGCTCGGAAGCATTCGTATAAGAACCTAGTATGATGAAGAACCAACATCATATTTAGCAAAGATTCGAAATAAATTCCATGGAAATGGGCTACACTAAATCAAGAATTTCCATCCCTTAACTTCAAACTTCTTGACCGTATTTATCATAAAACGATCATCTTGCATTAGATAAAATGAGGTTCCACTCTTCTCGGGCGAAGAGAACTCCCTTAGAGCATCACTCCCATAAATCTCCAGCATGTATTCATCTGGATCGATTCCAAACAACAGTCTCAAGTATCTGCACAAATTTAAACAACAATGAAGATGAATTCCACATAAAATAAATTCCAAAAACCAGGTAATGAAATTCGAATGTAAACCACCCGAACACCATAGGAAAGTAATCCTTCCACTTGAAGTCCAATGATTGATGTGGATGTGTCGATTTCGATCCTTCAGGTGGAAACCTGGTCTAGTACTTCTCTTTGGGCTCGAAATCGGATGGCTTTAGCTCTCTAGCTTTAAACGCATGCTTCCCGACCACCTGAATGCCAACCACATTTATACAAATCAAATCGGGTTTTCCGATACCTTGCATCAAAACTAACATCAGACAGATTGTTACCTGATAGCCAATTGCAAATTAAGCATCAATACAAGGGGAACACAAAACAACAAAAAATCCAACAGAAAAGGATGGATTTTGAGCTATGTTTGTGAATTGTGATTCCTGGACAAAGACCAGTTTCAGAACAAAGCACTACTGTATTAGCAAAACCAAGCAATGGAAGTGGCCATTAAACACCAATTGAAGTTCTTAAAATGAAAATTAACTATAAGGGTATACCAAATGGGATGTCAGTTCCTCAACATTTCAACATGAGAATATAAGGGCACATACTTTTCATCTCAAATCGGAGTACAAATATCTATCAAAGAATGAAGAACTGGATTTTGTTTTCAAACATTGTTTTTTTACCTTTGGGAAGTCGAGACTCGAGAGAGGTTCTGAGACTCGAGAGATTTTCTAACTAGACAAGTTGCAGGGTGGCCTGATGGAGCCGGAGCCGGAGGGTTGGTCTACTCTTGGGGTCGAGGCCGGAGTCGGAAACTGTTCATCTTTTTTTTTTGTGAAGCTGTAAAAAGCAAATATACAGACACACGTATAAGACAACTTACACGCTGAAAAACAACCTAGTTCCTCTCACAACAAGTAGCACTACAAGTGAGGCTAAGAACCCTTATTGTAAATCATAAATTCCTTCACAAATTCACAAAATTCAAGTTCCTTTGAAGCCTATATTGCTTCTGAATTCAAATGCATTTTTCAGCATTTCACCAAGACAATATTAATTCAATTCACAAAACTCAATTCACCTTCGAATCAAAGAATCGAAGCCAATATTGCTTCTGAATTCAAATGCATTTTTCAGCACTTCACCAAGCTAATTTTACTTGTGAGATTTACTGTAGTTTTTCAGCACTTCATCAAGATATCAATGCAAGGGATGGAAGCTAAATTCAATTCACAAACGCAAAATTCAATTTACAAACCCTAATCAAAATTTCACAAAATTGATTCTTAGAATCACAAACCCTAATTTCACAAAATTGGTTTCCAAAATCAAAACCCTAAAGGAATTCGCATATCCTACCTATGAATTGAATTTCAAATCAAATATTGAAGCACAAATTAACAAAATATAAGTTCTAAGGTGCAAAAAACTAACCTTTTCAATTGGAAAAGGGCCTGATGTTCGCAGCCGCGGGGACTCGGAATCGACGCAACACTTAGCAGCAGCCAGCCATTGAGCGTCGTAGCCATCACGCCGAAGAAGAGAGACTCCATCGGCGAGAGTGGCCGGCGGCCAGAGGAGTGAGGAGAGGCCAAGAGCTTGATGACGACTGCCCTCGGGTCGGGCACCAACGAGTTAGGGATTGGGGTCCGGTTGATCTTGTTAACTTTTTATTTTTTAAATTGCAGATTTTTGTATTATTTAATATAATTTAAATATATAAGAAAAATAATAAATACCAAAAATATTTTTATCTTTTTTTTCCCTGATTTTTTGGGAGTGATGGGTAGTTTTGATAATTGGATAAGATATTTTTGCAATCAAATTTGAATGCGATTGTTTTCAAAACTAGGTATTTTTGCAAATTTATTATTAAAGTGGGGTATTTACTAATAATTCTCCTTGAATTTTTAGAAAACAGAAGTGAACTCATTCCAAGACATCATGAAGCCAATACAACACAACCTAAAAACCCTATTTTTAATCACAAAACTGAAAACATGCTAAAGTAATGCATAACATTAACATAAGTCATGAGACAACGTCCGTGATCCGCACTCTCCCATGTTCTAGGCATTCGAAGCTCGTCTTGGATTTTCATCGCTTCCTCCATCGACCGACGGTTTTTATGAGTTGTTAGGGTTTTTCTTTCATCTTTGCTGATTTATGTGTTTTGTATGTTGAAGGTTAGTTCGTCTGTTGATTCGTCGATCTCTCGAGGTTCAAACTTGTCTGAGCTCGAATTTTTACTTAAGTTAAAAAAAAATTAACATGAGTCATGAGAAACCCAAACATCACACTTGCTCTAAAATAACCTCAATTAAAACGCATCTAATCTAACAAGAAATCTAAAGTTGAAATAACTAAAATCAAGCTATGCTTAAACTCAAACGAACCCGAACCCAAATGTAATGAATCCAAAATAAGTATATACAGTAATACATATATTGACATAAGATATCAACAAAAATTGTTACATTACCCCTTAAATATGTTACATTAGAAGAAAAGGTAACACTTTTTGTGGAATACATTTGCAACATATATTTGTGAACCTAAGTACAATGTAATATAATATATTATTTGATATGATATATACTCAATGTTGTAAAATGCGCTAGGCGGCCGCTGGCGGTGGGTGGCCGCCTAGCGCCTAGGCGGCACCTAGGCGGACTTAGAACAAACTTGATTATTTCCTTATTTCTGAACGCATATCACATGTCAATAACTCATATAATGTAATGATAATTCATAATATCACTCATAAATCTAAATTTATGGTGTTTAACTAACACTAAAGTAAATAAACGCAAAAAATACGCATCCGACTAGTGACTCTAAACCTTCTAAAATCTAAAACAATAGGTTCGACTCAATGGAAAATACATCCCGATTTGGGGATAAAAAAAAACATGCTTAGAAGATAAAATTGAATAATCGTTCGGTTAGTCGGGCCTAGGCGGTGTCTAGATGGAACTAGGTGGCCCTAGGCGGAGTCTAGACGACGCCTAGGTGGGACTAAACGGTGCACATGTGGATTTCCGTCTACAAGGCCGCCTAGGCTTAAAAATTCTCAGGTGCCCTCCCGCCTAGCGTCCAGGCGGCGCCTAGGCGCGATTTTTTAGAACATTGTATATACTATATATTATACATTATATAATGTATAATATATATAATAGTATGCATTATATAATGTATAATCTAGGAATAATATGAAATATATTCAAGTAATAATAACACAAACATATACATTATCCAAAAATCAAAAGTTTCATTCAACAAAAATCCAAAAAGTATAGTACATGAAGCATTACATAAACAAGTGTAATACAAAGTATGTACTAGCTTCATATTTGAACCTACTTTGGATTTATGTAAATATCCAGTTAGAAGGCTACGAGAGCTACAAGTCTGCAATTGAAAGACAAATCAAGCCAAAGGAACAATGGGAGAGAATGAAAGAAGCCTTAAAAAAATGTAAGGCATGAAAGGCAAGGTCCCTTCCGTTCTATTCTCTATTTGCAAGAGCCTGAAATTAAACAGAAACAATAGCACACAAATACAATGACCAACCTTTATATGTTTCATTAATATACCTGAATCAGGAACAAGGAAAAACAGGGAAGATACATAGTGAAAGATTGAAAGGAGTACATTGGGAAGGTCGGTTTCTTGAAGCTTTCAAATTTCACTTGATGTAACCTTGCAAGCCTCTAACCACAACAACAATACAGTAGATTTTTTAGTGGCTTCATGTGATGCAGACCAGTGCTGGTTATTAGCGAGTTTGAAACGTTCAGAGACATCAAAGCTGTCAAATCTGAATGCATCAAAACAACTTCTGATCGAGGACAAATTCAGACCATTTTTATTGTCTACTAAATGCACTTTCAACCTTTCGATATTTGGACGGTTTCTCTTGATTTGTCAATGCTTTCAACATACAAGTTACAATTACAACTGAACACATACCACTGCTCAAATTTTGTCTCAATTCGCAATAACTAAAATCTTATGGAGTTAAAGAGGAAATTCATAGCTTAATTTCTAAAAATCTAGCGGAATGTGGGGACACGTACCCCCACCCCCATTCGACGAACCCCGTATATATAATCTTCTAGTTGATAGCTTCGTTTTGATATATAATACGTCTTAATTCGATATCCGGGTAAAAAGTTAGAAATGTTTGAACATTGAAGTTATATTAATCACTTTAATCTCTCTCTCTCTCTCTCTCTCTCTCTCTATCTATCTATCTATCTATCTATCTATCTATCTATCTATCTATCTATGAACGGCTCTTACCGTGTAACGAGGGGAGAACTATGAACCATTAAATAAGAAAAAATAGATGGTGGAGATAAAACGAAAAAAAACTAATAAAGAATTTTCTTTTATTTTTTGTTAAAAAAAACTTTCTCTCTAGTCTCTCCTGTACTCTTTCACCCAATTTTTTTAAACAACCGGATCATTGTTTTTCCTTCCTATGCAAATTTAATACAACGTCGGATTTAACGTTGTAGCAACGTCAAAATGGACGTTGTAATTGTGATGCATAAAATCTGCATCATAGCTGTTGAAGGACATCGATCTTGATGATCCTCTCAATCTGGACCCTAGCCTGCAAAACAAGAACGAACGAGGTCGGGGCGGTGCTTGTCTCCCGGGAGGACCCTCCGACGCTCAAGTCAGTCATTGTCCATCCTCAATCTGAGTCAATATTCTCATATTTATACTAGTCGAGTATTAAATAAAAGAAACCGTTATAGTATTAAATAAAAGAAACCGTTACCGTATTCAATTCGGTCAACGCTCTTAATACACGAAACCGCTATCGTAATCAATAGGCGAAACGGTAGTATCAATGTCGTATTGAATACCCGAATTTATTGGCAAAAGACCAAAACGCCCTTGTGCTATGATAACGGGATTTTCCCTATCTCAAGCCCCTCGGGTTTCTTCTTCATGTCTCGATGATGAAGGAAGCCGAAAAAAGTAAATGGCGAAGTTTGTCGAGTGAACGATGATTTTGCCATAAACGTTAGTCGCTTGATTCGTAGTTGACTATTGGCCATAAGTGGTTATCGTTGGCCGCAATTGGCTATTCGGAGTGGTCGTAAGTTGCGATTTCGTTGGCCTTAAGTGACGATTCAGATTTGCCGTAAGTGGCGATTTCGTTGGCCTTAAGTGACGATTCGGATTGGCCGTAAGTGACGATTTCGTTGACCTTACCTGGCGATTTGGATTGGTCGTAAGTGGCGATTTCGTTGGCCTTAAGTGGCGATTCGGATTGGCCGTAAGTGGCGATTTCGTTGGCCTTAAGTGGCGATTCAGATTGGCCATAAGTGGCAATTTCGTTGGCCTTAAGTGGCGATTCAGATTGGCCGTAAGTGGCGATTTCATTGGCCATAAGTGGCGATTTCGTTGGCCTTAAGTGGCGGTTCAGAGTGGCCGTAAGTGGCGATTGTTGTGGAAGGTACAAGAGGGATCCTAATCAACGAGGATGGTGTCACTCTTGACATCCGTGCTTGTCATGGTGCCATTAACAACACCCTTCCCCTGTTAATCATTTTTGACAATAATATAGCACGCAAGTATATAATTGAATATGAGATTGGTAAACTTAGCTGATCAAAAGCTTAAACATTTTTGACATCCGTGCTTGGTCTCATTTTTTCTTTTTTCTTTTCCTTGGATTCACCTGGGGCATCTAGTATAGGAGCTTCTCATCGTGCCCCTTCCTTTGATCAGCTGTTTTTGTGTACTCACTAAGAGCACCTCATGCCCTTCAAATCAAGGTAGCTCCACCATCAAACTCATAAGACAACTTTAGCAATCAAGCAATTGCAAATACTCTAGATTATATCATACCATATGTCACTTGTGAACGTCATGCATTATGGCTGATCATAGATTAGATTTTCATCGTAGAAGTTCAAAAAGGAGAGAAGGAAACTTAGCTTTCAAGCTCTCATACCTGCGGAACGGGGCCTTTCATTTCACCAACTACCACTTCATTCAAAAGTTGGAGCTAATGCTTCTAAATTATGTATTTGGAGAGATATCAATAGAGATATACAATCATATAACCATGCCCCTTGTGGCATTCGAACATTTCCAGTGTCCCTGCCACTCCGATTTTTATAATATCGGTCATGCCTTTGTCAAGTTGGCCAAAAATTTCAACCGTCGCCGCGCCGCTTGCCAATATTCCGAAGCCACACGATGAGGCCGGTCAATATGCAAAATGATGCAACATTTATCCATGAAGACTATATGAAAGCATACATGTCACGTGATTTAGTGTGAGATAATGAATTAAGTGAAGCGTTTTCTTCCTAATAAAAATCTATTTGACCACTTGGGTTCAAAACTCCTGTCTATGATTTTTCAATGCTATCGGATCATTCAAGAGTGCATATAATAATAACTCTCATTGCCAATGATTATTAAACAAGCTAGTTGGAAGATCGGTATGTTTGGCCCCAATTTGCCATGTGAAAGTTTTCTTCCTGGCCGATTACCGAAAAATAAAGAGGACAAAGAACTTAGCTGTCATTCGGTGCGACTCGAACAAGTGGAGTTGCATTCAATTGGGTTACCTTCGCCTCCGGCTATTTCTGAGCTCGAAATCTTCGACTGCGGGTCCTGGTGTAGCCTTTGTTCATCGGAGACACCAATCTTCGACTGCGGGCTAGGGATGCAGCATACACACCTCAGACCGCCGATTGTACCCCTAGGCACCAGGCCACGAAAACGAAAACGAAGTGCATCCACATTGAGACGCCCAAATCCGCGACGGATCCGTGAGGGATCTGCTAAGACTGCATCGTGTCGGGGCCCCTCTGCCTTAGGGTTCGAGGCCAGCGGCATCCTCTTCTAGGGTTTGTGGGCGAAGGTTCCGCAACCACTGCTTCATCGTGTATCATGGGAGATCTGATCTTGTCGCTTTTTGATCGAATCCCCACGAACGGCGCCAATTGTGATGCATAAAATCTGCATCATAGCTGTTGAAGGACATCAATCTTGATGATCCTCTCAATCCGAACCCTAGCCTGCAAAACAAGAACGAACGAGGTCGGGGCGGGGCTTGTCTCCCCGGAGGACCCTCCGACGCTCAAGTCAGTCATTGCCCATCCTCAATCTGAGTCAATCTCCTCATATTTATACTAGTCAAGTATTAAATAAAAGAAATTGTTATAGTATTAAATAAAAGAAACCGTTACCGTATTCAATTCGGTCAACGCTCTTAATACATGAAACCGCTATCGTAATCAATAGGTGAAACGGTAGTATCAGTGTCGTATTGAATACCCGAATTTATTGGCAAAAGACCAGAACGCCCTTGTGCTATAATAACGGGATTTTCCCTATCTCAGTAATATATCATACACAACGTTGTGAATTGGATTACGATTGGGCGGGCCAAGCACTTGACAACGTCGAATCCGACGTTGTAAAGTGGGCCTGGTCGGGCCACACAGCAACATTAAATCCAACGTTGTTAATTACATCAACACTTGTTCAGTTATTATCTTTGTTTCTGTTGGGTAGTATGTTGGCGAAAACTTGGCGTGATGTCTGCGCCTTGAATTTTGTTGTGGTGTTTTGCCCCTCGCGAAGGGTTTTCAAACATGATTTGTGGTTGTTGCAGGGAAAAACACGTTACTTGTGAAAAGATTCAACGCAAGATTACATCAAGGCCCCTCGCGGAGGGTTTTCAAACATGATTTGTGGCTAGTCTCCCATTTTCTTGAAAACGCTTAGATTGCCTCAGTTCTCATATAACTTATAAAAGATCACATCAAATAACTTAGTTAACAGGTTTATATTGCCTCAGTTCTCATATTAGTGATAGAAGATTACATCAAATAACTTAGTTAACAGGTTTAGATTACATCATCGTTGTTCTTCGTTTAGTCTTTTTTCTTCTTCTCAAGGCCTCTTTAGTTCTTCATTAAGTTCCTTAGATTAACTTGAATTTCTCTATCAATGTGTTATCAACCCATGTCTCCTCATCGGATCCACATTTACCTGAAATAATCAATAAAAACGTGTAGATTCCGACTCCGCCAACGTAGAGAGTAATTATGCAAATTCTACTTAAATCATGCATGTTATGCATATTAACTCAGTTAAATGAAACCTATTATGCCTACCTAAATGCATGCTATCAAACTATCCTTAACCTAGTCGAACCCAACTAACCCTTCATCATTGTGTACTTTGCCAATGCATTAAAGTTAACCCCAAACACGTACGTTTCATGGCACAATCAGATTAAGTCTACTCCTGGGTATGACTTATTTCATCTTGTTGATGGCTCCACACCGGTCCCTAATAAAACCACTTTGGTTGCTAAACTGGAAATCCCGAACTCAGCCTATATATGCGGCCTGGCATCGTCAAGATCAACTTCTTCTAGGAGCTATTGTTGGCACATTGTCACCGACAGTGGCCTCCTTGGTGGCTCGAGCAGAGACATCACAACAAGTTTGGAGCACGCTTGAGGACACATATGCAAACCCGTCACGGGCTCATGTTAACCTTCTCAAAGAACGTTTAGAATCAGTCACTAAATCGGTGTCGGATTACATTCAATAGGTTAATGGTGTTGTGGATCTTTTGGCCTCCTTAGGCAAACCCCAAGATCCCGAGGTTGTGATCGATGTGATCCTCAATTGCTCAGATTCATCCTATCAATTGGTCATTGATGGGATCCGCACAAGGGACATACTAGTTTCTCTTCGAGAGCTCCATGCAAAGCTCCTAATCAAGGAGATGTCGCTCCTACGAGATGCCATGCCTTAGTCTAGCTCCTGCATCAGCGATGAATATATAGGTGCGGCTAGACGTGGCCACGGGTCACGGATTGGCCGGGTGAACCCGTTACCCACTAGGTCCGGGTCGGAGGGTCGAAGGGTCATAGTGGGTTAAGGGTTAAGGTTAGGGTTGGGGGAAAGTGAACCTGTGACCCGACGAGTCACATAGACTTAGAGATGGAAATTCGGGTTATCCGGTAGGGTTCGGCTCGATTACATTCGAGTCAGGTCACTAATGAGTCGGGTCAACTCAGTCAAAATTTTTGTGTTGGCCTTGGTCGGGTCGGGTCGGATTCAGTCAAAATGAAATTCTTATTGGTGGGGTTTCGATTAGAATCGGGTTGAACCCATTCGGGTTTTCGGTCATAATAAAGTTGGTCTTGTTTAGGTTTCGGGTCGGTATTCGGGTTGGTCTCAAAAAAGTAGAAGCGAGTCTACATTTGTTTCAAACTTTTAATTGTTTGGGTTGAATTTGTTGAATCATGTTTGTTCGAGTCTTTCGGGTAATCAAATTTATTAAATTGAATATATAATTTATGTTATTTGTGTATTTCAAAAAGTATTTTTAGTAAAATTAAATATGATTCAATATATAATCTACTCAATGGCTCGTAAGCTACTATGCTCATTCTATTCATCATTAATTTCATTGAAAGGGCATGCCTTTGAAAATGGGGAGAAGGCTGAGTCAATTTACCCATTACCAGGATGTATACCCTTTACGTTTGTAATTGATAGAGCAAAAGTAATTCCATAAGAGATCCAGGGGCATAATCGTTCTTACAAGGTAAACCCTAATCAAAAACCTTAATCCTCACTATATATAGTCAATGAGCTACTAGGGTTTAAGGAGGCTTCTCGATCAGCCAACACAATCCTGACTTGAGCGTCAGAGGCTCCTCCGGGGGAGCGATCGATTGACACCGACAAGGATCAGGATGCAGAATTGATGCATTACATTTGGCGCCGTCTATGGGAATTCGATCAAAAGATCGTGAGATCGGATCTCTCGATCAACAAAACAATGAAGATCGATTAATTGTGAGGCGGGAGGAAGCATCGGATCCTGAGTAGTCCTTCTCGCCATCGCCCATAAACCCTAGCTGCGGGAATAGCCGCCGATTCCGGCCTCCTCCAACTCTCGATGTGCGAATCCGATGGGATCTGGTTGGGGCCTGCACCATAGTCGCCGATTATGGACTCCTCTTCGGGACACCGCTGCTTCTCCACAATCGAGGTTGATGCCCGTGGGCTTGCTAAAACTACACAACCCCTCTCTCAGCCACTAATCGAAACCAGGAGCGTCTCCACCTACCCAACTTCGATCGCCTTTGTCATCGAGTCGACCCCAGGCAACAACGGCTTCATCGTCCAATTCGCATAGCCCTCTCGGCCTCCAAACTGTGCTCTACAAGATCGCAGGACCACGCCAAGACCGCCACGCCGCCTCTTCGAGCGGGCGCCAAGTATGTCGCGCCGCCGTGCAGTACCACCCCACCTATGGTTTGTCGCGTCCACGCCATCGTCGCTGGGCCTCCATCAAGCCTCTACCGGACTATGATGGGTGTCGATAGGTCAGACGCGTCCGCGGAATCCTACGCCGCTGTCGAGCTCAAGGTCGAAGAAGGGACAATGTGTCAAGGACGCCGCTTCGAAATCTTGCGTCGCCGCCTGCTACAAACCCTACGAATCGAAGAAGACGATGGATTATGTTGCAAATCTGGATTAATTACAAAATCAGCCCGGAGTTCTTAGAAATTGCAGCCCAGTCTATGCAATTAAGATAATTGCGGAAAAAGGCCCAACTTTCATGAGGCAAGATATTTCACTTGGAAGTTCAATGCCTCGTGCCTGACCGATCCAGCATATGAGACCCAAAAGCTAAGTCCTCTATGTCCTATTTTTGATGAATAGTTTACTCTTTAGTTAATCATATTACATGGTTAATTGCATCGTTGACATATCAATTCTTGAAATGCTTATATGTGCATCTATATATCAAACAACATTATATATATACATATATATATATATATATATATATATATATATATATATATATATATAACAATTAACGAATCACCGCTCACGGTCAATAGATCGCCACTCATGACCAACGAATCGCCACTCATGGCCAACAGAATCGCCACTTAAGGCCAAAAGATCGCCGATTTCAGGCCACTAGTACGCCACTTAAGGCCAAAAGAATCGCCATTCATGGCCAATGGATCGCCATTCAAGGCCAATAGAACGCCACTCAAGGCCTATATAACGCCAATCAAGGCCAATGAAACGTTAATCAAGGCCAATAGATAGCCACTTATGGCCAAAGAATCGTCACTTACGACCACTTGAAGCCAATTTTAAGCCATAATAATCCCGTTAAAAGCCAACAAAACTAAAAATCAAGCAATAAGATTGTCATTTAAGGCGAAATGCTCAGCCTCAATGAAAACAATCAAATTGTCAGTCGTAAATAAAATTTAAGCAATAATGTCATCAACTAACACTGCTTCTCATCTATGGAAAAAAATCATCTAATTATTTTGAGCAGTAACTTCCAGTTGATCAGTTAATAACGCACCAACTGCATTATATTGTGTTATTCGGTTATGAATGCTAAAGCTTGCAGGATACAACGAAGACAAGGGGCAAACATTACGTGGTGATCTTTGATCATAACAAGTGAAGAGTATCGAATTATTCATTTTCCCTCATCACTAGATCGTGATAAGAAAACCCGAGGGGCAATTGATAGAGCAAAAATAATTCCATAAGAGATCCAGGGGCATAATCGTTCTTACAAGGTAAACCCTAATCAAAAACCCTAATCCTCACTATATATTCAGATGAGCTACTAGGGCTTAACGAGGCTTCTCAATCAGCCAACACAATCCTGACTTGAGCTTCGGAGGCTCCTCCGGGGGAGCGATCGATCGACACCGACAAGGATCAGGATGTAGAATTGATGCATTACAGTAATGTAGTATGTTTACGTTTTTGAGGTATTTTTGAGTTCTGATAGTAACCCGTGGGTTTGTTGGTTCAGCTAGAAATTTTCAAATAAGTTTCAGTTGAAGGGCGGTATTCATATCTTTAGAACAGGGCCACCATTATGTTTTGTCTTGTAGACCTTGAACCAACTAATCAGAGGCTTGTGTTTAGGTCCTTTATTCCAAAGGAAGTTTCTGTTGATCCTATCAAGTTCAGTATAAATGGATGTTGGAAGTATAAAGCATTGCATCAAATGTAACGGTTTAGCTGCGAGGTTTGATTTAATTAAAATGCTTCTACCTTGCTGGGAGAGGGAGTTGACCTTCCATTTACTAAGTTGACCTTTTTTAGAGCCAAGAAGGTCGCTAAAGGTGTCTTTTGTTACTCTGCTGAATAAAATCGGTCAACCCAAATATTTCCCAATATTCGAAGAGAAAGGGATTCCGGTTGATTATATGTATATATTCTTTTGATGTGTCATTGTGTTTGATGTTATTTGGAAAAGAGATTTTTGCCTATTAATCTTTTGCCCTGAGAGGGGTACAATATTCATGTAGAATCTTGCTAATTTGGTCGCAAGCTTTTTTAGTAGTTGAGGCGAAAATAACAACGTCATCAGCGAAGGAGAGAAACGGAATCATGACCCCAAGACGAGTGATCGAAACACCTAGGTGGGATTGAGGTTGGTGGGATTCAGAAGTCCTCGAGCGAGGACTTCCATAACGAGCAAGAAAAGATAGGGAGAAAGGGAGTCTCCCTGACGGAGGCCTCTCTTTGGGGTGAATAGTTCTGTTGGTTCGTTGTTAATTAGAACTGAGTAAGATACTGTAATGAGACATTTTTGTATCCAGTTGATAAATCACGATGAGAAGTCGAATTTATTAAGGATTAAAAGGAGGAAATCCCAGTCAACTAGCTCTAATCCCAAGGGAAAAATAATGCACATTATTATTTATTGAGTGAGGCTAGAGGCAAGATGTCGGAATGGCTATTGACAAGATAATTTCACCTAAATTACCACAACTCCTTTTCATTTTTTCCGAACATATTGCAAAAAGGCCCAAAACTCTCTTTTCCGAATCGAAACCTAAATCTCTCGAACGAATTGTTTTGATTGAAAACAGCCTAAAATCGATGAAATTAATCAAAAGATCAATCAATCAACACACGAACTGGTATATCGCTCGCCTTACGTGATTATCGAATGCCGATTTTTGGTCTTCGTTCGAAAAAACCGTCGAAGGAAGGAGCTCGGCAGATAGAAACGAGGTGAATGAATAAGCTCGGCAGGATTAGACGAGGTTAATACGTAACCTCGGCGAACAAAAATGAAGTTATGATGGAGCCTCGTCTACGTTTTGTGAGGTTTATAAGGACCCCTTTTGAAGATCTTATCTAAATCCTCATACACTTAAGTTGAGCTTAATAAATAACCTCGGCTTCTGTTGTTGAGGTTAAGGAGGGAGCTCAGCTTCTGTTGTTGAGGTTAGTGAGGGACCTCGACTACTGTTGTTGAGGCTATAAAATAGCCTCATTGACACGTATTGCATAAATTCATTAAATTGTGTAGAGGTATGTGTGATGGATCTTGTTATAATGCAAACTCATATGCTTCTAAGAATGCGACATACTATAAGAATGAGACAGACTAAATGACTAAATTAGTTTAGAAAATGTTGTTTTCCTCACTTTTGATTGTAACTCTCAATGACTAAATCAATATCATAACTTTATCTAACTAGCAAATTAGTTGTTCTTAATCAGACATGAAACAGATTAATGCATATTTTTAATGTTTTATCTTCTAGTAATTGTTTCAAGTGGTTAGTTGTACTCAATATATTTATACAAAAATATTTTTCCCTAGCGATAAATCTTTAATAATTATAACATAAAAATATTATTTTATATATAATTTATATAAAAAAAAAATTAGACTCGTATGTAGCACAGGCTAAAACACTAGTGAATAGATGTATTCGTCATGAATGTAACATCAATAGAGGTAGTTTAAGATTTCAATATTACTTGTCGAACTGACATATATCAGTATTTTTTGTTCATGAAACCATCGTGAATGCAACGGTGATGTAATTCCTAGTTGTTTTTCTATTGCTAATACATTAGATTTCCATAGCATAACAACAGTTACTACCAATGGCTTGTTATTTAGATTAGTACAGGTAATGTAGCTCCAAGTAATTACATTTTTCTTATTTACATATAAGGTACTTTGTGTAACTGCAACCTGTATTAAAAAATGAGTTTAAAGCTACATTGGAAATAATTTACAATGGAACGAATTCTTCATGACCAATGTGGAGATTCTCAATTTATCCTTGCTTAATAGTGTGATTTTGTTCTCCGTTCTTCTCTCTCTATTTTTGTAATTCTGTTATTTTTTTACTTCATTAATTAATTAGCTTAACATGTCAAATCTAATTTTGAGGATACGTGGGAAGTGGCCACTTGAAACATTTACTAGAAGATAAAACATTAAAATATGCATTAATCTGTTTCATGTCTGATTAAGAACAACTAATTTGCTATTTAGATAAAGTTATGATATTGATTTAGTCATTGAGAGTTACAATCAAAAGTGGGGAAAACAACATTTTCTAAACTAATTTAGTCATTTAGTCTGTGTCATTCTTATAGTATATATGTCTCATTCTTAGAAGCATATGAGTTTGCATTATAACAAGATCCATCACACATACCTCTACACAATTTAATGAATTTATGCAATACGTGTCAATGAGGCTATTTTATAGCCTCAACAACAGTAGCCGAGGTCCCTCACTAACCTCAACAACAGAAGCCGAGCTCCCTCCTTAACCTCAACAACAGAACTCGAGGTTATTAATTATTAAGCTCGACTTAAGTGTATGAGGATTTAGATAAGATCTTCAAAAGGGGTCCTTATAAACCTCACAAAACGTAGACGAGGCTCCATCATAACCTCATTTTTGTTCGCCGAGGTTACGTATTAACCTCGTCTAATCCTGCCGAGCTTATTCATTCACCTCGTTTCTATCTGCCGAGCTCCTTCCTTCGACGGTTTTTTCGAACGAAGACCAAAAATCGACATTCGATAATCACGTAATGCGAGCGATATACCAGTTCGTGTGTTGATTGATTGATCTTTTGATTAATTTCATCGATTTTAGGCTGTTTTCAATCAAAACAATTCGTTCGACAGATTTAGGTTTCGATTCGGGAAAAGAGAGTTTTGTCCCTTTTTGTAATGTGTTCGGAAAAAATAAAAAGGGCTTGTGATAATTTAGGTGAAATTATCTTGACAATAGCCATTTCGACATCTTGTCTAAAGCCCTTATGTTATTTATTCATTTAATTGTATAAATATGAGTTGCCCGCCAAAAAACAAGATCAAATATCAGTTTATTTGTTTGAAGCATCTTTAATTTTAGCCAAAAAGAACTCATAAATAGATAATTTACCAACTTAGCATGTTCTTCTCCACCCCTAAAGGCTAAAATGGAGTAATTTTCCCATACCCCTCTTTTTTCTTCATTCACAAAACCAAAAAATCTCCCAAACAAAAATTCCTCTCATTGATCAATAAACCAATAATCCTTTAATATCCAAAACAATGCCTTTCACCTCCTTTGCCCCTCCTAACATTTAAACAAAGATCATCCTTTCCTCTCCGACCGCGGCCACCGCCACCGCCATCCGATGGGCCATAACAACAACCAGCCGCGCCACGTTCGCCACGAGTCCGCCCCCATCCGGTCCAACTTCTCCATTACCCAATCGTTCCGCGGTGGCGAAGTCGCAGCGGCCCGGCCCCGACCCCGGCCCGCGCCGCTCGACCAGGACCTCTCCTGGCCCTTCGGCCGGATCGAGGGCATCGACCGCGACGACGTCCGGGAGACCGCCTACGAGGTGTTCTTCACCGCGTGTCGCTCCTCCCCCGGCTTTGGCGGCCGCCACGCCCTTGCCTTCTACTCCTCCAAGGACAAAGACAGCCATAAAAGCTCCGACGGGCTGAGCGGGCTCGGGTCAGGACCGGGCTCGCCGCGGGGGCTTGGGATAGGGGTGGCGGTCAACAGCAAGATAAAGGGGGCGCTGGGGCTGAGGAAGCAGATGAAGAGGATGCCGTCGAGGCGGTCGGCGTCGAGCGCTGGGCCGGGCCTCGGGCTCATCGCGACGGGCCCTGTGTCGCCAGGATTAAGCCCGATAGGGAGCCCGAAAGGGGGAGGGCAGGGGATGGTGACGTCAACATTGCCATCGCCGGCGAAACAGGCAAGGAGGCCGGTGACGTCGGCGGAGATAATGAGGCAGCAGATGGGGGTGACGGAACAAAGCGATGTCCGTCTACGTAAGACCCTCATGCGCACTGCTGGTGGTCAAGTATGTTTTAATTTAGGATTTCTCATGAAATTACTACAAAATAAAATTTAAATTTGATTTCTCATTTACTTTAATTATACATTGATACAGGATCTTTATTCGAGCATAACGAGTCAAGTATTGATTATTTATATTTAACTCATTTATAAATGAATCAAGCTCAAATTTGAACTTTATCTTAAAAATAGGTTCATACTCGACTCGTTTAGTAACTTAATGAACTTAAATTGAGTTTATTTAAGAATAAATAAACCTTACTTACTTATATCCAGTGCTTTAAAAATCGCGCCTAGATATTAGGCAACATGGCACCTGTGAATTTTTGAGCCTAGGCGGTAATCCGCCTAGGCACCACCTAATCCTGCCTAGGCGCATATCCCCCATGTCTGAGTATATTTGTTCTTGAATCGAATCTATGGTTTTGAATTTTAGAAGGTTTAGAGTCGCTAATCAGACGTCTACTTTTGCGTTTATTTACTTTATTGATAGTTAAACACGACAAATTTGGGTTCATGAGTGATATTATGGATTATTATTACATTATATGAATTATTTACCCGTGTTATGCGTTAAAATATAAAGAAATAATTAAGTTTGTTCTAAGTCCACCTAGGCACCGCCTCGGCACCCCCACCGCCTAGCGCCTTTTAGAACATTCCTTATGTCATAGTAATTTATGGTAAATTTTGTAAAGCTTGAGACGAGCTGAATCTCAATTTGAATTGAGTTTAAAAATATGCTCATATGCAACTCATTTTTTTTAAGCAAGATAATAATTCGGTTCCCTAGACAAGCCTAGAGAAACCGAGAGATTGGACAAGCCGGTAGATGGACTAACCATCATGTACAACTAGAAGCAAATAATTGAAGCAAATGACAAAAGAAATTACATAAGCAAATGACAGAAATAAAATTACAAATAAAATGTACAAGCCATCCTACACTGAAAATAACAAGCCAAAGAGAAATGAAACAATCAGTCAAAGGGACGACGCACAAAGAGAACTCTGGGGATTATCAACGGACACCTCAGATTATTGACTCAAAAGAGACATCATATGTCAACGCACATCCACGATGTCATCGAACATGACAAATCAAACACCGCTCAAAGAAGTCTGCAACACAACAAGAATAGCACTGCACATCAACTCGCAAACCTGACTCCAAGCCAAACCATTGTCGCTTAAAAACACTCAAACCCATCACAAACCCTCAAGGACGATAACAAGATCGCAAGCGACTACTAGGTAGTCAAAACAAAGGCGAATGAAAACGGGCAAAAGCAGAGAAAAGAAACAACAATAAAAACGCATCGAGGAGGAAAAACGAATTGAGATTGGTTCGCCAACATGGTAAAACAGCATAGATCCAAAGCTAAAAAGATGACGACGGCGGAAATCACGGATGGAGTAAACCGGTGCCCCTAAAGAAGAAGCACACACTGGAACGAGAAACGACGACTAGGGGACCCGAAGGGCTCGAAACAGCGGCCGTGGGGGAGCGGCGATCGAGGTGGGAACCCGCGGAGGAGGGCCAAGATGGAGGTAGAGTGGCGATCGGATCGAAGGGCACTATAGGCGGAGGAGCTGATGGCGGGGTGGCTGGTGAAGCTTTGAAGCGGGAGGCCGGGTTGAAGAGTTAGACCAGGTGGTGGCCGGTGAGCCTAGTGGAGGCTATGGAGTTGATGAAAAGAGACGTGGCTGGTGAAGCTTGGAAGCGGAAGGCCGGGCTGTGGAGGTGGACCAGGTGGTGGTCGGTGAGCCTGGTGTAGGCTTGGAGTTGATGAAGGCTATATGCAACTCATCTAGTAATAGAACGAGCTCGAACTTTTCCGGGGTCAAAACAAAACCAAGCTTAAGCTACTTTAATTGTATCATACTCCCTCCGTCCTAAAATACATTGCCTTTTAGCATTTTGCACAAGTTTTAATAAAACATCTTACTTTTAAAAAAACATCATCATTGCACTAACTTTTTCATAAATTTTATTATTTTTTAACACCCACTACACATTTTAACCAATCAAATTATTTTAAAAAGTCAACAACACACAAACCAATACAAATCATTACAACTTTTTACCTAGAAAACCTAAAAGCCCATCTATTGTTGGACAAAAATTTACATCTAAAAACCCATTTATTGTTGGACGGAGGGAGTATTAATTTTTTAATAATTTTTTTTTAAAAAAAATTACAAGATAATTGAATTAAGTATAAAATATAATATTTTATATTCTTTTTACCTAGATAAAATGTGAAATGTAAAATAATACTCCAATCTTGAAAACAACAACCAAAAAACGAACAAATCACATTAAATCGTAGTTTCATTTGTTCAAACTGCATTAGTATATGTACACACTAATCCAATTGATTGTCCTTTTTGTCTTGCTCTTATGTAATCTACATTGATCTGAATTCTAATGATGGATGAACATTTAACAGCAAACAGGGAGGAAAGCGGAGACGATCATCTTGCCGTTGGAGCTGCTACGGTACCTGAAGCCCTCCGAGTTCAACGACAACCACGAGTACCACATCTGGCAGCGCCGCCAGCTCCGCATCCTCGAGGTCGGCCTCATCCTCCACCCCTTCTCCCCTCTCGACCCCTCCTTGGCCCCTCACGCAACCACCATCCGCGACATCGCCCGCAACTCCGACCTCCGCCCCCTCGACACTGCCCGCAACTCCGACGCCCTCCGCTCCCTCACCTCCGCCGTCCTTGCCCTTGCTTGGCGCAACAACAACCACAACAACAACAACAGTAACGATGTAGCTCATTGGGCCGATGGCTACCCCTTCAACGTCCACTCCTACGTGATCCTCCTCCAGGCCGTCTTCGACCTCAAGGACGAGACGATGCTCATCGACGAGGTCGACGAGCTCGTGGAGCTTCTCAAGAAGACTTGGTCGACGCTAGCCATTACGACGCCCGTGCACAATGTGTGCTTCGCGTGGGTGCTCTTCAACCAATACGTCGCCACGGGCCAGGCTGAGCCCGATTTGCTCGTCGCTGCCTACACCATGCTGGGCGAGGTGACCAAGGATGCTTCCGCCAGTAGGAGCAGGGGTGGCGACGGGGAGGCTGTCTACATTCGCCTGCTGGCGTCGGTCCTCAGCTGCTTCGTCGTGTGGACGGAGAAGCGGCTCGTCGATTACCATGTGGGGTGCTCCCAGGGGAATTACGCGGTCGTGTTGGAGAACTTGGTGCCGTTGGTGTTGCTGGCGAGGAAGATCTTGGACGAGAACGTAGCCGCTAGGCGGGAGCCCGGGGTAGTAAGGATCGACGAGGAGGAGGCGGAGCCGTCGACGCCTAATGGATCGAAGAACTCGTTTTCGGAGAACCGGGTTGATTTTTACATCCGGTCATCCTTGAAGAATGCATTTGACAAGGTACATATCATGTTTTCATTATTTAGCTATCTTTTATGTAATGAGTAGTGAATAGCTACTACGGTTTGATGATAGATGGTAGAAGAAGCGGGTGCGACCGACATCATTCTCGAGCTCGAGGAGCACGCGGCAGAGATCCTAAGCGACTTGGCGGAGGGCACGGAGGAGTTGGCAGCCAAGGAGAAGGAGAACTACAGCAATATCTTGAAGAGTTGGCATCCGGTGGCAGCAGGTGTTGCCGCGGTGACGTTGCACAACTGTTTTGGCTCCATCCTGAGGCAGTACTTGTCCGGTGCAGCTCTACTTTGTAAAGAGACCATTGGCATCCTGCAGAGGGCAGGGAATCTGGAGAACTTCATGGTAAGTATGGTGGTCGAAGACACTGTCGATTGTGATGATGGAGGCAAATCCTTGGTGAGGCAGATGGTTCCTTTTGAGGTTGAAACCACCCTGTCCAGGCTTTTGCGGAAGTGGATCGAGGAGAAGCTGCAGAAATCCCGGGATACGATCCAAAAGGCGAAGGATTCTGAGGTAAGTTAAGCTGATGAGATCTGTTTCGTTGTTGAATTGGTTGGATTCTGAGCTGATTTGTGCGTGTTTCCAGACATGGAACCCTAAGTCGAAGTCGGAACCCTTTGCTCAATCAGCTGTGGAGCTCATGAAGCTGCTGAGGGAGACTGTCGATGAATTTTTCTTGCTTCCCGTAGGGATATCCGGCGATCTGCTCAAGGACTTGGCTGAGGGATTGGATCGAGTGGCTCGCGAATATACGAGTTTTGTTGCATCATGTGGTAAAAAACCACACTTGGTATTTTCTTGCATAAGGACTTGGCTTGTGGATTCATTCATGTTATGATGCGGCAACCTGTAGGAACAAAACAGAGCTATATGCCATCACTCCCACCACTGACAAGGTGCAACCGCGACTCTCGGTTCTCGAAGCTCTGGAAGAAGGCCAGCTGCAGTGTCGGCGTCGAAGACATGCACCAAAACCTGATCAAGGACGCGAACCAGCCTCGCCCTTCGACTAGCCGCGGCACGCAACGCCTCTATATCAGGCTCAACACCCTGCACCACCTTCTCTCCACCCTCAACTCCCTCGACAAAGCCCTCTCACTAAAGGGTAACACCACACAGGAAGGCAACGGACATTCAACAGCCTACTTCGAGCAATCCAAGGCAGCCGTGCAGAGCGCCATCCAGCATGTTGCCGAGGTGGCTGCTTATCGGCTGATCTTCCTCGACTCGCACTCCATCTTCTACGAGTCCTTGTACATGTTCGACGTGGCCAATTCAAGGATTGACTCCTCATTGAGAATCTTAAAGCAGAACATCACGCTTCTGACCTCGATATTAATCGACAGGGCGCAGCCTGTTGCGGTGAGGGAGGTCATGAAGGCGGCTTTTGAGGCTTTCCTGATGGTTCTGCTTGCGGGAGGGGGCACGCGGATCTTCAGCAAGGGCGACGAAGAGATGATCGAGTTGGACTTTGACAGCCTGAAGAAGATGTTTTGCAGTGCAGGTGTAGGGCTGGTGACAGAAGAGGAGGTTGACAAGGAAGCCGAGATCAGCGAAGGAGTGATTGCGTTGATGGGGCAGACAACCGAACAGATAGTCGATAATTTCAGCACCGCAGCCTGCGAGACCAGCGGGATTGGCGTCGCAGGCTTGGGGGCGGGACAGAAGCTCCCAATGCCCCCAACAACAGACAGATGGAACCAATCCGACCCGAACACGATCCTAAGAGTGTTGTGCCATCGGAACGATCATGTCGCCAACAACTTCTTGAAGAAGACATTCCAATTGCCAAAGAGGAGATAATGAAACAAGATCTGTGATCAACAGCGGATTCGGGATTTCGTCTGCCATGTACAAAGAAGTTAAGTGCGATCGGAGCAGATAGTTAACCTAAGAACTGAGAATTTTTCAGAGAGTTAACCTACATCTGGTGTTGTTTATCCTTCACTCCATCAAAAACACAGCAATTCATTGTAAATTTGCATAGGTGATCGATTGATTTGCTTTGTAAAAAGCCTGAAAGTTTTTGTTTGTTCATTTGATTGATCCAAGGGGAAATGAGAGACATTCATGGAGTTTCATACGCTTTTGTCTATCCAGGATTTGGGAATTTAGGTATACAGATTGATAATTGATTGAATCACATAGTGAAACAGGCCAGATCATCTTCAGGAAATTTGTGGATAATTTCTACTAGAAATGACATCGGCAGTTAAATTTCTGGAAGAAATCATCAAACTTAAGCATGAACACATACTAATTACCTCTAAATCATCTATCGAGTTCTTCCTTGAGAACTTCCATGGAGTGCGAGACCTCCGCCTTGTACACGTAAAACCTAGAAACGACCAGGAAGAAGACGAAATTGAGCACATTCAACACCGCGAGGAAGCCGTAGTAGTAATCCAGATGCGAAGCGTTGAGGTTGTTGAGAACCCAGCCATGGCGGCCGTGACGCTGGATGATGTCAGCCACCGTCTTCAACAAGATACTACTGAGGAAATTCCCGACGCCGAGCGTGGTGGTGGAGTACGAAGTCCCGAGCGACTTCATCTCCTCCGGCGCCTGATCGTAGAAGAACTCGATCTTCGCGACCTCGAGGAACGAGTCCGCCGCCCCCATCAGCACGAACTGCGGCAACAGAACGAAGATCGACAGCGGAACCTGACCTCCGCTCGCAACGACGTGATTCTCCCGGGCGATTCGGAGCCGGTATCGCTCGGTGACGGAGGCGATCAGCATGATTAGGATGTGGATCAGGATCCCGATCCCCATCCGCTGGAGAAGCGTGATCCCCCTAGGGTTTTTGGTGAGCCTGCGGGTGAACGGGACGAAGAATCGGTCGTATAGGACGACGCAGATGAGCATGGAGAGAGTGACGAAGCCGGCGAGGCTCGCCGGCGGGATGTGGAAGCTGCCGACGCGGCGGTCGAGGGTGGTGCCTTGCTTCACGAAGAGAGTGCTGATTTGAGCCACCATCGTGCTGGGGATGAAGGTGGCGATGAGGATCGGAAGCATTCGGATCATCTGCTTGGTTTCTTCGACTTGCGTTACGGAGCAGAGCCGCCATGGACTCGTCTCCCCTGTCTGCACCGCTGCTTTGCTCAGAAACCTGCAATTTTTGTTTTCCCCGATCCACAAATTAATTTTTAAAAACCTTTTCTGCATTATCAATTTTTTTAAATTAAAAACTTGAGATTCTTTTCTTTTTGGTCTAAACTTAAATACTTTAGTGATATAATGTGTTTATTAAATGAAAATGTTACATTGAAGTAAATGTTTTGTACCAACAAACCAATGCAAATGAATGCTTGCCAAACACATTATGGATGATCAAGAACATTAGTGTTTACTGTTTAGTGTTGATGTAAGTTAAGGGAAAAAAACTTATAAACATTTTGTAACAAGTTAAAAATAACCCAAAAGACAAAATGGTGCATATAAAATTGCAAATTTTGAAAAGAATCATTTTATAAGTAAATCATAGTAGAAAACACAAGTAAAAAATTACAAAATCTCTTAGCTAATTTAAAAACCAATAGATGTTATATGAAAGTAAAATATCGCCCTAAAGCCAATAAATACGAGTTTTAACTTTATAAGGATAAAAGTTATCCTACATGAGCCTATATGCTTTCATTTTGTATGCGGATCAAAATATGAAAACATAACGTGCATACAGATTCAGTCTGGTGCGTCCAACACTCTGTGTTGTATAAACGATGAATTAAAACTTAAAACAAAATGGGTAGAGAGATGCTAACCTCAAAGATGGAGTGGAATCAATCCGGAACTTGGCATTCTTGGAGTAAACCTCCAAATCAAGCTCATAAAGTTTCTTAGGGTCACTAGGAACCTCCACATTCCTCTTGCTAATTGCAGCAACAATGACCTTAGCCATCCTCGAAAACGGGCTTCCGGTGGGCCTCTTGTGGCGATAAAACCGGGTCCCAGCGAGGAAGATGGAGATGGAGATGGCGAGGCCGAGGGTGGGGAGCCCATAGCCCAAGGTCCAGCCCACATTGTCCTGGATGTAGACCAGGACGGTGTTGGCGAAGAGAGTGCCGAAGAAGATGCTGAACATCCACCAGTTGAAGAAGGAGAGCTTGTGGGTCTTCTCCTTGGGCTCGAACTCGTCGAACTGGTCCGCCCCGATCGTGGAGATGTTGGGCTTCGTGCCGCCCGTCCCCACTGCCAGCGTGTAGAGCGCCCCGAAGAACACCGCCAGCTGCAGAGTGGTGGCCTTCTTGCAGTCGGAGGCATCCGCGGAGGCGCACGGTGGCGGCTTTAGCCCCGGCACGGACACTGCTAGTGTTAGCAATGCCATTCCCTATCATGTTATAAATTAATTTTGGTCATTAACATACATTATATATTTTCTTTATTAGCTCATCATTCAATTATTAATTACTACTATTAGATAATATCGGCACATCACTATACAAACGAACTCAAAGCTAAATCGGAGCAAATTAATCCATACTAACTTGTTTGGCTTGGCCCATCTATTATCTATCCATAAGTTGCTTGGCAAAATTAATCCATACTAGCTTGTTTGGCTTGGCCCATTCCATAAGTTGCTTGGCATAAATATGTATTACATATTTAATAAAAAAAATTATTAAAATATTTTAATATTCTGCGTACATCGGACATCACCTACACTAGTGTATAATAAATAAACGTATAATTTTTATTATTATTAATGGGACCCTTAAAACCATAGGCGGAGCTAGGGGGTAATGGGACCTACATTTTGATATTTTAATAATATAATGTAGCCCAAGAGTTTAGAAAAGAGAGGTTATATATATATATATATATATATATATATATATATATATATATATATATATATATATTACTCCTTTATTGCATGGTAGAATAACAAGTTGATTACATATTTAATCGCTAGGTTTCAAACGGTGCCATTTTAAATAAAAACAATGTCGTTATAAACTAAAACGATATTGTTTTTGTTCATTTAAAGAGAAAAAATATGCAATAATTAATGACACAGCTTAAACTAAAACACCGTTGTTTTGAATAAAAATGTTGTTGTTTTGAACTAAAACATTGTCATTTAAACTAAAATGTTATAGTTTTGGTCTGCTAATTAAACTAAAAAAAAAAAAAAATCTATCAAAGCGTACAAAATTCCACCACCCCTTTTATAAGTTTTTGGCTCATATGGATAAGGCATAGATATATCCTTAAATTTACTGAAAAACTTACTACATATTATTATAAGATTATATAAAGGTTTTCAAATAATAATGAGTAGAAACCATTCTGGCCATATGAGTACCGAGTACGTGTAAGTCTGTAAACCATTATACTAATCATTTTTGAGATAGGATAGGATATTGAGTTGATTAATAAGACAGGTCAATTATCATATATGTGAAATGTATGTTTTTTGTCAACAATTGCTTTGGATGACCGAAGAAACTTGGGATTTGGGTAACATCACCAAAGAAATACAGCCAAATTATTCAAGTAGCTAGCTTTTCGTCCAGGACAAATGCATATGTACAAATTCATAAGTTGGCCGGAAAGGCATATTTGGTCCAAGTCAACTAACCGTGTTCATCAATATATTATTCTTTGATTTTGATACCACACCAGCTAAACCTTCATAATTCTTATATATATTCAATTCACACACTATAGTACGTCTATATACCTCTATTTATTTATGTGTAAATTTTGTCTCCTTTTTTTGTTTTTCTTCCTCCAAATTGAATTGAACCTAAAATCGCATTTAACCGGGAGCGCTCAAGTCAACACATAAGTTTGACTAGTTAATTACTACTAGTAGTAAATTAGTAGTATCAGACTTAATTAAATGTTGTACGATGCAACACAGTGACAGAGCGTTTAATATTTTTAAGGTAATATAACAACTTTAATGCTCTATATACAGTTTGATGTGAACACGGTTCGACCTGAGTGACTAATGTATTAGAGGTTAAGGTACGTACCGATAGATAGATAGAGCAGGAGATGACGAAAGTCCAGTAGCGACCAAGGTGGGCGTCGGCGACATAGGCGCCAAGGACGGGCGTCATCCAAATGGTGCCGACCCAGTTGGTGACGTTGTTGGCGGAGGTTACTGTCCCCTGGTGTAGCTTCTTGGTCAAGTATATTACCAAATTTGAGGATATACCATAGTAGGCCATCCTCTCAAACACCTCATACACTGCAGACCACATTTCAAAATCGATTTCTCCATCGTCAAAGTACTAACACACATTCATTTCTCCCACCTAACTTCATTCAATTCGACCCCCCACCCGTCAACCCACTTCATACCCTCACCCTCTTAGATAGACTTCATCAAACCTAGGTTCCGGCTGAGCTTATCCATGCCGTTGTTGTATGTCTGTTAATTTACATATATATTTTTATTATTCATAAATTTTTTGTTGAAATAGATAAAGATAAAATGTTCCACATCGAGAAGTTGGAAAAATTAGACCATCTTCTTGAGTATGCCGAACAAATGACGTCCTTACAT